>CM077443.1:23498115-24851820 GCA_039654765.1 Mylopharyngodon piceus | reverse complement strand
TCTCCGCAATTTCAACGGTAGACAGAATACAAGTGTACAGGAATACAGTGTTAATCTATTGAGTTTGAGAAGAATGTCTCGGTTACGTATGTAAACCTCGTTCCCTGAAGGAGGGTACAGAGACATCACATTGAGTGAACCGATGAACTGAGAATCTTGCTACAGAGACCAGTCTACTTCGAGTGTAACTAAATGAGCCAATGCACATCTGACTGCCACGCCCTGCAGCTTGGGTATAAATAGGCAGCAGGTGCAACACATATTCAGGTTTTCACTGAGGAGCTGAGCTGGTGACCCGGCCGCCCAGCGGTGGTACAGCAACTGTGGCAATGGGACGTGACGTCTCCATTCCCTCCTTTAGGTAACCGAGACATTCGCTTTCAGTTGGTCACATTCGACGTCACGTCGAGTGAACTGACAAATTGGGAATCCCTACCAAAGCGCCACTGATGCTGCCCCTTCCAGTGCCCTCCTCATTCCTCCATGCCTACTGGGGCAGAAGATGGGACAGGGCTTATGCAGAGAAGGTCGATCACTCCAGTTCCTGCATGACCCACTCAGTGAGACTTGGATAACACTGGGAAAGCGTGCCCTTTCCACTGGAAAAGGAATGCTGCGGAAGCCACATCCTGCTGCAGGGAGGTCTTATATGGATTTTACACAAGGACTAACCCCGTAGGGTCGTACTGCATATGGAATGTCTCTTGGGTGGCTCCGGCACAGTTAGGGAGGAGGCCACACCTTGCAGAGATGGCAGAGTGGGCTCTGCCAAGGGAAAGACACAGGCTTCAGATTAGGAGCTATACCGTGGAAGAATACACATATGGGATCCCTTCGGGGTCACTACATATGGGCACCCAGCCTAGCACTGGTTTTCAAGAATACAACGAGTGAAGGCCTGGTGTCGGACACTGCGCCACGCCCGACTGCCGAGAGTGATGGAGGAACTCAACAGGGTTTGCCTAACAGGGAACTCTCTGGAGCAATACAAGCGCATACTATGGCGCAGCAAGCCGTCACTAAGCAGTGGCTTCTCTGTGCGAGGCGCTATGTGCTAGTGCCCAGGAGGATGCAACACTTCTGGTAGAGTGCGCTTGCAACCCATGCAGGCATGTCACGCCTTGTGCTTGGTATGCCAAGGCGATGACATCCACTATCCAGTGGGCCATCCTCTGCTTGGAGACAGCCTTCCCCTTCTGCTGGCCTCCATAAGGATTTAACCTTATCACTCCCCTAAGGAACCCGACGACCAGGTAGTGCTTCCCTACCGACATGCCTCTTATGGGGTCAAGATATGCAGATTTTGCAGCAGCATATACTTTCAGGGTGGAGGAAGACTGCCTTCGCTCCAACCCATGCTGCAGGAAGGAAAGCACGATGCTCTGATCGAGCATCTTCGGGGGTCTTCTCAGTGAAAAGAACACCACTCGACGAATAGGTTCCACTTCAAGGTGTAAGCGTGTCTTCGTAGATGGTGATGGTGTCTGCTACCTCCTGGGGTAGGTCACCTAGAACCTCCGCGTCCCATCCAGGGACCAGACTTGGAGTTTCGAGAGGTCCGGACGTGGGTGCCATAGGGTGCCCCATCTCTGAGAGAGCAAGTCCTTCCTCAGAGGAATGCGCCAGTGAGGGGCTGTCGCGAGGAGCATCAGTTCTGGGAACCATGTCCGGTTGGGACAATAGGGCGCAACTAACAAGACCTGCTCCTCGTCCTCCCTGACTTTGCACAGTGTCTGTGTGAGCAGGCTCACTGGGGGAAACACATATTTGTGCAGACCCCGGGGCCAGCTGTGTGTCAGTGCATCCATGCCGAGTGTTCCCTCGGACAGGGAGTAAAACAGCTGCCAGTGAGAGGTTTCTGGAGAGGCAAACAGGTCTACCGGTGCGGCTCCAAAGCATCTCCAAATCAGCTGGACCACCTGGGGATAGAGTCTCCATTCTCCCAGAAGTGCAGCTCGTCGGCTGCACGATTGAGCACACCCGGGATGTGAATAGCGACCTCAGATGCTTCCGAGGAGATGGCGGGCAAGTTGCAACATGCGACGGGAGCATAGACCACCTTGTTGGTTGATGTACGCATACTATGCAACGGTCACAGTGTTGTCTATATGGACCAATACGTGTTTGCCCTGTAGCGGCTTTTTTACCGGCTCAGGGCAAGACATACTTCTAGCAACCCGAGGCAGTTGATGTGCCAATGCAGTTGGGGACCCGTCCAAATCCCTGATACTGCATGCCCATTGTAGGTGCCCCCCCCCAGCCGGTGGCAGAGGCATCCGTGGATACAACAGCATGCCTGGACACCTGTTCTAGGGGCACTCCTGCCCAAAGAAATGAAGGGTCCCTCCACGGGCTCAAAGTTTGGCGACAGGCCGGTATGATTTTCACCCGGTAAGTGCCGTGTTGCCACACCCAACTGGCTGAGGTGACTGAGCACCAAGTCCCTGTGTTCGCACAACTGATTTTGTGACTGTGCCAGAATGAGCCAGTCATCAAGATAGTTGAGAATAGTTGAGAATGCGAATGCCGTGTTCTCTCATGGGAAAAAGGTCCGCCTCCGCAACTTTTGTGAAGGACTTTGTACTGATATGCTCGACCCTCGAACGCAAAGCGCAGGAATGGCCTGTGTCAAGGGAGAATCGAGACATGAAAGTACACGTCCCTCAGGTCGATCGCTGCAAACCAATCTCGGAGATGGATGCATTCGAAGATGCGTTTCTACGTTAGCATTTTGAACGGTAGCTTGTGAAGGGCTCGGTTCAATACTTGCAGATCCAGGATTGCCCACCGCCTTTCTTGGGTACAATGAAGTAGGGGCTGTAGAACCCTGTCTTCATATCAGGCTCTATCACGTCCTTTGCCAGTAGGACTGCGATCTCTGCCCGCAAGACATGAGCATTGCCAGCCTTCATTGGGGTGAACTGGATACCCCTGAACTTGGGGGGACACCAGGCGAACCAAATCGCATAGCCGAGTCTGATGCCAGCAAGACGGGCTGGGGAGAGCTAGCCAGGTTCTCAGAGACCGTGCAAGCGGGACCAATGGGACCAGAGACATACCTGCAGTGGGGCAGCGAGGTGGAACGCAGGGACCCGGCTCGGGGGGCTCTGTGGTGGCCCAAAGTGGGGTCTGAGTGTGCAATGTAACACTTATCTGGATCCACAGTTTGGCTGAGATGGGTGGCGTCGTCTTCCTGCGGTGGTCACAGTCGAGCAGATTGTGCCGAAGTTTCTTTTTTTTTCGCAGGGGACCAACACCCTTGGCGACGGGAGCATTCTTTTAATGACATCTCGCACCTCTGCAAGGTTTAGAAAAGGGGCACTTCTGGACCACCAAGGTGGACATCATCTGGCCGAGGGCCAGCTCTGTGACTTTAATCACGGTCAGTCACCGTGCACAGCTCAACCCCAGTTCAGAACTACTCTCATGCATTAAGAGTGCCTTGGCCTCATATGGAGGGCAAAGACAGCCTGCCAGCGGCACTGCTGCCCCACCATCGAGAGTAGTGAGAGAGGAGAAAACTTTTTATGCAGATTTTGGCACTTTTGGTGTTCCATATTTTGGCACCAATATGGCTCCATACTGCCAAGTTTTCCATGCACATCCGGGAAAAAAAGCACGGGGCAAGGCGATTGACGCGTTGCACTGCGTCCCCAGACACCAGCCACGAAAGCTTAGAACAAGACTGAGCGCGCAGCAACCCGGGAAAGCATGGCTGTCAACTCTGAATCTGATTCAGCATGAGCATTGAAGACACACTCTCGCTCTGAAGGCTCTCTTGATCGCAACCACAGCTGTAGTGCTGTCACACCAACACAGAGCAAAGAGGCTTCCACCCTGATGAACTGGCTCTTTTTAACACACTCTTTTAGATCAGAAGAGCAGAAACAGATGAACAGCTCGGCTCTGAAGCGAAAAGCTGAATATGCGTTGCACCTGCTGCCTATTTATACCCACGCTGCAGAGCGTGGCAGTCAAATGCAAAAGTCACATGCCAATGTGGATTGGCTCAATTGGTTACACTCAAAGTAGATTAGTCTCTCTAGCGAGATTCCCAATTCGGTTCACTTGACGTGACGTGACGTTGAACTTGACCGACTGAAAGGGAACTAACTCCATAACCAAAGATGGACCACCTTTGGTTACTTAAAATCATGGTATAATTAATAGAAGCTGCATACAGTTCATTGAATGTATCTACGGTGCAAACAGTAACTCATATAATGAAAAAATATATCTCTATAATAAAAAGTAACTCTGTATATTACATTTTGCATGCATAATCACTCTAATTTCCCAAAGATAAGTAGCAGCTGAAGTGGCATTACCAGATTTCACAACTTTCAGTTTCTCATTTATTTTCATCAGCATGATTGTGAAATTCATCAGCATGACTTCATCACAATGTCTGTTTAAGATCCTATATAAAGAAAAAGGTAGTGAAAACACTTGTTGATGTTCCAGTGAAATGAAAAGTTTTGTCTAATTCCCTGATTTTTTTTGTATGACTGTTACTTGTCAGACTGTATGAAAATGATCCCAGCTGTAAGCCATGTCACACTGTAGGATCTCAGTTGTCATTCTGTACGGCAGTCAAAATGTGTTGAAAATGGATGCACGCAAGAGGGCTCGTCCGGAGTTTTACATGATCAATCCGTGACATGTTCGGTGACTGTAAGCTGCATTTACATGCAGGATTGGCATGGTGATAAGCAAACAAAATCAATCTCTGGCATTAATTTTGATCATGGCTTGTCTTGACGACGATGTGTGTGGAGCAAGTGGTGGTTTGTTGTTGTTCACTAATTGCGTCATCAGGTTGTCGTAGGAGAAGCCACACTGCAAGACTGTGCGTCCAATCTTCTGACACTGGCAGAATTTTTAATTGGAAGTAAAATGTGATCACAACTGTCATTAATCGGCTGTCCACGAATGTGTCAAACTAGCGATCAAAGACTTCAGATTTTGGCCTAGGATCAGAGGAATCTTTTAGGATTCTCAACATTTGTCTCAGACGACCAAATCGTGGCTAAAATACTGTGAACCCGGCTTAAGTGCCATTTGAAGAACACGATTTAGGAGTGTTTATAGAATATAATAACCTATACTGGACAAACACACATTTATCATCAATATTTATGTCAATATTTATGTCAATATTTATGTCAGCATCTTCAACTTTTCACCATCATGTGACAAATGAGACTGAGGAATTTTCTGAAAGAGGTTGTGAAAATGTTTGACCATCTTCCACAGAAAACACATTTTGTCCCACATCCTAGTTTGTGGTTTCTTAAAGGGTTAGTTCACCCAAAAATAAAAATAATGTAATTTATTACTCACCCTCATGTCGTTCCACACCCGTAAGACCTTTGTTCATCTTCAGAACACAAATTAAGATATTTAAGATTAAGATAAAATCTGATGGCTCAGCGAGGCCTGCAATGCCAGCAAGTTAATTTACACTTTCAGTGCCCAGAAAGGTACTAAAAACATATTTAAAACAGTTCATGTGAGTACAGTGGTTCTACCTTAATATTATAAACCAACGAGAATACTTTTTGTGCACCAAAAAAAACAAAATAACGGCTTTTCAACAATATCTAGTGATGGGCGATTTCAAAACACTGCTTCGAATCTTTTGTTTCGAATCAGTGGTTCGGAGGTCTCGCTGAGCCATCAGATTTGATCAAAAATATCTTAATTTGTGTTCCGAAGATGAACGAAGGTCTTACAGGTGTAGAACGACATGAGGGTGAGTAATAAATGACATTATTTTCATATTTGGGTGAACTAACCCTTTAATGCCTTGGCAAAACATATCCACCATCCACAAGCACACCAGCAAAACCAGTGGATCTTAGCCACACTTTGTGATTAATAATTTTTTTAATTTCACAGTCCAAAAAATATTTTAACAGGACTTGTGTTGAATAGGTAAGTACGTAGATGACAGCACTGTCATCAGTACTGAGTCTGAAGGTAAATATTTGTATATTTTATCTAGAAAGCTTAGAAGCATTTTCATATTTTCTAATGTTGTTAGTGACTCAGTCTAACTATAACTTTGAGGTTACATTGAACATTTCCTTTAATGACAACCAGCAGCTAATACTCTGCCACTAGTGGAGTCTGGGTAGGACTTGGGTGGAAGACTTCTTTGGAAAAACTATTGCTGCTGGTTGTGGTGTTAGTGGTTATAGGGAGTGGGTGATTAAGAGTTATTACTTGATCATCAAGAAATCTGATTTCAATGCAGAGCAGGACCTCATTAACATTTTAACTGCTAATCAGTCTGCATGAAACAAATCCCAACTTCAAAGTGTAGCTAAACTACAAGATCACCAAGATTCAGTCAGATTTAATCCGTAGAATTTGTTGGTTGTTTCTTGGGTGCCTACCACTGTGTTTTACTTTTATTCTTTTAAACAAAATGTCATTAGTTTGCTCCCTTATAGTGTTTTGCTGCATTAAAGGTTACATATTGTAAAAAAATGTGTTAATAAATAGGTTTATTGTGCATTTCTATCTTTCTATGTATTGCGCATTTCTATCTTTCTATGTATTGCTTTCTATGTGATGTTCTTAGAAAAACAGCCAATAAAAACCATCAAAATCAATCAATTCCCATGTTTCACATGCCCTAACTTAACTCAGTGTTTTGGCCTGGCATCAAATAGTACTCCCACACTGTAAACCCCAACTCTCAAAATAATTAATTGGTTTGAGTAGGACAAAATTTAAATTAGTTCAAATTAACTTTTATGAGTATTTAGCACTTTCTTTTTCTTTCAAGTTCAGAGAACTGATATATTTTAAGTAAACTGAACTGTTTCATTGTTTTGAGTTTAATGAACTTATTTCTTTTAATTTAGACAAACTTAAGTTTAACAGAAACTGGGCTGGGATTTCTATTTTCCAGCATGCTTTTCCCATGGCACTCGAAAGAGAGAGTAAATGCTAAAATTAAGTGTTATATAATGTTTTTTTGTGCAAGATTACTGTTAAGTGGGAGATTTACAGAGCATAATCTCCATCTGCTGTTAGTCGACCTCACCAGCAGGTGGTGCAAGCGCATGTTGACGAAGAGCAGAGCAACAGTTAGAGCAAGTCATTCATTTCATTCATTAAAACGGATTTACATTAATGGAGCAAGCGGTAAGTGCATGTGTGATGATTATCAGGGACAGCATATATGCAGAAAAGGTGATAAAGACACAAAAGTTGTGTTTACATTTAATTAAATGTCTTCACTGTTACTTTCCCTACTTCCCAGCTTTCTCTACAGTGAACGAGATTATAACGCTATTCTCTGATGCTGATACAATTCAAACGTTAAATCTGAGATAGACATATAACTTTCCTTAACTTTATATCGCAGCTGTGCTGCAGTACTGGGGTTTCCCTCAATACATCATACTCCAGGATTCCCCTGCCTTCAGGACATATAGAATGCTTAACTTATCTTAGACTAAATACAGTGATATAAAAGACCACCAAACTCGCACCTGTACTATACTATATAGGCTACAGGCAAGCAGGTTGACTCAGAATATGGACATAATGAGCAAAGTTTGACGCTAAGCGTTTCCTAGTGAAATACTGGCATAAAGTTGGCTTGACATTGGATGGTCCATATTCGCAAATTTAGGGACTGTCTGTAAAGTTACATATGGCATTGGTATACACATTTCTAACTTCAAGCATGATGCACACCTTTTAGATTTTTTATATTTAATAAAATAAACAAATAAAAAAATATTGCTAATTTTTTACTACTGCATGAGCTTATATTTATTTTAATATAAACAATCTAAAATTATGGTATACGGTAGATTTTTGATATTTAATAAAATAAACTGTCAAATCATGTGTAAATATTAATATTTTTCACTGCATATTTATTATCAACAGTCTAAAAGTTGTGCCTCACACCTACATGAACACTTTACAGACTGTAATTCATTCTCTTCAAATACCATAGAGCTTTAAATTATGGTATATTTTGTGTATGAGCATACAGTAGGCTAAGTGAAATATATAACGATATTTACATATGACTTGACAGTTTATTTTATTTAATATCAAGAATCTAAAAGGTGTGCATCATACCTGAAATCTACATGAATACTTTACAGTTGGTTTCATGACTAAGTCATTCTCTTCATATGCTATTGAAGTTAGAAATGTTGTGTGTAACTTTAGAGATGATCCCTAAATTTGCGAATATCGACCGTCCAATGTCAAGCCAACTTTATGCCAGTATTTCACTGGGAAACGATTAGCATCAAACTTTGCGCATTATGTCCATATTCTGAGTCAACCTGCTTACCTGTAGCCTATAGCCTACATTCTCAATAATGTGCGAGTTTGGTGGTGTTTTATATCACTGTATTTAGTCTATAAAGATAAGTTAAGCGTTCTATATGTCCCCACTGCAGGGGAATCCTGGAGTATGACTTATTAAGGGAAACCCCAGTTCTGCAGTACTTTCCTTTACTCTTTACTTTAAAAACTTTGTCTATAATGGGTAATATTTTATGTATTTGAGGTCTGAGATCAGCCAATATTGTCTTAAATATCCTGCATAGCACTTCGTCTTTTATAACATGAGTATTTAACCAAATGTTGATTTTGGTAAAATGTTGCAACAATATGGAAATTTTTTTCGTGAAAAATTACAGTTTTGGACATATATAGTAATAAAAAATAATTGAAAAAATCCCTTAAAGTAACTACAAATGAGCATGTAAAGCAAATAACTTTAAAAAAAAAATCCGTGCGCAGCATGCCCCTGTCCCGCGTCACCTTTTTTCCCCCTTACCTGGTTGCATCCCTGAAAAATACAATGCATTAAAATACAAGCACGGTTAATGCAATTCATTTTTTTTTTTTTTTTCAATTAAAGCATCTTGAATTGCACTTTGTTTCACAAACATATGGCATTATTTTACTTCCATACAGTGCCTTAAATCAAAGCTTCTCTTCAAGATGGTTTAGGAGGTGGCAGGTGCTTCCGAGAAATCACAATAAAAAGAGAAAAAGGAGAGGAAACTGGAGTAGTGAAACTGAGTTTTGCCAGCTTATTTGGGTTTAAATTGCACCAAAACATAACATTAATATTTCAGTCTAATTAAGCAATATTTACTTCCTCATTCCTGGAAAGTTCAGCTCATAGTGCCTTAAATCAAAGCTTCTCTTCAAGATGGTTTAGGAGGTGCTTCCGAGAAATCACAATAAAAAGAGAAAAAGGAGAGGAAGCTGAAGTAGTGAAATTGAGGGGAAACCCCTGATCCTAGAGTATTTAAATGAGCTCTGAAGGCCTTCGGTCATAATCTCACTGACACAGACAAGCACAGTTCATCAAGAACAAGAAGACAATGAAGACTATTGCAGCTTTAGTTCTTCTTGCCTGCCTGATCGCCGTAGGAGTGAAAGGTGAGTTTGATTTAGTTATACATCAAGATCATTCAGCATATCTTGTATCTTTGGTTATGGTTATGTTCTGCAGCTAATAGGCTATGATGAAATATCTTTTCCAGGGCAGGACAAGTCTTCGAAGGGCAGGTGCTTCTGTGCAGACAAAGATGCAAACATGGTTTTAGTGAAGAACATAGAGAAGGTTGAAATCATCCCTCCAAGTCCATCTTGTCGCAAACATGAGATTATGTAAGCATAGCCTACATTTGTATACATTAATTTATTTAAATATTCATCAACTCTACAAACTATCCTGAGTAAGTTTCAACTCACCGCTTTTGTTGTTTCACAGTGTCACTCTGAAGAATGGTGCAGGAAGGAAATGCATGAATCCAGAGTCAAAATTCACTCAAAATATCATAAAGGCTCTTGAGAAGAGGTGAGAATATCTGCTTTAAGTTTATTTACTTATCCTTCACATATTCGATACAAAGACACAAACTCCTCTGGCAAACTGAGACCCATGGCAATTAATTAAATGAACTAATACAATAATATTCAATTAACTTTTTCTGATTTTACAGGAGCCAGCAGTCTGTGCACCACAGTACAACTGTCACTGCGTCACAGAAGAACATCCTGACATCAACATCATCAGCACCAACATCCTTCAAATGACTTCATAGACTTCAGATGTATTCAGACATTGCCTAAATAAGTTAGGGTTCAATTTAGGAAAAAATTTTTTTGTAATGCCTAAGCTGATTAAATTATTTTTTTATCTGACCAGTTGGTTGTAAAAAGCCTTAATATATATATATTTTTTTTTTTCACAAACATATTTTCATAAGACCACTGAACAATGTGTCATATGTACAGTCTTTTTATAATTTTATGTATGATTTTATTTTCATTGTCCACAAAGAAGTGTTAAATAAAGCTTTTTATCTATGAATTACATCTTCTGACCTCTTTCAGAGTAGTTCTTGCATTCTGAGATTCTGAGTAAAAATGCACATGATACTCCATTTATGATAAGCAATAGTTCCACTGGCATCACTAAAACATCACAAAACTCAATAAAGCTTCAAGATTATTACAACTGTAAACAGTGTTTCACAAATACATTTTAAGTGAATAGTTTAGACTAAATTGACTGGACAAAATGTTTCTGTCTCAGTTATAAGCTGCTTTATGTCTGATCTGGCTGGTAGAAAGACTTTTGTCAGTGCAAACTAACGTAGGTTTTTAGTCATATTAAACAAAAGTTTGACATGAATAAATACATTTAGATAACTGTACATGAAACACACACACACTGTCAGGACCAGGGTTTGATCATTTCTTTCCGTCTCTCTGTTGTTTTTCTCTTTCCTGACAGTATTGCTGTCTGCTCTCTCTCTCTCTTCATTCTGACTGCACACAGCTGATTGTCTTTGGCAGTCAGTACAGCTGTTTGTTACACTCACCTGTTTTTCATCTTCTGCTAATTACCGGCTTTTTATCTGTCTGCATTCTGCATCATTTCAGTGCAAGAGTGTCGCCAGATCGAAAATAAAACAAGTAAACACATATTTTCTTTTCAAATTACTTTCCAAATTTATAAATAATTTTCATTCATTCAACTGTTGTGAGAGCGCAATGACGCTGCCGTGTTGGCATAGCAACGTGATACTTCCTGTTTCCTTTCCTGCCAGTGTATCCTACGAAGGACGTCTTGTTTAATTCTGGTTAAGGACACTCCGTATACCGCATCCTTCACAGGATGCGTCCTCTGGAGGATGCAGCCTTCGAAATTAAATTAAATGAGAACTGTATGACAGATGTATGTCTTCGGATTGCAATCATCGCATAATTTTGAGGAAAATTAATAGAAATGCTCAGAAATGTGACGTAAACATATGATATTTTATCAATATATTAAATAAACGTGCAAGCCTTTGGATTTAAAAGCCTTATGGGGCGTTCACACCAGACGCGACTTGCACGAATAAATTCGGGCGAAGTTGGACGCTTGAACATTTTGAGTTTACTCGCTTCATTCGCGCGTGAAATTTACTTCACAACAGACGCGAATTCGCGTCATGCGAGGGCCCCTACCAGGCGGCTCCAGTCTCGTTTCTGCACACTTCCTCTGAATAAACACATCAACTCATCAGCGGGAAAGTAGTTGTAAAATACGGCGAATAAGCTCAATTTGCCGGCTTTAGCTAGCTTGTAGTCTCAATGTATATACATATAGCTCAACTTGAGTAAAGAGTGTTTTTTACAACTTACCAGATTGTTCGACCTCCTCATTCACTTTCTTCCAAGCAAGATCCTTTTTATTCCTGTTTCTATAAAAGTATGAAGATGTATCGTACAGCGACGATGATTTTGTCCTCCATCATTGTTTCGGATTTCTGCCTCCTCTCGCTACGTCGTAATCACGTCACTACTAGAGCAAGCTCCTGATTGGTTAATGCGGCGTGAATTTTCGCCAAAGTTCAGATTTTTCAACTCGCGCGAATCACGCGTTACGAGCGTCAAACGCCCTAAACGCTCAATTCACGCCGCGTCATTTGCGCTGCCTCATTCGCGCGAATTGCGCCGCAGGATGTCTATTCGGTCATTTTCAAAAAAAAAATTTAAATGTATGCGCTTTATATAAACAAATGATCGCCTTCAAGTGGTTCCGCCAAAACCGCACTTCCGTATTCTTCAAAAAGCTTACGCTGAATGTCCTACACCTTCCCTATTCAACTTACAGAACGAACGCGGCGCAAGTTCCGTTTTTTCCGTAAGTAGAATAGGGAAGGCGTAGGACATACAGCGTAAGCTTTTTGAAGAATACAGAAGTGCGGTTTTGGCGGAACTACTTGAAGGCGATCATTTGTTTATATAAAGCGCATACATTTAAAAAAAATTTTAGAAAATGACCAATCGTTTCTCTAGATAAGACCCTTATTCCTCGTCTGGTATCGTTTAAAGCCCTTTGAAGCTGCACTGAAACTATAATTTGGAGACCATTGAAGTCCATTATATGGAGAAAAATCCTGTAATGTTTTCTTCAAAAACCTTCATTTCTTTTCGACTGAAGAAAGAAGGACATGGACATTTTAGATGACATGGGGGTGAGTAAATTATCAGGAAATTTTAATTTAAAAGTGGACTAATCCTTTAACATCATGATTTTCTGTAAAACTGATTTAAAACAATGTGTATTGTAAAAAGCACTGTTTAAATAAATTTGACTTGGCTTGATAAATCAAAAAAAAAAAAAAAAAAAGCCACATTCCCATCTCAATCATTGAATTAAAACCAAATCTACACATAAAACTACTTATAACAGTGTTCAAAAGATGCTGTAAAATCTCTTATAAACATGGGAACTTACTCTGACTTTTGTTAGTTGCTTGTGGCAAATCCTCATTACTAATTGGAGAAAAAAATAGTCTCTTGAAAAGGGGGGAGAGGAGGATTTCACTCATACTCTTCTCTATCCTGCAAACAGATCATCATTAGTCATTTGATAGCTTTTATCTGACGGTTCACATTTCATCATGCAGAATGTTGTGAAAAAGAGTGAACATTGAGTACTGTACAAATAAACAACATTGCAAGTGTTCATTGTTAATTTCATTGTATCATTACAGCGGGCATTGAGGCCCCATAACAGCATTGCTTATAAATACAAATATAGCCTACTGCATTAATATGCCTAAAAAAAACTATGTAGTTATACCAGTTTTACACCAGTTTTTTCCCCACTTTGATGTAATTTGTGTGTTATAGCATTTCCAAATTTCAATAAATCACAGTTTTCATCAGTACAGACACTTTTCAAATAAAACATGCAATGTAAAGTAAAAGGGTAATAAGACCGTGACCGCAACCTTTATTAAAAAAGAAGTGCTGGGTCTGTGTGGTTTGTGGTGACATGTGACATCAGACTTTATCAAGAAGAAGGGAAGTTATTTTGATTAAAGATTATTAAAATAAAATAAAATAAAAAAAAAAAAATGACGTGCACAGATAAATCATTATTAAAAACAGAAATTGTCAACTTCAAGTGTTAATTTTAAGCCAACATTTGTGAGAGTCTTCTGTCAAATATTGATTGTTTTCTGAAGAGTCAATATCTCCACAATTCCAACTGTAAAAGACGAAAACAAGTGTTAATCTATTGAGTTTGAGGAGAACTAACTCCATATCAAACAAAATATGGACCACAACTGATTACTTAAAATCATGGTTTAATTGATAAAAAAACTGCATACAGTTCATTGAATGTATGGTGCAAACAGTAACTCGTATAATGAAACAAATGTCTCTATAATAAAAAGTAACTCTGTATATTATATTGTGCATGCATAATCACTCTTTTTTCCCATAGATAAGTAGCAGTTGACGTGGCATTTCCATATTTCACAACAAGACTTTCAGTTTGTCCTTTGTTTCATCAGCATGATTTTGACGTTCATCAGCATGACTTCATCACAATGTCTGTTTAAGATACTATATAAAGAAAAAGGTAGTGAAAACACTTGATGTTCCAGTGAAATGAAAAGTTTTGTTTTATTCCTGATTTTGTTTGTCTCAAACAATTTGGTATTTCTACATACAATCACTGAATTTCATCATTAGAACATTTTTATTATTTAAATATTTAAAAATCTGCAAACAAATCGTATTTTGCTGTATATTTAAACTGTATATGGCATAGCCTAGAGATTTCTTTTACTAAAGTAAATCCTAAAGGTTTGGTTTATGCCAAGTTATCCTGAAACATTTGGCTCACCAAGTAAGTCTCATTTGAAGAACACGACCCAGGATTGCTTATAGAATAAATAAATAATAACATATACTGGACGCTTTTATCATACATTACCATGTGATGCACCTAGACACATCATCACTGATGTTTGAGTCTGTGGGTAAATATTTGTATATTTCACTTTGAAAGCTTAGAAGCATTTTCATATTTTCTAAAGTTGTTAGTGACTCAGTCTAAATAAAAACTATAATTTCGGGGTTACATTGAACATTTCCTTTAATGATAATCAGCAGCTAATACTCTGCCGCTAGTTGAGTCTGGGTAGGACTTGGATGGAAGACCTCTTTGGAAAAACTATTGCTGCTGGTTGTGGTGTTAGTGGTTATAGGGAGTGGGTGATTAAGAGTTATTACTTAATCCTCAAGAAATCTGATTTCAATGCAGAGCAGGACCTCATTAACATTTTAACTGCTAATCAGTCTGCATGAAACAAATCCCAACTTCAAAGTGTAGCTAAACTACAAGATCACCAAGATTCCATAGAAATTGTTAGGTGCTTCTTGGGTGCCTACCACTGTGTTTTACCTTTAGGCCCCGTGTCCACCAAAGCGTTTTTTCCAGCTGCTAGCGTACTTTTTCAATTGTTTTCAATGGAAGCGCCGTGTTTTTTAAACGCCAGGAGCGTAAAGGCCCTTTCACACAGGACGCGGTATGCGCTGCGCTATGAGACCCATTTATTTCAATAGCTTGCGCCACGCGAGGACCGTTTTTTTGCTGCGTCGACCAAAGCGCACACACAGCGGAGCGCAGCTTGCGCGCACGCCGCGGTCAAAGTTCAAAATAGTTCAACTTTTGCCGCTGCGCTCTGTGACAATTACCCATGCGACCAATAGCAACTGGGCATCCAAACAATCGGAAAGCAAAATGGATGAACAGCTATTGTCTGTGTTGGAATTTCCAGAGCTATAGACCTTATGCGCCAGAGAAACAAGCGCGCCGCCATCTTTATAATATTGTCTTTGAACTTCCGTTTTTGCGGTAGCTCTGTATATTTCTATGGCATTGCTGTTGAAGAATAATTAGCTGGTGAAGTGGATTTACTTGTTGTAGAGTTAAAGTTATTGTGAGCATTGTAATGTTTAAAGCAGATGTCTTAACAAATGTCAGTAGACCCAGAAGATTTTCAAACGAGCAGTTCATTCATAAATATGTAAGATCATTATGGAAATATAAACCGGAAGTCAAAAGACAACGAGCGCAGCGCTGAAAAGGGGCGGGGCTACATAAGGTCTATACAATACAAGTTTGCTGGTCGTATAGAGACATCGGGAGAAAAGCTGTGTCATGGAGACATGACAGACACTGTCAAGAGCTGCTCTCTTTCTTCTTCTTACAAGCAGGGCTAGTGCTATCGCTCGCTTCTTAGCACGGGACATATACTTTGTTGCTGACCGAAAGGTGGAACAACAATCAAATGACTATACGTATAGAACTCCCGCTACAAGTTTGGAAAACTCCACCTACTGTGCTCTGGCCAGCGTAGCGTAAATCGCTTTGTATCTGAAAGGCTGCGCTGAACCCAGCGGCAAGCGCAGCGCATACCGCGTCCTGTGTGAAAGGCCCTTAACGAGGCGCTGAGTGTCTTTTTCAACCTCAAGCGCTGAGAGCTCGGCGTTTTTTACCGGTCGCCTCGAGTTGAAGAATGTTCAACTTTGAGTAAAACGCTGCAAAACAAAGAGTAAAACAAAGCGTCTCAACTGAAAAAAACGTTGCGATGCCGAAGCGCTCTCAAGCGCTCACAGATAGGCGTTTTAAGTAGAGCGTCTAGCATTTTCAGCTGGCTAAAAACACTTTGGTGGACACAAAATGTCATTAGTTTGCTCCATTATAGTGTTTTGCTTCATTAAAAGTTACTGTATTTTGCAAAGGATTGTGTTGATAAGTAGGTTAATTGTGCAATTTCTGTTTATATGTATTGCTACTTTAATTTGTGCACAAAATATACAAGAGATTGTGATGTGCTTAGAAAAACAGCCAATAAAACCCAAAACATAATTAACGTCAATATTTCAGTCTTATTAAGCAATATTTACTTCCTCATTCCTGGAAAGGTCAGCTCACAGTGCCTTCAATCAAAGCTTCTCTTCAAGATGGTTTAGGAGGTGCTTCCGAGAAATCACAATAAAAAGAGAAAAAGGAGAAGCTGGAGTAGTGAAACTGAGGGGAAACCCTTGATCCTAGAGTATTTAAATGAGCTCTGAAGGCCTTCGGTCATAATCTCACTGACACAGACAAGCACAGTTCATCAAGAACAAGAAGACAATGAAGACTATTGCAGCTTTAGTTCTTCTTGCCTGCCTGATCGCCGTAGGAGTAAAAGGTGAGTTTGATTTAGTTATAGATCAAGATCATTCAGCATATCTTGTATCTTTGGTTATGGTTATGTTCTGCAGCTAATAGGCTATGATGAAATATCTTTTCCAGGGCAGGACAAGTCTTCGAAGGGCAGGTGCTTCTGTGCAGACAAAGGTGCAAACATGGTTTTAGTGAAGAACATAGAGAAGGTTGAAATCATCCCTCCAAGTCCATCTTGTCGCAAACATGAGATTATGTAAGCATAGCCTACATTTGTATACATTAATTTATTTAAATATTCATCAACTCTACAAACTATCCTGAGAAAGTTTCAACTCACCGCTTTTGTTGTTTCACAGTGTCACTCTGAAGAATGGTGCAGGAAGGAAATGCATGAATCCAGAGTCAAAATTCACTCAAAATATCATAAAGGCTCTTGAGAAGAGGTGAGAATATCTGCTTTAAGTTTATTTACTTATCCTTCACATATTCGATACAAAGACACAAACTCCTCTGGCAAACTGAGACCCATGGCAATTAATTAAATGAACTAATACAATTATATTCAATTAACTTTTTCTGATTTTACAGGAGCCAGCAGTCTGTGCACCACAGTACAACTGTCACTGCGTCACAGAAGAACATCCTGACATCAACATCATCAGCACCAACATCCTTCAAATGACTTCATAGACTTCAGATGTATTCAGACATTGCCTAAATAAGTTAGGGTTCAATTTAGGAAAAAAAATGTTTTATATGTTTTTAAAATATTTTGTAATGCCTAAGCTGACTAAATTATTTTTTTATCTGACCAGTTGGTTGTAAAAAGCCTTAATATATATATATTTTTTTTTCACAAACATATTTTCATAAGACCACTGAACAATGTGTCATATGTACAGTCTTTTTATAATTTTATGTATGATTTTATTTTCATTGTCCACAAAGAAGTGTTAAATAAAGCTTTTTATCTATGAATTACATCTTCTGACCTCTTTCAGAGTAGTTCTTGCATTCTGAGATTCTGAGTAAAAATGCACATGATACTCCATTTATGATAAGCAATAGTTCCACTGGCATCACTAAAACATCACAAAACTCAATAAAGCTTCAAGATTATTACAACTGTAAACAGTGTTTCACAAATACATTTTAAGTGAATAGTTTAGACTAAATTGACTGGACAAAATGTTTCTGTCTCAGTTATAAGCTGCTTTATGTCTGATCTGGCTGGTAGAAAGACTTTTGTCAGTGCAAACTAACGTAGGTTTTTAGTCATATTAAACAAAAGTTTGACATGAATAAATACATTTAGATAACTGTACATGAAACACACACACACTGTCAGGACCAGGGTTTGATCATTTCTTTCCGTCTCTCTGTTGTTTTTCTCTCTTTCTCTCTTTCCTGACAGTATTGCTGTCTGCTCTCTCTCTCTCTTCATTCTGACTGCACACAGCTGATTGTCTTTGGCAGTCAGTACAGCTGTTTGTTACACTCACCTGTTTTTCATCTTCTGCTAATTACCGGCTTTTTATCTGTCTGCATTCTGCATCATTTCAGTGCAAGAGTGTTTTCACTAATGCCAAGTTTACACTACAGGACTTTAAACGTCACCAGATCGAAAATAAAACAAGTAAACACATATTTTCTTTTCAAATTACTTTCCAAATTTATAAATAATTTTCATTCATTCAACTGTTGTGAGAGCGCAATGACGCTGCCGTGTTGGCATAGCAACGTGATACTTCCTGTTTCCTTTCCTGCCAGTGTATCCTACGAAGGACGTCTTGTTTAATTCTGGTTAAGGACACTCCGTATACCGCATCCTTCACAGGATGCGTCCTCTGGAGGATGCAGCCTTCGAAATTAAATTAAATGAGAACTGTATGACAGATGTATGTCTTCGGATTGCAATCATCGCATAATTTTGAGGAAAATTAATAGAAATGCTCAGAAATGTGACGTAAACATATGATATTTTATCAATATATTAAATAAACGTGCAAGCCTTTGGATTTAAAAGCCTTATGGGGCGTTCACACCAGACGCGACTTGCACGAATAAATCGCGCTATTCGGGCGTAGTTGGACGCTTGAACATTTTGAGTTTACTCGCTTCATTCGCGCGTGAAATTTACTTCACAACAGATGCGAATTCGCGTCATGCGAGGGCCCCTACCAGGCGGCTCCAGTCTCGTTTCTGCACACTTCCTCTGAATAAACACATCAACTCATCAGCGGGAAAGTAGTTGTAAAATACGGCGAATAAGCTCAATTTGCCGGCTTTAGCTAGCTTGTAGTCTCAATGTATATATATATAGCTCAACTTGAGTAAAGAGCGTTTTTTACAACTTACCAGATTGTTCGACCTCCTCATTCACTTTCTTCCAAGCAAGATCCTTTTTATTCCTGTTTCTATAAAAGTATGAAGATGTATCGTACAGCGATGATGATTTTGTCCTCCATCATTGTTTCGGATTTCTGCCTCCTCTCGCTACGTCGTAATCACGTCACTACTAGAGCAAGCTCCTGATTGGTTAATGCGGCGTGAATTTTCGCCAAAGTTCAGATTTTTCAACTCGCGCGAATCACGCGTTACGAGCGTCAAACGCCCTAAACGCTCAATTCGCGCCGCCTCATTCGCGCCGCCTCATTCGCGCGAATTGCGCCGCAGGATGTCTATTCGGTCATTTTCAAAAAAAATTTTAAATGTATGCGCTTTATATAAACAAATGATCGCCTTCAAGTGGTTCCGCCAAAACCGCACTTCCGTATTCTTCAAAAATTAAATTAAATGAGAACTGTATGACAGATGTATGTCCTCGGATTGCAATCATCGCATAATTTTGAATGTCCTACACCTTCCCTATTCAACTTACAGAACGAACGCGGCGCCAGTTTCGTTTTTTCCGTAAGTAGAATAGGGAAGGCGTAGGACATACAGCGTAAGCTTTTTGAAGAATACGGAAGTGCGGTTTTGGCGGAACTACTTGAAGGCGATCATTTGTTTATATAAAGCGCATACATTTAAAAAAATTTTTAGAAAATGACCAATCGTTTCTCTAGATAAGACCCTTATTCCTCGTCTGGTATCGTTTAAAGCCCTTTGAAGCTGCACTGAAACTATAATTTTTACCTTCAACCGTTTGGAGACCATTGAAGTCCATTATATGGAGAAAAATCCTGTAATGTTTTCTTCAAAAACCTTCATTTCTTTTCGACTGAAGAAAGAAGGACATGGACATTTTAGATGACATGGGGGTGAGTAAATTATCAGGAAATTTTAATTTAAAAGTGGGCTAATCCTTTAACATCATGATTTTCTGTAAAACTGATTTAAAACAATGTGTATTGTAAAAAGCACTGTTTAAATAAATTTGACTTGACTTGATAAATCAAAAAAAAAAAAAAAAAAGCCACATTCCCATCTCAATCATTGAATTAAAACCAAATCTACACATAAAACTACTTATAACAGTGTTCAAAAGATGCTGTAAAATCTCTTGTAAACATGGGAACTTACTCTGACTTTTGTTAGTTGCTTGTGGCAAATCCTCATTACTAATTGGAGAAAAAAATAGTCTCTTGAAAAGGGGGGAGAGGAGGATTTCACTCATACTCTTCTCTATCCTGCAAACAGATCATCATTAGTCATTTGATAGCTTTTATCTGACGGTTCACATTTCATCATGCAGAATGTTGTGAAAAAGAGTGAACATTGAGTACTGTACAAATAAACAACATTGCAAGTGTTCATTGTTAATTTCATTGTATCATTACAGCGGGCATTGAGGCCCCATAACAGCATTGCCTATAAATACAAATATAGCCTACTGCATTAATATGCCTAAAAAAACTATGTAGTTATACCAGTTTTACACCAGTTTTTTCCCCACTTTGATGTAATTTGTGTGTTATAGCATTTCCAAATTTCAATAAATCACAGTTTTCATCAGAACAGACACTTTTCAAATAAAACATGCAATGTAAAGTAAAAAGGTAATGAGACCGTGACCGCAACCTTTATTAAAAAAGAAGTGCTGGGTCTGTGTGGTTTGTGGTGACATGTGACATCAGACTTAACAAGTGAATTGTGACGTATATCCGAGTGAAACAGCTTCTTGAACGAGGAAAATGGTAGGTCAGGACTTGATTTTGTCCATGGGGAATTGGTTGGATGTTTGTGGTTTGCTATTGCTGTGGTCTCATGCGAGTGACAGATTGATCCCACCGTCATGTCAGTAAACACGTCATCAGAGAACAGAAGATGCTGCAAGAAGAAGGGAAGTTATTTTGATTAAAGATTATGAAAATAATAAAAAAAAATAAATAAAAAAAATGACGTGCACAGATAAATCATTATTAAAAACAGAAATTGTCAACTTCAAGTGTTAATTTTAAGCCAACACGTGTGAGAGTCTTCTGTCAAATATTGATTGTTTTCTGAAGAGTCAATATCTCCACAATTCCAACTGTAAAAGACGAAAACAAGTTTTAATCTATTGAGTTTGAGGAGAACTAACTCCATATCAAACAAAATATGGACCACAACTGATTACTTAAAATCATGGTTTAATTGATAAAAAAACTGCATACAGTTCATTGAATGTATGGTGCAAACAGTAACTCGTATAATGAAACAAATGTCTCTATAATAAAAAGTAACTCTGTATATTATATTGTGCATGCATAATCACTCTTTTTTCCCATAGATAAGTAGCAGTTGACGTGGCATTTCCATATTTCACAACAAGACTTTCAGTTTGTCCTTTGTTTCATCAGCATGATTTTGACGTTCATCAGCATGACTTCATCACAATGTCTGTTTAAGATACTATATAAAGAAAAAGGTAGTGAAAACACTTGATGTTCCAGTGAAATGAAAAGTTTTGTTTTATTCCTGATTTTGTTTGTCTCAAACAATTTGGTATTTCTACATACAATCACTGAATTTCATCATTAGAACATTTTTATTATTTAAATATTTAAAAATCTGCAAACAAATCGTATTTTGCTGTATATTTAAACTGTATATGGCATAGCCTAGAGATTTCTTTTACTAAAGTAAATCCTAAAGGTTTGGTTTATGCCAAGTTATCCTGAAACATTTGGCTCACCAAGTAAGTCTCATTTGAAGAACACGGCCCAGGATTGCTTATAGAATAAATAAATAATAACATATACTGGACGCTTTTATCATACATTACCATGTGATGCACCTAGACACATCATCACTGATGTTTGAGTCTGTGGGTAAATATTTGTATATTTCACTTTGAAAGCTTAGAAGCATTTTCATATTTTCTAAAGTTGTTAGTGACTCAGTCTAAATAAAAACTATAATTTCGGGGTTACATTGAACATTTCCTTTAATGATAATCAGCAGCTAATACTCTGCCGCTAGTTGAGTCTGGGTAGGACTTGGATGGAAGACCTCTTTGGAAAAACTATTGCTGCTGGTTGTGGTGTTAGTGGTTATAGGGAGTGGGTGATTAAGAGTTATTACTTAATCATCAAGAAATCTGATTTCAATGCAGAGCAGGACCTCATTAACATTTTAACTGCTAATCAGTCTGCATGAAACAAATCCCAACTTCGAAGTGTAGCTAAACTACAAGATCACCAAGATTCCATAGAAATTGTTAGGTGCTTCTTGGGTGCCTACCACTGTGTTTTACCTTTAGGCCCCGTGTCCACCAAAGCATTTTTTCCAGCTGCTAGCGTACTTTTTCAATTGTTTTCAATGGAAGCGCCGTGTTTTTTAAACGCCAGGAGCGTAAAGGCCCTTTCACACAGGACGCGGTATGCGCTGCGCTATGAGACCCATTTATTTCAATAGCTTGCGCCGCGCGAGGACCGTTTTTTTGCTGCGTCGACCAAAGCGCACACACAGCGGAGCGCAGCTTGCGCGCACGCCGCGGTCAAAGTTCAAAATAGTTCAACTTTTGCCGCTGCGCTCTGTGACGATTACCCATGCGACCAATAGCAACTGGGCATCCAAACAATCGGAAAGCAAAATGGATGAACAGCTATTGTCTGTGTTGGAATTTCCAGAGCTATAGACCTTATGCGCCAGAGAAACAAGCGCGCCGCCATCTTTATAATATTGTCTTTGAACTTCCGTTTTTGCGGTAGCTCTGTATATTTCTATGGCATTGCTGTTGAAGAATAATTAGCTGGTGAAGTGGATTTACTTGTTGTAGAGTTCAAGTTATCGTGAGCATTGTAATGTTTAAAGCAGATGTCTTAACAAATGTCAGTAGACCCAGAAGATTTTCAAACGAGCAGTTCATTCATAAATATGTAAGATCATTATGGAAATATAAACCGGAAGTCAAAAGACAACGAGCGCAGCGCTGAAAAGGGGCGGGGCTACATAAGGTCTATACAACACAAGTTTGCTGGTCGTATAGAGACATCGGGAGAAAAGCTGTGTCATGGAGACATGACAGACACTGTCAAGAGCTGCTCTCTTTCTTCTTCTTACAAGCAGGGCTAGTGCTATCGCTCGCTTCTTAGCACGGGACATATACTTTGTTGCTGACCGAAAGGTGGAACAACAATCAAATGACTATACGTATAGAACTCCCGCTACAAGTTTGGAAAACTCCACCTACTGTGCTCTGGCCAGCGTAGCGTAAATCGCTTTGTATCTGAAAGGCTGCGCTGAACCCAGCGGCAAGCGCAGCGCATACCGCGTCCTGTGTGAAAGGCCCTTAACGAGGCGCTGAGTGTCTTTTTCAACCTCAAGCGCTGAGAGCTCGGCGTTTTTTACCGGTCGCCTCGAGTTGAAGAATGTTCAACTTTGAGTAAAACGCTGCAAAACAAAGAGTAAAACAAAGCGTCTCAACTGAAAAAAACGTTGCGCTGCCGAAGCGCTCTCAAGCGCTCACAGATAGGCGTTTTAAGTAGAGCGTCTAGCGTTTTCAGCTGGCTAAAAACACTTTGGTGGACACAAAATGTCATTAGTTTGCTCCATTATAGTGTTTTGCTTCATTAAAAGTTACTGTATTTTGCAAAGGATTGTGTTGATAAATAGGTTAATTGTGCAATTTCTGTTTATATGTATTGCTACTTTAATTTGTGCACAAAATATACAAGAGATTGTGATGTGCTTAGAAAAACAGCCAATAAAACCCAAAACATAATTAACGTCAATATTTCAGTCTTATTAAGCAATATTTACTTCCTCATTCCTGGAAAGGTCAGCTCACAGTGCCTTCAATCAAAGCTTCTCTTCAAGATGGTTTAGGAGGTGCTTCCGAGAAATCACAATAAAAAGAGAAAAAGGAGAAGCTGGAGTAGTGAAACTGGGGGGAAACCCTTGATCCTAGAGTATTTAAATGAGCTCTGAAGGCCTTTGGTCATAATCTCACTGACACAGACAAGCACAGTTCATCAAGAACAAGAAGACAATGAAGACTATTGCAGCTTTAGTTCTTCTTGCCTGCCTGATCGCCGTAGGAGTAAAAGGTGAGTTTGATTTAGTTATAGATCAAGATCATTCAGCATATCTTGTATCTTTGGTTATGGTTATGTTCTGCAGCTAATAGGCTATGATGAAATATCTTTTCCAGGGCAGGACAAGTCTTCGAAGGGCAGGTGCTTCTGTGCAGACAAAGGTGCAAACATGGTTTTAGTGAAGAACATAGAGAAGGTTGAAATCATCCCTCCAAGTCCATCTTGTCGCAAACATGAGATTATGTAAGCATAGCCTACATTTGTATACATTAATTTATTTAAATATTCATCAACTCTACAAACTATCCTGAGAAAGTTTCAACTCACCGCTTTTGTTGTTTCACAGTGTCACTCTGAAGAATGGTGCAGGAAGGAAATGCATGAATCCAGAGTCAAAATTCACTCAAAATATCATAAAGGCTCTTGAGAAGAGGTGAGAATATCTGCTTTAAGTTTATTTACTTATCCTTCACATATTCGATACAAAGACACAAACTCCTCTGGCAAACTGAGACCCATGGCAATTAATTAAATGAACTAATACAATTATATTCAATTAACTTTTTCTGATTTTACAGGAGCCAGCAGTCTGTGCACCACAGTACAACTGTCACTGCGTCACAGAAGAACATCCTGACATCAACATCATCAGCACCAACATCCTTCAAATGACTTCATAGACTTCAGATGTATTCAGACATTGCCTAAATAAGTTAGGGTTCAATTTAGGAAAAAAAATGTTTTATATGTTTTTAAAATATTTTGTAATGCCTAAGCTGATTAAATTATTTTTTTATCTGACCAGTTGGTTGTAAAAAGCCTTAATATATATATATTTTTTTTTTTTCACAAACATATTTTCATAAGACCACTGAACAATGTGTCATATGTACAGTCTTTTTATAATTTTATGTATGATTTTATTTTCATTGTCCACAAAGAAGTGTTAAATAAAGCTTTTTATCTATGAATTACATCTTCTGACCTCTTTCAGAGTAGTTCTTGCATTCTGAGATTCTGAGTAAAAATGCACATGATACTCCATTTATGATAAGCAATAGTTCCACTGGCATCACTAAAACATCACAAAACTCAATAAAGCTTCAAGATTATTACAACTGTAAACAGTGTTTCACAAATACATTTTAAGTGAATAGTTTAGACTAAATTGACTGGACAAAATGTTTCTGTCTCAGTTATAAGCTGCTTTATGTCTGATCTGGCTGGTAGAAAGACTTTTGTCAGTGCAAACTAACGTAGGTTTTTAGTCATATTAAACAAAAGTTTGACATGAATAAATACATTTAGATAACTGTACATGAAACACACACACACTGTCAGGACCAGGGTTTGATCATTTCTTTCCGTCTCTCTGTTGTTTTTCTCTCTTTCTCTCTTTCCTGACAGTATTGCTGTCTGCTCTCTCTCTCTCTTCATTCTGACTGCACACAGCTGATTGTCTTTGGCAATCAGTACAGCTGTTTGTTACACTCACCTGTTTTTCATCTTCTGCTAATTACCGGCTTTTTATCTGTCTGCATTCTGCATCATTTCAGTGCAAGAGTGTTTTCACTAATGCCAAGTTTACACTACAGGACTTTAAACGTCGCCAGATCGAAAATAAAACAAGTAAACACATATTTTCTTTTCAAATTACTTTCCAAATGTATAAATAATTTTCATTCATTCAACTGTTGTGAGAGCGCAATGGCGCTGCCGTGTTGGCATAGCTACGTGATACTTCCTGTTTCCTTTCCTGCCAGTGTATCCTACGAAGGACGTCTTGTTTAATTCTGGTTAAGGACACTCCGTATACCGCATCCTTCACAGGATGCGTCCTCTGGAGGATGCAGCCTTCGAAATTAAATTAAATGAGAACTGTATGACAGATGTATGTCTTCGGATTGCAATCATCGCATAATTTTGAGGAAAATTAATAGAAATGCTCAGAAATGTGACGTAAACATATGATATTTTATCAATATATTAAATAAACGTGCAAGCCTTTGGATTTAAAAGCCTTATGGGGCGTTCACACCAGACGCGACTTGCACGAATAAATCGCGCTATTCGGGCGTAGTTGGACGCTTGAACATTTTGAGTTTACTCGCTTCATTCGCGCGTGAAATTTACTTCACAACAGATGCGAATTCGCGTCATGCGAGGGCCCCTACCAGGCGGCTCCAGTCTCGTTTCTGCACACTTCCTCTGAATAAACACATCAACTCATCAGCGGGAAAGTAGTTGTAAAATACGGCGAATAAGCTCAATTTGCCGGCTTTAGCTAGCTTGTAGTCTCAATGTATATACATATAGCTCAACTTGAGTAAAGAGCGTTTTTTACAACTTACCAGATTGTTCGACCTCCTCATTCACTTTCTTCCAAGCAAGATCCTTTTTATTCCTGTTTCTATAAAAGTATGAAGATGTATCGTACAGCGACGATGATTTTGTCCTCCATCGTTGTTTCGGATTTCTGCCTCCTCTCGCTACGTCGTAATCACGTCACTACTAGAGCAAGCTCCTGATTGGTTAATGCGGCGTGAATTTTCGCCAAAGTTCAGATTTTTCAACTCGCGCGAATCACGCGTTACGAGCGTCAAACGCCCTAAACGCTCAATTCGCGCCGCCTCATTCGCGCGAACTGCGCCGCAGGATGTCTATTCGGTCATTTTCAAAAAAAATTTTAAATGTATGCGCTTTATATAAACAAATGATCGCCTTCAAGTGGTTCCGCCAAAACCGCACTTCCGTATTCTTCAAAAATTAAATTAAATGAGAACTGTATGACAGATGTATGTCCTCGGATTGCAATCATCGCATAATTTTGAATGTCCTACACCTTCCCTATTCAACTTACAGAACGAACGCGGCGCCAGTTTCGTTTTTTCCGTAAGTAGAATAGGGAAGGCGTAGGACATACAGCGTAAGCTTTTTGAAGAATACGGAAGTGCGGTTTTGGCGGAACCACTTGAAGGCGATCATTTGTTTATATAAAGCGCATACATTTAAAACATTTTTAGAAAATGACCGATCGTTTCTCTAGATAAGACCCTTATTCCTCCTCTGGTATCGTTTAAAGCCCTTTGAAGCTGCACTGAAACTATAATTTTTACCTTCAACCGTTTGGAGACCATTGAAGTCCATTATATGGAGAAAAATCCTGTAATGTTTTCTTCAAAAACCTTCATTTCTTTTCGACTGAAGAAAGAAGGACATGGACATTTTAGATGACATGGGGGTGAGTAAATTATCAGGAAATTTTAATTTAAAAGTGGGCTAATCCTTTAACATCATGATTTTCTGTAAAACTGATTTAAAACAATGTGTATTGTAAAAAGCACTGTTTAAATAAATTTGACTTGACTTGATAAATCAAAAAAAAAAAAAAAAAAGCCACATTCCCATCTCAATCATTGAATTAAAACCAAATCTACACATAAAACTACTTATAACAGTGTTCAAAAGATGCTGTAAAATCTCTTGTAAACATGGGAACTTACTCTGACTTTTGTTAGTTGCTTGTGGCAAATCCTCATTACTAATTGGAGAAAAAAATAGTCTCTTGAAAAGGGGGGAGAGGAGGATTTCACTTATACTCTTCTCTATCCTGCAAACAGATCATCATTAGTCATTTGATAGCTTTTATCTGACGGTTCACATTTCATCATGCAGAATGTTGTGAAAAAGAGTGAACATTGAGTACTGTACAAATAAACAACATTGCAAGTGTTCATTGTTAATTTCATTGTATCATTACAGCGGGCATTGAGGCCCCATAACAGCATTGCCTATAAATACAAATATAGCCTACTGCATTAATATGCCTAAAAAAACTATGTAGTTATACCAGTTTTACACCAGTTTTTTCCCCACTTTGATGTAATTTGTGTGTTATAGCATTTCCAAATTTCAATAAATCACAGTTTTCATCAGAACAGACACTTTTCAAATAAAACATGCAATGTAAAGTAAAAAGGTAATGAGACCGTGACCGCAACCTTTATTAAAAAAGAAGTGCTGGGTCTGTGTGGTTTGTGGTGACATGTGACATCAGACTTAACAAGTGAATTGTGACGTATATCCGAGTGAAACAGCTTCTTGAACGAGGAAAATGGTAGGTCAGGACTTGATTTTGTCCATGGGGAATTGGTTGGATGTTTGTGGTTTGCTATTGCTGTGGTCTCATGCGAGTGACAGATTGATCCCACCGTCATGTCAGTAAACACGTCATCAGAGAACAGAAGATGCTGCAAGAAGAAGGGAAGTTATTTTGATTAAAGATTATGAAAATAATAAAAAAAATAAAAATAAAAAAAAATGACGTGCACAGATAAATCATTATTAAAAACAGAAATTGTCAACTTCAAGTGTTAATTTTAAGCCAACACGTGTGAGAGTCTTCTGTCAAATATTGATTGTTTTCTGAAGAGTCAATATCTCCACAATTCCAACTGTAAAAGACGAAAACAAGTTTTAATCTATTGAGTTTGAGGAGAACTAACTCCATATCAAACAAAATATGGACCACAACTGATTACTTAAAATCATGGTTTAATTGATAAAAAAACTGCATACAGTTCATTGAATGTATGGTGCAAACAGTAACTCGTATAATGAAACAAATGTCTCTATAATAAAAAGTAACTCTGTATATTATATTGTGCATGCATAATCACTCTTTTTTCCCATAGATAAGTAGCAGTTGACGTGGCATTTCCATATTTCACAACAAGACTTTCAGTTTGTCCTTTGTTTCATCAGCATGATTTTGACGTTCATCAGCATGACTTCATCACAATGTCTGTTTAAGATACTATATAAAGAAAAAGGTAGTGAAAACACTTGATGTTCCAGTGAAATGAAAAGTTTTGTTTTATTCCTGATTTTGTTTGTCTCAAACAATTTGGTATTTCTACATACAATCACTGAATTTCATCATTAGAACATTTTTATTATTTAAATATTTAAAAATCTGCAAACAAATCGTATTTTGCTGTATATTTAAACTGTATATGGCATAGCCTAGAGATTTCTTTTACTAAAGTAAATCCTAAAGGTTTGGTTTATGCCAAGTTATCCTGAAACATTTGGCTCACCAAGTAAGTCTCATTTGAAGAACACGGCCCAGGATTGCTTATAGAATAAATAAATAATAACATATACTGGACGCTTTTATCATACATTACCATGTGATGCACCTAGACACATCATCACTGATGTTTGAGTCTGTGGGTAAATATTTGTATATTTCACTTTAAAAGCTTAGAAGCATTTTCATATTTTCTAAAGTTGTTAGTGACTCAGTCTAAATAAAAACTATAATTTCGGGGTTACATTGAACATTTCCTTTAATGATAATCAGCAGCTAATACTCTGCCGCTAGTTGAGTCTGGGTAGGACTTGGATGGAAGACCTCTTTAGAAAAACTATTGCTGCTGGTTGTGGTGTTAGTGGTTATAGGGAGTGGGTGATTAAGAGTTATTACTTAATCATCAAGAAATCTGATTTCAATGCAGAGCAGGACCTCATTAACATTTTAACTGCTAATCAGTCTGCATGAAACAAATCCCAACTTCAAAGTGTAGCTAAACTACAAGATCACCAAGATTCCATAGAAATTGTTAGGTGCTTCTTGGGTGCCTACCACTGTGTTTTACCTTTAGGCCCCGTGTCCACCAAAGCGTTTTTTCCAGCTGCTAGCGTACTTTTTCAATTGTTTTCAATGGAAGCGCCGCGTTTTTTAAACGCCAGGAGCGTAAAGGCCCTTTCACACAGGATGTGGTATGCGCTGCGCTATGAGACCCATTTATTTCAATAGCTTGCGCCGCGCGAGGACCGTTTTTTTGCTGCGTCGACCAAAACGCACACACAGCGGAGCGCAGCTTGCGCGCACGCCGCGGTCAAAGTTCAAAATAGTTCAACTTTTGCCGCTGCGCTCTGTGACGATTACCCATGCGACCAATAGCAACTGGGCATCCAAACAATCGGAAAGCAAAATGGATGAACAGCTATTGTCTGTGTTGGAATTTCCAGAGCTATAGACCTTATGCGCCAGAGAAACAAGCGCGCCGCCATCTTTATAATATTGTCTTTGAACTTCCGTTTTTGCGGTAGCTCTGTATATTTCTATGGCATTGCTGTTGAAGAATAATTAGATGGTGAAGTGGATTTACTTGTTGTAGAGTTCAAGTTATCGTGAGCATTGTAATGTTTAAAGCAGATGTCTTAACAAATGTCAGTAGACCCAGAAGATTTTCAAACGAGCAGTTCATTCATAAATATGTAAGATCATTATGGAAATATAAACCGGAAGTCAAAAGACAACGAGCGCAGCGCTGAAAAGGGGCGGGGCTACATAAGGTCTATACAATACAAGTTTGCTGGTCGTATAGAGACATCGGGAGAAAAGCTGTGTCATGGAGACATGACAGACACTGTCAAGAGCTGCTCTCTTTCTTCTTCTTACAAGCAGGGCTAGTGCTATCGCTCGCTTCTTAGCATGGGACATATACTTTGTTGATGAGCGAAATGTGGTACATAATTCAAATGATTATATGTATAGAACTCCCGCTACAAGTTTGGAAAACTCCGCCTACTGTGCTCTGGCCAGCGTAGCGTAAATCGCTTTGTATCTGAAAGGCTGGCTGAACCCAGCGGCAAGCGCAGCGCATACCGCGTCCTGTGTGAAAGGCCCTTAACGAGGCGCTGAGTGTCTTTTTCAACCTCAAGCGCTGAGAGCTCGGCGTTTTTACCGGTCGCCTCGAGTTGAAGAATGTTCAACTTTGAGTAAAACGCTGCAAAACAAAGAGTAAAACAAAGTGTCTCAAATGGAAAAAACGTTGCGCTGCCGAAGCGCTCTCAAGCGCTCACAGATAGGCGTTTTAAGCAGAGCGTCTAGCGTTTTCAGCTGGCTAAAAACACTTTGGTGGACACGGGGCCTTATTCTTTTAAACAAAATGTCATTAGTTTGCTCCATTATAGTGTTTTGCTTCATTAAAATTTACTGTATTTTGCAAAAGATTGTGTTGATAAATAGGTTAATTGTGCAATTTCTGTTTATATGTATTGCTACCTTAATTTGTGCACAAAATATACAAGAGATTGTGATGTGCTTAGAAAAACAGCCAATAAAACCCAAAACATAATTAACGTCAATATTTCAGTCTTATTAAGCAATATTTACTTCCTCATTCCTGGAAAGGTCAGCTCACAGTGCCTTCAATCAAAGCTTCTCTTCAAGATGGTTTAGGAGGTGCTTCCGAGAAATCACAATAAAAAGAGAAAAAGGAGAGGAAGCTGGAGTAGTGAAACAAAAAAACAAGAACAAAAACTGAGGGGAAACCCCTGATCCTAGAGTATTTAAATGAGCTCTGAAGGCCTTCGGTCATAATCTCACTGACACAGACAAGCACAGTTCATCAAGAACAAGAAGACAATGAAGACTATTGCAGCTTTAGTTCTTCTTGCCTGCCTGATCGCCGTAGGAGTGAAAGGTGAGTTTGACTTAGTTATAGATCAAGATCATTCAGCATATCTTGTATCTTTGGTTATGATTATGTTCTGCAGCTAATAGGCTATAATGAAATATCTTTTCCAGCGCAGGGAAAGTCTTCGAAGGGCAGGTGCTTCTGTGCAGACAAAGGTGCAAACATGGTTTTAGTGAAGAACATTGAGAAGGTTGAAATCCACCCTCCAAGTCCATCTTGTCGCAAACATGAGATTATGTAAGCATAGCCTACATTTGTATACTTTAATTTATTTAAATGTTCATCAACTCTACAAACTATCCTGAGAAAGTTTCAACTCACCGCTTTTGTTGTTTCACAGTGTCACTCTGAAGAATGGTGCAGGAAGGAAATGCATGAATCCAGAGTCAAAATTCACTCAAAATATCATAAAGGCTCTTGAGAAGAGGTGAGAATATCTGCTTTAAGTTTATTTACTTATCCTTCACATATTAAATACAAAGACACAAACTCCTCTGGCAAACTGAGACCCATGGCAATTAATTAAATGAACTAATACAATTATATTCAATTAACTTTTTCTGATTTTACAGGAGCCAGCAGTCTGTGCACCACAGTACAACTGTCACTGCGCCACAGAAGAACATCCTGACATCAACATCATCAGCACCAACATCCTTCAAATGACTTCTTAGACTTCAAATAAATAAATCTAATAATTAAAACATTTCCTAATGCATAAGCTGATTAAATTATTATTATTATTATTATTATTATTATTATTAATCTGAGCGTTGGGTGTGTTTTTTCTTCTTCATAAGACCACTGAACAATGTGTCATATGTACAGTCTTTTTATAATTTGATGTATGATTTTATTTTCATTGTCCACAAAGAAGTGTCAAATAAAGCCTTTTTATCTATGAATTACATCTTCTGACCTCTTTCAGAGTAGTTCTTGCATTCTGAGATTCTGAGTAAAAATGCACATGATACTCCATTTATGATAAGCAATAGTTCCACTGGCATCACTAAAACATCACAAAACTCAATAAAGCTTCAAGATTATTACAACTGTAAACAGTGTTTCACAAATACATTTTAAGTGAATAGTTTAGACCAGATTGACTGGACAAAATGTTTCTGTCTCAGTTATAAGCTGCTTTATGTCTGATCTGGCTGGTAGAAAGACTTTTATCAGTGCAAACTAATGTAGATTTATTCAGTCATATTAAATAATAGTTTGACAAGAATAAATAAATTTAGATAATTCTACTCGAAGCACACAGACATGGTCAGTCGGTCTGACTGTCTGACCTCTTGCCTACTTTGACCACTCTCATATTCTCCATTTAATCGTCCTTGACATGGTCTGGGATTCGGTGGCCCCACCGAATTTTTGTTTTGTCCCTGATATCAAATAAATTTTTGCCTGAACTTCTCTGCTCTTGGGTCATTTTTACACACACACACACACACACACACACACACACACATATATACACAAACATACAGTACACGTACATAAAGCTATATAAGTACTATATAGCAAATCTCAACTGGCTGATTTTTTTTTTTTTTTTTTTTTATTTCTCTTAATATAAAGTTGGATATATAAGCATATTCAGCTTTATCTGCATACATACAGTATGCTCGCATAGGATGATATATCTCAGCTGCATGATTGCATGCATCATCGCAAAAAGTAAACTATATTTTCGGCCCTCTCTAAATGCTACTATAAGATATGAAGATATTAAGATATTATAAACATTAACATTATGATTTTCTGTAAAGCTGATTTGAAACAATGTGTATTGTAAGAAGCACTGTATAAATAAATTTGACTTGACTTGATAAATCAACTAAAAAAAAGCCACATTCCCATCTCAATCACTGAATTAAAACAAATCTACACATACTTCCAACAGTGATCAAAAGAAGCTGTAAAATCTCCTCTTGTAAACATGGGAACTTACTCTGACTGTTGTTAGTTGCTTGTGGCAAATCTACATTACTAATTGGAGAAAAAATTTGAACAAATGAGTCTCTCTTGAAAACAGATCATCATTAGTCATTTGATAGCTTTTATCTGACGGTTCACATTTCATCAATGTTATGAAAAAGAGTGAACGTGAGTACTGTACAAATAAACAACAAAGCAAGTGTTCATTGTTAATTTCATTGTATCATTACAGCGGGCATTGAGGCCCCATAACAGCATTGCCTATAAAATACAAATATAGCCTACTGTATTAATATGCCTGAAAAACTATGTAGTTATACCAGTTTTACACCAGTTTTTTTCCCCACTTTGATGTAATTTGTGTGTTATAGCATTTCCAAATTTCAATAAATCACAGTTTTCATCAGTACAGAGACTTTTCAAATAAAACACGTAAATGTAAAGTAAAGGGGCAATAAGACCGTGACCGCAACTTTTATTAAAAAAGAAGTGCTGGGTCTGTGTGGTTTGTGGTTTTCATCACCACACTGCGATTCAGTTATCGGCACGAGGCCACAAGCTGATGTTCAGTCCAACAGCACAATGTAGTTCAATAATTCAATAAACAATGAGTTATTATTGAGTGACGTATGTTTTTGACACAATATTGTTATTCCTCAGCTAACAAAAAAATAGTTTGAAACGAAGCCACACGGAATTAAATATAATGCTGTTGAGTAGTTGTTGAATTATTGACAGACAAATCAAATAACATTCTCCCAGTCAAAGAGATACATCTGAATTACAATATAATTCTATGAATATTAATTATTATTTAATAATTCAATGAATTATTATTATCTGAAATTGTAAAAAGAGCAGCAACAACAGGGAGCTATTCTGCCTAAAATCTTACCCTGTCTTACCTTATCACTAAAGACTGTCGATCTGTCCCACATTAGACAAACTCGACATAAAACATAAGTTGCGATAGTCTTTTCTTCCCAATTTGCTTGTTAACCCTTACAAAAAAGAAGTATATTTCAAGTTCTTTTTATTAAGTATACTTAAGTAAAGTTCAAGTACATTTTTAAGTATACTAGTAAGTATACTAATATCAATGTACTAGTAGTATATTTGAAAATACGACTTGAGACTAAATTGTCCCACATTTTAAAAGTATACTTTTAAGTATACTTTAAGCATAACAGTAGTACACTTTGAGTACACAGCTACATTTTTCATTAGTACTGCAACTATACTACAAGTGAACTTATAGGAACTTACAGTTTATGAAAGTATTAATATACTCTCAGTAACTAGTAGTTTTATACTGAAAGTATACTTGTAAGTTTTCTTTTGGTGAACTTAACATCATACTTTCAGTTTACTATATATATTTTATTGTATGAATATCTGAACATGATATATATGAAAATAAAGAACAGAGCCTCTGCTTTAAAAAAAAAAAAATCTAGCTTCATGCATTCTTTTTTTATCAACACTTGAATGTGGGTAAGTTTCATTAAGAAAAAGCAACATTTTGAACAAAAAGCTGAGAAAATTGTGTTTTTGTCAAAGACTATATCCGGATCAGATTCAGAGTGATGATCAAAAAGATGGAGTAGATCGAGTCCATCAACACCCCCAAAGCTTCATAGTCGTTACCTCTTCATGGGTTTGACATTTCATTCTGTAACGTTATGCAGTTTTGATTTATATGCTGTTTCTGCTTCTTCTTCACCTGTGTTTTGATCCGGAGATTCTGTACTCTTTCAGAAGATGTGTAATAGGGCCCCCTACCGTATAACAGTGACAACATGGATTGCCAAAAATTTCCCTCAATGGCGGGGAAAGAGTAAAGTAGATTTGAAGTACTGGTAAATTTCTATATACACTACCAGTGGACTACACAAAAATTCAGTATTCTAATTCTGAATGAATTAGTAAGTAATAGTGCTCAGTTGAAGGTGGTTGTTCACTATTAGCTAATCATTAACTACTGTTTTTTCATACCTCCTAGAGAACTACTAAGAACTACTATATAGAGGTTCATAATTAACATGAACGATGCATAATGTATAATTAATTCTAAAGTAAAGATCATGGTAACCCAGTAGTAATGACTGAAGTATTACCAAATCCTTCAGAAGGAATTACTAATTATTTGGATCAGTATTATAAAGTGAAAAACATGATAACTCTCTAGTAACTACTGGAGTCATTGTAAATATTTGAGGTTTTTGTATAGTTTTGTACAGTTTTGTACAGTAATTCCTTCTGATGTATTTGGTAACATCTAAGTAATTACTAGTGGGTTACCATGATCTTCACTTTAGAATACTGATCCAAATAATTAGTACTTCCTTTAGAATGATGTTGTAACACTTGAGTAATTACTATCCAATACTTTACAAAAACCTCAAAAGTTTACAATGACTTCAGTAGTTACTAGAGAGTTATCATGTTTTTCTCACTTTAGAATACTGATCCAAATAATTAGTAATTCCTTCTGAAGAATTTGGTAATACTTCAGTCATTACTAGTGGGTTACCATGATCTTCACTTTAGAATTAATTATATATTATGCATTTTTCACATTAATTATGAACCTGTATATAGTTCTTAGTAGTTCTCTGGGAGATATGAAAAAAATAGTTACTGATTTGATAAAAGTGAACAACCACATTCAACTAAGCACTATTACTTACTAATTCATTAATCAGAGTTTCTTGTTAGTTAATAGTTACTAGAGTGTTAAAAATGCATTACTCGTTTGTTCCTGTGTACTTATTCATTAATGAAGGATCAGTATTCTAAAGTGTTACCGTTATTTTGATTAAAGATTATGAAAATAATATAAAATAAAAAATAACGACAGATAAATTAATAAATCTTTATTTAAAACAGATAAATAATTATTAAAAAATAGAAATTGTCGACTTCAAGTGTCAATTTTAAGCCAAAACGTGTGTGAGAGTCTTCTGTCAAATATTGATTGTTTTCTGAAGAGTCAATATCTCCACAATTCCAACTGTAAAAGACGAAAACAAGTGTTAATCTATTGAGTTTGAGGAGAAATAACTCCATATCAATACAAAATATGGACCACAACTGGTTACTTAAAATCATGGTTTAATGAATAGAAACTGCATACAGTTCATTAAATGTATCTATGGTGCAAAAATGTCTCTATAATAAGTAACTGTATATTATATTGTGCATGCATAATCACTCTATTTTCCTGAAGATACAGTTGAGCTCAAAAGTTTACATATCCCTTGCAGAATCTGCAAAAATGTTAATCATTTTAACAAAATAAGAAGGAACATGAAAATTGCATGTTATTTTTTATTTAGTACTGTCCTTAATAAACTATTTCACATAACAGTTGTTTACATAAAGTCCACAAGACAAAAAAATAGCAGAATTTATAAAAATGACCCCATTCAAAAGTTTACATACCCTTGATTCTTAATACTGTGTGGTTACCTGGATGATCCACGACTGTTTTTTTTTTTTTTTTTTTTTTTTGTGATGGTTGTTCATGAGTCCCTTGTTTGTTCTGAGCAGTTAAACTGAGCTCTGTTCTTCAGAAAAATCCTTCAGGTCCTGCAGATCCTTCAGTTTTCCAGCATCTTCTGCATATTTGAACCCTTTCCAGCAGTGACTATATGATTTTGAGATCCATCTTTTCACACTGAGGACAACTGAGGGACTCAAACAAAACTATTACAAAAGCTGCAAACATTCACTGATGCTCCAGAAGGAAACACAATGCGTTAAGAGTCGGGGGTGAAAACTTTTGAACAAGAAGTTGATGTGCAAGTTTTTTTTATTTTGTTTAAAGAACATATTTTTTCATTTAGTTCTGCCGTTTGGAAGCTACAAAAGATACTTACATGTTTCCCAGAAGACAAAAAAAGTACAATTTATTCTGTTCATCCAATTCAAAAAGTTTACATCCCCGACTCTTAATGCGTCGTGTTTCCTTCTGAAGCATCAGTGAATGTTTGAACCTTGTTTAATACTTGTGTTTGAGTCCCTCAGTCGTACTCAGTGTGAAAAGATGGATCTCAAAATCATTCAGTCACTGCTGAAAAGGGTTCAAATATGCAAAAGATGCTGGAAAACCAAAGAATCTGCAGGACCTGGAGGATTTTTCTGAAGAACAGAGCTCAGTTTAACTGCTCGGAACAAACAAGGGACTCATGAACAACCATCACAAAACAAAAAAAAACAGTCGTGCATCATCCAGGTAAGTATTAAGAATCATCCAGACACGGTATTAAGAATCAAGGGTATGTAAACTTTTGAATGGGGTCATTTTTATAAATTCAGCAATTTTTTTGTCTTGTGGACTTTATGTAAACAACTGTTATGTGAAATAGTTTATTCAGGACAGTACTAAATAAAAAATAACATGCAATTTTCATAATCCTTCTTATTTTGTTAAAATGATTCACATTTTTCTAGATTCTGCAAGGGGTATGTAAACTTTTGAGCTCAACTGTAAGTAGCAGTTGACGTGGCATTTCCATATTTCACAACAAGACTTTCAGTTTGTCCTTCGTTTTCATCAGCATGATTTTGACATTCATCAGCATGACTTCATTACAATGTCTGTTTAAGATACTATATAAAGAAAAAGGTAGTGAAAACACTTGATGTTCCAGTGAAATGAAAAGTTTTGTTTTATTCCTGATTTTGTTTGTCTCAAACTATTTGGTATTTCTACATATAATCACTGAATTTCATCATTAGAACATTTTTATTATTCAAATATTTAAAAATTTGCAAACAAATCATATTTTGCTGTATATTTAAACTGTATATGGCATAGCCTAGAGATTTCTTTTACTAAAGTAAATCCTAAAGGTTTGGTTTATGCCAAGTTATCCTGAAACATTTGGCTCACCAAGTCTCATTTGAAGAACATGACCCCTTGAAGCAACTTCCGCTGCCTCTGTGGCCGACTTAATGCCCCTTCGTCTATAGGCATGTTATAGGCCCTGCAGAGAGACTGGGCTGCAAACCCTCTGCATCCCACCTCAATAGGCTCACATCTTGCTTGCCAGCTGTAACTTCGGCACTCTTGCACTAGACAAACAACTCTTACACATTTATTGACAGTATTTATGTCAGCATCTTCAAATTTCCACCGTCATGTGTGACAAATATTGTTTAGAGTGAGGACTTCTCTGAAAGAGGTTGTGAAATTATTTGACCATCTTCCACAGAAAACACGTTTTGTCCAACATCCTACTTTGTGGTTTCTTAATGCCTTTGCAAAACATATCCACCATCCACAAGCATACCAGCAAAACCAGTGGACCTCAACTACACTTTTTGTTCATTAATTGTTTTATTTCACAGTCCAAAAATTAGTGTAAGAGGACAGCACTGTCATCATTACTGAGTCTGTGGGTAAATATTTGTAAATATTTGTAAAATCTAGAAAGCTTAGAAGCATTTTCATATTTTCTAAGGTTGTTAGTGACTCAGTCTAAATAAAACTATAATTTTGGGGTTACATTGAACATTTCCTTTAATAACGACCAGCAGCTAATACTCTGGTTAGGACTTGGATGGAAGACCTCTTTGGAAAAACTATTGCTGCTGGTTGTGGTGTTAGTGGTTATAGGGAGTGGGTGATTAAGAGTTATTACTTGATCATCAAGAAATCTGATTTCAATGCAGAGCAGGACCTCATTAACATTTTAACTGCTAATCAGTCTGCATGAAACAAATCCCAACTTCAAAGTGTAGCTAAACTACAAGATCAAGATTTAATCTGTAGAAATTGTTGGGTTCTTCTTGGGTGCCTACCACTGTGTTTTACCTTTATTCTTTTAAACAAAGTTTCATTAGTTTGTTCCATTATAGTGTTTTGCTTCATTAAAAGTTACTGTATTTCGCAAAAGATTGTGTTGATAAATAGGTTTATTGTGCATTTTCTATGTTCTGTGTATTGCTACCGTATTGTGTGCATAAAATATACAAGAGATTGTGATGTGCTTAGAAAAACAAAAGCCAACAAAAGCCATCAAAATCAACCAATTCCCATGTTTCACATGCCCTAACGTTCAATGTTTTGGCCTGACGTACTACCACAAAAACATAATTACATTAATATTTCAGTCTAATTAAGCAATAGTTACTTCCTCATTCCTGGAAAGGTCAGCTCACAGTGCCTTCAATCAAAGCTTCTCTTCAAGATGGTTTAGGAGGTGCTTCCGAGAAATCACAATAAAAAGAGAAAAAGGAGAAGCTGGAGTAGTGAAACTGAGGGGAAACCCTTGATCCTAGAGTATTTAAATGAGCTCTGAAGGCCTTCGGTCATAATCTCACTGACACAGACAAGCACAGTTCATCAAGAACAAGACGACAATGAAGACTATTGCAGCTTTAGTTCTTCTTGCCTGCCTGATCGCCATAGGAGTGAAAGGTGAGTTTGATTTAGTTATAGATCAAGATCATTCAGCATATCTTGCATCTTTGGTTATGGTTATGTTCTGCAGCTAATTAGGCTATAATGAAATATCTTTTCCAGCGCAGGGAAAGTCTTCGAAGGGCAGGTGCTTCTGTGCAGACAAAGGTGCAAACATGGTTTTAGTGAAGAACATTGAAAAGGTTGAAATCCACCCTCCAAGTCCATCTTGTCGCAAACATGAGATTATGTAAGCATAGCCTACATTTGTATACATTAATTTATTTAAATATTCATCAACTCTACAAACTATCCTGAGTAAGTTTCAACTCACCGCTTTTGTTGTTTCACAGTGTCACTCTGAAGAATGGTGCAGGAAGGAAATGCATGAATCCAAAGTCAAAATTCACTCAAAATATCATAAAGGCTCTTGAGAAGAGGTGAGAATATCTGCTTTAAGTTTATTTACTTATCCTTCACATATTCAATACAAAGACACAAACTCCTCTGGCAAACTGAGACCCATGGCAATTAATTAAATGAACTAATACAATTATATTCAATCAACTTTTTCTGATTTTACAGGAGCCAGCAGTCTGTGCACCACAGTACAACTGTCACTGCGTCACAGAAGAACATCCTGACATCAACATCATCAGCACCAACATCCTTCAAATGACTTCATAGACTTCATAGTTGGAGTTCAATAAAAAAATAATAATAATAATAATAATAATAATAAAAATAAATAAATCTAAAAATATTTAAAACATTTCCTAATGCGTAAGATGATTAAATTATTATTATTGCTGGGTTGTTTTTCTTTTTTTCACAAACATATTTTCATAACACCACTGAACAATGTGTCATATGTACAGTCTTTTTATAATTTGATGTATGATTTTATTTTCATTGTCCACAAAGACGTGTCAAATAAAGCTCTTTTTTTATTAATTACATCTTCTGACGTCTTTCAGAGTAGTTCTTGCATTCTGAGATTCTGAGTAAAAATGCACATGATACTCCATTTATGAGAAGCAATAGTTCCACTGGCATCACTAAAACATCACAAAACTCAATAAAGCTTCAAGATTATTACAACTGTAAACAGTGTTTCACAAATACATTTTAAGTTGAATAGTTTAGACTAAATTGACTAGACAATGTTCCTGTCTCAGTTATAAGCTGCTTTATGTCTGATCTGGCTGGTAGAAAGACTTTTGTCAGTGCAAATTAATATTTATTCAGTCATATTAAATAATAGTTTGACATGAATAAATTTAATAATTTAGATAATGCAGGCAGACAGGGGAAACCAAAACCCAATGACAATAAAAGAGAACATACATGTTTTATCATCAAGCTCTAATCTGTTAAATGAGATCATAAGACTTGAAGAAATTAAGATATTATAAACTGTAACTGGAGGCAAGCCTTTAAGAACCCAAGTGCAGTTTTATTTAACAAACTAAATCATACAAGAATCCAAACATAAAAGAAAGACTTGACTTGGCTTTGACTTGAGCTTGGCAAACAAGGAACAGGAACAAACTCACCAAACAGTGGTCCAGGGAACAATGCATGACCAAGACACATGGCAAACAGAGGGTTTGCTAAAGACATAACAAGACACACCTGAAAGTGATTAAACCAATGAACCAATGAAAACATGGGACACATGACAAGGGAGCACATGGCAGGATCACATGATACAAACAAGGGAAACATATGGCAACAGGGACATGAAACACGACTATTTACAAAATAAGAGACATGAAACTATAAACATGAAACAAAACCCAACAACATCTGTGACATAAACATTAACATCATGATTTTCTGTAAAGATGATTTGAAACAATGTATATTGTGAAAAGCACTAATAAATTTTACTGAAAATTACATGCAAGCCACATTCTCATCACACTCAAAGGATTAAAACCAAATTTACACATAAAACTATACTTCAACGGTGATCAGAAGAAGAAGCTGTACAAAACTCCTCTCTTAAACGTGGGAACTTCCAGTCTGGCTGTTTTTAGTTGCCTTTGGCAAATCCTAATCACTAAGAAAATGTTTGAACCAATGAGTCTCTCTTGAAAAAGGGAAAGCGGAGGATGTCACTCATTCTTTTCTTTATCCTGCAAACAGATCATCATTAGTGATTTAATAGCTTATATCTGACAACGGTTCACATTTCATCATGCGGAATGTGATGAAAAAGGGTGAAAAAAGAGACTGTACAAATAAACAACAAAGCAAGTGTTCACTGTTATTTTCATTCATTGTATCATTACAGCGTGCATTGAGGCCCCATGTATTAATATGCCTAATAAACTGTTTATACAAGTAATTATACCAGTCTTACACCAGTTTTTTTTTTCAAACTCACCATTTTCATCAGTACAGAGACATTTCAAATAGAACATGCAATGTAAAGTAAAGGCGTAATGAGACCGTGACCAACCTCTATTAAAAAGAAGTGCTGGGTCTGTGTGGTTTGTGGTTAAATAAATAAAAATAGAAATAGAATAGAATTGTAAGTGTTAGTAATGGGTAAAGTGTTTATGAAAAAGATCCGTCTCAGCTCTGGCTGAGTCAGCAGGGAACAGTCAAGGTAAAGGTCTGTGAAAGTGATTTTGTGCCTCTTTGGGATGGCACCACAAGGCACCATGCACTTGAAGAACACAAGCTTCTGGAGGGCACATAAGTCTGAAGTAGTGAGTTTAGGTATAGGGTGCAGAGTCAGTGATTGTTCTGTAGGCAAACATCAGTGCCTTGAATTTGATGCGAGACGCTATTCGCAACCAGTGCAACCAGTTCTTTGGCTTGTTAAAGACCACTCTCGCTGCCACATTCTATTTCAGTTGCAGAGATTTGACAGTACATGCAGGAAGGTCTGCCAAGAGAGCATTACAATAGCCCAGACTGGATAGAACAAGAAATTGGACAAGAAGTTGTGTAGCATGCTCCGATAGGAAGGACCTGCTATTCCTAATGTTGTATAAGGCAGAACCGGGCCAATCTAGCAATGTGGTCCATGATGTTTAACTGATCATCAATCACAACTCCAAGGTTCCTGGCTGTCCTGGAAGGAGTTATGGTTGACGAACCTAGCTGAATAGAGAAGTTGTGATGAAGTGTTGGGTTGGCCGAGACCACAAGCAGTTCTGTCTTTGCAAGGTTGAGTTGAAGTTGATGGTCTTTCATTCAGTCAGAAACGTCTGTCAGGCAGGCTGAGATGCGAGCGGCTACTGTCGGATCATCTGGCTGGAATGAGAGGTAGAGTTGTGTGTTTCATTAGCATTGCAGTGATAGGAAAAGCCATGTTTCTGAATGACAGATCCTAGTAACGGCATGATGGAGAAGTGAAGTGGTCCAAGCACTGAGCCCTGAGGCACCCCAGTAGCTAGTTGTGACTTAGATACCTCACCCCTCCAAGACACCCTGAAGGACCTACCTGAGAGGTAAGATTTGAATCGCTGGAGTATGGCTCCTGAGATGCCCTTCATCATGGTTGACAGGAGGATCTGGTGGTTTTCAAAAGCAGCAGGCAGATCCAGCGAGATGAGTACTGATGATTTGGAAGCTGCTCTTGCCTGTCTCAGAGCTTCAATAACCGAGAGCAGAGCAGTCTCAGTTGAGTGGCTGCTTTTGAAGCCAGACTGGTTGTTGTCCAGAAGGTTGTTCTGCGTGAAAGAGGTAAAGACTTGGTTGAGCACGACTCGTTCAAATATCTTATCAGTTATTGGAAGAAGGGATACCTGTTAGGGAGGTGACGATGAGAAAATTTTCCCACCGGTTAATCGACGTGACAACACCGGTAATACCACCGGTAATACCACCGGTTACATTATGGCTTTTAGCAAGTTCTGTCATTACACATAGCGTTTGTTTGAAAGTCTTCGGGGAGAGAATGAAAGCGTATTTTCTGCTCCATTTACTGTTTAATGAGTGATTCTGTCAACTTTTCTCCATGCACACTGTGAATACATAGATGGTTGATATATCTGGACTATGTAGTTGTCACAGACACGCCAGGCTCATCACTCACCCAATCACGACGCACTCCCTCACCAGAATACTGATCATACACACCTGACGCTCCTCACTATCCCAATCAGCAGCACCATAAAAGACACTCACAGCCACACAGTCATTGTCCGGTCTCGTTAACGCATACCTACCCGAATGCTTACCTTACGGACTCCTCAAACTACTACTTACCTGTCTCCAGTGTGTTTCCTAGATCCTCCGTGTTCTCCAGTCTTCCGTGAGTGTCTCTGTGTGTCTTCTGCCCCAAGGACCATCCGTCATCCAAGTCACCTAGAAGAAACAAGGATTAGTATCACAGTCATCCACGATCACGAACTCTATCTGGCTTCACTCACCTGCACTTGCTCTGGTTGTCTCAAAATAAACATCATTAACCTTACCTGTTGTCTCCGACCTCCTCTGTATTGTAACAGTAGTAGGCTACAATATATTTTACCCATTTGGCAGACACTTTTTATTTAAAGTAATTATACATGTCATCAGAATGTATAATAATAGCTTGAATTCCATGCAAATCGAGCCTTTGTTTTAGCTGTTGCTAGTGCAATGCTTTACCAATTACATCTTGTTTTTAGATTTTTGTTGCACCTATTAATCATGGCAACGAGGGTACACAATCTGTGTAAAAAAAGACTATTCCCACACACTAAGCAAACACAAATGCTTCAACCAAAACCTGCTTAAGTTCAGAACCCAAACAAAGTTCTGCTAGTCTTTAAGTCTTGGTTTAGATGGCTGTGTTTTAGATGTTTCTATTCAGTCAAATTACACAACAAACACCAATTAAGACCTCAGACACGATTTGACTTTGCTCCTATGCTGTGTTCTTTATCTGTGTGGAAAATATTGGAGGCTTGTATCTGTTCATTATCTCGTTTCTCTCTCCACCACCCCTCCCTCTTTTTTGCTATGCTCCTCAATCACTCATTATGGTTCTTTCTTTGAAGAATGGAATCTATTTATAGCTCACTTTTAGCTTAAAAAGCTGCTCGAGCTATTCTTTTTTTATTATTTATTTTTATGGATCCGTGCCAGCACTTATACTTCACTTATGCTACATTTATATCTATTGCCTACCTTGCCAATCTTTTTTTCTTCAAAACAAAATACACAAGTGACTTTTAGTTGAGTGTCACTGAAATGGTTTAAGTAATAGTTCAACCAAAAATAAAATTTATTTACTCACCCTCATGTCATTCCAAACCTGTAACATGCACAAACCATCGTCCCATACTTGAAATAAAAAACTCTTATCAACAAAAGCTCCCTGAGGTTTTCCGTCAAAATAAAAGTTTAAACGGTTAAAACGAAGAAATTAAGACAGCCATAAATATTTAGTATTGTAATGTTATAGTTGTAAAATAAAATGAGTGATATTTTTCCTAAATACTTTTTTCTACAGTGAAATATTATGATAATTACAAAGTATCACAATATTTTAGTATTTTTTAATATTTTATTTAGTAATAATAATTATTATTATATTGTTGTTGTTGTTACTGTTGTTGTGGTTATTATTATTATTTAAAGCCATATTAATATATAAATCACAATTTGTTGGCCAAATTGTGCAGCTCTACAAACATGTACTGCAAACTTTTTCTAGCGCAATTTTTATCAGAATTACGAAGCCTCTCACATCACATGCAGAAAAAAAAAAAAATATATATATATATATATATTGGTTTTAGTTAAATCATAACCAACCAGGGAACGAATTAGTAAACGTGTTGATATATTAGTAAGTCATGAGAGCGAATTGTTAATTTGTGGTCACGATATACATAAGGTGCATCCCAATTTGCGAACTTATGCACTATTCTATGCTGTTTTGTAGTATAAATAGTGTGTTCACACTAAAAAATTCCAACAAGAAATATAGCTGCAAGCAGCGATGGCAGGCCCAAGCCCCAGTGGCACCGCCACCCCGGTGGCTTCAGGGCAACTGTGCACAATGGGCAATATGCATTTTATCTGGGTAAATGTAAAAGAAGTGTGTCAAGATATGAGACTTCCTGTTTCCCTTTTTGTCATTACTTTAATTGCTCGCCTTATCACTATGTTCAGAAAGTTTGGTTTCACTTTTAGCTTAAAAAGCTGCTCGAGCTATTCTTTTTTTATTATTTATGTGACTTGTATAAACACCATAGGAGTAGTCACCGGGGGGCGGGGCCTCTACCTCTTTTTTTTTATGGGGCCGTTCACATATCGCGTCTAAAAACGCGTGGAAAGCGCGGCCACGTCGCTTTCTCCTTCTTTCCAAAGCGCTTGCACTCCCGTGGCGTCTATCATTGCTATGCAACCATGAACCAAAGTCCCTTTAAGACTATAGTCTTTGCATGAACTGCACTCTCCACGACGAGGAATGTTTTTGACATGAAAAATAAAAACCCGCCCTGTACAGCTATGATCAGCTGTTCGGCTGAGCTTTCGATGTTTTGTTACTGAAAGGCCGACTTTCAAATTAACGACAATTGCTTGAATGGTGGGTTACTCTTACTGAAAAACACTCGACAAAACTGACATTTTGGCATAATTTGTGTGTTTTAAGCCCGGAACACACCAAGCCAACGCCGACGAACTAGTGGCGACGAAAGCAGACTGCGGGAATGGCTCACGTCGGCAGCGTCTGGGTCCAAAGTTGCCCTGACACACCAAACCGACGCTCGACACCCAACGGCCAAGTAGCACGTCCGATCTGCGCCTGCGTAAGAAGAAATGCCTTTCTGTACCAGCAGGTGGCAGTAGCTGCACAGCCAATCAGAATGATCAGATGGCCCGACGAGCTCCGATGCCGATTCAACATGTCGAATCGGCCGAAAAAAAGCAGACGAGGACCAACTTCAGCCGACAGTGCGGAACACACTGAGAACACACGCCGACCGTCGGCTTGGTGTGTTCCGGGCTTTATGGTTCGTTAAGAGCAGAAGAGAACTCGATACTGGCGCGCGTGCGTTGTGTTTGTGTGTGTGTGTGTGTCACATAGGCAGGACATTCACAGACAGCGCGTTCTCTTTTGCCTTGTCGCGCTTGAATGGTTTAAAAGCATTAGCATGAATAAGAGCTTGATCATATAACGCAGAAAACGAATACTACGTTAATTGCACTAATTGAAAATATTTTTAACGCGTTAAAGTGGGAAAAAAAATTAACCTTGGTGCCGCGGTGGGCAAGTGATGAAACCGGTGTTGCGACTGAACACCGGTAACACCGACTACCGTAGCAAGTCTAATACTGTGGTTTTCTAAAAGTGTTGGATTTAGAGCAGGTTTCTTAAGCAGTCTGAGCCTGCTTGAATGCTGTGGGAAAGGTACCAGTGTGAAGAGAGGTGTTGATGATGTGACTGAGTGTAGGTACAACTGAAGAAGAAATGGCTTGAAGTAGATGAGTGGGGATAGGATCAAGCGGACATGTAGTAGGGTATTAGAAAGGATGAGTTTAGAGACTTCTGTCTCTGAGCGCAGAGAGGAGGGGAGAGTGTGTGTGCTTGCTGTTAATAAGTGTTTGTAAGTTTGTGGTGTGAAGAATTGGCCGCTGAACAGAATTCCACAGCAAATATACAGATGTCGAAATTCGTTCCCCCACCCCCGAATGATGAGAGATGTTGATGCAGCGACTTAAAAGATGCTCATTCTATCGTGTGTGTGGATGGATTTCAACCAGCATCAGTTTAAATGTTCATTTTTTGCCTTTAATGATTCTTTTTGAAAATGTAGCGATTCTTTTTGGAAATGTAGCAATTATTTTTTAGGAAAGTAGCAATTCTTTTTTAGGAAAATAGCGATTCTTTTTGGGAAAGTAGCGATTCTTTTTAGGAAAAGTAGCGATGCTTTTTTTTGGGGGGGGGGGGGGGAGTAGCGATTCTTATTGAAGAAAGTAGCGATTCTTTTTTGGAAAAGTAGCGATTCTTTTTTAGGAAAGTAGCAATTCTTTTTTAGGCAAGTAGCAAATCTTTTTGGAAATGTAGCAATTCTTTTTTGTAAAGTAGCGAATCTTTTTGAAAAATGCAGTGATTTTTTTTTGAGGAAAGTAGCAATTCTTTTTGAAAAGTGTAACGATTTTTTTTTTTATTATAAAAAGATATACAGCAGTCAAAATCCACAAGCCTGGATTCGAACTCAGGATTCTTTGTACGCAACTGCACCAGAGGTCAGCACACTGTCCACAAAGCCATTGGAAAGTGCGAGACTGAGCCAGTTTGATAAATATTAGACATTCATGGGGGTGGGGGAACAGAATTCGACGGCAAATATACAGCTGTCGAAATCCATTCCCCCCACCCAAATGATGAGAGATGTTGATGCAGTGACTTAAAAGATGCTGATTCTATCCTGTGTGTGGGTGGACTTTAACCAGCATCAGTTTAATTGTTCAATTTTTGCCTTTTTTCAATCTCATTGGGGGGGGGGGACAGAAATCAACGGCAAATATACAGATGTCGGAATCCGCCCCCCCCAAATGATGCTAATTCTATCCTGTGTGTGGATTGTCTTTAACCAGCATCAGTTTAAATGTTCATTTTCTGCCTTTTTTCTTTATTAAATATGTTGACAGGAAGCAAAATTGGTGAGAGAATGCAGATGGGATCCGGAAAATTCCACGAGCCTGGACTCGAACTTAGGATTCTTTGTACTCAACTGCATCAAAAGGTCAACATATTGTCCACAAAGCCATCTGGAAGTGCAAGACTGAGCTAGTTTGATATTTATCAAACTTGCCTTAGACTTGCACTTCCTGATGACCTTGTGGACAGTGTCCTGACTTCTGGTGCAGTTGTGTACCAAGAATCCTGAGTTCGAATCATTTTCGAGGGGGGGGGGGGGGGGGAGACAGAATTCGACGGCAAATATACAGCAAATGATGAGAGATGTTGATGCAGTGACTTAAAAGATGCTGATTCTATCCTGTGTGTGGGTGGACTTTAACCAGCATCAGTTTAATTGTTCAATTTGTGCTTTTTTAGAATCTCATGGGGGTGGGGGAACAGAATTTGATGGTAAATGTACAGCTGTCGAAATGTAATGATTCTTTTTGATTATAAAAAAATATACAACTATTGAAATCCACAAGCCTGGATTCGAACTCAGGATTCTTGGTACACAACTGCACCAGAAGTCAGGACACTGTCCACAAGGTCATCAGGAAGTGCAAGTCTAAGGCAAGTTTGATAAATATTAGAACCTCATGGGGTTCTATGCCATTTATTATGATATGAAATATGTTGACAGGAAGCAAAAACTGGAGAGAGAAGGCAGACGGGATCTGGAAAAGTTCACAAGCCTGGACTCGAACTCCGGATTCTTTGTATGCAATTGCACTAGAGGTCAGAATTCGACGGCAAATATACAGCTATCGAAATCCACCCCCCCCCCCCCCCCATATGATGCGAGATGTTGATGCAGTGACTTAAAAGATGCTGATTCTATCCTGTGTGTGGATGGACTTTAAATAGAAGTTTGAAAAATTAAAAATATTCTAAATAATAGACAAATACTTCAGAAAATTACTATTCCTAAATTAAAATTACAAGTTTAATAATTATGAAAAGTGATGTTTATAATGTTAACTCTAATTATTTATCTTTTCATAGGTAACATTTTAAGCCGCTATGAAATCGGCAATAAGCTTGGTGAGGGAAGATTTGGCGGAAGATATTATGTTCATTATTTAGGACACTTGACTTGTTAATAACTGTAATGATATGATCTCTGCACAAGTCAGCATTTTATTGTTGTTGTTGTTGTTGTTGTTAAACAACGTATGAAAATGACACAGAAGACAAGATGTTGAATGAAGTAGTTACAGTATTTTTGTTTTGTTTTTGCACACAAAAAGTATTCTCGTCGCTTCATAACATTAAGATTGAACCACTGCAGTCACAACGACTTTATGTCTTTAGTACCTTTCTGAACCTTGAAAGTGGTGGTTAAATTGCTGTCTATATCTATGGAGTCATATACCTCTTGGATTTCATCAAAAATATCTTAATTTGTGTTCTGCAGATGAACAAAGGTCTTACGGGTGTGGAACGACATAAGGGTGAGTAATTAACGACAGAAATTTTATTTTTGGGTGAACTAACCTTTTAAGCTTTGAACTGGCAGACAAATCATTCGGACATTCTCCTGCATCAAGCCTTATGAAAAAAAGAATTACATTTTAGCATACTTTTAAAAAGAGTGTCCTACTTATTACCAGAATAATATACTTCAAAAGAATATTGTGAACTGAATGCAACTCTTAATTGCATCTTATTTACAATTAAATGAAAATGTATAATAGTTTAAATGTATATTAAATACAATTAGTTGAATTTAGGAGTGCTTTTTGATCCACTTACATAAGACTTAAGTACATCTTTATAAGTAATTTCATAATTAAATATTTAAAGTCTATGTCAATTATACCTGGAGGCAAATGGGAGCTGAAAGCTGATCTTGCCCGCCAGCTGAAGTTCCCACAGCAGATCACCTTAACCTCCTTTCGACCTAACCTCCAGACAACGGTTGCCTCTGCTCCACCACCCGGAGATTTTCCGGGATCAAAGGAGCAAAACATTAGCAATGGGTGGCTCCCAGCTGATGACTCTGCAGCCAACCCAAATGGCACCGTCGGGGGTGCGTCAGGCAGAAATACCTGGTTCCTGCCCTTGCTAACAATTTCATAGTTAAATACTTAATGTGTAATGTCAATTGTATTCATAAGTATTTATAGTAAACTACAATAGTGGTAAACTAAAATAGCTGCTGAGCACATTCATTATTCCTTGTCTAAGCAAACAAATCAATGGTTTTCATTGCTTTAATTATAGTCTAATATTGACACAAGAAATTTTCAAATTCCTTCCTCATTCTTGGAAAGGTCAACTCTTTCAGATTTACTGAGAGAAAGTGTTTCTGAGAAATGAGACCAGTTCAGATGCTGGACTATAGAAACAAAAACTGAAAAAAATCTCAAGGAAGGAAAAACCCTTTTAAGAGCATAAAAACACAACAGCTGAACTCTATCATCCATAACTTCATTAATAAGCCATTTTGGAGGTGAAGACAGAAGATCAATACAATGAAAACTTTTACAGCTGTACTTGTTCTAGGCTGCCTGCTTGCTGTAGAGGTGACAAGTGAGTTTTATCTTTGAACTTTGATTGAAGAAATATATCCAGGTTTTTAATATTGTGCATTTATATTGTGGAAATATCTTTGTATGGCATGGTAGCTAATGGTAAAATGCATTGATTTTTCTCTTTCAGGCCAGGCTAGAGTTCCAAAGGGCAGGTGTTTCTGTGCTGACAAAGGTGTAAACATGGTTCCTCCAAAACTGATTGAGAAGGTTGAAATCATACCACCAAGCCCCTCTTGTGAAAACCAGGAGATTGTGTAAGAACATTTTAATAATTACAAATCCGATTCTCTCAATATTATACATCTCGGTTTAAATATGTTGACTGACGTAATTATGCAGCAAATTGTCTTGTGTTTTTGCAGTGTTACTCTGAAAAATGGTACAGAGCAGAAATGCTTAAATCCAGAATCTAAATTCACACAAAAATACATCATGAGGGCTCTTACAAAGAGGTAATAACCATTTAATACTTTTTCAATATCATATTTTGTTTATACTTTGTCCACAACCTATAAAAGACAAAAACACCTCAAACTTGCAGAGTGAGAAATACAGTAAGAAATACTTCTCATCTTACGCAATAAGACAAGACTTCCAGCGATAATAGATTGTTTCTGATTATTTTCAGGAGCCTGCAGAAGGAACCTTGAAATATGAATGGAAGTGAAGTGAAGAACACATGATATTAACACCATGCAATCAGTAACCAACATCCTTATGGCAAGAATTGAACTGAAAATTTTTATATTGCTTTTTCCATATTATTTTTATGCTATATTTTAGAATTCCTAATGCAGTTTAATGTTTCTTAATGTAAATCTTTAGCTGATTAACATGATCATTAATCACTGTTGTCTGCATTTTAAAATAGTAATGCAAAAACATGATTACAGTGTCATATTTTGCTAAATAAAGCTTTTGTGACATTTCAGTATGTTTATGATCATTCTATAGAGCATAAAATGTGAAATAAAGAAAATAAGTCTACATTTAGAACTCAGTATTTAGTTCTAAATGGAAACAATGGAAAGCAGAGATGAACAATGCAACTACCAACTGAACAAACAAGGCTATAAAAAATATAGCTATATTATACATTGTTTATTTTTATTTTTTTTATGTTTTTACCGGAGTAATAAAACAATGATTTGTTTAGGGGAATGGTAAAAAGGTTTTGGAACATTCTCTCTTTCCAGACAACAATAGAGCCCATGCCTCTCATCTGATATTAATGTTATGAGACTAGGACTCATTAGACTTATATATGGCATAGCAATGGAGGGCAACATCCTGGCTGGTTTCTCTCATGCTGGGAAATGGAAACTGATATTGTATCCCCATCTCCTTGTTATTGTAATGGTTAATCCAACAAACATCCATAAAAATAAAAATGGATGCACTGCAGCTTTCAGACTGATTACATTTTATCCAGTGTTGACAAGTCTGCACATGTGATGTTTGAATAATATATGAACCACCAAAACCACACAACCATGATTTGGATTCCTCAGCCTCGTCATGTTAATATTTTTTTCATAAACAAGATATTTATGTGCCAAAAATAGATTCATGTATTTGCATGTTCACATAATCCTTGAGTATGACGAAGGTAAACAGCTTTGCTATTAAATAAGTGCATAGTACTGAAACTGCCCTCATTGGAGTTCTTAATGACATCTTAATAGCTAGGGGGTTTAAGTTGGTTTAAATCCTTTTTAACAAGTATAGGAAACTTCAGAAACTTCATGGTGTTTCCTTCCATTGTTACGCCAATGATATGCAAATCTACCTGCCTGTAAATAGGAAAAACAAGTGTGCTCTCAATACTCTATCAGTGTGTCTGGACGTTATCAAATCATGGCTTTCCAAAAATTTTCTTTTCTTGAACACAGATAAAATGGAAGTTATTGCCTTCAGCCCTTCTGACTCCAGAACACAAAATCAATTTGATCTTGAGTCTTTAAATTCTTTTATCTCTCCCCACGTGCAGAATCTGGGTGTGATAATTGACAACTGCTTGAAATTTGACAAACAAATCATCACTGTTGTAGGTCCAAGTTTCTTCTATCTTCGTTCTCTCTCTAAAATCAAATCTTTCCTTTCAGAGGGCTCTTTAGAGGTTGCAATCCATGCCTTCATTACATCTCGGCTGGACTATTGAAAATCCCTCTATTACGGCATCTCAAAGACCCAAATTTCTCAACTACAAGTAGCTCAAAATGCTGCAGCTAGATTTCTGAAGGGACGTAAAAAATTCGATCACATTACCCCCCTCCTGAGATCCCTACACTGGTTACCTACCCTTTACAGAATTGAGTATAAAATCTTACTACTTGTGTATAAATCTTTAAATAATCCAGCACCTTCTTCTCTGACAAACCTACTTCACCCCTACACTCCTGTGAGAGGGCTAAGGGCAAATTCCTCCAGTGTGAATAAATCTTGATTTAAATTCAAAGAGACAAGGTAGTCTATGCATGACCTGTCATTTTATTCTTAACTAAAATGAGGCAATCTAAACATTATCAAAGACTATAGAATAACAAGACGCGTCACTCGTATTGTTCTGAATGGGAGAAAGTGCAACGCACAATATGGCGGAATAATTCCCGCCTTCTAAATAAGAGCCAATCGGCGATTGGTAAAGTCATCGCTTCACTGCAGCGGCCGTTAGAAGCTCCGGTTCCTATCGAAACAGTCAGACACGCGTCTCCAAAATGAGGCACAAGAGATGCGCATTTAGAACTGCGCATGCGCATTAGCTTGATCAAGCCTGAATAATATCGTTTTTTGTCATGATTCGAGCATTTAGAAACAAAATTTATAAGACAGTTGTTGTCAGATTTCATTGAAAAGCTTGGCAAACAGCTTTGGAGAATCTGATGTTTCCCCATTCAAAGAGATAGGAGCTGCACTTGAATGCCCAAGAGGCGTTTCAAAGATGGCCGCTGTGTGAAATGACTTGTCTTAAAGGGACTTTGACATTATGGAGTTCTCAGTCTCGTGTAATATATGTTTCATTCATACTGAACGCCGGAGGGCGCTCTCTCACAGAATGTCCAAAACGTTTTTGTAGAAGTAATTCAGCTATTCGCTGTAGCAGCAACTGAATAAAATCAAAGAAAACACACTAAGGAGGGTGGAAGGGAGTGAAGTGAGGTGAGAGAAGGGAGTGAGTTTACTTTTGTGAGGGAGGGAGGGAGAGAGCAAGGGAGTGAGTGAGTGAATGAATGACTTGGGGAGGGAGTGAATGAATGAAAGATGGAAGGAATGAGTTCATTTATGAATGAATTGAATGAATAGGTAAATTTTATCCTGTTTTTTTAAAAATGCAGACATTTGTTAAAGTATGCTGAAATAAGTAGAACATATCTTTAGAAAATGAATATTAAATATAAACAAACACACACTTATTTACACATCTGTATTTCCCAAATGGGATCAAGCAAATGTAAACTATTTTGTTTAATTGTATTTCATTTTTTCTATTTTATTTAATCAATTTAATTTATGCCATGCATTAACATTGATATATTTTACCAAAAAAAGTGTATTCATGTCAAAAGAATCACAAGATGGAAGGAATGAGTTCATTTATGAATAAATTGAATGAATAAGTAAATTTTATTCTGTTTTTTTTTTTAAAATGTAGACATTTGTTAAAGTATGCTGAAATAAGTAGAACATATCTTTAGAAAATGAATATTAAATATAAACAAACACACACTTATATACACATCTGTATTTCCCAAATGGGATCAAGCAAATGTAAACTATTTCGTTTAATTGTATTTCATTTTTTCTATTTTATTTAATCAATTTAATTTATGCCATGCATTAACATTGATATATTTTACCAAAAAATGTGTATTCATGTCAAAAGAATCACTAGTAAAGAACTATTTCCAGTACGGATTGGGTAGTGTCAAATAACTACCGTAAATTGTTTCGACCATAGATATACATAATAAAGGCTAGATGTCTCATCCGCGCTGCTGGCCAATGGAGGTCGACGTCCGCACCTGGCGGCCATCTTGTAACAGTCAGCTCGCTCACTAGTAACATTGTGTTTTAATGGTGCATGTACTTTTTAAATAACCATAACTTGCTCAATTTTCGACCGATTTTCAAACTGTTTGGTTTGGTATAAACGTCAGAGATGTACTTATGACACTGCATACTTATGAATAATTATAACCATGGACTTCCATATGAAAATAACATTGAACAGAACAGATAGGTGCAATGAATATACACACGCACAAGGTATTTATGTTAAATCAATATATAGGCTACTAAAACTCAGTGTACAGAATGGCAACATGATATATATATATATATATATACTTTTATAATATGAATATTACTATTATAATAAAATAATTTGAATTATTACATGTTTATTTTAACTTCTTCAGGGTTGGGCCATTTACTAGGCTTTTCCCCTCGACATTGCACTGTGCCTACTTCAGAGATCACTGTTCCAAAAAAAAAAAAAAAGAAAGAAAAAAAAAGGTGTCCAAAAGAAACATTCTGCGATTGTGTAAACAAACTTGTAAAAAGCTTTGGGTCAACAACAATCTTGTAATACTATTATGTCATAGCCCCGCTGTTCCTGTGTAACAGGACCTGTATTGTACATACATCCACTAAGTAACTAACGATTATCCCAAATATAATCATAATATTGTCATATCTTACAGGTGAAAGGTGATCCCACGGGCTCTCGTTTTGAGACTACGGCGATTGGAACATCCGTAGGCTGCACAAAAGTCTGGCATCTTCTCCTATAAAGCCAGCAATTTCCTGTATCATAATGTAAGATGTTTTTAACCAAACCAAACCAAACCGATTGCCGATTGGAAATCATGTGCAACTTAAGTTATATTGAAAAGAAAGAGCAATTCTGCCTCTCCCACTGATGTAAAATTGCTGGGTAGCAGCTAAACTGTAACTACTAGGTCTCACTCAAAGCTTCTTGTTATTAGCCAGCTAATAACTACAACCACATCCACAAAGATTGTAATTTAGACAAAAGATTAGTTGTCATAAAATCGTTATTGGTGTCAGTAAAACCTATATAATTGAACAGCTCGATTGTGGTCTCAGCCTTGATAACTTGCGCAAGTAGCCGTGATACACAACTATGCTGCACGATTAAGTTGTTTTTCGAAAGGAAAAGCTGCAATTTCAACATGTTCAAGCATCCAGAATTATAGCCACGTCAATAACGTTTGTAAGAAACCAAACCATTTGTAAATCCGTCAAGATTTCAGCGAGATAAGAGTATTTGTGTTCGTGCAGATCACTCACCTTACATCAGGTACCACAGAGCCCGCCAGAAAGCTTGCCTGTGACAAGATGGCCGCCGGTGATGACGTTAGAGACTCCGCCGTAAGACATCTAGCCTTTATTATGTATATCTATGGTTTTGACATACTTCAGACAGGAAGTAGACGCATTTTGCACATGCGCAGAACAAATCGTGTTTCCGGTATGGATCGAGTAGTGACACTCATAGATATACATAATAAAGGCTAGATGTCTTACGGTGGAGTCTCTAATGTCATCACCGGCGGCCATCTTGTCACAGGCAAGCTTTCTGGCGGGCTCTGTGGTACCTGATGTAAGGTGAGTGATCTGCACGAACACAAATACTCTTATCTCGCTGAAATCTTGACGGATTTACAAATGGTTTGGTTTCTTACAAACGTTATTAACGTGGCTATAATTCTGGATGCTTGAACATGTTGAAATTGCAGCTTTTCTTTTCGAAAAACGACTTAATCGTGCAGCATAGTTGTGTATCACGGCTACTTGGGCAAGTTATCAAGGCTGAGACCACAATCGAGCTGTTCAATTATATAGGTTTTACTGACACCAATAACGATTTTATGACAACTAATCTTTTGTCTAAATTACAATCTTTGTGGATGTGGTTGTAGTTATTAGCTGGCTAATAACAAGAAGCTTTGAGTGAGACCTAGTAGTTACAGTTTAGCTGCTACCCAGCAATTTTACATCAGTGGGAGAGGCAGAATTGCTCTTTCTTTTCAATATAACTTAAGTTGCACATGATTTCCAATCGGCAATCGGTTTGGTTTGTTAAAAACATCTTACATTATGATACAGGAAATTGCTGGCTTTATAGGAGAAGATGCCAGACTTTTGTGCAGCCTATGGATGCTCCAATCGCCGTAGTCTCAAAACGAGAGCCCGTGGGATCACCTTTCACCTGTAAGATATGACAATATTATGATTATATTTGGGATGATCGTTAGTTACTTAGTGGATGTATGTACAATACAGGTCCTGTTACACAGGAACAGCGGGGCTATGACATAATAGAATTACAAGATTGTTGTTGACCCAAAGCTTTTTACAAGTTTGTTTACACAATCGCAGAATGTTTCTTTTGGACACCTTTTTTCTTTTTTTTTTTTTTTTTGGAACAGTGATCTCTGAAGTAGGCACAGTGCAATGTCGAGGGGAAAAGCCTAGTAAATGCCCAACCCTGAAGAAGTTAAAATAAACGTAATAATTCAAATTATTTTATTATAATAGTAATATTCATATTATAAAAGTGTATATATATATATATATATATATATATATATATATATATATATATATATATCTCATGTTGCCATTCTGTACACTGAGTTTTAGTAGCCTATATATTGATTTAACATAAATACCTTGTGCGTGTGTATATTCATTGCACCTATCTGTTCTGTTCAATGTTATTTTCATATGGAAGTCCATGGTTATAATTATTCATAAGTATGCAGTGTCATAAGTACATCTCTGACGTTTATACCAAACCAAACAGTTTGAAAATCGGTCGAAAATTGAGCAAGTTATGGTTATTTAAAAAGTACATGCACCATTAAAACAATGTTACGAGTGAGCGAGCTGACTGTTACAAGATGGCCGCCAGGTGCGGACGTCGACCTCCATTGGCCAGCAGCGCGGACGAGACATCTGGCCTTTATTATGTATATCTATGGTGACACTAACAAGAAGCGAAACTCAATAGAACGTTCCATTGCAACACCGGCGCCCAGCAGCAGCCCTGCGTTTCCGCCATTTTGGGATGAAGCGACTCGGCAGTCCACTAGATTCTATGGCAATATCAGCTGCTTTGTTAAAAAAAAAAAAAAAAAAAAACGTACATTAAAGCTAAAATCCAACCTGAATGATGACAACACAGAATAAAATACTATCACTAGTGATCATCAAATCCTTTTAACAGTTTATTTTACAGACTTTGTGTTTAAGTCTTCCACTTTTTTCACAAAACCTTTGCTCTCTAGAAGCCCAGTCAGTTTGGGTTAAAATTCTTTGAAGTTCAAGTATTAGCATTATAAACACTGAATTAATACCAACATATGAAATTAAATTAAGGACATGCATCAGAAAAATTGGGAATGTTGGACAATAAATATATAACAGAATATAACAGCTTAAACTGTTTTTGCAGTGTTGTCTTATATTAATGTCCGTTAAAGCAAGACTATGTAAACAAAAAAACACAGCCACTGTGTCCAAAAGTGGCAATTACGGGATAACAGACACAGCGATGCGTTATGTTCTATAAGATCATTATGTTTAGCGTGATCCAGGGGATTAAAACGTATTTCAGACCTAGTGGAGTAATTTACTATTTCTATATTACTCCACTAGGTCTGCCTATATACGTTTCAATCCCCTGGATCATGCTACAAACATGATTATCTTAACTTTATTAATTATTAATTTACTATTAATAGTAAATATGTAAAGTTGCATAAAATGGAAATAATAAAATAGGCTAACTACGTTACCTCAGATGTGTAATGGTTGGATTCCACAACTGATCACATAAAACATATATAGGTTAAGACAATACAACATTTACTGTAGGTGTCATAAAATTTACTGAATTTGAGAAATTTTCTATTGCGTGTCTGATTTGGCTGAGAGATTCGCCGCTTTTGGGTGCGTATATGTGATGGATTCTATTGTCCAGTTGGCATTTTCACCCCAAAATGGCTGCGGCGCTACCGAAGCGACACCTCGTGGCTGTTACCCAAAAAGCATCAGAGTTTCGCCTCTTGGGTTCTATACTCTTTGATAAAATGCAGAAACGTATTGACTGATGAAACGTGACAATAAACACACGATTGCGACAAGATATGGTTTATATGTGTTTTTCAAGCCATCTCAAGGTATTTATTGACAATAAAGTATATGAATAATGCAGTGCTAATTGACAACCTTTTAATGTTTTGGAAAGAAGTCTCATGCTCGCCAAGGTCACATTTATTTAATAAAAAAATACAGTAAAAACAGTAATATTGTGAAATATTATTAAAATTCAAAAGAACTGTTTTCTATTGTAATATATATAAAAATGTAATGTACAACGTATAACATTTCTGATTATTATCTGTGTTGAAAACAGTTGCTTCAAATTGTTGTGGAAACCATGATACATTTAATTTTTCTGGATTATTTGATGAATAGAAAGTTCAATGAACAGCATTTATTTGCATTTATTGTCACTTTTGATAAATTTAATGCATCCTTGAATAAAAGTATTAATTTCTCTCATTTAATCTCATTTAATCTTGCCACAAATGTTTGAATGGTATATCATGGTTTCCACAAAAATATGAAGCAGCACAACTGTTTTCAACATTGATAATAATCAGAAATGTTTCTTGAGCAGCAAATCAGCATATTAGAATGATTTCTGAAGGATCATGTGACACTGAAGACTGGAGTAATGCTGCTGAAAATTCAGCTTTGACCACATATATTGTACATTTTACAATATATTCACATAGAAAACAGCTATTTTAAATTGTAATACTATTTCACAATATTACTGTTTTTACTGCATATTTTGATTTAAATAAATCCAGCCTTGGTGAGCAGAAGAGACATATGTCAATTGTACAATTACAATTGTAATGTTTCCAAACTTTTTTTCCAAATTTTTATTAGGTGCTGAAGGACAAAGTGGTAAACTTTAAATTATATAAATTATATAAAATATTTTAAAGCCCAAACTCTTTAAATACTCATTTAAATTAAAAAAAATAAATAAATAAATATTGGACGTTTCTGCAGAAAGGCCTTGATGCATAAAATGTTTCTGAGGAGTTTAGGCTCATTTAAAATGTTATGGCGCCCTCTACTGGAAGGTTGAAGAATAACCCAGATTTACCGTGAATCGTAGTACTGTCGTCATATCTCTGAAAGGGCGGTGACTACTGGTGCATGCAAGCAGAAATCTTAATATGGTGTATACAAGACTACATTGAGTGCCTTCATATCTGACTGTTTTTTATCGCACTTTTCCGTCATCCTCGAAAAAAAGAAGCAATTTTACATTCTGAACAGCTTTTTAAAGGAGACGGGCAGTAAAAATATGGGGAATTGCTATACTGTAGGACCAAACGAAGCCTTGGTGGTATCAGGTAACCTATCAACTGCCTTCTGTTTTTCTCAAAGCCATCCGCTACACTTTCTTATAATCTGACTGTTTTGTATTCATCTGAATTGTATCTAACGTAGAATGTGTTTGGTGATCGTAAATGGATGATTAGAAAATTGACGCTTATTTTCTCAAGTGTTTCAGTCGAGTAGTATAGATATTCGTGTTTGCCTGTTGCATTGTAGTTTGTGTTGTATGATAACAAAGACAATCCATCACATTCTCGACGTGTGTTGTGTGTCTCACTCGTGCTCTATTCAATTTGATTTCGACATGTTTGCGCAATGAAACACACTGTTTTCTTGAAATCCTCTTGGCCTGATATATCGATTGATTGTATAGATGTTTAGATTAAACACACATGACTTACGAATTGTGCTTTTTGGCTGTGTGCATTTTATTTCCATTTTATTTGATACTGCCACCACGTCGATAGCCTAAATGAGTGTTATTTTATCTTAGTTTGTATGATGAAGATAATGAAACGTATTATAAACACGTTTTCTCACTGTGAGTGATACTATTTCTATCAAACATGGCCAATCAGTCAAGTCATTTAAACTAATACACTTATTTTGTGAAAAAGTGCTGCTTACTGTACATTATCCCTTAGCCTATTGCTGTTTCTAAAAGTAGTAATTGGGGGGAAATAAGGCAGTAACGTGGTTGTGTGCACAAAAATAATAAAAAATAATGTTTGTCTGGGACAAAATAATAATTTAGGAAAATATAAAGTTTTTACTTAATTAAAAACTGTTTCATATGAACTGAATCTAAATCTAGACTCTCAAAATTATGAAATTATTGTATGAATTTAGTTGTTGGATACAGTCAAGAAGGTCAAACCTCTGACCTTGAGAAGGCCAAAATCTATATTTGATGTAGGAGGATGCAGGTATTTGGTGTGCTTAAAGCTATAGCTACCTTTCACTTTTTATAGTTTATAAAACATCTGATAGTCATAACAAAATTAGTTTGTTCATTGGTTTGAAATTGTCTGCCAGCTACAGTTTCCTGAAGAGTCATTTCCTTTTTCCTTAACTTGCCTGAGCATTATGCCCGCATTGGTCATGTTTTATGAAATAAAGTCACATGACAGAGACTTTAGTTGTGCAATGATTCTAGCAACAGCTGAGGATTGCGCACTAATAGCTGATGACCAGCTGGGAATCTGCTGGAATAGTTTCCAGTCCAGGGAACAGACCTACTATTTTCATAGATTTGTGAGGAATTTCCTCACATATCTCACATACCTAATGGTTACAGGCCCCCACTGTCTATACATATCACATGCTGAACACTACATCAGGAGCCCAGACTGATGCTTAAACTTCAGGCCGCATGATTGGTTGCATTGACAGCTGAATGTAATAGATCCTAGATTATCTTTTTCCTCGGTCAAAAGCGGTCTTCAATTGTTGCGGGCGAACATTGTCATCCACACACAAAATACAAAGAACTCAACCCATGTGAACTGCGAGCCCAGTACTGACAATAAATCCAAAAGAAATGCAAAGAAACAATTTGTAATATTAACTTATCCTATATATTAATGAAATAAAAAATAATCCTTGTCAGGACAGATCATAAAACAAAGTGCTTAGAACTATTATTTATAGTATCTATTATTTATATATATTTAAAACTCTGTAAGTTTATGTATAAAAAAGTCACTGAGTGACTGATTTGCAAAGCTAGTAATAAAATGAACAACAAAGAAACATATTACATAGAAAAAGTGTCAGGTCTGTTATTTTGCATTTACACTCTAAGACTTAATGCACAGATCATTTGACATACAGTATCAGATCGTCCATTGCTGGTTATCATCACTGTCAATCGGATTCAGTCACGCATTTATGCTGCCTTCACATGCTAACGGAATTATCGTAAATAGGAGTTTCCTAGGAAAAAATTTCACATGAACGCCCTCCCATTTTGAAACCTGAACACGATGAGCTCGTAATCAAGACTTCAGAAGTGGGAATTATCAAATTTCCGACAGCACGTGAAGGCAGCATTAAATATGGCTGTCAATCCAAAAACTTTGCAAAGAGAAAGCAAGCAAAGATCACTGCTATTATAATCACTGAAGCTGTCAATTGCAACACGAGCTACACAAAGCTGTGACACAAAGCTAAATACTGAATAGACTATAGAACAATTCTTTGTAAAACAATAGTGGATTCAACCTCAAAATTTAACATCTAATGTTAAAATGTATGTTTTTAATAGGGCTGCACGATTAATCGTATTTTAATCGCGATAACGATATCTGCTTCTCTCGATTGATTACAAATAACCGTCACGATATTGGCCCGCTCGTTATTTATCCTGAAAACGTGTTTTATCTTTGGGATATGCCTGTGGTTGCCAGATGCAAAGAGCTTAAATCCCCCAAATAGAGCTTTTAGATAGAGGATATACTTTCTTCCCGGTGTTTTACTTAATCTGTGCAATCTGGCAACTCTGTGCACGCGCTCCTTCTTAATGCGGAAGAAGCGCTGATGATCTGAAAACAAACATGTGCGCTGGAGTTTAGCGATCTCCACAGCGAAATTCTGCTTCAATGAAATTGTCATACAGCCAGTCTTTGTTTCTTCACAAGCCACTTGTACTATTTGTGTGACTAAATCTGCCATGATCAAACCTTCAGCGATGAATTTCAAAAAATGCAACACGGATCTCCACCTGCTGTTTGCAGAATGCACTTTTGCAACCTATGTGACAATTCAATCGGGAAAATGAACATAATTTGGAATTTTTGGAAATAATATTAGGAGTTTCGCCGTTTTATCTTTTGAAGTTCCTAAAGGTTTTACCAGTTTTCATAATGTTAATCAGTTGATCATATCATATCGCCACTGGGACATTCTAAAACGCTTAACATGAAACGCTTAACGTGGCTTAATTTACTAAGACCGTGTTATTAACAAACCAAACTTAGTGAACACCATACTAATAAAGCATACTATGTACAGAAAAGCAGATGAGCCCAGAATATGAACGCAACATGTTTAATGAAGCATTTTCCTCCCATAAAGAAAATGCTTAACGTGGCTTAATGTACTAAGACAGTGACATTAAAAGACCAAACTTAGTAAACACTATACTAATAAAGCATACTATACAGAAAAATACTTAAGTAAATAGTCAGTACATTAAGCCACGTTAAGCGTTTTTCACGTTAAGCATTTAAGAATGCCACTAGCCAGGGACATTTCTTTGCTTTACGAATTGTCAGGGCAATCTGAATCTGTGGTTTGTCTCATTTGCAAACGAATTGTGTTGCTTTAAAATCTAATGTGAATACAGATTACAAAGCGTTCACCAAAACCATGTGTTTTGTATTGATTTACCATCTAACGAAGTTATAATAGTTGGTTAAATGAAGTCGGTGTGCCACCTACAGGCCTTTTGGGTGAAGTGTAGGTTGGTAAAGAATGTGCAAAATGGCCATAACTACATTACCCTTTTTGATAGAATAATCGTGATAAATAATCGTGATTATGATTTTGAGCAACATAATCGTGATTATCAGTTTAACCATTATCGTGCAGCCCTAGTTTTTAATGTAACCTTCTCCCTTTAAATACTTTGGTCAGTTTAAGAATAATTTATGCAATTTTGTATTATTTATTTGAAAGAATTAAAAGAGCAGTTTCGTGTCTGTTTTTGTATTGTTCAATTTGCCGAGGTTTATATGGGATTTAGAAAGTAATTACTAATAAGTAATGCAATACTTTTTAGAGAGAGTGATTAGTACAGTAATCTAAATACACTGTTGAAGATGTAATTAGTAGCTAGTAATTAATTACTTTTTTAGAGTAACTTACCCAATAATGTTTAGCAGACATAGTTTGTTAGCCAAATCACAACATGAGCAACAGGCTGAATTTTGCATAATGAAAATTAAAGGCAAATAGCATGTGCATGTGGCCAGAAGTCATAGTAAATTTGATTTTTTGCTCCCCCATGTAAGGTTTCATCCAGTAAAAGTATGATACTTGTTTGAGTGAAGAGTATTTTGTTTGTTTGTCTTGCAAACAATAACAGACCTTTTGAATGAGGTAGTCACATCCTATTAAGAGGATAGTAATTCTGTTCATTCATATACACTACCATTCAACAGTTTGAGGTCGGTAAGATTTTATGTTTTTGAAAGAAGTCTCTTATGCTCACCATGGCTGCATGCATTTGATGAAAAGTACAGTAAAAACAGTAATATTGTGAAATTATTACAGTTTTTTATATTTTTAATATATTTCTTGTGATGGCAAAGTAAAATTTTCAGCATCATTACTCTAGTTTTCAGTGTCACATGATCCTTCAGAAATCATTCTAATATGCTGATTTGGTGCTCAAGAAACATTTATCATTATCAGTGTTTGCTAATTTGTGTTGTGCTGCTTAATATTTTCATGACAACTGTGATGATTTTAACCATAGCCATAAATACTCTTTCTTTTAATACGTCATTGTTGAATAAAAGTAGCAATTTCTTTAAAAAAAAAATCTTACTGACCCAAAACTCTTGAACAGTAAGACATTCACTTGTGCATAAGCTGTTTTGTTTGGTAAAACTAGTCTAGTTGATAATTGACTTGAGCTGATTTCTGTAAACATTTAACCACCATAGTGGTTTGGTTAGACTGTAACTGTGAGTTGGGGCTTTCCAGAGATACTCATTTTGTGGTTTTAATGAAGTTGTTGTTTAGTTTGTAAACCAGTTTGGTGAGGCTTGTATGGGATTTTTAACATTTGTAGGTGGTGAAAGTGGTGATTGACTGACAGCTTGTATGATAGGTTGAAAGATTTAGTTTTGAGATTTAATTTTAATACAATTTGAAATGTTAGATTGCCATGCAAGAGTGCCACAAATGACTGCGTCAAACACGTGCATTTGAAAGTGTGATAAATGTGGAATGTGCATTTGTACTAAATATGCCTGTTTATTTTCTCAGGGGCCTGCTGTGGCTCTGATGACAAGACATATACAGTGGGCGGCTGGGCCTGGGCATGGTGGCTTATCACCGACATACAGAAGTAAGAATGTCCATTCATCACATTCACTCCTTCTGTTGTGTTTATCGCTCACAATATAAACAATCGTTCTACCGCTGACTGAATGACTCCATTCTCCATTTATGTACCTTTTCAGTTCCCTTTGAGTGGGAATTGGGACCATTTTAGAGACATGTCACAGCATGCTCACGTTTCTCTGGATAGATTATTATAACCTCTTGTGAATATAATATGTCCACTTTAAAGAAACTCAGGAGTGCACACATCTGTGCGTGTTGTTTTGCTTCCCAACACATTTAACACTGTCAGCTTAAGGCTTACAGTATAAATCATTGATATTACCTAAAATAACTAGTTTCCTAGCCAGAAAGGAAATATCTGTTCTCACTGCATTGTAAAATAACAAGAATAGATGAACATTAAGGTCCTGTAATGTGATATCAAGTCCTGTTAACCAGGTTTTGAGCACCCTTCCTTTTAAATGTATGTTCAGTGATATAGTCATCAACCTAGACAGCATACAAACGTTATACACAAACATTGTCTAATATATCAGAACTCAACCCCCTCTATTCACATGAACACACTTCATTAAGGCCTCAGTATCCAGGGCCAGTGTTTGGAAAAATAAACAGAGTTAACAATACTAGAGCGTAGAGTGAAGTTCAGCTTCAATGGTTACGAATAGACGATCATTAGTGGTGCAGCCTCTGCTGATAAATACATAGTACTGCAGTCTTTCTAAAATCTGTAGAACTACAGTTGTGCTAAAACATATAGGGTTTTTCACACTTGTTAACATTGTCAATCCCGGTTTATAGTAAACCTGGGTTATCATTTTTTATGTTTCATGCAGTTTATTCTTTGCGCTAGGTTAGGAATGAATCCTGGTCATTCAGGTTTTTGGGGGGTTTACAATCGTAACCCTGGGTTAACTTTCTTATTTGAATATTTAAACTTTTTAAATAACAGCTTGTCCCACTCCTGCACATCAGACTTGTTACTGAATATACTTCCACATTTTTAGACCAGAATAAAACATTTTTTACTTTTTTCAGTCACTGTTTGACATTTTGATTTTTCCCTAAAAGTTGTTTATAAAGATGATAACCCAGGGTTAAGCACAGTGTGTCGTTCAGTATGAGCTTTGTTTGTGTAGTGTACACATTGCTTGTAGCTATAAGAGCATGAGGACAACACATCATATTTATAAAATGAGAAAACTATATTTGTGAACGTACGGTTTATTTCCATTTCTTGTTTTCTCCTTTAACCGTTATTGACTTTGAGATTATGCATGTGCAATCTGTAATAACCAGCCTGCCTATCCTCTGATTTTCCTCTCTTGTTCATTTCTTTTAAGTGTTTGCCAAGCTAACTTGCCTTTACATGCTGGACTCACGCTGTGTCTGACCTGTTTCTGGTATCTCACTGCTGGGGATAATAAGATTATTATGCTTTATCAACTCTGTGGAAATACAGTCAGAAGACTTTTATCACACCTCCACGTCTGCACGGCGGAAGGATTCAATCCTAATTTAATAGATTTGTCTGAGAATCACCTCGCTATTTACCACTTCAGATTCTGTCGTACATTAAATTGGAATATGATATATGGTAAAGTACCATGTCAAGCTAAAGAAACCATTTTAATGGTTTATTGTAAAGTACACTAACATAGTTTATTTGATTTATCAAAACTGAAGGGAACCCTTGACAGGAACACAAGCAGGAAATTGGTTATCTATAAAAGTGGAATGTGATGACACATAGACGTGTGGAGAACATCTATTGCAGAAATGCAGCTATGATTTTCAAATGTTACAGCTAAAGTGAAGATTTATATTTCATTGTTTTTATTATTAGAGTTAATAGTAATGAAACAGTTGTCAAAAAGGTGAAATGTCTGAAAAAACTGTAAAAATGTGTATGTATAAAGGGTTGCTGTGTTCAGTGGTTACAGCAGTTGTTCAGTTGAGTGCACAGCTTAGAAAAAAAAAATAAGGCTTGGTGGCATATCTCTTGCCCTCCCCCTTTCCTGATAAAGAACGTAGTAATCTAGTTTGCTGGCAGCTCTAAAAGCTACATTGATCTAATTTTAAATGATTGAGAGAGATGTAGGGCTTGCAGCATCAAAAGGGCTGAAATAAACATTCAGTTGAGGGATCCTGCTGCATATCCCTGTGCATGTTACCCCTTCAGACACACCCTGTTTCAATTAAAAAGAGCTAGACTTTTTCAAAGACACAAAAACAGCCAATTAAATTTGTTTGAAGTATACAGAAAAGGGCCATTGATGAGAGGTCCACACTCGCTGCACATGAACACTGTGATCTATATTGGTACATTAACTTTGTTGAATCCTAGACTATGGTCTCTTACACTGAGAACTGTCCCATGTTATATGGGTTTTGGCTATATTAGGGGGAGCTATATTAGCCCAACAATCCACTGGAATAGTATGTCACCTGGGACCCTCTTTCCACCCCAGTCAGTTAGCTTGTGCTGAACTGCAGGACTTAGTTATGTGAAACATTGTGAACCTGCAGCTTCAGTGATTATAATTGGATCAATGTCATGTTACACACTTTGTGTATACATTAGCATTTCAACATTTTTATAACAAAGTTTTGTTTTCATAGTAATAGTAATTATTTTGCCACGATTATAGTCTGGAGGAAATCAGATCCAGTCTGCTGAATTTGGGCAGTTGGAGTTGACAGATTTCACAGAAATTTGTGTCGTTTATTATGGGCACAGCACAATTTTTTTTTTAGCTTCAGACTCTGATTTGAATCCAAGGATATCAAACATGTTTGATATTTTGAGCCAGTTTTAGAACACATTTGAGTTTGTAGTGTTCGGAACCATATATATGTGTCTGTAGAATCCACATCCCACCGCTCCAGACACGTTGACGCATCTGCCATCTTGGAATGGTTAACATGACGCTGTTAATCATTTACACTAACAAATTTTCATTGAAAATGTCACAGCATTGTGCAGCCTATGGCTGTAAAAAAGCATCAAATCAGTCAAATTTTCATTAAATGATGTAAAATTATTTAAATGAATATATTATTATTAACATATTAAAACAATCTAACTTCAAATGTAAAAAAAAAAAAAAAAAAAAGAATCAAGATGTAAACTGAAATCATATTTCTTTATTTTCCTCAATAGCTGCTGTATTGTTACTGTATTGAAGAACATAAACCTTTTGAAACTTCTGGAATCACAAAATTAATTGTGGATAATTAATTTACTTAAATAGACATTCGACACCCCCAGTTTCTGATATATATATATTATATATATATAAAAAAAATAGTTCTAGTTTATTTTACCAGGAGTAATCCCACTGAGATATGGCAGCACACAAAGTTTCACAAAAAAAAATAATTCCAAAATACACAAAACAAGAAATACAAGAAGGGAAAAAAAAAAAGTCCTGTCCAGCACTTGTTATCTTCAATTATCTTGTTATCATGGCCTATATAAAGAATATGAAATGAAGTTGACCTACACAAAAATTTAGTATTTTATTGTGAATTTGGTTAAAATATTAAAATCAAAACCTATTTTAAAAAAATCAACAAAATTAATTGCAATTATAATGTTAAGAGAATTTTTTGAAGTGCATGTTATCATGCAGCCTTTTATCCAAATCCACCTTTAGCATGAACACCTTACAGAAATATAAATTGTTTTGTCGTAGATGTTTAAAGGAGTGGTCTAGGGACGCAAACAGGTAGTGCAAAGGCTAATCATAATGGATATACTGAATAAAACATCCATTCAGAGTCAATGATGAGATTTCAAAGATGAATGACATGATACAGAAGATCTCTCCATCTGCAGCAGACAGTGGCTCCCTGATGGTCTGGATTCAGCTGCAATCAACACCAGGAATCATCCTCCCTAACCTTGAACCCTGACCTCTGTCCCCCTCCTTTCACATATGTTAACACACTGATAATATTGTGCTGTCCTGCCTCCCCTTCCTCCTCCCCTCCCCTCCCCCCATCTTCCCACATAGACTCTCTCTGGAGATAATGACCATCCTCTGTCGCTGTGAGAATATCGAAACTTCGGAGGGTGTCCCCTTGGATGTGACAGGGGTCGCTCAGGTAATCACACTGAATGAAACAAGCCAACCAAATGAGACAATGAGAACAATTTTAGGCTCTCGGGGAGGGTGTGAAGGGCAGCGGCCTGGTTCCATTTCCTGCGTTACACACATACACATGCTCTCATGCTCTCTTCCACACTCTTGTGTTGGTCTTCCTCTGCAGTGAAGGAGAGCCAGTCATCTCTCACTATCCTTGTCTGATGTTTGGCTACGCAGCGCGCTCATGGCTCATGTAACAAATGGCTCACGTCAGCATGTTTTGACTGTTGGGTCTGTAATGGATAATGATGGATGGATCAGATGGTCTTTTTGGGAATATTGTGGGTCAGGAAATAATCTTTGAGGTTCTGGGAATCTGAATCCAGACAATTCCATTAGAGCCCATGGTCAAAACACCTGATTTGTGCTGACCAAGTGGTTGTGTCTTCGTTTTTTTCACCCTACAGATTCATTTTGTGTTGTTTACCTTCACGTCTTCCTTTAATCCCACCTTCTTCCTGTTTTCACGCCGCTTGACATTCTTCCCGTAGTTCATAGCCAACTTTTTTGTTTTGTTTCCCTTTTTTGCGTTTTCCACAGGATAACCCTTGAGATTATGACCCTGCAACCCAAGTGTGAGGATGTAGAGACAGCGGAGGGGGTAGCTATTACTGTCACAGGTGTGGCACAGGTAAACCACCTTACCTCACCTAACCTCAGCTCCAAATGCCTCTTTCAGGTTTGCCAGACTGGTTTCAGAGCCAAGACCCCTTTATCATAATTTCCTTTCATTCCATTGCTGCCTTTGGTCCCTGATTTTGACCCCCCTCAGGGATGAATAGTGCCAATCTTAGTCAATCTCTCATCAGACTGAAGGTCACTGATTTGTGCTTGACATGATGAACTGTTGTTTGGTCAATCAAAGACTAAAAAAGTGAATTAATTTTATCTGTTTAGTAGAAAAATCAATGGCTCTGTTTCAAAACCCATTGAGATATCTTTCTGTATGCTGCTTTCATAGGCAGAATAAAGGCTGCTAAAGGTTGCTAACTGAAATGCAACCTCGTACAGTAATTGACTGATTTGAAGTGATCTACATAGGCAGAAGCTCATACAAATAGTGCCTCTACTTTAAAGTGCATGGGAAACTTGACTCACAATTGATTTCAATAGAGTTGGCATTTGATACTTGCTCATGTGATACTTGCTCATGTGATACTTGCTCATGTCGTAATTACCGTAATTATGGTTCTACTCTGCGTTTTTCACATTCTCTTTATCTTGTGAAGATCATATAATAGGTCTTTATATCATAGCTTAACATGTCCTCCTAATTATAAACAAAGCATTTATCAAACCAAGCTCCAAAAATGGTTCATTTGGATATTGTGGGATCTGAGATGTCACATGGGCAAATAAATTTGCATTTGACCTGCCTTTAGAGCAAGACATCGACAAATACATCATCACACCATAGGCCCTGCCTGGCATTCAGTCGCTTAAAGTCATGCATTGACGTCACTTTCCCTCTGGAACACACCCCCTCAGCAGGACTGAGTTGCAAAAGAGCCTGCTGCATGACCCAAAATTCAACATATTGACATTTGATACAATGATAACTGCAAATCCACGTTTCGCTGCCTGGAGTCCAGTTGTTTCTGTGATCCATTTGCTTCTCTTTTCTGTAGCTTTCTGCAGTCTGTAAATATATACCTCAGATTTCTTGTAAAATCTAATTGTACAGTCAATCGCAAGGCTCTTTGCTGTTTTGGATGTGTTTTGTTTGTTTTTCGCGGCATTCACGCTGAAAACCAATGCTGCCACCTAGTCTTTTTGCCACTCAATTGGAGTAACCACAGTCACTGTGGCCGACGGCGACATCACATGCATACCTTCTATACCGGTCGCGAGCGTCAAAAGCAAACAGAACCCATTATAATCACTGGCACGGTCTACACTGGATAGTATACAGATGCCGTTCAATTTCCTGACAACAACAACAACAAAAAAACTTTATTAACATTACCTCAAGCAAGCCTTTTTTCTTTTTTTTTTTTTTTGAGTTCTTTCTTTACAAAAGATAAAGAATTTGGCCAAATAGGTGTCTAATCTTCTTATATTTTGAAACCTTCATGTCGGGAATGCATCTGATGTCTTAAAATGCCATCTATGTAGCTAGCCTACAAGGTTTTAGAACAGAGCCGGTATGTTGCCACATTCTGTGACCTTCATGTTTGGAATTGTTTTCTTTTTTAAAAGCATCTAAAAGCTTTTCTCAAACAGACAAAAGGAATGCTGATTTGTTTTGTTCTTTTATTTATTTATTTTTTTTAATTTGACAGTTTTTTTTCTCAGTTGTCAGTGTGCCAAAACTTGAAGTGTTTAACTGAAGTCACATGTTTATCCTCATGAACATTTCTCTGTTCTTTTGAAAACCCAACTTCAGAGAGGAAATACTAATTTCCACTACAGTTACAACTGAGCATGTGGCAATAACTGTACTGCAGAACCTTTAAATCAGTTTTCAAAGTCTAATTCTCTTTCTTCAGCTGTTATTTTCTCTCTGTGATTACTTAGTCTGGTGTTGCTGTGAACAATGAGAGCATTGTAACACAAAGAGGCAGTCTAGCCATTATAGAGCATTTATCTCTGGTAGTCACATGTGATTGGATGAGGAACTTAAACAAGACATTCCACAATTCAGTCTCCATAGAGACTTGAGCTCAAGGATCTCTCCATAGAAAGACTGTATGATTACATTTTCCCTTGTAACATAACAGTGAAGGTTATTTAATAAAAATTAGTCTGTAATACAATGGTTAGCCATGCTTGTTATATCCCCTCTAATTTTAAACTGTGTCTTGTAAATAGAGGCCTTGCAGCTGTTAGGACCCACTTATCTGTTGACCTCCCAGTCCTCTGCAATATCCATATCCTCCTGTTTGTTTCTATAGGAAATCAGTTCCCATACATGTTAACCATCAGGCATGGATAGACCCAGATAATGCTAGATCTGGGGGGGGGGGGGTTCTTTTTTCTCAAATTTGTTTCTTTTTCTCAAATTCAAGATAACTTTGTTTCCTTAACAAGAAAAACACATCTGGAAAGAATAGAAAGTCTTCTTTAATCCAAGAACACATTTTCAGTCTTGCCCTACTTTCATTTTCACTGTGCTGCATGATTTCCTCCCTTTGAGTTTATGCTGTGGTTTCCCATGAGCACACCATGAGTTGTTCTGTTTGTTTTAGTGGTCATCAATGCACGCAGCCTACATTTGAATGCTTGTTACAGCACAGCTCCCCCTGTTGTCTGCGAATGCTACAACTCTCCATTGTTATTGACAGTTTTTATATATACATGTCTGTCCTGAATGACCGCTGATTCTGAAATAACTCCACTTAGACTCCAATATTGTCTAAACTCCATAATATTGACCTTTTCCAATGGCATATCGAGGCTTGTTCTCACCAACACACATGTTTGGCATGAAAATCCGGTTCGGTTTTTGCATGCAATTTGTCAATTTGCATTAAAGGGGTCATGAATTGAGAAAACAAATTTACCTTGATCTTTTGAAATACAAGAGGTCATTATACTATAAAAATGTCCTGTAAGTTTCATAATTCAGAATGTCCTTGTTTTCCAAAAACAGCTTTTATTGAAACCATGTTGCTGAAACGACTACTTTTAGATTTTGTTACATTATGACGTAATAGTGTGACGAAAGACCGCCTCTGCTGAAGAAAATCAATGCCTACTTCTACATTGTTGCCTCTTTAGCCCCGCCCACGTATTTGCGCATGTCATGTAATAGTAAATACAAGAGAGAGACACAACTAGAAGATTACTCCAGCAACAAAACGATAGCGATGCCTCTGATTATTACAAGACATTTTGAAGTACCAAGTCTTTGCATTGCTTTCTTTGTGATCATAACATTAAGAAAGCATGAACTTTATTTTTAACAAAGTTCCCGATCGTGTCAGTAAGACTGATCGTTTGTTCGTTTCATTTTACTGTGGATTTTACCACGTGTCACTATTGCTTTGTCTGTTACAAATCATTTGATATGTACTTAGCATTTATACTGTAGCGCCTCTCCGAATTCTGTAGAGAATGCTGCTTTTGTTATTGTTTTGATCTAAGCCATTTGCTGTAATCCTGAATAAAATCTTCAGTAAGCGATATCTTCTGTTTTGTCATCAGTAAGACATTACAACACATTTAATTTAATTTAAAACACAACACCGCAAATGACAATTGTATACGATTTTACTTTATCGAAAAGGATGAACGATGAATATCCTATAAAAATGACAGTGTGACAAACGATGGTACATTCATTCATAATTCTGTTTACACAAAACAAAGTTATCCTATCAACTATAACTGTGGTAACTCAGTACTTAAACTTATAAAGCATATCTAATACGCATAAATGTTTCACATTGTTGGCAAATGTTTCAGTTGTATAAGATATTTTTTAACATCAGAGGTTTTCAAAACAAATTCCACATGTGTAATGGTGGGGACGTCAAAAATTATTTTATTATATAAAGCTGTTACCCAGTCATAGCAGTTGCCGTTTACCAAGTCTTTAATGTGGCACACCCATCAAAACAAAATGTTTAAAAGAGAGGGTCAAAAACAGAATAGAAAATAGCTTATTACTTCTAAATTAGGATGTTTTTATGTAAAAATTTTGATAACGTTATAAGTGGACATCAGAGAACATTATAAAATTTAAAAAAAAAAAAAATTGCAGTTCATGACTCCTTTAAAAAACAGCTGACGGGCTGAGTGAATATGCATATTCACTCACAGACAGTGGTGGCACTTATAGAAAAGCAGAAATACCCTGGTTACTCCAGGACACAAAGCACTACATAACTTTTTGTTTGTGACACACTTGTAATAGAGAAGAAAGGAAGTAAAACATTATTTAAATGTTTTCAAACAGCTGTTCAGATTTTTGTATTTGCTATGGTGTTAATTACCACCAAATACAAGAGTACAGAAACGAGAGACCGTTCCCTTTAAAAACTCCCTTGCTATTTACTGTTGCTTAGCAAAATCCTCTGTTCATGAGCACCACCATGTCATGGTTTTATAAAACAGCAGCATCTCTGTGTCTGAACATGTGACCAAAAGCACAAATCTAATTAGTTGGACTCTTTTCCTCGGAAGTACAATGGAATAAGAGATTAGAACACCTCTGTAAAAATATATATATAAATAAATAAATAAAAATGTCACATTGACAGCATGTGAAATGACACATTAACAGCTTTTCCTTAAAAAATGCTTCTTGTGTGAACAGAAGTTTAGTCTGATTACTCTAAAAATGCAATGTCAGTATGTGGAAATATGGTTCCAGTGTTGTGCCCAATTTTTTGATTGCCTAATCCTAACCCCTCCCCCACACCTAATCCTAAACCTACCAATACTAGGGGAGTAATAATCTGACGGGGGTCAGAATTAGGCACAACACCGGATCACAGCATTTCAGTGGAACATTTATCTAGAACATCAGATATACTAGACCAGCCTTTATCTGATGCTATTCACAGGGCATTACTCCTGTAATATGGAGTCATTTGAGATTCAGTCTGTGACTAATGTTTTCCCCCACCCACATTTGTGGCTGCATGCTGCCCTGTATTGCACTGCTTGTAACATACCATCCGTTTGATGACTGCTCGACTATGGGAAGGATGCACAAACACCCTCCTGCCAGTGTTGGTTGAAGTTCACCTTTGACACTGCACTGAAATCAGCTTTCTTCATAATCATGTACTACTGCAATAACCAGGCCACATGCATAATTTTTTTCAGCTCTGAAAAAAGGTTTTGATGTTTACATGGGAAGCTGGTTGTAGTTCAGTACAGGGGGACGGCTTCTACCCGAAACATTAAACCCACAACAACTCCCCCTCTCTTTCTGCAGCATGAGTTAATTCTCCTTTTCTTTTCACAGCTGTGGAGAGAGATTGTTTTAAAGTGTCTCTCTTAGATCTATAACTCACAATTTTAGGTGAAGGGGTGGCAAATTCAGGCCTTGTGTTTACACAACTTAGTGGGCTGTATGAGTCTGCACAATGGTTGCATTGGAAAAGTCTTGCAATACATTTTTTTAATTTTATTTATTTTATTTTGTTTTTATTTTGCATGCAGACAGGAACATTTTAGGGCGTTTTTTTTTTTTAGCGTTACCCCAAAAACATTTTTATACCATCAAGTTTGGTTTTACTATCCTGTACACTGGATATAAGTTCTATTAATTCACACATACACACATGCATACATACTATAAGATGGCTTAGTCAAGGTCTGTTTTACAATATTTCAATATCAGTATTACAATATCAACACAAGAAGGAATAGTTCATTATTTTCAAGCATATGCATATATAGATCAATGCATAATGATAAACAAAACTATCTACATATATTTTTACTAATTTAAAATTTAATTTAGGTTTTGCAAGGAAGGATACCAAAACATTTAATCACCCTTTCTTTAGAAAACTTAACTTAATGACCAAATAAAAAGTCATAGCAATAAGCACAATATTACTTTTATTAATTTTATATTTATGTAACTGATTAATTACAAACATATTGTAAATGCTCAATATATTGTGTAGCCCTTCACGCTACTTGAATGTAATGAGATATTTATACTCTTTAAGCATGTTATTTTATTTTTTATTGACAGTATGAACACATGATTCTTTTACATATTGATTTACATGTAAATTCAGAGTGGCATGAATACTGATTGAAGCATGTCCCACGACTAACCTCAACCTCACTTATACACTACTTTACAACATCCAGCAGATTTGGTTGTGCTTATTGCTTAATGTCTGTCCCTCATACCTGGAAAACAGCCTTTTTAGAAATGTCAAACTGTTGATCAAATATTATGTATAAAATGACAATTTGGATGCTAAAATATTCTAGAATAGTCTGTCTCTAAAATATTAATACAGTAACAGATCAGCTGACTGTTCTATGTCTTGTTATCCTGACACACACACACACACACACATTGTATCAGGCTCTAGGTGTCAGTGGTATGCTGTGGTCCCGTGTATGTAAGTGTTGGACCATAACCATGTGTTCCGCTATCAGGTGAAGGTCATGACTGACAAAGAGCTGCTGGGTTATGCCTGTGAACAGTTCCTGGGCAAGACAGTGGCAGAGATAAAAAGTGTCATTCTGCAGACGCTGGAAGGTCACCTGCGCTCTATTCTGGGTGAGTAACGCTGGACACTTGTGTCTATCTCCAATGGAGTGCACTCTTATCCTCACTGTTAAGAGTTCAGACAGCGTGCACCGTTAGTGGTAGATCGAAGATCTTGCCAGATAAGCAGTATGAATCTTTCAACAGATCATTGGGACATTATGTAGTTGTAGTCTCAAAGCTTCCTCTTTCCTCGTGTCCTCACAGTGCATTTAGAAAATTGATGCATCCTTCATAATTGCAGCCTTCAATCAATTTTCTGGAGGATGGAGCAGTAAGGAAACAAGGATGCATCACATCTTTAAAATTCTCACTGACCTTATTTACTTGCGTTCACAGGGACTCTGACGGTGGAGCAGATCTACCAGGACAGGGATCAGTTTGCCAGGCTGGTGAGGGAGGTGGCGGCACCTGATGTGGGCAGGATGGGTATTGAGATCCTAAGCTTTACTATAAAGGTGCTCTTACATTAATATGAATATAGTTTTTGTTTTACTTTGCTTTTAAATTTTATGTGGTTTTTAACAATCAGTCGTTTCCTTTCAAACGCTCTGCAGTTGTCAGTGTGATAATCTTATCTGTTTTCTTCTATTAGGATGTCTATGATAAGGTGGACTATTTGAGCTCTTTGGGGAAATCCCAGACTGCTGCTGTTCAGAGAGATGCTGACATTGGTGTGGCTGAAGCAGAGAGAGATGCTGGAATCAGGGTGAGCTGAAGAGTCACTTTCCATGACCAGAGTACAAAAAAGGGCCCGAAACTCTTAATAAAAATAAATGGTCGGGGAAAAATATTGATACTCGGGATGTCAAACATTGGTAATAATAAGAAATGTTTCTTGAGCACCAGATCATATTATAATGATTTTTGAAGGATCATGTGACACTGAAGTCTGACGTAATGACTGATGAAAATTCAGCTTTGCCATTTTTAAACATATTAAAAATAGAAAACAGTTATTTTAAATATTATATAATGATTATTTTTGCTATTATATAATATTTTTTATGTGTGGTAAACATTCAAAAACTTCCAAATTAAATGACAAAATTTAGAAAAACAAAAGTACTGCAGAATGGGTTGCAGTTATAGCCAAATTTAAGATTTCAAACAGTAGGGGGCTGGCTGGTTTAAAACCAGATGTTGGTTTGAAGTTAGTTTTTGATGAATGAATGCAGCAAATACAGCATTTTTATTTTTATTTATGTATTTATTGTATTTATAATTAATTAATAATTGACAATAGTTTTTACTACAGTTGATAAAATATCAATTCAACAGATTGTCAAAAATTTTAAATCAAATTGTGTCCTATTCTTAGTGGCAGGACAGAATATTTGTGTAAGTGGGAAATGTGAAAGAAGTGCAACTTTTTTGTTTTCTCACATCTCTTATTCTCTTGTACAGGAAGCAGAATGTAAGAAGGAGATGATGGATGTGAAATTCCAAGCAGATACAAGAATGGCTGACTCAAAGAGAGAGCTGGAGATGCAGAAGGCTGCCTTCAATCAAGAAGTGAACACAAAGGTAGAGCTAAGATATTCTTCTGGTAATTTTAAGATGTAAACTGCAGAGGCACTGGTCAATCAATTATGTGATGTACATTATATGGCTAAAAGTTTGTGGACACCCAAACACAACACCCATTTATAATTATTATTTTTAGAAAGCCGAGGCGCAATTGGCCTATGAGCTTCAGGCAGCCAAGGAGCAGCAGAAGATCCGACTGGAGGAGATTGAGATTGAGGTGGTTCAGAGGAAGAAGCAAATCTCCATTGAGGAAAAGGAGATCCTCAGGACAGATAAAGAACTGATCGCCACCGTGAGGAGACCAGCTGAGGCTGAAGCCTACAAGATGGAGCAGCTCGCAGAGGCAAGGAAGTGAGTAAAACGAATGAGAGGGAATTAGTGAGTTGCAGGAAAGGAAAAAGAGACTGTTAAGGTTGATTTATACTTTTGCGTTGAGTGTATGCCGTAGCTACGGCGTAGGCTGTGTTTAGCATGTAACAATGCGTCGATTCTGTGCAGACCGCAAGCGCTGTGATTGGTCTGCTAGAACCCCTCCCCCAGGTCAAAAAACTGGCACGGAGCAAGCAGAGAAGAGCGAGCGTTTTTAACTTCCACAGGAATGAAAAAACGCTCTGTTTCAGGGGACACACGCCGTCTAGCTGCAACTAACTGCAACAAAATTTGTTGCCTATTTGCCGCCATCACTGCTGAAGCTTCTCTGACAACATACATGACAAGCTGCTTCTTCTTCGGCTTTTCGCTTGATACACTGCGAGACACTGCCTACTAGTGGTCTGCATGCACGTCGACACAGACAACGAAGCAGAAGTATAAATGAAAACATATGCATAGCCTACGGCACAGAGGCTCCGGCGTAGGTCTGACGCAGAAGTATAAATCAGCCTTTAAAGATGTGGATGTCCTCATTAAAAGATGGGGAAATTGATATATTAAGTGTAAAGGCCCTTAGACTCTCGTGGCAAAGTTTTTTTTCATTCTTTGCTTAGTTGTAAAAAGAACTTTGAAATATCTGAGCAGCGATATGCTGTTAGTGAACATCCTGATGCTGCCCACACTGCTGCATATTCGTTTAGATGAATATGTAAATAATGTGCTGTGCACTTTCCTCTCAATAACAAAATAAACACACAACAGAAATGACAGCGGTGAGAAAAAAGCTGTTAAGAAAGCATCTAATCATAGCGATGTGGATATGTTTGTACAATCTGCAATTCAGCACTCCAAAAAGTCACAAGTTTATTTATACAGCACTTTATACAATAGATTTCTTTAAAGGATTAGTTCACATCAGAATTTAAATTTCCTGATAATTTACTCACCCCCATTTCATCCAAGATGTTTGTCTTTCTTTCTTCTGTTGAAAAAAAAAAAAATTAAGGTTTTTGAGGAAAACATTCCAGGATTTTCTTCATATAGTGGACTTCAACAGTTACCAATGGGTTAAAGGTCCAAATTACAGTTTCAGTGCAGCTTCAAAGGGCTCTACACGATCCCAGCTGAGGAAAAAGGGTCTTATCCAGCGAAACGATAGGTCATTTTCTTAAAAAATAAAAATTGCTCAAATTTGCTCAAATGCTCATCTTGCACTAGCTCTGCGATGCACCACGCATTACGTAGATGGAAGTACCTCCGTAGGGAGAAAAACTCCATCTCATTTTCTTCTCCGACTTTAAAATCGACCCTTATTCCTTGGCTGGGATCTTGTAGAGCCCTTTGAAGCTGCACTGAAACTGTAATCCATCTACGTAATGCGTGGCGTATCGCAGAGCTAGTGCAAGATGAGCATTTGTGGTTAAAAAGTATACAATTTTTACTTTTTTTTTTTAGAAAATCTTTTCGCTGGATAAGACCCTTTTTCCTCAGCTGGGATCGTGTAGAGCCCTTTGAAGCTGCATTGACACTGCAGTTTGGACCTTCAACCTGTTGATAACTGTTGAAGTCCACTATATGGAGAAAAATCCTGTAATGTTTTCCTCAAAAACCTTAATTTCTTTTCGACTGAACAAAGAAAGACATAAACATCTTGGATGACATGGGGGTGAGTAAGTTATCAGGAAATTTTAATTCTGAAGTAAACTAATCCTTTAAAGCAAGCAGCTCTACCGTATTCATCATGGAAAAAAGTGTCAGTCTCTTTCATTTAGAATTACAACTTCAATTTCTACTGTAAAGCAGCTCTCCAGTGTATTTAAGTTTTAACTCGAGTCTGACCTCGAAATTAACTGGAAAAGATTTCCAGAGTCAAACCTACCTATTACGAAATCGCCACGGACCAATGGTAGTTCAAATGTGTTTACCAGCCGAAGCTAACTTTTCTGGAAAGTTCGCTTTGGCAAGCTGTTTCGAACTTCTGAAACTTTGTTTCAGCGTGAGTTTGTTTGAAATGACGTCATACCAGTTCATTCTACGATTCGACTTGATGTATATCAGGGCCTTAAGGGAGTCTCCATCTATGTAAATCAGATAAGAAAGAGAAGAACAGAGGCTTCAGGAAGACAATCTGACTTCTGCTCCTTTCTGTCAGGATGAAGAAGGTATTGACGGCACAGGCTGAAGCGGAGAAGATCAAACGTATTGGAGAAGCAGAGGCCGGCTCCATTGAGGCTGTGGGTAAAGCTGAAGCAGAGAAAATGAGGCTCAAAGCTGAGGCCTATCAGCATTACGGGGAGGCTGCAAAGACCGCCCTCGTCCTGGAGGCTCTGCCAAAGGTGTGTGGAAGTCAGATTAAAGAAATATGTGGGATTAGATTACAGTAATTACAGATGCAATATTTTCCAGCTTTTTATGCTTTCTTTTTCAGACATGTCCGATACTACTAAGAGTTAAAATACTATTTTTAAGTCTTTTTTTTTTTTTAAAAGATGATGCTCTGAAGAATAAAGCTGACTATGTTTTTGTTGTGTTAACGTCAGTGGCTGATTTTGTTCCATCACAGATTGCTGGAAAGGTGGCAGCACCCTTGAGCCGTACCAATGAGATTGTGATCCTGAGCGGAGACGGTGGCCGCGTCACTGGGGAAGTGAATCGTCTGTTGGCTGAACTACCTGTTTCTGTCAACGCCCTCACAGGGGTGGATCTGTCCAAGGTGAATACAAATATTTCATGTACACTACTGTTCAAAAATTTGGGGTCTTTAAAAAAAAAAATAAATAAATAAATAAAAATGTTTTTTTTTTTTTTTCAAATGAAGGCTGCATTTATTTGATCAGAAATACAGTAAAAACTGTAATATTGTAAAATATCATTGCAATTTGAAATAACTGTTTTCTATTTTAATACATTTTAAAATGTAATTTATTCCTGTGATGGCAAAGCTGAATTTCCAGCATCATTACTCCAGTCTTCAGTGTCACATGATCCTTCAGAAATCATTCTAATATGCTGATTTGGAGCTCAAGAAACATTTCTTATTATTATCAGTGTTGAAACCTGCTTAATATTATTGTAGAAACCGTAATGCATTTTTACAGGATTCTTTGCTGAATTGAAAGATTAAAAGAATGCATTTATTTGAAATAGATTTTTTTGTAACAATGTAAAAGTCTTTTTTTACTCACCCCAAGCTTTTGAGCATCATATTTTGCCTTATATGTCTGTAGCTTGTGCAATAACTGCTAGGCCACGGATCAGGGAAAAAGATTTAAAAAGAGCTCAAGCCTAATTACTTTTTGAAGACACTCCATTGACATTAGTATTTTTCAGAGATGGAACAGAATGAGTAAATGAATAAGTAAAATGTATTATGTTTTGTCAGTATAAACATAAATGTGTTTCTCTACAGATCCCATTGCTGCAGAAAATGATCAACCCTCAAGCTTGAACACACTTCTTCCACTTTGCTGCCTTTCCAACACTCCCACATTGATTGCCTTGAAAAGAAACACTTGAAAGCTGTTTTCTTTTTGTGGAAATGAGGAATTGATTTTTTTTAGACCCCTGGTGCCTTACCTCTGCAGGACCAGATTCTGTGCACGTGCTCTTGTTTTATCACTTTTTTTTTTTTCTATCTTTTTTTTTTTTTTAACAATGTACCTCAAACAGGACTATTTCATAAAATTCACTAGTGGGCAGCTGTAGCTCTATGTGTAAGTAGTGATTTAGAAAGTAAGGATGTATTCCCATTTTGATGGGTGGCTAAGATTGTAATCACAGTTACATTTATGTAGTGTATGAGGATATATAGAAGTATAGTGTAAGAGAGCCATTAGGTTTGTTATAGCATGTTTAGTGGATTGATCAACTGGGCCTTTGAAATTGTTTGTCATTGTGAAGACTTTGCTGTTCAGGTCAAATAGTGATTGAGATAGAGATTGAGAAGGTCTGACTTTTATTTTATCTAACACATTTAGACGTACATTCATTTGTAAACATCTTTTTGTACAGTTTAAACATGAAGCGCTCTAGTAATTTAAGATTTTTTTTATAGTGGGACATGAACGATCATTCTGTCACTTTTTAAATTTTGCTTTTAGGGTTGTCGGTCAGATCACACATTCACCATATAGTCCTTCATGTGGAACTACTCCATGTGATTCATAATAATTTCTGCATGTATATTCTTTGAGAATGTTTTGCCTATTTTTGGATGTTAAAAAGTGGTCCAAGTGCATTTTTTTACTAAAATGCCAAGCATAGGCCAAAACATGTTGAATCAGCAACATTTAGGAAGGTATCTTTATTTTTTCATGGCAGAAAACCACAGAAAAGTTACCTCACCCAATGTTTATGCATATGATAAAGCTTTGGTCCTCTTCCATTAGCTGCAAGCAAGATATTATGAACTTTGTCTTCAGCCAAACTGTCAGTACAGAACTAGTGCACTCTTTTGTCTACTGTTAAATCTAGAAGTTTGGAGAGCATCTACCAAAAGTTGAGCATCTACCTTCTCCATAGTTTCTTTATTCTTACAGAGTTTTTTTTTTTTCCATATTGAATCCATCTTTAATTAAATGATGCAGCATGATTATGACAGGACTTTCTCTTTTTTTTATTTAATTTTTTAACCAACAATTTTATTTCAGATAATGTTATATGCATTTTTTGTTCCTTAAGTACTAATTATCAACATCCAGATAATGTGAGAGCTCTGTCAAATATATGTGAACTTAACTTTTTTCTATTAAGAAGTATGTTTTTGTGTTTTTTCTTCTGATTTTCAGCTTGCCATTCTGTCATGAGAATACAAATCATTTTGCCAAACATCAGTAGGTCAAACAGCATATCAGCTTTTATTTTACATTGCTGCTAAATCATAAATGATTGGGTATTTTTCTCATAGGTAATCAGATGCCAAATATAATGGGTTTTTTTACAGTACACTGGCAGAAGTATTTTTTTTGGGGGGGGAATGTTCTGTTTGTCAGAAACAACATTAAAATTGATGTTCAATTTTCATTCTTCAAAATGAAGTGTGTTTGTTTATTTTGATGTCAATATCTGTTTTAACTGGGAAAAAGGGAATTGTGCTCTGAAAATGTAGCTATTCTTTATAAGATGTTGCACACATTTAAACAACTTCAGGCTTAAACTTTTCTATGCTTGATCCAAACTAACGAAAGCTGTTGTTTCTGAGCTGAGTGTGTTTGTTCTAGAGTTTGTACACTAACAATCACATATTGAGAATGTGCTATATATATACCGATGCATATAGTTAATGCCTATATATTGTTGACAAATGAATATGTAGTATACAATATGTATCTATTTAGAAATATTGTCTGATTACAGTCAATAAATTTGTCTTGATTTATTTGTCTTTTTTGTGTGTTAAATTTTTTCCATTTTAGACTAGGCCGATATCTAGGGCTTTGCAAAAGGCAACTTTACAGTGCTAAGAAAAGTTGTGTTTGTAATGACTTAAAAAATGAAAACTTAATGCAGAACACAGTATTGAGGGTTTATTGTAAAAAAGGCAACGCATAGAAGATCAGACATGATGAAGACAGCAAAAGTGTTCTTTCAACATCATGAATTTCAGTCCACACTTCATCTTGCTTTGTAATGTGACATATTTCAAAGTGAAACTGGATAATCAAGGGGACAAAAGTTTGATGGGAATTGTTTGGATTAAAGGGTGTGTGTTGCATACCAGATGGAGTGGGGCCGGATGCCAGTTTTGCTACTAGATTGTGTTATTCAATAGCCTGTGCAGCCTAAATGATGTTAACAAAAGCGGAAAATCATTTAATTCAGATTAAAGATTACAGAGATGATAAAACAAATAATAATAATATAATATACACCAGAAACATTGATTAAGAAAGTAAATAGAGTGAACTTTGGTTTCATGTTGACTTTAAAGTTTAGTAACAAACGGCTCAAGTAATTGCATAACATAAATATGGACATCAGCTACAGTAAACAACCTCATATCGCACTGAAAATAATATTTACATTCTTCTGTTGGGAAGCCATTAGTGTTCAACATCTGTTTCGTAAACTAGTGATGCAGAGGGGAACAGATTGGAGCAGTGCAGTCTCTGCTGGACATGAGCAACAAAATGAGGCATAATTAGATGATGACAGATAAACTTCATTTCCCAGTCTGCTGTTCACTATAGTATTCAGTTAGTGGTCTGGCACTGACATAGTCCATCTGTGATCTGTGCTCAGTCTGGCTGTTCAGCATGCTGTTTAATGTGAATTGTTGATCAATGTATTCCTGAACAGCTGGATAAATCTGCGGGAGCAGCTCTCGTTCTGACCCGCGGAGGTACTGCTCAGGGTGGGGGGGATTTTGCAGGCCCTTCCCTGATGGTCCAGAGGCTAACGGTCGAAAATGGATCCTGTTGAGGATGTCGGTGAGGGGTCTTGGATTAACATAGTCGGAGACTGGGGTCATCACCAGGTTCCTCAGAGCACTTTCAGGAAGTTGCATCCGACTTAATTTAGGAGGCAGAGGAAGGGGCAGCTCCACGTCAGGACATTGCCTTGAGGGATGGGGAGGGGTAAGAAAATAAGGCTGGAGCTGGATTATGGATCTGCCAGGGGTTTGAGAGGCTGGGCTGCTGTGGTGGTGATGGTGCTGCTGAGGGTTTAGAGGGCTGCTGATCTGAGATGGCATTCGGCTGAGGTTGGTGTCTGCTGTGGAGGACTGGACACAGGAGCTCTGGGCCATGGGCAGAGATGCACAAAGACTATGGAGACTGGAGGGTCTGGCTTCTCTGGGACTGGAAAAAAAGTTTTGACAGTTATTTTGACCGCTGACACATCTGCATGTAGTACTTGTCCAGAAAGGGGTAAATTAAAGGGGAATAATCTACCCCTAAACCAAACCCTACCCATAACATCCCTAAAATCAGAGGGAAATGATAGGTGAATAACACTGATGTAGAAGCACCTAACCCTGGTTGTGAGCCTAAACTTGACATAAACTGTAAACTTGTCCCTCAAATCTGATTGGTTGATTGGAATGTTCCAGGATCAACAAAGATGTTGATCCAGGAACATTTTGTAACTACTTGATGAAATTATGTTCACCGGTTTAATGTTTGAAAACAAAGAAATTAAGAATTTTACTTGTAATTTTACTCATGTTCTGTAAAGTAAAATTATAATTATTATTGTTACTATTATTATCATTATTATTAGATATGATTTTTGTTTTACAGTATAATAGTATTATTACTATAGTAATATATTTCTTTATTGATATGTGTAATTATTAGAATGTGGGGAAAAAAGTAATATTCAGGTAATAATTGTCAAAAACACTTGAAATTCAAGCTTTTTACAAGTCTGCATGTTCAATATTATTATTATTATTATTATTATTATTATTATTACTATTATTATTATAAGCAGTAGTAGTAGTAGTAGTATATTGTCATGTTAAATTGAATGGGTTTCATAAACTCAACAGTGTGGCCTGAGACAACTGAACCGAAGAGAGATTTTTTTTAAATCTATATAGGGTGTAGACTAAGTTTTAACCCTTTATCTCTATGCTAAAATTGACTGAAAATTCACATTTTACATCTTAGCTGATATTTAGAAAATTTCTTCCCTAGGGGGTTTTCATCTTTGTCACCTTTTTCACTTCTGAATCTCTAAGATAAGATGTAATAGCCTACATAAGTTTAGAGTAAGAATTAGTATTTTACAGTACAATTGCAGCAAAATATTATAGTATGATTATAATGTGACATTCACTTCATTACACAAAGCCAGACTCACCTGTTCAGGTGTCTGTTACTGAGGCTGAGAATGGTGTGGGTCTGCTGGGGTGAAGGTGCTCCAACCGTGCTGAGGTTTATGAAGGCTGATATGAAAGGGTTTGGGGTGACAGATGAAGCCACTTCTGAAAAATGTAGGGTACTGCTGCTGTCAACAGAGCTGGACACAGTCACATCCACATCCTCATCTTTCTGTGACTGTCCCACTGCTATCGGGACAAAAAATAAGCAGAAATAGTGAAACTAAATTTACACAGTTTATTTCAAAGAGTCTGTCCAAAGAAAAACAGCTAATTAAGTAGTAAGTAAAATGTAGGGCACATGAATATGATCCTCATGATTAAGGTTAAGAATCCCCTCTGCTGCCACCTGCTGGGCAACAGGCCATCACAACAGAAGCAACACAGATGCATATGATATAAATCAACAATGGGAAAAAAAGGAAGTCATACCATGCTCATTTGGTGTCAAATCTTGTTTGACCTGTCCATCTGAATCCTGGGTCTCTTGGGTCTCCTTGTCTCTAAACCTAATGAAGAGAAATTCTAAAGGTTATATTGACTTAAAATATCTAATTACTTATCAGAGTGAAGGTCAGGACAGGAAATAATATGTAAATTCTATTAAATACACTATGCACATTTGATTTGCCCTTTGGAATGATGAAATTCTAGCTCATTTACTTACATGGTTGAAAAGAATTATACATAATCTCTAAAGGAGACATTTGTAGGTGAATTTTCCTGAATTAAAGAAAGAAATGATGATAGCTCTCCATCACTTTTTGTGGTGACCTGACCTAGTAATGATCTCTAATTGAACTGACCTAATTAATCATCTCTACTGAAATGTCTCTCACCTTTTCCTGTTCAGTCCATTGTCACGAAAGCCTTTGGCAAAGGGGTTGTTGTCAATCTTGAGTTTTGTAATCTGTGTTGAGAAAGAAGAATAACGATTACCATCAGCAAAACCCACAGACATGCCAGTTAACACTTATAAATCATACAAAAATGGACTAATAGAAAATAATAATGAATCAATGGAGAAAAATCTGACACTTTGTGGTCAGGCACAAATGTTCAATTTTCAACTTCCACTTAAATTAATTTGCTGATATTTTGAGATAAAAATTGTTTTAAACTAGAAAAATGCAAGATAGAAGCATCACATATACTTTTGAATACTAGATTCTATTACTATATTAATTACATAGATACATTGGATCTTTAGCCAAGTTTGTGTTCAACTCACGTATCATACAAGAATATATTGATAATAATTACTATGGTTATATTCATCTATATACTGATGCATCAAAGAATTCAGATAATAGAATCGGAGTATCATTTATTGTTCCAGAATTTAATATCAGAGTGGGGAGGAGGATCAATGAAGGACTGTCAGTATGTACGGGTGAAATGCTTGCATTATTGTTAGCATTACAGTGGATAGAGGATGCAAGGCCACTAAGAGCAATCATCTGTTCAGAATCAAGCTCATCGTTAACCAGTTTACAGTACAGTAATTCAAACAGCAGACCAGATATTTTAATAGAGATGAGAGAAACACTATGCATAATTAAAATGATGGGGCTTATGGTGGTATTTTTGTGGATACCTGCACATAACAGAGTTAAAGGAAACGAAATGGCAGATAAAATAGCAAAGGAAGTTACTAAAAGTAATCACATTGATTTTACAGTTAGCATCAGCAGGGCAGAAATCAAGAGTATTATTTAAAAGAAATTGAAGGAAAGATGGCAAAGGCAATGGGAAGAAACAAGAAAAGGGCTATGGTTTCACAGAATTCAAAGGAAAGTGGGGAAAATGAGGTATACAGGGAGGAATAGGTATGAAGAAATAATATCGAAGCTTAGGTTTGGACACACTTGACTAAACGGAACACTATTCAAAATAGGTAAACATAACAGGGAAATGTGATTTCTGTGGGCAGAAAGAGACAGTAGAACATGTTATGTTATATTGTCAGAAATATGAAACAGAAAGAAGAAATTTAATTCAGAAATTAGGAGAGATGAAAATACGCTTTGATTTAATAGATATTCTGTGAAAAGAGTCAAAAGATATGTGTTATAATCTATTGTTTCAATATCTTAGAGAAACTAATATAGGTTTTTTGTTTTTTTTACAATGTAGGCTATATGTATATTAGACTTTCTGGTCCACACTCCATACCAGTTGGTGGCGGAAATGCACCAGTAACCGCCAATAAACCCAAGAAGAAGAAGAAGGATCTTTAGCCTCATGAATTTGAGCCACTAGATGGCAGTGGAACTCCAAGGGAAAAAAAAAAAAACATCTTTGAAGGCCCGCTCTAAATTTCCTATTTTAAAATACAGTATTCATGACATGTGAAATGTCTGTCCTCACCTCCTGGTTCTGGTAGGCTGTGACGGCTATAAAAGCAGCTTCAGGGAAGGTGAAGCGCAGGTAACCGCCAGGGTTGTGAGGGTTACAGGGGTCTGGAGACTGGACTATGTGTAGACGAGGCTGGTATTTGTGCATGGAGTGGAGAACCACCTAATGAACGAGGAGAGAAACAGAAGTAGAAATGGTCAAATGTAATCCTGAAAACAGAAAATATGAAATACTTACTATGAATAAGCTTTCTTTTTGAATCTTTCAACCAATACATTTTCCCAATTTCTAAAAGCTCACCAGGCCGTTGGAGTTGAGTGTGTTGTTGGTCAGTTTGAGCTTGTGGAAGGAGATTGGATACTGCATCCATTTCTCTCCTGGTGCAGGAGAGTCTGGATGGATGAAGAACCGATTGGGCAGGTGTGGATCGGTTGAACCATTCACTTCCCAACGATCCTTATTCCACTGTAACAATACAAGAGCATATGGATATTTATTAAGAAAACAATTAACAACAACAATCATTAATCTATCGATGCTCATTCATTCATACATTTATTTTTAGGTCTTGTTCATAACGTCCAAAAAATTCAAACATCAGGTTTGCAGCACTATAACATCCCTATACTCATCTGGAGCTGAAAATGTCATGTGGATCAGTTAAATATTAAATGGAATAGAACAGAGATAGAGACATAAAATAGTTTAATAGTGAACTAGTGTTGTAGTCCAGTACTGTTCAAAATGTTTTTGAAACTTTCTTATGCTCACCAAGGCTACACTTATTTGGCCAAAATACAGTAAAAACAGTAATATTGGGAAATATTATCACAATTTAAAAGAACTGTTTTCTATTGCAGTTTATTCCTGTGATGACAAAGCTGAATTTTCAGTGTCACATGATCCTTCAGAAATCATTCTTACATGCTGATTTGGTGCTCAAGAAACATTTCTTATTAACAATGTTGAAAACAGTTGTGCTGCTTAATATTTCTGTGGAAACTGATATATATGTTTTTCAGGAATCTTTGATGAATAGAAAGTTCAAAAGAGCAACATTTATTTGAAATCTTTTGTACCATGAATAAAAGTATTAATTTATTTTAAAACAATCTTACTGACCCTAAACTTTTGAATGGTAGTGTATGTGTGTTTGTGAGGGAGATTGTAGGGGGTTGAAATGAGTATGTGTGTATGTGCCATCAGGGAGGGGTGGATGGGAGGTACCTTGTACTTGCGGTTATCAAACGGCACCATGTCCATTATCACCACATACTTGACTTTAGGATTCAGTCCTGTCACTGTTATTTTGCAGCTGGGAAACATCCGCCTGAATTAAATGTACACCGGAAACACACCATAACAATTAGTCATCACATTTTACAAGACGCCCTCCATAAAGTGCATTTTGATTGGTAATTCTTTTAGAATTCATGTGCTTAGGAACTATTCAGATACATGAATGGTTCACTGAATGCACTTAAGAACACCTCCTTTTCACTTTGAAACATGACTTTAGATACACTGAAAAAAATTTTGATTTCTTACACTAAATAAGTGTAAATCCCAACACAACACATATACATTTGTTATATCACTACATATTATAATACATGATGGCCTGGTTTCACAGACAGGGCTTAGATTAGGATTAGGCCTTAGTTAAATTAGGACATTTAAGTAGCTTTTATAAACATGCCTTAGAAAAACAAACATTACTGGTGTGCATCTTGAGACAAAACAATGGCACTGACGTATTTTAAGATATGTCAGTACAAGTTTCTTTCAGTTAAAACAGCTCAAACATGCATTTTATTCTGGGACGGCTTTTAATCTGTGAAACCAGGCATAAAAGTACCAACACCGCATAAGTGCATACCTGCCAGATTTGGTAATCAGCATCTCTGTGCCGATACTGCTGAATTTGTCCCAAAGCTCACGATCTTGCAGTGATACATGAACTGGCAGTGAGGTCAGTTCAGCTTCAGCACTGCTCATCCTGCCATTGGTGCTGTGCGGAGTTCGGCAGATGGGTTCCTTACAGTCTAATCAATAATATAATCATTTTACATTTTCATTCACCACAAATGTAAAACCTATTTACAACATTAGTTTTCCAGCATGACATTTGCTTGCTATTAGAACACTCCATTTAGTCATTTTGAGGGTTCTCCCTCTTTAAAGTCTTTTTGAAAAACTCATAATACATTTAAAATGAACCTGAAATTGAATTCGAAATTCTCAAAATGTGAGTAATGTAAAGACAGTCTTACCTTGTGGATAATATCCATAGTTATTAGCCACATGATTCATTTGGTAAGGTAAGTCCAGCACAGGCCGTTCCTCTGGGAGATACATGACCATGAGACCGGAGCAACAAACTAAAGAGACTTGTCCAGAGGTTTGTAGCTTCCAAAGCCAATGACCTGCTAGGACTTTCCTTAGTTTGCTACCTTTCCATTACTTCAAAGAGGACAGAGGTGTGTATGTGCACTTCTGTCAAAACATCAGTCTTGTCTTTGATCTGTCTCTTTGTCTCTCCCAGTTCCCAAGTTTGTGCTCCAGCCTGCCTACAAAGGTGTGTAGAAGCAACATTCTCTGGATCTGGGGGAAAGGGGGGTGCATCTTACTTTGGAGGCCAAGGGTTCCCTAACACTTCCTTCAAAACACAGACTCGCACATATTGGTGTTAATCACCCCAGCAGTTTGTCCCCTCATTGCTGCAGGAAGTCTTCACTATTTATTGGCTCTTGGTAGAACTGTAAAAGTTCAGCATTTAGTGGATAATTTCCAATCTTGAATATTAAAATCATGCATTAAATATGGTTTCAGGTCATGCTAAGGGCCTGAGGCCTGCCTGACAGAATAATCCTGGACAGCAGTATGTATCTGTATGGCAACTTAAGTGCATTTTTATACCGGTTTTGAATGTGTTTAGGCAGTTCTTGGTAAACACCTCCAAGTTTATTTTCAAGTTGTAAAGGCCTTAAGACTATACTCTTAACATGTGGACACTAGCGAACTTTTGCAGGCAACAAAGGTTAATTGCATACTCCTTGGCAAAAAAAAAAAATAAAAAATAATAATAATAATAATAATAATATATATATATATATATATATCTATATTATATATATTCAGACACCTTGAACTTCATTAATACAGTTTATTCACTATAGTTTAAAAAAATGGTAATAAAATATGACAAGATCTCAGAGTTAAACTGTGTCAGAAAAAAATAATCTTAATTATGTCAGATAACACTTAAGCAAAACATGGTCAGGTCAAAGTGTCTGAACAATTTTTGGTCCCAAATTTTTATCAATTTTACTGGTAGTCCACTGTATGAAGAATTTTTGGGTATAATATGTCACAGTTTACTTTATTTTGCTATCCTCACTTACATAAATGAACTATAGTGTCCTGCACCCACTAGTAATCAAAAATGTCTGAATAATTTTTGGTTTGACTGTGTATATATATAGTGGTATTTTAATGGTCTTAACCATTTTAATCACAACTCACAGTCAGGAAATTAGCAAGAATTGCACAAATACTGTAGATAAAGTAACTTAGCATGGAATCGCCTTCCCCTTTGTTTTCTTTAAATGTTTAAGCCATGGGTAAACTTGCAGACAGCTTTTCACAAGAAGAAGAGTCAGTGTTGTTCTACTCAGTGTTGATGAAACAGTTCATAAGTAGTTGAAAAATGTCTCCCAGTTCGTTTGAGTTTAATGTGAGACCAAATATTCACTTTATGGTTTAAATCTGGACTCTGACCAGGCCAAAACATGAGCCTGATGGACTTCTCAAGCCACTTCTTGGTTGTCTTTGCAATTTGGGAAGGAGCATTGTCTTGTTGAAAAATAACATCTGATCATTCCTCTTTAGATAACTTCTCAATTGTGGGAAACAAGCCATTCTGCAATATTCTCCTGTTCTCCAAAGCATTAAATGACTTTTCACAGTGAAGTAGCTCACCAATACCAGCAGCTAAAAAGGCTCCCCACACAAAGACAGCTCTTCCTCCATGCTTCACTGTGGTAGAGACCCATTTATTATTAGATTTCTCAGCAGATTTTCAAAGACACCGCTCTGGAGCATCACCATGCAACTTTCATTGTGATTCATCACTCCATACACTTCCCATATTATGCCAAAAACTTCATTCTGTCTTTGATGTTTTTCTGAGACAGCAACGGCTTTTTAACTAGTGCATTTGCTTAAATTTTGCTAATTTCCTGACCAATAATTTGTGGTTAAGACAATTAAAAGCTTAGTGTTTAGCCATTTTAGGCTTGGCCCATCTTTTTTGCCCAAGAGTGTATATTGTTGTATGTATAAAGCATAACTCACATATAAGTCATTTTCAAACAAAGTAGCTTTCTGTTGGTCAGCGCAGCAATTCCACATGACCAGCATGAAACCATTGAAAATTCTGCATGGGAAAATCTTTCATCTTTTTTTTTTTTTCATCAAAATTCCCAATCGCATGAATTCCTATTAAATTGAAAGGTCTTCAACAGTGGGTCCATTGTTTGAGCTCAAACCAATTTTGAAAAAATTAAAACAATAAAAAAAAAATTTGAATTAATCAAGCTAAAGTTTCATTGTTCCTCCTGTAATATTTGTTTGTTTAAATACAAGAAAATTAAAGTAAGATTAAATGTACACATATGCTGTATGTTTCTGTACATCAATATAAATGAAAAATAAAAGCAAATTACAAATTATTTTATGTTTTACATCTAAATTGATGCATTTAGAAGAGGCTTTTATCCAAAGTGACTTAAAAGAGGTACAAAAGCAATTTGTCAAAGAGCCATCAATATTCATAATATACAATGCCAGGCTTATTAGACAACTAGATTAGGAAGCAAGCTAGAGAAGAGAATGCAGAGAAGAAAATGCTTTTATGGATTTTAATTTATTTTAATGGATGTGCAATGCAAGCATTATGATGATGTAAACACATTAAATGGTATACATATATTATATGTCAGACTTGATGTGTAACACTAATTTTAATATATTATAACGGGGGTCCCACAGTCTGTCTATCCACCAAGGAGCCCTTGGTTTGATCTAGTATCTGCCCTAAACTTTCTATCATTTAGGGTTTTTCATTCAAGGTAGTTTACAGTAAACCATCTGAGGAGTAAGTCATTACTAATCATCTTGTTAAGTGTTTTGCTAAAAAAGATGCTGATATAGCAGGATTGTTCTCCCAGAATTGAATCTACACACATTATGCCAGCACTCAACAACCATTAAGTTTAAATGATTCCAAATCAGCTAGATCAGGTGAATACTTTGTTTCATAAAAGGCAGTTTCCAGCTCCCTTAATGTCTAACTGTGAAATTCAGTGAACTCATGGCAAATTAACAGAAATGTCCATTTATTTGAGTTGCAGATAAGCTTGCTACGTGCTGGTGCAACTCAGATAGGCCACAATCTTGTTTTTATCAGCTAACATGGCCCAAGCAGTCACAAACACCCCCCAACCCCACCCTAACCGGGGGTCTGTCTCCACAGTAACCGCGGGGGGCCACTCCCATGTTAGCCAATAGCCCTTTAACATCTAGATGCTGCAGGACAACTACAGATGTAGAATCAGGTTAATTTGTCACAGCTCACACATGGGTATGAGGACAGACACCCAGAGGTGATTTTTTGGTAGTCAATCAACAATTGGCAACTGTAATCCATGAATCTGGCATCTATTGCACTATTGTAACATCATGAGATCCATCTTAATAATTTAAATCTTGGAGATAAATTGAATAAAACATTGTCCATTAGTAAAATGTTTTGGTAAACCCCTCATACAGTCTCAATATTGACATTTAAAATATTTACATCTCAAGTGGTATTAACTATTTTTTTTAGTATAAGATATGTTTTAAGGTTTTTATCTTGTAATGTAATTTTATTACATTATTTTTATTGTAATATACACTTTTGGCTAGATAACAGCTTAAGAAACCAATATAATATGCATAAAATATGTTTTTCTGGTGCAATTTCAAATTTATTCCAGGGGTGGGGGAGTTTGGGTGTGGGTTCACACATTTTGCGTGAGAGCGAGTCCTTGTACTAAGTAACTGTTCAGCGTCTGATATAGGGAACGAATCTGATTGGTCAGCAGAGTGAAGGGCAGATACATGATAAGGATGGAACAACCTTTGTGTCATCATATGCAAATGAGCAGTGAGCATTAAAACTCAGGGGGCAGCGTTTATGATCGCTTAACAGCATGGAGACAACAGACTTGTGAAAAGACGGGTAAAGGTGACAGATGAAGGCAATTAAACAGTTTTTAAACACTTCCTGCTGGAGTACTGAGGACGCAGACCTAAAGGTGAGTGTGTCGACCGGTGACTATGAACTACAGGATGGCAGCTGCTCTTCCTTTCAGATGAATAGACCCATGTGGTGGATCTTCCACAGGTGTGATCATCTTTCAAGATCTGGAAAGAATTTCTGCAGGAGAATCTTTCAGAAACACAAATAAATCTAACAATTTTGAACATCTGAAGTTAATAATGTAGATAAAGAAACAGATATGGAAAACTTTTTTTTTTTTTTTTTTTACAGTTTCTGTAAATTGTTTTGGGATATGTAATTTTAGTTCTCTAAAAATATGCTGACAATGTTTCTGAAAAGAATGTTCAATCTTTAGATAAACCAAACAATAGATCATAGAAAATGTCAGAAATAGTAGATGTGAATGTTTCAGTGGATTTCCAAAGTCAAAGTGTTTCATCAGTCATGCCCTCTAGACAGGATATCATCGTATACTGTAAGTTCATTATTGAGACACTACAGTATAGATGATGTACTACCCAGGGGGGTCAATGAGCTTCTGAAAGTTTCCTGGACCCACAAACACTGACAGAGAGTGGCGATAAAACCGTTACCATTACTGAGTTTAGTAATGGTAAGGGTTCTGTTGCCTTCTCTCAAAAATCATCTGGATATGAGAGGACAAAGCACATGTCAAGTGAGGAAGAGAACTTCAAAGCAATGGATGATGCAGTCAAAATCATACAATCGAAAGGATGGATAAAAAGACCAGAACAACAAATGTTAAATGGATTAAATCAACTAACAATGCAATTCTGATCATTTTTAATCTATACAACTATATAGCCTATAATGTGTTACATGAGACTATCGTTGTGTGTAATTTCAATAAATATCACTAAACAATGAATTAAATGTTCTGCTTGTTTTGTTTTTATTAATGTCAATTGTGTTCATAATCTACTTTTGGCTATAACTTTTACACGGAGAGTCTGTAAAGGTGGCATATGTGGTTGGTAAAATGCTCACACTTTAAAAAAATAAAAAAGTTTCTTTATTGGCATCTATGGTTCCATGAAGAACATCCATGGAAACTTTCCATTGTACTTTATACTGGAAAAGTCTCTCTAGATTACAAAAATACTTTTCAGACTAAGGTAAAAATGGTTATTTTAAGAACTATTCACTGAAAATGTTCTTTGGGAAACCCAAAATGGTTCTTCTATTGCATCGCTGCAAAAAATAAATAAATAAATAAATAAATAAAATCATGAAGGAGGAAAAAAAATACACTACTGTTTGGGATCAGTATGTTTTTTATAATTCTATTCAGCAATGACGCATTAAATTTATCAAAAGTGACAGTTAAGACATTTATAATTTTACAAAAGATTTCTATTTCAGATAAATGCTGTTCTTTTGAACTTTCATCAAAGAATCCTACAAAAATGTATCGTTTCCACAAAAATATTAAACAGCACAACTGTTTTCAACATTATAATAAGAAATGTTTTAGTGTCAAATCAGCATATTAGAATGATTTCTGAAGGATCATTTGACACTGAAGAATGATGCTGAAAATTCAGCTTTGCCATCAAAAGAAATTACATTTTAAACTATATTCATATAGAAAACAGATATTTTAAATTGTAACAAGATTTCACAATATTACCGTTTTACTGTATTTTGATAAAACAAAAATGCCTTGATGAGCATTAAAGACTTCTTTCAAAAACAAAAAAAATTATCAAACCTTTGGATGGCAGTGTATCATCATAATAAAACAAATGAGATATACTTAATTAAATGTGTTCAGTAAATGAATGAGTTTATTCTGTCAATTCCTTATGTGTAGTTCATCATATCTTTGAGTATATGTGCATTGACTTCTGCTGTCTGTAGTCCAGCAACATTTGTCTGAGTTGTTGTCCATGAATTTTGTCTGCCTATTCTTCATTATACTCAAAACATTTACCACGGACTACAATTGATGCATGAATTTACTCAACTGATGAAAAAGTTAATATTACATACATAGCTACAAATAATTTTAAACAGTTCCACTCAGCTACAGTAAGCAGCATGTACAGTCACAGCTGAGCAGCCCCAGCTCCACCCTGAAAACCACCCCAACGGTCCAGCCCCCTCTGACAGTCCCATGGCCCACCTTACATGTTAGAGCTGAAGCCAGGCCTGCAGTTGAGCGATTTCAGGTCAGTGTAATGGTATTACGTAAGACCTTCAGTTAAACAGATAACAGCCTGATCACATTGAAGACAATGAATAAAAAAACAGAATAAAAAAAACAAAAACAAAAAAAAAAAAAAACAAGGTCAGCTCTTGCTTCCAGTAAAAGAAAGTGAACCTGTCCTCACCCTCAAAGCAGAACTATGTGATTCTGTACTTTTGACATTTATGAATATATAGACATTTTTCAATTTTCAAAAGCAGAAAGATATGCAACTGGCACAGGCAGCTGTGATACTACAATATTGCTTTTTAAATCAACCATAGCCTTGTAACTGAAATGATACAGAAAACCATGTAATGTGGCTTTGATCAACTTGAATTTCAGTTTACAGAAATGAGGGGGGTCTGTTGAGATCAACTTCACATTATAACCCAAAACACAGCAGAGTTCAAGTCCATTTCTTCTCTCTTAAATAACTCTTTTCATGCTTCTGTATCCCTCTGTATGCATCAGGCCCTGACCTTCGTCATCTGAACTGTGAACCTCACTTCCGCAGCTTTGCAGAGATTTTTAAACGCACATTACGCAAGAAAATCTTCATTAGGTCATTTTCAGCTTCCTGGGTTATTCTGGTTATCATCTGACCTCCAGGACCAATAACCATTTTCTGCAAGAAAGAAAGATTAAAAGGTTTCACTTTATAGTGCAGTATAATAATGTTACTGTTTCTTCAGCAAGTGAGAAACCGCTTTGTTTTAAAAACAATTCCACAAAATGTCTACCATAAGGTCCCATGATGGTAACAACAGCAGCATGGGAAACTAGCCTTCCTAAACAAAAATTTTTTTTTTGTTTTGTTTTATGTTTTCAGAAAACATAGGAGAAATCAGAGAGCTCACCATATGAGTATCTTTCTTCACGTATAGTTTGATGGATATGTCGAGTACCCCATCCTCAGACTCCTTCCAGATTTCAATTTGCTGTAAAAAGACCAAAATAATATTCCAGCAAAACATGAAATAATACAAAAAGGTCAATTCATATTTTGAGTAATGGAAAAGATTCTGAAGAATGGATGGACGGACGAATGGACAGATGAATATATGACTTAAGTTTTGTGAAGAAATTCCCAATTTATAAATAATGAGAATCATATTGGAAATAAAATAGATACTGATCCAGTTTCAATGATTTGGAATTTTCTCCTGAGTATTTATGTTCTCAGAAGAGTGTTTTCTAACAGTAGAACAACAAATTAATGATGAAAACAGAACAAGAAAATGAGAATATCGGAAATGAGCGAATGAGACTGTATTTTACTATATTTTAAAATGTAATTTATTCCTGTGATGACAGCTGAATTTTCAGCATCAATACTCCAGTCTTCAGTGTCACATGATCCTTCAGAAATCATTCAAATATGCTTATTTGGTGCTCATTTCATATTACATTTCTTATTATTATCAATGTTTTGCTGTTTGTAATGCTGCTTAACATTTTTTCATAATTGTAAGATTAATACAAAATTCAAAAGAACACCATTTATTTGAAATAGAAATATTTTGTAACAACGTAAAAGTCTTTACTATTTAATGTACCCTTTCTGAATAAGAGAAAAAAATTAATTACTGACTAAATGGTAGTGTATTTCAACTTGCACATTTCACAATATTACTGTTTTTACTGTATTTTTAATTAAATAAATGCAGCCTCGGTGAGCATAAGAGACATGAACTCCAAACGACACCAAACTTTGAACGGCAATGTATATACCACAAATCACCTGCGTCATAGTGTATGGCACCTCCTTAGGGAGATACTGTAGTAGTTTCTCTCTGATCGTGTTGATGCACACCTCCTCCGGACCCTGATCAGTCAGTACTTCACTGTGGTACTGCCACTGGCGAGGCTTTGCATCTTCAAACAGGTACCTCTGTTGCACATATGTTCAAACACAGGCAAATGAAGGCTGAGAAGCACAATGCTTGAGATTACAACATCAGTTTTTTGGTTTTAAAGCAAATGTCATTTTCTTAAAGTCTCAAATGTGTTCTCTAACCTTTAATGTTTCCACATCTTCTCTGTCAAGAGAATTTAACATGAATACATCCTTAAAATGTGGCCACCCCCTGCGGCTCCTCAGGGCCTTCAGCGCCTCTTGGCTCAGTCTGTCTTTGTTCTGACCCTCCTGAGACACCCTGTCCTCCTTGCTCTCAGAAAGTGGTTTTTCATCGTGTCTGCTGTGGGGTGCAGCTGCTAATTTCTGACATTGTTTCACTGCGCCACGGATCTTAATCTTCTTTCCATTCACCACACCCTCTGTCAGCTCTGCAGTGATGTCTAGCAGCAGTGTTTTGTTCTTCAGAAGGTCCACCTGTGCATTAAGAGTCGATGCTTTGCTTTATAATCTCTTTTAAAGCCCCTCTAAGAGTAACAGCTGTAAATCATTTATTGAGTTTGATGGTGACATTCATTTTTGTGATCGCAATTGCAGCAATACAACCTCCCTCTCTCTGTCAGATGAGAGATGGGGCATCCAGAGAAAAGAGAAGGTAATTTCCTCCACAAACTAATCCTATGGTCAAGGCTCGAAGAGATCAATACAAAATGACACGGCTAGTACCTTATTGAGGACAAGGATGGCAGGGACTTCAGAATTCAGGGCCAGACACTTCAGCACCTCATAGTCCAGCTTGCTGCGGGTCCATTTATCAGACACGTCAACTAACACCACCACTGCAAATATATAGAAGAAATTGAGAATAAAAAGATGCAGTACATGAGTCATAATCCAGTGGTTTTCAAACTTTTTTCCTCTAAGGACCCCCTTTGTCCAAGACTATATTTGAAGGCCCTCCTATCTAAGCTGAAATTGCAGTCTTTTTTAAAATTTTAACTAAATATGTTAAAGGGTTAGTTCACCCAAAAATAAAAAATTATCTGATAATTTTCTCACCCTCAAGCCATCCTAGGTGTATAGGACTTTCTTCTTTCAGTCAATCACAATCTGAGTTATATTAAAAAATAATCTGGCTCTTCCAAGCTTCATAATGGGAATAAATAGTAACTGTGATTTTGAAGCCCAAAAAAGCACATCCATCCATCATAAAATTAATGGATACTGCTCCAGGGGGTTAATAAAGGCCTTCTGAAGCAAAGCGATGCATTTTTGTAAGAAAAATATCCATATTTATAATTTATAAACAATCACTGGCTTCCGTACACTAGTCGATTCCAGCGGAAGAATGAACTTTGACCTGATGCATGACATATTGACGAATGCGGAAGTGCAGAGGATAGAGCAAACCAGTGATGAATTAGAAGTCTTAAATGAGAATTTTTAAAGAGAATTGTCGGAGGCGCTTGAGTTTGTTGTCCAGCCCTATTTGTTTAAACTGTGAGAGGCGTCTACTCTCACCTAAGCTAATATGCTACTCCTACATCCTACGTCGGAACTCGACTCTCTCGTGAACATTACGGAAAGCTAGTTATTATAGTCTATCAAGTTATAAATATGGATATTTTGTTACAAAAACGCATCGCTTTACTTCAGAAGGCCTTTAATAAAAGATTAGTTCGCTTTAAAATGAATATTTTACTTTATAACTTGTTAAATATGGATATTTTTCTTACACAAATGCATTGCTTCACTTCAGAAGGTCTTTATTAACCCCCGGAGCCGTGTGGAGTACATTTATGATGGATGGATGCACTTTCTTGAGCTTCATACTCGTTGGTTCCGTTCACTGCCATTATAAAGCTCGGATGCGTCAGGATATTTATTAATATAACTCTGATTGTGTTCATCAGAAAGAAGAAAGTCAAATACACCTAGGATGGCTTGAGGGTGAGTAAATCTTGGGGTAATTTTCATTTCAAAGTGAACTAATCCTTTAACCCCCTGGAGCCATATGGATTACTTTTATGATGGATGGATGTGCTTTTTTGGGCTTCAAAATCACAGTTACTATTCACTCCCATTATAAAGCTTGGAAGAGCTAATATTTTTTTTTAATATAACTCCGATTGTGTTTGACTGAAAAGAAAGTCATATACACCTAGTATGGCTTGGGGATGAGTAAATTGTGGGATTGTTTTCATTTTTGGGTGAATTAACCCTTTAAAATGACAAAATTTTAAGATTTATTGGGGCCCCCCAGGGGTTTACTGATGCCACCTAGTGGGCCCCGTACCATTGATTGAGAATCACTGTCATAATAACATGACGCTACCATCACACAAAGATGGATATTGGCTTTGTATCCTCTTTTTTGTAACAGACTAAGAAATAAACAAGAAAAATAAGGTTTTGCTACCTAGATCAGCTTCTTGTAGTGACTCAAAAGGATCCACTAGAAGCGATTTCTCCAGCTGGTGTCTGTTAAACATTTATAACAAGTAGATGTCTGCATATTAAACTGGGACAGGAGAGTATTTTTTAACATGCCAACAATTATACACTTCACCTAATTTTATTAAGAAACTACTCTATTACATACTCACCTTTTAGCCTTTATTGGTGTGGTGAGACCAGGGGTATCCAACAAAATCTGATAAAAAGAAGGTCAGAAAATGCTAATCAAACATAGGATATTCCCTAAACAAACTAGACTTTTATTTGGATATTTAGCATGGGCTAGAAGAGGTACTTACGATTTGTGTGTCATCCTCTGTCAGGACACCAACAGCACGTGCTCTTGTTGTGTGCACTTTCTCAGAAACCGCAAACAACTGTAAGAAAATTGTGTACTAACAGTTAAGGCTAAAAATATAAGCTCTTAAAGGGAATAAATAAAAATAAAATAAAATAAATATAATTTTGCCCTTATTGAATCATCCATTTGGAACAACATATAGCAAATAACAGAAATATAGTATCTCTGTGGGGGGGAGGAAATCATATTTACATGTATTAATGTAACATTAATGTAATATTAGTGTTTATTCCATATAATAGTATAATATCACCTTTCGACCCAGCAGCTGATTGGTCAGTGTGGATTTCCCTGCATTGGGTGAGCCCACTATTGCCACTTTAAGAGATTTGGCATTTTCAGGTTGATCAGGTTCTTTTAGCAATAAGGAAAACAGATGACCTGAGAGAAGACACAAAATTAGTTTCACGACTAGGCTATAACATCATAAATATCCATTAGGATAAGATTCAAAGAACTTTGTTTTCCAACGTTAACTCTAAAACAGCAGTCTTGAAGCTTTGAGGGGTTGTTAGACATTCTTACCGCTGTCTGATGGAACAGAGACAGTGTGATGAAAGAGACCCTCATCGGACACAACCGCTCTCCCCTTCTGCAATCTGTCCAGAAAAGCATCTGAAGACACCAAACTGGCCGGAGTACAGTGAAAGAGACATTTCCTTACTGTCTGTGGACGAAAAACTGAGCAACCTGTGAAGTGAACAAATAAAGGACAAGCGACAGGTAAAATGAAAGCTATTATATGGCTGACGTTGTTGTTTTCCTATGAGTTTGGTTTTATTTCTGGTGTCGAATAAAACTAAAAACAACCGGTTTGACATCTAGCATATTTTTCAAACATCAGCACGTCGATACTACATACAAGTACAGTAAACACACTGTGTATAATCTATAAATCACCTGATATACGCAGATACAGTGGCGCTTGTTCTGGAGCTGCTGTCAGTTTGCGGATCGTTGAAAATCGCAGAGATCTGCGTAAAAACGTCTTGCAAAGCGGTAAGGTCATTGCTGAAATCCGTTTCCACTGCACAAGTGGATAATTTCAAAACGTTTTGCTTAAGTTAACCCTTACGCAAGGTTATTCTACTCTCCATTTTTATTTACACATGTGTTCAGGGCGCAGACATGTTGCTTCCATCGCATGAACTGGAGCGATAAATGTATATATATTACACACTACTGCCATCTGCTGTTCAGGCGCCGAGACTAACGCGCGACTGCAAGTCTTGTCTCAATTAATTAATTATTAATGTTTTAATATATAGACCGCCACAGGGTCTGTTAATAAAAAGCAAAAACCTTTGTTATCATTTCAGCTAGTACAAGAGGAAATACTATAGCGTGCCTTTGAATATTTACTTTGACAAACAGCTTGGAATTCCAGGTTGGGAATCACTGTTCTAGTATGAAACAGACAGGACTGCTGAATCAAAGTTACTGTTGTCAGGTTTGTGATAAAAGGAGCCTATTAGGACCAGAGAGCTGAGAATATGATCCCTAATTAGAGCCGCTGATCTTGTTTTTATCCGCTCAGGTAAAATCAGAGAGAACAGATGTGTTTTTCCATCTCCCATCAAAAGCTAGTCCACCAGGAGTAGCGCAGAGCGGAAAATGCTTCCACTGGGGAGAAGAAATGATATCAGGTGGTTCACAATCTGTCAGCATATCAGCTCAGAGAAAACTTGCAAAACCCAACACATTCAGGATACAAGGAAAATGAGGATTTTGACTGAAGTAGACAAAAAACACGTTAAATCAATGAACGGACACAAATATATATCAGACACAATCACATACAAACACATGGACCATTCACCTAAACAATACCTCTGCTCACATGGGGTTGGTCTGCCTTTATTTTACCCTGCAGTCCAGGAGAAATGGCACATTCTCTCCTTAACAGATCATTTGCGAATATGGGCCTTTGTAGAGCCAGCCTACATGTGAGCAGAATTTATGGTAGGCTATAAATATTTGCTAATCCGACATTTATTCTGTGATATTTGTATTTTAAAGCACTAGTTAGGTATCATTAATTACAAATGACTGTCATAGTGGCACATTTTGCAGGACTTTTAAAAATCTTTGGTGCCTACTATTATTATTTCAGTACGAGATAATGCAACCCAATCTCACAGAAAAACGTAACTCTTTTACAAGGTGGTGATTTCATTTAAAATTCATATGATTTGAAATGTACGAATGCATGAAAGTCCATCCCTAACCCCATTCCTAAACAAAACCGTCACTGGGGCGTAAGCATAGCATACAAAATCGTACTAATTCTTATGGATTAGCCACCAATTTGCCAAAACGTAAAATAGTGACGAATTGCTATGAGATAACTAGGATAACTGGGATGTACCACCTTTGTTCTTGCGCCACAACCATTAATGTTATTTGAACTTTCTCTCAAACTTTTCTTTTAGCACATGGAAACATATTGCAGTATTTCACTGCAATTCTGTCTATTTTAACAAGATTTCCAGTCCTTTCTGAAGAAATGCAGTCCCCCATCATACTGTAGGTTTTTTGAGATGTGGGGAGCGTTACATTCACAACACACACATCATCTGTAATTTTGAAGTCTTATGCAACCACAACATTTTTTCCACTTCACAACTAGGTCACTATTAGCACACTCTATAGACATGCTTCCACGTGGGTCTTTTTGAGTAATAACTTCTTTACCACCCATTACAGCCTAGCTGTTATGTATACCGTAACTATGGACGCATACACTACATAGTTTATATAATGTATATGGCCTCTTTGTTCTCTTCTCTCATAAATCTCCTTGTTTGCATGAGCTTTGTGAGATGACCTTTTCTGGCCAGTGTCTGTGGGATTTTATCTTCTTCTTCCTGAAAACTGAATCCTGGTAATTTACCCCTAAACTCTTAGTCTTCTTCATTTCACAGCAGTCTTATGACCATCTGAATATTCATCCTATATGGTTTTTATCCAGGAAAAAAAAATAGAGCCTCTGAGGAACAAAGGCTGAATACGTTAAACATAATGTCACGTTAAAATAATTTATTTGAGTGCATAATTAAAATGTCACAAATAAAAAATCTCATTGTAAGATTTGTAAATTTTCATCTTGGATGATTTTAAATGACTTGAAAGATTTGAAACATCTTGGATCATTTTAAATGGTTTCTCCAAATTAAACAAATAAGAGAGGCTGGCTATAACAAAAATAGTTCTGTCAGTTCTTGTGCTGATCTGTGTTCACATATAGGTTCTAATTTACAAAGGTCAGGGTTAGAAATTATAATAAGGAATCCCAGATCAGCATAAAATGACAGCCTCGTCCCAGTGTTGTTTATGCTGCTTGTGCCATTATTGTTTAGGAGCTGTGGGTGCTGAATAACTGCTGTCATGTCAAATATTTCAGTAGGTCTCTCCTCGTCTTTTGCAGTGGAGACAGATACACATACACACACACACACACACACAAAGATAAAAATGTCCTGCAGTTACAGCACAGCACTGCGACCTTTCTGCAGGCAAGGAGGAATAACAAAGCTGCAGAGATGTTGAGTATACGACGACAGGCGTATGACAGGAGCTGGCTGAGCCGTGCTGGGTAGCTGCTACTCAGGCAGAGACGCAGCTCCGACTTGCTCAGCCATTACACATGATTGCAGCACAGCGCACAAAGCCACGCAGCTGGGGCATCCTCTGTCACATCCTCATCAAAACGCTTTTGAGAGGATCATTTTAAAAAGCACCCAGAGGTCATATTTTCCAGCCCTGATTCTAAGTTCGCTCTCTGATTGGAGCGAGAGAGAGAAAGACGGAGAAAGTAAGAGGAGGGAGAAAAGTCATACTCTATCAGGATTTCACAATCAATATAACTTGTCTGTGAAGTGGATCAATAATGCATCTCCTTTGAAGCAGTCAATCACGTCAGAGTTGGGCATAAAAAGCATAATTAGGACCACCGTTCTTTAAACATCCTGCCTTGATGTCTTTCAGGGCCAAAGAAAGACACCATTCTGCGTCATTAACGTTGTATTATTGTGTGATGAAGCACACTGCTGAGCACTTCCCCTCAGCTGCCTGAGGCACTGTGGGTGCACAATGACTTTCATACTGGTCTAGGATCAGCCATCATAACCTTAATAATACCAGGGGAAAAAATCTGAAACCGCACATTAAAAGCTTCAAGCTCAAGATTTCTATATTTCATTATTCCTGTGCACATAATGGCCTTTTCTTTTGAGAAAGCCTTGTGACCCTGATATGATTTCCGAACATGTTGAATGGCCTAGTCTGAACCAGTGTTTTCTTATTTCTAAATGGCAAAGTTGAGAATAAATGGTCTTGATCACCACACAGTTCTGCCTACTGTGAATTACACAATGCCTAGGTAATGATGACGAGTTTCTGAGATGATGTGCGTCAGGTAGAGACGAGTGACATACCAGTTTAAAAGCATATATCATTATTCATTCTATCAAATGCTGTTTTAAAACTGAAGTGGTCCTACAAATGTTGTCTAATGGTGTTGCGACTGCTTGAAGAGTGTTCAAAATATATGACTTTCAGCAAGTGAAACCAGAAAAGTAGGGAAGAAGGGAAATTCAGTTCCTTCATGTTACAAGCAATGTAACAAACAGTGTTGGGGATAACGCATTACAAGTAACTTGAGTTACATAATCAGATTACTTTCAGATAAAGTAATGCATTACTTTTAAATTTACAACAGTTACTTTTTCAAGTGACACAAGTTACTTTGTTTTTCCATTTATTGACTGAAACCTCTCCTATCGCCATGGTGAGAGAAATCGAGAGTAAGTGCAGAAGCGTTGTGCGTAAACATGACGGTTATTGTAGTTCTAGACTAAATGTGAAAATTTACTCATCTCACTTGCACAAAAACAGATTCAGTATTCCTCAAAATGAAAAAAAAAACAGTGAAATACAATCTCAGAATATTGCAATTAAATATATTAAATTAAACAAATATACTTTATGTATTTAATCCCACTTTATTAACCAATGTCTTTGCTTCTAACCTTCGATAATCCAATTCAGCCATACTAATAAGCAAAAATGACTAGATAAACATCACATTTGTGATCAGTCTGAAGCTTATTCATTTCACTTTTGATGTGAAAGGATTACATTTGCCAAAAATGGAACGTTTTTGTTGTTTTTAAAAAACAAATAAGCAAGCCCAGCTCAGGTGAGAAAAAGTAATGCAAAAGTAATCTAACGCAATACTTTCCATAAAAAGTAACTAGTAACGCAATTAGTTACTTTTTTTATGGAGTAATGCAATATTGTAACGCATTACTTTTAAAAGCAACTTTCCCCAACACTGGTAACAAATTTGCGTAATGCCAGCCTATGGTCTTCAATGGCTGCCCGCAAACAACGTCCACTTTGACCTGCACTCAAACACTGTAGTTGTAGTTGAGACCTGGACGAGTTTGGTTTGTATTGGTGTCATGTTGAGAAAACACTGTTTTCAGCACTGCGAATCCACTTAGCATGCACTTCAAAAAGATGAGGACTTGCGCTGGAATTGATACGGAAAAAAATGACACCATCATTCATATCACTGTGTATCAAGCTCTGAGGAATTCTCTGGAGCCGAAATTCAAATAATAGGCATTTAGTTTCCGACACACTGTAAGCAGTAGACCAATCACAACAGACTGGGCCGTCTGACCAATCAGAGCAAGTAGACTCTCGGAAAGGAGGGGTTTAGAGAGACCCAATCCTTTATCAAACTGTTTCAGACACTGTGAGAAAAGAGGTGATGTGCAATGTATATTATGAGAAAATTAAAGTGTTTTTTTTTTTTTTTACCTTGGATGCATGTAAACCTATTGTAGGAGACCTCCAAAACAAAATTAGAAACATTTAAAGCAGCATAATAGGGCACTTAAAAAAAGTAAAAATATTGGCTGATGACTGATATGATACATAAATTGTGCATCCCTAAAAAAAAAAAAAAAACTTGATGAACATGAAATAATATTACAGCTAAAGAAGTTGGTGGACACCTTAAAAGAAGTAGAGTGGGAAGCAATGAGTCTGTTCAGCTTCAAGGAAGGAATTACTGAAGATAGACTGAGTGTTTTAATTCAGTCTGAGGGATGACTTCCCGACAAGGTATAATATCATTCCTCCGATACTAAGCTGTTTTAGGTGTCAGCATACAGGACATGTAGCAGGAGTGTGCAGATGGAAAATGAGATGTGAAAAATATGATGGGGAGAGCATTATAAATGTCAAGTGACTGATGGGCTCCACTGTTGTAATTGAGCTGCTTTCCATAGTGCAGCGTGTATGAAAGATGTCAAGTACAATTGAAAGCATATAGGACTTTCAAAAATATACGGCAAGCAGAAAGTTTGATGTGTGGAGGCATTGTGGGCATGCGGGAACAGAAATGACTGGAGAAATATTTTGACAGGGCTTGTGTGGGATGGAGTCAGAGGCTCCAGTGCCATCCATCTTCTGTAACAGGGCAATTGTTAGTGGTGAATACAAAAAATTTCTTGGCCCTCTATTATCAATATGATAAATATAGCTGCAATGCTTCTGAGTAGATCCATTGAGATCAAAACTATTTTGGAAGCAGTTCCAGAGTCTGTTCAAATTATTCATGATATGCACACACTCTAAATCTCACAAAGTTTTTCAGTATTCTCTAATGGTTTTAGCATAGAAATTACTGTATGTATCTATCTATCTATCGTGCAGACACTTATGAAGAAAGAGTGGAATTTACTGCATTTTAATGGGGTAAGGTCAGGAATGTATGTGCTTAGGGGAGATGTAGGGAAAAGATATTAGTGGGGATCTGGTTGCTGCGTTTCAAGTTTAGGCTTGTCTGTCAAAATACAGTTTTAATTGGTTTTTTTTGTCCTCTAACGTTGGGTATTTAACACACAAATTTGATATTTTCCACCTAATAGGTTGTATACTCAGATTGCATATTAGACCGGTAGGTGACGATATACACACTCTGCTTGCGTTTTACCAGAAATCAACAAAAAGAAGAAGAAGGCTTCCGGCAAAATGGCGAACGGAGCGTGATTCTCGTGTTGAGTTCTAGTAAATGTCAAATTTTATTTATTTCCCACTGCTATTTTCTCACCTATGGAAAGTTTAAGCATTTAAACAGCAGATTCGTTTCCGTTCGACGCCTCGACGTGTTTTTGCCAGATCGAAATTCATTGAAATATCGTGGGCTATTTGGTCATCATATCGATCGAGTACGGGTATGATGAGGTTTCCAGTAGCCTACAGCTGTCAAACTCGGATAGCGATGCCTCACAATATAAAATAACACATCGATATTTACTTATTGAATGACCAAGCGTAGTCTCTGGATCGTTTGACTCAGAGACTATGCTTTGCAATTATTATGACATTATCGTGGTATTTTAAATGCGTAATTAAATTTGCGAACAGATAACAAATCTGACTGGTTTACATCTGTCTGGATGCATTACATTAGTGTATAAGGATAATTTGTTCTGTTATAGTTAATATTTTTTTTATTTTGTATTTTCTAACGGGGAAAGTCAGTCCCACATCTACCAAAAGCCTTCCAAGTGTTGCTAAGAATGTGTGTGTGTGTGTGTGTGTGTGTGTGCGCGCGCGCATTATTCTTTTTATTATTATGTGAAACTTTATTTTATAACATGTATATTGTTTTGCTATAATGTATACATTGTATTTTTGACAGCGATTTTTTTCTCTTTACATGTAGAAACAAATTGACAGTAAGCAGATGTTACTATAGTTTCAAGGATTGTACCATATGGCTAAACTTACTTAGTGAGTGAGAATGTGCAAGAATAAAAACTGTTAAGAAAAAGTGTTTGTGTTTTATGCTTCTAGCAAAGCATGAACTGAGTGTGGTTGTTATTCTACCAGGAAATTTCTTAACTTCCCTTACAGATCATTGATAACCATCCAGATAAATCTTTTAGTTAATGAAATGTGTTTATCCTTATATGATTGCTGTCTTGTAATATGAAAATTGTTTTTCAAGCTATTATTTCTGATAGAGCTAAAGATTATATGAATTCATTGATAAACTAATACAATTCCTAAAATATAATTTGTCACTTTTCTGTCTCCTAGAGTGAAATAAATAGAGGAGAATAATCTCACAAATGATATGCACCAAATTGCACTAAGCTATCATGGTTAGAGAATGATAAACCATGGTTATCTTTGCAGTCACAGCAACATGAAATGAGAAGAAAAGGGGAAGACATTAGATAAGGTTGTCGTGATAAATTTGCAAGTAATCAAGAAAGACACGATGCGAGAATACTCAGAATAAATATGTCAATCAAATTCAGGAAAGATGTGTGTGATTGGTTAGAGACAAAAACGTCTTCAAAAACTGCCTTTTGCAAAAATCACTAGCCTATATTTGGAATAATGCTGACTGTAGAAATTTTGTAAAAGCAATATTTACATTTGTGTGCGAATGTACTTGGTTTTCCCCCTGTGTTCTTTTAAATTGCATTGAATTTTGTACATGTAAATAAAGAACGTTTGGACCACAGCCATTGTCTGTGACGCGAACGTTGTGGCGCATGCGCCGGAAGTTGCTGCCGCAGACAGCAACACTGATTCGGCAACGCAGAGCAACAACACTAGAAAAAAAAAATCAAAACACAGAATCCAAATAATACTAATCCAATACGATGTTCTGAACAATGTATAATGCTGTGATCCACGGAGAGTAAGTATAACATTTGAATGATACTACTGTACTGGTTTTGTGCACGATTGCTTAGGCTACTATCCATCTATTCCATCAAGCTTATGAAGCAACAAAGGAGTCGGCTCTCTATTTCATTTAGTGTGGAAGAGATGGCTAATTAGCACTTGGCCTTCTGCTGTAGGCCAAAACACGAGATTGACGTCAGTGCTTAAAAAACAATAGTTAAATACACCGAAAATCCGCTTATGTGAGTTGCATTTATTTCAATTTAGGGCTACTGTATCCTGAATTCCCATGAATGAATGGACATTTAGCTGCAGTTCTTGTAACTGTGATTGTATTTTGTATTGTATTTCCCCACAAATTGCTCGCAATGTTCTTGTTTTTTCAGCAAATATTCATTTCTAAAGCATAGGCTGCATTTTAGGGATAGTTGGTGTTGTTACAGGGCCTTTAGAAGGCAGACTGCAGACTTCGCATTTGATCCTCTCGAAAAAAATATATATAAATTTATGGCCGTGACCTTTGCTGAATATCAAAGGCGTTGTCTCGAAATGTCACCGGGGATTTCTCCGCCGAGAAGCAGTGCGGTATTTGAAGCTGGGGGTTTTGACAGCCGACAGCAGATTGGCTGGTGGGTGGAAAGTTATAAAGTCGCATATCATTAGAGGGTTTATTATGGTTCGTGGAGAATTGACTGCGATCCACATACATGCACGATTTTTGTGAACGACGCCTGGCCGTTTGGATAGCAATGTACAGTTGCTCTGCCATAAATCTCAGCTGTAGTCTAGCCAGATGGAGTCGTTATAAAGCTTTTGCGTGTAAAGAAATCACAAGAATGACATGGTTTCATGTAACAACACAGGCCACCCATGCAGCAAGTATAGTCTTTGCTTCATTACAATTAAAATCCATATCCAAAGTGTTTTACTGAATGCACCTGCTTCATTATAATACTCATTGTGATTGCCTTGAACAGGGCTTTCTGTAAATTACAACCCCCTGCAACATACTTCTTAAAGTGCACAGTCTACACCAAGATGTTTTTGAATTAATACGCTATGTTTTAGGCTCGTAGATAAGTGCTATTTCAGATGAAAGGGGTCGGCAAGGTAACAAAGGGTTGACGTCATGCATCGCATCCGCCCGCATGACTTCCAACTCCAAGTCCCTCCCCCTTTATTTCATGATTGGTCGAACGCTCTGCTAGACGCGTCCTATTCTAACCGAGAGCCAATCGGAAGAAGGCTTCCGTGTTGATGTAAAAGAGTGGGCGGGGCTAGTTGGCAGAGAAACCAGTGCGATAGACGCTACTCCTCAATCTGGTGTAGGTGTCTCCGCGGCTACCCGTGTTGAATTGGCCACTTTCTGTCGCGGTCCAGGGGATCTTTAACCATGCATTTCGGTCTTGTGGATTGGTGCTAAATGATTTCGTCGAATGTCCTCCGTAAATAACTGGATCCCGGGGTAAGATTTAAGCTTATGTGTTGCCGTATTTTATTCTTGACCATATGTTGTGATCTCCGACCGTGTTGCGTGTTTTCATCAGAGGATTTAATGCAGTCAGCAGACTCTTGGCAGCACTGAGCTTTTCCCATCTGTGTAACTGGCAAACAACCTGATTCACTGGCATTTCCTGCATTACTCAGTAGATTGTTATTGTATGCAAAAGTTTAGCTTCAAAATATTTTGAGGATGACCGTTGTGAAACAATAAATTCAGCGTGAAGAGCATCACTGGTTGATCTAATTCTGAAACGTTTACTGTTAATTTGTATGTTCTATTTTTTTTTTTTGGACTCTTTCATGGACTCTTTCTAACCATTCTTAAAAGCGCAATTACCTAAGGCTAGAGAGTGTTTATTTGATTTACGGCTCCGGTATCTTGTGCTCACTCAGTTAAACCCAGAGCTTGACATTAGTTACCTACTGAGTGCAGTTTTATATCATTGCGCTGTCTTCTGTCTGCCCTACATTTTCCAAAGGCTGGATAATTAAATTTCAGACTCATATTTCCAGAGAAACACGGTCTCCTATTCTCAGTACAATTATCGAGCGTGGTGAAGGATCATTTTGACATCTGGGTGTAACGTTTCTCTTCTTTTATCAGGAGCCATTATGTGATTTGGCTTTTTGAATGGATCACGGGGGCAGTGCTTTCAAATATGCATGCCTACTCATACATAAATATATTTTCACTCGTGCATTATGTCTTTTCTGCAGTCACAAAATCCACAACTTTTTATAAGAGTAACTAGTCTCCATTTTCTGGGTTTAGGTTTGCTTTAATTGGTAGGCTGTTCATTTTTAATAAACAATTATACTGTGTACATATTATTGTTTGGTGACATGCAAACAAACGTGAAAGTCAGCAAACCCTTAACATTTTTCAGCAATATTGTTCAATTCTTTGTTTAGTTAACTGTGTTTGACTACATTAGGTGAATTCTGTTTTTCTAACATGGGATTTTATGTAGTTTCATGTAGTCCACAATTCTTTATATTCATGACTTAAAAGATCCCGTAAACTGGGAAAAATGTAGTTGTTTTTTTTACAGTGAATTACAGCGCTCAAGTGATATTACTTAAATGTCAATATCAACTGTGTAGTAAGTAACCTCTGCTAATGGAATAACAGTGTGGTCACGATGTTAAAATATCTCCAGGTGCCTGGTTGTGCAACTCATGGTAACCTGCTAATGCATTTGATAATTAACATATTCCTCTATGAGTGTGCATGGAGGGCTTATGGCTGCATTCTTCTCTTTAAGTGGTTTATGTTTAATTGGCTTGCCTGTGCTAACCAAGAGGTAAATAGAGATTGTTTGTCTTTAATGTTTGCCATTTAATAGTAAGGAAGAATCGGTCATTATAGAGGAAATGCCAGACGTGGTAGCCTGTTTTTTTATGAATACCATAAATGTATCTCATTCCAGAAAGAGACATGCCTTGCTGCTTTTGTACAGCTGGAGAAGGATAATCAATGGTTTTGACCATGTAATTATCACTGATAATATGTTTTATTAAATAACTTTGTGGTGTACGTGATCAGTAAGTTCATTGTTTGTAAAAATTTAAGCAATGAGGAAAGTGCCAACAATTTGCATTCATGTGAGTTTATATTCTGGCTGTTGGTTCTTGTCCTTTGCCTGTGAGGCTCAGTGTCATGTTGGAAATACCGAGAAGTGGGAATTCTGAGAGAGACACAGACAATCTTGTGATTCTGAAGATCAGTTGAATGAGGTCCAAGTGGACAGATTTCTCAGCTGAAGGACGAGCTCTCACAGCTTGTGAGTCAACAGATGACAAATCACAGCGTAAGTGATGGAGAGGAACCCAAGTGCCGATAGTGAAGATGATGGAGGTGATGAGAATTTATGGGCTGTGTGTTCATCTCTATCTGAATGTGCTGATTTGTGAGTTCTTTTTAACACATTGATCTGGTGCTATTATTATGCACATCGTATTAAAGGAAATTTTCAAACATGTAGAAAGTTTCTGTTTCCTCAGTTTTAATCTGATCATAATTGTTTTTGTCTATCACAAGTCCTATTGGTCATTTTAAATTGTTTAACCTTTTTTAAAAACACCTAAATGACTGCAAAAATTGTTTAGAGATAAAAGCCTATTTAAATATGGCTCTCAAGCCTTGTTCTTAATGTCTCTCTGCCCATTTGGATTATATAAAACATCTTTTATTTGGGTTGCAAGAAAGCCTGAACAAGCTTGTCACTCAAAGCTCATCATCATCATGCACATTATCCAGCCTGCTTGTTTGTGGTGTGCATGCACATTTGCACAGCTGTTTTCCACTGCATGTCAGCTGGAGAAAAATGCATGTACGCAGGTCTGTGTCTCATCTCTTTCCCCACCTATTGAGAGTGAGAGTTAAACACCCAGCTGTTAATCCAGGCCACACACACACACACACACACACACTCTTTTTTCAGTTCTCAACATCTTTGGTTACACTAGGGCCATAAAGCCTCTCTGCCGTCTCTCTCCCATGCCTGCACTTTATATCGCTTCAAACAGACCAGATCTCTCTTTTCCTGCACCCTAAAGCAAGTAGCTGTGGCCTGACTCATAAAATCCCTTTGTATGAGGGTAAACTGTAGGTCTGAAGAGATCAGCTGAGAAAGAGACTGAGATAAGCCTGTTAGATGAGAGTGAGGAGCCTGATGTCATTGAGGCCAACTGGGCCAAATGCTTTTACTGGACAGGTCTGGGTGGTCTTACAGGGCTTTAGTGATTGGTATGTCTACAGGTTTTCTGTTTTGTTTATGGTTGAACTCTGTTTGTTGTAGGTAGATAAAGAATGGGAATGTGTGTGAAAGAGATTTGTACAGGGGTTTATTGAACTGTTAATGGTATGTGTGCTAGTGTTTGTGTATCATGCCAAGCTAGCTGTACTATAAGTTTAAGTTCTTTAACATTTTTATGAATCAGACCAGAAGACGAGAATATCAATCTGGAGAAGGAAATCACTTATTGTCTACTTTTCAAAAGACTAATCAATATGTGGAAAAATGGCTTGTCTCTCAGTTCAGCACTAAAATGACTGCAGTCATGCCAGGAAATGCAATGACTGATGAAGTTTTACCCATGCTGGGACTAATAGCTGTGAACCATCCATTTACAAACCACATGATATTTTTATATGGTAACTGTTATGGTGTCATGTATTTAAAGTCAGCATTAAGAGGAAGTTGCGATTAGTCTTTTCTTCCCTATTGTGATGTATATTCGGGCTTCTCAAACAAGAAAAAAATGTAGGATGGCACCTGAGTTTGTCCATGGGGAATTGATTGAATCATTGGATTGTTGTGGTTGGCTATTGCTGTGATCTCACAGGTTGACAGGTTGTCCTGTCCTCACGCAGAATAAGGAAGATCAGATAACATCTGTTAACTGTTAAGGGCATGAGAAAGTCATGAGGTGTGACACTATTCAAACAAAAATGCAGGGCCGTAATGTTTTTGTCATTGTTAGATTAAAAACGTTGTCATGTGGCAGCAGGTATAGCCTACTGCAGGGACGGTTTCTGATTTTAGGCACTGAAACCTGTAACTGCATTGAAACTAATTGTCTAATGAAACAGAATGATATATAATTTAATGTAAGGAGTATTTAATGCCACACTGCATGATAAATTCTTCCACAATACATCTAGAATTTTTTTTTAAGATTAATAACTACACAAATAACAGTATTTGCATTCATCATTTCTTATTCAGTTATCAACTCAGTATTTTTACATTAATCCCATATGTAAGGGATTTTGCAACAATAGCTTAATCAAAAAGTTTACTGCAAAAAGTTTAGTCAAATCAGCTGTCGGCAATTCAAAATTCTTTCTTTTGTAGTTCTTAAATGTCTGTCAGTCAAAAATATTTTTCTTTGAATTAGTCTGATTGATGTTTAAAGGTGGAGTAAGTAAATTTTGAAAAACACTGTTTGGAAGTTAGTCGGGCCGACACCAACAACAAACATGTAACCAATCAGCATTAGGGGGCGTATGACGGTCGAGGAGACAGAACGAGCAAGTGGAAGATTTGAAGAAAAACTGTAGGAAGAGAGATGAGACTGGAATGAAGGTTTATGACTGGGCAAGCACTTTAGGACCCGCGTTTATATTAGAAAAGCTTTCTAGTGCTGGAGAAAGCTAAGCGGGAAGGCCTGAAAACAGACGCGGAGGCTGCTTTGATTCCGCTTCACATGTGAGTACACTGGGTTTTGATTGTCTGGAGCTGCTGTGCTGTTGGCGACTAACAACGAACACTTTGTGTTTACTCTTGTGTACTCTGCGTTCATTTTTTGTGCTTCCTTGTCGTTCGTTCATCAACTGCGCTTTATTTTTCGTGAAGCATTTTGCTGCGCGTCAGCTGTGATAAACAGACATCCACGTTCGCATTGTGTGTAACAGTGGCCAGATAGTGAGAGTTGTGCAGGTAAACCACTGCGCACTGACGATTGCTAGAGAAGAGAGGGTTGGGTTTGTTTGGGTTGATTTCAAATATCAACAATGTCCAATAGCGTTTTTGAAAATCTACTTATCCCACCTTTAAAGATTTTTCAGTGGTGTTCCGTGTCACATAAAACAAACAACTAGAAAACCAAAATAATTAATACACATAATCAAAAGCTTCATCAGTAGATCACATAGATCAATATGAGTATGTGATATTTGTCTTTTGCTTTCTATATTTTTATAGAATATATAATGTTACACTATGACAATGGGAAATTCTTAAATGTCATCCAATGAAATATTTAGTCCTGTCATCTATATTGAGACACAACAAACAAAACACCCATTTTAGTGTGGAAGCAGAGTTAGTATGGTACCTGTAATAGGGAAGTGTGTGCGTGCATGTGCCTGAGTGATATGGCCAGTATAATGACACCTATTCTACAGCAGGGATTAGATCTGTATTTTAGGAGGGGGTGTGTGTGTGTGTCTCATGCTGTAGAAGAGGAACATGTTTATCCCCTCTGTCTGTGCATCTGTCTGTAAGTTGAGCAGTAGGGCAGCAGTCATCTGCTCTTATCTGTTTACGGCTCTAGATAAGACCTCTGGAACGGGATATCTGACCCTCCCTTCTGTCTCTGCCCTGCTGCATAATGAGGGTTTGCTTGGCAAATTGCATATCTGTCCAGTGTAATCTGAAAAGATGCCATTAGCACGGCAGCGCTCTCATCTCTTGCTCGGGTGCCAGGGCAGCTTGCTGCGTGTTGGCACCTCTGAGGTCATGCAACACTGAGCTGTAGTCGTGAAGAGAAGAAAGTGTGATCTACCTCAAACTGGAAGGGCTATAGGGCAGAATCATGTGATGGAGAAGTCAATTTTGAACTCAGAAGTGCCTCAAAAAGTGCTCGTATTTGTTTTTTCCTTTCAAAATGTCCCTGTGGTTGGTTATTATACTGAACAGTTGTTAGCTTGCCCAATATTATACAATTACTGTTGATGATTTTTTTTTTTCCCCCATCTCTCTGTAGGGCCCTATATTCATCCATCATCATCATCATTATTATTATTATTATTATTATTATTACAAATAATAATAATAATACTATTTAGAGACCTAAGTTAAGCTTTAATATTTAATGGTATAAAATATCTATGTAAAAAAAAAAAAAAAAAAATGTAATGTAAAAAATAATATTAATATAATAGATTAATGATATAAATAAAAATTGCAATGTAATAATAAAAATATAAACAATTTCAATTATGGCTGGGTATTGACAAATTTGACGATTCGATTTTTATTCACAAGCTTACTACAAACCCGATTCCAAAAAAGTTGGGACACTGTACAAATTGTGAATAAAAAAGGAATGCAATGATGTGGAAGTTTCAAATTTCGAAATTTTATTCAGAATACAACATAGATGACATATCAAATGTTTAAACTGAGAAAATGTATCATTTTAAGGGAAAAATAAGTTGATTTTAAATTTCATGGCATCAACACATCTCAAAAAAGTTGGGACAAGGCCATGTTTACCACTGTGTGGCATCCCCTCTTCTTTTTATAACAGTCTGCAAACGTCTGGGGACTGAGGAGACAAGTTGCTCAAGTTTAGGAATAGGAATGTTGTCCCATTCTTGTCTAATACAGGCTTCTAGTTGCTCAACTGTCTTAGGTCTTCTTTGTCGCATCTTCCTCTTTATGATGCGCCAAATGTTTTCTATGGGTGAAAGATCTGGACTGCAGGCTGGCCATTTCAGTACCCGGATCCTTCTTCTACGCAGCCATGATGTTGTAATTGATGCAGTATGTGGTCTGGCATTGTCATGTTGGAAAATGCAAGGTCTTCCCTGAAAGAGACGACGTCTGGATGGGAGCATATGTTGTTCTAGAACTTGGATATACCTTTCAGCATTGATGGTGCCTTTCCAGATGTATAAGCTGCCCATGCCATACGCACTCATGCAACCCCATACCATCAGAGATGCAGGCTTCGGAACTGAGCGCTGATAACAACTTGGGTTGTCCTTGTCCTCTTTAGTCCGGATGACATGGCGTCCCAGTTTTCCAAAAAGAACTTCAAATTTTGATTCGTCTGACCACAGAACAGTTTTCCACTTTGCCACAGTCCATTTTAAATGAGCCTTGGCCCAGAGAAAACGCCTGCGCTTCTGGATCATGTTTAGATATGGCTTCTTTTTTGACCTATAGAGTTTTAGCCGGCAACGGCGAATGGCACGGTGGATTGTGTTCACCGACAATGTTTTCTGGAAGTATTCCTGAGCCCATGTTGTGATTTCCATTACAGTAGCATTCCTGTATGTGATATTATGCACTGTAGATGATGATAACTTCAAACTCTTTGCAATTTTTCTCTGAGAAACTCCTTTCTGATATTGCTCCACTATTTTTCGCCGCAGCATTGGGGGAATTGGTGATCCTCTGCCCATCTTGACTTCTGAGAGACACTGCCACTCTGAGAGGCTCTTTTTATACCCAATCATGTTGCCAATTGACCTAATAAGTTGCAAATTGGTCCTCCAGCTGTTCCTTATATGTACATTTAACTTTTCCGGCCTCTTATTGTTACCTGTCCCAGCTTTTTTGGAATGTGTAGCTCTCACGAAATCCAAAATGAGCCAATATTTGGCATGGCATTTCAAAATGTCTCACTTTCAACATTTGATATGTTATCTATATTCTATTGTGAATAAAATATAAGTTTATGAGATTTGTAAATTATTGCATTCCTTTTTTATTCACAATTTGTACAGTGTCCCAACTTTTTTGGAATCGGGTTTGTATTTGGTTCAGTTCAGATTTTGATTCAATTCCATTCAATATCAATTAATTGCCGTATGTGTCAGGTACTGCACATGGCAAATTTTCTCAAGGAAAAAAAATCTCTCAAAATGATCTCTTAAAATTATCTGATTTGTATAGGCAGTCTACATTTAAAGTACGCATAAGGAAGTTTTTATAATAATAATAACTTTTTAATTACATAATTATGTTTCTACTTTTGTTTTTTGTTTTTTTGTTTTGTTTTTTTTTGTTTTTTTTTTTTAAATATAAGCATTTAAATGATGGCTGTCATAAAAACATGACGGATTTATTCAAACATACTTTAAAGGGGGAGTATCACACACAGTTTCTGCCAATCTCATGTTAATCTTGAGTACCTAGTAGTAGTGCATCCTTCATATCTCCAAAAAGTCTTTAGTTTTATGACATTTATAAAAGATACATGCGCTGTACCGAGTCTTTCCGAAAACAGCCGAGCGCCTGGAGGCGTGCCGTGTGAGCGGAGCTAAAGAGTGACGAGCATGCGCAGCTTTTGCGTAGCGATCGTCTGCAAGCTATCAATGGTCAGCCAAACAAATGTATTTAAACAAACACAATACACCATCGCATTATCCCTGGATAACTTTTGAATCACTATAATGAATATCGCGTATAGTGAATGATGAATAATGAATTTATGAATTCACTACGTTCCTGTTGTTTACATTATATGCACTTAGGCGCCTATTGCCAACAAAACAGACATTTGAAGCAATTTTACTCACCACCTGCGGGCCCGACTCATGACCGGGATCATTACCGCTGTGAAACTTTCAGTTTCAAACGATCTTTAAATCCAGCATAGAACTGGGCCTTGTTTATGAAACCATAAGCGCCGATCCTGAGGGCTCGAGCAGCCACGGGAAAACACGAGATATTCTCCATTCATTTTAACCAATAAAAAAGTGATTGTAACTATCAGTTTCTATGGTTATTTTAATGACAAATATCGAGAGCGCATCAATGTAATGCGTAAGCACAAAACTCTCAGCTCCCCTTAACACTGGGTTCTTTGGGAAGCGAGGTTGTCTTTCCCTCACAACCAAAAACGCACTTCTTTGGTGACATTGTTGATTTCGTGAAGTCCTGTGACCTGTGCAGCGCTGCCGATGACTTCCGTAAAGCCGAACGTGCGTTGATGGGCGTGCTCTTGCTCTCTCACTCTGGTTGATGTGTGCGTGCGCGCTCTTCCGGGTGAAGTGCCCGTACAAGGAATTCCGACCTTTATGACGTTACAAAGGCCCATACTCGAAAAAAAGATTGCGAAGTTTATGAGGATTTGGAAGAGTATTTTTGGCACAGAAATACTCCGTCATACGTCCAACTCGTGTTTTGAAACTTTGGCCATGTATAGCATGAGAATCCAACTATTAAACAGTGTAAATAAGTCAGAATACATGAAATAGCATTATACCCCCCCTTTAAATATTGAAGAACAATATAGTGCATATATTTAGCAAAATGCTCCTCTCTAGAGTTAATTTTTCTAGCTGACTAACGAGTTTATGGTGATTGAATAACTTTTCTGAAGTAAATATAACATTACATGACATTGTTTACTGTTTTATTGACGTCTTTATTTGCATATTTGCAGTGTTAGTGTCACTGATTGGACAAACGCTGCAGGTGATGTTTACATGAAAGGATGCGCAATGCTAGATCCTTTAAGTTTTTTTCTGAATAGTCTTTATAGACTTTGAAGTGAAGGATGAAACAATGGTCTCTTCACTCCAATTGTCACTTTTTCAGTCACTGTCTGACAGTTTTTCCCTCAAACGCTAAAACTACTGTTTACAACGTGCTGTGTTTCTGTGACTGTCCAAAGCATGTATATATGAGGCATGCTATTGTTTGTCGGTTGCTAAGCATATAGTCATAACATGCATCGTTTCACACAGTACAAGTTTGGCACCACAATGCGGTGTTAACATCGCAAAGGCTGTGCTAACCCTGCTCCAGAGAAGGGTTTCACAACACCGGGTATAAAGTGGTGCTAACTAAATTACAAGTGTAATTTAACCCCGTTCCTTTACCTGGGGTTAAAAGCAGTTTTTAGAACAATGATAACCTGGAGTTTAAGTGCCGTGTGAAAAGCCCTATTGAGCGATTACGTGAGACATGATATAGATTTCGGTAAGTTGTACTGTATCTTTTAACATACTTTCTGATGTTCATTCATGTTTATTTCATGCTCTAACTAGTAGTCAAGCAGAAGAGATTCAGTTCATGTGCGCTCCATGCTGCCTCTTCGTTTGATCTGAGGCGCTACAGCGATCTGTTAAGCCACATTAAAGAGCACCAAAACTGTATTTATTGTTTGAATTTCAGAATAAAATTGACAGAATTTTAAACCTGAGACTTTGTTTCAGATCAAAAGTAACAAAGCGCAAAGCTTATTGCAATTTATTGGATGGGAGGAGCGCTATAATGTTCTGTTCATTCATCAACAAAAAACAGCGTAGACTGAAAGATCGATTCTTGGGATTTAAGAATATCGGTTCATCAAAATGAGAATCGATTAAAATCGAGAAATCAATATTTTTAACCCAGCCCTTATTTTAATAGTCATTTGGTTGTATTTAATTAAAAAACACTTCATCTTGCTTGCATTGTTTCACAAAGAGACAGATTTAGCTTCATCTTTTATAGAAAGATGTCGAATGCCACATTTTTCAAGTCCTATGGGTTTTCATAAATTTGAGGCATTTGAATGTTTTGTTGACTTGACAGTCATTTTGACTTGCTTGCTCATCTTCATCCTTCATCCCGCCTTTGCCAATCATTCTGATTTGCATGCATGCAGATAGCCGCACTCCTTTAATGAGAGACAGGCGGACTGACACAAATCTGGCATATTTTTGCTGTTGTTTTGGACAGGAGGTATAATTTATGTTTTTTTTTTTTTTTGTTTGTTTTGTTTTATCAGTTTTCCATTTTAATGTCTGAAGCAGTTTACAGATGCTATATGGACTTTTGTGCATGTTGTGTGTGTGTGTGTGTGCTTCATCTATGTTCTGTGTTTTTTTTTTTTTTTTTTTTTTTGTATGTGTTATTAAGACAGGGATAATAAATAATAAAGCTACATTGAGATGACAGGGTGACGTGATAGTTGATTCCTTCTGGATCAGAGAACAATATGGCAAAACATCAAAAGGTTAATGTCAGGTTACATGGAGCAGGTTGAGTCAGCTGACAATCAGAGAGATACAGAGGCGGCCGGGGAGGGGGTGTGTTGTAGATATTTGGCATGTCTGTTAAATTTTATCATGCCAGCCTCTGCTCTGCCGCTCATAAAAGCTCTTTGATGAATGTTCTTTGCCACAGGCGAGCACTTACTGTCAGCCCTTGCCATTGGTTGCTTTTATCAGAGACCAGCCCCATTGGCTGTTAAAGATCTACAGCCCCCTCAGGTCAAACTCAAGGCTGTCACACCAGTCAAGCCAACTTCTTTTCACATTAATTATTTCAAAAGATTCAGGAAAAGAGAGCTTAAATCTATGGGTTTGGATGCCTGTATATATGTGACCCTGGACCACAAAACCAGTCATAAGGGTCATTTTTTTAAAATTGAGATTTATACATCACCTGTAAGCTGAATAAATAAGCTTTTCATTGATGAATGGTTTGTTAGGATATGACAATATTTGTTCGAGATACAACGATTTGAAAATCTGGAATCTGAGGGTGCAAAAAAATCAAAATATTAAGAAAATCCCCTTTAAAGTTGTCCAAATGAAGTCCTTAGCAATGCATCTCCACTCACAAAAAATACATTTTTGATATATTTATGTTAGGAAATTTACAAAATATCTTCATGGAACATGATCTTTACTTAATATCCTAATGATTTTTGACATAAAAGAAAAATCGATAATTTTCACCCATACATGTATTGTTGGCTATTGCTACAAATATACCCGTGCGACTTATGACTGGTTTTGTGGTCCAGGGTCACATATATTTATAAAATAAATATGTTAAAAATAATTTTTTGGATCTTTTCTTTTTTTTGTCTTTTTTGTCCATTTCTTTATGATAAGAGAGGGAAATGTAGACTCACTTGCCTAAGTTTTCTTGTGTTGACCACTAGGGTTGCATGGTATACTGATTTTAAAAAAGGTTGTTTATTTTTGCTTACGATTTAGTATTGAAAGCAAAGTACCAGATACCAAAAGTTTAGTATTGATTTAACCCTATATGCCACACATCTGTTAGCGCTGAGCCTATTAAAAAGCATGTCTGAGGATTAGCGCTGTTTGTTTCTGTCACTATCTCTCGGTTTCACTCTCAGCCTAGTTTTCTAGTCTGGTCAGCCAGACCTCTTCTGGCTAAATACTTTCTCTCTAGCCATGTTTTGTGTGCGTGTGTTTATTTCACATTAAAAGGTGAATGTAAAAGTCAAAAGAGTATTGACCTGGATATCCTGTAAAAACCCTTTCATTGTGCAGCAGTACAAGAGTCCCACCATTATGCGAGTGTGTATGTGTGTAAGTGTTTGTTTAGCGTGTATGTGTGTGCAAATTTCAGAGCATGTGTGTTATTTCAGAGCAAGGGATCCAGAGCAGAGAATAGGGGCCCTTTATGTGGCCTGTGAATCAGTGCTCCTGTTAAGACCCATTGTTGAGAATGCTGAATACTGAATGAAAGTTGAATGCTATCTCTGCACAGGGCGAAATGGACAGATGACATTATTTCTGTGGTAGAAAGAGTGCAGCGGAAGGGATTGCTTTAACCACAATATTTATTTTTTTATTTAATTAAAGTAGCAGCAAGAGCAGGGATGAATAACGGGGCTTGTATGTAATGCTAAGAGAGAAGGTGAAGGGTAAGCGTTGACCTTCACTGGTCCTGAGGGAAAGAAGTCATCCTGAATGGACGTTTGTGTTCAGAGCTGAAGCCAGCATGTGCTGCGTATTCATTTTGAGAGTGACTTCTGCCACGCTAGATTAACCTCAGCACCTTTGGACATTTGAGGCAAGTCCATCTCCCTTTCATGTGTTTGTGAGATTGGATTCAGTGTGAGAGAGGCGGGGGTTCAGCCTGACATATTACCGTTCTTTCTTGGTCTGTTCTGTTATGAGCAGATGTTGTTTAGTGTATGACTACCAAGCATATTTTGTGCATTAGTCAAATTTAAAATTTACAGTTATTACATTGACCACAGAGATCTCGCACGTGCAAATATATATATACTTTTGCTACTGTTTGAAAGTTTTGCGTCAGTAAGTTTTTTTTTTTTTTTTTAAAGAAATTAATACTTTTAAAAGTGACTTAAAATGTTGCAAAATTCTATTTAAATTTCTATTCTTGAAAAAAATTCCACAAAAATATTGTCACGTCACCTTTATTTATATAGCACTTTATACAATACAGATTGTTTCTAAGCAGCTTTACATTTATAACAGGAAAATGACAAAAAAATCAGTTCTATGGCAAAGCTGCTCTAGAAAGACAATAGTAAACAATCATTATTCAGTTCAAATCAGTTCAGTGTTGATTCAGTTCAGTTCAATAACTGTGTAAAGTAGTACATCAATTATGAAATGAGTTCAATTCAGCTATGAAGCAGCTCTGCAGACAACGGTGATGTTAAGCACCCCAACTGTTTTCAACATTGATAATAATAAGATGTTTCTTGAGCAGCAAATCAGCATATTAGAATGATTTCTGAAGGATCATGTGACACTGAAGATTTTACAATACAAGCATAAGAGACTTTTTTCAAAAACATTAAAAAATCTTACCGACCTCAAACTTTTGAAGTTCATTTTTAATTACCTTAATTAATTCACCTTTAACAATTCATGACCCTTTGGATTTTAATAATCAAAAGTAGGTGAATGACAGGACTTTTATTTAATCCCTTTTAAAACTAAAACAAAAAAGAGAAATTCACTAACCCACTATAGTCTACCAACCTGACCCATCCCATTCCGTCTCTCTGCCTTGAATTCAGCTTGCCTGCATTTCCTTTAACAAGTTATACATCCCCGAGGCACGTCTTTTGGTTTTCAGACCCACATAAAGTTCCTTCAAAAAGATCAACCGTTGTGACAACTGTCAGGCCACATCGAGATCTGTTATCTAGAATGAGGGTTTATTAAATACAAGCTGCAGGCTAGCTAACGTCTCTGTTTACTAGCCTGTCCACAGCACATGGTCTCACTTTCTCAGCTACCTAATCCAGGAATGTGTCCCCACGCTGGATGAACTCAGCTGAAGGGATCATATTGCCCTGTAATGACAGGTCAGAGTTGAGGAGTGTACAAGTAGACAGCCGGGTCAAGAATCAGGGTGGTGTTATGCAGGACTTGCTGCCTTTGGCTGAATCAAATGCTGGTGACAGTTTGTTCAGGATCAGTGGTGATGTTTATCAGGGATGTTCTCTTAAACAAAACATATAGCCTGAGGGAAGGGCAGAGTAAGTAGGGCTAACTGCTCCTCCTAATGTTGGTTCAAGTGTCAATAGAACAGTTTGTAAATTGAATTTACTCCACAAATAATGTTATTGCTACAGTTGAATCCTCCTGTAGCTTAATGGGCTACAAAAACTAACATTTACTGAATTAGACTGCAGATGTGTATTGGACAGTACTTGTGTGGGTTTAAAGCTTAATGCTAGTGTTTGTAAGGATTAGCCTCAATTCACGTTGTGTAAATGCATTCGATTTTACCCTCCAATTACATTTTGTGATACATAATTATCAATCATACTAAACTGAATCAAATTGTAATCACAATACCACATTTCAATTTCATGATGCATCACATTGTTAGTAAGCAATCATTGTAGAATCAAACTGTTATTTATACAAATATTTACACCTGTATCAGTTGCCATTAGAAGTGTTAGTAATGTTAGTATTGCAAAAACCACATCAACATTCCCAGAAACATGTTAATGTCACAGTCATGTTCTGTTTAGTTTTCCTTCACCATTTGCCTGAGGTGTAGTTCATTATTAGTTGTTATGGTTTCTAATTAGTTCTTACCTGTTCCCTGTTCAGTTAATAATAAAGTTATTCCTGCACGTTCTTTCTGCATCACGCATCGTCTGTTGGATTATACAGCTCAACCGTTACAGATAAGGTATGATAAAATTAAGGTTTTAAAGATGTTTTGACAAAGGATGCGCCAATATTAAAATTCTGGCCAATACCGATTAGACACTAATTTTTACTATGTTTTCATGTTATGGCTAACAACCGTTAAATGGCTGATATTAATTTCTTTTTATACTAAATTCATTAAAAAATTAAAAAACAATAATTTTAATTTTAGCAATTTTGTTATGCATGCTTTAATTTATTTTAAGTTTTAGTACTTTAGCAACAAACCACAAAAAAAGTTTACATGTTAGAATTTTATTTTATTTAAGATTTTTAATAGTTTTAGCCTTTTTTTTTTTTTTTTTTTTTTTTTTTTTTTTTTTAGTTTTACTTTTAAATTCTTCAATTAGACTTCACAATATTATGATGTACAGTTTAAAGTATGGATATTCATTTTGGTATTATTGGCTTAAGATTACATTTAACAGTGTTATGAAATGATTAGAGATTAATCCATATTACTTAAAGTGAATGTCCACTGCAGAACCTGTATTGTTGGAGATTTAAAAAGATCTTGAGTATTTAAAGTGTCTGAGAATCTCATAGCTTGTTAAAAAGTTGTCTAGGAGCACGTCCTTCACAAGCAAGTTCAGAGAAACGTTCACTTTAAGATGGACGTCAACACGGCAAGCCAATAAATCTGGTGTGTTTTCTGAAGGTACGTGACTTGAGACCTTCTGTAGCCTTTTGTGCCTCCTGCTGATTTATCAGAGCAGCTCAGTGGTTATCAATCTCATGCAGGATCAGTCACAGGCCTGGCTCTGAGGACGGATGGCTCCTCAACACTATAAGGATTTTTTTCTACTGGCCCAGTTCGGTCAGTGGCTTTTACATGCAACTAATTGTAACTTGCCTAACCAAAATATAAATAAATAAATAAAACATTTGTTGTTGCTGTTTTGACCCATGTAACATTGTATTCTAATAAATAAGCCACCAAAATTTTAGATACCGGTGAAATTTCACAATTCTCGATTGATTCCAATTTTGACGCCAAAGCAAAAACTGCTAGCCTAACTAATATAAAGTTCAAATAAAATAATAATAATAGTGCTTCAGGTAAGTCTTAACAGTATTCAGGTACAGAAATTGAATAATCAAACGTAAAATAACTCTGCATTGTCTTATAAATTAAATGGATTAATCATTATTAAAGCTACAAAAGTTGTTCAGGCAAGATCAGTGAGTGAGGTTTTTTTTTTGTTTGTTTGTTTTTTTTGTTTTTTTTTTCCCCCGTCTTTTGTTGTTTGATTAACAATAATCGCACAGACAGCAGCAGTTATGTTTGGCTGCTGTCACTTTAAGACCAAATGCAAAGATCCAATATACTTCAAGCGAAATCGAAGTACGAACTAATGTGATATCATTTCGAACCAAAACAAAGTTCGTTTGGGAGTTTTTCTTTCAGGAAAACACCTTCGATCTGCCATTGGTCCGTGGCTATGACATAATAGGTAGGTGTGCACTGAGGCTCCGCCTTCTTTCACATGGAAACCTTCTCTAGTTAATTTCTTTTGTTCGGTCCGTAGAGGTCAGACATCCGTGAGTAAAAACATGAACACACTGGAGAGCCGCTTTATAGTAGAAAATGAAGTTGTACTTTTGATGAAATGAGACACTGACACTGTTTTTCATGTTTAATACTGTAAAGCTACTTGCTTTTAAGCAATCTATTGTATAAAGTGCTATGTAAAAAAACATAATATGACTTTACTGGAGTGCCAAATTGCAGAGTTCATGCAAACATATCCACGTTGCTGTGATCAGATTAAAAAAAAATGCTTGATGTTTTCTCATTTTTGCTGTGTGAATATTTTGTTATTGAGAGGAAAGCACGCAGCACATATTTACATATTCATCTAAACCCCGCTCTCAGCAGTGTGAATGTTGTTGGGATGTTCTCTAACACTAACAGTATATTGGTGGTCACGTATTTTAAACTTCTTTTTACCCCTAAGCGAAGAACGAAAAAGAACTTCGCCATGAGTATATCAGTTTTCTTTCTCATTTGTTTATGTTCGGTTAAGACATAACCGACAGTGTTATGACATGAATACTTGCCAAGACAGGCATTTAGACATACTTTTGTTTGTGTATTTTTCCGTTCAAGTGCACAAAGACACAAAAGAGAACTCAATTCAGTACTCGTGAGCTGTTTTCTGTTTTATGAGTGTGTGCGCACAGAAAACAGTGTGCGAGTACTGAATTGAGTTCTCTTTTGTGTCTTCTTGCACTTGAATCTGAATCTGAATGGTAAAAAATTGCTTGAATGTTTAAATTGACAAGACTTTAAAACACGATAAACTTTCGTGATGACGCAGCACGATCGGGCAAGTGACAATTCTGTCAACTGTCCCGAGCGTCTTTCACACTGGCTCCGGGACATCAGGCAGTCGTTATTGTCGAGCCCTGCTCCTGTTTGTGGGGAAGAGAAAGAGAGAGTTGTTTGCAGAAGCAGGTGCAGAGAGGTGCGCTGACAGACATGAGGGCGACTTAATATCCTGTCAAAAGACAAAGGTGCCTTCTAGGCTTCTGCCGTCCTGCTTGAAATCTTGCAAAAACAAGCTGATCCGGTGAGCTTTATAACTCTAGTGTGCTATTAATGTGTGTACAAGGGATACAAAAGCTACACGAGCTACACAAAGGACTTGTCTCAGAAGTGTAGTGCTTAGCTATGGGCGCTAGCGGAGACCTTTTGTCAGGCATCTCTCAGCGATCAATGACGGGTACACCTTCAGCCATTTCCCTCTTTTGTGCCACAGACCGGAATGCAGGGTTACTTGAAGAAACCGTCCATTACTAGAAGCTCTTTTGTGCAAGTTTCTTAATGCTAGCTCTGTTTGTTTTGTGCTAGCGTGCATACGAAAGCGTATTTGAAGTAGCCTATAGTGTTTTGAAGTCAGCTTGTGCATAAAATGTAGAGTCGTGTGATGAAAAGCCATCCATGTGACCTAGTTTCTGAAATGCGGCATAGCCTGGCTGGCAGTGAGTAAGACCTACACGGGCAGCATTACAGAGCTTGATTGAAGAGGATGAGAGGGAGCTGAGTGTGTGTGTTTGAGAATGTGTGTGTGTCTGCATTCAGTCACGGTTGGGCCATTTGTCTTCCTGTAGATGATGTCCCAGGGTCTCATTGCATGCTGACTGTCCCTCTGTGGCGGCTTCCTGTAATTAATAGGGGCTCCTGCCCGTAGTCATCCGAGAGCAGGTGTTTCTGTGAAGTGGAGTAGCGTTATCTCTTTGACCCGACAAATATTCGTCCTCCCATATCAATGAACACACTCGGCCTCCATCCACAAATCAACTTTAGTTTAGTGACAACAGAGAAGAACGCTTTTAGTGGTGCTTGCTAAGTGGTGTCATATCTAGTAGCTAGAATATTATAGACACTTGGAGGCTTTTTTGACTCGGGACGCTCAGAACACTACATAAAGACACCTGAGCAGCCAGATTTAAGATGCAACAAATGCATAGCAATATGGTAGTGCGCTATATCACAACATGCTACTGAATCTACAGTGCAATCGATGTAGTTTGATTCCAGAACAAATGACTCTTATGAGCCAGTTCTTTGTAAAAAATCAGAAATCTTCAGAAAAACTTGTGTAGTCTAATCTTGAGAGCTGTTTTTTCTTTCTGATAGTTCAACTAATAGGGTCTGATTCCAGAACAAATGATTTTGATGAGCCGGTTCTTTTTAGTGAATCTACACTACGTGTTTAGTGGTGAAATAATTGGACACAATGAACTACATGCTATAACTTTTGTCATAACTGAAGTGCATTTATTTTTATCAAAGTTTTCCTCAAAAGTACTAAAACAACTGTTAATGGAACCATCCAAGAACCTGAATCGCTACATTTACAATTTCTTATGATTTAAGCTATTTTTCTTCTGCTTTAGTGTATTGTTTAGCTATTTAAACTAATGTTAACTGTCATACACAGCATCTAAAATGGCATACTTTCTGAGTATGTACAATATTTGAATAATAATTTACTTTGCCACCATTAAAAAAGTATGTTCCATGTAGTACAAATGTGTGTAGTATGAATAAAATCCAGATTTTCTACATTCACCATGTTACCATTTGTCATGTGACGGGTGTCAGTTACATCGCTTCATCTTGGCGGCAGTAGTAGTAGGTCATATAGGCACTTTTTGCCTATTGTTTTATGAATTCAGACATACTACTCTTTATGTATTGTTTTTCACCCACTATACAGGGTTTATTTGGACGCAGAGATAGACTCTTCTCTTTTGGCTACAAAAGAACATTGTGATTTTTCTCCATTGTATTTCTCCATATTTCATTCCTGCCCTGTCGATTTGGTAGCCATTCAATTTCATGAAATCTGTGGGCTTGATTTAACTGCAATTCAAATTGCCTATTGTTTTTGTTTGTTGGAGTTCGTTGGTATAGAGGACAACATCAGACATCTATTGTGTTTCACCTTAGTCTTCGATGGTTTCACCTAAATGTTTTCCTCTATGAGGCTGATGTGATGAGAGCAGCTTTTAAAACCTGTGGTGACCTCAGCCTCTCTAGCCAGGACTGATCAGCCATGGCCTGTCAGAGCCAGCCACTGTAATATTCATGATCTAATTATTCAGGGAGAGGTTAGTGTGCGGAACTGTAACGTGTGATTTAACCTCTTGTCAAGGGCTATAAAAGGAAGGCGGGTTAATCTTTCTGGCAACCGTCTCTCCACCCTTGGGAGCGTGCCTCAATTTCCCTCCCTGTGCCCTGGAGGCTATGGAGAAAGAGAGCATATTACACACACACACACACACACATATAAATGTGCTGGGGCATATGCATGCACTTCACACTTAAGGTGTTGCTGAGACTCAACATCTACAGCCTTTCTCTGGAGAAATAAAAATGAAGTGACCTTTGTATACTGGCTACAGCAGCTGCCAGTCTGTCAGATCCAGTTAGATACTCTCAAAATTGAACCAGTTCTCTCATCTGACTTTGAAGCTTAGTCCTGTTATATTTTCAGTACAAATTTAATGTAACATTGTTTTTGTTAGGAAATATTGTCATGCAAACAGTGTCCCAGAAGATATAAGATGAAAAAGAATTGCTCTATCAAGGACACTTTTGTATTAGTTTGTCTTAATTGGCCTCTACTTGTGAATTATTAAATTAAAAACATTCTTTGTGTAATAATCACACAGTTAAAGAATTATTCAGTCTTTGAATCTGAAGGACAGCTGTGAAAATAAAGACTAAAGAGCCTTTCAGAGAAGTTAGGGATAACATAAATATGTATAAACGAGTACAAAGCAAAATATCAAGAGTTAGTATTTCTCAGTGGGTGCTGTTGTTTCAATTACTGAGGAAATGGAAGATGCGTCAAACCACCCAGGCGATGCCTATATAGGAAAAAGTTGTTCTCTGTTAGAGGGTGGCATAAAAACATGGCAGTATGTCTAGTTTTCTGGGTAGGCCTAACATTAATAAATGCTGTAGAATTGTTGTTTGTTCTTAGTTCATGATACCTAATGCATAAACTAATGTTAATGTATAGAGTTATATTGTTTTAAGTGTTACCATTTGCTAATAAACAAAAGATTTAAGGTTAACACTTTACAATAAGGTCTCATTTGTTAACATTAGTTAATGTATTAACTAACATGAGCTAACAATGAGCAGTACATCTGTTACAGTATTTATTAATCTTTGTTAATGTTAGTTAATAAAAATACAGCTGTTCATTGTTTGTTCGTGTTAGTTCTAGTGGTTAAACGGATCGTTGTTGATCCGTGATCCGTACGGACCAAGCCCCACGGTTCGGCACGCATGTGATTCGAGGATCAATTGCAAGTTTAACTGCAATAGAGTGAAAGGTTATCATTTGCACGTGTTTTGTCTTGCTAGTTTACACATTAAATAGATATAAAACCATTCCAGCGCTAGAAGAGGCAAAAGAGGATTTAATTCGGTAGGCTATCGCACGCCATGCTGTTATCGCTGCGCACAGACGCATATACATACAAGGCTCGCGCGCGCACACATACAGAGAGAGGCGTGTTTCAGATAGCTTGCGAAATCCAAATTGATTTCTCTTTTGCGTCCTCAATGCACTTGGATGGACACATACACGCATTATGTCAGTCAAGTATTCTCAGCAAGTATTCTCGTAAACACATTCGGTTATGTCTTAAGTGAACGAGGTGAGAATTCGGATGTGTATCTATCGGATGTGTGCGTGCATGGGGTCTTATGGTGCATTCACACCAGACGCGAATGAAGCGTTAAGCGCGAGTGATTTACATGTTAAGTCAATGCAAAGACGCAAATAGACATCCTGCGGCGCGATTCGCGCGAGTGAGGCGGCATGAATTGAGCGAGTTGAAAAATCTGAACTTTGGCGAATATTCGCGCTGCGTTAACCAATCAGGAGCTTGCTCTAGTAGTGACGTGATTACGACGTAGCAAGCGGAGGCAGAAATCCAAAACAACAATGGTGGACAAAATCATCGTCGCTGTACAATACATCTTTGTACTTTTATAGAAACAGGAATAAAAAGGATCTTGCTTGGAAGAAAGTGAGTGAGGAAATGTGCAGAAATGAGACGAGCCGCCTGGCAGAAGCCCCTCTCATGGCGCGAATTCGCGTCTGTTGTGAAGTGAATTTCACGCGTGAATGAAGTGAGTAAACTCAAAATGTTCAAGTGTCCAACTATTTATTCGCGCAAGTCGCGTCTGGTGTGAACGCCCCATTAAAGTGACAGCAACCTGTAAATACCTGCTGTTGTCTGTCATGTAAATCAAACAACAAAACACAGCTTTAACAAAGATTAATCTATATTAAATTTATACAGTGAACAGTGTCATTTTGCATTTAATTATTACATTTCTGTACACAAAAATTAATACTACAGTTAGACCTTATATTTATTTGTAACTTTGTTGTATTTATCTATTCTTGTAATTAGTGTACAGTATTTGTTCTCTTTACAGTCTGTTCACTTGCCTTTAATAATGTATATAGTAATAAGTAATAAATGCAAAGTTACCCCCCACCCCCCAATTTTTTTTTTTTTTTTTTTTTTTGTGCTGATCCGAAAAATGATCCGATCCGTGACTTAAGAACCGTGATATGAGTTTTGTGATCTGTTGAACCACTAGTTAGTTCTTAAAGAGCAACTTCTCTTCTCTGATGACATGTTCACCGGTGTGAGGGCGGGACAACCTGTCACTCACATGAGATCACAGCAATAGCAAACCACAAAAGAGAACTCAATTCAGTACTCGTGAGTGGTTTTCTGTGCATAGTCACAAAATGCTGTCTGAGACTTGGCTCTCTGTGTGTGCGCACACAGAAAACGGCTTACGAGTACTGAATTGAGTTCTCTTTTGTGTCTTCTTACACCTGAATCTGAATCTGAACGGTAAAACATCGCTTGATTGTTTAAATTGACAAGACTTTAAAGCATGATAAACTTTCGTGATGACGCAGCACTGGCCCGATCAGGCAAGTGACAATTCCTCCAACTGTCTCAAGCGTCTTTCACGCTGGCCCCGGGACATCCAGTCAATTCCTGATGGACAAAATCGAGTCCCACCCTACTCTTTTTCTTGTTCGAATAGCCGTTTCACTTGGATATACATCACAGTAGGGAAGAAAATGCAGACTATATTTTTCACTTTCCAAAACAACACTGAATTACACCATCATGGTTGTACTGATGTTATTAATCACATTTTTGCTGACTTGTGTAATCAGAGAAAGAGTTCAGTGAATTAATTGGTTTTAAAGGTTTTGGTTAATCATGCAAGAGTTGGCACTTAAAACATGGTGGATATGCAGAGATTATGCTTAACTGTGAGAACGACAGGCTTGAACCCAGTGAACCCAACCGCCATCACCACCCAGAGTCTAATCCACACTAAAGCCTGTGCGGCTGGATTCGTTCCTCCGGTGTGATGCTCTTCTCAGCTTGCTCCATAAAGAGACATTTAAATCTGATTCATCATGGAAGCACCATTTGTATTCGGTTCACTCCCTGCTCTGCTTTTCATACACAAACAACAGTTTGGATTTTAGAAGATTACTGTTTAGTTATACCTGGCCTCCATAGAAAATTTTGCAGCCGCAATTACTCAGAACAAGTGCGCTCACACATGCATGAGTATCTCAAAATCACTTCTTTTGTTGGATGATTCACCAACCCACATGCCTTTGTTGCCACCACTCTTCACAAAAACAGACCCACACAAGCCAGTGGCCTCTGCCTCCGCATTAAACCCCTCTTGATCTGATTTTGGACCTGTAGCCTGTTCTTCTGAGAATCATAGTCATCTAGGATCAGCACTCCTGCTGAGCACGTCCAACCCTGTTACTGTGCGATCAGAGCGAAACTGACCCGACTTATGAAATGCAATCTGACTGGGGGAGGAAACTTGCCCACTGCTGGTGGTGTTTCTATCAGATACGCTGCTGTTTTCTGCATGCCTTGCTCACCACTATATCACTCCCATCACATACCAAGAGTTATGGCATCTGGAAGCAGCCGCATTAGTCGCTGGGTGGGCTTATGGTGTAGGAGCACGAGGAATGTTACACTTCCAGGTCAGAGTATCGCCTTGACATGGGTCATAACCCCTAGAGACATTTGGTGGCATGTGAGTTAAGTTGAAGGAGGTCTATAATACTTTGAGAAAGCTATCTGTTCACCCCCATGGCAGTTGCTCAGCTGGTGCAGGACCCCCCAGATTTTTGTGATTAAATACTACCTCTCAAAAATCTGTTTTTTGAGCAGCAAATCCGTATATTAGAATGATTTCTGAAGGATCATGTGACTGACAAATGGAGTAATGAAAGCCAGCAGACAGGGAAAAGTCCATTTTACATTTTTAAGAGCCCAACAATCAATCACTGGTAAAATGTTTACTATAATATAATGAAGCATTTGCATTTTTGCAAAAACATTATTCCATCAGAATATATGGTTACTTTTAAATGACAGTCGATTGAGATGCTTTTGGCAGGCAGATGGTGTATCTAATCAGCTGAACTTTGACCCCTTGGTTAAGTGTAATTTATGGTTAATGGGTCTCAGGGTAGACACTGAGATCTGTGTTTGTGTTCATAGCAGAGCAAATGTGTTTCTGTACACTTCACATTGTACCATGACTTTCTTATTAATGGGCAGCATTGGTTTTATCAGAGTGCACTGAAGCATTGCCCTGAATCATATTGCATATCACACAGTATTTCATATGACACACAAGGAACACAGCATAGTAATTTAACAAATGGAACAAACACACACAAATACATAATAAGTCAGATCAGTGCATTTGAGGGCCAAAAGTGATCATGGAGCTGAGTGGAAATGAGGATGAATCACTGGCTCTATCTGATTACTTTGAACCACTATAGAGCACTTCACAATCACTGAGGCCGTATTTATCAAAGACGTCTCTGTATGAGGCGAAAGATTCATGGCTCACATGATTCATGAGCCCCGGGTGCAGAATTCCCTCTGGATAATTAGATTGAATCTGTAAAAAATCAGGCTGTAAAAAACATCATCTTACTTTTAAATAGCTGTGCTAAGATTAGTTCCTGGATGTCATATATATCGAATTAAGCCAATAAAGTGAACTTGGGTTGTCACGGTACCACCATTTCAGAAGTCAATACCAATGCCAGTCAAATTTAATGATTCTTTGAAAATGTGCTCTTTTGCTTAATTTTAAATATTAATAGAATTAAAATATCATATAAATACATGGTATAAATATTAAGTATTAACAAAATGAAAGTAAAGCAGCAGCCCCTCACAGACGAATGGCGCATAAAAACATAATAAAAACACAACGTAAAGTCTAGGCCTGGTCCTCTCTCATAATTCACTATTGTCACTCCTCCTTTTATCCCTCTGAATCTTCTCCGTGAGACCTGAGGCTGGTGTGGCACACAGGTGACTCTCATTAGCACTCGCGTAACCGGCCTCGCTCCGTTCCCACGGCTCTCGGCCCTGCCCTGCTTGCCACAGTTGTTACAAAAGATTTATATTTTAAATAAATGTTGTTCTTTTGAACTCATAGGAATTCATCAATTATCAAAATTTCTGAATTTGACCATTCACACATGTAGCTGCATTATTACGGGGCACAGTTGCTCTCGTAGGCAGACAGCATGCGAGTACTGAATTGATTAATTCAGTATTTGTTTATTCTTATTAATTCATTTTTTTTAAACTGAAATAGCTGTACTGTTGACATCCCTAAAGGGACTTACGGGGCAGATTTTGACCTTTGTGGTGAGCCGCTGTTGAGCTGCAGAGTGCTGATGAAGTTGATTAGTGGTGGCCAAAAGGCTTCGTTCACTCTTGCTCACACATTGTTAGCGACGATTCTGCTTATGCATCAGTGCCCAGTTTCATGCGAGTCAGTGTTAAAGCTCGCACAAGCTGTTCTCTTGTAAAGATTAAAAAAACGCTCACCTTCCTGACACCTCTCAAATGCCTGGGTCACTCCTGCAGTTTCACAGCAACTTACTGGCCTGTAAAAAGCTTATCGACCCTGTCAGACTCGCTTTATAAGCTTTGTTACTTCTGGAATTTGCAGTACCCTCTTTCTTTCTACGGCCTTTGTGTCAACAGCACCGTATCTGCAGTGATTGATATTTGAGAGCTTATTGAGAGAGAGTGAGAGAGAACAAGGGGTGGGCCGCACTTGAAAGTCTGATGCGGGCTCAATCAGCTCTCTGCTCACACACACACACACACACACACACACACTTCTGAACACACAATTGTAGGACGTTGAGACTGGAACAAAATGAGTGTTTGTGATGAGGAAGTGATGTACTGATGAAGGGCATATCTGCGTGTCTCCGATAAATGTCAGGCACAAAGACTGAATGCTAAAGAATGTTATAGTGTTAGACCAGCAAATCAACTTTTTTTTTTTTTTTTTTTTCATGTTTTAATTGGCGATTCACTTTAATCAACCAACAAGGTTCCCAATGTTATGGAAAACTTGTAAACATTATGGAATTTTAAAATTGCTATTTTTAGACATTAAAATTTCTTTAGTGCATATAATATTAGAATAAATATTAATAGAATAGGATAGAATAGAATATTTTTGTTTAGAAATTGACTATAAATTGTTCTTTTTGAGTGTAAGCTCTATAAAATGATTTTTAAAATCCTTATCTGGACTGAAAACATGAGAAGTCATGGAAATGTATTGTTCAAGGGATGTGGGAACCCTGAATTGAATACATACAAAACGTCACCTTTCCCGACAGCAAGCGTTTGTGTACACAAGCTGGTAAGACAACATCTGACAGTTTTATCGTAATCCAGAGTTAAAGCAGATTCTCAGCGCCTTCTCTTCCATGGCAAGACTTTATCTATTTCCTGGAATCTGGAAAGTTCAGCTCAGTTGTGGCGATTTGCTTGTGTTTGATGTGTCTGTTCCCATGGTCACATGCCCTTGTGAAATGTTTGTGGTCGGAAATCCAAGCTGTCTGTCTTTTTGACCATCTCCACTGTACAGCACAACCCACAGGACAACAGCAGAGGATTGTGGACCTGTCAGAAGAGTGTAGAGTACATCAAAGAACGACAGTAGAAGAGAGAAAGTTGGCATTTTATGTATTCTTTCCTCAATGGTAGTTGTGTCTCTCTCTTTCTTCCCATGTGTGTGTGATGACATATTGATGTGTTGCTTTCATGTCTCTCTGTGATGGGGAGCTGACTATGTGTAAATCTAAAAACTGGAGTGAAGTGGAGCTGAAGCAGAGGACAGAACGCTTTGAGCAGGAATGGGAAATTGCTGGCGCTGTTTTTTTGGAACTATTTTCATTGGCAGAGATTAAATATACAAACTAAAAATTCCTTTCAATTCCACACACATATTTCAATTGCATACTGTATGAAAATGAGAGGGCAGAAACTCATCTATACCAAAGTTCATGTTGTGATTTCTTACCTGCAAATTCAAATAGCGAATAGATGTTTGATTTATTGACTTCTTGGCTCCATAGAAATAATACAAACAACTGTTTGTATTATACACCCCCTCAACAACAGTGTTGTCTTGAAAAATATGGTTATATGAGGTAGCCAAATTTTAAAAGTATTATTTCTAGACCTGGGGCCGTATTCACAAAACATTTTATCTTACCACTAAGAGTTCTTCTAAATAGCAGTAAAAGTTCTTAGCTAAGAGTTTTCTCTTAAAACCTATTCACAAAGCTGCTAAGACCAACTTTTACTAAGGAAAAGACTGAAGTCTTAAGCTAAGAGTAAGGGCGGGGTTGACCTCGTTGCTATGGAGTATGCACACAGTGATTGGCTGATGGGGAGGAGTCAGCGATTTAATCATAGAAATATTGTAGAATGAGGTGTCATGTTTCCATATTAAAATAAAGGTTTTAAAATACAAATGTTGCCCTATTCAAATAAATATTTTTTTAATAAAAATGTTGCCATATTCAAATAAAGGTTTTAAAATGTAGGCTAAGTGTCACTAATTAAACTAGTATATAGCTACAGTTAATTGTCCGCCTCTTGGATGTCTGCATCTCAAGAGAATGCAGAATTCAAGTGACAAATTATGTTTTATAAACAAAGTTTGGGAGGAACACATTCAAACGGTCTTTCTAATCAGCTTGAGAGGAGGAATATATACACAGACGAGAGCCGACTCGCCTATAGTTACTTCGACAGTTTTCTGCATCCCTCCCCCACCCCGCTCCTCACTCTCGGCTGGGGTTATGGGGAGAACTTTGGGTTTGGGCTAAATTCCAAGCTCGGAGCCCTCGATCCCCTTGGACAGCACACCAAATACGTTTATTATATTTTTTTTTTTACTCTATTCAATCATTTGTAAGTGTGAACTCATGAAAACCACTGCCACAGGTAATCGGACAATATTTATTTATTTGTTAAAGATTTATTTTTGGCGTCTCATTGTAGATTCAGATCTATAAATCAAAATGTATTGCATTTATGAAGAAAAAGTTCAGCACAAGGCTCTATCGCTATTGCCTCAATGGTGTACAGTGTCTTTGGGTGGATTAGGACTGTTTGTGATTTGGTCTTAGTGACTTAGGAGTCCTCTTGACTACTCCTAACGTTTCACAGATTTAGGAGCTAGTTTTAGCACTAAAATGCTCTGTGAAATACTCTTAGAGCAAAAATTTAGGACTCCTAAAATTAGGACTGACACGCCCATTATTTTTAAGAGTTTCTCCTAAATCGGCAATTTAGGAGCTACTTTTAGCCTTAAGATGTTTTGTGAATACGGCCCCTGGACACTTCATGTAAACTAATAAAATCACATAACTCCATGAGCATTTTAATTATGAATAGGCCTATACATTTTTCTAGTTGTGCCAAGCTTTTCAAAATTTTATCAGGTAGAAATTGTCAGTGAATTGTTTTTAAATTCGTATCCTTATTCCTTATCTAGTAAATCACAAAAAAAAAAAAAAGGAAGAAAAAGTCATTGGGCTTTTGAATATTGTTGTGGCCAATGGGGGGCCTTGGAGTAAAAAAGGTTGAGAATCACTGCCCTAGAGTGTGACATCATATCCTGTTACCAATCAAAGACTAGTGTGACTGCACCTTAACTACTCAAATTTTGTCTGAAACCTTCTAAAGACAATCGCCAGTGGCTAGTATATTTTTTATTTTACTTGCCAGACTTTTTACATGGAATGCAAGAACAATGCAAATGAAAAAATTCTATATACAGTCCAAAACCAAAATTTATTCAGACACCTTGAACATTTCATTCATTATTACAGTTTATTCCCTATAGTTTAAAAAAATGGTAATAAAATATGACAAGATCTCAAGAGTTAAAATTTAATCTTACACAAATGTGTACACAAATGATCGCCTTGCAAGTGCTTCCACCAGACCGCACTTCCGTATTCTTCAAAAAGCTTACACTGTATGTCCTACGCCTTCCCTATTCTACTTACAGAACTAACGCGGCGCCAGTTCCGTTTTTTCCGTAAGTAGAATAGGGAAGGCGTAGGACATACAGCGTAAGCTTTTTGAAGAATACAGAAGTGCGGTCTGGCGGAAGCACTTGCAAGGCGATCATTTGTTTATAAAGCATATACATTTTAATTTAATTTTTTTTTTTTTTTTTTTAGAAAATGACCGATCGTTTCACTAGATAAGACCCTTATTCCTTGTTTGGTATCGTTTAAAGCCCTTTGAAGCTGCACTGAAACTGTAATTTTGACCTTTAACCGTTTGGGGCCAATTGAAGTCCACTATAAGGAGAATAATCCTGGAATGTTTTCATCAAAAACCTTCATTTCTTTTCGACTGAAGAAAGAAGGACATGGACATCTTGGATGACATGGGGGTGAGTAAATTATCAGGAAATTTTTATTTGAAAGTGGACTAATCCTTTAAGGAAAACATGGTCAGGTCAAAGTGTCTGAATAATTTTTGGTGTCAAAAAACAAAAATCGGCACACTGCCACTGCTGCTCTCAAAATGTATTAAAAAAGACAACATTTCGACCACAAAGGTCTTCGTCAGGTCAGACAAACAGTAAATAATCAAAAGATGACAATTTCTTATCATTTTATCAACATGGTCAATCACACCTGAAACAATTCATTTTATCAACATGATCAATCACACCTGATACAATTCATTAAACTAATAACCCAGTCAACACAAGTAACAAATAGAATCAAATACATACAAAAAACTCACAAATCACAAAAAAGGTTTCAAATCAAATTCCAAATTTAAACCTTTTGGAGAGAGAGTATTTAATGTGTAAATATAAAAAGCTTCCCTCTGTAATAAGATTTTATTAATATCACCACCCCTTCTAGGTACTTTTATTTGTTCAATGCCTAAATAGCGAAGAGTCGACAAATTATGTTTGAAAGTGTCAAAATGCACGGCAATGGGATTTTTTTGGTCCTTCAACCGTATATTACTTCTGTGTTCGACTATACGCGTTTTTAAACAATGCTTTGTTTTACCTATATAAGCCAAACCACAGGGACATTTGATCATATAGATTACATTTTTGGTGTAACATGAAATTATTCCCTTAATCTTAAACTGTTTCCCTGAGTGAGGATGACTAAAAGTGTGACATTTTGTTGTAAAATTACATTGTGCACATTGTCCACATCTATAATTGCCCTCAGGCAATTACTAGATCGTTCCGACCCTTGGTCAGCTCTCACCACCATTTGCCGTATATTGGGGGCTCGTTTATAGACAATTCGTGGAGGATCTTTACAACACTGACTCAATAAAGGGTCAGAGCTTAAAATATGCCAGTGTTTACGTACTATGTTTGCAAACTCATTACTTAAAGCAGAATATTGGATAATACAAGACAACCTATTGTTGGTCGATTTTAACACTGTTCAAGCAAGGCACTCTTTCTGATCAGTATTTTCAAATCGTGCCGCAAGTATTTTCAAAACCTCTCTCATAAAACCTCTGACATAAATCTTTACATTGCATTTCGTACCTTTCATTATACGTACAAATCCTACGAATCCTCTTAAACTGACTAATCGGAAGACTCTTCTTTAAATTGGTAGGATGAAAGCTCTGACCATGTAAAATAGTATTTTTATCTGTAGGCTTTCTATACAAATCTGTCACCAACTGATTATCATCTTTTATTAGAAGTAAATCAAGAAAGCTAACCTGAGAAGCATTATAATCAATGATGAATTTAAGATGTTCACTACTACGATTTAGGAATTGTTGAAAATCAAGTAATTCATTCTCCGAGCCACACCATATAAGAAAAATATCATCAATTTATCGACACCACAAAAAAATGTTAGGTAAGAAAGAGTTGACCATAGGATTAAATGACCAACATACAGATTTGCATAATTAGGAGCCATTGTACTACCCATTGCAGTTCCCTTAATTTGTAAAAAATAATCCTCTTTATAAATAAAAAAGTTTTTAGTCAACACCAATTTTGTCAATGTCTTTAAACACTCAATACTAGGACTCTTGTTACTAAAACAATCACGTAGAAAAAAATCAATAGCTTGTATGCCGCCATCATGTGGAATATTAGTATATAATGATTCCACATCGAATGTCACTAGTAATACTTGGTTGTGAGGCAATGTAATGGACTGTAATATTTTAATCATATCCATAGAGTCCTGCACAAAAGAAGGAAGACTTTGAACATAAGGTTTAAGAAATGAATCAATAAACACCAATATTTTTTCTGTTAATGAACCCATACCAGCAATAATAGGTCTACCTGGTGGTTTAACAAGATCTTTATGTATTTTCAGTAAAATATAAATTACAGGTGTGATTGGATACTCAACTTTTAAAAAGTCAAATTCATTTTTCGTAATGTCACCTCTTTTAAGGAAATCTTGTAATATCTCATGTATTTCATCTTTAAAAGTTATAGTTGGATCACCTTTTAATTTTGTATAAAAAGACGGATTTTCAAGTTGTCGATAAATTTCTTGATCATAATACTGAACATCTATAATAACAATCGAGCCTCCCTTGTCAGCTGGTTTGACAACTACAGATTTATCAATTTTTAACTCTTGTAGAGCATTCCTTTGGGCTTTAGGTAAATTATTGAAAGCAACATATTCTCGTCAGTTTAAGAGGATTTGTAGGATTTGTACGTATAATGAAAGGTACGAAATGCAATGTAAAGATTTATGTCAGAGGTTTTATGAGAGAGGTTATGAAAATACTTGGATTAAAGAAGCTGCGGCACGATTTGAAAATACTGATCAGAAAGAGTGCCTTGCTCGAACAGTGTCAAAATCGACCAATAATAGGTTGTCTTGTATTATCCAATATTCTGCTTCAAGTAATGAGTTTGCAAACATAGTACGTAAACGCTGGCATATTTTAAGCTCTGACCCTTTATTGAGTCAGTGTTGTAAAGATCCTCCACGAATTGTCTATAAACGAGCCCCCAATATACGGCAAATGGTGGTGAGAGCTGACCAAGGGTCGGAACGATCTAGTAATCCCCTTTCAGTCCCTGAGGGCAATTATGAATGTGGACAATGTGCACAATGTAATTTTACAACAAAATGTCACACTTTTAGTCATCCTCACTCAGGGAAACAGTTTAAGATTAAGGGAATAATTTCGTGTTACACCAAAAATGTAATCTATATGATCAAATGTCCCCGTGGTTTGGCTTATATAGGTAAAACAAAGCGTTGTTTAAAAACGTGTATAGTCGAACACAGAAGTAATATACAGTTGAAGGACCAAAAAAATCCCATTGCCGTGCTTTCAAACATAATTTGTCGACTCTTCGCTATTTAGGCATTGAACAAATAAAAGTACCTAGAAGGGGTGGTGATGTTAATAAAATCTTATTACAGAGGGAAGCTTTTTATATTTACACATTAAATACTCTCTCTCCAAAAGGTTTAAATTTGGAATTTGATTTGAAACCTTTTTTGTGATTTGTGAGTTTTTTGTATGTATTTGATTCTATTTGTTACTCGTGCTGATTGGGTTATTAGTTTAATGAATTGTATCAGGTGTGATTGACCATGTTGATAAGAAATTGACATCTTTTGATTATTTACTGTTTGTCTGACCTGACGAAGACCTTTGTGGTCGAAACGTTGTCTTTTTAATACATTTTGAGAGCAGCAGTGGCAGTGTGCCGATTTTTGTTTTTTGACATTCAAGTGTTTCTAATGATCGAGCACCTTGCTCTAAATTGTTTTGGGATGTGCGCATACTGCTTTCTTTTCATTGAATCATTTTTGGTCCCAAATTTTTTATCAATTTTACTGGTAGTCCACTGTATGAAGAATTTTTGGGTATAATATGTTGCAGTTTACTTTTTGCTATCCTCACATAAATGTACTATAGTGTCCTCCACCCACTAGTAAAAAAAATTAAAAAAATTTATATCTAGTGTCTGAATAATTTTTGGTTCGACTGTAAATATAAATATAAAATATAAATTTCAAACATTATTAAAAACAAGTAAACTGTCCGTAATAAAATAAGAACAAATAATCAAACTACGAGCAATAGCACAAATAAAAACAATAGAACAAAGATACAAATGAAATAAACGGTGCTTTTCAGGTTTCTCAGGTAGATCTAATGGTAGTTAGATACAGATTAGGTTTATTAGGTACAGAAATTGAATAAAGTAATCAAATATAAAATAACACTGCATAGTCTTCACTGTATAAGTTAACTATAGATGAATCCTTATTAAAGTTATTAAGAGTCTTTTGTTGTTTGATTAACATTAAAAACAGAGACAGCAGCAGGAATATTAGGCTCTTGTCACTTTAAGACAATGCACCGATACAATATACTGATACTGTTACACATGCATTGTCTTAATATACTGTTTACATTCACTTCAAGACATAACCGAACTGTTTAATAGGATACTTAGAAAGATGGGCATTTGATTTTGTGTGAAATTGTCCATTCAAGTTCAAGACAACGTTAAAGAGAACTCATTTCAGTATTTGCGTGCTGTCAGATGCATGAGTACCGAATTGATTTCTATTTCGTGTCTTCTTACACTTGAATGTTTAAATTGGCATAGCTTAAAGACATGCAAATAATTAACTTTTATGACGATGCAGCACTGGTCCGATCGGGACATTGGACAGTCCTTATTGTCGAGTCCTGCATTTAGATCTAGCACGTTGAGTGCACATGTGTGAGAAAAAGCGACAGAAGGCACTCTCAGCCAAACGACGGTGTGTAAAGCTCAGCAGCCAATGAAATTATATTTGCTCTAAACTTATTTTTTGTCTCTAACCCAATCACAAGCAAGTGAAATCATACAATTTACTAGCCATTGGCTAATTAAAGTTATTAGTCGCCTAGCCTTGAAATTCGGTTGCATATGTGAGTGATTTACTCACATTGTAGAGGGTTGTGAAATGCAAGTTACTCAATAATAACTTCTTGTATATACTACTGTTGTCATATAAGGATCAAACACCTTCAGCTCTTTCTCTGTGTGTTATATATCTTCAGAGTCTGTTGATCAACCTTTGCTTTGTCTTAGAGCTCTATACACAAAGACCAACCTGCTCCTAGAATGACAGCCTGGCCCAAACTAGTTCCTGTAAATTGTTTGTGTGGATGCTGCGGTTTAGAGGTGCTGGAGCAATTGGGCCGCCCACATTATGATGGATGAGGGAAGGGTATGGCTGGAGGTGGCTGGCTATAGATCGTTGTAAGGAGGCATAAACATGACAAATCATGATGAAGAGTCAAGCTGCACTCTAGGCTGATTCGGCACCTTTCAATGTTAAACTTTGGGTTGCATCTTTGGTGTCCATTGTTGGTTGAAGGGCATTTGTGTGCACAGGGACAGCAGTTGGGATGGCTGTGTTCTCCTAATGCACTCTGGGATGCGATGGCAGCTGTCTGAGTCCCAAAGAGAGTGGCCCTCCCACTCACCAGAGGCCCTTTCAAAAATCATCCTTTTCTTCCTTCTTTTTTTTTTCCTTTTGCTGCAATTTATCACCAGGGTGTCCAATTTCGGATGAGCTGCAGGCGTCTTGGGCAAACGGATGAGCAGTAAATGGATGAATCTTTTTATAAATAAAATTGTCTCACTCTGTCATTTCTTCATCCTGTTTTGTGAGCCTTTTTATCCTTGTGTTATTGTGAACTAGCACAGACGTCTGGTATATGAAGAATGCGTGTGAGGGGACACTCTCTCACTCCCTAGTGGTTTTACATCAGTGTGGGTATGTCATCGTGTGGTTGTAAAAACTTCAGTTTTTTACTTTATATGGTCTTGCTGCTCTTGCAGAGTTTTTTGGTGATGGTGGGATGGATATGAGGTGTTTTGATAACTGTTTCCTATTGCATAAAGAAAAGCTGATAGTTGTTGAAACATTTCTCATTTGATTTTTTTTTTTCTGCTGTTTCCAGTATGCATGAGAAACTCTACATCAGACTTCACCGTTAAAGGGTTAGTTCACCCAAAAATGAAAATTCTGTCATTAATTACTCACCCTCATGTCGTTCCACACCCGTAAGACCTTCGTTCATCTTTGGAACACACATTAAGGTATTTTTGATGAAATCCGAGAGGTACATGACTCGTCAATAGACAGCTTTCAGTGTCCAGAAATGTACTAAAGACACCATTAAAATAGTCCACGTGACTACAGTGGTTCAACCTTAATTTTATAGTGACGAGGATACTTTTTGTGCGCAAAAACAAAACAAAAATAACGACTGTTTTAACAATGTCTTATACCTTTCTGAACCTTGAAAGTGTTGTTTAAATTGCTGTCTATGGACGAGTCATATACCTCTTGGATTTCATCAAAAATATCTTAATTTGTGTTCTGAAGATGAACGAAAGTCTTACAGGTGTGGAATGACATGAGGGTGAGTAATTAATGACAGAATTTTCATTTTTGGGTGAAGTAACCCTTTAAGACACTAGCCAGATTTCCGTTTACCTATTTTCATGTGATTTTTAGGCTTTTTATTGCATAAAAATATGTTTAATGGAAACTCTAAGATGCAAATAATTTTCATAAGAATTTATTTCCACAACATATTCATTTGTGGCCACGTTTTATTGATTCATTCCCTCATTTTAGTTAAATCATGGCCATGTTGTACTAATTGTTCCTTTGTTTGATTTTAGTTAAATCTATGATGGAATACACAATGTGGAATGGGATGTAAACTCTGCTTTATTCTCAAATTGTTTGTGTAATAAACCAATCATTCATATAAATGAAACTCACAACTTGAATGGTAACATAACTTCTTACAGAAACATATTGATGTATTTATGTGTGCATAGTCTGATTCTTATGAGCAGATTCTTTTAATGGAATCGGTCAAAAAGACTCAATATCCGTTTGAATCGGTGTGTCAGAGGCCCTGTTTACACCTGGTATTGAGATGCATTTTGGTCGATCGGATCACAGGTGGATCGGATCACTGGTGTAAAACATTTTGAGCTTGTCCACTTTCGACCACTTCCAGAGGTAATCAAAAACACATTTGAGCGGATTGCTTTCGTAGTGTAAACACTCATGGTCGAATCCATTCGAACAGCCACAAAAGACGCCTACTCTCCGCCAACTCTCCGCCTACTGACCAAACACGTAATGGGAAGCGTGCTAGCCAGTTGGGATTTAAACTTATTTGGCTGAAGACCCAAGTTTGATTTGAAGATGAGAAACGTAATAAGCACAATGTTCTCTCACCATTCCTGATTTCTAACATCACTCACTTCGTTCGCCATGGTCTTGCAGTTATCAGAGCAGAAATGAAAGCTAAATGAAACAGTGCTCTTCGTATGTTTTTCCGTCATCTGCGTGCGCATTCATATGCAAATTGTGTGAGCTTTTTTCATCCATTAGATCGAAAGATCAGAAAAAGCCCATACATTTACCTGCCCAGGACAGAAGTGGTTGAAGGTGGATGAAACGGATTAAAATACCAGGTGTAAACGGGAATGTCTCCCTCGTCAAACTGAGATCCAATCAACTAAAACGCATCTTAATACCAGGTGTAAACAGGACCAGAGCTGTTCTTGAGTTACTCACTGAACCACTCACTTACTGATTAAAAGTAATTATTTTTGTCACATCCAATTCAAAATTGAGTAATTAATTTAGTTTTATGTGTACTTAATGTAATTTATGCACCACTACCATAACAAACATGCACAAGAAGGCATTGAAAGCAGAATTGTTCAATTGTGATTCCAGTTGCTAGTGTATGAAGCAGTTAATGGCTGTGTCTGCAGGCTAAGTCCAATGATTTACAGCACCCAGATAAACTCCAATATCTAGTGAGTGTGGCTCTTCCTCTCATAAGCGATCAATCTCCGTTTTTTCCCCTTCTACTTTTAGTATGGCTTTTAATGTGTAATCCTTACACTGAATTTGGCAACACGCTAAAGATGTGCACCCATATACTGCTGGAAAATTGAGATGCATCGTTTTTGCAATTACATTGTGACGAGGCGTGAGGTGCAGTTCTATTCTGTCTCTCTTCAGGTCTGCTGCCTTTTTTCTCAACGTTATTCTTGTATTTGTCACATCTGTTGGGCGCACAGCCTTGCTCAGACAGGTCCAGATATAAATAAAAATGGAGAGAGCATCAACACCTTTTCATTTGGACTGTGGTTCATTGTTCACACATCACCTCACTGTAAGTGGTCAACACACACACACACACACACACACACACACATCCATCCTACTTGTTGCTTTTCCTGGTTGTTTCTTTTATATGTTAGAATAGAAGTGAAGGTATATAATGAATTGGATGCACATCATTTTATTTCTTGCCCTAAAGCTGGCTCTATCCTTCACATTTTCTCTTTCATGCATATAAACACTGTCACGCTTAATCACATTTACTAATCTGATCTTTTCACACGTTTATTCACACTCCCACACACCCTCAGATCATTCTACGGTTTCTACTGTACTCGCAACTTATGTTCAGTGGCTGAATGATCATGAGTAGAAATGTCAGAGGCTTTCTCAGTCACTCACACTGCCATGATTAAATTGCTGGAGGTCACCATGTCGCTGTGCTGTTGATTTCTTGTAGGCGTTTCTACTCTAACACTACTCTAACTGATATCTGTCTGTACTCCCTTTAGAAGTGCCTGCTCATTTGCATAATGTTTACATAATGTCAGTGGTCATTGTTGTGTGTGTGAGTATAAAATATATATATATATATATATATGTATGTATGTATGTATATGTATGTATATATATATATATATGTATGTATATATGCATGTATGTAATGTGTATATATATGTACAGTATGTGTGTGTGTGTGTGTGTGTGTGTGTGTGTATATATATATATATATATATATATATACACACACACACACACACACACACACATACTGTACATATATATACACATTACATACATACATATATATATATATATATATATATATATATATAAAATATATAACGGTTAGTTCCTGTCCTTGATTCTGATTGGTCAGTATGACCGCTTCACCCAACGGTTCTGTGTATCACTACACAACACCCTTAGCAACCACTCTTAGCAATGTAAACTATGTTCTCAATTGATATTGTTCATTGAAGCTTACTGTATTATGTAGAAGAGTATTTTGAGAAAGAGATCGAGTGAGCGAGTTTATTACCTGCATTCAGATTAAGCATTTTCCTTCAGGTCAGTCAATGTTCATAATAAAAAATCTGTTTAAATGTCCGATGAATTATCTTGTCCTTTTAACAGTTAAGGGGTTTTCCCGTGACTGACAGTGCTAGTCAAAGCATTTGTCAGTTGCGCCTTATTCCGTGTTCACAACAATTCAGTCTTTTCAACGTAAAAGTCTTCGTTACTGACTGACACACTCATAAAGACCGTCTTTGCCGTTCACGGTCAGGGAATATTTTTTCGGGTGGAAGGAAGGCTTTAGTGAAAGTTTACTTAATGAAAGTTTACTATTGTATGCATTGATACATATTTTTGGCTTTAATTGTATTGTGTGGTAACCGTTTTATAAAAGCAATAAGGTATTATGCTTATTACATACACACACACACATATGTATATATGTATATATATGTATATATATATATATATATATATATATGTGTGTATGCATGTATGTGTATTTGTATATTAGGCATACGGTGGTATAAAATTTTCATATCGTGATAATTGCTGAAATTTTTTAAAATAAATGTTTCAAACTAAAGTGCGATTAAAGTGCAAAAGACTCACATTGAACATGACATAGCGCCCAACTGTAGTGCACCATAGCGCAGATACTTGGCAAGGATGAAGAGATTTCTTGTGCACATGCGTCCGGTGCGTGTGTTCATGCACACTCTCAAATGAAAGTATACTCCACTTGAGTATACGCGTTCTGCTGAATGCATATGCATATTCACACAAAACCTGAAATAAACTTTTTGTGCTTAAGGTATCTAGAATTATTCATGGTATTTTGAAGTGCGCACAATAGCAATGGATGCATGTTCATTACAGCAACATGACATATTACTGAATACCAGCACATAATGTATATCTCATTATGTGAATCTCTACTCTGAAGTGTTCAGACAGCCAGTATATCTCTGTTTTAAAAATGTAATACTTTTCACCTCTTCTATTAATCTTTAATTTCTGTTCACCTTTAATTAGAGAAGTGTCAATGCTTCATTAGTTCTTTTTCTTCTTAAATAGTGGCTTCATACATTTTTCTCTTCCAATTACTCAAGTCCACATCTCTTTTCCTCATCCTCAAATTTCTTTCTTTCTTTCTTTCTTTCTTTCTTTCTTTTCTTTCTTTCTTTCTCACTATCATAGGCTATTAGCTGCATTCTCTCTGACTGCTAATATCTCTCAAACTGCGTGTCACACACACACTCTCATTTGCTTAAAAATGACACTGTTAGCCCAAAAAAACTCAGAATATTTTACAGAAAAAAGCATGCGAGAGCATATCGTTCAGGGGATGTGCTTAAGTCATCACTAACACGCTGACAGCAACATGCCTGCGCGTCCTCAACACACAGCTACAGCACAATCTATTCAGGCTGCTATAAATTGATGCTCTAAATGGGCCTACGCTAATGTGAACGTTTATTTACAAGCAACGTTGCTTTCTCTTGCTCCCTCCTATTGAGCCGTTCTCGTATTCAAGGGTAAAGCTTGTCTCTTTTGAAAAAATCAAAATGTAAGCTCCCCCCCCGCCACCACCCCTCCCCGCCCACCCAAAGTCCTCCTCCATAGTCCTCATAAATGATAATCACATTCACAATCTCTCCTCTCCACTCTTCCCCTGAAAAGTCATTTCACTCAATAGCTTTTTGTGTTCCTGGGAAACTGTACATGCAAGCGTACATTGGATTTCTCGCTCTCTCTATTGTATGTGTATATTTTAGTGTAATTAGCCTGTGTTTTTCCTGAGCGTAAAGGCCAGTGTAGGCAGATTGTCTGAGCTCCAGAGCTCAGCCCCACCAGAGCCTGATTACAGCTTACCATAGTCATTTTCTAAATAGCTCACTTCCACTCCACTTTCCTCCCTCTATCCTTTCTTCTCCCACATTCACCCTCCCATACACACAAAGAAAGAGAAAAAGCAGTGGAGAAAAGTCTTTTATCAGATGCGGTCTGACCCAAACATCCCCAGCTATTGAGAATCCAGACTCACTTTCTCTCTTCCTGTCTTTCTCTCCCTCTCCAGATAGAATTTTTCCACCAGCTCTGATATGACAGAGGTGAATTTATGTGTGTTTTGACTTTGGAGCAGTTTGGACTGTTATATGAGACGAATTTATAGGGATGCACTTAAAATTGCAACCGATAATTATTTTTTATGTAATATTTTTATGCTACAATTGAATTTTCACATCAAAGAGTTATAAAGTATAAAATATTGTATTCATTTTAAGATTTGTTAAAGATTACATTTTAACAGTGTGATATAAATAATTTTTTTTTTTTTTTTTTTTTTTTTTTTTTTTTCAAAGTTAAACTTTGAGTAGGCGTAAGATGACAGCAAAGGTAATATAAATGTAAAAATAAGGGCAATGAACGTGCACAATTAAAAAACACTGCTATGCCTCTGGTTGTAGTTTTCTCATCTCTGTTTAGATATTTTCATCTAGACAGGACTCGGTGTATGAGACTCAGCACGCATACAAGCACTGCGTGAGTACAGAGGAGAAATCAAAGATTCAAGCTGAGAGGAACAGATGGATGACCCATCATCAGTGAAAAAAAATCAATTGAAGAAAGAAAAAAAGGAGAGAAAAATATTGATCATTAGTGAACTTGTTTCATTCAGTATTGATAAAGAGTTCAGTGTAATTAAAGTTGATTATTTTACCCAATATTTATGTGTACTTTTTATTTTTGTACTTATTAAAATATGCCATTAGCTTAGCAACATGCTAACGACAAACTCTGTTGAAGCGATGTCCTTTTAAAGGAAAGTCTGTTCATTTGGCGGCCATATTTGCAATGCCTCCGGGCAGCAAGACCGTCCTATTTATCTGAATGGGGGGATCCTGAAATTTTATAAACTGCTTGCCGAACTCAGTGACTTTACCAATCAGCAATTGGCTCTTGCAGATTCTCCCATTCCCAAGTAATAGGAGTAAACTGTCTTTCTATCTATAGTCTTTGGTTGAAGTCACATGTGGAACGCTATTTGAGTTGCTAATCAGTCACTTATAAACCTCCCTCAGAAGACAGCAGCCTAGTTAGACAGAAGACAGTGAGGCAGCTCACTAGGTTTCAGATAAGAGCTCCGGTATATCTGATAGAGAATGAGTATATATGAATCGTGCCCTGCTGCGTTGTTAGTGCACTGCCAGGATTTTAATGAGCTGCCATCATGACCTTTCACTACATACTAACTCTTTATTTCTTGCTCGCTCTCTTTGTCTGGCTGGCCTTGTACCACCCTGTCAGAGTTGTTTGGTTCATAATTGCTTCTTGTCTGAACTGTTTGTCTGCTTATACATGTTTTAATACAATGTTTTTGTCTGGTGTCAGTGTGTAGTGAGAGGATGCAGTACATGGTTGGATGCGTGGTTTCTCACCACAAATCATTGGCGCTATCCATCGCTGTTGCTGAATCAGAGGTGGAATGATTCAAGCTGCCACATGCAACACATTGAGACCTGGCATAATACAACAATTTGGGTGTCCCCACCATGCCAGAATGCTTCACAACATAACCCAATCACAGCCCATCAGAGGATATTTGGCTTTCAATGTACTGTAAATACTGTTATAGAGTGCAACAGTTGGGTTTGAGAAGTAAAAATCCCATTAATTTTCTTCATATAGGGGAGATGGTTTTTAAGAAAACTTATAAACCTTTAAAGACAGACCTGGAATCTGTTCACACTGAAAATGTTTTTGAATTCCACTGTACTGCTTTTCCGTTGTTTTTCTATGTAAACATATGCTAGTAGACAGACATGTTTTGACATGTCTGATCTACAAAAAAGGCACTCAAATTAAAAGAATTTCAACTTAAAAAAAAAAAAAAAAACGTGTCTTGCTTTTTTTCCTCTTCATTTTTAATGGCAAAAATGTGTTCTGTGTTAATGGTCCCTTACTGTGAGCTATTGTTAATCGATATGCTTCTGTTGAAGCCATCATTGTGCATTATGTCAAAAATTACATTACACCTAGGTACACCTTTGCTAGTACCAGGTTGGACTCAATTTTGCCTTTAGAACTGCCTTAATTCTTTATGGCATGGATTCAACAAGGTGCTGGAAACATTGCTCAGAGATTTTGGTCCATATTGACATGATAGCATCACACAGTTGCTGCCGGGTTGTCAGCTGCACATCTTTGATGCGAATCTCTCGTTCCACCACATCGCAAAGGTGCTCTATTGGATTGAGATTTGTTGACTGTGGGGGCCATTTGAGTATAGTGAAGTCATTGTCATGTTCAAGAAACCAGTTTGAGATGATTTGACCTTGGTGACATGCTGCATTACCCTGCTGCCATCAGAAGATGGGTACACTGTAGTCATAAAGGGATGGACATGGTCAGTAACAATGTTCAGGTAGGCTGTGCTCAAGTGGTACTAAAAACCCCAAAGTGTGCCAAGAAAATATCCCCCACACCATTACACCACCACCAGCAGCCTGAACTGTTGACACAAGGCAGGACGGACGCCAAATTCTGACCCTACCATCTGAATGTTCAACAAAAAAATCGAGACTCATCAGACCAGGCAACATTTTTACAATCTTCTATTGTCCAATTTTAGTGAGCTCGTGCAAATTTTAGCATCAGTATCCTGTTCTTAGCTGACAGGAGTGGCACCTGGTGTGGTGTTCTGCTGCTGTAGCCCATCTCCTTCAAGGTTTGATGTGTTGTGCATTCAGAGATGATCTTCTGCATACCTCTGTTGTAACGAGTGGTTATTTGAGTTACTGTTGCATTTCTATCAGCTCAAACCAGTCTGGACATTTTCCTCTGGCATCAACAAGGCATTTTTCACCCACAGAAATGCCGCTCACTTGATATTTTCTCTTTTTCGGACCATCTCTGTAAAACCTAGCAATGGTTGTGCATGAAAATCCCAGTAGATCAGCAGTTTCTGAAATACTCTCACCACATACTCAAACTCAAGAACCATGCCATGTTTAAAGTCACTTAAATTACATTTCTTCCCTATTCTAATGCTCAGTTTGAACTTCAGCAGAGCATCTTGACCATGTCTACATTGCATTGAGTTGCTAACATGTGATTGGCTGATTAGATATTTGCGTTAACTAGCAGTTGAACAGCTATACCTAATAAAGTGGCCATTTTATGCAATAAACATAAAATAAAGTGTTTATATACACAATCAACATCTTTTTAAAAAAAATAGTTTTTTGTTTCTTAATCATTTTTAACTCATTTGCAATGCTTCATGGAATCATTAAAGTTAAGTGCATCTTGTAACTTTTTGTTTTTTGTCCAATTTTCAAATATTTTATTCCTTCAAATCAAAGTTTAAAATGTTGTTCACCTCATAGCTGGTTGGTTTGGTTCATGGCTTATAAATCTTCAAGGGTTAGTTCACCCAAAAATGAAATTTCTGTCATTAAGTACTCACCTTCATGTCGTCCCAAACCCGTAAGAGCTTCAGTGTTTATGTCTGAACGCGGGCTCAGTATTGGCCGGCTCCTGCGTCAGTATTACATGCATGCATCGTGCTGCTCACGTGAACAATACTGAGCCGCCGTTCGTATGTAAACACTGAAGCTCTGCAATGAAAATAGCGTAGCAGTATGACAGGGGACAGCCGAATTTGTTGAATAAAGTCGTTATTTTTGTTTTGTTTTTGCACACAAAAAGTATTCTCGTCACTTCATAATATTAAGGTTGAACCACTGTAGTCACGTTGATGGTTTTAACAATGTCTTTAGTACCTTTCTGGACTTCAAAAGGTGCAGTGTTGTTGCTGCCTATGTGTGGATCATATTTGGATTTGTGCCTAAAAACACACGTATGTATGCACAGTCACACCAACTCATTGTGTTTAATCACCGATGGTTGAGGTGTCGGGGAAGGTTCTCAGTGGTCTGATTCTCGCCCGGCTCAAATGAAAGATAAAAATGTGAAAGTTTGGAATTTAGCAAAGGTCACCTTAGATCACAGCGCTCACACTACAAGATGGGTGCAGGATGTGGAGGTTAGGAGAGAGAGATGAAGCGCCTGGGGCACGGTCAGAGCACTCTGGCTGGTATGTTTGATGTTAAATTGAAGTTCAGATTTGATATTAAGTGTGTTTTGCCTGCTGCTGTACGATTAGTAAAAGTGGCTTGGAAGCGATAGGTGCGTGAGGGGTTTTTGCTGCTCTGAACACACTCGGTTGACAAAAAAGATGATTGAAGAAGGATATTTTGATATCCTGATGAAATCCTGATATCATAACCTTCATTTGATTGATTGGTTGGTTGATTAATTGATGTGTATGTAAAGCTTTGCAGCGATCATAGCTGAGTTCTTTTTGTAATTGCAACTGAAACTCTGCCATACAAGTTTCACATAAATATGTGTGAAATTGCACTCAAACGCACATTTGAATTAATGTTTGGATGCATTCCTCATGGCACACTTGATTAGAAGACTTGCTGAGTTTTAATGAATTCAGTGAAAATGTGTGTGTCAAACTGACAGATGGTAATTGTCTCATTGCTCCTGTTATGTTGGAAAATGATCCAAAACATGATTGTGAGTCATTTAGCATTGCACCTTTCCTTACAACAAGCTTTTAATGCACACCATCCCTTTTAAATAATGTCTCCTGAGGGCAAAATACACATTTTTAATTTGTTTATTTTAAAAATAATCTAGTAACGAAATTACTGACAAATGTTTGTTGATTAAGATCTTTTTGTATTTTTATTAACCATAATGTATCCTTTAGTTCACAAACCTCAAACATTTCATAGACATTTTACATTTATTTATGTTTATACATTTGAATTATATAGTGTATAGCGTTATGTTACATGTATCAATGGATTGTTTTTGTCTTCTTTCTGTATTTTGGACTGTGTTCTGTACTGTGGTACTGTGAAAGCTTGTAAATCATGTAAATCTGAATTTTTTTTTTATACAAACACTGTTTTGATTTAGATTCATTATATACTGTTGAAGTATTTATTCATATTTTGAATTAGCTTTTATTTTTACAACTTCAGAGTTTAACTTTTTATTATAAAATTTTTAATTTTGGTGATTTTAGTACTTCAACATAAACTTGTTTTATTTCAGCTTTATTTCAGTTAACAAAGAAAATTTTTCATAGTTTTAGTTAACAATAACAATACTAAACAATTATTGAATGCAGAAATGCTGCACAACACCACTCAATCAGAGCTAATCAGAACATATCTGGTGTTCAGTTAGTTATGTGCTGCTTGATTATGCCAAAAATCATAATCACAATTATTTTGGTTGATATTATAATCATGATTATTTAACACAATTAGTGGACGAGATGACGAAAATCTTATATGAGTGATTTTTTTCACATGGAAATTTAGATAACTGGGAAATTTTACAATTCTTGATACCAATTTCAATACAACAGCAGAAGCTTATACTAAGCTAAATAATGTTAAGTTTAAAAAAATCTGCGAAAGATTATTAAAGAAAAGTAAACAGTCAATAACACAATTAAAACAAAGAAAATTACAAACAATAGGGCAAATTCAGTTATGGTAATGGGCGTTCTGTTTTCAACACGCACTTTAAGTGGTAGACCAATCACAACAGACTGGGCCATCTGACCAATCAGAGCAGAGTAGGCTCTCGGAAAGGAGGGGTTAAGAGAGACTACATCTTCAGACAAGTCATTTGAGAATCTTTGAAAAATGTGGTGATGTGCAATGTGTATTATGAGAAAATTAAAGTGATTTTTATCTTTGATGCATGTAAACCTATTGTAAGAGACCTCAAAAACAAAATTAGCAATTTTAAAATAGCATAATGGGGCACTTTAAAGAGGGCCAGAATGGAATGGAAAGGAACGGAATGTGCCACAGTTTATCTCGGTTATTGTGTTTTCATAATCGTTTGAAGCCAAAACTGAAATCGAAAATAATTTATGGTTAATTGCCCAGCCCTATTGTGAAGCATGATTTTGGACCAATGAGAGTTCACTGTAGGCAGGGCTACCTAGTAGAACTTGGTAGTGAGGTGCTTACAGTAATATCTAAATACACTTTTTTTTCTTGTTTTTTTTTTTTTCTCTATAGTGTGAGGAGGAGTATTTGGCCCATGTTGCTCTAGGAGTGATTGAGTGTGTGTGTGTGTGTGTGTGTGTGTGTGTGGGTGTGTGTGTGAGTGTGCGTGTGTGTGTGAGTGTGTGTATGAGATGCTGGCCTGTCTGCCAGGGCCAGGTGATCTCTCCCTTCAGCTCCACCCCCACTCGCAGATGAACACTGGACTTCAGAAATGTAAGTACAGACACAGAAAAAACACAGTTCAAATGTTCTGTCATCATTTACTAACCCTCATGTTTTTCCAAACCATTTCTGTCTTATGCGGATAAAAGAAATTAATAAATAAAAGAAGCAGAATGTTGATTCTGTTCTTTTCCATATAATGAAAATGACCAGGGAATGTTTTTTTTTTTTGTTTTTTTTACAAATATCAATTTTTTACAGCTTTTTTTATTTTTAGGTATTATTGATTTTCTGCCTTCTAAATTAAAAACAATGGTTGATCTCCTTATTTTTACATTTATTTATAGATTTAGCTAATAGATGTAGTAGATTAATTTAACAATATCCCTTATGATAAGACATACAAATGTGGAAAACAAATAAAACATTTGAAACAGTTGAAAGCTGGGCATGATGTGATCTTTCACAAATGAGCAGAAATCTTACCAAAAACAAGCTGGGGAAAAAAAATGAAGTGAAATGAACTACAAAATAAATAAAATAATGTTTTTCTATGTAAACTACAAAAGCGCATCACTCATAATTACCACTTTTATGATGCTTTTTGTCATCTTTTGCTTTAATGGTATGGAAAAGTGCATCCTTCTGGATTTAACAGAAGAAAGAAAGTCAAACAGTTTTGAAACAACATGAAGGTGAATGACAGATTTTTCATTTTTTGAGTGAATATTCCTTTTATGCTCGTGTTTACCTTCCTCTCAGCAGTCTCAAATAAACCAGACACTAATATTCTTTCACGCTGTGCATGTTGTGTCTCTTTTAATACCACAAATTCATACAGACGTTGTCAAAAATGACATTTAAGTGCTTTGAAGAAATGACAAGATGAAAACAGATCTATAAAAGCAGATAAATGTCTGATGAGAGACTAAACAGACCTGAGAAAGAAAGGAAATGGAATGAGGAGGAAAAAAGAGAGCAGTTTGTGAGCAAAAGCATATTTCCAGAGACAGATTGTCAAATCCCAGGATTTTTTATTAGGGCGGTTTACAAGGACAGACACCTGCTAAACCACACTGCTCACAGAGAGATAGACTGAGGCAGATAAGTGGCATACAGAGAAAATGAGAGTCAGACAAACAGAGAAACTGAGTCAGTGCAGGGGAAAAAAAGGATACGTACAGACAGAATATCTCGCCTTCTCCGTCTGTGGGCAGACATCCTGTCAGATTAGCTCTCCATCAGGATGACAAATTATGCTATGGAGACACGCGGCCGGGGGAGTGCCGATGGCCCGGAGACTGATGAGTCTCACATCGCCTCAGGAAGACCCTCATCAGGCGGCAATTACTGAGAGGCTGGAGACATATCTTTAACTGCAGGAGAGAGCAGAAATCACAGAAAGACGGAAGTCGTATTTCTAACAAGTGGGAATACAGAAAGAGATGGAGTCATATTACTAACTATAGGAACTACAGGGGGGGAGCAGGTAGGAAAGAGGAAATTAAGGCATATCTCTGATGCCCATGCTTCTTTCAGACAGATAATGGAAAGCAGATTTTTTTTTTTTTTATTCATTCATTGCTCAATGAATTTAGATGTGTAACTACAGGCCCAGAGTGTTTGTCTATGAAGATTAATTCATTTGCCACATCCTTTGCTGTGATGTTACTGATGTTGTCTTATAGAATAAGAACTTCACAGAAATGTTTATAAACTGGATGAAAACATAAATGAAAATCAAGCTTTGATGGTCCACATCCAGTCCCTCAATCAATTTGATGAACATAGTGGTCAAAAAAATTTTTTTTTCATTGTATAACATATTTGTTTTCATTTCTCTGATAATTCCAATTTGTTTAATAGCGCATAGCCATGTGTTAACCAAAAAATGTGCAGAATCTTCTGAACAATTCATTTATTGCTGTTTTCCAATATATTAGGGCTCAAATAACACAATTTTGTGTTTGAAAAGCTTGTACTGCTCTTCTATAAACCCCTATTTAAATATAATACTCTGATCAAAATATGGCATTTATTGTCAATTTTAGATATTCAAATTGAATCTTCCATGAAAATAAAAGGTAAATGATTTACCTCAAGGTTGAGCTGAATGAATAATCAAAATCGAAACCGAAAAATCGAGATTGCAAAATGGCATATAGTATGATTATCAAATGTTCTCGCATGATAAGTGTTATCTGTGTCTCGGGCTCAGTTTGCAGTAAATTCTGCTCCCCATGAACTCCATCTCGGCATCTCATCTGTGATTGTGTCGCTAACATGCATTTGGAAACACGACGTGTGCCACCCATTTCATCAGATTTGCAATGAGTGTTTATAAACCTGTTACCAACAGAGGAGGTGCTTTAAAACTCCCTGTGTTTTTCCACCAAAATAAAAGCTTGATGGTTTAAGACAAATATTAGTATTGCAAATTTACAGTTGTACTGTAAAATAAAATAATTATTTTATTACTATAGTAATATATTCCTTTTTTTGTTTAATATTTTATCTAATAATAGTAATAATAATAGCCCTACGAACAAGCACAGCAAACCTGGAGCCCTGATTAAAGTTACATTTGAAATCTCAATTTTTATCTGAAATATTACAATTGGGGTTTTGTTTTTCACTTCCAAACTCCCAAACTGAAAGATTCAGAAAAGCCTCAGCTGTTTAAAGCCATCGAAATCATGTAATGTAATGATGCATATGCTGGTTTAAACGTCCCATGGCATGTCATTAACTGCCCTTACAAATTCATGTGCTCCCTGTTGTGGTCCAGATGTTACTGGAGCACATCTGGCACTGGCATAGTTTCCCTCAGGGAACTCGGGAAACACAAGAGCCAGAATATACCTTGGAATGCAGGAATGCAAGCCATGAAAATACACTGGGGCAAAAAAAGACAGTCTTTTGTCTAAATAGAGCATGGTTTCTTTTGCTTTTCTCTCTCTGAAGTCTTTCAAAGGGAGCTGAAAAGAAGGTGAGATGAGCGGGGAAGGAAGAGATGGTTTTAGATAAGAAGAAAGAGATGAATAGAAGGAGGAGGCTTTGCTTCTCCATGAGGAATAACCCTATATAAGACAATATAAGAACACCCACTCAGATCAGCAGTCTCACGGATTAAAGAGAGTTTAAAAGCGTGTGTGTGTGTGTGTGATGTCTGTGCGGAGGGGAAAAAGGCAGTTGGGAGGTGTGTATGGTGTTCTTAGACAGAAAAGGCTGACAATAGCTGTGTAACAACCCTGTGTGACTGTAATGGTGCTCCTGGGGTTTGGCTGATTACTGTGATCCTCAAATCACTGCTGATGAGAGAGAGGGAGGGAGGGAGGAAGGGAGGAAGGAAAGTTAGTGCAAAACACTGTTTTAAAGGGATAGTCTAAAAATGAAATGAAAAAAAAGCAGATGTGAAGCAGAATGTCCAAGTTGCTGTTTAGTTTGGGGTCAGTGTACATGCAAAAGTATAAATAAATATTTGAAGCATTAAACACTTACTGAGCATCACCTCTGTCGAGATCACGTGTACCTTGTTGAGGAAAATTGTAGTCTGACTACAGTGTTTATATACTGGATGAAGCTCAGCTAGTCGCATTATCTAGGTCTGTTAGTCTGACTTTACTCAATATGGACCGCTACGATTTCAGTTGAACTAAAGCGTTTATAATAAAAAAAAAAATTTAAAAAAAAGATAAATTACTTTTATCTTAATTACTTAATTTGTCTGACTGAAACGGAACTTCTGAAGTACATAAACACAAAGTAGATACAGGGACCAGCGACAGCTGTGGTCATTATTCACTTGAAGGGAAAAGAGCAGCTTGAGCATTCTGCTTAATATTTCCTTTTGTGTTCCACATAAAAAAGGTTTGGAACAGGTGTATCATGACAGAACATTAATTTTTAAGTGGACTATCCCTTTAATTACAAACCCTGAAGAGAAGTGAGGCAGAATTGGCACTGAGCTCTAGAGATGTTAAAGTCCCTTGAGACATTTACATAGATGCTCAGTGCATGTTTAAATGTCACCTGATCGCTTTTCTCTGCCCTCCTTTACTCTGAATGGATTGCATGACTGCCGACCTGTATGTTGTTGTCTAATACTAACAAGATTGACTCCTCATTATCACCGGCCGGCCTCCCTGGGGATGTCACTCAACAGGGGAAAACGGCAAAGACAGAGAGATGCAGTGGAAACAGAGAGAGCGCTCCCTCATGAGTTATTAGCATAATGACTGTCCTCTTTCTCGCTCCTTGATCTAGTCCTGCGGTGGTCCATTTATTGAGCCCAGCGTGGCTCTTCTTCCTCCTCCTCTTCCTCTGATTTTCCTCATTCTCTCTTCTCTCCCTTTAGGAGGTGAGCAAATGTGGGCAGCCGGTGAAGGCAGCTGACACGGCCTGAGATTGGCAGGAAAGCTATTTAGCTAAGAAATGTCAGGGGCCATTTTGTTTAGTCAACAGCCCACATAGAGGGAGAGGGAGAGGGGAAAAAAAGAAGGACAGATGAGATGAGTGAATGGCAGGGCTTCTGAATGTTGTGTGAGGTGTCAGAGGATGGAGTTGAGGATTGTAATTCCTACTCTGTGAAAAAAAAAACAAAAAAAAAAACATTTCACAAGAAGCTGAATGTCATTAACAAGAACAGGCTGTGTATATGTGTGTCTGTTGAGGTTTGTGCTTGCTAGTTAGGATAGGTTAGCATAGACTCTGTGCAAACAGAATTTCTTAAGAATTTAAAGGCCTTACATTTACAAACACATACACATCTCCCTCCCCTTGCATGTTCACTTATTCAGTATTTGATGATGCTTTAAGCTACGGATAAGTGTGTATTACTCTCTGCTTTTTTTAAGCCATTAGAGACACCAAATGAAACTGTACAAAATACTGGCTGTTTTCAAAACAGTAATGTCTGCCAAAACAATGTCAATGTTACCCCTGACTGCCATTGTTCAGATTTTTTAAAATGTTTTTGAAAGAGTCTGTTATGTTCACCAAGGCTGCATTTTTTTTCTTCTTCAAAAATACAGTAAGAACAGTAATATTGTGAAATACTATTAGAATTTAAAATAACTTTTCTATTTTAATATATTTTAAAATGTAATTTATTCCTTTGATGGCAAAGCTGAATTTTCAGCATCATTAACTCCAGTCTTCGGTGTCACATGATCCTTCAGAAATCATTTTAATATGATAATTTGGTGCTAAAAAAAAAAAAAAAAAAAAAAATTCTTATTATCAGTACCACGTAAGTTTCAAGAGTGACAACCGCATTTAAATGCGGGAGTGAATCCCCTAAATTATCGTTACATGTGTGTACGGAACACGACTCACTCTCGAAAATGCGATGATTGACAGCTTGGAAACCATAGCGACGTTCTGGCGTCTCTCGTGTTTGGTATCCATTATTGTGACCAAAGTAATATTACAGTGACAAAACACTCGTTATTTTCAGCAATTTAAATAAACACACTAACAGTCGACGGAGGCGTCGTGTGTTGTTTATGCGTGTACAGCCTGTTTCACACAGAGCGCGCTCTTTGTGTGTTGCCATGATCACTCATTATAAGCGTTTTCGGGCTTGTTGTTTAAGCTCGTCTCATAAAGCTTTATTATGGAGTTAATAAAGTGTGCAGACATGAATCGTTATATTTCAGTGTTATTTTCAGCATAAAGCATTTGGATTTATTTCGGTTTATTATGGGCTTATTCTTGTTCGCTGATTTTTCTAGCAAGATCTGGCAACTCGAATGAGTCAAGGCTTGTGCTTTCCCTGTGATTCACCGTGCACACAGAAGAGAGACACATCTACGATGAACGTTAAACGTCATTAACAACTAGTTGTTCAGGTCGGTTCCGTACACACTGCGTGGAATTTCTGTAAATGCGGTTGTCACTACCTGTATTTTTCGGGAGTTAATTCGGTTGTAGAATGCGGTTGTCGAATGCGGTTGTCACTCCTGTATTTTACTGAACTGTGTGTGTACAGAACGCGATTAAGCACTAAAAGGTGAACTGACAACCGAATTTACAACCAGTGTGTACGTGGTTGTCCTGCTTAATATTTTTGTAGAAACTGGTCATGTTTTCAGGATTCTTTGATGAATAGAAAGTTCAAAAGAACAGCATTTATTTTAAAGTCTTCATTGTCGCCTTTGAACAATTTAATGCACCCTTGCTGAATAAAAGTATTATATTTCGTACTGACACCAAACTTTTGAATGGTACTGTATATCTTTCTGTGTATTGTTATTGTATATTGGAACATATAAATTCTTAAATTTCATCCTTCCTTAGACGTGTGGAAAACATGCCTTAATTGTAGTTCTTCTACATATGAATGTTGAATGGTATTTTTTTATAAAGTGGTAGGAAGTGTAGGGGTTTGTTGCGTGTTTGGGGTGTTTGTCGGGGCAGCGTGAGCTGTGAGCAGTGACTGAATCAGCTCAGACTGGATGAAAGAGCTCAGTCACAGTGCACAGGCTGTTCATCCTCTCACTGGGGATGAGGGGGCCAGGAACGCATAGAAATGCATGCTAATACTCTCTGTGTGTGTGTGTGTGTGTGTGTGTGTGTGTGAACTCCATGTCAGTGTGAGCAAGGGAAGTGCAGGTGGGTGCACATCAGAAGTCTCTCTCTATCTCTCTCTGTCTGTCTCTCTTTTCTTTTCTCCCCTCAAGTGATGAAAGCTTGTTTTATACAAATACCCCCTTTCAGCAGCCTCACAGAGAGCACTTATCATCCTCAGTTTCTTCTCTCTATCCCTCGCTTCCTTTGTTTTTTCTATCTGTTTCTCACCCGCTCTCCTCTATTCTCAACCCATCGAATCAGAGATGTCCCGGCAGGTGAGGATGTCACTCTGTGGAAAAGCAGGGAAAGAGCTTGTATTGTGAGCGGAGACCTGCAGACTTCTGAATGTAAAACCAATAAATAATTCAGCTCATTAATGTTTTTTTTTTTTTCCTTTTATGCTCACCTTTAAAAGCATTACTGTGATCCTGAAGAGAAGAACAGATGTTTGTGAAAGACGGATAGAAAAGCTCACCAATTAGACAGTTTATTTAGAGCGTATGAGGCTAAGATGCTTACCATACTACACGCAGACATACATGGTTGCTATGTTTTTGGGGGCAGGGCGAGACAGGTTTTAATTTCTTATTCACACTCTAAGACTGAAACTAAGAGAATCAAGCACAGACACATCACAGAGGTGTTGTTAAATGTAACAGAGGTACTTAACAGTTATTGGTGTTGTCTGGTGTCTGCGTGTTCACAGTGTGCGTGTGTGCGTGTGTGTGTGTGTGTGTGTGTGTGTGTGGCATTCTCACCATAGCATACAGGAAGCATGTTATGTTTGGTAGTGATGATGGAGAGGAAGTGAGATAGCGAACATTCACCTACATCTTTCTGGCATGTGACTTAACACCAAACACTCACACAAGGTTTTAAATGAATTGCAGCAATCAAGATCTTGAGATAGTTAAATGTGTCCAGAATTTTTACTGGTAATGTACACTACAGTTCAAAAGTTGTAAATATTATTACTAATAATATTATATTAACTAACTAATATTATTTTAATTATTATATATTATTATAATATTCTTTTTGAATATATTTTAAAATGTAATTTATTCCTTGTGACGGCAATGCGGAATTTTCAGCATCATACTCCAGTCTTCAGTGTGACGTGATCCTTCATAAATCATTCTAATATGATGATTTGGTGCTCAAGAAACATTTCTTATTATTATCAATCTTCAAAACAGTTGTGATGCTTAATATTTTTGTGGAAAATGTGATACACTTTATTCAAGATTCTATACATTTCAAAAGAACAGCATTTATTTGAAATGGAAAGCTTTAACGTGTCCCTGCTGAATAAATGTATACATTTCTTTAAAAAAAAAACCTGACCCCTAAAATTTTGAATGGTATGGTATGTGTAAAATTAAGCTGTACCAATGTAGTTACTAAGGGCACTATGGCCTCTTTCTCCCATTTCTCCCATTTTTTCCCACAGAATTTATGATGAAGCTCAGATTTGTGAAGTGAGAATATATCTAATCCTCTTCTTAGTCTCCATTCTCTCACCTGCCCAGCTTTGTGTACAAAATGGACAGGTCATAAAGACTCATATTCCCATTTTTCAATGCATAATGTGGTGTTGTTCTTCCTTTTTGTCCCTTTTCCATATAGGGGACACTCCACAAAGGATGAGATCTGCTCAGTATCCAACCCCTGCGGAATTGGATGCTTATGCTAAAAAGGTTGCCAACAATCCACTCACCATCAAGATCTTCCCCAACAGCGTCAAGGTCCCTCAGCGAAACCACATTCGTCGCACAGTCAACGGACTTGACACCGCTGGCCCCAGATACAGTCCCTACCCTTCCTCTCAGACCACTGCCAAGACCGGTCTCCTTGCCATTGTCAAAGTGCCCCTCATCAAGGGCATCATCAAGGACTTTGACGGCACACGGGCACGTCTGCACCCAGAGGTGATTATGAATGCCGCCGGCGGCCCTTATGCAGCCACCTCGGCCAGCACTTTAAACCTGCACCACCTGTCGCAGGGTCCTCCCAGAGCGTCCCAGAATCCACAGGGACTTCCTCAACACCCTCAGAATCTCCAGACTTTGCAGCAACAGCCTGGGCCTCCACACCAAGGACTCGGACACAGACCTTCTTCCTCCATGCCACAGCAACTCCAGGGCCTTCCGAGGCCTCAGAATCTGTCCCACGCAGCTTCTTTAGGCCACCCTGGCGCCCACCCACCTTCAGCCATCCTGCTTCCTCAGCAGCACCTACAAAACCCCTCTGCAAGCCTGCAGGTGGGTGCTCGGAAGTTACCGGTTGCAGACGCCCCTCCTAACGTGACTGTTTCTACCTCAACCATTCCATTGTCCATGGCCGGAGGGCTCCACCAGGACCGTCAGGCGGACTTAAACAGCATAGTGCATCAGATAAGCCAGTTCTGCCAGGCTAGGGCTCAGGGCGCCGGTGCCACATCGATGTGTGAAGGGCAGATTGCCAACCCTAGTCCCATTAACCGAAATCTACTCATCAACGCCAGTTCTCGAGTCTCAGTGCATGCGGGAAACCCTAGTGCACTCGCTCCTGGTCTTATGCACCCATCCTTTGCTATTGGACCTCCTGATAAAGTAACTGCTTCTGCGCCGGTGAGTGCAATGCCTCCACATAACATGGCCGCAATGAACCACATGTATCACAGCGATATGAAACAACAGCACCTACAGCATCAAAGCCATCAACCTCAGCGAAATCCCCAGCATCCACAGATGAGGTCCTGGACTCAGCATCAGCTTGCTCACCTTCAGCACATTTCGGAAGGGGGCGGACACCCCTGCAAACCGCAGAGTCGTGACCCTGGCCTCCCCTGCAAGGGCATTACCTATCCCCCAGAAATGGGCATGGGGCAGCCTTATGCCATGAAACCCTCCAGCCCCTCGCCGCCACTTGCCAACAACCACAGCAGCAATGCAATGCCCCCAGGCGCGGTAACGCACTACACCAACGGGCAGTACTACCACCAGCCGCCGGTGTGGGGTAGTATTCTTCCCACACCCAACAGTGACAGCTCTGGCTCACAGGACCTCCCGGTGCCCTTCCATGGCACTGGCACGGGCAATACCAACCCCACCCCAGGGATGGACCCCGTGGGAGGAGCGGCCCATTATCGATTAGTAGGGGGTGCCTTAATAGGGCAGACTAATCTGATGCAAACTGCAGATTGCATGGGAGGGGACTTCCAGACGCCCTGCTTCCGAGATCAGAATCTCATCCTGATGGGGAAGATGCACAGGCCACCCCCTATGGGCCGGGTAGTGGTCCCCCCCTCTGAGACGCAAGGCCAGCACCCAGGGTACAGATAAGCTTCAGCCCACAAGCCTCAGACACAGTCTCTCCTCAGTGAAGTCAGCCACACATGTGCGTGTCCTCGACATCTTCTGTTAGTCTTAATAAAATTACATTACGAGAGGAACTAAATGAGCTCAAAATCTCAAGGATGATTGTCGATGAAAACAAAGAAAAAAATAAGAATATAAACATGTCTAATGAAGAGCAGTGTTTTGTGTTATTAATCTTGCAAGTGATCAATTTTTTTTTTTTCTTTTTAACTAGTGCTTTTTGAGGCACTAAAGGGAATTTAGTTTAGTTTTTTTCCCCACTTCAGTCTTGTCTATCTCCTAGTATCCGGATCTCAAGTGCTCCTGGGTTATTTATGAACATCTTTCTTGTGTTAGTGCTTACTTTATTAAAAGTGTCTTGTGAAATAGATCACTTCTAAGCTGAGAGCACCAGGCCTTCTGTGCATTGGACAACCAACTTGCTTTCATTTGAGAGATCTTCGTTTCAAGCCTGTCTTATAACATCAAGATGGCTGACAAGCTCAGAGCACTTCCCTCTTCAGCATGACACATTCTTTGTCCTTTCTTTCTTTTTTCAGTGTCTGAACTATGTAGGAAAATGCCAATCACTGGTCCCTTCAGACTGTTCCTAGGTGAAAGCTCTTGTCATGTGTTCCTTTACACCAGGCTCCCGTGTTTCTTTATTTTTAGAAATAAAATGGATTTGTTATGGGCTTTATGGATTTATGTGTGAAATGGGAACTGCTTTAAGCTTGTGAAAGGTTGAAACATCACCTCGTTTTGCTGGACACATTGTGACCGACAGGAAACTTAAAAGACAGGAACCGCATACATGTATCACGCCTCTTTTAGTGATGCAACAAATCAGGTGTCATTTGCATTCTGAGTCACTAATGTGAGTGAAGTTTTGTATAATGATTGTGAAAGCTTCTGTCTTTTCTCTGTAAAGCTGTAAAGGCCAAAAGAGAAGAGCTACAGATGTTTTAATGTTAAAGCTGTGCCATTTTCGTTTTACCTAATCATTATTCTCCCTTTATTTCTTAACATATGAGAAACTACTACTTGAATTGTATAGATGAGTTGTGCAGTTTCAGGTGGGTCATATGTGGTATAGCTGTAAGTGGGTTTGCAGGACTAAACATACTACTGAAGGTGGTGTCTGTAGGCTTGTTACTAATATTATGATGTAGAAACTATGTACCAAATCAAGGGTTTATGATCCTGCTTTTTCTAATTCATCCTTTATAATAACATAAAGTAGGAATTGCTACTGATTCTTTTGTGAAGTGTGCTTGAATTGACCAAATTGATCACTTGCAAGATCATTTGTGGTTAAATTAAGGAAGACTTTTTAAAAGAAAAAAGTCAAAAAGGTGAAACAGCAGGTGAATTGCTTATTTTATTGTACACTGGCTTATCTACTGTACTGCTGTATCCTTAAAGAAGTGTAATAACTGTGTATGAATGCGGTTGCACATGGATATGGGTTCACAGACTTGGTGTGCATGTGATGAGCGCAGGTGTGTATGGGCATGTGTGTGATGGTGAATGGGGTGTGTGTGCTGTGGGTCACTTTGTCTTGACTCACTGTTGGTTTGCCTCCCCTCAACAGCCCTCATGAAGCCTTAAGTATTTGGTCCTTGGACTTTCCTTTGACAACAAGCATGATTATAATAAAGGTATAATGAATTCTGATTTTGAAAAATAGACTATAAAGGAACAGCATTTTTCCTTGTTTATTTTTATTAACTTGAGCTTTTGTTGAATAGAAAAGCAATTCTTTAGAATTACTTTATAATGTAAACGAAGAAATAAAGAATATTTTATCGTCATTATGTTTTATAGCTGTGTGTAGTTCTGGGCTGTAACAAAATCTTTTTATTCCATGTTTCAAAGCTTCAGTTTTGCAATTTGTGCTATTTATAATTCTGAACTAGATTATTTTCTCATTATTTAAATTTTTTTTTTTTTTTCGTTTTGCAATTGCTGTGAAATGGAGGAAGCTTCTAGAAGCCTTTCTCGTATCTGTCACTCTGTGGCTGTCGATTGAATGCGTGGGAAGAATCTGAAGAGTGTGAGAGTTGTGCTACTCTTTTTTTGTAATATTGTAATAATAAAATAAAGTTCTAATTTATGCTTTCATATGACTCTATTTAATTGCCTAAAAGCTGTTTTTTTTCTTCTTCTATATATCTTCAACCTTGAACTGGTCATAAACATTAATGTGTGTATACCCTCATCCAGTCCTCAAAGACTTTTTGATAATGATTATGTTTTAAGAAACTGTCTTCTCAAGCAGTGTCTGCCCATCAGGGTTTTATATATGATGATCTGACTTCATTTGGCTATTGCAGGAATTGCCAAACTATCCCAAACTATAAACATGAAAGCGAACAAAATTAATTTGTCACAAAAATCACATTGCTTTGGCGATGAAAGAGTGAATCTTATTGGTAGTGGTTATTGAGCAGGACTGTTTACTCTTGCAGGTACAGGTAATGCAAACCAACAGACCATTTGCTGCTATAACTTCTAAACCGATCCTCGCAAATTATGTAGACTGTTGCAGGCCTAAGTTAGTTCTGGTAACAAAGGTTTGCTAATTGTTACACAGACAATATATTGCTAAAAAAAAAAAGGTTAGCATATCTGTGACTAAATTTTGATTACTCAGTCTCAAACTCAAACAACAAACTTCAAGATGGCTACAGTTTTGTGTAGTCAACTGAATTATATTCAGATTTTATTTGTAATTACTGTTCACAATACAAATTAACATCATTACAAAGTGTATACATTCATTCAACAGTTACTATATTGAGTAACAGTTACTATATTAAACCTCATGCAGTGTTGGACTGAAACTATGACTTTGTTCACACAGGGTATAATTACTTCTCAAATTTTTGATCATTTTCATACTTTTTTTTGTACACTTGTAGTGTTCCCAGCTTACAAAAAATTGCTTATAAATCTCTCATTATGCTATATTATCACCAAATATTGGATTCAATCTTTTTGTCAACTTGTTTTCTTTAATTTAGGACTGGTTTTGTATTTCTTTTTGCATCTGATTAATTGTAGGCCTCATTTATCTGAGAGTAGGCACCTCAGTTTTTGAGTGAAAAAAGTGTTTTTTTGTGGATAATTTTGTCAATTTTACAAAAAATATGAAAAAAATTAGCATTGTTTATCACACTAGTGTGCTTTAATGTTTAAGCAGGAAATGTGTTTTGAAATGTTTTTATTTTGGTTTTTATTTATTACAAAAAGGCATAAAATCACACTTCTGGTGTTCCCGGTCAAAAATGACCGGCCTACAAAAATAGCTTATAAATCACTTGTTACCCTATTTTATCACCAAATATTGGATTCAATCTTTTTGTCAACTTGTTTTCTTTAAATTAAGACAGGTTTTGTATTTATTTTTGAAACTGATTGATTGTAGGCCTCATTGATCTGAGCTTATATTGGTCAAAAATGACCACCCATTGAAAATGAATGGGGGAGTTGAAAATCAGAGAAACATTTAGTGTTCAGGAGTTGTGTTCATCATGTTCGTGTTCACATATATACATGTGGGTGAGCAAAAATAAAGGCCTCAGACCTCTGCATGTGTGGATACATGCATACTCTTGCATCCGTGCACATACACATACAAACTTGTCTTGTTCATGTACACAAACAAACTATTTTGAGTATTACAGGCTTTCTTTTGCACAGAAATGAACTTTATCCTCAAATCAGTAAGGCTCAGATCAATGAGGCCTACGATCAATCACTTTCAAAAATGGATACAAAACCTGTCCCAATTTAAAGAAAACAAGTTGACAAAAAAGATTTAATCCAATATTTGGTAATAAAATAGTGTAACAAGTGATTTATAAGTTATTTTTCTGCAGGCCAGTCATTTTTGACCAGGAACACTACAAGTGTGATTTTGTGCCATTTTGTAATAAATAAAAACAAAATAAAACCATTTCAAAACAAATTTCCTATTTAAACATTAAAGCACACTAGTGTGATAAACAGTGCAATTTTTTTTTTCATATTTTGTGCAAAATTGACAAAATTATCCACAAAAAACACTTTTTTTTTTCACTCAAAAACTGAGGTACATAAGCTCAGATTAATAAGGCCTATGATTGATCCGTTCCAAAAATAAACACAAAACCTGTCCTAATTGAAAGAAAACAAGCTGACAAAAAGATTGAATCCAATATTTGGTGATAAAATAGCGTAACAAGTGATTTACAATCAATTTTTTGCAGGCCGGTCATTTTTGACCGGGAACACCACGAGTGTGATAGGGTTTTCAACACAGCACAAGGGTTAAGCAAAACTACATTTATTATTTTTTGAGAATACAGGATGTGTGTGAACAATTCAAGTGAATCATTCTGTTAAAATGTCGTGATGATGCCCAGATTTAATTTAAGAGAAAGAGTTCTTATTCAGGACTGAAAAGTCAACATTTAGAGGAAAAACTGCTCCTACTCCCATGATTACAGCTTGTTTTATATCAAAGGTATACAGCGCCGGAAGTGACGCGCACCGTGCAGGTCGTTGCAGATTTAAGTCGTCTGGTTCGGATGTAAATTTTAGTTATATAACAGAGCACAGCAGTACATTGGCGATCTGAGGTCACAGCGTTTCCGCTCTGCAGTGAAATAATGGCCAGATGACATGACCCTCCATCACTGAACTTTAATGAACGGTGCTCTATTGGTCAGTAAAACAGGTAGGCTAATGGACACTTGTGGACGCTTTCAATTATAGTGGCAATAAGTAATAAGCATCATGGACCATATTTGCATTATCCATTATCCTGTGATGCTTCTCAGTTGTTGTGCCACATCAGTCACCAGCAGACACCACAAGAGGGCGATATACACAAACAGTTTTTCACATCAATTCAGCTTAACCTGCAACATCGTGGTTTTAATATTTTCATTAATTACCTGTTAAAAATGAACGGTATATGCAACTATATAACATAATATCGATGCACTTAAATGTTCTGAAATACAGTTTTGCATATATTAGGTCATTCTAATTATGCAGTACATTATCATGTAAACATTATGTGCCTCAACTCTTGCATCTATAGACACATTTTAAAGGCTGGAGAGACATGAAATTTTATTTTTGAGTATTTTTGAAAATTAGGTAGCTATTTGGGGTGCTTTCATGTTCTACACTTTTAAAAGTTAATGTTAAGTATAAATTTCTAATATTTTAAATATGGAAATAGTTTTATTTTATCACAATTAAGTGAACATTGGGTTGAATATTACATGGTGGCAGTGGTCTCCATGATCAACTTGGGCTTGCGATGCTTTTGGGAAACAGCCCTGTTTTGATAAAACTAAAACTATATATATACTTTTATTAAAATGCTTCCTTAAATTACAGCACATGCATATACATTAAAAACATTTACAGGAATGACCCTTGAGGTGAATAAGTTCTTTAAACGAACCACAGTCAAGTTTTATCCAGTCATAAAATATAATTATTCCTTCACCAGTTGTAATGAAAGGTAATTGCAAAACAGATTGCAATAGATACTGATTATAAAAGCATCAGACTGAGCTAGAGGCCTCAGCTAGAGGACTCAGCTCCTGTACATCTCTGCGCTGTGGTCTCTGAGTCCAGCGCTTACTGAACGTTTGCAGGAGTCCACGCTGACTGGGCTCTGTAACAAATACACATGTTATTATGTAGGATTAAAATAACACACACATAGACACATATTTGTTTAACATCGACTACCTCTCTGAGGTTTAGTTGGGGAAGGTAAACTCGTGCATTTCCCAGGATCCTCGTTAATTATACCCATGTTTCTGTTCCATTGGTTCCAGTTGACTTCCTCCACACTGAAAGAAAGATTGTTCATTGTTTATGTTTTCACTCATATCTGTTTACTTGTAAACACAGAGGGTATCCGGGTAAGTGTGCATTACAGTGTTGCATGCTAATATCATCTTTTCATAATGTATCATCCATTTTCAGATCTTGTGGAAGCCACCAGGGTCACCTGAAGCACCAGCGTCGATCAGGCTCTTGCCCTCCGCCCAGGTCCTTCTCTTCCCCTGAGCGCAGCTTTGTCTTCAGACAATGGGGAAGAATCCACTCCATGTCCAAGGTGGTGATTGCACGCTGTGAATAACAATAATATTTACTGCCTAATTGAACAACTAAATTGGCAAATCATTACATAACTTATGAAAACAGCCATGTTGCCCAGTGTTTACAGTGTATGTGTGTCGAAATACAGTGTAGAAATGGGTAGACCGTTTTAATTTTGCTTGTGATTTTACCTGTAGTTTCCAGATGCTAGTGCTTTCTATGGACATCTCCTCCACACTTTGATTCATCAGAGCGATCAGCATGTTCAGCATCAGAATATATGTCATCACTATATACAGAATCAGCAGCACATAGAAGACCTCCTTATATTTATAATGATCGGTGAACTCCAGATCTCCCATGCCAATCGTAAACTTGAACAACTCCAGAGTGGTGAAGTAGATGTTCTTGAATGTGGGCTTCTTGCAGACTTCATTTCCATTATCAGGAGCTAAAAAATTTTTACCCTTTTGTTTTTGGATTTTGGTTTCGATAGATTCCTCATCAAGGAGAGTTACCAAAGCTGTCGAGTAAGAAACAAATCATTAACGCACACTACCGTTCAAAGGTTTGGGGTCAGTAAGATTTCTTAAAGTTTTTGAAAGAAGGCTCTTACCAAGGCTGCATTTATTTGATCAAAATACAGTAAAAATATTGTGAAATATTATTACAATTTTAAATAACTGTTTTCTATTTTTTAAATAATTTTAAAAATGTATTAATTTCAGTGATGGCAAGGCTTAATTTTTAGCATTACTACTCCAGTCTTCAGTGTCACATGATCCATCAGAAATGATTCTGATATGTTGAATATTTCTTCTTATTATCAATATTGAAAACAGTTGTGCTGCTTAATATTTTTCTGGAAATCATGATACTTTTTTCAGGATTCTTTGATTAATAGAAAGTTCAGGCGAACAACCTTTATTTTTTGTAACAATGTAAGAGTCTTTACTGTCACTTTTGAGCAATTTAATGCATCCTTGCTAAATAAAAGTAATAATTTCTTTCAAAAAAAATCATACAGATGCCAAACTTTTGAACGATAATGTAATTGAGAAATGTTGCAAGTTTGTTGTGTTGTGATAAATATTAAATTAATTGTAACAAAAGAATCATGTGCATTCATGAATGTATGTGAAATAGGAAGATACCTGCAGAGAAGCCAATGAGGAAGACCATGTACACAACAAGGAACCGACGAATTTCTCCAAGAATCATCTGACAATAATTAAAGAGTGTACGAGTGTGTTAAGCACAGGAAGTAATGCTATGGGTCCTGCCTCAACTGTAAGGACTAGTCCACACTACAAGAAGGCTTTAAATGTGTTGCATAGCATCTTTCTAGCACTACAAAAACCATACTTTACTAATACCGACTCTGAAGGACAGAGTGAAGGATGATGGATAAGAGACACAAATATCCCTCACCTTTTGTATCATGATACTGTAGATTCCCATATTTTTGGACCCTCTGGAGAAGTAGAGTAGGTTTACCCAGCTCAAGGCAAGACTCAGCACTAGAAAGGCCAGATATTCATCCTGACCAAAACAGTAGAGTACAGCACTCAGCAAGAAGAGCAAGGCCTGCAGAAAACTAATGTGACAAAAAGCCTTTTAGCAGGAGTAAACACTGTATGCAATTAAATGATTGCAGATTCTGTAGTAAAAATTGGTTTGGTGCAGCTGTGTTATGTGCATATAGAGTATATAAACAGTGATTTCAAAAACTTAACCATGCTGTGATAAGTTAGAATTATTGGCAAAGAATGTAATTTCGAGCATACTGATCTGTATTGGGAAATGATTACTGAAATAAAACAAGAGAGTGAAGGGACTCACAAAAGCTGATCGGTATATCCATCTATGACCAGTGACTGAAATCTCGGACGCTTCCTTATCATATCTGTTAACTTAAAAGACAAGGGAATTCAGTTATTTCTGTAAAATAAATAAATAAAGTTATACATGAATTTGTTTTAAACCAACAGCATACATACTCCTCTAATAAAGAAGTATAGTGCTCCAATGAGAGTTATGATATGTCCTGTCTGAAGCAGGTAGCCTTCTCTATCTTTTCTATAATGAAATGGAGGCTTTAATGACTGAAAGAAAAGAGGGGGGATGAGACATGGCATTAAATAGTGAAACATTTACAGTTAGCATGCACATTCAAAACAGTAGTTTGAATCAGACACTGAACTGGAAAAGTTAAGCGTCTGATTCAGGTCAGTGTGCATATTTTCCAGAAAGAAAAAAAATGTTTTATTTTCTGTGAGAGTGTACTAAATGTCAAGCCACTGGCGTGAAGCGCAGCAGGAACTCCAAAACTCTCACGTGTCTTTTGAAGTCCCCGCCTATGGACTGTAATGTATACTTACTTGGTTGTTACTGTTGTTCTTCTCCTTCCCTTCTTCGCGGTTATAAGCTACAGCAGTGAAGATGAAAAGGTAGATAATGTAAACGATAAAGTTGAACATGAACATCCGTTTTGCAAATCTATCCCACTTCTCTTCAATTAGTCTGTTAACAGGCTCAATATGGAGCATCTCGAGGCGATTCTGAAATGAGATTAAATAAACATGTTGCTACCAACAGCATTTATCGGAATACATATACCAAAAACATCCCAGTTAACAATGTTCTAAGAATGTTTTGCTAATGTTCTCATTAAAGGTATAGTTCACCAAAACTGAAAATTCTGTCATCATTTACTCACCTTCAAGGTTTCATCAGGTTTGAAACAACTTGACGGTGAGTAAATGATGACAGAATTTTCAGTTTTGGGTGAACTATCCATTTAAGTATAAAAATGTTATTTTGGAATGTTTTCTTATCGTTCAAAACGTCCAGTTTTTTAATTGTTAGAAAAAAAAAAAAAGAAAAAAAAAACGTTATTAAAGACCAGACAACTTTGAACAAGCATTTTATTAATGTTACTGGGGAGGGGAACTTTTTATAACTATGAGAAAACATTGCCAGAATGTTAGCCAACATTCTGAGAACATTTCCTATTAGCTGGGATTTTGCTTCAGTAAAGTATAGTAAAATCTAATTATGCATTTTAGATTTTTAGAATTAATCAGTATCAAATGAACAGCATGTAAGCTCACGGGAATCTCACTGCCATAAACGACTATCTCCAGTGCCGAGTTCTTCTCGTGGGTGTCGAGGGAAGCGAGGTCATAGAGAGACGAGCACACGGGTCCGTAGGCCCACTCCGTGATCTTCCGTGACAGATGCCTGCACCCCTTAAACTCCCGCTGCACGATGTGCTTAAACAGCTAGATAACAAATGAAAGATTACATCTGACAGGCTCTTTTAAACCTCTTTTCATCAAACAGGCTCTTTTAAACCTATGCTAATTACATATATTTTCAGACTTGTTTTATTTAGTCACCTTTTAGTCTTTTAGCAATGCACTAATTTTGCCAGCAGCAACATCAGCTAAAATACAGAACAAAGGCAATAACTGACTGTCACTGTAGACTGCATGACTGTGAATCAGTCTGGTGTCTTATTTAATGCCCAGTGCTGAACGGAAATAATGTCTCATCTCAAATCACATGAGGACTAGTCATCTTTACTAAAACAGGAACATCCGAAAACAGAACACTTACTGGGCACACACAGCTTCAAACTAATCACTGCTTCAAATAAATCCTGCTATTTTGAAATCGTTCATATTTTATGACATTCAAGAATCAGTAAACAACAGGGGGGAGAAAGGTTTACCCCCAATTTTCCTGTTTTGGCGGCTAGTTGGATTGGTGTGAGTCCCTCGTTATTTTCGATTTCCTCCAGTTTGATCTTGGGGTGAAGTTGGTCAGCTTTGATTAAGATGTGGTCATATATGGCATTGACAAACTCTGTGTTTTCAGGACTATTATCAGCTATGCATACTAGTGCGTGAAGCACCATGTTTCCATGAGAGTCCCTCTCCCTGACATCCACCGCCTGGTAGGGGTTGTCCATAAGGAAGTCCACAATGTCTGGCTGATTAGTGCAAGCGGCCAGTGACAAGGGCAACTCACCTGTTCACAAAAGGTGTAAAAGATACAGGTAAGCCCAGGTACTGACAAAATGGGTCAGTAACATTGGGAACATTATGTAGAAGTTGAAAATTGATATCTTAGCATTTCTACTACATAAATTGTTGTCAGAATTATATCAGTCCTGCAAAAGTTCAACCTACCGAAATAGAAGCACATTTCTTGATTGGGTTGAAAGAATTTCCCACAGGCCTTAGCATGGACATCGGCCCCTTTCTTAACCAGCATCTGTACAAATTTTGCACTCCTCCTTTCAATTGCAACATGGAGTGCTGTCTGACCTGCCAAAGAGATCAGTCGATAACATTGCAAAATGGATGGGTTACATAAGATCATCATTCTGTTGATTTATAAAAAATGTAGCAACAATTTATCTAATATAAAACCAGATCTAATAATAATTATGCTAATAATAACATTATGTAAAATTAAGCTATAACCCTGACCTTTGTAGTTACTGTCTGTGTAAGCAGCGTTGACGAGACTTTTTAAATCTCCCAGTTTCTCTGCAATGTCCAGCAGATATTCAATAGTGTCATTCTCGCCTTGCCGCAAATTTAAAAGCGCTTTCAGCAGGGCTGTCTTTCCATTGGACTTATCTGAAGAGCAGAAAAAAAATATTTATTAAAATCATCAGTTATCAGTCAAGAATTCATATTACTCTTCTGTGTATTCTTTGTACACTACCATTCAAATGTTTGGGATCAGTAAGATTTTTTTCTTCCTTTTTTGTAAAGAAATTGATGTTTATTCAACAAGGAAGGATTAAATTGATCCAAAGTGACAATAAAGGCATTTTCTGAACGTTCTATTCATCAAAGAATCCAAAAGAAAATGTAACAGATTCCATGAAAATATTAAGCAGCACAGCGGTTTTCAATATTGATAATAAGAAGAAATGTTTCTTAAAGGGATAGTTCACCTAAAAATGAAAATTATCCCATGATTTACTTAGCCTCAAGCCATCCGATCGTCCGCCGGAAGCTAGTTATTTGAATTTATAAAGTTTTAAATATGGATATTTTTCTTACAAAAACGCATCCCTTCAAAAGGCCCTTATTAACCCTCTGGAGCCATATGGATTACTTTGATTATGGATGGATGCATTTTTTTTGTTTGTTTGTTTTAAAACATGGCCCCCCATTCACAACCATTATAAACCTTGGAGGACTAAGGATATTTTTAAATATATCTCTGATTGTGTTCATCTGAAAGAAGATAGTCATATACACCTAGGATGTCTTGAGGGTGAGTAAATCATGGGATAATTTTCATTTTTGGGTGAACTATCCCTTTAAGCACCAATTCAGTATATTCAGTATATTAAAATTCTGAAGGATCATGTGACACTGAAGACTGGAGTAATGGCTTATAATAAATGCAGCCTTGGTGAACATAAGACACTTCTTTCAAAAATCTTACCGACCCCAAACTTTTCAACAGTGGTGTATTTTTTCTTGAAAACAATTACATTGAGAGTCAGTGAGGAGTTTCATGTTTTTGTGCAGGTACTGATGTAAACCCTGCAGTTTTGACACCTCGCCACTGGACACAGCCTCAAACAGCCTCTTGATGGTAAACCTCTCATTGTCCTGCTGAGCCGGTTCCTCTTTTACATTTCTGATCCCCCTGTATGCAGAATGTATCTGTTAAAGTTACGATTTCTCATATTATATTTGTCATACAGTCCAATGTGGTTTAATATAATGAGCTCCACTTACCTGTCAAAGTGTAGGTTAAATTTAATTTTGCTTGTAGGTTCCTCTGTGTCATCCAGGTAGTTAGAATCCATGGGCCTCTTGTCTTTTGTGGCTCCTTTCTTCATTTGTTTGGCCTTTGACCTCTCCTCCTCTGTCTGGTCATCCGTCTCCAGAGTGAAAGATGAGGTGCTGCTGTCTTTTGATTTACTCATAGTGATGCCTTCTTAGTGTCACAGCAGAAGCTGTAAACTGGATAAAAGTGATATCATTTGCAGACACAGGACATTAGGTTCCAATTTCATACAAATAAGACCTTGGAAATGTGAGCCATGACTGGTGATGTTGGTAGTTCACGAAATGTTGCTTCTTTTGTTACCAATCAAATTACTATAATGATTTTTGATATAATGTGAGTTGCTTCTGTAAGAATATAGAAGCTACTTGAGTGTCATAATAGATCTCAGTGTGTCTTCTTGTTATAAGAACCATTAAAAGAGGAAGGAGTCACAAATGATCCAAATGGAAACTCTGTGACAGGAAGTCAAAGGAAAATGCAGAACTACTGCTGCTGTTATATATGGCTCGAGTTTGTGCCTCTCATTGCTTCATTAACCCATGTAAGCTATTCGTTTGGGATGTACACTCTGTCCAGAGACCCCAGACGATATGATTTTGTAACAAAATAATGTTTTTTGTTTCGAACAAATGTAATTTTACTTATTTTATTATGTTTTTACTCTACATTTGTGCAGGGGGAATTTATGGCATGACTTAAATTTATATAAATACACTAATAAATAATAAATAAAAATGTATGTAAAATTCACTTTAAAAAAAGACCCACATTTCTAACTTTCATTCATGAAGATAACATGGACAATTTGCCATGGTTTATTGTTAAGATTTTTGCCATCTGTTGGAAAATACAGTTTTAAAAGTAAAAATTGTCACTTTAACTAGTAGATGGCTGCAAAGCTCCACTATTTGCTATTACTATTTAATATGCTATTTGACTAACTGAAAGACATCTTTTCATAAGATTTATTGGACTCATATCTACATATTTTGAAATCACAATTATAACAATAAAAATAACTTTTTGTCCAAGTTTAACATTTTTGTACTAAAGTCAGTTTTGTACTGTAGTTTGTGCTAAATTGTATTGTCTCATTCTTTCATCTCTCTCTCTCTCTCTCTCTCTCTCTCTGTGTGTGTGTGTGTGTGTGTGTGTGTGTGTGTGTGTGTGTGTGTGTGTGTGTGTGTGTGTGTGTGTGTGTTGTTCTCCATCTTGGATGTGTCATGGTGTCACCACTTTATTTTTGTGTTGATTTTGTTTTAAAGTGTTGCCACTTCATTTCTGTCTATATGTGTTCTGCGTTGTTTCTGAATTTGAGGAGGAATTTTATCCATTTTCTAAGCAGCCTAAATGTGACTTTTTTCACACTAACATAAAACCAGATATCATTCCAATTTTTTATTTTTTTTTTTGGTAGATCTAGAAAGTGTTGACAGCATTACATCTCATGCCATTTGGATCAAGGGAACATTTTTTTTAATTTCAGTAAACGCCATTTGGGGTCAAAAAGACTCCAAATAAGAAATTAAATAAGAACTCTTCATAAAAAATAAAAAAAACAGATAAAATAAATGTGGATGTGTGATCTAAATACATGCCTAGGCTATATGCTCATATAACCCATTTGGATCTGTGGTTATCTTGGGTACACAACAAATCCATTCTTCATCAAAATAAAAATGTGGATTAATTTTCAGGTCAAAAAGAGATTTTCAAAGATACAAAAGTAAGCAGGTTCAGTTTATATGTGCAAGTGGAGATTTCTAATAGACCTTTGCTAACTGAATTATTGATATCTCTTCATGCTGTTACATGCTATATGATCCCATCCAGGGAATGGGCCATGATTGTCCCATCATGGAAAACGTTCCCAGAGATTACATAGAAATGCATTTCTGACAGAATGCAGTGTCTAATGCATTGGATATTTTGCGTTTTATAATATTACAACTTAGCCTCTCTGTAAATGGCTTCATATAGCATTACATTCTCTAAATGGTAGCATGAGGAAATGTAATCCTGCATTAAGAAACTCCATTACACTAGCTTAGGGTAGTCATGTAGCACAAGTTCAAAAGTCCTTGATTTTTTAAGGAAAAAATGTCCTTAGAAACAAGTTACTATCATCTCTGTTTTGACCGAGTTCCTGAGCATACATGTGATCTATCTTGTGACATTTTACCACACATCTCTCACAAAGCTGGTTTTGTATTTAAAAGACAGTTCCTTTTTACATGAATCAATTTCTTTAAAGATTTTGCTTTTATAAACCAATGTGACATTCTAATATCAGCATTAATATGAGCAATTATGCTTGGATGCTATTTCAATGATTGTTCTTTCTTAGGAGACCAATCAAATTACAATTCATTTATAACATTATTCTATTAACAGCTAGCGCTTTGAGAGCAGGAGCGAATAGATCAACTAAGCACCAGTTAAAAGAGGAAGGGGACAAAAACAATTCAAGGGGACAGAAACTCTGTGACAGGAAGTTACCATATCGAAGGAAATGCAAAATGAGTTTCACTAGTTATATATATAAATGATCTGAGCATACTTGTATCTCACTTGCACATTAAACAAGAACTCAAATTGTTAAAATAATTAGATGAAATAATCCAATCACTGTTCCTCATTTAGGGCATTTAAACTATAAACACAATAGATAACCATAAAATAGACCTCTGAGGTATTCATATAAAGAAATATTGTTTAGATTTGACAAAAAAAAAAAGTTAATGTGCATATCACAATAAAGAAAGGGAGTCAATGATGCTAAATATTATTTAAATCATGAACCAAATTGATCATTTTCAGTCTGCATGTGCTAGTGGACTGCTCTATGGGTGAGGCAGCACAGACTGTTACAGCGTCTAACAGATATTTGATGGACAAATTATATCACTTAATGTTGTTTTACGCTAGATGAGGACCTGATATGCATTTGCAGGATGCTGGATAGTCTTACTTACTAGAATATTATGACATGGCCTCTGTAAATTGATTCAGATAACATTACAGCGGAAACAGTACATAAGACAGACACCATCTTTAGATTATCTCACATATAACATTACAAGATTGAGCACAAACACAGATAATGCAAATTTAAAAAGACAACCATTAAAACTGATCTGCAGAAATATGTACTAAAATAGATCTCACAAGGACTTACAAAAAAACTCAAGACATTTGGCAGTGAAAATCAACTTTAGAAGTTCTTTTAATATTTTACTACATTAGATGAATCTCAATGTATTTAAATACTGCATTCTATTATGGCAAACCATTAAAATGCAAGAATAAAGTATCAAACATTGGTACTCACCAATCAATTTTGGTTTTCTAGTCTGTTAGATGAAGTATGCCGTCCTGATACTCCACTATGTTAAACTGAGCTGGTTAGAGGTATGATTCCTTGAACACAATGACTATGATAGTGATGGCTTGTTCTCTCTTAGTTTCAGAAAGGAAGAGGGCAAGATGTTTTGATGTTGCTGAGAGCCTTACAGAAAGGCGTGTTGTATTGATTTTTAGAGTGTGTCGTTACGTATGTTTTGCTATGTCCACGCCTTGTAGCTCATTTATAATCACCCAGTTCTACTTATATACCACACAATACACTAAAAACCATCAAGTTCCTACTTAAAATGCTTCACTTGCATCTAGCAACACTATATTCTACTATATATCTTAACTATCCAAATGATCAATTGTTCATACATACTATCAAAAAAAGTACCTCTCTGAGCAGCACGTTTGATTAGGAGCAACACTCAAGTCATCTGCACTTGACTGCTGAGACATTTCTTTTGAGCAATTTCATTTTCTTAATGTGTACGGTTTCCTGTATGACACTGGATGACTGTGGCAAAGTAACATAGTTTGGCGCATACATCACGTGAACAAAATGAAACCTTAGCATGCTGATGATTCTTAATACACATGTGGTAAAGAATTTGCTTCTCTTCTTTGTTATTTGAAGAAACAAACAGAAACTTCAGTTATAGCCATATGCAGTACATGTAAGATACTGCATAAACTCAATTATAACAAAAGAACTGGAATAAAAACTTTGATGCATCAGAATCCAACTGTTTATTAACATCTGAAATGCCACTGAACATTGTAAACAGAATATTTTGTGATTTCAAGGCTCTGTTTAGTCATTTAATGGAATTCAGAAATATTCTTTAAAAATACAAATTATTTTGTATTGCACACAACAATAGTTGTATAATGAGTGTAAATTAATGGATAAAACATTAAATAATAGATAAAGCCTTGCCCTTGACAGTCAAAAAATGAATCAATAAGTTAAATTAATGATATAGAATACAGTTATAAATTGATGGATGTACAGTATTAAAACATTTTTAAATTAAATACACTTAATTATAAAATGTGATCATTTATACATTTAACTATACAGAAAAAACAGCCCTACCAGAGACCATTATAGTAGGTCAGGTGTCTCAGAGACAAACGTCACAAGCTGATCTTTAAACACCATGGCAACTCCAACTGCTGAGTCCACATCTTTTCCGTAGACTACAGGAAATGGAAACACTCTCTCCACTTCCTGTTGCAGAACGGGGTTACAAGACAGAGCGCTGCCACTGCCAATAATACACCTCACCCCTGCAGCCTGCAAGCTCTGAGGGGGCATCATAGTGGCCATGTTTTCAATAATGCCCCTGCACACAGCCCGAGTCACGTGACCCAGAGAGAGGCTAGAGGGCGAGATTTGTGAGACACTGGCGCTGGTGGTGGGGTCATGCCGCTCTCCTAGTAGCGTCGAAGTCATGGTTAGGTCAGTATTAGGCTGTGCCAGGGCAGACTGGATCAGCTGGGAGTAGATTCTGGACTCGTTTACTTCCAATCCTATGAGATAAAATAATGAATAATACACCTGAGAACCAAAAACATGCAACAAGAATACAACACTCTCAAAAATAAAGGTTCTTTATTGGCATCTAAGGTTCCATGAAGAACCTTTAACATCCATGGAAACTTTCAATTACACAAAAAATTCTTTATAGTGGAAAAAGGTTCTTAGATTATTAAAATGTTCTTCACACTAAGACAAAATGGTTCTTTTAAAAACTGATCACTGAAAGGTTCTTTGGGGAACCAAAAATGGTTCTTCTTTGGCATTGCTGTGAACCCCTTAGAACCTTTATTTGTAAGAGTGTTGCCTCTATTTAAAAGAATAAATGATTAACCTACAATATAAAGAGGTCAATTTTTGAAAAGTCAAAAAGGTTAATAATTGTTGATTTACCAAATTCTTTGATCCATGAGTCCAGCATTCTGACAAAGGTGGCCATGACATTGCCTCCATTAAGTGATGCGGCCACTGCCAGATAGGAGCCATGCAAGTATGGGAAATAAGCAATGGGGGAGAGGGCGTCTGGAGAACTGGGAGGGCTGAACTCTGCAGGCATGCCGAACGTCAGCTGGGCTGAAGTGCTCATATTCAGCACTAGTGATTTAACATAATTCACAATTAATATGTGTGTGTATCTGTGCACAGCAGTTCAAAAATTTGGGGTCTAAGATTTTTTAATGTTTTTGAAAGTCTGTGATATATTTTTTTCTTCTGTGTTATTTTTTTTTCCAGGATTTAATGAATAAAAAGTTCAAAAGAACAGCATTTATTTTAAACAGAAATTATTGATAACATTATAAATGTCTTTGGTCACACTTTATATTAGGTGTCTTTAACTACTATGTACTTACATCAAAAAAATAAGTACAATGTACTTATTGTGTTCATATTGTATTGCAAAACACATTTGCTGCTATTGAGGTGGGATATGGGGATACGGGTAAGGTTAGGGACAGGTTTGGTGGTATGGGTAGGTTTAAGGATGGGTTAACGTGTAAGAAAAGGCGGTAACACTTTATTTTACAGTGTCATTGTTACATATGTTACGATAGTAATAACTATAAATTATGCATAATTATATGCAACTAACACTAAACCAAACCAAACACTAATCCTAACCCTATAGTAAGTACATGTAGTTACTTAATATTACTCAGTACTTAAATGTATAATTACAGTGTAACAAAGACACCTTAAAATAAAGTGTAACCGGGAAGGCTCAACAGTGTAATTATAATTGTAATTACAGAAATGAATTACAGATGTAATTACATGCAAGTATTTTTCAAAATATTAGTACAATGTAAAAACATGGCCGAACACAGACAAAATCAAGAAGCTAAGTAAACAAAATCAGGTTTAAGTAATTAAAATACTACAGTCCTTTTTTTAGCATAAGCTTGAGCTGCTGCGCAAAAATATCTCATTTACAAGAACCCATAAAACAGATAATATCTCTCATTGCCGTGCCCTTGAGAGAGGACGCTGAAATCTGAGTACAACATCTGCCATGTTTACAAGTGCTCATCGCAATCGTATAACATCTCCACTTGGTGGCTGAACTCAGGGGCGCCTGCAGGATTTTATCTCAGGGTACGCACAGAAACCCCCCCTCCCCCCTCCTCCCCCCTTTACAAGATACATTTTTCTGTCCGCGAATAGCAATTTAATTCAATTATTGCTGATACCATACTTGTTGTGGTCTATTGTGTATTGCTGGGAACGATCTAATGCTGAACAAATCAACTGTCCATTTCCTGTACACACACTTGAAAATCTGATGCATGTAACTGAGCACTCTGATGTGCTTGTGTAGACAGATGCTTTGCGATTCTTTTTTTTTTTTTTTTTTTTTACGTTACTCCAGTCACTGAGCGCGAAGACTCACTTTCTTTCCAGTCACGTCACGTGGATGCTTCACTCTGAGTTTCAGAATGTTTGAACCCAGACCACTTATTTTTGTTTTGTTTTTGAGCACAAAAAGTATTCTCGTCACTTCGTAACATTAAGGTTGAACCACTGCAGTCACGTCGACTGTTTTAACAATGTCTTTAATATCTTTCTGGACCTTGAAAAATGCAATGACGTTGCTGCCTATGTGTGGTTCAGATACCTCTCGGATTTCATCAAAAATATCTTAATTTGTGTTCTGAACATGAATGAAGGTCTTACGGGTTTGGAACGACATGAGGGTGAGTAATTAATGACAGAAATTTCATTTTTGGGTGAAATAACCCTTTATTGGATAAAACAACGGACCTGCGCTATAAATGTGGCTGCTTTAAATTTGACCTGCCACAAGATGGCACTGTTTTCGACACTCTTGATGCTTCAATATTTTGCCCTAATTTTTCCCATTCTTCCATCCATTCTATACTCAATTTTAGAGCTTTTTGTAAATGTTTCAATCAAGTTTAGCTGTTTTAGAGAGTGTTTACTTGTTTTTAGACTGGTTTTAAACTAACTATCTGTAATGTAATTTTTCGTGAGGAAAAAGTGCTAATTAAACAAAACTAAACTAGCCAATCAGATTTCTTTTCACCCATCCCCCACCCATGCACGCACATACACACATTTTATTTTACAACACACAAATGCACACCTTTATTTATTCTCATTCTCTCTTACTTTCTCAATATGTCATGAATGTACACAGATTAATAATCAATTTAAAAATTACGCAAAAAATGAAAACGGCATTAATTACCGTCCTCTCGTGATACGCACAGAGTGTACAGTCGTACGGCTGCAGGCGCCACTGGCTGAACTAGTAAACATAAACTGCCCTCAGATTGAGCATATACTGTATGTAGCTGATTATACTGAACTACAGTAGTCTGTAGGTCATGACTGTAGGTTATTTACAGACCTAGTCAATGAGTTTTAGAAAACATAACATGCAATATGCACAACTAAAAAAGAGGCATCTGATCCACACTGTACCTGCATCTCCTTTGTCAGTCATGCAGGAGTACACACTACACTGGAAGTCTCCCAGCGCTGCCCCGACCGGTGTGTGAGCAGGGATGCCGTACCACTCAGAGGAAGTGTAACCAGCCACAGCTCCTGACTCCACCACGACAGGCAAGAGGTGCACAGGGAAACCCGCATCCTTCAGACTGGAGGATGTATAAACAACACACAGTCAGTTCATGCTGTTGCAGAGACCCATCCAAACACAGTCATTCAATTCAACAAAAAGTAATATTAAACATCATAAATCAGTTAGAGTCAGTTTCACTTGAATCGGGACTCGCAACAGAAGGGGCTTCTGCTTGTGCTCAAAAAGAGCCCCGCCCCCCCACGGAAAGTTAATGGGGGCTCAGGGCAAAAATGTCACCAAAATTAATTTTGAAAAAAACAGAAGGCCCCGAAAATTCAACATATGGGGGAAACGAGAAGTTAAATGTGCAATGTGTAAAACTTATTTAAAATGTTTCTATTGACAGAAATGCAATATAATATACATAACTTTTCAGTGGTATATAAAGACCTTACATAATGAACTGTTATGTTTTTATTACCTTAGAATGAGCCATTTCTATCTACATACACCGCGGGTCCCCCTCCATGTCTAGTCACCATTATGCACCGGCATGTTTCTACAGCAGCCCTAAACGGACAAACTGCTCTACAGAGCACGTTTCGTCACTATTTTGTTCTTCTTCTAAATCGTTCGTGTTTTTAGAGGCAGCTTGCATCGTCACAATATTGAATACGCACAAAGTAGTAGCAGTAGTAGTAGTCGTCTGGTTTATTAGAAGCAGAGACCGTTCTTTGTTAGAAGTAAGAAGAAACCTCATTGCTTCACACAAGCTGCTCTCTGCTCTCTCAGATGACGACATGTCGGCCAGACGGCCACCGTAGCTTCTCCGAAAGGGAGGGGTGCGAGGGGTGTGCACCGTTAGTTGCAGTTCGCAACCTCACCGCTAGATGTCGCTAAAATTTACACACTGCACATTTAATATAAGGTGACTTACATTTTAGATTAATTGGTCAAATGAATGACTCAACGACTCACTCAGAAAGACTGCTTTGTCCCTGGCCCTGTCCCAAATGGCACCCTAAACATTCACAGTCTTCCTATGAGTCCGCACTTTTGTGATGTAGCGCCACTTTGACTGTCGGGAAGAAGTCTGCTGTGGAGCTCGCACCAGTGCAGGCTCAGCAAAAGTACGCACCTTTGCAGTCGATATGCACCCTAAAATGACAAATGAGACACGCTACGGTCTCATGAACTTAACGGACACGCGCACCCGGCAGCCATTGTAAGTCCACAAGACCGAAAGTGCATATGAAGTGTGCCATTTGGGACAGGGCCCCTGAATCAATCAGCCTTATCATTTGAAAACAACGCTGTGAGATCGCTGGATATCCTTATAACTTGTCAGAGCTTTTGCACCACTCCAATATCAGAAAGCCAAGTTCTAAACATCACAATCGGAGTAAGTGTAAAATATTTCCTCTTTATGTACTATGTAGCTTAATCATATTCATATTGTATTACTAATTCCTATTAAATCACTTGTCTAGGCCCTAAACCTTGTTCTCCAATTTTTATTTCTTTGCTCTCAATGCCTGGTCATTACACTATCCATAGTTCAATCTGAGTGGCTGAGAGATTGACAAAGACTGAATGCCGTTTTTGTTTTCGGTCGTGATTGTAATAATAGTTCTCATCAAAGACATAGTGGATAGGATAGTGCTATATAAAATGCATTTAAAAACAGACTATTAAGAGTGAAATATGAGATAACATTGTTAAATATAACAGTCTGTCTATTTTTCTCACTGATGGGCCTCCAACTGTTTCTTTGAAACTGGCCTCTGAATTGCAAAGGCCGCTTCTAGAGTTTCCATGTCGAGAGTATATAATATCTGACATGACTCACATTTGCGTGTTCCATTGGTTAGCGGTTGTGTTGAAGTAACCCCAGCTGGCAGCATTTTGTCCAGTCATGACACACCTGTCAAGGCCTCCCAGCATGGAAACCACGTAGTCTTGGATAGTGCCTGCATCACTGAAGCCTGACAGGAACTCTGGACTGAATCCATGACATATAATTTTAAAAAATTCAGTGCAGAACAACTGGATTTTTGCTGAAATAATTTAGTCTGAAATCTTGAGTGTGATTCTACCTGTGTTTCATATACCAGAAAATGGTGGCACAACCAAAGCCAGTAGCCACACTCAGGTGTGAATCTGGTTTAGGTAAGGAAGACAGGAAGTCAGCGCTGCAGCGTCCATCCTGCCAGGTGATCAGCTGACTGACATCTTTGGGAATGAATCTAATGATTTCATCTTTACTTAGCCATTCACAGCCTAATGAAGATGGAGACAGTATAAGTATTGATACCATCTAATTTATGATCTTTTAATGAACATGAGTGCCTTCACCACAGTACCACACCACAATGCCAGATAAATTTAAACATGCTTTTAGTAGTTCAATGTGTTGTTAATGTTAACCTGATTTAGATTTCCACAACACAATGCCATGCATTTGTCCACATACTCCAATGCACTTGACTTTTTTCAGCTTGTCTTTGGGTAAAGCGTCCATGCATTTGTCCAGAGCTGCAATTATTAGTGCAGGATCCTGCTCTTTGGCCTATTACAACAACAATAAATAAATAAAACGTTTGTTTCAAAAAGCACATTAAAGGTACACTGTACCATGTGTTTTCTGACAATACTTCTTGAGGTTAATTTCTCTGTATAGTCTAACTTTGTCTTTTGGCTGCCATAGCTATAATCATATAGCTGTTACTTACACGTGTGTCTGTGGTGCAGCTGATATCAGAGTTTGTAGGGAAACTTCTACTGTCTGTCACTGTGTTGGACTGCGCCTCCAGCAGCACGACTTTAACTGATGTGGTGCCCAAATCCATGCCGAGAACAAAGTCAGCAGAACAACTGAGTGATGTCGCCATGACTTCTAAAGAAATCACTACTTTTGTGCAGTCAGAGGAAAATGTGCAGGATATATCATTTATATGTCATTGCACACGAAAATAAACTGCTCTCTAGTTGTCCACGACAAGATCTAGCGATGTGCTGATGAACAAATCGCTCTTGTTTCGAATCTTTTGAATGAATAGGTTGAACCGGTTCACACAACTGTTCTGGATGAATCATTTAAGAATCGGACTGAATAATTTGTTCAGTTCGCGAACAGCTCATAACGAGAACCGTCTATTTTAAATTTGTCGTCTTGATAAACACCCTTAAGTTATTAATAAGTTTATCGAGAGAAAGAAAAAAAAATATATATATATATATATATATGTATATATTTATATATATATATATATATATATATATATATGTGTATATATATATATATATATATATATATATAAACAATAATAATAAATAAATAAACAACCAAACAAAAAGTTGATATTTGGGCGGTTACATTCATTTTATTAATGTAACCGCCCAAATCATTAATTTTTAATTAATTTTTCATTATTTTTATAAGCTTTATGGTAGGCTATATGGTACAACACCGGCATGTCAGGGAACATGCAATGACGTAACGTCCTGACGCAAAAATAAGTTGTTTTATCGATCAGTTCGAAAGAACCGATTCTCTCAAATGATTCTTACATCCTATCACCATTTTTGAGCCTTCACGGATCCCGTAGAGTGGGTGAAAGGTAAATAAATTAAGCAGATATTTAAATTGTAATGTTGTTTTGAGTTATAAACACAAACGTGTATTATTATAAATATTAGGGGTTTTTTTTAATTAAGTACAAGTTGGGCATGAAGATTAAATAAAATTAGAACTAGATTTACATTAATGTCCCATGGTGCTTAGCGAGAAAATGGCCGACCGAGAATGACACACGCTGTGTTTTATCCAGAATTTGCCAAATTTTCCTGAATACATTCAGAGTTTAATATAGTCTTAAACAAATAGCTTATGATGTTCGAGTGTTTATTGTAAATAATGCTTTCTTGAATCGCGGAGGCTGACGCTTCATTTGTGTTTATCAGTATCTTGACCCTAACGGTAAGTGGAGGAGGGGATTTATCGTGAATGTATGATATCTCAGCCGGCTTTATGTGATCATGTGTTTTTCTCTTGTCTCGTCTCTCAGCGTGTTTTTAACGTCACAACATGGCCACAGTAGCAGCCAAACGCGAAGGACCGCAGTTCATCAGTGAGGTGGCCGTCAGAGGAAACAACGCTGTGCTCGACTACTGCCGCACGTCCGTGTCCGCTCTGTCCGGAGCGACAGCGGGCATCCTTGGGCTAACGGGACTCTACGGCTTTGTCTTTTACTTCCTTGCTTCTTTTCTGCTGTCTTTACTCCTGATTCTCAAAGCTGGTCGCCGATGGAACAAGTGCTTCAAATCTCGACGTCTGCTCTTTACCGGAGGCCTCGTGGGCGGCCTCTTTACTTACGTGCTGTTCTGGACTTTCCTCTACGGAATGGTGCATGTGTACTGAAGGGACTCGGACAGCACAGCAGCCGTGTAGATGTAGAACAGTAACATGATAGAGATGCCTCAGGGTAGAGAGTGCTGATTGATGTACCACAGATCTTGTCCGTGACCTTACTTCCGTTTAGCCATTAAAATTTAAAATTTTTCTCAGTACTAATTGCACTGAACTTTAGATATTTAAAAATTATGTGTTTTCTTTCTTTCCTCTTGTAATTTAATATTTTCCTAACACTTGTTTCAGGGCTGGGTTTGGATCTAGTGTTGTCCAACAGGGAGACTGATTTGTTTTCAGCTTGCTTTCTTTGTATGATGTGCAAAACTCTGTGAAATCCAGGCATCAATCGGAACCATGTAAAAAACACAATACAAACTTAAACTGTATAAATCACATAATTTTATTTCAGATATTTTGAGGAAAATAAATTACTAACCTCATGTATTGAATTGTGTGGTTTCTAATTTTTACAGTCATATTTCTGGCTGTCCTCTGTGCATAAATTTGATGTTTAAAATACTTTTTGTGCAAGTTGCAGTAGTGAAAACTACAAGTTTTGTAAATAATCCATATATAGACCATTTATATAAATTATTGCACGCATCCTAATATAGATATCCATACTACCATGTAAAAGTTTGGGATTGATAAGATTTTTTTCCCTGGTTTCACAGACAAGGCTTAAACCTAGTCCCAGGCTAAAATGCATGTTTGAGCTGTTTTAACTGAAAGCAACTTGCACTGACATACCTTAAAATAAGTCCGTGACATTTTTTTGTCTCAAGATGCACACCAGTAATGTTTTTTTCTAGGGTACGTTTATAAAAGCTACTTAAAATACCCTAATTGAACTAAGGCCTAATCCTGGCTTAATCTAAACCCTGTCTGTGAAACCAGGCCTTTGTTTTTTTTGAAAGAAGTCTAATGCTTGAGGCTACATTTAATCAAAAATACATCAAAAAGTTATATTGTGAAATTATACAATTAAAAATAACTTTTCTTTATCCATATATTTTAAAATGTAATTTATTCCTGCTATGACAACTGAATTTTCAGTGTCACGTGATCCTTCAGAAATCATTCTAATATACTGATTTGCTGCTCGTGAAACAATTATCAAAGTTGAAAAAAGTTGTGCTGCCTAATATTTTTGTGGAAACTGTGATGCATTTTTTCAGGGTTCCTTCAAAAGAAGAGTATTTAATTAAAATAGAATCTTCTGTAATATTATAAATTGTCTTTACTGACACTTTTGATCAGTTTAATGCAAAAACTATTAATTTCTTTAGTTCTAAGTAGTGTAGATTTTTTTTTTTTTAAAACCACATTTTTAAGGTTGTACTGTTTTCACATTTATTCAAGATGAAAACAAATATTTCAACATTTGTTCAACGTTAGTTTGACAGTTTTTTGGTGTCAGGTCAGATTTACAATAAATATTTTAGCTTATTACAAATCCTTCGTAACAAAAACATCCATTGGCATTTAAACACTACACTCTAAAAAAAGATGGTTCTTTGAAGGTTCTTTACATGTAGTAACAGTTCTGTCTAGAACCGTATTGTCTTGAAGATCCCCTTATATGCTGAAATGGTTCTTTGTGTTAGAGTTTAGGGTTCTTTATTCACGCCTTTTTGTTTTTCAAATCTGTAACTGTCGGAGCCACCTTACTGGTTTTCTGGAGCTCAGCCATTCAAATACATAGACTGTCAACACATGATTTCTTTCTTAAAATGTCTATAAATTTTAACTCTCAGTTTGTAACTGGTTTCCTACCAATCATGGCTTTTTCTCTTTGTAGTTTAACAAAACATGTGAGTGTGACCAGCTCTGTTCTGTCTGAAGAACCCAAATTTGGTACTTTTTAGAACCATTTCTTAAGAGTGTAGGAGAGCATAAACAACACTGGCACTATTCCTCTTTGGTATGACTGAGCATAGACCCGCTATAACAACTCCCTTCATACATCCACAGTAAATCCAGTGGGATTCAGTGTCAGAAAAATCCTCTACTGGTTGCGTGGTGTTCTCAAGGTTGAAACAGGAGAAATGGTCTGTTTTTCTGTAGCATGCTGAGTCCTGAATGTCACTGTACCCTGTGGCTTTCTCTCAGGACTGTGGGTTTTGATCGCTGAGCCTGTGGGCTGGATCTGTTTCTCTGGATTGTTATTGGGCTGAGATGACACTGATGTCAATGGCTGCATCTCTATTGCCTGTTTCTCCTCCCTCTTGTGTCGCCCATCTTGGCGATGATGACTGTGGTGTCTTGCATGCTTTCTCTCTCTGTGCTTTCCAGGTTGTTTTCTAGAGGTGTAAATAGTATGAATGAAAACCATATGTAAATAATAATGAATCCACTGCAGTTAAACTGTTTAAAAAGCACACAATAGTACATCATATAAAATCACAAGTAGAATCTTACTTTGTGATTGCCTCAAATTTTGTCTCTCTGTAGAAGGAGCTTTTGTTCATCATGTAGAGCAGAATCATGTCACAGGCAAAAACCCCCTGTGGAATGAGATGAGCATCAATCATATAAGAGTCTGAGAAACATCTTTTATACATCAACCATTAGTGACACTGCTGGGAACTAGCTTATATACTCACAGCACCCATTAAAGCAAGTCCAGAACCAATATTGATCACTGTAGGAATGATACTGAATTTCCCAGCCTAGAAAACAAATAAGCTGACAAAGTAAATATCATATTTTTACTATTTCACCATGACATCAATGACAGGAATATATAATAATTTTGATTATCTCTTACCTTTCCACTCACTAATATATCAAAGCGAATGCCATACACTTTAAATAGATTCCGATAGGTTTGACCTGATGCATCATTGTAGTATCGAGCAAATCTTGAAAATGAGAGAAACATGTCAGCCAGTGTAATGATACAGTTCCAAAACAAAATGCTTTGAAAGAAAAGTAAAAGTGGTGAAAATTGTTATTATAGAAAACTAGCCATTTAAAAATGCTCTCTGTCAATGAATCATTTTGTATGGTCAGGTTTGCTGACATGTTTTAGAAGGTGGAGTTTTGGTGAAAGGTCATGTGGTTAGCAAAATTGCTGAAATCACTTATAGAACCTTGTTATATGAGCGAAAATCAATAAATCAGAGCAATACCTGAAGTTGTAACCAGAGGTGACCGAGTGCTGTGGATTTTCAGAGGAATCCAAGCGTGTGAAACTATATTCAGGGTTACACTGAGATTCGTCTTTATCCAAATCACAATTCCACTCGATTCCTACTGCAATTGAACCACCCTGTGTGTGTATATGAAAGAAAAGTAAACATAACATTAGAATCTTATTAAAATATGGTGCATCATGGTATTCTTTTGCAGTTTGGGGAGTTAACTGTTCCAGTCAAAGTTTTATTTATTTATTTTGCATATAGAAATTGAATATGCTTAATCCATAAAGTGCCAGATGACACTTTTGCTGAAAAATGATGGCATACAGAGCAAATTGTTTATAATTTTCAACCCATTCTAAATGATGCTTCTAATACTGTCATAGGTCACTGTTTTGCTTATTCTGCATATTTTAATTACAAACCCGATTCCAAAAAAGTTGGGACACTGTACAAATTGTGAATAAAAAAGGAATGCAATAATTTACAAATCTCATAAACTTATATTTTATTCACAATAGAATATAGATAACATATCAAATGTTGAAAGTGAGACATTTTGAAATGTCATGCCAAATATTGGCTCATTTTGGATTTCATGAGAGCTACACATTCCAAAAAAGTTGGGACAGGTAACAATAAGAGGCCGGAAAAGTTAAATGTACATATAAGGAACAACTTATTAGGTCAATTGATTGGGTATAAAAAGAGCCTCTCAGAGTGGCAGTGTCTCTCAGAAGTCAAGATGGGCAGAGGATCACCAATTCCCCCAATGCTGCGGCGAAAAATAGTGGAGCAATATCAGAAAGTTTCTCAGAGAAAAATTGCAAAGAGTTTGAAGTTATCATCATCTACAGTGCATAATATCACATACAGGAATGCTACTGTAATGGAAATCACAACATGGGCTCAGGAATACTTCCAGAAAACATTGTCGGTGAACACAATCCACCGTGCCATTCGCCGTTGCCGGCTAAAACTCTATAGGTCAAAAAAGAAGCCATATCTAAACATGATCCAGAAGTGCAGGCGTTTTCTCTGGGCCAAGGCTCATTTAAAATGGACTGTGGCAAAGTGGAAAACTGTTCTTTGGTCAGACGAATCAAAATTTGAAGTTCTTTTTGGAAAACTGGGACGCCATGTCATCCGGACTAAAGAGGACAAGGACAACCCAAGTTGTTATCAGCGCTCAGTTCAGAAGCCTGCATCTCTGATGGTATGGGGTTGCATGAGTGCGTGTGGCATGGGCAGCTTACACACCTGGAAAGGCACATTCAATGCTGAAAGGTATATCCAAGTTCTAGAACAACATATGCTCCCATCCAGACGTCGTCTCTTTCAGGGAAGACCTTGCATTTTCCAACATGACAATGCCAGACCACATACTGCATCAATTACAACATCATGGCTGCGTAGAAGAAGGATCCGGGTACTGAAATGGCCAGCCTGCAGTCCAGATCTTTCACCCATAGAAAACATTTGGCGCATCATAAAGAGGAAGATGCGACAAAGAAGACCTAAGACAGTTGAGCAACTAGAAGCCTGTATTAGACAAGAATGGGACAACATTCCTATTCCTAAACTTGAGCAACTTGTCTCCTCAGTCCCCAGACGTTCGCAGACTGTTATAAAAAGAAGAGGGGATGCCACACAGTGGTAAACATGGCCTTGTCCCAACTTTTTTGAAATGTGTTGATGCCATGAAATTTAAAATCAACTTATTTTTCCCTTAAAATGATACATTTTCTCAGTTTAAACATTTGATATGTCATCTATGTTGTATTCTGAATAAAATATTGAAATTTGAAACTTCCACATCATTGCATTCCTTTTTTATTCACAATTTGTACAGTGTCCCAACTTTTTTGGAATCGGGTTTGTATATAGCAGACACATAAAGGCCCGGTTTCACAGACAGGGCTTAGATTAAGCCAGGATTAGGCCTTAGTTCAATTAGGACATTTAAGTAGCTTTTATAAATGTGCCTTAGTAAAAAAAACATTAGTTCAGTTCAGTTCAGTTTATTTATAAAGCACATTTAAAAATGGCCGCAGGCCAACCAAAGTGCTGTACACATAGAAATAGAGCTAAGAGAGATTAATAACACCAATGATATTAAACACAGTTACTGGTGTGCATCTTGAGACAAAACAATGGCACTGACATTTTAAGATATGTCAATGCAAGTTGCTTTCAGTTGAAACAGCTCAAACATACATTTTAGTCTGGACTAGGCTTAAAGGGTTAGTTCACCCAAAAATGAAACTTCTGTCATTAATTACTCACCCTCATGTTGTTCCACACCCGTAAGACCTTCCATCATCTTCAGAACACAAATTAAGATATTTTTGGTGAAATCAGAGAGCTCTCTGACTCCTCAATAGGTAGCAATTTAACCACAACTTTCGAGGTCCAGAAAGGTACTAAAGGCATCTTTAAAACAGTCAACGTGACTACAGTGGTTCAACCTTAATTTTATAAAGCGACGGGAATACCTTTTTTGTGCAAAAACAAAATAAAAATAAAAATCCTATCATTAAAAATCTTCTTTTCTGTGTCAATCTCCTTAGCTGTTTACGTTCAGTGCTTCCGTGTTCTACGTCAGAACGGCGGCTCATTATTGGCCGGTTCCTGTGTCAGCATCACACGCATGCGACGTGCTGCTCACGTGAACAGCGTCGGCCAATACTGATGTAAACACAGAAGCGCTGCACTGTACTTACTACGTCAACTGCATAGGAGACTGACATGGAAGAGAAGAGATTGTTGAATAAAGTCATTATTTTTGTTTTGTTTTTGCACACAAAAAGTATTCTCATCGCTTCATAACATTAAGGTTGAACCACTGCAGTCACATGAACTATTTTAACAATGTCTTTAGTACCTTTCTGGACCTTGAAAGTGGTAGTTAAATTGCTGTCTATGGAGGAGTCAGAGAGCGCTCAGAAAATATCTTAATTTGTGTATTGAAGATGAACGAAGATCTTACGGGTGTAGAACGACATGAGGGTGAGTAATTAATGACATCAATTTTATTTTTGGGTGAACTAACCCTTTAAGCCTTGTCTGTGAAACCAGGGGAAGATATTCAAACATATTTAAGTGTGGCTTAAGTGTCCAAATACTTTTTGGGGTGCCTGGATCAACATTTTGATATTATTTACAAGAGTCTCAATGTAGACAATTAGGATATGATCTGCTTATACACTGAGCTGCTGCTTGAAAATCAACTACCAGTGTGTTTACAATGGTGGAGACTTGCTTGTTTTAACTTGTCATGTTATTTAAACCACTTGCCTTCGTTGCCATGTCCTGGAAATTGTATCCAGTCCGGTTAATCACATCTCCCACAAGAAAGATGGGACAATAGGGATGATGTTCTTTGTCATATCTGCATGTTTTGAGATATGTGCTGTTGGTGGTAGGCAGGACGTTCGATCTTCAAGTGAGAAAAGGAAAAGTGGGAGAAACATTGTATTTACATGATATACTATGTGATGACATTGTGGAGATCATGCAGCATCATGACATAAGGACAGATGAACAACTGTCAGCCTGTCACTTAAATGGGCAGGGCACAGGATATCAAGACAGTAAGTCTCAGTGTATATACCACACGCTGTGTTGGTATAAATAGAGATGAGTAAGCTTCAGATATTCAGAGCAGCTTGTGCTGTGTCGAGCTGTGCCATCAGTATCCAAACATAACACTGTACTGTGTGCAAGACAAGTAGGTCTGCGCTTTCACACCACTACAAACTATTTATAAGGCATTTGTTTTGTTGATTTCTCAGTTTTTTTAGTATGTGGCTTTGTAACGACTCAGTGAAAAATCACTCTATTTCTGATAAAAAGAAAAAAAACAAGGCGGAATTGCAATATGGTAGTGTTCAGTTTGGATAAGTTAATGTGTGAACTATGAACTTTCTTATTCAGCAGGAGTTTGAAATGACAACTGAACATCCTGTGCTGACAGAGCATGAAAAGAGTCCAAACAAGGGGGGAAAAGGTTACGATACTAGGTTCATATTACTCAGCTGGTGTCCATAATGCACAAGATAGAATTGCTAGATATGATCTACAGATTTTATGAGAAAAGGTTTTAGCAGGAGTATCCTGTGGGAGGGAAGAGATTTTATGTTATTGTTGCTCCACATAAAACTCTGATGGTGCTTTGCAAAGAAAATAACATGCAAAACATTAGGCTGTAGAAAACCTAGTTGAAAAGCTTCAAAAAGACTATTGGAGGTTAGTTCAGTTTTGTCAACAGCATCCGTGGCATGCACACAAAAGCATAAGCAATGAACACATTACAAGTTCCAATCACTTGTTAGGTCGCTAAATGCATTTGCAATGAGTGGCATGTCTGTCTGAGCACACTTATTTCGTTTCAGAAAAGTGAGAACATTTATTAGGCTTTAATGTAAAAATAAACACTGACATGATGCCTCCAGGCTTCACTTACTTGGAGAAGGCAAATTTTGGAAACTTGATGAAGTTCTTTACATAGACTGTGAAGTTTTCTGCCTTTGCCAGCATGGGCTCCCTGTTGCAACATTTGGCACATTACAGGTACAACACTAATATGTTTTTTTTTAAATAGTTTTATACAGGCATGAATAGGGAATAATATTGCAACTGGTACACAACACTGTTCTCTTACGATGGTGTATGGCCATGCTCAACAGGGCACCAGCCATGAATCTCACAGGTTCCTGTGTCATTTAGACAGAGGCCTGTCTTCACTCCTGAATAAACAACAGTAAAATGTAGTCCCTTTAAGGCTCAGGAATCAGAAAACATACCAGTGGGTCATATATAACAATGTAACAACAATGTAACAGGTGTTGTGCTTACCATGGCCTGCTATAACAGTTTCCCCTTTCACACATTCATTGTCATTAGTACAAAAACCATCTGGCACTTTAGGACTCTGAAATAAGTAGAATGAAGTGAACACATACAACAAACTCAGTGGTTTTAAAATGTACAGAGATCAAAAACTCCATAAACTTCTATATGAATACAGCTCTCTAATTGGGAGACATTACTCTTATATGAATACCTAATGTCTTTGGTTGCATCATTTGTGTTGGGAATAAAAATAAAATAAAACAACAACCTGTCTCTTACCTCAGGGCAGAAACCCAGTCTTTGGTTTGGTGTCACTAGGTAATTTGTCACAATAAAGAAGACCCTGTCCCCCTGTTAAAAAGAATTGATATATTCTTACATAATACATTTTCAAAAGCAAATTAATAGATCAGGACACTTACATTTTGTGTCTAATGTGATACTCACTTCAACTTTTCTACATAGAACCAACAAGCTTCACAATTTAAGGCTTTAGTAAATTCATTTTTTAGTCTTTATCTGATAAATGGAGAAAAAAGCCTTGCATCTAACAAAAGCCCAAGAAAATGAGCTTCCAAGCCAAAAAGCCTCAAATAAAAACTAGACTTCATAAAAGCTGCCTGTGGCACATTTGATCCAGCTCATCTTACACAGCATCTTTTGTGGTCAAAGCTTCAATGCCATTAATGAACACTATGAAGGCGTAACACTTTTCTGCAAATAGTTTTGCAAAAGCATTAGGGCACTGCAGGGAATAGAAGGCTTTGGTTCGATCAATTCAAATCTAAAATATAAATGTTGAAAATGACAAATAAATAAATATTAAAGACTATACATAAATACCCCTCTATCAGTCTCTCAGCTGTAAGATCCAACTGTTCTGCATGGATTTAAGCAAAATTATGTCCAAAAAACAGCTATTCATTTAGAGGACATGTAGATGAAAGTAGATATTCCATTATGTAACATAATAAACACAATAAATGTGTATTGTTTAAGTTCTTAGCAAAAGATGTGTATGGCATGTCAGTTATCGACATAATCTAACAGATAAAATGGAGATTGTTTCTGAGAAAGTGTATTAACAGAGTACATATGGTTTACAAATATTATACATTTCTTTCAAAATCTTTCAAATATACAGCAAAGAAGTGTATTTACTTGTGGAGGGATGACATAGTCCTCTGCACCCCATAGCTGCAGACCAAACTGAGAGCTGTTGGTGAAATCTATACCCTTGAGTTTGGTGATCACAGAACTCTGGATGGCTTCCTCAGTCTCCTGATATCCTTTCTTCCAAATAAAAACCCAGCTTTAAGAGGACACATCAACAAAAGAAAATAAACAACAGCGAGAAAAACAACAATTTACGTTGTAAAAAACATATATAAAAGTCATTTTAATGGTCATTTAGGGTCTGTGTGATAGAGAGTAATGCTATAAGCCACATGTATGGCTAACACACCCTGAAGGACATTATAATAACAATCTTTTTTTTTTTTGTAAAGGACAAGAATAAAGTGGCTTTAAATGGCATTAGGCGGGCTGGTGCTTTTGTGTGTTCCACAGCACACGTGATCCAGGTCATCTTACATTAAGCACCTTTTGCGGCAGCTCCATGGTGCCCAAAAAACGTGTAAGAATTGGGAAGCAGAAGTAAAGAAACTTTTGTCTGGTTCTAATAAATCCATGGACTAAATGATGATTATTAATCTAAATCAAATCAGAAGTCTTTTTCGTTACATGCAATACTTACAAAACGAGCACCAGCAGGTCGAACAGTGACACTGCAATGGTTTCAGTCTTTCCATTGATATAAATAACATCCAAGACGTGCTTTAACTGTCCGATTACGGTTTCATGAAATTTATGAACGATTCGGTTTCATGAGATTCATATACAGAAACCATTCTGAGCATAAACAAACACTTAACGACCTTTTAAAACATGTACTTTTAAAGATTAAATCTTCTAAAAACTGGCAGAGCACGTTCACCTCAACGTCTAGAGAAGCACAAGACACCTACCCGATCAGATATCCAATCACTCCCAGCTGAAAGAGTCTGAACAGAACTCCGACTTTTTTGTTTTTAGCGATGACAAATTTCTCTGTCTTGTAATCGAGTAGAGAGAAGAAAAAGTTACCCCAGGTCTGAGCCATGTTCTTGTGTCATTGACAGGCTCGAAGCAGCTGTCAACTGCTCTGCGCTTACGGCGGTGCAACCAGTTCTTCCCCCTAAATATTTCGTCAAAACCTTTTGATTTCTGTTCTCTTCCTTGTGTTCCGGAAATATTTCTTTATTTTGTCAACATTCCTATCATTGATTTAACTGATACGAGCAGTAAATAAGGGGTTACGCTGTTTTTAAGGACGTCTCAAAGGAGCTTTCTGACTACAGCTATAACTTACTCAGCGGATATCCATAATAGTTTTAATGGTGGCAACTGTCGTCAACATTATTTAATACAGGTATAAATTATATGGAATAAATAGCCTACTTTTACAGCATATTCATCTAGGTATATATTCATTGTGTTTATTCAATTCATACCATTACATTTCAACATTTTAAGTTGTACAAATTAACATTATGCTATTTAGGCCTATTATGAATAAGGAATATAAATTAATTATAAATGATTAATGAATAATAAATTAACCTAGATTAATAAATGCAGACGAATAAATGCATAATATGGAGAAGTATATTATTGAGTAATGTTATGGAATTGAACCTTTTTGTAAAGTGATGATTTAACTGTTTTTCATTAGCTCTCGTAGTCTCATGTACAAGGATGCCGTGTGTTTTGACGAGCCTAATAATTTCCATGACCTTTCCGGTCGTTACTATATATAGGTAAGGATTTATTTTTAGAAATAATTTTATAGATAGGCCTATTGCGATATCCATAGGCTATGTGAAATAACAATTTGGAATAATAGATTTTAACGATTTATAGTGTACAAATCAAATGTCTCGAATAAGACAATAAAAAAACTAATTGCTTTAAATTCCATAACATTACTTAATAATATACTTCTCCAAATTATGCATTTATTCGTCTGCATTTATTAATCTAGGTTAATTTATTATTCATTAATCATTTATAATTAATTTATATTCCTTATTCATAATAGGCCTAAATAGTATAATGTTAATTTGTACAATGTAAAATGTTGAAATGTAATGGAATGAACTGAATGAACACAATGAATATATACCTAGATGAATATGCTGTAAAAGTAGGCTATTTATTCCATATAATTTATACCTGTATTAAATAATGTTGACGACAGTTGCCACCATTAAAACTATTATGGATATCCGCTGAGTAAGTTATAGCTGTAGTCAGAAAGCTCCTTTGAGACGTCCTTAAAAACAGCGTAACCCCTTATTTACTGCTGTTATAAAAATATTTCCGCTGGTTTGCGAACATTTTACTCTACTCAAAACCTATTTACAAAAACACTGATTAAATATTTTAGAACCAATTACTATGGTTAGTAATATAATTGCCAGCCAACCACAAATAAACGCATATAAGCAGCTCCAGCAGAGCAGGTACGCAATTTCTTAGAGATTTGTTTAAAGTTAGAATTTCAGTTGGCTTATCTGAACAGACACTTGGTGGCACCATCTTACCATTTTTGACATTTGTAGCAGCAGCAGCAGCTGTTAGAACAAGACCGCAACAGGTGTCACTGAACTAGTTTTTCACTGTAGGTTATTACTAACTAAATATGGAGTATAACCAAATTAGGTATCTGCCATACAGCTTTTAAAATCAAATCTATAAAGTAAAAAAACATCACCCCAACTTTTACCCATTATCTATGGAAATCCTAGTGCTTGGCTCCAGGAACTTATGTTTTTACAAGCCTACAAAGACAAAGCCCCTTGAAATTCTAAATACTTGCAGGGTTGCTTTTGTATTATCCTGAGCATTTTATTTATTTTTTGAAAACAAGTTGTTTCACTCATTTTAACTTTTACCAGATCATGAATTACTAGTCATGCACAAACAAGGAAAACAAATCCACAATCTTACATGTCAATGCTTTTATTTTGTCATCAAGATAACAAAAAAAACAAACAAAAAAAAAAAACAAAAACAAAAAAACCGGTGGAAAAACACTAATAAATGTAATAGGATTCAGTTAAAGTATGGAGAGAATAGGAGAAAAGTGGTGAGTGCATGGGGATTACTGAAAGAATTAAATGTCCATCCTTGAGATTGTCAGTTTAAACATCTGAACCTCCTCTGAGACGCAGCACTAGATGCAAGGTAGACTCTTTCTGGATGTTGTAGTCAGACAGGGTACGACCATCTTCCAGCTGTTTGCCAGCAAAGATCAGTCTCTGCTGGTCAGGGGGAATGCCTTCTTTGTCCTGGATCTTGGCCTTCACATTCTCAATGGTGTCGCTTGGCTCTACCTCGAGCGTGATGGTCTTGCCTGTCAAGGTCTTGACAAAGATCTGCATGCCTCCCCTGAGACGCAGCACCAGATGCAAGGTAGACTCTTTCTGGATGTTGTAGTCGGACAGGGTACGACCATCTTCCAGCTGTTTGCCAGCAAAGATCAACCTCTGCTGGTCAGGGGGAATGCCTTCTTTGTCCTGGATCTTGGCCTTCACATTCTCAATGGTGTCACTTGGCTCGACCTCAAGGGTGATGGTCTTGCCCGTCAAGGTCTTGACGAAGATCTGCATGCCTCCCCTGAGACGCAGCACCAGATGCAAGGTAGACTCTTTCTGGATGTTGTAGTCGGACAGTGTACGACCATCTTCCAGCTGTTTGCCAGCAAAGATCAACCTCTGCTGGTCAGGGGGAATGCCTTCTTTGTCCTGGATCTTTGCCTTGACGTTCTCAATGGTGTCGCTTGGCTCTACCTCAAGCGTGATGGTCTTGCCTGTCAAGGTCTTGACGAAGATCTGCATGCCTCCCCTGAGACGCAGCACAAGATGCAAGGTAGACTCTTTCTGGATGTTGTAGTCAGACAGTGTACGACCATCTTCCAGCTGTTTGCCAGCAAAGATCAACCTCTGCTGGTCAGGGGGAATGCCTTCTTTGTCCTGGATCTTTGCCTTGACGTTCTCAATGGTGTCGCTTGGCTCTACCTCAAGCGTGATGGTCTTGCCTGTCAAGGTCTTGACGAAGATCTGCATGCCTCCCCTGAGACGCAGCACAAGATGCAAGGTAGACTCTTTCTGGATGTTGTAGTCAGACAGGGTACGACCATCTTCCAGCTGTTTGCCAGCAAAGATCAACCTCTGCTGGTCAGGGGGAATGCCTTCTTTGTCCTGGATCTTTGCCTTGACGTTCTCAATGGTGTCGCTTGGCTCAACCTCGAGGGTGATGGTCTTGCCTGTCAAGGTCTTCACAAAGATCTGCATGCCTCCCCTGAGACGCAGCACCAGATGCAAGGTAGACTCTTTCTGGATGTTGTAGTCAGACAGTGTGCGACCATCTTCCAGCTGTTTGCCAGCAAAGATCAACCTCTGCTGGTCAGGGGGAATGCCTTCTTTGTCCTGGATCTTTGCCTTGACGTTCTCAATGGTGTCGCTTGGCTCAACCTCGAGGGTGATGGTCTTGCCTGTCAAGGTCTTGACAAAGATCTGCATGCCTCCCCTGAGACGCAGCACCAGATGCAAGGTAGACTCTTTCTGGATGTTGTAGTCGGACAGTGTGCGACCATCTTCCAGCTGTTTGCCAGCAAAGATCAACCTCTGCTGGTCAGGGGGAATGCCTTCTTTGTCCTGGATCTTGGCCTTCACATTTTCAATGGTGTCGCTTGGCTCGACCTCAAGGGTGATGGTCTTACCAGTGAGGGTCTTGACAAAGATCTGCATCTGTAAACAAATTAAGAAAAATAAGATTAGCAACAATGCATAAATTTAAAACTACTGGTACACATTCAGTTACAACAAAATAAAGGCAGAGCTCTTTCATGAATGCTTAAAATTATTTGGAACACCACATAAAATGGAAATATGCTCTAACATGTAAAGTATCTGTATTAGTCAATCAGAAAATTATGGAGGCAGTTCTGTCAACCTCAACCAATGGCATGAATTCAGGGCGGGGCTAACAGTTTTCTGCCACAGAACAGCTGCATCATACATGACAGTTTGTTACATTACAGTACATTTAAATTTTTTCCACAGTTTACAGTTCAGTACACTATAAGCATGGTTTACTTAGAGTATTAATTGTATTTTTCCTCACTTAAAAATAAGTGATTTCCCAAATTAAATGTAATGTTTTTTTTGTTTTTTTTTAAATCAGAAATATATCCATATTTAAAACTTTATAAACTATAATAACTAGCTTCCATCAACCGTACACAAGTCGAGAAAGAGAGGAAGAGTGACCTCTGACCCAAAGTATGACAGGATGTAGGAGTAGCTTAAGCGAATAGATGCCTCTTGCGGATCAAACAAATAGGGCTGGGCAACAAACTCAAGCTCCCCTTCTCATATATCGGAATCTTTAATAATTCTCATTTGAGTTTTAAATGCACTTTTTTGGGCTTTAAAATCTTTATAAAGCTTGTAATATTATAAAATATTTTTAATAGAACTATAATTGTGTTCGTCTGAAAGAAGATGGCCATATACACCTAGGATGGCTTGAGGGCGAGTAAATCCTGGGATATTTATTAAAAAAAAAAAAAAAAAAAAAAAAAAAAAAAAAAAAAATATCATTTCAAATTTTCACCATCTCTTTAGCCAAAACCATTTTATTTCGATGGGGGGGGGGGGGGGGGGGCGAGAAAGTATTAAATAGCATTACAATTTTTACAGTTTTCTATGAAACCATTTTCCTGAAAGAATATGAAGGGCAAAATACATACGAAGTACGTGCTAAATTGTCTTAGGGATTTGTCAAATTTTTGTATTTGTCAAATTTTCAAAAAGGGAGTAAACAAACTAGCACGACGTCAAAACTACTAGATATCTTCTTTTATTTAAAACCTATACTGCGCAACACCAAACATCCTCTTCACTAACATGGCGGCTGTACAGAAACATCCGGGTTCTTTGTTCACAGAACACTATGATTCAGCAAAAACACACAGGCTAGAACAAAAACTAACCGAATCAAAAGCAAAATACAAGAACTTTTAAGACAATTAAGAATAAAACATCCATTTCGGTAACGTAAGATGTTGCGCTCATTACTTAGACGAACGCATTATTAACAATATAATGCAGGTCAATACGTTTAGATATCCAGAAAACGACCGCCGAGAATCAATACAATACCCACAAGAATAACGAAACAATAAGAATGTATTATTAAAGTCTTGAACAATGATATAAAAACAACTAAATGTTGATTCTTACCTTTTAACAAGCTTGTTGATTGTGAAACTGTGAAATTGCTTCTGAAAATATACACGTCCTCTGCTTCATAGAAAATCTGTCGTTGAATGCGAATGATACTGTATTTATACAAACCCAGGGGCGTGACGTTTACGGTACGTCACATGACTAGATCCTTTCGCAGTCAAAACCTTTATTTGTTAAAACATTTAAATATGCTTTAAACTAAAGATTTATGATAATGTTTTTAGCAACTGCATGTTTTGTATTCGTATTTTAAGTGTGTAATTATTATTATACAATATCAAAAAAGGAAGTCTCCAGAACATGCGAGAATGCGCTGTTCTGGTGGTACACCCTTGAGGCCGTGATTGGCTGGTTGGGTTGTTTGTTCTCTTTGCTATTGGTGAATCAGACTATTGGAATCTGGGCCAGGCAAAGAAAAGCAGGCTCTCATACAGTGATAGAAAATACTAGAATAATATGGAATATTTTATATTCTTAAACCAATCTTGCTAATAATTATGTCAAAAACTACAACCTGGGACCAGTTCTGTGTGCTTTTAAAATAAACCCATAAATATAACACAGAAATGACAGGCTGTTATCTCTAAAAGAGTGTTTGATCAAAAAATCTTTACAAAAAAACTGTTTCCATGAAGTACATTATTTGTGTTTTAGCCTTGGCTTTATGCAGAGTTGTGTCAACCAGTGCACTTAATATAGAACACAACTTGTGACACAGATGGCATTGCTTTGAAACATGTTGACATCAGACATGCTGCCCGCAGTATCTGTTGCAGCAATGTAGGTCATTTTCTCTGGGAGAGCAGACAGACAGTAACACAGCCGTTCACACTGCTTGGTGGACAAGAAACTTTTTGTTCCCAATTCCAATGTGACTTTGTGTTGCTATGGTAGAAAACAAGCATGCATGAACAAAACTACAAACAAGATGAACCAGCTCCAAGCTTGCTCTGAGGTTTATGGTTAACGCCTGTAGTAAGCAGCTAGTTTCTTGCATCAGCACTTACAGTGCTGTGGGCATGCTATTAAAATAAATATCATAGTTACCCAAGATAGGTAAACATTAATTGGCTTCCTCTTCAAAAAGAGATGGTATTGTGAAACTGCTCTTTGAACCTTGTTTATCAGGACAGTCACTCACTTAGTGGACTAGTATCATTGTGGAATCAGGTCCCTCTTCCATGAGCTTGAACAGCTGCTAAAAGATTATATAGATCACCCACATGAAAACTGAGTGGTGGGGGAGGTGTTACATTTATGCTTATTTCACTCCTGATCATATACTGAAATTTAAAAATAAGTACATGGTAAAATAATCACCTTATGAGAGTTTTAGAGGGCAACCAGGACACGATAGTAAGATGGTGTAATCATCAGTTTGTTTTTAGGCTTATAGATATGGCCTTGTCTGCTGTGGGTCTCTATGTTAACCCCACGATACTTGGCATTTGAAAGTGCTCTAATAATATCACGGGCTGGTCAGCATTTATGTTCATATTATGAATTAGAGATTCTTGTTTTAGCCCACTGCTCTCCTAAAGTAAAAAAATGTAATTTGTAGTGCTTTTGCTTTCGGTTGTTAACAGCAAAGATATATTTTCTATCGAACAAGGAAATTGTTTCTAAGACAATTATGGGAAACTGATAACATAAATTTTACTAGAAATTTCCTGGTTATTATTGGCCGACCCACTTATGAGCTGCCACATCACCAGACTGAACTCAAAGAGTTTTTGTTCAGGAAGTTCGAGATCACGTGTACCTTGAACTTTCAGGAGAGTGTTTGTGCGTGTGTGTGTGTGTGTGTACCACTTGAAATTGTTAACATCTTACTGTAACTTAATCTGTTATCAACATCAAACATTATAAATAGCCTATACAGATGTTAAGAAGTAAGCTGTTATGATAACATTTTGCCTGTTCAAATGTTTAACCATGTTTGAATATCTCTGTCAATGATGGAAAAATTATGCAGTCACAATTAAAGTCAAGATAAAAAGTTTTATATTTGACACACTTACTGTGTCAAAACACAAATTGTTTGGTCTCATCTGGAATTCAATAAAAACAAGTTTTACTTTCTGTTTTAACAACACACTGTCCCCAAAAGTGTCATGTGACATAGGATATCTATATTAGGCTATACATTATTTGTTTATATTTATACTACTCTACAGTTCAGTCTATTTCGAAGAAACGTTTTTCTTTCTGCTCTGATATTATCCTGGACTTTGTCTCGGCTCTTGCAACAGCTGAACGGGTGGAACCAGATGACGCCGAGGGCAAAATGAGCTGGCTGAAGCATGTGACCCAGCCAGTCAACAGTGTGTGTTTTGCAAGCAGGGTGATGGTTATCAAACAGAGTATAGAATGTTCTACAGGAAAGCATGACTTAAGAGTGTAAACCGGTTAGATTGTAGACGACAAACAACCCCACCTTTAACATATATAAAGTTAGAGGAATGGCGTGCGTAACTAAAGACGAAAGGTAGGCTATGTAACCTTCACTTTCGCTGCGTAATGCGGACATTCACAGTGTTGTGGATCAAAACTGTTATGAAAAAAAGAACACTCACACACATAACGGATGTTTATCTTGCTGCCCTTAAAAAAATGTCACTGGAGACCGTTGATTTCATATATTGGTAAATACATGAGCCAATGAGGCACAGATTGTCTCCTGATGTAAATGATCTGTTGTTTCCAGGGAGCGTGATGGTCTTGTGAAACACACCGGAGGTTGCCACTGCGGCGCGGTGCGTTTTGAGGTGTGGAGTGCTCCAGATTTACACGTGTTCAATTGCAAGTAAGGAGCATTTTCAGCCATTAACACAGTCGCAGTACAATGGTCTAATCGTGTGGTTGTGTGCTCACGTGGATTGCTTTCTGAACCGAACAGTCATTCAGGCAACCGTGATTCATTTAGCAGTTGAATTCCTTGCCAAGTCATGTGGGTCATTCCACGAAATGGATGTATTTTACACATTGAAAAGACTTAAATCGTTTTGTCAGGTCTTTGTCTACAAAGATTCTAGAATCTATTTCACGTACAACAAAAAAAGACACAGTGATGAATATTATGACGATGTCGTTATGATTCTCGTTTTTATTTATGAAATTACATCCTAGACAAAAAAAAAAAAAAAATGAATCCATTATCAAGTTATGCATTCTTCCTCCAATGCCCAGAGATTTCTGTTTTGAAAGTAGGAAGTAACATTTCAAATAGTCAGAAAATATCCTCCCAAGAAATGTTTAACAAAAATAATTTAATTATTTTCATATTTGTTTTTGTCATGAATGCATAATTGTAAAACCAGCAAATGGTGTGCATATCTTTACAAAGAAGCTGTCCCAATATACAGATGCTTTAAATATAATGGAAATTCAACAGCCCTGATAAAAAAATGACCTGATTTTATTAAAACACTACTTCTTATGTCTGTCAGTGTTAATTTATTACAATGTACAATTAACTCAGTCTATGAAATACCCCCACAAATTTAAGATGAGTAATAAAGAAATCACTGTATGAAATACTATTTGCATGAATGACTTTTTTAAGGAGTATTAATTTATTTATATTTGCATTGATATCATGTGCACTTTTAGTTGTACTCCTTGTTTTAACTTAAAAGAATAATTTGACATCTAGAAAACAATTGTGACATAACCCCATCAACTCATCAGCAAACCAATGTATCCTTACTAATATATATTTGAACAAACTGTTTCGAAATGATCAAAACGAAATGTATTTCGACAAACGGATGTATACATGAACAAACCAATGTATCTAAAACAATGTAAACTTGAAGAAACCAATGTATACTTGAAAAAAACATGTACACTTGAACAAACTGATGTATCTAAACCAATGTATACTTGAAAAACCACCATGTTGGGGGGCATCATAGTAACTTGTCTGTGTGTGTGTATATATGTGTATATATATATATATATATATACACACACACACTGCCTGGCCAAAAAAAAGTTGCTGTTTGGATTTTAATAGGCAAATACTTAAGAGTCTATGGATGGATCATTATTACAGTGATTATTATTTTTCTAGCTGTTATATATTTGGCAACAGTTCATTTAACCCTAAAAGATGGAGTGTGTAGCTTTTCATTTCTTAAACAACCATGTATTAAGATGTATCATAGCCATATTCCAGGATGACAATGTCAAGATTCATCAGGCTCAAATTGTGAAAGAATTGTTGGGAGTGAGCATGAAGAATCATTTTCACACATGAATTGGCACCGACCTTAACCTCAGTGTAAGTTTTTGGGATGCTCTGGAGGAGACTTTACTCCTCTTGCATTGTCAATACAAGATCTTGACCAAAAAATGATGCACCTCTCGATGGAAATAAATGTTGTGATGTTATTTCTATAAAGAGGTGCATTTTTGGTCAAAATCTTGTGTTGACAATGCAAGAGGTGAGCACTCTATAAAGTCTACTCCAGCACATCCCAAAGACTTTCAATGAAATTAAGGTCTGGACTCAGAGGTGCCAATTCATGTGTGAAAATGATTCTTCATGCTCTCTGAACCATTCTTTCACAATTTTAACCCTGGTGAATCTTGACATTGTCATCCTGGAATATGGCCATGATGTGTCTTCCTACATGGTTAAGAAATGAAAAGCTACACACTCCATCTTTAAGGGTTAAAAGAACCGTTGCCAAACATATAACATGCTAGAAACATAATAATCACTGTAATAATGATCCATTCATAGATTAAGTATTTGTCTATTTAAATCCAAACAGCGGCCGGGCAGTGTGTGTGTATATATATATATAATATATATATATATATATATAAAATATACAGAGAGAGAAATGGAGAGAGCAAATACAAAATGCTAGCTTGAGAAAAATGCTAAAAAGATGGTGTCAGCTTTTCATTGTTATAGTCATTGTTTTCACTTGAGAGATTTTCGTGGGGTAACCCACCTACTGATGGTTTCGATTGCTTTTGGTCTCAGTTGCAGTATTTGCACAAAGAAACAGAATCGTCACTTCATTGTGCCAAAATCCCAGTTCACCTTGCTACAGGTATGTGTTTTATAGCATGTACACAGGATCTGGTTGAGCAGAATGCATATAATGTTTAATTATACAATTATCATGTTTCATAGGGATCAGACAACATGACCACGTACACATTTAACACACACATAGCCAAGCACACATTCTGCAAAACTTGCGGAGTCCAGAGTTTCTACACTCCACGTTCCAACCCTGATGGATATGGTGAGTTGAATAGAAAGCAGACCATTATTGGGATGTTTTTACAGACTATTTTTAGCACATGGAAAGACTGACATTGTTTACAGACAAACATTACTTTACCTTGCTTTGTATTAAATTATGAAGCATTTGCTTTTTGATGTGAAGAAAAAGTTTGCTCTCTTATTTGGGTGTTTTTACATGTATTTTGATATGACTTTACAGGTGTGGCACCTCATTGTTTGGACCCTGGAACAGTGAGAAGTGTGACTGTGGAGGATTTCTGTGGGCAAAACTGGGAAGAAAGTATGCAGAAGCATCGGACTATTAGAAGTATGTCAAAACCAACAACGGACACATAATTCATGGTTTCCCATGGCTATCTGAGTAGTTTGACTTTCCGACTGTAGCTTCAGCCAGAAGACGCAGTTTACACAACACCGTTTTCGACTAAAAAAGGAAAATTTTTTTATGCGTTTTGGCTGTTCATTTACACTACAGTGGCGTTTTGGGGGCCTGAAAATGCAAACTTTTAAAACAGGTTTCAAAGTGCAAGTTTTTTAAAAATGATTCCATTATCGTCTCCGCGTGAGACGGCGTGAAAACATGCGCATGCGTATTACATGTTCAGTCTATAGGAATGTGCGAGTACTTGACAACAAAGTGACATCGGCAACTACTGGCCTGGCATGCATAATACAGAATTTTTTTGTCATTTTCACAGATCTGTGTGAATGGGGACAACATTGTCTGTATGCAAAACTTTTCAGTTTTTAGTACATTGTTGTCGTGTAAACGTACCCTGATATTGCACTTTCCTGCTTCATTTTTATCAATGTACTAGAGAACCATGACCTCAAACTTGGGGTTTTGTGTATTATCTATGAGGCCTCCTACACATGCTAGTGTACTCCTAATTGTTGACAAATTTCACCTTTACAGACATACAAATTTACAATAAACATTTCTCTTAAAAAATGGACTCAAAATATTTTTTTTTTTGTTTTTGTTTTTTAAATAACATACTGTCTAAACCTCCCCCTGTATTCTAGGGGTAATCTGTAGGGATTTTATGATGATGAAGGAATGATCTCTTTAGTATGTTGTACCCAACTTCCTGTTTCATTAAGAAATGTATCAACAGAGAACATCATATGAACATATGTTAGCAAAACTGAATGGAAATCATACCTGTATAGACATTTAGGAGAAATTTATTAAGATTGTCATATCAAAGGAGGAATTATATTTGTATTGTCTTCCAACTTTGTATTGAGGATATGTCATGTAAGGAAAACCACTAAAACATTTATTTTCAAAAAGAAAAAAAATCAACGGGTAAGAGAACTACATTCATCAAACAATTTAATGGTGTCTTTTCTCTTTATTATTTTTTAAACAATGTTGCATTACTCCACATTGAGTTATAAATATACTGTATGCATGTAACAAAGTCAAAACAGAGAACATCATAGAATAACAGATTTGCTTGGAAAGAATTCAAAAAATACATGTCAGTTGTGAAACCATACTGAATCAGAAAATTTGGTACAGTACTTATTGATCCGTTTGGAACAGTGCTTCAACTCTACATTAATAAGTCCAATAACAACAGTAACAGCAAATGTAAACAATATACAGAATCAAATTTTTTTTCTCCATTCCCTGCATACTCAAAGGGAAAATCTGTTCTTTGGATTCAGCTACTCTATTAAAGTACTTAACAAGGCTAAACCTCTCCAGAAAACTGGCTTTCAGAATATTGGATGGTTTAGGATACAGTGTGTATAAGTTCAATATGAATATGTTGGCTGAACCTTTTTAATATGCTGTCACTATATAGTAATTTATTGACAGCATATTTGGAACGGGGTTATATAAAGAAATAAGAAACATGAAGTAAACTTTACCTAAAAATTTTAGTGCATAACTTTAGTCCTATATGGACAGGAACAGTGTCTAAGACAATATAATCTAATAAATTTTCACATTCTTTGTTTCCACAATGATGGCCTGGAATGTGTTTACAAACATGTAGCGTGAGAACAGTATGTAGAGCCGGCGGAACCACAGCAGCTGAGAGCGATGACAGAACATGGCTTTCTGAGGAAGGAAGAGGAGAGAGAAATAAACAGACAACAACATTTTGTTGAGTTACTGAGTGCAGATTTTTTTCTTTTTTATAATGCCACCCTTATAATAAATCAGGTAGATGACCTGACCCAAAATCACAAACGGGCACACGAGGGCTTAACATGCTACTGTAAGGAGCCAGACTGGTAGTGCCAGTTCAGGCTTTGGCAGGTCAGACAGAGGAACTGCGTCATTCAGAGACCTTTCGACAGGATTAGTTAATGTTTACAGTAAAGGTTCAAAGTACTAATGTGTTAATCAGGAACACAGCCTTTGTTTTGAGAAGGAGCTTTTTAAACTATGAATGTTCTGTATTCATAGTCTGCCGTTCAGTCTTAGGTCTGGGAATACATCTGAAAACAGCTGTACTATAAAAGCTGAGAAACACGTGAGACACTCATAATATTTAAGATCATAATTGATCCAGGGTGTGTCTAGTTTTAGTTAAGAGATCATCAGGTCTAATCAGAGGTTAAGCTTTTTGTTTAAACACCCAACTCATGACACACCTTGGCACATTTATACTCCTCCAGTCCAATGACACAGCAGAAATCAGAGGGGAGGAGCCAGCTGACCGGCAGCTCTAAGACTGATAGGTACTTTCTGAGGATGCTGATGGAGTGAAGAGAGAAGATCTGACAACCTGTAGGAACAGACGGATAAGAAAAAGTTAGGCTTAGTACTGGATTTTCACACCTTTTGGACTTTTCTAAGGCTTTTACAGTCGATTATTATTATGGGATGAGGAATTAATCAATCATTTCATAGAGATTGTAGTCACAATAAGCCATTTCAATGTTGTGTTTATGGTTTTGTCTACATACTACTGATTAATTTTATCAAATACAACTGAATACATAATGGCCTGGTTTCACAGACAGGGCTTAGATTAAAGGGCTAGTTCACCCAAAAATGAAAATAATCTAATTTATTACTCACCCTCTTGTTGTTCTACAGCCGAAATCGGCCTATATAGATATTGTTGAAAAGTCTTTATTTTGTTTTTTTGGCGCACAAAAAGTATTCTTGTCGCTTTATAATATTAAGATAGAACCACTGAACTCACATGAACTGTTTCAAATATGTTTTTAGTACCTTTATGGACCTTGAGAGTTTGAATGGCTTTGCTCTCAATAGAGGCCTCACTGAGCCATCGGATTTCATCAACAATATTTTAATTTGTGTTCCAAAGATGAATGAAGGTCTTACGGGTGTGGAACGACATGAGGGTGAGTAATTAATGACATTATTTTCATTTTTGGGTGAACTAACCCTTTAAGCCAGGATTAGGCCTTTAAGAAGCTTTTTTAAACATGCCTTAGAAAAAAACATTACTGGTGTGCATCTTGAGACAAAACAATGGCACTGACATATTTTGACAAATTTTAATGCTAGTGCAAGTGGCTTTCAGTTAAAACAGCTCAAACATGCATTTTAGTCAAGGACTGAAACCAGGGGATACTGTAATAGATTAGGAGAAAAATGGTGTATCCATAACAGATTTGTTAAGGACTCACCTATATACAATACTGTTCAAAAGTTTGGGGTCAGTAAAATTTTTGTTTTATGAAGAAATTAATACTCAATACTTTTATTCACAAAGGATTCATTAAATGTATCAAAAGTTATTTAAATGTTAAAAACGGCTTTTATTTCCAAAAAATGCTGCTCTTCTGAACTTTCTGGAATTTAGAAAAAATGTAAAAGCAGCACAACTATTTCAACATTGATGATAATAATAAATGTTTCTTGAGCACCAAATCTTCATATCAGAATGATTTCTGAAAGATCATGTGACACTGAAGACTGGAGTAATGATGCTGAAAATTCAGCTTTGCCATTACAGGAATAAATTTCATTTTAAAATATATTAAAATAGAAAACAGTTATTTAAAATTACTCTTACAATATTACTGTTTTACTGCATTTTGATCAAACAAATGCTTTGAACACAAGAAAGTTAATAATAATAAAAAAAAAATCAATCTTACAAACCCTAAACTTTTGAAAGGTAGTGTATAAAAGGCATGGACAAGCTTCTTGATGCAGACACAAAGAAACCTCCTAATACTGAGGGTTAATGACAGGGTTGTCAGAAAGAAGATCTGGCTGATTAAAGAAACACTGGGGCCTAGTGATTCACTGAGGATCTGTTATGTAAAATAAGATTATCCAGAAACAGATGGGAAACACCGGATTAACAGGACTAACCTGTCCTCAGTATGAGTGGACAGACGCGGAGAAAGAAATTCAGCTGTAAATTTAAGTTGAATATAATAAAGCACATGTGTGAAGTTTATAAAGCAGTCAAAATGAAACCTGGTCACTGATGTAATCCCTTTAAAAATATTTTAAAGGGGCCCTATATCATGCAAAATTCACTTTTACATGGTGTTTAAACATAAATGTGTCAGCAGTGTGTGTACACAACCCCCCTACAATGATAAAAATCCACCCACTCTTTTTTAAAAAAAAAAAAAAATCCTCATAAAACCTCAATAGTCTCATAGAACAAGCTGTTTTCATTTTCTGAGCAATGTGACATCTGAGCCGCTGAAGACGCAGTGGGTTAGTTTTATTTTTGAAGGGAATGTGCCACAGATCTAATACACACAAGCGATTTCTGTCCTTGCTGTTTACGGTTACAGACATAACTGAATGTGTTTGTAAACTTTGTATGTGTTTGACATAAACTTGTGTGTATTTGACAGTTTAGGCACAACATAAATACGTGAAAGATAACTTTGTTTAATGCTTTTGTGACATGCCGTGTGACAGCCAGCTCTCTGTGCGTGTGCTTTAGATGTGTACGCTCACAAAATGATAAATTAGAAGTTTAAACTAATATAGCTTTAAAACGCATGGAAATAATAAACTTTCATGATGAAGAAGCACTGCAATGTCTGTGTACGTGATTGCAATATAGATGCAGGCAGGTAAAATATCTAGCTTCCGCCAGGCCGCCTTCCGTATTCAATTTACGGAAAAAAAAAATGGAACTGGCGTCGCATCAGTTAAGCTTTTTCCGTAAGTTAAATGGGGAAGGTGTAGGACGTAGCGTAAGCATTTTGAACTGCAGGAGTAGAATACGGAAGGTGGTCTGGCGGATGCTAGATATTTTACTTCATAACTTGTTAAATATGGATTTTTTTTTTACATAAACGCATTGCTTCGCTTCAGAAGGCCTTTATTAACCCCCCGGAGCCTTGTGGAGTATGTTTATGATGGATGGATGTGGATGGAGGCAATTTCTTCAGCTCATTCTCGTTGATCCCGCTCACTGCCATTATAAAGCTCGGATGCGTCAGGATATTTATTAATATATCTCCGATTGTGTTTATCAGAAAGAATAAAGTCATATACAGGTGCTGGTCGTATAATTAGAATATCATCAAAAAGTTGATTTATTTCACTAATTCCATTCAAAAAGTGAAACTTGTATATTATATTCATTCATTACACACAGACTGATATATTTCAAATGTTTATTTCTTTTAATTTTGATGATTATAACTGACAACTAAGGAAAATCCCAAATTCAGTATCTCAGAAAATTAGAGTATTGTGAAAAGGTTCAATATTGAAGACACCTGGTGCCACACTCTAATCAGCTAATTAACTCAAAACACCTGCAAAGGCCTTTAAATGGTCTCTCAGTCTAGTTCTGTAGGCTACACAATCATGGGGAAGACTGCTGACTTGACAGTTGTCCAAAAGACGACCACTGACACCTTGCACAAGGAGGGCAAGACACAAAAGGTCATTGCAAAAGAGGCTGGCTGTTCACAGAGCTCTGTGTCCAAGCACATTAATAGAGAGGCGAAGGGAAGGAAAAGATGTGGTAGAAAAAAAGTGTTCAAAAATGTGGGGGAGATTCACAAAGAGTGGACTGCAGCTGGAGTCAGTGCTTCAAGAACCACTACGCACAGACGTATGCAAGACATGGGTTTCAGCTGTCGCATTCCTTGTGTCAAGCCACTCTTGAACAACAGACAGCGTCAGAAGCGTCTCGCCTGGGCTAAAGACAAAAAGGACTGGACTGCTGCTGAGTGGTCCAAAGTTATGTTCTCTGATGAAAGTAAATTTTGCATTTCCTTTGGAAATCAGTGTCCCAGAGTCTGGAGGAAGAGAGGAGAGGCACACAATCCACGTTGCTTGAGGTCCAGTGTAAAGTTTCCACAGTCAGTGATGGTTTGGGGTGCCATGTCATCTGCTGGTGTTGGTCCACTGTGTTTTCTGAGGTCCAAGGTCAACGCAGCCGTATACCAGGAAGTTTTAGAGCACTTCATGCTTCCTGCTGCTGACCAACTTTATGGAGATGCAGATTTCATTTTCCAACAGGACTTGGCACCTGCACAGAGTGCCAAAGCTACCAGTACCTGGTTTAAGGACCATGGTATCCCTGTTCTTAATTGGCCAGCAAACTCGCCTGACCTTAACCCCATAGAAAATCTATGGGGTATTGTGAAGAGGAAGATGCGATATGCCAGACCCAACAATGCAGAAGAGCTGAAGGCCACTATCAGAGCAACCTGGGCTCTTATAACACCTGAGCAGTGCCACAGACTGATCGACTCCATGCCACGCCGCATTGCTGCAGTAATTCAGGCAAAAGGAGCCCCAACTAAGTATTGAGTGCTGTACATGCTCATACTTTTCATGTTCATACTTTTCAGTTGGCCAAGATTTCTAAAAATCCTTTCTTTGTATTGGTCTTAAGTAATATTCTAATTTTCTGAGATACTGAATTTGGGATTTTCCTTAGTTGTCAGTTATAATCATCAAAATTAAAAGAAATAAACATTTGAAATATATCAGTCTGTGTGTAATGAATGAATATAATATACAAGTTTCACTTTTTGAATGGAATTAGTGAAATAAATCAACTTTTTGATGATATTCTAATTATATGACCAGCACCTGTACACCTAGGATGGCTTGAGGGTGAGTAAAGCTTGGGGTAATTTTCATTTGAAAGTGAACTAATCTTTTTAATCACTAGCCTACTGAGGCCAGAGACTTCTTCATGTGATAGATAGCATATCGACCCCTAGTGGTCTGAGTCATGAAGTGAACTGACCATTTCATTTGCATCAGTTTTGCACTAATCGATCAGATGTCATTCATCCTCATTGTTCTTTGCTTTCTGACACAATGTAGACACAGCAGAACTATGATCTCAGTAATTTCTCCTCTTGGGTGTAAGAAAGGGTTGGTCTAGCTCAGTGGTGCCTTCTGGGAAACTGTTTATGCAAGTATGCTGAAACTTTTCCAGAGTGCACTTAATAGAGTGCACCAGTGGGTGGTGTACTTTGCCTAGAAAACATTAGCAGCACTCCCAATGAGGGCATGATTTAAACTGTCAAATCTTACTCTATAGATGATGAATAATGATATATTATTGAACATAATGTAATGAGACTTACCTTCAGGTAGTCGTCCAGCAGAAGCTAGATGACTGTTGCCAAAGACATGAAAGAGAAAAACAAAATATGATTAATGTAACACACCAAACTCAAATACACATACACTCCAAAAACATATTCTTAATGAGCCTTTTTGTTTCCTTAAAACATAAATGAACCTGATAAGCACACTTACTTAAATAAGCAGAAATACTTATTTTCAGAAAATGCATCTTGAATAAATGTGTATCTTGTCTATATACTTTTCTATACTTAGAATTTTAAGCAATTTTTTTTGTACTCTGGGGTTCTATGGTCAATTTACAGTTGAGCTCAAAAGTTTACATACCCCTTGCAGAATCTGCAAAAATGTGAATAATTTTAACAAAATAAAAAGGATCATGAAAATTACATGTTATTTTTTATTTAGTACTGTCCTTAATAAACTATTTCACATAACAGTTGTTTACATAAAGTCCACAAGACAAAAAAATAGCAGAATTTATAAAAATGACCCCATTCAAAAGTTTACATACCCTTGATTCTTAATACTGTGTGGTTACCTGGATGATCCACGACTGTTTTTTTTTTTTTTTTTTTTTGTGATGGTTGTTCATGAGTCCCTTGTTTGTTCTGAGCAGTTAAACTGAGCTCTGTTCTTCAGAAAAATCCTTCAGGTCCTGCAGATCCTTCAGTTTTCCAGCATCTTCTGCATATTTGAACCCTTTCCAGCAGTGACTATATGATTTTGAGATCCATCTTTTCACACTGAGGACAACTGAGGGACTCAAACAAAACTATTACAAAAGCTGCAAACATTCACTGATGCTCCAGAAGGAAACACAATGCGTTAAGAGTCAGGGGTGAAAACTTTTGAACAAGAAGTTGATGTGCAAGTTTTTTTTTATTTTGTTTAAAGAACATATTTTTTCATTTAGTTCTGCCCTTTGAAAGCTACAAAAGATACTTACATGTTTCGCAGAAGACAAAAAAAGTACAATTTATTCTGTTCATCCAATTCAAAAAGTTTACATCCCCGACTCTTAATGCGTCGTGTTTCCTTCTGGAGCATCAGTGAATGTTTGAACCTTGTTTAATACTTGTGTTTGAGTCCCTCAGTTGTCCTCAGTGTGAAAAGATGGATCTCAGAATCATACAGTCACTGCTGAAAAGGGTTCAAATATGCAGAAGATGCTGGAAAACCAAAGAATCTACAGGACCTGGAGGATTTTTCTGAAGAACAGAGCTCAGTTTAACTGCTCAGAATAAACAAGGGACTCATGAACAACCATCACACAACAAAAAAACAGTCGTGGATCATCCAGGTAACCACACAGTATTAAGAATCAAGGGTATGTAAACTTTTGAACGGGGTCATTTTTATAAATTCAGCAATTTTTTTGTCTTGTGGACTTTATGTAAACAACTGTTATGTGAAATAGTTTATTAAGGACAGTACTAAATAAAAAATAACATGCAATTTTCATGATCCTTCTTATTTTGTTAAAATGATTCACATTTTTGCAGATTCTGCAAGGGGTATGTAAACTTTTGAGCTCAACTGTACAAGTCAGTTTCTTATTTTTTTATAAGATGCTCATTAAGAATATAATTTTTGTTTAGTGTATCTAGACAATAATAAAACAAATATTTACATATAACAATAGCAATTAAGAACCACCAATTTACTTGTAAAGTACTTTTCACAATACATATTATTCCAAAACGAAATGAAAATAATTTGATAATAATCACACTTTTTTGGGGGTGTCCCCAGACAAACTTCATGGTAATTTGTATTATGCACAGAATAAGTTAACCAGAATACATTTATTTTCATATATTTTTGTTTGTTCTGCCATTACAAGTACACTCTTCACTCAGCACACCTATATTGTATATCACATATTCTATATTCTAAGTATAACACTCACTCACTCACTCACTCACTCATCTTCATTTGTATAGCGCTTTTTACAATACAGATTGTTTCAAAGCAGCGATAATAGGAAAATTAATGGACAAAGATTATTTTGGCTTTACAGCAGCTCTAGGAAAAAGTTATTATCAAGCTAAAGTAAGTTTTTGATTGAATCACTTCCGTTGTAAAAATTGTTAATTATTAACTTAGGGGCTGCTTAAATGACACCTTTTTAACTGAAAACAGAAGACTTTTAATGCGTTTTTGCCGTTCATTTACTTGTTTAGTCTATAGGTATGTGCGTTTGAATGTGTATGTGCGCAGACCCTTGGTCAATAAACCAAAATACAGATACTGATATTCAGATTTATTTGTCTGCAGTCTTCGGAAGTGTCTGTCTCTTTCTCTCCTATTACACTGTGTGTGTGTGTGTGTGTGTTTCTCTTAAGGACACACACACTTCCTGAGGTCTGGGTTTTTCTCAGATTAGAGTGAGCTCTAAATCCATATGCAGTTCTTGGAACTGTCTGGCATGTCCTGGCTCTCCCAGTCACAGCACCTGTGTTGGCCCCGGAGCTCAGCCTGAGACGACCCAGTCCCAGCGCCAACTTCACCACTGTTTCCTCTTTCTCTCTCAAACACACATACACACAAATAAATTCATCTACAACAGCATAGAAGAGACAGATGTCCGAGAAGATTGGCTCTGTTTCTTATAACCAAACATTGCTCAATACCTAAATGCTGTTCTTTCTGACTGTTTTACTGCAAGCCTTCATGTAAGTCATTGCCTCACCTCAGCAGAAAACTTTATCTCCTGTTGTTTTAAAGCCTAAATCACCCCTATTAATGATTTAAGCTTTGATGCCCTTCTGTAGAAGACGAAATTAGGATTCATACAGTGTTTGAGGGTATCAGGCAAAGTCCTGCAGTTAATTGTTGCAACTTGAACAACAAGCTGTCTGGTCTGAGATCAAAGATCTGGTTTTCCTCTCCTTCTGAACTGATTCAGTGTTTTGCTGCTCTGCTGGAATATGAGCAATTATTTGTTTAGTAATGTATCTAGATACAGGTGAGTGGATATTATACAGTAATACAATATTGTGAAATATTATTACAATAAAAAAACTATTTGAATGTATTTTAAAATGTCAATGTTAATTCTTGTGAAGGTAAAGCTGAATTTTCAGCAGCCATTACTCCAGTCTTCAGTGTCACATGATCCTTTAGAAATCATTCTAATATGCTGATTTGGTGCTCAAGAAATATTTCTTATTATTATCAATGTTGAAAACAGTTGTGCTGCTTAATATTTTTGTGTCAACCGTGATAACATTATTTTCAGGATTCTTTAATCAATAGAAATTGATTCTTTAATCAATCAAAAGAACAGCATTTATTTGAAATAGAAATCCTCTTTAACATTATAAAAGTTTTTACTGTCACTTTTGATCAATTTAATGTATCCTTGCTGAATAAAAGTATTAATTTCTTTCAGCAGGGTATGTGGGCAATATCAGATCTACTGTAAACCGTGCATCAATTAAGCATGAATGAAGCTCTTTCCTATTTCATCTGGACCCACTAGGAATAATTCAGGTAATGTTTAAATAAGCAAAAGGCTGTTTCCTTTTCGAAATTGTAACAAGACACATCAAACAGCTGGCCTTCAAAACGTCTATTCTTGTCTAAGCTATTGTAACTGTTGCTTTACGTGGGGGAAAGAGTCATTATTTTCAGAAATGAGTACAATGTGACTATTTATTTTTTTAACTTGTGCAAATCTACTTTGAGTAACTGCTAACATCCAGTTGTTGTAGAATTAAATCTTGCATTATGAAATCAGCACAAAGGTACCTGAGGGTCTTGTAGATGGCAATATGATTGGCATGTCCACTCACACCTCTGCCATCAAACGTCAGCACCTGCAGAAACACACCATATATCAGAGAAAGATAAATGCACTGTTACGCACACCACAAGAGATCTTTAAACAAGTAGTGATAAATAAATTCTGCTAAATACTGGCTGTGAAAGAACATTTACAAGTCTTAATAAAAATCATTATGATATAATGATATCAAAATTATAGCCATTATGCATATGCTTGAATTCAGTAGCCTAAATGTATTTTAAATAATAACTTTACAATAAGGTTCAATTTGCTTAAATTTGTTAATACACTAGATTAAGCTATCATGAACTAACAATGAACAATACTTTAACCTACAGTACCGTTCGTGTTTTTTTTTTTTTATACAGCAAGGATGCATTAAATTGATCAAAAGTGACATTTGTAATGTTACAAATGTTTTCTATTTCAAATAAATGCTGTTCTTTTGAACTTTCTACTCATCAAAGAATTCCACAAAAATCTTAGGCAGCACAACTGTTTTCAACATTGATAATAATAAGAAATGTTTCTTAAGCACCAAATCAGCATATTAGAATGATTTCTAAAGGATCATGTGACTGAAGACTGAGCAATGATTCTGAAAATTCAGCTTTGCCATCACAGGAATAAATTACATTTTAAAATATATTCAGATAGAAAACAGTTATTTAAATTGTAATAATATTTCACATTATTACTATTTTCACTACATTTTTGATTAAATAAATGCAGCCGTGGTGAGCATAAGAGACTTCTTTTAAAAACATGAAAAAAATCTAACCAACCATACAGTTTTAATATTTCAAGATCAGTAATATAATTTTTGCGACCCCCGTACACGTTCTACAATTTGGAGAAAAGATCAGGTGGAACTTTTCCATTGCATCCCACAGAACAGAGTTTGCAAGAACTTAAACATGCTTTTTTCCATCTGCATTCTTTCTTCCCACTGAAGAACAGGGTGAAAAGGTGAACACAAGATGAAAAAACAAGCAAAAGAAAAAAACTTGAAAATAAGATGAAACACAAGGAAAAGAAAAGCAGTAATTTGAAGACTCAGCAGTGAACTTGGTGGGAGTTGTTGCCAGAACTGTGTGGAAATGCTTCTATCTGTGCTTCGTCTGCTGTGTCACCAGACAAGGGATTCTGTCTTTGGGAATGGGTGCTTTCCAAGCGGCTGCTGCACATAGCTCGAGCTCGAGTGCCAAGGGTGGAGGAAAATATGGTTGACAAAATAATAGATTGTGGCAGGTATGCAGAATGTTGCCAAACACAATGAGGCGAGTGAGTCAGCTTTCAGAAAAGACTATTGGCATGAGTGAGACAGAGGAGAAACTCTAAATACTGCGAACAGCAGAGAGACAGAATAAAAATGTTTACATGCACGGTTATAGTCGAGCTAAAATTTTTCAAATTGCCTGTCCACAGTGTACATGACACAATGTGAAATTTAATTTTCTAAGTATTAAACATCTATTGCATGTCATCTACTGTATGTCTCTCAGAGCATGTGCACAACAGTGAGGCCAATTGCAGTTATGCAACATGCTGGTCATGCAACATGCTTTTTTTTTTTCTTTCTTTTTTTTTTTTAAAAGAAAGATATATTATTGCTTTACTCCGACTGAAATTGAACTTTAAAGTGCATGCAGACACACTGATATTTGTCTGCTAGAAGAACAAAAGATAAACATGTCTGCACACACATATGTAAAGCATAAGGAGTCAAAGACCACTCTTGAATCTCTTAAAGTCACAGCCTGGTACGCACAGAGTCTATTTGTGTAATAGTGCCCTACCCACAATCCTCTGCTCCTTGTGAGAGAGCGGTAAAGCGCACAAGATGGCCACCACTCTTTTCCCACACGTTTGAAAGCCAAAATCAAATTGAAGTGTAATGTTATAGTTCAACATCAGTATTTCCATTCCCACAGCCTTTTCGACTTAAATCAAACATGAAATTAAGGGTGCAGCGGAACCGTGTACAGATCCACTGGATTCAGCAGCCTGTATTAGTGAGTGAGTGTGCGGTTTAAAGCCAGACTGGAGTGTTGGTATAGCTGGCAGTCTGCTAGGAAGGATACCGGCTGATGTTTGCAAGTACACTTATGGATGTTAAGCGATGGAGGTAAACTAAGTCATGTTGCAAGAACATTGTTTTGTTTTCTGGCTTGTTTATGCAAGTCCTCCATGCTTGGCTTTCTTTGGGAATTTCATGGCATGTGGGCTGAGAAAGAGGGAGAGTTAAGGACAAAGAAAACATTAAACAGTACACGTGAGAAAAAGAGAGGAGGTGAAAGAGGGAAAAATGTTTGTTCTAATCTTGATTTAAATATTTTTGGGGGATCTTTTCTGGAAGTCCTTAGTGCAGACTGATAGATATCTGCATTGGCTTGCCAGCAGTGACCCTGGGGAACCACATGTGTCTGCTTCAGCCGAGTTCAGTGGTATTATCGGATATTACAGCATGTGTAATTAGGGCTAAATCCAGGGGGCCAATGAAAAGCTCGTCTGAGTGAATTAATCTTGCTGATATGGTCTCTCTCAAAGCAACCTCATGAGAAAGACTCAAGCAATCAGATAAGCACATTAAAAAACTTGAATCTCTGTAAATCTCTGCAGTATAAACTTAGATCAGTGGTTCTCAGTCTCTTTGACTCAAAGGCCTCCCATTGTCCAACACAATTATATGTCCATCACAGTCCCCCTAGAGTGTCCCAGCCCAATGACTTAGATGGACTATTTTTGAGATCTGATTGTCACATGACCATTTAAAGCCTCAATTCGGTCTAGGATCAGTGTTTTATGCTGTAGTAAAAACCTTATTTCAACACTATTATTTAGAGATAGAGTTGTCAAAAGTACCGACTTCGGTACCTAGTCGGTAATGAAATTTTAAAAAATGTGATGCTTTGAGCGCTGTTGAGCGGATTCGTAAACACCTCTGATTGGCTATTGTTTTCATGGCTCATCGGATATGTCTGTGATTGGCTTCAATGATCAACGCTGTAAAAACGTTGTAAATAGTCATCAATGAAGCTCTTCACCAAGCGCTTACACAGATACACATGGGAGCATTTGAAAGCATGCGTCTATCAGCGGACTGGTCCGCGATAGACGCTTGCTTTCAAATGCTCCCGCTCCTGCTTTCAAATTCAAACACTTCCGTGTGCTTTCAAATGCTCCCGTGCGTTGATCATTGAAGCCAATCACAGACATATCTGATGAGTGCGTGAACACAATGGCCAATCATAGGTGTGTACGAATCTGCTCAACAGCGCTCAAAGCATCACATTTTTAAAATTTCAGTTCCAATAGGTACTGAAGTCGGTACTTTTGACAACTCTATTTAGAGAGGTCTAAAAATATGACAGATGCTGTCAGAGCCAGTGGAATGCTAATTTCCTATCTCTCTTGCTGATTATTGTATGTTTATTTATCATATATTTATCTTTTGTTTAGTCCTAGTTCATCTGCAACCTTGGGTTCCCTTATCATCAGTCTCTTTTGCATCTGGTTCGTTCTCAATACATTATTAATAATGACCAAAACAAACATTAGATATCCTTTGGGAACATTCTGCAAAAAAGCACACACTTGTTTCCTGTTTTTTGGGATTTTTTTAGTGCACTCAACTCTTTCATAGATTTAAAAGGCCTTCACGACTTTACCACTGTCATGTCAAACTGCTCTCCAAACCTGTCGAGGTGCTCTAAAGGAATTTCTGAAGGATTAGGTCATACAAATAAACTCCAGTCTTTTGGATGAGGTGGTCCTGAATAGATATAAATATTCTAGACGTTTCCTACCAGACTGATGCCGTAGTTTTGGATGTGTTTGAGGATCAGAGAGGAGACCAGTGCAGTGCTCCACTGGACCGCTGGGTCATCTGGAAGCTCTCTGCATGAGCAAGAGAAGAGGAGAAAAACATAAAAGTGTCATATGGTGATTTCACACACTTTTATTACAGATAAAAAGAAAGAAAATGAGACAGCATGTAGGCAACTAGATTTTTACAAAGTTGTGTGTAAAATTTTGCGTCTTAAAGGGTTAGTTCATCTAAAAATTACATTTCTGTCATTAAGTACTCACCCTCATGTCGTCCCAAACCCGTAAGACCTTTGTTTGTCTTCGGAACACAAATTAAGATATTTTTGATGAAATACTGAGCCCGCGTTCGGACGTAAACACGGAGGCTCTGCATCGAAAATAGCGTAGCAGTATGACAGGGGACAGACAAATTTGTTGAATAAAGTCATTATTTTTGTTTTGTTTTTGTGCACAAAAAGTATCCTCGTTGCTTCGTAACATTAAGGCTGAACCAAAGTAGTCACACTGACTATTTTATTGATGTCTTTAATACCTTTCTGGACCTCAAAAGGTGCAATGACGTTGCTGTCTATGTGTGGATCAGATACCCTCGGATTTCATCAAAAATATCTTAATATGTTTTCCGAAGACAAACGAAGGTCTTACAGGTTTGGGACGACATGAGGTTGAGTACTTAATGACAGAAATTTCATTTTTTGGTGAACTAACCCTTTAATGCTTGTGAGTGGTTGCATGTGCGTTGCTGTATGGTTGTTAAGCTGTTCAGAGTGGTTCAATGTGAGTTGCAATGTGGTTGCTAGGTCATTGGTGGGTGAGGACTTCCTGGGCCAAATCAAAAGAGCCCACCCGCACATGTCTGTGATATTTTGGTCTCTAGTTATGGCTCGGTGCCCTATGGAAGCCCATTTCTGCCACAAAGTAAAAAAAATTGTAAAAAAAAATTGTGTGAGAGTAAATAATAAGGTCACATTTGCAATTGTGAGATATAAAGTCGTACTGCATCAAAGTAAAGTCATATTAGGACAAAGTCACAATTACCTTTTTATTTTTTACTCAGAAACAGGCTTTCATAGGTCCTAATGTCAAATCAATGTGTTTTTTTTTCACCAATTTTATCATCTAGGAGAAAACTTTGTTAGGGTGATTAGATAAGAAATTTAACACCTATTTCCAACATGCCACATCATTATAAGGGTATCATCCATACTGATAAAGGACAAATTACAAACCAAAGTTTAAGTCTGAGTAACTCTTGACTTAGCAAGCACAACAATGAGTGGCATTATATACAATAGTAAAGACACAAATGATGGAAGAGGTTTGTATATACTGTACTGTCTATGTTCTATGTGTAAGTTTGATTTGGACTGAGCAAAAAGTTTCTATGTGCCAACACACACACAGCTGCAACAAAACAGCGAGGTCCTGGAAGGGCAGGTTCTGGCCCGAGGGCTACAGTGTTGAGCGAGAGTCTCTCTATCTGATTTACTGCCACAGTCTCACTACCGCTCAGCTTGAATGCATCCCACAGTCCTCTCTGAAGTCTGGGATCAAAGGTCACCCGGGCTTTTCCCTCTCATTCATCTGTAACTACAGCTCAGGGAAAACAAGGGCCATGCATCAATCTCTCTCTTTCTTTTTGTTCTCTTTCTCACACACACAACTTTCACTTGAACACCCCACATAGCTGCTGTGTAATGTATTGGGGTCAGAAGAAGCTCCGCCCACTGTGGACAATCACTTCTTCCAGCAATCACTTTTGCTATGTTTTACTCCTAGACACCTTTATCAAACATCAAACATTATAACAGCAAAAAGAAAGATAAAGAGAACAACTGAGTAAGAAGAGTGTAGGGTCAGCATCGAGAGACAGAAGCTCCAAAACATAGTGAGCTGCCTACCTAGACAGTATTTTAAGTCATCGTAGGTTTGCTTGAGATGTGAAGGCTGTTCCAAAAGGTCTGTCTAAGACAACTTCCCCCCCCCCCCCCTCTTTTTTCAAAATTCAAAGGCAGCGTCACATATACCTTTTATGGAGACTGGAAATGGCATTGATGTGTTAGGATAGGACAATATTTGGCCGAGATACAACTATTTGAAAATCTGGAATCTGAGGGTGCAAAAAAATCAAAATATTGAGAAAATCACCTTTAAAGTTGTCCAAATGAACTCCTTAGCAATGTATATCCACTCACAAAATGAAATTTTTGATATATTTATGGTAGGAAATTTACAAAATATCTTCATGGAACATGATCTTTACTTAATATCCCAATGATTTTTGGCATAAAAGAAAAATTGATAATTTTGTGGTCCAGGGTCACATATTTAGTTTGGGGTTGGTAAGATTGTTTAGTGTTTTAATAATGTGAAATATTATTAGAATTTAAAATAAAGTAGTTTTCTATTTTAATATATTTTAAAATGTTTAAAATATATTATTCCTGTGATAGCAAAGCTGTCTTTTCAGTATCATTACTCCAGTTCTCAGTGTCACAGATCATTCAGAAATCATTCTAATATGCCAATTTGGTGCTCAAGTTGTACTGTTTATTATTTTAGAAACTGTGATACATTTTTTAGGATTCTTTGATGAATAGAAAGTTTAAAAGAACAGCATTTATTTGAAATAGAAATCTTTTGTAACAATTTAAGAGTCTTACTGACCCTAAACTTTTGAATGGTAGTAAATATATATTGTCAATAGTTTAACAAAGCCAGAGAAACATTTTCAGAGTTGCAAAAGTTTATACATGAATTCTAACAGGCAGGAGGGCAAACAAAATCGCTGGAGGACTCTGTATCTACACTGATTCAATAGCCAGATATTGGATATGGCAGGGCAAAGTGGACTGTGATTGGCGGAGAGGATCAGGCTGGCAGCACATACCAGCTGGCACTGAATGTGTTAAAGACAGCCGGCAGCAAAATCCCAGCTCAAGGTCAGGGGGTAAGACGAGAAGAGGGGAGTGAAAGTCAGAGTGAGGGAGAGACAGATAAAGGGAGAGAGAAACAGAGCGAGTTGAATTGAGGCTACCTCCCTCTCTTGACAATGGAGCTTGACAGTTGTTTCTGTTCTTTTGTGATGGATCTGCACACAAATCAAATGCTGGTCAGGGTCACAAGGTCGGCTCTGGAGGATACCCTATCAGAGGCGGGGTGGGTGCGAGGTGAAATGTAGAAAATGGGGTGACTAGGAAATTGGGCAGTAGCAGTTGCAGTTAGGATAAGATGAAAGAGAGGATGGAGAGATCTGATGTACAAAGACACTGAGTAGGTACTCATAAGATAATGTAAGAGATGGGACTTGACTTTAGAAAAAAAGAGATATGAATTCCAAGACATCTTTCTACATACCACAAAAATATTCATCAAACATGCTGGTTAGGGTTTGTTCTTAAACCCCTTCAGCAGACTATAATGATTTTTCGAAGCTGTACATAAACACATTACGTTTTACAAGAAAATACTGTTTCAGTTTTTCTACAAATAAAATTCACATTTAATTCAATGCGTTACTTGCTGTTTCTTTAAAATTGTTATTGAAATTTGTTTCTACACCAATTTTTTCAGTGCATTAAACCTCTTAATGTACAGACATTCAATGTTTTGATTTAACCAAATATAAGATATTTTCATTTCATTTTGCTTTCTATTGTTTTAAGCTTAGAACTTTGAAGAAATGTTAAAGTGTAGAATTTTGAAGTTTAGAAACCCCCATTGACTTTCACTGATAGAATGTTCAGCAAAATATGTAACAGACAGTGATACAGTTACAAACCCATATGACTTTCTCTCTCATGTATAACACTAATGGTGAATTTCTGAAAAATATAATAATAATAATAATAATAATAATAATAATACATTTATTTTATATAGCACCTTTAAAAGTTGCTTTCTCAAAGCGCTTTACAAGCAAACATAACAACAGAGAAAACAACACACTTTAAATACAAAAGATATACAACAAAAAATGCAAAAAAATAAAATGAATAATCAAGTAAAAGCAATCCTAAAATAGAATGTTTTGAAAAGAGATTTTAAAAAGTCACTAATGTATTTGCTTCCCTGATGTCAGCCGGGAGAGAATTCCAAAGCTTAGGAGCATAAGAAAGAAATGCTCTATCACCCCTAGAACGAAGCCGTGTCTTGGGAACAACTAAAAGACCAATCTGAGAGGAACGCAGATTACGACATGGTGTGTAAGGCATTAATAGATCAGTCAAGTACTGAGGAGCCAGATCATGCAAAGCCTTATATGTTAACATAAGGATTTTAAAATCAACACGGTACCTGACAGGGAGCCAGTGCAAAGACTCCAAAACAGGGGTAATATGCTCACCAGCCCTGACCCCAGACAGAACTCTAGCAGTTGTTGGAAATTTCAGAAGCGAAGACCAGGAGACTTGGATGTATCTTCAGCAGATTCTTTATTGAGAACACGTGCTGTCGGTAGCTGCAGTCATCAAGTCCAACTAAGGCAGTGTACATTGTAGTTTATATACATTTTAGGGGGCAGTGCTTAGAAATAGAGACAAAGCACCTGGCTGACGACCTTAAACAAAGCATGCAAATGAAGCATCCAGGTATAGGAACCCGCCCCAGACTCTAGAGTGTCGCAAGTCCTAATCCAATCAGCATAACTATTCAATAAATGGGACAGGGGCTCCAAGAGCCATTAAAGACAAAAGGTGAGAATCTCAGTAATCTGACTCATTAGACATACAATAAAGAGAACAGGAACTGGCAGAAAACTCTTGCTGGAAACTTTGCTTAACAGAATCATTCATCTGATGTCATCATCTTTACCTTAAAATGCTAAATACAATGTACTTCACCTTAGTATTTCATGTGATGTTATGTCAGGATGTAGGATCAGCAGATCTTAAACAGATTCTTAAATTTGTAATCCCACACAACCGAATTTTATAAACAATGAAGTTTGTTAATTGAGGATTTAGATACTCCAGCTAGAAAACCATTACAATAGTCAACACGTGAAAAGACAAAAGAGTTTATCATCCTCTCAGCAACTGAGAAGGATAATATCTTGGCTGCTCTTTTACATATAATGAAAGTGAATGAGGACTGGGTATGTCAAGCTTCAAATGACAGAAAAACATAAGTACTATAAAGTGGTCAATTACGTTAGAAGTCTTCTGAAGTCACACAATTGCTATGTGTGAAAAATAAACCAGTCTTGATAATTTGATCATTTTCTTCTACGCAGAAGCTCTGAATAGACCACAGAAGTCTCTTGAACAACAAAAATATCACATCATTGTCAATGATGCCAAACTGCTTTGGATCTCACACGTCTAAGTTTGGTCTTCTTTTAAAACAAAGCTATCGTATAACCTCAAAAGACATAGAATACAGCACATGGGCCACTTTTACGATATCTTTTATGGTGTTTCGGCATTTTGGAGCTTGACAAGCTTGACAAAACTTCACCGTCTAAAGGAAAAAATTATTGCAGCCTCGGTATGGCGTGAGGATGAGTAAATGATGACAGAATTGTGGGTGAACTGTTGCTTTAATAATTTTAGCACATACGCAAACATTCTTTCCAAAGTCAACAACAACTCTGAGTGTTCAGGCCTTTTTAAGGGAAGAACGTTTCAAAGCTTACACATTTAATCTTCCAGAACCAAGAACACGAGAAAATGGAACAGAAAGAGAGAATGATAATGAAATAAAGAAAGCAAGAGAAAAACACACATGATTCTACCTGACCTTTTTCAGAATGGATCAAGGCAGAGTGTTGGCCTCGCTATAGCAACAGTGTCAAATGCCCCATAGTAACCTCTCTGCTCCCTCCCTTCCTTCTCTCTCTCGCTCACTCGCTTGTGTAATTGCTTGCAGGCATCTGAATGCAGCAGATGAACTTTAGCCTACTGAGGAGGCGGTGTGTGTGTGAGCAGAGAGGGCGGGGGGGACTGGCAGCGTTTGTTTTGTCTGGTCACATGAGGCCAGGGCTGCCTTTCCGTTACAAGGCCCCGGTGAATGCTGGGAAAAGCTGACTGCTGAACGACAGTTAACCCTTCCAGCATGTAAAATATCTGACTGAAATGGGTTCAGGTTTGCAGTCGTGTTTGTGCAGATTTATGAAGTTTAAGAAGCACTTTTATTAGTCAGTAGCTCTGCACTGCAGAAACTGGAAAGCTCAAACTACATTCTTCATTCATTTAGATGTTTAGGAGCAGCCTAACAGCTTTTTTCAGCCAAATTTAGAACACCTACTAAAATAAAATTACACTCTCAAATACTTGGCACAAAAAAAGCCTTGCAGCTTTCAAGATATAATACAGAGAACATTGCTTTATGATGAAAAGAAGAAGGGGAGCAAATCAAGAAAAATGGCAGGGAACACATCAGCTGAGCGTTTCTGCCTCGGAAGAGATATAGAAACCCCAAATGTTCCTAAAGACAAGCTCTTGGCAGGGAGTGCATTTTCAGTGCTGTCTGGTAACTGTGTTAAAAGAGCTCATCTCTCTGAGTGTCTTGACCTGCCATCAGTCCCAACACCCACCTGACCCGACTTTCTGTCCTCTTCCTGCAGCCTATGAATCACACAGGGTTTAGTTTCCTTGACGAATCCATTTATAATTAAATATGGAGGGTGATGAATGCTATTGCTTTTTCCTCTTGTTTCTATTGTCCAATGCAGTTATACATTTTCATATTATTCAAATATATTTTTTGGCAAACATTGGTTGATTTATGGCTATATTATGGAAGCCCATTCCCGCCGCATAAGATAAACAAATCATGCTTTTGTAAATCATAATTATTAAAGTCATAATTAAGACATTAATAGTCAAAACTATGATATACTAAGTCATAATTATGAAAAGGTCAAAAATTGTACTTAAAAAGTCATAATTATGACAAAAAATCAAAACCGACAAATAAGTCGAAATTGACAATAAGTCAAAATTATGAGATATTAATGACCTCATTCATTAATTCATTATTATGACATAAGTCGTAACTAAGATAAAAGGTCATAATTATGAAATAGGTTACAGGTCTTGACCGCATTACAGCTCCATATCACTTCGCCAAATTATTTAAGTTATTTCAAAGGTCCTTACAGCCTACAACAGCAAATGAACCAAAACCCACAAAGACACTGACCAAGCAAATATGACAAACAATAAAATAAAAATGACAAACAATCTTTATGTTTTTCTCACTAAATGACCTTTTATTATCTATGGCAGGGGTGTCGAATCCTGCTCCTGGAGGGCCACTGTCCTGCAAAGTTTAGCTCCTTAAACACACCTGAACGGCTAATCAAGGTCTCACTAGGCATACTAGAAACTTCCAGGCAGGTGTGTTGAGGCAAGTTGGAGCTAAACTCTGCAGGAGAGTAGCCCTCCAGGACCGACTTTGGACACCCCGATCTATGGAAAGCCAACTTTCTTTCCTCCGTTCTTTCTTTTGCTGTACACACACACATATTCTGTGCAGACACACTCACACACAGACGGAAACATACATGTGCACAGAAACTTGTTGTTAGCGTTGCCTGGCGATTGACTTTTTCGATAAAATAGTTTCACAACTGAAAAGCTACATGACATTTCTCAGTAGCGAGGTGGTAACGTTTCTGTTTTTGAAGCAGTTAAACTTATATCTTTGCTATTAGTAGAGATGCTGCTGCTGAACACTGCTGAGAGTTTTACAGTTATTCCTGACATAATTTGAATTGAGGCAACAATGTCATAACAAATTTCAAGGCCCAGAAAGGTAGTAAAGACATTGTTAAAATAGTCCATGTGACAACAGTGGTTCAACCTTAATGTTATGAAGCGACGAGAATACTTTTTGTGCACAAAAACAAAACAAAAATAACTACTTTATTCAACAATTTCTTCTGTTCCCTGTCATTCTCCTATGCTGTATACGTTGTTGACACAGTGCAGCGCTTCTGTGTTCTATGTCAGAACACCGCTCAGTATTGGCTGACTCTGTCCACGTGAGCAGAAACCTCTTGAATTTCATCAAAAATATCTTAATGTGTGTTCTGAAGATGAACAAAGGTCTTACGGGTTTGGACCGACATGAGGGTGAGTAATTAATGACAGAAATTTCATTTTTGGGTGAACTAACCCTTTAAGATTATAGCTTCCTTTATAAATTCTCAGACAGCCTCTGTGGAAATGCAAGAGCTCTTTTTTCTGAGAATCTGTATGTATATCTGCCCAGTTTACAGAAAACATGAAGGATAAACATACAAAAACTAACCTTACACCCATTGTAAGCTCTCAACACATGACAGAGACACAGAGAGAGACCTGTCAGAGGAAGTAAACAGAGGACAGGCACTCAACCTGATGTCACCCTGCCAGGCAGGTGGACTGTGTGGTCTGTGTTCAGACAGACAGAGAGTACATCTGTCTGCCTCAATGAATAATACAGAAAAAGAGAGAGAAAAAGAGCACGGGGGTCGACTAAGTACAAGTTCAGTGAAGCGTGTTCAGATGTGCTCTTATCACAAAAGCACTCCCATGATGCATTGCCTCGGTCAGAGTGTAGGCGGTCAATGCAGCTGTGTGCCGGAGAGAGCAAAGCAACTCTGAGAAGAGGGTCACACGACTCATTCAGAGCCCATAAGGACACACACTCTGAGACAGTAAGATACAACAAGATACAACAAAGTAAGATACAACAGAACTTTACAGTCAGTGTACAATATAATGGATATCATACACATTCACTGTGCAATGCATGTCATAACAATTCAATGAATCAGAAAGACAACTTTTAATTGCCAGCAAACGAGCCTACGCAGATAATATAATTAGAGATGATGATAACCACAAGTACATGAGGTCTACAGTCCCACATAGTCAGACATTTGAGAGCTGATATAAAGTCTGATCCACTCTGCAGATAAATCTGCAGACCACTAACTTAAACAGGAAGAGGCTATCTGAACAACATGTACAGTTTCCTCACATGTTTAGGGTAGGAATGCACCAATTACAATTCTAGCTGATATCGATAAGCTGATACTAAAAATCTAGGGGTGTCCCCGACTACGGATTTACATAGTCGAATCAGATTCGAATCAGATTGGGGGGGGCACTAGATAGTGCGCACAAACTCTTTCCGTGCTCAAGGCCAAAGGAGTGTAGGCTACTTTGACAGGCCCGCGCGCTCAACTGTGCACGAGATGGAGCGGGACGCGGAAAATGAAGTAAGGCCTATACCCGCGCCTTAAGACAATTTTTATTTTCTTTCACAAACAGAGAAACAACTTTCTAATAAAGCGACCAAACTGCCTGTCAAGTGATAGACGAAACTGACAATGATTTTTATCTTTTTTAAACTGAAATGAAAGGCAATGTGGATAAACATTCACAGCCACGATGTATAGAACACCACACAAAGATAGGCTATAGGAGAAAATGAATAAAAACATTTTGGATCAATAAACCTTAAAAATATATATAAATAACTGCAGAAAGGCCACACTGCAGATAGATATGCATTTCACATGTCGGCAAATCAAATTAAATCGGCTAAATTGCCTGTGTGAGCAAGCTTTAAAGTCATCATGAAATTAAAATTGACACTATTTACTTTGTTAGTGCATATTACTAGTCTTGTGTTGAACAATTAATCCGTGCAAGTTAATACACAGAAAAAAATTGTTTGTCGTGGTAATCTTTAATCAAAAACTGAAAAGTTACTTCCGGTCTGGAATGGCGTTCCTTCTCTGATGACGTCAGTTTGACGGCTTGGGTTGAAAATGCTTAAACCACTCCCCTTCAACCGTTAGTCTGCTATGAGCGAGAGATGGAGAGGAGGAGCGCTAAAATAAAACCCTGCCCTCTGTTCAATATTCCGTTTCACTTGGAAATACGTCACAACACTGGAGAAAAGTCGTTTGCAACTTCCGGTTCACGGGGACTTTAACTCTACAGCGCAACATCGATGCACCAAAAAACAATCAAAAATTAATTTACAGAATTGAATTAGAACAGAATATACCATTCTAATAAATAAAAATAATTAATAAAATGAAATAGTCATAATCAAGTCTCAAGTGCAAAATGCCTAAAGTGCAGGGGAACATATATTCAAAACACAAGCCACAAATAGTTAAATTAGATAACCCAGAGTGATCAATAAATAAATTAAAATTAAAGAAATTATTAAAATAACAAAAGTATAGCCAGAATTGTCAACTTTGTCTTTTTAACTGCAGAGACAATAAACACTAAACTGGAGTGGCAGTCTTAGCTAAACATTCACAGCATCCAAAAATCAAATTAGAACCGGCTGAAATGTTTTGAAATCACTTTTCCCCTACCTGATCGAAAAAAATCCAGTCTTTCACGCGACCTGCCTGTGTCCGTTAGAGTCTTTTCAAATAGCTCGCTAGTCAGCTCGTTAACGTTGGCCGGCAGAAATGCGCTGCAATGTTTGTCCTTGTTGAGTGGTAGGACATGAGCTGTTGGCACAACTTGCATCTTACCTTTTTTGGATCATCTTTTACCATTTCAAAGTGCATCCAATTCTACACTTTAGATTTTCTTATCCCAGACATTGTTAAAGATGTAATCCCTGCCGCCAAGATGCTCCTCTGTCGGTCACGGATCATGGAAGTGAAACTTAAATCTGTCACAGGGGTGGTTGGATTTATTCACGCACATTAAAAATATTTATTAAAAGCTTCTTTCTTTTCACATTTTTATTTACAGCATTATCATAATAGGCTGTATATTAACCTATTAGGAGAGAACCGGTACGTCTATGTAAAATCAGATATTGAGCACCCCCATATCTCGTTTCATAACACCTCTGCGAAGATTCGACTGTGAGATTGGTAGTCGAATCAGGCTCCTCCTATCGAAGCATCAAATCGTCGACTATTCAGGGTCACCCCTATAAAAATCACTACTATTTTGAATAAAATAATCCACTAAAACTTAAATCTACATTTTTTGTCAATGTCAAATCAATGTCAATCAACTTTATAATGTACAGCATCAAAAATGGATAAATTAATTTTGAGATGAATGAAACAAAATGTACCTGTTAAGTTAGCACTAGATGATGGTTTAAAGTAATCTAAAAATAGGCAGAATCAAGCAAGAACAAATAATTCATATTATAATATTAATAATGCAGATAAATACCTATATTGACAGAAACCGATATATATAAAAATACACTACAGTTCAAAAAATGTAAATGTTTGATCCAAAAATACAGCAAAAACAATTAAATATTATTACAATTTAAAATAGCTGTTTTCTATTTTAATGTTTTAAAATGTAATTTATTCCTGTGATGGCAAAGCTGAATTTTCAGCATCATTACTCCAGTCTTCAGTGTCACATGATCCTTCAGAAATCATTCTGATATGCTGATTTGGTGCTCAAGAAACATTTCTTATTATTATCAATGTTGAAAACAGTTGTGCTGCTTAATAGTTTTGTGGAAACCCTGATACATTTTTTTCAGGATTCTTTGATGTAGAAAGTTCAAAAGAACAGCATTTACTTAAAATAGAAAGTATTTAGTATATATAGTCCAGATATATTGTACATCCCTGTAGTTTAAGTAAAGGCAGGTAAATTGAAGGGGAAATAATACAATTTCAAAAACTAGTTTGATTCCTCACAAAACTCCTAACGACTAGACAAGCACCTTGCAAAAAACAACTTTGTTTCCTAGTTGACTGATAAAAACCCGTGGACCCTGATGCCAGGATATTATGTAGCAGGCTAGCCGCCAGCCAGCCAGATAGCAATTGCTGACTTGAACCAGTTCTTACCAGTTCTGCATGCAATGTGCGTGAGTGAGTGAGCGGTCTGTGGACGTCTAAGACTGAGACTAAAGTCCGCAAGACTTTGTCACTCTAACTATGTGCACTCATGTAACCTTTGTCCACTCAGTTGAGTGTGTGTGCGTTCAGAACTCTGCGTATAACAGCGGTCGGTGCTGCTGACTGCAGGGAATGAATAGGATCATTGCATGCACACCAATCACTGATCACTACACAGCGACCTTTCCTGATCCAGCTCAGAGCCCAAATGACCCTGCCAGGACGCTGACACACACACACACACACACACACACACACACACACACACACACACACACACACACACACACACACACACAAAAGCTTAAACGTGCACATGAAAGCTAGAGATTATCACAGTTTGCTAAGGTCATGCTAGGCAAACAAAAGACCCAGAAGCTCATCTTTCAGATCTATGTGTTATCAGTTCACTGCAGTCGTCAGTTAACTATGCTCCAACAAAATCTGTAACATACTTTAGATAAAATAATAAAAACAGATCAGGATGACCTTGATTAGAGTATTTAAGTCACTTGCGATCTGGGTTTTTGGCTATGTGGGGTGTTTGTGTACGTGCTTGTGAATGACTATAGAGGAAAGAATCATAAAGATTACAGTGTCAGCTCCCGGTTAAAGACTGAGATACGGTAGATAAGGTGAACGAGGAAAATGGATCAAAGTTTATTCTGTGTGTACATTAGGTTAAAAAATAAAGATAGGGCGAGCAATAGAGAGAGATACAGGCAAACTGGGCGTTGTGCCAGCTGATTATGAAAGTTCCAGGTGGGTGTCTGAGTTTACATGATACTTATGACCTAGTCAACACACACAAACACTCCCATGCTTCTCAGAACACACCCCGATTCCACGTACCGCCACTAGAGCAGTCTAAAACAAGACGACTGCTAACTGACCCCACTTAAGCAAAGGATTTGTACTACACACACACACACAGACAGTGATCTAAACGATCCAAATTGAGGTAAATGTGACAGCTGTGTCCAAAGCAGTCAAAACATGGGCGTATCTGATCGTGCAAATATTCATATTCATTTGGGACAGCTAGAGGGTCCATTATGCTTTAGTTTTTCCATTCTTCCAAGAAACCAACAAACTCTAAATGTGGAGAAGTTTCAGCCATGCAATGGTGTTTTGGACCTCTGGGGCTCTGCAGAGTTTCAGCACGAAAACACCAATGCCAAGAAGGAAGTTTAGAGCGCACTTTACTAAAGGAACAGATTCATGCAGGGAAGAACTGCAGGCAGGGTGGGTCACAGCACTTGGAAAACAGCCTGGAAAACATATTACCATGACTATGCAAATTCTTTTGGGAGAACTTGAGTTTGTGACACATGCATCATATTTTTTGCTTGCCATTCTCTGGGTGGACAGGAAAAATCTGGTTTATTTTATTTAACAAAATTCCATTGAAGCAAAGTTTTTGAAAAAGATTGTTTTTTTTTTTCATCTAAAATGCCTTCATATGATTTTTCAGCAAGAGGATTGCAATTATTTCCAGAGAAACTGGAGTAGCTAAAGACTATACAGAGCACAAGTTATCTGAATTTTATTGGCATTACTGCCTGCCACACATTTTAATTCTTTTTAACAAAAAGCAAATACCCATCTTCAACATGACATTTTAACTGTATAGAACCTTTACTGTGGCGAAGATGGATGGAACAAGGGCACACACTGCAAAAAATCTATTTTAACTCAGTATTGTTGTCTTGTTTTCAGTAAAATGCCTAAAAAATACATTTATTTGAGAAACAAAATATCAAATGTTTTCGAAGAATTCCAAAAATGCTTAGTCAGGTTCATTAAAATGCAGTAAGAAAACAAAACTGGTTTTCCGTTTGTATGGACTCTATGCAAGGGGACATGTATTGTATTTCTGCTAAAATCTCAGTGCTACATGATGGCTTCCTGTCAGTTCTCTATACTGTCCTATCTCAATAAAAGGCAAAAATACCAAAAAATAAAAGATTGTGCTTCAAACCTCAAAAATCCTTATGCTTCTTCTGAAAAAAGGTATTAGCAATAGAAGTACGCTCTGAAGAGACAACATTTTATAATTATGTATAAATGATCTCTCCCACACACGCACACACACACAGCTGGTTTGCATAAATGCAACGACAGCAAATTGCCTGGCAGAACTTCAGGTGATATTTCAACATCTGAGTCTTATAAAAACACCCAATGATGGCTAATACCAGTTACAGAAAATACAGACATATAAAGCTGCGGTGGTGGTGTAGTAGTTAAAGGTCAGGGCTGGTCACCGAACGAGGCATCGGCAGGCCCTTTCAGAATCTGTATGTGAAGACGTCTACAGAAATCATTGCAGATTTCAGAAGAATTGGAATGTCTGTTATTCAAGCTGTTTTTGTGTTGTTCATTGTGTTTACTAAATATTTGGATGAAAAATTTACTCACAGCTCCGTTTAACATATTTTACCATTGCAGTTTTTCCTCTAAAATCAAAGCATACTGTTTTCATCTGAGTCTATTAACATTGTAGCTTTCAGCAAGGCATTTAACTTCAGGTTGTCCTTACAATAAGTAAACTGTAGGTTGCTTTGGGTAAAAGCACTCGGTAAGATTTTTTAATGTTTTAGAAAGAAGTCTATTATGCTCACCAAGGCTGCATTTATTTGATTGAAAAATACAGTAAAAACAGTACTGTGAAATAGTAAGACAATCTAAAATAACTATTTTCCATCATAATAACTTTTAAAAATGTATTTTATTCCTGTGATGGCAAAGATGAATTTTCAGCAGCCATTACTCCAGTCTTTAGTGTCAAATGATCCTTCAGAAATTATATTAATATGCTGATTTGTTGCTCACAGAAACATTTATAAATATTATCAGTGTTGAAAACTGCTTAGTATTTTTGTGGAAAAATTTTTTTCAGGATTCTTTGATAAATAAAGTACAAAAAACAGCATTTATTTGAAATAGAAATCTTTTGCCACATTATAAATGTCTTTACTGTCTCTTTTGATCAATTTAATGTGTACTTGCTGAATAAAAGTATAGCATAAGAATAAAGGTATAACAAAAGATTACAAGTATTATAAATACTAACCCTAAACTTTTCAATGGTGTAGTGTAAATATTACTGATTCGTGTCTCCTTCTGTTGGTTACATGTGCTTCAGCCAGACTCTGGCACAGCTAAGCAATGACGGAATATGTGGGTAGGAAGAAAACTTATCTGGCCAGCCTGTATTTCGGAAATCTGGAATATAGTTAATATTTATAGAGTGAATGCGAAAAACAGCTGATGATTCAGGAAAACACTGAAAATTCAACTGTGACTAAGAAAACACCACAAAGATGTGAGGAGCTCACAACATTATCAAACTGATGTTGGTAATCATGGGATCACAATGACTATTTTAGAAAATCCTGTCCCATGTACTCTTTTTTTCAGGCTGTGTCATCATAGAGTTCTCAGAGGGGTGGAGGACTGCCCTCTTTTAGTCTCCCGGCCTGGTCGTTTATGTCCTAAGGGTGACAGAGCGAGCTCCCATACATCAGCTTGAGCTGTCTGTGCCTCTGTTGTGACAAGAATGGAGGGGTTTCATTTGTAGCCTGGCCAATGTTTGCTAACAGGGCAGCATGGTACACCCTTAATGGGTGTCCTCTCTGCGACTGCAGCCTCGGGGGGATGGCCACACTGGACCTAAATGTTTATTTTCAGAGCATTAATGAAACACCCCCACCAAGAGTGGAATAGGGCTTATTGTCAGTGTTGGGAGCTGATGGATTGACACAATTTTTATTATCCTAATGGAGTTATGCTGAAGATCGGGGTTGGCAGGTCTGTGCATCTTACTCATCAAGTGAGGTTTTTATTATGTTCATTCATCAGAAGCAACTGCATAGTGCAAGAAAATCTGTTAATCTGCCATATAATGGCTTTGCATCATTCATATAAATGCAACTGTGCTCAGGTCAAATTCAAATAATTAATCAATTTAGCAGTAATTATGGAGAGATATCTTATGTTTTTATATTGTTTTACCATTTTCAACATTGATAATAATAAGAAATGTTTTTTGAGGACCAAATTAGCATATTAGAATGTTTTCTGCTAAAAAAAAAAAATCTTTTCCATCACAGGAATAAATTACAATAAATTATATAATCTCTATATTATGAACGCAAGTCATACAGGTTTGGATCAACATGATGACGGGCTTTTACATTTTGGAGTGAACAATTACTTTAAATGAAACTGTGTCATTTGTGCGGGCCTTACTTGTCATCTATGACGGTGACATGGTTGGATGGAATTCCCAGAACTGCACAGCTGTCAAGCAGTTCCCTTTTGCGTTGGAGTCCTTGATTGTTGTAATTGCCTGAGCATTGCAGAAATATTTTATGTCTCTTTTACATTATACAAGCATAGCAAATACTTCAGTATAAGTTCAGATTTCTTTATTTAATCAGTTCAACACAGAGTTGTTGAAAATTACATTATTAAACAGCATGCATTTGCAAGGTCAAAAGTTAAAAAGGTTTTTATAAATAACCAAGAGTTTTCATCAGAATTGAAAAATGATTCCGGTGATGGTTTTATTAACGGAATAGTAAACCTACCTGTTGACAAACATAACAAATAAACGGATGCTTGTGATTCAACAAGTTTTAAGATTGTAGGTGCAAAGAACATGCATTCGTCATCTGGATGTGCAGTGACTAACAGAGCTCGAGTCTCGTTGGCTGTCACGCGCGGCTTGTCATCATCTGAGTTCCGTAAGAGCGCGCCGGACCTCTTTTGTGTTGGACAAAAATGTGCGTTTCCAGTGGTGTATAAAGGGCTGGATATTTTACTTCGTAAGTGTGGCCATAACTGACTAAATCTGTAATACACAAACTTTATAGAAACAGTGTAAGCCACAAAGACAAATAAGATGGAAACGAAAACAAACATCTCGACCGCGCCATGAAAGAGTCCGTGTAGAACATCGTTTCCTGACTAATGGTTCCTATAGACCTGCAGATAGGATTGTTTAAATAAATAGACTGGGTTATTGTAGGAAACTATAATATTATTTCTGTTTCCAACCTATATACCTAATCTAATTTTGAAGTCCGAAAAAAGCACAACTGCACGTCAGAATTGATTAAATTATAGTTAATAAACGTCTTAGCTGGAATAATTTAAAAGGCGGAAGCATATATAAAACAATTACTAATACGGGAATCAGTTCGTTTCTAAAAGATGATTTTTATTAAAACACCTCTTTCCCTGTATTTCTGGTGTACAGCAATATACGGAGATTGAGGCTTGGGTGGGGTGAAGGCAGCCTGTGGGGAGAGTTTGAACGTCACACCGTTTCATCCTGTTTGCTTGAGAAAAACTCTTTCACTCCGTCTCCTCAGGTGCACAAGAGCTGCACAAAATGCAAGCCACCAGGCATTCAACAAGAAGAAACCGGTACACTTGTGACGTATATTAATTTCTGGCGCAGAATCATAAAGAAAGCGACTCGAATTTATATCCACGACTCATTGAGGACAAATAACAAGCCTGTGTTTGAAGTGTGTGTGAGTGCTCGCGCAGTCTCACTGCCGACGAATTACATTACCGCACGTTTGAACCGCACAGACTCACATTTCAGCGCTTATTGGAGTGTCTTTAAGGACATGAGGTGAGTGTATCATTGAATGCGAATATTTTAAGCGCTTTGTGGTGAATTATACGCAGGCTCGTGAGAACTGAGCGCGTATGTTCAAGATGGCGACGCAGTTTTGAATGCAAAGGTGCAACATTCAGCTAACGGCTGTTTCTCTTAGACTCTCTCCCGGCTCATTTTGCTCTATATATTGATTTAGGTGATCTCATGCGGTTGATTTACATCTCTATATACCCGAGATATTTAGATTTTGTTTGTGGTTTCCGGGTAAATAGTGTTCCTCGGATTAACTAATAGTAGCTTGTTGGCTAACGCCATTGGTGTGAGTTTATAACACAGCCAAGAGTTCACTGCTGAAAATCATTATTAAAGTCTGCTCTGTAATATATACACATGAGCTGAGACTTCTCATACTTGTGGGTTTCCTAAAACGTTTTATACTTCTTTTGCATGTAAAAAGCCAGAGTAGTCTCTAAAATCATGAGAATAACACAAGTGCTGAATGTGAAACCTGCTGTATTCAGTATGTGTCAATTTTGCTGCCTGGAAATTACATAAAGTTTGGACTTATGCACCTGCGATTAATCGATTTGGCAGCACAAAAAAATCAAAATATTAAGAAAATCGCCTTTAAAATTGTCCAAATGAAGTCTTTAGCAACGCATATTACTTACAAAAATAAATTTTTGATATATTTACGGTAGGAAATTTACAAAATATCTTCATCGAACATGATCTTTACTTAATATCCTAATGATTTTTGGCATAAAAGAAAAATCGATCATTTTGACCCATACAATGTATTATTGGCTATTGCTACAAATATACCCGTGCGACTTATGACTGGTTTTGTGGTCCAGGCTCACAAATGTACATACCCTTGTACATTTTATGTGCATAAGATCTAATTTGTTTGCGCTCACAGGTTCATAATAAGACTCGTATATTGAAGGGGAAGCACCTTCCAACACACTTTTTAAAATACTACTTCCAACCAGTTGTTGTTGGTGAGTGTCAACTTTTAGCATGTCTAAATATTAGTTAGCACCCAGAAACCCTGTGAATACATTTTCAGAAAATATTTTTCAGATCTGTTAATTAGGGTGCAGAGTACATACACTGGCATAAAAGCAGAAGTTCACAGTGAGCATGTTTATAACCGCAGAAGGTAAGAAAAGTAATTGTCATTCCCATACCTTGTACTTTTCTGTTCAAGGTGACAGACTTGGGTTGATTTGGCTTTAGTGCTGTGAAAAATCATGCTGTTTTGAAATCTAAATCTAAAGATGACATTCAGGTGGATCCAGCACACCTCTTTGGCTCTCTCTCTCTCTCTCTCTCTCTCTCTCTCTCTCTCTCTCTCTCTCTGTCTCTGTCTGTCTGTCTGTCTGTCTCTCTGTCTGTCTCTCTCTCTCTCTCTCTCTCTCTCTCTCTTGACCCTGCAGCAGAACGCAGCTCTGTTTGTGGCACCACTTGCAGCTTAATTAGGCTTGCCATCAGGAGAGATACAATGTCCCTGTAAAGAGTGCCAGGCCAAACCCCCCCCCCCCCAATTTCTCATTGCTGTTGCTGGCTGAGAGACAGTGGAGTGGAACACAGGACGTGTAACTGTTGTGCTGCCGTGTCTGTGGCACAGTAATGCTAGTGAGCGAGCAAGCACCGGAAAATACTCAGGGGCAAGCTGCCACGTTGACTGAGTTTTGGAGGGGTTTTGTTCCCATTGTATCATTTAAATATTCTTTCACTATTCCCTCTTGATAAAATTGTTGATTTAATTTTAACAATGTTATTATCAGTTAACTGATTATCATATGATGGGTCAACACTTGGTGGTTTGTTTTGTTGCAGAGCAGTGTCTGTGAAGGCCGTTGTGGTTTAAGGCATTGTTTGTAGAGATGTTCAAGGACTGCAGATCTGTATGAGGCGCGTAGATGCCAAGGTGTAGGGATGTGACGGTGAGAGAATTTTCCCACCGGTTAATCGACATGTAACAACACCGGTAATACCGGTGTCACCATGGGGCGGGGCCTCCACCTTTTTTTATTTATTTATTTATTTTTTTTTTTTTCTCTTAAATCGCTTATGAATGCCTTTGTGGCCTTGTGCAGCCGTGTGCATTTTACTTTCACTTTCAAATTAGCAGCAATTGCTTGAATGGTGGGTTATTCTTACTGAAAAACACAACAAAACAGTACAACGACAAACTCGCTTATATTAAACATAGAACGGTTATTAACAAAACGAATAAGAATACACCATGCTAGGCCTAATATAAAATAACAAATAGGCTAACTTACACAACGTTTATATAAAAAGCTGAAAATCAAACCGTGGAAAATGTGGAACCAAATAAATAAGGAACAGAACGTTTAAGTTCTTTAGTCAAGAGCAGTGAGTAATTCTCACTCTTTGATTAACATTAATGACACTTTAAGATCTGCCGCTGCTGCACACGACGCGGATCTGACATGCGTCCCATTTTCTCACAAATCTTTGCATTCATTTAAGACTTAATTTAACTAATTTAAGACAGCTCTTATGAGGATACTCGATAAAACTGACATGTTGGCATAATTTGTGTGTTATGGTTCGTTCAAGCGCGGAAGAGAACTCGATACTGGCGCACGTTGTGTGTGTCACATAGGCAGAACATTCACAGACAGCGCGTTCTCTTTTGTCTTGTCACATTTGAATCATTTAAAAGCATTTGCATGAATAAGAGCTTGATCATATAACACAGAAAAATGGTTACCGCGTTAATTGTGTTAAATATTTTTAAGGCGTTAAACTGAAAAAATTTGCCTCGGTGCCACGGTGGGCAAGTGATAAAACCGGTGTTGTGACTGAACACCGGTAACACCGACTTCCGTAGCAAGCCTACCAAGGAGTTTGTTAAAGTTCCCATGAAATGGAAATCTGTTTTCTAAATGCATTTTAATGATCTTATTGGGAATAATTCATCCATGCATGTATATGTTATTATTAGGGATGCACCGAAATTTCCCCTATGGTTTTGGCCCAGAAATTTAATTTTGGTGCATCACTAGTTATGTTTATTTATTTATTTTTTTTTTTAGGGTCTGATCACCGATGGTGTGAGGACCCTCTTGGAATTGCTCCATTTATAATTTTGTTTATTATTTTTTTATTATTTTGACCTTTCATTCAAATACATCAAGAATATGGAACAATTTGGATTCGTGCCAAACGTGAGACCAACGTAGCTTTAACTTCGTTTTGGCTTGAGGTTTATATAGCTAGGCTGATTTTATTTTTCATTCTTGTTCTGTTTTGAATACCGTTAAATTGAAAGGATTTGTTGTGGAGTTTGGGCAACTAAAATAGTATATAGCATATATTTAGTTTTATTTAATGATATTTTACATTATTTCTGTATGTAATAATAAAATGCGGCTTATACGTGACTTTGTCAATAATAGATAATAGATCAATAATAGATCAGAACTAGGGCTGAAACGATTAAAAAATTGTCGACAAATATTTTTGTTGTCGAATAGTCTTTTCATCTCGAATGACCTATTTAATGGCCTGCAATAACGTGGTTTGACCAGTGGGGCGCTGTAGCGCAATACTGTAATGCAGCTCTCCCAGATCGAATCCAATAGAAGAAGACACGGTGCTTCGGAGTGCATAGTGCCAACGAAGTCGAACTCGTAAAATGTGGGAGTTTAACATAGCATTAAACATAACAAACATAACGTTTAGCATAACTACAAAAAATGTTGTCATGCAGGGCCACCAACTCTTTCAAACTCACTGTTCTCACGCCACACGTCCATTTTCTCACGCAGTGAAAGATACATGGCAGAGCAAAGAGGACACAGACAATGCGCCGACAGATGAGACAGATCAGGTTACTTTTGATATAGGCCTAAAACAAAGTCTCAGCTTTTAAATTCTGTCAATTTTACTACGGGATTCAAACAATACATGTGGTTTTGGCGCTCTGTAATGTGTAGTGACAGATCGCTGTAGCACCTCGGGTCAAGCGGCACGTGAACCTATTATCTCCTCTTTTCTGCTATTACAGCACGAAATAAACATGAATGAACTTCAAAAAGTATGTTGAAAGATACAGTACAAATTACTGAAATGAATCCATCTCTAATGTAATCACTTAATCAGAGTTTCTACCGCAGAATGATGTCATTAAAACAAATTAAAACAAACATTGAAAACAAATATGTCACAAAATGTTACATTTACCTCAGGAAAGCCATTCAATGACCATAACCTCGATAGTTATAAAAAAAAGAAGAAAAAAAATCTAGAGAGGAGCATTTTCAAAAGAATATGCACAATATTACATATTGCATATTTTTACTTATTAAAAAAGTTCCCGGACTTAATAAAACAGTACTAGTCATTTTAACAGAGTTTTTTAACAAATTCATTAAAAATACACTTTCAAAAGCTGAAGAGATTTCATTGTTTTATTTATTAAAGTATAACTCAATATTTTAACTAATTGCTAGTTGAATAATCGAACAAAGCATACTGATTAATCAGTGTAATAATCAATGATTAGTCGATTAATCGTTCCAATAATCGTTAGATTAATTATCAAAATAATCGTTTGTTGCAGCCCTAATCAGAACATAACTTTTAATTTAAATAAACAAAAAATGTAAATATTTTAGTGACGCTTTGGATGAACAACATATAATCAGTGGCTTCAGTGAGCTCTTTCGACAGCGCGTGACGAGCTCAGCTTCTTGTATGCCTTTTCGCCGCAAAAGCAGCTTGTGATGCCGTCCGCTGAAGAGATGCTTTTCTATGGCAAGGAACTTCTTTGTCGGGCTTGTTCAGATGGTGACAAGTCAACGGTCTGTAGAAGAACGGTTCAGTGGAATTGGCGTTCGGTGCCGCTTTATAAAGGCAACTAGCGCCAACCGCTATTCACACACTTGAACGCTGTTGCGACAACTGTTTTCTTTTTTTATGCAGGTGTCCACACTTTGAGAACCACTGGTTTAACTGATTCAAAATTCTTACTGTCGCTTTAAGGTTAACCACTTAATTATGAGCATCCCTAATCTCAACTTTAACCCTTTAGAACCTGAAGCTAAAATAGGTCATTTTTACATATTTTGTTTTTTTGACTGTAAAATTCTAACAGAATGTGCTGCCTTCAAGTGCAAGGTTTTTTTTTGTTTTTTTTGTTAGCTTTCAAGAAATTAGTTATTGACCATTAATGTGTGTTGAGTTTGTAAATAGAATTTAAACAGTCAAAAAAAAAAAAAACAGAAATAAATTCAGATTTTTATTTAGAAAAAAAAAAAGAAAAATAATGAACGAAAGAATCTAGAGACTCTCAGCCTCCTCCCAAGTCTCATAAAAAATCATCCCAATCGCCTCTTGTGTTGTGTACTACTTCTTCACTATGTTTTTGTTCATTTTCTTTATTATTTTATGCAATCCAAAACTCTCTAACCTGCAGCGCACCGTATCTCTCCGTTCAAATTCTTTCTTCCTGCTCTCCCAAAAAGCTGCCGTCATTTGCTGACGGAAATCAAGAAATTACCGTAATAAGCCATATATTGCCGAAAAGCGCATGTTGTCTCCTGTCAGGAACAATTCGAATTATTTTGATAGTGCAATTGGTTGAAGAGTTATGATAACATGAATACAGCTTGGTTTGATGTGTCGGCGACGACACAGCCGGTTTAATAGGGTTAAAGGGATATTTGTTCTAAATCTGTATGACTTTCTTCTGTGGAACACAAAAGATATTTATAAGATCTTTGGAGTCCAAACAACATAGATCCAACTGAAAGTCAGGTTAGTAACAACATGAGGGTGAGATGATTTCAATTTCATTTTTTGGGTGAACTGTCCCTTTAAGATTGGCCAGCAGAGAAACTCACTCTGGGAGAGGTTGCCATTTCATGCTGATCTAGGTTGATCCTCCTCTTCCCAAAAGTAATCTTGACCATCAGAACTGTTCTCAGATCATTGTTAATGTTAAGATTTAATAATCTTCCCCAGCACAAATGGATGTATAGCTTTCAGTATTATTTTTAAAGAGTTTTGAATATTTCCTTGACCTTGACAAATCAAATCATGTCAAGTCACCTTTATTTATATAGGGCTTTTTACAATGCAGATTGTGTCAAAGCAGCTTTACAGTGATAACTGGTATATAATTTTGGCTGCATAGCAGCTCTTAAAGAAAATGGTGTCAATGCAGGCAGATCAAAGCACTGTTGAATATCAAATGTCAAGTCAAATGTCAAGTGTCCAGAGTGGTGGTTTAGTTATTCTTTATACCTTAATTTATCTCTATAGTGGTGTTGATGGGGCCAAATGACATCATGTTTCTGACAAATCCTGGATTTTGCAGGATGTGGGAGTGTCATGCTCTCTGTCTGCTCTCTTGTGCTGAATATTTAGCTTTTACAGTGTTTCAGTGTCAGGTTTAATTTGTAAATGAGGTGTCAGTGTTTGATATGTTTTGTGAATGCTGCCTCTGTGCCTGTTTAGTATTATTCTCTTTGTGGATTTCTTTTGATATAGCCTGAGACGTATATTGGGGGTAAGTGATGACACAAGGTCGAATTAGGCCTGTCACGATAATAAAATAACCGTCTGATCGTAGTTATTTGATTATTGTACTCTTTTATAGGCCTACGGCACAAGGTGGGGGAGTCGTGGACCAAAAGAAATAGACAAGCACCAATTAAGTCTTCGTGCAATATATTCAAAGTCATTTGAAGCCATTCCATAGCTTAGTGTGAGGGACAGAAGAATATTTACATTGTTAAATTAAAGTTCAAGGAAACTCGCCTTCCCTCAGCTCAGCTACAGCTGTCAATCATTCTCCGTTCAGCATTCAAACAGTGCGCCTCGTCCGGTTACGACAGTCAGCACGGTAAAACTCTCTCCAATATGATGTATTCCCATAATAATGAGATGTGGATTTGCATAAAATGACTTTATTTTGATGATTTTGACATTCTAAACACTGATTTTGACATTCTAAACTATGTCGTACTCGCTACCGGGTGTTTGTTAGGTCACACAGCACAAGGACTATGAATTAGCAGGGCTCTAGACTAACTTTTAGCACTGGTGCGCTCTTTTTTTTCTTAGGTGCACCAGCACAAAAGTTAGGTGCACCCAAATTTTCGACCGCATCGTATTTAACACCGCAGTTTTACAAGTTCACTTTTTTTTTTTAAAATCGCTGTCCATATAGGCAATATTGACTTGTAAATGATTAACTAACAATCTGGTCAACATAAAGTTCTTTATTTGAAGCACAATTCTACAAAAAAGGTAACTTGCTGAAAAAGTGTTGGTGCTTAAAGTGCTTCATTACTGCTTACACATGTAATGGATAGTATTCATAGTATTCATCACACTAAGTATTCATAATATTCATAGTATTCATCACTATTCAGCAGTGATTAACATTGCACAGTTAATACAGTCATAGTTCTGTTCAATATACAAAGTAACTTTAATTTTAACATTGTTTGTGGTTAAAAGAGATGAAAATGGAATGGGGAAATAGTCAATTAATTAATCGTTTAATTCTTTTATTTTGTAATGTATGTAATGTTTATAATAGAGCCGTTAGTCTGTAATGCCGTTATTATAGTAATGTTTGTAGTAGATCCGTTAATCTGAGATCGATTGCTCATGTCTCGCTTTCTCAGATGGTATCGCGAGAGTTTCTCCATACAGGCGAACGTTCTCAGGTGAGATCGCGAGAGCTGCTCATACGAGTAAATGCCATCACTGAGGAAACGTCTCATCTCGTGATTATTTCTCCCTGTTTATTCTCAGGTATCGGATCACTAAAGTGATTATAATGCAGTTCGAAAACGAGTTTGAATGTTGAGGACATGTGTATGTAATAGTTGAAAAAGAGTAAAAGTTTCATTAAGTTTGTTAGTGCGTGCACACGAGCGGAGCACATGGTAGCACTTCTGTGTCATTCTCATACGTTGTTTACGTCCAGCGCTTTCAGGTTCTATGTCAGAACGCCGACTCGTTATTGGCCGGCTCCTGCGTCAGCATCACATGCATGCGTCGTGCTGTCCACGTGATCAGCTTTGGTCAATACTGAGCCGGTGTTCGGACGTAAACACGGAAGCCTTAACTTACACAGTCAACTGTGTAAGGATAATGACAGGCAAGAGAAGAGATTGTTGAATAAAGTCATTATTTTTGTTTTGTTTTTGCGCACAAAAAGTATTCTCATCCCTTCATAACATTAAGGTTCAACCACTGCAGTCACGTCGACTGTTTTAATGATGTCTTTAGTACCTTTCTGGACCTTGAAAGTGTTGATTATATTGCTGTCTATGGAGGAGTCATATACCTCTCGGATTTCATCAAAAATATCTTAATTTGTGTTCCAAAGATGAACGAAGGTCTTACGGGTGTAGAACGACATGAGGGTGAGTAATAAATGACATTTTTGGGTGAACTAACCCTTTAAGCATCATTCTGCACCCGGGATGCACATAAGCGGTTTGTGCTGCTCTGTTTTGAAGCTTTTTATATAATCATGGTTTTGGGCACTGAAAGATTATCAAATCTTTTTCTGTCGTATTTATCATATGATGTTGCCCTATTAAAAAGCTGCACAATACATTAAAATAAGCATCTTTTAATTAAAAAATTATATTATTTGTATATGGGCTAATTCTTTACATTCATATATACATATAAAAATTGTTGAATGTATGAATACATTAATGTATTTTATAAGAATACAAATAGTAATTTTTTTATTAACTTTAGATTTTATAAAATTACTCTGCACAAGTTTTTTTTCAATAATTACTTTTTGCTGCTGAATAACACTCAATCATTTTTTTGTCATAGCTTTGATTATATATTTTTATTAATATGTTGATTTTCTCTATAATGAAGTAGTGTGCATTTAATGGATTCTGGATTGTGTTTAACAAATCAAAAAAGTGACCATTAGTTCATACTCTATATCACAAAGTCTACATTCAAAGGTCCAAATATGAATTTTGAGGTCCGGAACAATTGGTTATTACTAGAGGTGCACCGATACTAAATAAAATAAAAAATAAAAAATATACTGCCGATTATTCAGAATTCCGATAGTTTGATTTTTCTTAAGGAAAAAAAATCTCTCCCAAATAATGTTGCAAACTATACAGGGAACCCTCTCATTTGGTACACTACAATATTAGAGATTACAATTAACAACAGAAGTTTTATATTCAGCTGCTGTTTATTTTCAGATATAATAAAAATAAAAATCAAATAAAAACTGAAACGTTTGTATAAAACTTATCACATAAGGTAGTTTTCATAAGCACTTGTTGTCTTCATGGCAAATTTACACAAACATAATTAACAGTAAATAAGCTCCTCTCTAGTGTTTTTTTTTTTTTTTTTTTTTTATATATATATATATAGATAGCTAAGGAACTGTGAACATTGGAAAACATTCCTGAGGTAAATTTGACATGATGTGGCATATTGTTCACAAGCTGTTTTATTGACGTCTTTCCGCGGTTGAAGCACAAATAAAGTGATTACATGAGACGTGATACATTCCGGTAAGTTGTACTAGGCTATATCTTTCAACATACCTCTGATGATGATGCATGTTTTTCGAGATATAACTTATATTGAAGAGGAAGAAAAGACTCGCGCTCCGAGCTGCCGCCTGAGCTGAGGCTTACAGCGATCTGACACGTCACATTTTAGAGCATCAAAACGCCATTTATTGTTTGAATTTCATGATAAAATGTACAGAATTTGAAAACTGAAACTTTTATTCTTATCAGAAGTAACAAAGCACAAAGCCTTTTGCGATTATTGGATGGGAGGCGCTACAAATAATATTTGATGTAGCAAAAAATAAAAATAAAAACGCAGACCTGGCAACCCTGGTTCAAAATACGGGTGATTCATAGGGTCAAAAAGAGCCTGCTTTAGCGTCACTATTTTTAAACTGTTAATGCGTTAAAATTTAACACAAAAGCTGGTTTGCCAATCGCCAAGAAGAAGAAATTCAACACGAGTGATTTTCTTCACACACAGTATGTACGAGTTGCAGTCTGAACACGTTTTTCCGCACCCTTTTGATTGACAGGATATAATCGGCCCTGATCATTGGCTGTTTTTAAACAATCGGCCGATAGTGATAATAATAGCTTTTATCGGCCGATACCTATTGTTGACCGATACATCGGTGCCTCTCTAGTTATTACAGAACTTGTTTTTAATAAACATGCATAACAAATCAACTAATTTTTTGAAAAAATAAAGTGCCTTTTGCATTCAAAATACATTAATAACAAGTACAAAAGTGGCAAAACAATTCATTTAATGTGTTTACATCGCTCAAATAGAGCACAGCCAGCTACAGAAAAACTGGTAGCCAGGCAACATATAAGTGACCAATCCTGAGTGGTGACGTCACTTCACGAATTCTACCAGCACGGTTCAGCACGGTTAGACAACCGTGCCGAGAATTCTGGGCCGAGAACAGTTTTTGTAATCATGCCGTGCCGTGCCAGGCTCAAGTGGTAACACAACTGGAACCATTCCTTACTATTCTAAGAACCGTTCAGCCCGAAGGTGGAAAAGCGACTAAAATGTCTGTTTTGTTTCATAGTGGCGTTTGACATTTCCACTCTTCACAACTCCAACTGTCTTGTTACAAATCAAACAGAATGGCTTTGTACTGGATTGGGGCAAAATGAATGCATACCTCTCATTAATAGTCATAATCGTCAAAGCCCTAAAACAGAAAATTTCATAATCGTGACAGGCCTAGGTCGAATTTATGGCATGAATGGATGCAATTAAATGGAGGAGCAGGTTGAACCTGATGAAAGAGAGACAAAAGGTATAAAAGTGAAGTGTGGACATATCAAATAATAGGTCTGCTGTATCTCCTCCTGATTAGGCTGTGCTCTTGTTCAGGCTCTGACAGATAAGCATTATGAAGTGTGAATGGAAAATCCCATCTGCTAACGTTCTGAACGGAGGAGCACTCAGCCAGCTCCAGTCATGGAGATTCATGCTGACTGATTTGGGTATGCAAACAGACTCTCGTGTTGGTACATGGGACAGAGCTTATTAGTGTGTACTGAAGTGTGACCTGTGATCTCTGAAAGCCAAATAAATGCCCTTGACCTTTTGACCTGATATGAAAAAATTCTTAACTGAACACATTTATTTCAGGGTTATACAAAAAAATGTGTTCTTGCTTTACTAATATTTAAGTAAAATAGTAATACTTGCACCTGTATGGAACAGTCCAGCATTTGCTCTGATGGTAATGCATTGATTTGAATGGAGAAATAGAAGTGTTTGTGGGGTCACCGGCATAGCCCAACTATTATTGGGTTTAAAGTTTGTCTATGATAATGGAAAGATTATGGACTGAAACCACTGAAGCCTTTGGTTGCATCTTCTGTTGTTGCATTTTGCTGGTACGTGTCGGGTGTTAGGAGAGATGGATGCTGTCCAGCCACAGATAGCACCGGCATTGAGCCTAAGGTCAACAGGTGTGCTTTCACAAGACATTACATCAAGAGACAGCACTGATTCAGCGAATGCTGTGTACACATAGGGCTGGGCGGTATATCGAGTTTGTACGATATACCGATATATTTTTAATATACGATACGGAATGAGGCGATACCGGTTTTATCGATATACAGTAGTTTTATACGAGCGCATCTGAAAAACATTGCTGCTGTGGGGGAAATGCATAATACAATTTGGCTTAAACATGAGACATGCTTAATATTAAAGGCTTTAAAAATAACTCATAAGATTAAGATATAGTTAACATGTAGGCCTATCGTTTAAAGCGGCTTGCCCCGTCAGATGCTCTGACAGATTCATGTGCTGACATTTGCGCTGTTTAATGCTTTTGTGATGTGGTGTTTTCATAAGCGCATAACTTACATTTCACAGATATATTCTCCATCTGTAAATGTTAGAAAGTCATACAAATATTTCCATTTTGCTGTCAGGAGTTGACGAGCCTTCTGCTAGCGAATCTCATTCTTCTCTAAACTTCATAGACTTCCGTGAACGAGCGCTGCCGTGCGCATTCACGCCAAACGGACGGAGCTCAATAGAATGGGATCGCCATAATTCTGACTAAAATATATATTTTGATAAAATGTTTGTTGTTGAACAATAAATGTGCCATATGTAGAATTTGAAACCTACAAGTAAGTGAATTTTTATGATGGCAGTAACTCTATATATATATATTAGCTAATTAGTCTGTGCTTTTTTTTCTTTTTTTTTTTTTAATTTTTAGTCTAGTGAATTTAACTTCTGCTTTAAAAAGCATTATTTTTATTTTTAGATTGTAATTTTACAATGTTAGAATGTAAAGTAACTTTCTCTTTTTTGCACATACTGTAGGCCTATTAGTGTGCCAGACTATATGGTTACATTCACTATATTTGTATTAATAGCTTTCAATATAAACACTGTTTGTAGGACAACATTAGGCAGGATATTAAATTAAGATTTTTAAAAAGTAAATACAGATTTTTTTTTTTTTTTCTAAATCCAAATAGAAAAATGTAGAAAATACCGAGATATATACCGTATATCGCCATTTAGCCAAAAAATACCGAGATATGACTTTTTGGCCATATCGCCCAGCCCTATGTACACATCCATGTTACCATTACATGAATTACATTGTGTATTATTCTACCTTTCTGTTTAACAGAAGAAAAAAAACATAAAAATGAGCCATCCTGTAGTTTCTGTGCATTTTTACATGCATTATGACATCTGGCATACCAGTGCTTTGGCAACAAGTCAAGTCTTTATTTTTTACAGCGCTTTAAACAATAGAATTTTTTTCCAGGCAGCTTTACAATAACAAACAGGAAGGTAACAAAATTAATGATGCAAACTTCATCAAATATAAGGCAAGTTGACACAAAGATGACACAAAGCACATCAACGAAAATGACTGCACTATGTGGCATCTGTCTTTCAAGAATGATTCAATGCTCCATGGCTCTACCTATCTGCAGTTGTTTTTAACATTTGAGGCTAAACAACCCTTCACATTCTTCACAACTCAAGGAGCCTGCAGTGGAGTAAATCTAAGATCACTCTCCATTTATGTACACCATCTTGACGGTTTGTCACCATCCCAAAATTTCAGTAGTCAAGACCAATAGCGGTAAAATTTCATTATTCTCTATAGCACAGCAATATTCAATAGTAACTAATATATCTGTGAATTAAATTTAAATATTCAAATTGTGAAGAACTTTGGTAACTAACCAGTTTTGGCATCATTGACATCATTAGAAATCTCATGGGCTTGATAAGATTTGAAACATTTTTTTGTTGGTTTTAGGATGCCAGTGCTTTTTCTGGAAAACCAAGCAGAACATTTGCATGGCAATCCTTCCTGTAAAACAAAGTATGTTTAGTCAATAGGTCGCACATTGTGATCTGAGACCTTTTAAAAACTTGCTCGCTCAATGGAAAGAGTTTGTACTGAAGACTCCACATTTTTTTTTTTTTTTTTTTTCCTCTTGAAATGTTCTTATGTTTTTCCCCCCCCTTCTCTCTCTTCCTCAGGTGGTTTGACAGCACAATCATGCCATCGTTGAGGCCGTGATTGAGTAGCAGCGCTCTAGGCCCCGTCTGAGCCTCCGGCACCCCACCAGGCAGCCGCAGCATGTCCAGTTCGGGCTTTCCCCCCAGCCAGGGGTCCTTCAGCAGCGAGCAGAGCCGTTACCCACCACACTCAGTGCAGTACACCTTCAGCTCCACACGCCACCCGACGGTCAGTACCACAAACACCTTTGCCTACACCGCGCGTTACACTGCCAACAAACTACATAACAAGAATGGTGCTGAAGTAGAAATGTAACGGTAATTTTCCTATTCCTGAATCGCTTCTGCTTTGGACTTAACTTGTTTAATTTTGTGTGTACAGTGCAGATCCTGAACCACAAGATTAATAGCACCACCAGTTCTCTCAGAGCATGCCTAATATACTGCTGCAAACAGCTATTACATATCCTTAGTTTAACGAGAAAGGTGTTTTGTAAAATTTATAAACAGGAAACAGGCGTGATGGGGTTTATATGTCCTCTGTTTATCCCTAAATGTCAATACCAGTAGGACGTTGATACCAACAACCCATGTGTTTTAAACCCACATTAGTTAGACATGTATTTGCAGGGCTCAATGCTAAGGATTTTTTTTTTTTTTCTACTGGCCCAGTTGGGTCAGGTCGGGTTGGGACAGTGGTTCAAATTTTTACTTTTTCAATTTAAATTTCCACTGTTTACCTCCTTTTTTCTAACAGCCAGACCTAACCCACTTAATTGTTCACCTCTGTATAACATGTGCTGTGTCATGGGGTGTTCACATGTACAGCAGTTTTATTGCTAAAGAGTGGATGTATTATTGGTTGTAGTGGGAGTTTCTACTGCTGGATGATCTCACGTTATTGACTGGCTGCATAACTGCCCATAATTTTTGAAAATCTCCATTTCTGGTGTTCATGGACAATTCGGTCCACCTGATGAGCAGAGTCTGTCTTGGACCCCACAGAATAACTGTTTGTTATGTCTGATCAGACATAAACATATATGGCTTAATATATTATAAAATGTTTTTATGTATGAATTGTAATGTAATTAAACATTTGCTAAGCTAGCGGTTAGCTTGCAAAAACTAAAGGCTCGAATACACCCGACTTGCAATCTGGAGGAGTCAACACTAGTTGCCAAAAGTCAGAGCCAGTCTGCAGATTTTGGGCAGTGGAGTTTGATTTTTAATCAGGCACTGAATAGAGTTGCCTATTAAGAGTTCTTTCAGCCACTGAAATTGTTTGGGGAGACTTGATTTAAAGGTAGGGTAGGCAATTCCGGAGAGGTTAGCAATAGCAAGCTAGTTTTGAAAGCATGAGATCTTGAAAGCATCTCATAATTACAGTTGTGACATGGCGTGAATGCGGCATACGCTTGTTGTTTTTTCTCAGGAGGTAAAAGGCAACTGCTGTTTGTTTTTGGCACTCGTTGACTGTCTACAACTCTGCATAGCTTTACGTAGGGATGGGCGATATGACCAAAATCTTATATCACGATATGAGTTATTGTATATCCTGATATATATCACAATATAGTTATTTTTTATATCAATTTTTCATACAATTTGAAATTTCATAATTCTTATCACCATTTTCAATATTTAAAAAATGAATACTAGCCTAAAAAAGCTGTCTCAGGCTTACTGAGACACGGTGATAAAGAGCAAAGAAAACAAACTACAATAGAACAAAGACACAAATGAAATAGACCTGAAAAATTTCAAGCACTAGAAATACTATATAAAATGTATAAAGTAATCAAATGTATAAAAAACAATGCATAGTCTTCACTGTGTAAATAAAATATACATTTATTCTTATTAAAGTTACGAAAGCAAGCAGGGAGAGATTTTCTCTCTTTTTTTTTTGTTGTTGTTTGATTAGCATTAATAATGACAGCAGGTAAATTTGGATGCTGTCCCTTTAAGACTGACTGCACCGATCCATTATACTCATGCCTTCTCTATCTCAACTGTACCTTCACTTAAGACCTAAATGGCTCTGTTTACTTGCAAATACATTGTCACTTTGACACATAGGTTTGTGTATTTAACCGTTCAAGCCTAATTAGGTGGCAAAAAACACTGTTCAGTCCTCACGCACTGTATGTGCAGCGGCTTCGTGTCGTGCGTCTCTTAAACAGCGCTGAGAAACAGTCTCTCAGAGAGCGCGCGCATATGCTGAAATTAGTGGTCTTTCGCTGCCAATTGCGCTTCAATGATTTGAAACCACTTGTTTTTAAACTGCAATGCTTAAAAATGCATGCAAACGATAAGCTTTCGTGACCACGCAGCACAGCAACGTCACGTGAGCGTAACCACGATAGTCCAAAATCTCTACCGGTTGACACATTTCTACTGGTTAATCTTGTCTACCGGTATATCGCCCACCCCTAGCCTTACAGAATCCGCTGGTGACGTGTGATGTCTGTGTGAGCAGGGTGCACAGAGGTATGGAAATACATGTTGACAAGCAGGTAGGACATCCTGTCATTGCATTCGCTCCAAATGAAAATTTTTTTGGTCCTGAGATTTTCACAGAAGATATGTGTACATGTTTTAATATTAAGACCACTTTTGTTATTGATTGCTATCAGGATGTGAAGAGGGTTTAAACCAGTATGACAAAAAGTGTTTATAAAACAAATTGTCTACCCTACCTTTAATGGATGGACCAGTAAACAGTGGAACATTGATTTTACATTAACTTCTCCTTCATCTTTCTTATACTCAACAACAGTATCTCTCAGGAGATAATGATCAATTTTGCTTCAATATCTTCACTCCTATTGGTAGTGGATGCATCGTGTCAAATTGGCATAAAAGTAAAGCAAGTCTACTAATTTGCATAAAAAGTAAACACATTGCCAATTGTTTCTACTGCTCATGTCTCTGGAAATCACCAACTCTCATTGAAATGGAATGACTTCTAGTTTTTACTCTGCAAATTGCTTGTAAGCTTAGTTTCTCTATTTCCCCAACAATTCCCCTCTGTCTCAGATGAAAGGAGGCCAGAAATGGCTGGGCCTCAACATTACAAATCAATTTGGGTATCACTGTAGTACATTCCTCAGAGCTAGAGAAGCAGAAATAAACAGACCCCAGCTGTTCTCTCTCTCGTTTTTGGCACTTTTTCTCTTTTTTTTTTTTATTCACATTACTCAATTATTTACACATTTCCTGTTTGCAGACATGGACATGACCATGTTTGTTCTGAGGTTGTTAGCAGTTTAGATGCATCTCTTGGACAGATGGTCACAAAGCGTGAGTGTCTTCTTGAGGAAATCTGATGTCTGTCTATTTCAGTGAGGTGACCTCATACCAGCAGATCTTGCAGTAATCCTGTTGTACCACAGCCAATACAGACAACTGTGATTGCATTGTCACCATTTAGCCATACAAAACTGTGTTTGATTATATCAGTATTCATTTTATAACATTGAACTGTGGGCATGATTTTCATTTATTCTGGCAACATCCTAATGGGAGCTCTCTGAAACTGAGAGTTTCAAAAATACAAAAATGCTAAGAAATGAGTCTGATCAGTGTGCGACTGACAAGAGCATAGCCAGTCAGGGATTCCATAAGACCAATTAGTCTTTCAGAGAACCCATGACTGGTTAGTTTTGTATGTAGTATTGCACTGAATAATTGTGATGCAGGAGCGCTATTACACTTACTGCCACTTTGATGGAATTAATTCTTTAACTTGATGTTGTTAAAGAATGTCTTTTGCCCTGATTTTGCCGGGTTCTTTTTAACTGAACTTTAGTCAGAGATTAAACTAGCTTCAAGAAATGACTCACACATGGCAGCTTCGGTTGCTGAGTTCCTCTCAGTCCTGCTCTGCTAGTGTCTGTGGTTTTCTAGTGGTATGATGAATAGGGTTGGGTATTGTTTGAATTTTAGCGATTCTGATTCTTATTAATTCCCAGTTTCGATTCCAATAAGGTAAAAAATAATAATAATAATAATAATAATAATCAAACATTTAGATATCAAACATTATTTATTCTGTTTTTTTGTTTGGTTTTTTTTTGCAAAATATTCTGTTGCAGCTGAATACCATGTACAAAAATCAGCAGCCTAAGGAACACTTACAAGGAACTTTTGCCTATGATTTTAATAAAAATACCACAGCAAAAACAACTAGACTCATGTAAATTTCAACCATTATTAAAGACAAGTAATCAGTCATTAATAAAATAAGAACAAATAAAGAAATTAGCAATATCATAAATACAGCTGAACAAAGTTCATGTACAGAAATTGAAATTAAATCTAATGAATCAATTGTGAAATAACACTACATTGTTTTCTTTTTATAAATAAAATATAGATTAATCCTTAAACACAGACGACCGCAGGTATTTAAGGCTGCTGTCACTTTAAGACCGAATGCATGGATCTAATGTTCTATTACACATGCATTTTCTTTCTCAACTTTTATGTAAAACCAACTTAAGAAAAAAACCAACTTGATTTATGAGGATATTTTGACATAATTGTGTATTTGTCCATTCAAGCGCAAGAAGGCCCAAAAAGAACTCAGTTCAGTATTCGCGAACTATATCAGGTGGCTTTTTGTGTGCACGCTTTAGATGAGTGTGCAGCAGAGAAAATGGCATGCAAGTCCCAAATTAAGTTCTCTTTTGCATCATCTTGCGTTTGAATAGTGTATAAACACATTAAAATGAGCACACGGGAATCGATAAGCAGAATCGAAATGTGCATGTCTTATCGAATCCTTGGTTCTTGGAAATTTGGAAACGGTTCTAAAATGGACCCAAGCCCTAATGATGAATTGAGAGTGAATATGATCATCTCATCTATAGCAGTGAATGTGTTAAAGACAGATTTATGTGTGTGTTTTATAATGGCATGTTTTACTAGAACATACCCTGAACGAACATTTGTGAAGGAGCAGAGATGTGCGTGTGTGTGTGTGTGTGTGTGTGTGTGTGTGTGTGTGTGTGTGTTTCAGTGGAGATGAGTGTGTTCTTGATCTCTTTATCCCTTTCTTTCTCTCACATTCGTACACACTCTTTGTCTTTCTGCCCACATGTCTTGAAGGCTTCTGAGCCCTCATCCATGGGTTTTTGTTTTGCCCTGTGTTTCCTATCTGATGTGTGTGTCTGTGTTTGTTTAGGAGTTCACGGTTCCTGACTACCGTACCCCCCTGCAGGACCAGCAGCGCCGCAGACCTTCACTACTGTCTGAATTCCACCCTGGGACAGAGAGGTGATAAAACCGCCCCTACCCCCTTTTCCCATCTTGAGTTATAATGCTGTGTTCCTCATTTTATTTCTACCTTATTTAAAGATAACATGATGAATGTGTGAGCAGAGTAAAGATATTAATCAATAATATCATATCAACAGATTTTACAATCTCCCACTCCAATAAATCCAGATGGATAAAATCTGTCCCACCATACATGATTTCCTTCTGAATATTTTTTTTTTTTTTGGAAACAACTTTGAAATATTATGCAGAGCTGGCAGCATTATCACATTTCAGTTGATAATTAATTAAATAATTGCATTTAACTATTTAGTTGGAGATTTGTCACTCATTTATTTTCATTGACAAATGTAAGATTTCCTTTCCTAGCCTAAATATTGCATATATAAAATATTCCTATTAATAAATATTGCACAAGGTAGAATGACATATATGTAATATTTTAAATGTTTTGCATTTTGTATGAAATTGAGCATTAGTAACAAGAATATTACTATACAATAGCAGTGTATTACTGTCCTAATTTCTTCTGTTAAACCCTTAAGCCTTTTGAGTTTCTGTATGTAGCTGAAAGTTTTGTTTAATATGCTCCTAATTCCAAACGTCAGAGAAATGGGTTTTTTTTTTGGTCTATATGTGTTTGGAATATAAAGTGCACAAATAATTGTTTTTACATCAAATAATTGTGATAAAGCTAATGTGGAAATTTAACTGTTTTGTGTTGTTTTCAGTAATACTGTTTGGTGCTGAGGTTTTTGAAGCATAATAATTGTAATTAGATGCATCTATCTTGTCTCCTGCAGGCCGCCGGAGCGCAGACATGGTTATGAGCAGCAGTTTCATGCCGTACAAGCTCAGCAGGATCAGGAAACTCTCGAGGCCAAGCGTCCCCGCATCGAAAATGTATCTGAAACACACTTTACAAGAGCTCAGCCCACCGGCATCGTACTGGCCCCTCCACATGCCATACAGGACACCATCAGGGCCTCTGGAGAGGTCAAGAAGGTGATTAATGTACATACATACCAGAAGAATACCAGTGTGAGAGATTTAAACATTTCCCTATTCCATAAAACAAACAGGTTTCAGTTTTTATTTCATTTGTAGCTGCACTATTGTGGCCAGATTGGCCGTTATGGTTGTTTGAAGGCTTATATTTATTCTTGTGCTCCCTCTCCTTTTCCCTTTTTGTTTTCTGGGACAGGAAACCCAGTTTAGTGTGAAGGTGGAGGCCTCGTCCCCAGGTGGAGTTCCACAGGTGGGCGAAGATGCGGACACGTCGCCCTCCAAACTCTCTAAAGAGGAGTTGATTCAGAGCATGGACCGTGTTGACCGTGAGATTGCCAAGGTCGAGCAGCAGATTTTCAAACTGAAAAAGAAACAGGTGTGTAGCCTCACTAAACACGGATGAGAGAGAGACTTTAATGCTGCTACAGCTCAAGAACTATTTGCTTTCAGCTCTATGCTATTGTTCATTTTGTAAATAAAGAGCTTATGACCATTTTAGGCATTATTTATGTGATGACAAGATTTGTTTGTTTAAATCACAACCAAAACCGCTGACCTTTTCACTCTCTCCCTGCACGTCCCAGGGTTGAGCTTCATGTTATTGCAAAGTTTCCTTACACTGGTGCTCACTACTAGCAGCGGATTGGTTTTTTGTTAAGTCTTCATCCATAAGCCTTGTGGGAAATGTTGCCCTTCTGAGAGAGGCTTGTCACAACTCCTTTGTCTGTGCCAACTATTTTTTCTATTTGATGGCAATGCCAAATCCTTCAGGATTGCATCATGATAATCCCAGAAGCAGCAAGTGTACACATTCATTCCTCACTCTGTTTTCTAAAATATCTGATTGTAGAGATACTAGGATGCTGGTTGTTTGAAGGTACTTTCCCTTCTGTTCTGGCATGATGACGAAAACGCGACAGAACAACCAATAAACTGTTACTCATTTCCTCATTAAGACTGGAAGTCAAAGTCTCAGTCTGACTAAAATATTTTTTTTTTTTTTTTTTCCCCACCAAATTTTTCTTTTTCTTGCTCATCAACCACTTGGTCTTCAGTTTTTGTTTGATCGCTCATGTTTAGGAGATGAAATAAGTCTCACTTCAGCAGCAGTTCAATTATGCAATGCAGTTTCAGAAGGAATGTCACAGGGGAAATATGTTGAGGATGTGTATGAATGCAATATTAACCCTTGCACATCTTTGAGAAAGTTTTATTGTGTCTGGTGTAGTCATGCATCCCTCTGATTAGTGGTGCTTGCTGAGGCAATTATCACTATTATTATTGCGCATACCCAAGTATTTAACTTTGCAGTGTAAACTCGTCCCACGCTATTTGTGCTATGGACATGAATGATGCTTCAATTTTTGTGCTTAAACACAGAGATGTGTTGTTAATTTTCTAAGCAATACGTCTTGCGTTAAAAAAGTCAAGCCAGGGAACGGAGACATTAAGACTTTGGAGTGAGTTATATTTTGTGTGTGTGTATGTTTATATGCTTGTTTTAGGCTTCAGGTTTAAGATGTATTGTCATGTTTGTTGTCTCTTAGCAACAACTGGAGGAGGAGGCAGCAAAGCCAGTAGAGCCAGAAAAGCCAGTGACTCCGCCTCCTGTGGAACACAAACATCGCAGCATCGTCCAGATCATTTATGATGAGAACCGGGTACGAACACATTTATACATGGTGTCTTTTGCCCACTCTCTCTCTCACCCACTCTCTCTCTCACACACAAAGAAGCCTAGAGGATTGTGCTCTTTACAGATCATATGTTTAAGTGTTGTTAGAGTGTGCTTAAACAGTGAGCAATTACTTTCCTGAGAGTGTTTTTTTTTTTTTTTTTTTTTTTTTTCTTTTTCTTTTTCTTTACATTTTGTTGTTGACAGTGTGATGAGCATATGGCTCTAAATAATAAAACACAAAGCATGAACTATGAAGGTCTTGCATAATCTTCATAAAACTTGAATATGGTCTTGTAAGATGTCACTTCTGATATGCTAAAAGCTTTTTGTGTTTCTGCCTGTTTATTGACGTCTGATCGGCCAAGACCTGTGGCCGGTGGCATAAACTGCTTAGACTAGTCTTACAAGTTAGTCATCTAATTTTTTTCTTCAAGACAGTCAGTTACACAAAAAGGTAGATTGATCTAATTTGAATCCGAAAAGTAAGAAAAACTTAGTGGCTATGTTTATGCAACTGGCCACAGTGATGTCTTGTGATTTGTAATTTCACTTTGTTTATTCCTTGTTCCCTCTAAATTTTAAATTGTATTTTGTGTCTGCATTTGCACTCTGAACACCTAAATTTAGCGGTTATGTGCATATGGTGGTTTTTGTTTGATTGTTTTGGAAGGAAAGGTAGCTGAGCACTGTAACTGAGAGAGAACAGATGAGTTGAGACTTGGAGGTGAAGAGGGTGAAAGAGAAAGAAATACAGATAAAGGAAGTGAGGCAAAACTACAGTACTCCATCTGGTCTGGGAACATCTCTGAACTTCCTGCTTCCATCAAGAGGCAGTTACACACACAGACAACACATATGCTTAGTAAATGCTTGCAACTGTTACAAAAACAGATTGTAGATTTGGGTATAAAGAATTGTGGGATTGTATAATGGAGGCGTTTCCCAGACAGAACATTGCAGCTCAGGAAATGGTGATTTTTTTTTTTTTTTGGCATGTTTATTTTTACTCCCTTTCACCCTGGACGAGAAACAAGTGATAAATTGTTTGTGTGCTTGTTTCTGCTGTTGAAATGCACACAGTTTCACACATTCTGTGTCTATCAAAGCTGGCAGTCAACAAATGAGAGCACAGTTTGTTCGTTTAGTGTGGTGTGTCAGCAGGCAGACTATCTAACCACAGGGACATACATCTGTCTCTTTTACCAACATTCTCTCTCTGTTGTGTCACAGAAAAAGGCTGAAGAAGCCCATAAGATACTGGAAGGGCTGGGGCCAAAAGTGGAGCTGGTGAGCTGGTGAAATTAATGCAATTTTTCTGATGCAATAGACTGTGTGTGTGTGTTCATCTAACTAATTTGCATCCATTTCCTGTTTCTTTACAGCCTCTGTACAACCAGCCCTCTGATACTAAAGTCTACCATGACAACATTAAAACGTGAGTATCCGCTCTCTTTAAGCTCACAGTAAATAATGCTGATGGTTACTTTGACATGACCAGTCAGATGTGTGGGAAAGGGAATGCACATACTAGATGATTAGTTCGTCATCAGTACCATGTATTGGTACCATGTTTGATTATTAGCCAGTATTAGAAGTGTTTTTTTCCCTGCATTATTTAAGTAATTCTTTGCTATCTTTTAAGTTAATGCCTAAAAACACAATAATTTGATTAAATGTAATAATGTAATAATTTGATTAAATGTAATCTTTATCTTTAATTAATTTAGACAAAATAATAATTTTTAAATCGGTTATAGGCCAAAAACTGTTTATTGGTTCATCATTATTGCTTAGAAATCTAGTATCGTGTATACCTACTTGTTCCGGGTCCCATTTAGGGCCGTCACAATATTAGAGGTTCGCTGTGCAAATATCATGGTCAAAAACTTATAATATTATAGAAGTGTTGTGTACAGTCGTCGTGGCTCTGGCCCATTATCTTTTCACCGATGCCGACATTGAGCCGCATTTCAGCTTGAATTGGCCCAAATGTGCTTGCTATCTGGGTTGACGCAACTGTCACTTGCCCAATCGGGCCAGTGCTGCATCATGAAAGTTTATCATTTGCACGTGTTTTTTAAGCCTTGCCTTTTTAAATATTCAAGTGCAAGAACACGCGAAAGAAACCTCAATTCAATAGTATGAGAAGTTTTGTGTGCGCGCATCCGACAGCGTGTGAATGCTGAATTAAGCTCTCTATCACGTTGTCTTGTGATTGAACGGACGTATTCACACAAAATTGTCAAAAAAGGCCGGTCTCGGCGAGTATCCTAGTTAACATAATTTGTTTTATCTTAAGTGAACATAAACAGTTGAGAAATAAAATGCATGTGTAACAGTATATTGGATCCGTGCAGCTCTTAAAGTGACAGCAGCCTAAAAAACCTGCTGCTGTCTTTGTTTTAATGTTAATCAAACAACAAAGGACAAAGAAAAAAATCACTTACTGCTCTTGAGTGAATGACTTTTGTATCTTTAATAAGGATTAATCTATATTTAATTTATACAGTGAAGACTGTGCAGTGCTATTTTACATTTGATCATTCATTTTCTTACCTGAAAAACATGAAAAGCAGTGTTTATTATTATTTGTATGTTTGTTCTATTGTATTTATGCTATTGCTCGTAATTTCAATATTTGTTCTTATTTTATTACTGACAGTTTACTTGTCTTTAACAGTTTTTGAAATTTATATGAGTTAGGCTAGTAGTTTTTGTTGTCACAACCTTTTTTATTAAGGTTATGGGTCAAAAACAACAAAGACAATAACTAGACCTATTTTATTTATTTATTACTTTTTTTGTGGTGGGACCAGTGAAAATTTTGACAGGGCAAGTAAAAATTTGAATCACTGGCCTAACCGGGCCAAATCTTTAATCTTTTAATCAAACCTTTTGGGAAAAATCTTTAGCATTGAGCACTGAGAGAGCGGTATGTGTTGAATCAGTGAGTATTACATGATATCATATCTCTTACTTTGCCCCAATAAAGTGAAAAATGGCAGACAGTGAGACATCTACGGATATATGACCTGCACCATTATGTATAAGTGTATCATTCAACTTTTCCCCATGGTCTAGAAAAAAGCAAACAAACGTTGCCATATCGAATCGCAGTACTTGTAGAATCGCAATTCTTAAAAATTGCAATACGTATTGTATCGGCATCCAAGTATCGTGATGGTATCAAATCGGGAGATAGGTGTAGCCCTATTTACTGTGTTTTAGTGTTTTCTCTCTTTTTTTGGCCAATAAATTACACTCAAAATACGAGATAGTTACTGGTGAATTACTGGTTACTTGCTACTGGTTACACACCTGTTTCTTGCTGGATAATTTGATATTATATGTGTGTAATATTAACACGATATTATCAGTATTTAATTTTTAAAATATGATGGCTATCGTCAATCTTGCAGTGCATATATGTCAGCTTTTTTGTTTCTCACCCACATCATCTCAGCTGAGAAATACTTTCAAGCAGCCAACAGACAGTTGATGCAGCATAGTGTGCTCAGTCACTTGTAGGGCTGTCAAATAAAAGTTTGTATTTTCCGTAACCGTAACAAAGTCATTCACACAGAATGCATTTTCTGCACTGCTTATCCGTTGTGCGCTAGATGGACATCTTTGACCGTTGCACTTGCTGTTGTTTTTTTTGTTTTGTTTTTTTCCCCCTCCCATTCCACTGCATCCCACTCCTATGTTTTTAAAAGCAAAAGTATTCTGGGTGATTGGTGCTCCGGCTCTTTGTATGAAACTATGTATAAATACATGATGCTGTTTTGTTCATAATTGTTTATGCAATTTAAAAAATTATATTTGATTTATAAACATTAGTTTAAATGTTATGCAATTTTTTTTTTTTTTTTTTACAGACATGTTATTTCATTGCTTTTTAATTGCTTTTTCATTGCTTGTAAGTAAAAGATTCTAATTTAGTTTTTCAGCAATTTTGACAGCCCTAGCAACTAGGGATGCACCGATCCGATACTCAGATCGGGTATCGGCTCCGATACTGCCATTTTTGCCGGATCGGGTATCGGCCAGATGGGACCGATCCAAATCCGATATTGTGCGTGTACTATTGTGTTATTGTTAAGCTCCACAAAAGGCACAAAAACATTAAAAAGCACCATAAAGTTTCCGTGCACTATATTCCAAGTGTTCTGAAGCCATTCCATAGTTTAATTTGAGGTACAGATAAATATTTAAGTCGTTAAATTAAAGTTCACGTAAATGCCTCCCTCCGCTGCGGCTGTCAGTCATTCTCCATTCAGCATTCAAACTGCGTGTCGTGTTCGGTTACGACAGTCAACACAATGAAACTCTCTCCAAGATGAATCAATGTTTCTGTTATAATACCGGTAATAAAATACGCATCCATATATCTTCACTTTGAGCTTTGAACTTTTCAATGTGGAGCGCTGCCGCTGCGCGCTGTCACTCCATGATGCTTAAAGCGCATCATTCTGCACACGGGATGCGCATAAGCGCTTTGTGCCGCTCTGTATGGGAGCCGTTCATATTATAATACTTTTGCGCAATGAAAGATTGTTAATAGCATTTTTTTGTTCTGTCCTATCTATCATATGTTGCTGCCTCATTAAAAAAAAACTCCGCTATAAATTTAAAAGAAATGTCTTTTAATTTTATAGTATAGCCTATATTTATATATAAATATATTTAGCTTATGTCATGTATGACTCAAACATTCATGAAAAACAAGCAATGAGTCATGGATGAAGGAATCAGCTGGACTCCTGTTTATTTTGAATGTCTACCAAGCTAGTGAAGCTATTGGTTTATTTACAGTTGTTGCACTGATGCACAATTATTTAATAAATAATTCACTACATTTGTGTCTGTTTGTTATTTTGTTTTACAAAGTTAGGAAAGTAATGTTTAAGTCAAGCCTGATACCTTGCACAAAAGAATGATCCCAGTTTCTTCCACACAGTGAGGCATACAGTTTATTAGGTAATTTAGCACTTTTTTTTTTATTATTACTTGAATATCGGATCGGTATCGGAAGCGAAAAAGGCGGATCGGTGCATCCCTACTAGCAACTTACATGAGGTAAACAATGTCTCGCCAACTAATTGACTTGTTGATTAGTAAACATGAACAGTCATGCAAACTTTAATATGGACACAATAATGGTCTCTCCTGATTTCACTACAGCGCGCGCACACACACAGAAGAATCAGTCTCATGCTTGCCTGTGTGTGTGTGTGTTTGTGTGTATGTCTGCTTGTGTGGTTATCACTGATGAAAAGTCTGTCTGTGTTGATGTTAAATTGAAACTGCTGCGTGTATGTAGACAGGTCAAGGTCGGTCAGTCGGTTGGTCTGTCTGTGTGTTGTGTACGGTTGACTCAGACAGTCCTCCACACAGACAAGTAATGGGGGAGGGTGGGTATGTGAGGAGTGAAGTTCTCTGTTAGTATGAATCTGCAGAAAACAATAGTTTCATACCATTCAAAAGTTTGGGGTCAGTAAGATATTTTTTTTTAACAAATATGTAATACTTTTATTCGGCAAGGATGCATTAAATTGATCAAAAGGGACAGAAAAGACATTTATAATATTACACAAGATTTAATTTCAAATAAATGCTGTTCTTTTGAACTTTCTATTCTTCAAAAAATACTGAAAAAAGTATAACGGTTTCCAAAAGCAGCACAACAGCTATGATAATAATAAGAAATGCAATGCACCAAATCAGCACATAAGAATTTCTGAAGGATCATGTGACACTGAAGACTGGAGTTAATGATGCTGAAAATTCAGCTTTGCTCTCACAGAAATAAATTACATTTTTAAAATATATAAACATAGAAAACAGATATATTAAATTGACATTTTTGACATTTCTTTACTGTTTACTGACAGCACAGTAATGCAGATAAATGTGAACAAATACACATGTTGATGCTTTTAAATTAATTTTGATGTTATTATATATTATTAAACTAGGAGTAAAAGTCATTAACATTTATTTATTTTTCAGGTGTTTTTATTTAAAACAACAAAAGCAAGTCATGCCAGAGAGACTGTAACTGGAAAAGTGCCACAGAAAGGTGCCATAGTATGAGCCTGTACGGAGATGGAGATGAGACAAAAGGAAGAGAGTAGAGAGGGTTTTTTAAAGCGTAAGAAAGTAAGCGCACTAACAGTTGTAAGTAAAGTGCTCATGGGAAAAATTGTGTCTTGAGGCTTTTTTTGAAACTAGAGAGGGATTCAGCTGTTCTGATGAAGTTGGAGGACTCATAAGAAAGGCCGTTATGTTTGTCTGTGAGCAGGTTGTGCATCAGCAGAGAGATCTTGTTCAGTGTGCAGTGTTCGCTCCTTTTATGAAAGGGAATGTAAACTAATTTTTTTTTTTTTTTTTTTTTTGCTGCAGGAATCAGATGATGAGGAAGAAGCTGATTCTGTTTTTCAAGAGGAGAAACCATGCACGCAAACAGAGGGTAAGTGTCTCTCTTTTGTGCAGTAGCAGAGAATGAATGTGTTTGAGAGAGTGTAAGTGCTTGTCTGTCAGGAGAGGTGACCGAAGTTACAGAGAAACTAGAATAATTTGTGGTAAATCAAGAATGGATTAACCACACAATCCTGCATGTCCATTTTCACACAATTTTATGTCTTTACAGACTATGATTTATATATGGCATTTGTTTGCACATACAAACACAATTATGGACTACCACAAATTCATGTGTGGTAGAAATTGCACTGTGCTTAGCAATCACACGTTTAGTTTTTGCTTGGATGTGTGGGGCAAATGTTTATAGTGCTAAACAGAGATGATAGTTTATGACTGAATGAAAATGACAAATAAATAACAGATAATGATGTGTTGTGGGAATAATGATCAGAGTCATTTTATTTGCATAAAGTAATTCCATGTTGATCTCTATACCTTATTGGACATGCCCTCATTTGCATATCATTCAACTTTTACTTATGATTTATAGTTTGTCTTGTGTGTCTGAACTTAGGTTAGAGGTTATTTCATGTCTCTTCAAAGCTGTTGTGATGCCTCTAACTCTGTGTCCTTTACCACATGTGACACAATACGGCAACAAGATTTAAAAACTCTTAGGAGAACATGACATTTTAACATGGTTTCTTTTTGTGCGGCTTTGTGCTGGGTAGCCGAGCCCAAACCTTATTTGTTTTAAATTCTGCTCTACATAACTGCATATCTTCTGATTGGCTGTGATTGTGTTCAATCACAATTTCATGTTTTTTTTTCTGTGGACAGAATGTCACTAGGAAATTGTTGTATTGTATTGTTCTGCCTCTCTTTCTTTGTCTTTCGTAGTCCAGGACTGTTGAATGGTGATGTTTTCGTTAAATCCTGTTCCAAAAAAAGCTGCTCTAGCCGCAGGGAAGCATTTTGATTGCTGTTTTTTTTTAAATAGGTTTGTTCTCAGGAAGGTATAGTAGTTCAGTGCAATCGCTTGTTAGTAGACGGGGTCGGTCAGGCCTGCTGGACCAAGAACAGTCAGAATTGTAACATGGCCCAAAGCCAAGAGGAAGGTTAACTGTTCAGAGTGAGGGGGGAAAAAAAAAAAATTTTTTTTGTTCTATGTACTATAGACACAAGTGCACTTGTCTCTCTGCACAGGTCTTGATCGCGACTCCTCTAGCCAGTGCATACAGTTCTGTTCTTCAGAAGAACAGAAGAATTTGATTGATTTATATCAAAGAGCAGGGTGTTTGGTTGTTTGTTTGGTTGTTGGTTGTTGTTGTTGTTGTTTTATAAAAGAGAAGCTTTAGGGCTGCATCAGTTAGTCAAGAAGCAGAAATGTAAAGAGACTTTTGTATATCATGCATTTACATTTTAATAGAGTATGCGCGCACAAGATGCATGCGCGTTATTTGAAGGAGAGCATTGGGAAGGTTGTACACACACTATTTGAATTAAATTCTGAATTTTATTTTATCCTGAAAAATATTATTTAATGTTATTTTATGTTGTAATGAATAAATAACTGCTTGATTACCATAATAATTAGCTTATTAGCTACATAATTGATAAGTAATAGGTGTCAGCCTTATGTTGTAGAAGTAGGAATCAATTTGATCAGTTATTCTGAGTGACTTAATTCAGTTATTTCAGTTATTGCACTTACATATTTAAAAATAAGTTCCCAAACATCCTCTTATGTTTTTAATGAAGAGTTGATCAGATAGATTGACCAATTTAACATCAAATTATTAAAATATAGGATTTTGTTTTATTTTGCTAAAATGTTTTCTGTTTTTTCCTTAGGAGCAGAAAATTTGCCAGCGGTATGATGAGCTGATGACTGAGTGGGAGAAAAAAGTTGAGCGGATGGAGAATAACCCACGGCGTAAAGCCAAAGAGAGCCGTACACGTGAATACTACGAGAGGCAGTTTCCTGAGATCCGCAAACAGCGCGAGCAACAGGAACGTTTCCAGAGGTCAGCCAGGCCCCCCAGCTTCCGTGATGACCCAATGAACGCTCTGTCATTCACACACATTCACCGGTATTGCTTTTCCCTGACACACTTGTGCTCTGTCCTGACTCAGCAGTTGGCCAATCAGCATTGAGGATCCTATGGGTGCTAGGGTCAGAGGTCAGGCTGTGATAGTTCCTCGTACAGAGGTCGCAGGGCTTCCCTGAATTACAGGGTACTCTTTCTGGAACACCACTAAAGCAGAACTGAAGAATATTTGCATACCATTGACCTTGACTGACCAAAAACACAGGCTCTGTTGTTTTTGCTGATAGAACAAAAGCTTAGAGTAAATTAGCCAGTTTATAGATATTCCAGTTTAATATTGCATAAGACTCTTTGGCAGTATTGATTACTTACTTAGACCTGTTTACTAAAACAAGACTAGAGATGAGATTGGACTGATTTTGAAGTTAACAATTCTTTACTACACTTTGTTATATATGGCTAAAAAGTCAATAATGAGGGTAATGTCATGTCATTTAGTAAGTACCCCAAGCTTTACTCACCCTCAAGCCATCCTAGGTGTATATGACTTTCTTCTTTCTGATAAAGACAATCAGAGAAATATTAATAAATATCCTGACGCATCCGAGCTTTAAAATGGCAGTGACCGGAATCAACGAGTATGAGCTGAAGAAAGTGCTTCCATCCATCATACACATACGGCTCCGGGGGGTCAATAAAGGCCTTCTGAAGCGAAGCGATGCATTTGTGTAAAAAAAAAATTATCCGTATTTAACAAGTTATGAAGTAAAATATCTAGCTTCCGCCATACCGCCTTCCGTATTCAAATTACGAAAAAAACGGAACTGCGTCAGTTAAGCTTTTTCCGTAAGTTTAATAGGAAAGGCGTAGGACGTAGCATAAGCTTTTTGAACTGCGAGAGTTTTAGACTTTCTTCGTAAGTAGAATACGGAAGGTGCAAATTATGACAAAATGTCCGTCTCTGAGAGTATCCTTGTAAACACAGTTGCTTATGGCTTAAATAACACAAGCAAAGAAAACTGATGTGTATCGTTATATTGAATCCGCTCATTTCTTAAAGGTCAGCACAGGTCTTAAAGTGACAGCATGCTTTCTGTGTCATGAATGTTATCAAACAACAAAATACAAAGAGAAAATCACTTTTGCAGCTTTAAGACAATAATTATATTCAATTTATACAGTGAAGACTATACAGTGTTATTTTACATTTGAATATTTATTTTGTGTACCTGAATACTTACCTGAAAAAATATAAAGCACTCTTTATTTCATTTAAATCACCCCAATCATTCTAGAATTAATTCTTTTCAAATAGAGCTATTCAAGTAATCTGGTGAATTTATTTCATATCGCAATATATATCGCAGAAAACCAAAATATCGCAATGTCAGTTTTTTCCAATATCATGCAGACCTACTTTAAGCACTCCTATTCTTCAAAAAAAAAAAAAATGCAAATTTGAGAATCATTAGTGGAAGCGAATGTCATAAATCATATGGCTATAGCCATTAAAAAATAGATCCACTGAATATGAATCTCGCTTCTCAACCCTCTGCAAGACCACATCAGACCTTTTTTTTTTATTTTTTTTTTTTTTTTTTTTTTAATATATAGTTCTGGCAATTTGTGATTTTCCCCTAAATTATTTTTATCACCCCTCATAAAGGTTGCAGGACTTATGTCTATAGTTCCGTTCATTCAGATCAAGCCATCCAACTTTACTGAATGCTGTTTGCCTGTCTTGATTGTTTAGACAAGCCAGAGTATGTAGCTATTGTTGCTGGAACAGTCTCTAAACCAAAGAACTTCAGAACTCCAGAGCTCATGAATAGACCCAGAGGAATTTTGCCAATAGCTGTAACCGCTGCTTCAAAGGCTTTTTGTGGGAGAAGAAACAGGGTGGGACTCTGGTCTGGTAGCTTGCTTGGGAAAGCGCCGTTACAGAGACAACAAAGCCAGGAACAGCGAAACGCTTTCTCTAACCATGCTTCATCCTTCCCGTCTTTAGGGTAGGCCAGAGGGGGACAGGCCTGTCTGCCACCATCGCAAGAAGTGAACACGAGATATCCGAGATCATTGACGGCCTCTCGGAGCAGGAGGTAAACTACTAGTTTTACTATCTGATGTGTAACCTGAAATAAACTCTGATCCATAACAGAAAAAAGATGACTGGGGCTTTACCCCAAGTACAGAAAGTGTGTTAGCCAGAGTTTTAGAGCTTCACCCAGATGAGTAGCAGGTAAACGTACTCCCCAGCCTTTTCCCATACATCAGACTTAATTATTTCCTGTGAGCCACTGAATTATCACATAGCCAATCTATGCAGCATAAAATTTGGCTCACTTTGCACCTTATTTTGGATAAGATCTTCCCACTTAGACAGGAAACAGAGGGACTGAAGAGGCCGAGACCAACCACAATTTATTTTGTTTTATGTACTGTTTAAAGCTAGGGTAGGCAATATTTTTCATGCATTTTTTGTTACACTGGTTGAAAGTCTCTTCACATCCTGATAGCAATCAATAATTAAAATGGTCTATTGTATATTGTGTATATATATTGTATATTTCTTCTGTGGAAGTCTTAGGGCCAAAAGACGTTTGTCCACTCATTGAGTCAAGCGCTGCAAACAAACAGCAGCCACCTTTTACAGTTCCTCCTGAACCAAAACAATGAGTTTATCCTGCATTCACGCCATGTCATAATTACGAGATGACAAACCGTGACGTTCTACTCGGAGCTGTTCACGTCCTCGGACTAGGAATTATGCGTTTCAATGTCAACACTATTAATGCCACAGTGAATCTGCAGCAGTTAGGTGGTATAAGTCAGAGCTATCAGACAATTCTCGTAATTATGGTCATTTCGACATGCCGTTGAATGCACTTTTACAAAACCACTTTAATTTCTAACAATAACTGTAAATAAGTTGTTTACATTCATTATTATTGTAATGTTATGTGCATGACTTTGGAGAGAGCTCTGAAAGAGGGTGGAATCTTTTCCCCTTTTATGCTTTCAAAGCTAGTTTGCTATTGCTACCCTCTACAAAACTGTACATCCTAGCTTTAAGGGCGGGCTTATTTAAAAGAGACACTAAAAGAGACTCATTCAAACAGTTGGTGTTGGTTCAATGTACAAAAAGCGGCAAAGAAATTAGCAGTAATGTGTGTAGACTTGTGATCATACTTTTTTTTTTTTTTTGACCAATAGAAAGTAAGCCTACTGGTTATTTCACAGACAAATTTAAGAAAACATAGTGGAGTGTACAGTTGATGAAAACCATTCCTACTTCCGGAAGTTGTTGCAATCGGATAAACTGATTGGAGCTTGTCTTATTGGAGCTTGTGATTATTCGCAAGTAACAAGTCTTGTGTGCAGCATGCATCAGACGATTAGTGAATGAACTGAGGGTGACCCGTGGGTGTGCCGACGGAGGCTGAGTCTAGAGTAATGTAAACAAGTGCTGCAGACCCGTTCTGGATCTCAACACCTTTTTGTCTCTCTCAGAACAATGAGAAGCAGATGAGGCAGTTGTCCGTCATTCCTCCCATGATGTACGATTCTGAACAGAGGAGAGTGAAGTTTATCAACATGAACGGTCTGATGGATGACCCAATGAAGGTCTACAAATCCCGCCAGTTCATGAATGTCTGGACCGAACACGAGAAGGAGATCTTCAAGGAAAAGTGAGTAAATGTGGCTCGTTTTGACGTGTTGAGTGAGAGTGTGCTTCATTTTCTCAACTTTGTCTCTTCTATGGTGCAGGTTTGTGCAGCATCCAAAGAACTTCGGGCTGATCGCTTCATTTCTGGAGAGAAAGGTGGGTTTTCTTTTTTTGTGATTCAGTTTAGTATGGTGGACTGCTGTGCTGTCACACCCAGAACTGGATGTTCAGCAGTGGATGTTGGAACTGAAGCACTGTATAACAGCTTTACTGACTCCGATCACACCTCCCCACCTACAGACAGCGTTTTTTTGTCACATTAATGGTATTTTCTTTTCAAAATCAAGCCCAAGTGATGCAGCTGTATTTATATTTTCTCTTTCCCTGTGCGCAGTGTGTGTCTGATTGTGTGCTGTACTATTATTTGACTAAGAAGAGTCAAAACTATAAAACTCTTGTCAGAAGAAATTTTGGAAATCGTCGACGAAGGAATCAGGTATTTAAAAAAAAAAAAACTTTTTTCCTCCTTCACTTGTGCACTTTTGTTTCACTCTAAGCATGAAAATGTATGGACATGTTACATTAAAAATCACACCTGATGTTACTTCCGGTCATCCATCACACTGGTAACAGAAGTTGAGCTGCATTGGGATGCAGTTAGGGCTGGAACGAAGCGTTGGCGTAATCGATTACGTAAATTAGTTGTTTGTGTGGAATATGTTGATTCGTCATGCTATTTATGTTCCCTTATGATGGTGGAAATTAGCCGTTATTGCAAAAATTTCGAGCCCGAAAGCCTAAAGTGTAGACATTTTTAAAACGGAGACCGAATAAAATGGTGCTCTGTAAAAGCGAAATGGCAAACCACAGCAGCACAACTTCTATGCAGGAGCATCTGAAAAGAAAGGCGAGATGACAGAGATGACAGCATAAGTATTTGAACTATTACAGTGAAATTTTACACAGCACTAGAATACGGTTTTCAGTCTGATATTTTGTGCTTAATACGGCTGTGTTCATACAGCATTCTGCTTTTTATGAGCTGCTGTTGCTGCAAGGTGCGTGGCTCAAATGTACTCTCTGCAACTGGTTACAAAGCATTTAACACTGTTGTTGGTTATTTAAAATATCTAACGGATGAACTTGCGCCTCGATTGGAATCTAAATTTAATTACGCGCTGTCAATCGTGGTAAAACTTCACGTTTTATGGACACCGCCATGGTTGACACTGTCGCTATGGTTACCGCTATGGTTAGAGTGCGGTTGTGATTAATTGATTGAAAAAATAATTGTTTGTTCCAGCCCTAGATGCAGTATTTCACACAAGAAGCTCTGTTGCACATTTTGCAATGCAGGTATTCTCTGCATATAGAAAATTATCATAATGTGCACAGAATGCATACTGTAAACTGCAGCAATAGTAAGATTAGTGTGGTAGTATGCCTTTCTGAATATAGCCTTTGTTTTTTGTTTTTTAGCAGCCCACCAGGATTATTGTGGATTTTTGATTATTGTGGTTCAAAATAACTGCATTTGCATCAACTTTTCATAGTGCTTGCGTAGTGTTTTGTGATGTTGTGCAGTGAATACCTACTAATAATTGGTTATGTAATTAAAACTATTGTTGATATTTTTTTTTTTTACATACACTGCTGTTCAAAAGTTTAGGGTCAGTAAAATTCCTGGAAAAAATGTATCACAGTATCAGCAATAATATTAAGTAACACAACATTGATAATAATAAGAAATGTTCATTGAGCAGCAAATCAGCATATTAGAATTATTTCTGAAGGATCATGTGACACTGAAAATCCAGCTTTGCCATCACAGGAACAAATAAAACTTTAAAACATATTAAAATAGAAAAACTGTTTTAAATTGTAATAATATTTAACTGTTTTTACTGTATTCTTGATAAATAAATGAACGCAGCCTTGATGAGAATAAAAGAGAAACATTTAAAATCTTACAAGCCCAAACTTTGAACGGTAGTGTATTAACAAAGTATGCACTAAGTTAAGTGACATTACTAAATGCAGATGTTGTCAATATTAAGTTATAAACATGAATCTATAGCTGACAAGTGTTTTGTCGTTAAGAGTAAGTAGGCTTTGATTTTGATGCTCACTTCACAATGGGATTCACTGAAATACAGCATTTTGAGTAGGTAATATTGTTCTTTGCACCCTCAAGTGTTTTTTTTTTTCTTGTGAGAAAATGGCAGAAATAATGCAAAATTGCAAGCTATTATGTGGGGATTCGTTGACTTTGCACTCATTTTTGTTCATCCATTCATTCTCGCAAACAAGGTCTGTTTTGAGATGCCGTTTTAGTACACAAGAAGACCCCTAGTGTTCAGTATGCACTGTTACAACATCTTCGTCTCAGTCTGAGGAAGCCTGTGTGTGTTTTCAAATGGCTCTGTTTTGAATTTTTTTTTTATTTATTTTTTTTTTTTTATTATTATATAAGAAGGGGGTGTGTTTGAATCATGCTTAATGTGAGGTTGTGCATTTTCTTTTTTATGAGAGGGTGTGTTTTGTGGTTGTTTTTGTACGCTGTTGATGCTGTCTCTCATAAGAACGCGGACCGTGTGTGTGCGCGCAGGTTATCAGGCAAAAATGCATCTGTGCTTTTAGAGTCTCTCTCTTGCTCTCTCTGATTTATGGAGGGCTGCACAGCTTTCCAGGAATCTGTTTTATCTGTTTGGCACAGCCAAGAGGCTCCATGCTGCTGTCAGGGACCACAGAGGGAAAGGATAAGAACATGAGAGTTTCAGACTCTAAGTTTAAAGCTGTTTGAGTGCAGTAGCTGCGGCTCTCACTTTCACATGCATATACCCAAACACTGTGTTTCATTGAGGGTGAAATCTGGCTGTGGCATCCAGACCAGGTTATCTCATTGGGACATGGACAGAATATTTCAAGTAAACATCAAATTGAAACTTGCATCATTTAGTTTCTTAATCTGTGTTCAAGGTCTTATTTTATTTGATTCATCAGTACAGGTTTTAAAGAAATCAATCTTTCATCAAAATCAATCGTGCTTCCTGTGAAAGAACCTTCCTTTTCTCCTGACGTCACCTAGGCAGCACAGGATATTGGTTAATCACATTTACCCAAGCTATTTAGGCGTTGTTTTAAGCTACTGTTGTAAGTAAAAGTAACCAATCTTAAAGTCTTGCCAATAGTTAATGTAGTCATTTAAATACGATTAAGTCTAATGTAATAAGAGAAACAGTGTCACAATGCTTTAGAGGAAGACCTTGACCTTCAGCCTCCATGTCCCAGTCAAAAAGTTTGTGTTTGTGGGGTAGGGACCATCTATATTATGGAAGTAAAATACAGACATAATTAGGGCCTGAGCACCGATGGTGTGAGGACCCTACTGGAATTGCTCAGTCAATTGTTCTTGAGGGCCTAAACATGCTCAAACTCATGAAACTTTGCACATGCGTCAGAAGTGGTGAAAATTTACATCTGATATGGGTTTCAGAATTAGGTGTGGCAAAATGGCTCGATAGCACCACCTACAAAATTTCAATTAAGCGCCACACGCACTACGTTTCACGTACAGGTGTGAAATTCGGTAGACACATGTAACAGCCCAATACCTACAAAAAAGTCCCTGGGTGCAAAATCTGAAAATCCAACAGGAAGTGAGATATTTTGAATTTTCTCTGCAAAATTTTTGCAGTTTTTGCCATTTCCAGACATTGTACTTTAACAAACTCTTCCTAGAGCTTTATCAGATCAACGTCATATTTGGTCAGTCTAATCTAAAGGCCTTTGTGATGTTAAATTGCAAAGATCTTGACTTTTCACTGGAGGGCGTGTCCGTGGCGGCCTGACAAAGTTCAATATTTCGCCATGAAACACGAAGTTGTTGTAACTCGGGCATACAATGTCCGATCTGCCCCAAACTTCACATGATTCATTAGAGTCCTGACCTGAAGACATCTACAATGCAATATTCAGTTACAGTCATAGCGCCACCTGTGGGCAACAAGAAATGACATGTTTTACACTGTGATTAACTCCTCATAGAGATTTAATCAGATCAACATAATATTTGGTCAGTCTAATCTTAAGGCCTTAGCGATGTTACATTGCAAAGATCTTGAGTTTTTGTTGAACGGATTGTCCGTGGCAGCCTGACAAAATCTGATGTTTCGCCATGAAGGAGGAAGCTGTTGTAACTCGGGCATACAGTGTCCGATCTGCCCCAAACTTCACATGTTTGATAGGAGTCCTGGCCTGAAGACATCTCTATGCCAATATTCAGTTAGTCATAGCGCCACCTGCTGGCAACAGGAAATGGCATGCTTTGCACAATAATTCACTCCCAGAAACACATTTAAATATGCCATGAAGTACCAAACATACTAGAAACACGTTAAATCATGCAACACTTGGCTAAGTGCTAATGTATGTGATTAATGCCACGAAACAGGAAGTTGTTGTAACTCAGCCATACAATGTTCGACCTGCTCCAAACTTCACATGTTTGATAATAGTCCTTGCCTGAAGACATCTACTTGGCAATATTCAGTAATAGTCAAAGCGCCACCTGCTAGCAGCAGGAACTGTGGTGCATCAAAATGACTTTGCCATATTTCTCCTTTATTTATCCGCTTAAATGAATATCGTCCACTGTTCAGTTTTCCTAAGGCCACCGGGTGGCAGTAAGCCCGGGTGAGAGGGCCCTTTCATCACTGCTTGCAGCTTTAATTGGACATTTTACCTGTGTTTTACATTTGGTTCTGCATATTTGGCCTATTTCATCACATTCAACTGTGATTGTGAAAGATAAAGATGCAAAATGATTTGATAACTGCAAAACATGGATAATGAATTTTAGGTCATGGTTAATAATGTATGCCATTCCATTTCATTATGTAGATTTCATCTTGATCAATTCAATATTGACATTTTCAATCATTAAAATGAACAATTACTTTGAACTTGAACAACCTACTTTGAACTTGAATTTGGGTAAATAACGACCTAGATTTGACAAAACGCATACTACAGTGAAAGTTAAAGGGACAGTTCATCTAAAAATGAAAATTCTGTCATGATTTACTCGCCCTTACTGTTCTCAACCTGTGTGACTTTCTTTCTTGTGTGGAATATAAAAAGAGATATTTTGAGAATATCTGTGTTTTTTTTGTTTTTTTTTTTGTCCATACACACTCAAAAAAATGAATTGTTGGATTTACTTAAAGCAGTCAAGTGGTTCCACGCAACTATATTGAGTAATTTGTACAAATAACAATTTAGTTGAATGAACAAAAGAAATTCAAGTAAAGCTGACAAAATTTCTTTGAGTAAATACAAATCATTTGAATTTGTCACTGTTACATAATATTTATATGTGCAGTTTACTTAATGTTATGTTTATTACGTAAGGTGAACACATTTATTGACTTAATTTACCTTATTAAATTAACTATTTGCTTTACAAAATGCACTCAAAAAATAACTCATTGAACAAACTCAATTGAATTGAGAGCAGGAATTCCATCCTACATACATGTGTATATGAGTGCTCACAACCTAAACACAGGCGCCACACTTCTGCATAATGGTAACCACAAAATACAAAAACATTACAGAAACTTCTCTAAATGTCCAACATAACTGAACATTAAACACTAACATAAACTAACATCTTTCACTTTACTGAAAAACATACAATAACACTTTAATCCCTAAATTTTCTCTCCTAATGCAGTCCCTTGCAAAGCATGCTGGGAACTATTCTGCTTTCGGAGTGTGTGAAATACTACAGAATAGAGACATTGGTATTGTGGTATTGCAATCTGGTCATCCAATTTAATGAACAATATTTCAAAAATCATTCTTCCCCCGAATACTAACTCGCGTCTCTCTCCTGGTCTGTTTTCCTGGGGGTGCTATAAAACTTTATTTTCTCTCTTTTTCTTTACTTGTAATACCTGATAACATCCTTAACTGTGAGAATATTTTAAAGATACTCAATAGATCAAATGCCATATCTTTTTATAACAAAGCATTTTGAATTATCCGTAAATGTTTTTAACATTTGGTGAATGCTAAGTTAACCCAATCTCTGTTGAAGTACAAGTGATATATCTTGAATATTATCATACATATGAGATGAGCCTCTACACGGCCTGTCTAACTCGATTAGCCCTCTGTCGCCTGTGTGTGTGAGCAGCTGCTGTATGGAATCGGCATTAATTACAGCTATATTTCAGCCTATCTAAACAGCACAGACAGCGCTGGATAAGAGCGTGTGTAACAGAGGACTTCTGTGAACACTGCTGCCATGCTGATCACAAGCTGAGCATGTGTCTTTGAGTCAGGAGTTGAGCTGCAGTAATGAGGAGATGATCTGATCTTTTCCACTCACACTGCCTGACCCTTCAGCCACCAGTAGCCCCAGGTGCTTTCAGTGAAAAGGCGTATGCGCAGCTGTTTTCGTTTGCATATGCTGCCGTAAGTGTTTCCTGGTGTCTCTTTAGCTACCTGGATATATACAGCGCAGTCATAGTTTCCTCTACCACCTGTTGTGATTCTTACGTTTACATACTGATTAAAAAGAGAGGGCAAGCAGGTTCATTTTTTATCTTATCTTTAAAGCGGGCTCTGTGTGCTTGTGTGTGGAGTAGGGTCTGTTAACCGAGCTCGTCTGTGTGTGGGTGGAGTGTATGACCCTTAGAGACCCATAAAAGTGTTTGTGTCAGTCGAGTTCGGCTTACGTGGAGTTCTTAACGCTGTTCCAAACAAACTTCTTCTCAAGCTTTCTGTTCCCAGAGTCCCCTGAGAATGTTTTAGAGAAAGAAAGGGCGAGAAAAAGCCAGAAGAATATACATAAGCGGGAAGAACCAACTTTTATTTCTTTTTCTCTTCATTAAACTGGCAGCCCGTGCGTTCTTCCGTCCCTCCAGAGTTTTTTCGGAGAAAGAGGGAGGGTTGGAGAATGTGTGTGTGTACGCGAGACACCCCTCCTGAGCTGCGCAGTGGTATGTGCCGTTTTCTCTGACACCAGTGAGAAAGTTGTGGAGCAGCTTGCTGTGCCAATCAAAATCCTGACGGGGCTGGGTTAAGATCGGTCAGGCTCCTCTCCCCTCCACCCCGCAGGGATTACCTGGGCTGACCCTAGCACCCAGATTAGCTAGCGCTCGCACACATTTTTGTGTGCGTGTGAGTTGGAGATGCCACTGCTTCTTTAGCAGGCTCAAACAACCCTGTGGCACGCTTTCTCGGAATATGCGCCATTGATCTGTCGAGTTGGGTCCCGCAGCTGAGGATCTGATCCAGCGCAACGGCGCTGTCAGGCTGCCCGAGGCGCGCTCTCCTGCTCAGCCTGTTCCTGTCACTAACTCTGGCCTTGGCTGCACAGCATTCTGGGATATATAATGGGATGAAAAGGACATTCATGAGGAGCAGATAAACGTAGATGAAGGTACCTTATGAATGAGTGAAGGAAATGGCTGTTTGTGGAGTAGTTTTTGTGTGGTTTTGGAGGCTGTTGTGATTGTTTGTGGAGATTGCTTTTGCTTAGTGGTGTAAGCTATGGTTGAAGTTATTCATTTATTCATAATATGTAAAAGGACATTTATGTATATTTTGTGTTAGTAGTTATAACAATAATAATATTGTTTTATATTTAGTATATTATTTCATTTATATTATTATTTAAATGTATTATTTTAAATTATTATTATCACTTACTGTCATTATACCAATATCTACAGAGTGCACGTATAATAGTTGTGTGCGGCTGTGGTTAGCTTGGATGTGCTATTGCCTTGGTGACACCTACAGGACGGGAGGTGTGCTGCTAACAAATTTTAGCGAAATTGTTCATACATCTCCTGAAGACAAAACAAAGGCATAGATTAAAAAAAATCAATTTGAGGATTTTTTTACATTGTTGACGCTCAATTTTGTTTCCATGTTATGCTGTTTTTTTTCTTGGCCTAGTCTTCTCTCCCTCATTTTCTTGATTGGATTATTTGAGTTTTTGTTGTAGCTTATTGTCTTTCCTGTTTGTTCATGTGGCTTTGAAAACAATGATACTATTTTTACTGAGCTTTCCATGTGCTACATTTGCATCTTTCACGACACGTTTTTTCAGAGTGATAATCAGCCACTGAGTTACTATTCCTATTGCGTTTGTCATTATATATCAAGTCAATTTTGTTTTGTTGGGAATTGAAAAACTTTCAAATAGTTAATAGTTTTGATGTTTTGTGATATGAAACAAATGGAGAACTCTTCAGTACTTATTTGTAGTGCAGGTTATGTTAACCGCTGCTTCACCTCTGTCACAGAATGTCACAGATACAGAATGAAGTGTGTCCAAAGGTTGACTGTAAAGCTGAGGTTTCCAATAAAAGATAAGGTAACATATTAGAATATTGACAGTAGATTAATATTTAATTCTTGCTTCCTCTCCCTCTATGCACTTAACCCTCTGAGACCCAAATATTGATGTCATTGATATATTTTCTATATCTTCCTTGAAAAGAAAAGAAAAATACTGCCTGTTAACGTAGTTTGTTAAAACAATGAATATTTATTAAAATGTTTCGATCTTGCAACCTTTATTTGGCCATTCTATGTGGTAAGTGTGCAAGACTTGCACTTAGTGTTCTTAGTAACGATTATAAAAACCATGGTGCATGTTCCTACACATCCAGGACATCCTGCGTTCTGTTCTTTTCCATTGTGCTCCAGCTGTTTTTGAACACAAGAATGTGTCTTGTGAAAATCTCTAATGAACCTTAAACCAGCCTAAATACACTCTTCCTTAAAGTCACAATGAAATCAAAATTGACTAGTCTTATTTTTTTATGGAATATTTTGGTGTTTATTCTAAATGATTTATCCGTGCACATTATAAAAAATAAATTAAAAAAAATTCATTTGCCCTCATAATCTTTAATAAAAAAAAAAATAAATAAAAAAAAGGTCTTCCCCTATCTCTTGCAATGACATCTTTTCTCCTCTGTGATGATGTGTTTTTCGGCAAGGGAGCGGAGCAAAGTGTCTACATGAGATCACAGCAATAGCAAACCACAACAATTCAATCATTCCCCGTTGGACAAATCAATTCCTGCACTACTTTTTTTTTTTTTTTTTTTTTTTTTTTTTTGTTCGAGAAACCGTTCCACTTAGATGTGTCACACACAATAGGGAAGAAAAGACTTTCACAGCTTCGGTTTCATGACAATTTTTAAGACTGATCAGTCAGCTAGTCAGCCCACAAGAAGTTGATGTTTGAAAATGAAAATACTGTTAACACGTCCCTGCCCCCAACTTTCATCAGCCCCCGGACAGGGTGTTTTGTTGTTGCTTTTTTTTTTTAGATCACAGGATATTACTACACTTCACTGACAACCTATATATTAACTGAAAATGCATAGAGGCATTTTTAAGTTTATAAAGTTTATAAAGAATCTTTTCCACTACACTAGAAGGCTGAAACACCAGTTTGTTTATTTCAGAGCTCTTACACATTCTAAAGTTTCATTAGGCTATATCAGCAATCATTTAGAATATATTTTCAATATTTGATCCCAAACAGTTATCAATGATGTCAGAATACAGTGACCATGTTGTGTGACTTCTTGTGGCAAGCTTAGGGATTGTAGTTGTAAATGTTCCAGCCACAATTTTTGATTGTAAGTTGCTGTTGTGTAGTTTTTACCAACATTCATTAAAACACGGGTATTATTTGATAGCTTTAAAGAGCTTTTGAATTTTTGCTTCAGGGTCAAAGTAACTCTGAAGGTTAAAGTAAAATTAGTCAAAGAGAAAGACCTCGTCATCTGCTTTGTGCAAACCTGTTAATACCCATGATTATACAGTCAGCACAGGAATGAGTAAAATCTTGCCTTTACATCAGGGCTTGAATCTTCAAGTAGGACATGAACAGAAGCTTCTCTGTAGCAGTGTTATTTTAGTATTATTCATATACTGTTATAGTATGCATTTATATTTTGAATTAGTTTTTATTTTTCTATTTTCAGGTAGGGCTGCACAATGATTATTTGCGATTAATTGTGTCCAAAATAAAAGTCTGCGTTTACGTAATATGTGTGTGTGTGTGTGTGTGTGTATGTATATATATATATATATATATAATACACACACACGTGTATATTTAAGAAAAATGTTATATTTATATATAAAATATTTATATTTAGAGATAATATAAATTATATATAAATATATATATTTATTTACACATGCATATATTTCTTAAATACATGTATGTGTGTGTATTTATATATGCATAATAATTATACACAGAACACACACATATTACGTAAACACAGACTTTTATTTTGGACACGATTAATTGTTGTGCTGCCCTATTTTCAGGTTTCATTTTAGTTTGAGGTTGAGTGTTTTTGTTGTGTATTTTGTTGTTTTTATTGTTTTTAATATTTCTATTTTATTTATTTTTTTATTTTAGGAGTTGTAGTAATTTTAGTACTTCAAAAAAATCATTTAGTTGCCAAAACAACATTTCTAATTTTCATTTAATGTTTTCATCCAATATTTATTTTATTATATTTCAATATTTTTTGTTTTTGTTTTTTTGTTAATGTTAATAACACTGCTGTATAGACACCAGCATATCTGTTATCTAAGCATTTGAAGTGTCATGTACTTAGAGGTTAGTGAAAGGGGCATAGTTTATAATAAAGTAAACCATACAAGTTAAAAAAACAGACTTGGCTCTAAAAAAAGGAGAGATTTCCATGTAAAGTGTCTTTAGATGGAATGTAAAGTCATTGTGAACTGAGCTCTGAATGGCAGAAATGAGCTTTTATTGTGAACCATGTGTCAGTTTGTCAATGTGCTATATGTCAAAGAGAGCACTGAAACAAGGACATCCTCTTCCTGCCCTTCAACCTACAGCACGAATGATCGATTCTGTCTGCTTTGTGCTTGCTATATGTCTTTCATGTATTGGACCCTTTCTCTATGGTGTTAGAATTGTTGCATATTTCCAGATAAATAGATTCTGATGCACAAATAAATATAGAGAATCACAAAAATTAAATTCACAAATAAATAGAATTAGATCCACAAATATATGCAGGAGTTTCACAAAAATGAATTAGATTCACAAATAAATAAAAATGAAATTTGCGAATAAAAAAGTATCCACAAATATGTTTTCACTGACATTCATTTGTGAATCGCTTTTTGTACATTTGTGGATGGCTTCCTCTGCATTTGTGGATCACAGCACGCATTTGTGGATTTTGAAACATTTCTAGTGTCACGACACACACAAATCCACAAACAAGTGGACTCGACCCACCATCTACTTAAGCCAATCAGATAACAGCCATATTGCACTGGCCAATCGTATCACGCTCTCTCTCCAACCAGTCACGTTTTGCTTGTTTTGCAGGGCACATTTGCCTTGAAAAAACTTAGCTTGTTCATCTGCATTGTCTCAAATAGGAAGTATAAGGCCAATAAAATTGGTATAGTTAAAGATGTTTAAAAATTGGATTTTGAATCAGACTTCATAGTTTTTGATTGTAAAAGTTACTTACAGCATCCAAAATAAATGCAAAGACGTATTTTTCAACATTGCAAGATATTTATTTGCATTATCCACTCACAAAACCCCAACTACATGCTGCAGTGATGCTGAGGATGGTACATGTTACATCGTGTCTACCCAGTGCGAGGCTGTCTACACTGGACGCATCAAAGCGAATGCACTGATCATTTGTCCGTCGTGTAAATTGCGCAAGTATGTGTAGTACTTCAGAAGTAGATCGCGTCGCGTCCAGCGTAAACTGTATCACTGATTATATAATGGGTACTATTTGCTTTTGACGCGCTGTGTCGCGCCACTTGCATCCGGTGTAGAGAGGGTGTTACTGATCATGATGCTCAGGATCTGTGAATGATCATAATTGTTGTATAATCCTGAGTTTATCCTGATTCACTGATCCTGATGGAAATATAAAGAAGCCTTAAACTCCAGTAATCTTTTAGAAAAGGTGTTTTAATCACAGCACTTCAGCACAATTTGAACGCCCACAAAATACCGTTCCATTCAGGGGTGCAAAATCAGAGTGTAATCAAAGCAAAATGTGATTGTTGTAGCGAGAACCTGCTACGATAGATCAGCGCAATGTGGCAGATATCTGATTGGCTTGAGTAAACGGTGGGTGGAGTCAGCCTATTTGTGGATTTGTCTGCATGTCTTGATGCTAGAAGTGTTTCAAAATCCATAAATGTGTGCGGTGATCCACAAATGCAAAGGAAGCGATTCTTAAATCAATGCCAGGCAGAGCTGTGTTTGTGATAAAACACGTTTGTCATTTTTTAATTTGCAAATCTTTATTTATTTGTGAATTTTTTTTTTATTTGCTTGTGTGAATCTCAGTCTATTTATTTGGAAAAATGGAACAAAAATCCCCCCCCCATTTGTTCTCCACGTCTCTGTGGCAGAGGTTCTGACTTTTTTTTTTTTTTTTTTTTTTTTTTTTTTTCCCTGTCCCATCTGGCAGCTGCACAGCTTGTTTGTGTTGGCTGAGCTTTGCTTGTTCCAGTGCTTTGCTTCTCTTTCGTGGAACAGACCGAGGAGGAGGAGGAGGAGGAGGAGGGGCTCCGGTCCCTCTGTCCATGCCAGCAACCATGATAAAGAACCTTGGGCCATTAGCACACTGGCTCCCTCTCCAAACCAAAGGAAAAAGACCTTTTCTACTGACGGCAACCCTGCACTTAGTCTAGTGTTAGTCTAAAGGAGACCTTGTCTACTCGCACTTACATTTTCATTTAATATCGCCTGACTGTTGGCCTACACATGTAACACTGCACTAGACAATGGCTATGTTCACATTAGAGACTTAAATATTTAGTTGGTTTGATAGTTTGGCTTTGTTTACATTTGTGTTTATGTATATGTTACCTTTTGTAATGAGTGTAAACTGACCCAGCTCCCTGCCTGTTTACAAATACCATAACGTCACCTGCTTTGCACATGTCGATAACCTTAATAACAAGATCTCATGTTTGGAAGGCTGCCAAGTAAACTCAAATTCCAGACCTAATTTACTAATACTGCTTAATTTTGATTTCTTGTAAAGCTTAGATTGTTTTAAGAGTTTAAACAGAAGTGAAACATCTCACATTAGATTTGCTTTCTCTGAAACATGAAAAGCCTAAAATCTGTTTCTGTACTAACTCTGCAATACAAATGTTCTTTTTTTTTTTTTTTTTTTTTTTTTTTTATTCAATATAACTTTATTGATAGTTTATACTCCATTGGAAAAAAAAAATTACTTTTTTTTTATTATTATTATTTATTTACTGTGGTCCGCACCTTTATGGACAGTTAAATGTTATGTGATGTGACTCCCCAACAAATTTTTAAAAGAATCAGTGCTTTTAAATGCTGTTCTTTTGAACTTTTGAACATTCATCAAAGAATCCTGTAAGAAATATATCATGGTTTCCACAAAAAGATTAAGCAGCATAACTGTTTTCAACATTGATGATAATAAGATGTTTCTTGAGCACCAAATCATCATATTAGAATGATTTCTGGAGGATCATGTGACACTGAAGACTGGAGTAATGACAATTCAGCTTTGCCATCACAGGAATAAATGACATTTTAATATATATTAAAATTAAAGATGCACAATATATCGGCCGCCATATCGGTATCAGCCGACACATGTTAATTTTTAATGTTATTGTTATCTGTGGAGGCTATATTTTATTTTATTTATGGCACATGCATTTTAGTTGTTTATACGTTAGTAATGTGCAATGACTTGTTTGCATTATTTAGGAATTATTTTGTTTCTTTGCAAGGCAGTCGTGTTTTTTTTTATCAGTATCGGCCAAAATTTTTGTATCGGTGCATCCCTAATTAAAATACAAAAAAGTTAATTTAAGTTATAATAATATTTCCGCAACATTACTGTTTTACTGTTTTATTGATCAATAAATGCATTCTAATGTCGAGTTCACACTGCATGATTTTCAAAGTTGTCAGATCACTGTTCTTTTCACACTGCAGGACTATCTGTAGCATTCAGTCGCTGCTGTGTGCACACTGCACGATGGATCGGTGACAGCGTTTCACATTGCATGACTTTACAATAGGAAGAATTGCCGACACCTCTGTCTAGTCCGCAAACTACGTTTCACAATCAAACACACGCGAGAAGTGATAAGGAAATAATGCAAGGTCACGCGTGAGACTGGAGTTCTCGTGCAAGACTAGAATTTTTATTAAAAATGTTAGCCCGCAAGAAGCTTGCGATCCAAATTGTCTTTGTGCTAATTTACAGCGAAAAAAGGAGAAAAAGAAAAAAAGATTATGGAGGAGGAAATGGTTGGGGAGACGCGGGTCTATAACTCCTCCCCGAACTTCCCGCTGTCCTGTATCTTGCTCTCTCATTGGCTGTAGCTCATTGCCGATATAATTTTCAGTCAGAACACATTTCACACAGCAGGATTTTGAGTCGTAGACAGGTCCAGATATTTAGCATGCCAAATATGTCAAGGATGTCAGGGACGCATCATCGATTCTCTCAGATAGCGTCTTTGATAATTCACACTGTGTGATTGTCACTCGCATGAACGATCACCGATTTGCCTCCGATTTCGGGCAATTGTCGGGTGATTTCTCAAAATCTGTCGGCGAGTGAAAATCGGCCCTAACATCGTGAGCATAACAGACTTGTCGCATAATCTTACCGATCCTAAACTTTTCAGTGGTAGTATGTCAATAACCCGCATTTAATTGTATCATATGTATGACTATAGATGCAAAGGGTCCAGTTCTGAAAAATCAGATCTGTGGCATATGTTTATGGATTTTAATGAACATTGGGCCATGTGCTTTCATGGAAAAAGAGGGGGAGGAATAATATTTTACTCATGCATTCTGTCATCATGAGAAAGACGCTCTTTAAACTCTCTCCCTTTACACTTACAAAATAAAACATTGGGGTCATTGTGTTTTGTATGTGTGGATGGTGTTTCCTCAGTCTCTGTTCATCTGAGCACCACCTACAGTTCTTGGTTCTGATTGGTCAGCCTTTCCTCTGTTTAGCTTTTATCCCTCTTGATCATCTGCCTCTTCTCTGTTCATATTCTTTTTCTTTGTGACATCTATGTCCTGTTATTCATCACATATGTTAACATCATTGTATGCTTAGCACATTTATATGTCTGGCCTCCTTTGAAATTCAGTTCCAGAAATCCTGCATATTTACCCTTTGACCTACATTCTGTGTTTGTGTCATATGCATTAGAAGTTTTCAAAAGGCAAAAAACTGAGCACCATTGAGCACAAAGTTATGTTTCTAAAAACATTCTAAGCTCAAGATAAGCTTTTTTTGGTTGCTTTTTTTATGGGAAAAAAATTAGAGACAGAGATGGATCAGAAGTAACCAGACAGGAATTTTGTCTGATTCAGTCCAGAACAGGGATTATTTGGAGCATGCGTTTTGGTTTGCTTTCTGGCTTTAAACTGATGTGACATCCATTTTGTTGTCTCTGTCACAATGGCAAACAGTGAAATGTAGAAAACTCCTGGGTCTTCCCAAAATCCTGGCAATTTTTTTTTTTTTAATTCTTGCTTTATTTCCAGTTTATTTTGCAATAAAGATTCATTCTAACAGCAAGTTGGTATTAGTTTTAAGAAACTTTGAGTGATAGTGCAAGCATGTGCAACAGAGAACTTAATAAATGTAACTAAAATATTCACTTTGAAATATTTGTTAGCCTTAAATCATATTTAATTGAAGTCCTACATGTAGCGGAAGTAATGATATTGCCCATTTGGTGTGAGATACATAATCATTCCTTTACTTCATAGCTGGGCTGACACAATTTAAGGTGAACTGCTAGTTTTTCTTGTGATGGGAACCTGGTCACAGGTCTGTGCTCTTGAAAAGGTCAGCTGTCTAAATGCTTCTGTTGTTGTGGTTCTTTTCCTTTAAAGCAGATAACGCGACCTTCACAGGAAGACAAGACAGACGACAAGAACGAAGAGGACAAATCGGAGAAATCAGAGAAGAAAGAGGACGAGGAGAAGAAGGAAGAGGAGGAGAAAGATGAAAAAGAGGACTCCAAGTAAGTACCATGGTTTGTTCCCATTTTTTTCTAAGTTGTGATGAACTGGCCTCAATTCACCCTTTTGCCCCAACTCCACTGTGAAATCTCAAAGGCCACATACACACTGAAAGTTTGGGAGTGACAACAGCACAGTTATTGTTCTGTTAATGCAGGATACGTTCTTAAAATGGCAATGTTTGGAGAAAATTTTGCCCTTTATATCAGAAAGAACCTTTACCCTCAAACCACTCTGATAAAAATGATTTCTGTTTCATGTTTCATTGCTGTCACAATGAGTGTGCAGTACTGTAAAGTAGGTGAGATGATCGGTTTTCTGTGAGGTGAGCCTTATTGTGACAGTTAAGCTTAAGATTAACCTCATTAACTCAATTGGTTTGGAGGAGACTGTGTGATTTACTCGGGACCTGTTATGTCACTACTAGGCATTTAACAAAAAATTGAATTCATCATGAAAAACTGGGATTTTTGACTATTCTATGAATACTCAAAATGGTACAGAGGTGGTTTTGTGGTCTGGGTGTGCTTCTGTTATGGAAACTCTATAGTGAAGTCTGTGAGATTAATATATCATAGCAGGTGAGAAACTTGCACAGTGTCTGCATTTGCAACTCTGAGCTCTGCTCGCTCTGACTGTCTGAATAGATGTAATTGAGTTGAGTTCAGTGCAGAGGAGAGCCTTTATTCCTCGTCTTTGCCTCCGCAGGGACATCAGTAAAGATAAAGAGAAGTGTGAGGGAGAGGAGGAAGAGGGTAAGGAGCAGAGCACGCCACGCGGCCGAAAGACTGCCAACAGCCAGGGCAGACGCAAAGGCCGCATCACCACCCGCTCCATGGCCAATAACGAGGCTGCGTCTGTGGTGGCTGAAGAACCACCTCCACCACCACCTGAACAAGGTAACATGCACAACTGTTACTTGAACTTACTTGAGCTGCATTGTCACTACATCTTATTTTTAGCATGTTTTTATGCCTTGCAAACTTAAACATTTGATTTGATGTGATGCATTGAATATTATTGTAATTAATTTAAAAGTCATGCTGCTTAATATTTTTGTAGAAAACCATGATACATTTTTTTTCTGGATTCTTTAATGATTAGAAATATCAAAAGAAAAGCATTTATTTCAATTAGAAATCTTTTGTAATCATATACATGTACTTTTGATCAAAACAATGCCTCAATTATTACATTCTTTATTTTTTAAAAGGTAGTGTAATTCATTCAAGCTATTTTTCAACTCAAAAACTTAAATTCATGTAGTAATCTTTTTTTTTTTTAATAAAAGGAAAATTGTTAAATGAAAAATATACATACATTTTTAGTATGCCTATAAAACAAGTCACTAAAAATATTTTTGTTTATTTTTTTTCCTCTTCATGGGACCAGCAAAATGTTGTGAAAAGTAAAAATCTGAACTAATGACCTAACTGGGCCAGCAGAAAAAAAAAATTGTAGTAAAAATATTTTTAAAATCTTACCTTATTGTTGAGATTTAACTCTTTTTGATACGGTCAAACTGTCAGTTTTTGTTTTTGTAAATTAAGTAACGTTGTTTGGAAGTTGGGAGGTGACTGTCATGTTGACAGCTAGTCAACTAGGTTGCAATATTGACAATATTGTAATAAACTACAAAAAGTTAGGCAAAAAAAAAAAAAACTGAATTACACAAAACTGAAATATTGTGGGAACACCTGAGGATTAGTGATCTGTCCAGACAAACTAATTTGCTTATAATGATTCGGACTTCCCAATAGTAGGGCACATATACACACAAGCACAAATGAGCCCAAGTCCTGATGGTTTATTCTGTGTGTTGCTTAGTTTTGCCAGAGCCAACACCCCCTTCTAAACCTGAGCCGGTGCAGAAACCAGCTCGAGAGACTGCGAAACCCTCTCCCACAGTCAACGCAGACACAAGAGGTAAGCGCTGTGTTTCTCACATACTTGCCCTTTTTTTTTTTTTTTTTTTTTTTTTTTTTTTTTTTTTTTTTTTGGTTCAAATAGGTTTTCACATCCACACACTCACTCCCTTTACTCTCTCACCTCTCAGAAAGGTGCATCTGTGTGGTGCTGTGATGTCTGTCTGCTGATCGTTCGGTCAGTCTGTAGAAGTGTGAGTGTGATCTGTTCCCCGGCAACCTCATTACAAAGCCTGAAAGTCACCTAGTTTGCTGCTTTCTCTGACCGCAGCAAGGTGTACGTGCGTGCTTGTGGGGGTTTGCTTCAAATGCTGTTGTGATAGAAGGCCTGTCAGACAGAAACACTGTGGGTTTGATCCTTGAGGCTCACAAATCAGCAGCATTATTTCACTTCTGTTCTTTCACTGACATCTAGAGAGTTTTTCTTAATTTTACTGTTTATTCCCTTTGCGCTCTCTTGTTTCCTCCTTTCGTGTTTTTTTTGTTGTTGTTGTTTTTTTGCTGTCTCTCTCTCGCTCTCTGTGAGATTGTTTGTCCATTCTTTCCTATCTCCGAATCATTCTCTTCTTCCTGCCACCCAATGCCAGACTCAAGGTCTCTGAGTTTGTGTTGCCGTGGTGACAGCGGGTGGAGGGATCGCCATGGAGACAATAATGAGAGGCAGGTAAACGCGGCGAGTCTCAGGAGGAGTTTGATTAGAGTGAAAAGGGGAATGAAAGACCGACCTGATTGTTTCATTTGGCTTTTGGTGCCACTTTAAAATGAATTAAGAGACCTCAGTTCTCAGTAATTAGTGTTCATTACATTTGCTGCTGAATGCGGTTGGCGCCCATGTCAGAATATGTGGCTACTTAGTGTTCCGTACCTTAAAGAAGGGTCACCAATTGTGTTTTGTCATTCCCGCTGTTTCGTGATGGAGTCTCCAGTTTGGCCTCTGCTCAGTAGAGCTATTAAACCTCAAGCCCTCATGGGCTTAAAGGGGTCTACCCATCTTGCCTGATGAAGTTTTCTGTCGTTCTTCGTCTTTAAAGTGGGTTTAAAGTTTTAAACAGGCACTCAAGAGCCATAATGCACCAATTCCACGTCTAAACCGCCATCAACATGACAAAGCAGCAGAGTTCAGGCTTATGAACGTAAAGCACACACTGTCAGGGGTCATGGGGTAACGTAAACAGCGTCTAGTGGGTCACCAAAGAGACGTTTATTTAAAGAGTTTTAGTGGATACTCGCCGCACTAGTCATCCAAACACTGTGGGGACACACACTCGCGCTCTCGCATAAATGTCAGAGGTTCACACTGTGCTAAATCTGTCTTAGTGTTTAGTCAATTTCAAGGAGACCCTCAGAGCGGGCGGGAGAGGAGAGCACAGGCTGTCTTTCTCTCTTTCTCTCTCTTTCTCTCTCTTTCTCTCTCTCTCTCTCTCTCTCTCTCTCTCTCTCTCTCTCTCTCTCTCTCTCTCTCTCTCTCTCTCTCTCTCTCTCTCTCTCTCTCTCGCTCTCACTGTAGTTTGAGTGGAAATTACGCAGGGAGGGGTTGTTGCACTGTTTGCTTCAGCTTGGCTACTGTTATGAGACAGACTGCCTAATGATATGGGTGAGTGAGTGAGTGTGTGTGTTGGTCTTAGACCCAGAAGGGTGGTGCTTCTGCACTCCTCCACTGTCTGCTTGAGATCAGCTGACTGGACTCTCCGACAGACAACGAGAAAGAGAGAGACAGGAGTAAGAGAGAGGTGAGACTGCCTAGTTGAGTCCAGTGAGCGCCAAGAAGGGAAAGCAATAAACGGGGCAAAGGACAAAAGCGGTTGAGGACAGAGAGAGCAAGAGAGAGAGACCAAGGGAGGGAGGGAAGTTCTTGAGGAGGGTGGAGGTCTCTGCAGCCCCCAAGTATAAACAGATAGAGAGGGAGGGTGCGAGATGAGCCGTGTCGTGTAGCGCTGCCCGAGTTTTCCCTCACTGACACTGACGGTGTGTGTCGCTACAGGCGCGGTTGAAGCTGGAGAGACGTCTCGCTGGACAGAGGATGAGATGGAGATCGCCAAAAAAGGTACTGCTTGACTTTTACTTCATCTCCCTCCCCCACTCCTTCTCTGGTTCTCAGTTGGCTCAATCTTCACACATGCACAAACATTTCATCTCGCTTTTGCTCTACTTATTTTATGTCTTTGTGGTTTTGCATATTTTCCTGTGTTGGGGAAGTTGGTTGGGGTTGCATTTGTGAGCATCCTCTTTGTAGCGATTATTCAGATCAGAAACTGAAGTAACTGTGACTGTTTGACACACTAGAAACTTTACAAGACGACCATTCACCTCTAAACACAGTGAAAGGATGACAGGTGTATTGTAATGTTTAATGTTTTAATGTTTTTTTTTGTTTGTTTGTTTGTTTTTTTGTAAATTGTTTTTGTGGATTAAGTGATGTTGATGTGTAAGAGATGTTGATTGTTGTAAACATAGATACTGTTATGCAAGAAAAATTTTAGACTCGTCTGACAATAAAGTGCTCTATCTATCTATCTATCTATCTATCTATCTATCTATCTATCTATCTATCTATCTGTCTATCTAGGAATAGTGCAGAGGGCAAATGTTTTGCTCTGAGTTTAAAGTTTAATGAAAGCTTTTTGGATCTCACAGAAAACATGTCCAGGTCACATGTCACCCCGTAATTAAACGGGAAGAAACTGAAGCCTTGTTTTCGGATGATTATGGTATTATTTCATGACAGTTTAGCACATTTTCCACAAAGTTCTTATTACTGTAAGGCAAAAAAATTATTGTTCTCATTAATGCAATGCAAATTTATATCATATATAAATATACACTACATATTTAAAAGTAAGGATAAATTAAATTGATCAAAAGTGACAGTAAAGAAATTAATAATGTTACAAAAGATTATTATTTCCAATAAATGCTGTACTTTTGAACTTTCTATTCATCAAAGAATCCTGGATATCGGTTTAAAAAAACATATTAAGCATCTGTTATTTTTTTCAAGATTTATAATCATAAGAAATGTGTCTGAAGACTGGATTAATGGCTGCTAAAAAAAAATTCAGCTTTGCCATAAAATGCATTTTAAAATATATTGAAATGGTTATTTTTAATTATAGTAATATTTCACAATATTACTGTTTTTACTTTATTTCTGATCAAATAAATGCATTCTTGGTGAGCATAAGAGACTTACCGACCCCAAAAATTGAAATGGCAGTGTATATTTAAATAGAATTAATTAATTAATTAATTAATTAATAATTTTACTATTTTAAGTTGTCCATTTATGTCTGTATGTTACTCATTCAAATTTATTCCAATTTTTAAAGGCATTGCATTGTTTATCCAGCACAGACGAGTTGTGCGCTTCTTTGATCAGCCATGTTCATCTGCATGTCTTACACGTGCATTTCCAGCATTACAGATATTTGTATATTTGATATTTGTGGTCAAAACATGAAATGCAACTAAATTACCAGTATTACCATTATTCTCAACAGGGAATCTCTTTTATATTAAGATATTAAACATAAAACATTTCTATTACGATATCTTCTTTTTATCAGTATAGTTACAGGCAGTAACTATATAACAGATACAGTCAAACCAAAAATTATTCAGACATTTTTGATATTTTTGATATATTTTTACTAGTGGGTGCAGGATACTATAGTTCATTTATGTAAGTGAGGATAGCAAAATAAAGTAAACTGTGAAATATACTACCCAAAAATTCTTCATACAGTGGACTACCAGTATAATTGATAAAAATTTGGAACCAAAAATTATTCAGACACTTTGACCTGACCATGTTTTGCTCAAGTGTTATCTGACATAATTAAGATTAATTTTTTCTCACACAGTTTAACTCTGAGATCTTGTCATATTTTATTACCTTTTTTTTTTTTTTTTTTTTTAAAAACTATAGTGAATAAACTGTATTAATGAATGAAATGTTCAAGGTGTCTGAATAAATTTTGGTTTGACTGTATTACCATGGTGTGTAAATAGTTTGCAGATCAGATATATAGCATAATTTCCTTACATTGCAGTAGTGAGATTTATTATTGTTATTAGTTTTATTAGGAATGAGAATGTGGAAGAGAAATGTGCTAAATCTAAATGGTCCTAAAATGTGCTTCATTTTCTTCAAGAAAAATATAACTTTTTTTTAATTATTGGTGAAATATTGCTTGGACTTGATCTTGACAGCTTTCACAAGATTCTCTTGAACAGGCCTAGGTTCAGCTGCACACTTCAATTTGCAGTTCTGTCTCCACAGTCGTTGTCAGTGTGACAGCAGAAATGGACCAAGAAAAAGAGGCTTCCTCTTTTTGATTGCATTAATGGCCTGGAAAGGAGGACAGTGAAAAATTAATTATTTTTAAAATTCTTTTTATTTACCTTATCAAAAAAACTTTTGTGAAGCATTTTTTGTAAATTTGTTGATCAGCCCTTCTGAGACCTCTAACATATACTCTATCGTATACTCTAAGATAATGAAGGCACACTTATGTTTTTTTGCATTAAGCAAATTTACACACACACACATACAGTATATTGACAGATAAACAGATTTAAGTGCAGTGAGTGTTTGCATTACTAAAAAATTAAAATCACTCTCAGACACATTAACAAACAAACTACCGCTGGAGCTTTTTAAAGCATCAGAGCTTGGAGAAGTGTTTTCAGGTCAGACTGCGGTCATCTGAGTGCATTCCTTTTGCTTCCTCTTTCTTTGTGTTCTTTTTCATCTTCTCTTTAGTAGAGGGGAAGTTCAGTCCACTGAGGAACAAACATGAAGGTGTGTGTGTGTGTTTCTCCCTGTATCTTTCGCACAGACCTCTGGTGAGCCTTCAATGTCACTGCACAGTTCAGTTTAATTGGAGGACAGTCTAACATGATTGGCTCAGGACTAGGAAAACTGCACACTGAGTTTCAGTATTTGTTTGGAGGAACTGAGTGTTGTTTTATATTCTGACATGAATCACTGTAGCTGCTGTGCAGACATGAGAGGCTCTGTACTGTTTTCCGAAACAACAGGCGGCAATAAAGTTCAGAAGTTCTTTAGTTTGATGATTTATTAAATCATGCACATTCTTGCTTGTTTGTATAAAACAGGTTTTAATCTGTCGCACAATGTCAGTGGAGTGAGATAACAGAGAGAAGCTTTATGTAGAGCCGAATCAAGGTCAGCTTGTGCCATAAACCACTGCGGCTCAGGGTGGTTGATGTTTGCAGTGATTCATTCAGTACTCATTCAGTACACCACACACAGTTTCATTGTGAGTCTAGGTGCTAGTTGTGGTCTCCTTTCCAGCACACTGTGGCTGACTTCTTGGACAAGTGATTACAGATTCACTCAAGTGCAGTGTCACTTTTATGCAGGGCCTTGACAAATGACAAACTATTTAAACCTGTGTCATTTCAAGACTTTCTTTCTGTGTCATTTTTAGTCCCGGCTTGTTGAGCATTAGTACAAATACAATGTTGATAACTTCATTTTGGGCTTGGATTTCTGTTAGAATTGCTTAGTTGCATAACAAGTCTTTAGGGTATTTGTTTTCTTTGAACAATTGCTGTAATGTACTGATTAAAAAATATCATTGGGAATTAGTGCATGTGAGCGTCACAGCCTCTTGAGTATTTGGCACTGTTTACTGTCCTCATGGTGTCTGAGAACATCCAGCTAGTTGGAATATCTCGGTTGGCAGTTGGTGGTGTGGGCTTTCGTGATCATGGCAGTGATCAGTGACATGTGAACTGCTCTGATCTGGTCCAAACTTTCCTTGTAAACGCAAAGGCACACAGTATCACAGACTTAATTTGGTTTCTGTGCTGATTGTGTAGCTCGATTACTTTCTGGGGATCACTTAAAGTATGAAAATAAAATATGAACACAGTGTTTATAGCACAATGTGTTTATTCAATGTAAATGCATGAATGCATACTATGACACACCCTGAATGGACAAATACAAATTACACACATTCACAGGGTAAAGTCACTTTACACAACACAATTTTTTCATTTTAATTTGCCAGCAAATTGGGACATTTTAAGAACCTGAAAAATGGCAGAAGAAACCTCTTTTACTGTTTCAGTAGATTTGTCGTCTATATACTGTTGTCAAGCTGTTTAGAGTTAAAAGAGTTTGAAATTGAGTCATTTCAAATTTCAAAATTAGGAATTTAGCTTGAAAGTGAAAGCTTTCCACATGCAGATTTCACATCAGATTCAAGATGGTCACATGAATTAGCCACACTGACCAACAGAAATCTGCTTGGTTTGAAAGAAACTTCTGTGTGAATGGCTCTTCAGACATCACTACACTCTTCTCAATAGATCTTTTTTACCCGCAAAATTTTGTCTAAATTTTGCTAACGTGACAGCACATTTAGAGAGTAAATGCAGCTGTTGTTAAGGTACCCATGGATGGCAATCCTTTCTGATTTCTTGACCTAATATTGATAATTAATTTGTTATTAGTGCAACCTGAAGTAATCATCACTAATGTTTCTTCCTGTTGGATGCTCAAAAATCAGGCTGATTCTGCTCATCAGGTGTTCAGCTAGAGTGGCACAGTCATTTTGACTGAAACCCAGCCATATTTCATGTTTAGTGCCTCTGGAGGAAAGATGGTCTTCATGTTATCATGGGACCTTTGTTGAACGTTCTTGTGGTTAATAACAGGCACCATCCAGCCAGTCAGATAACTATTAGTAATGCTTTTAAACATTTTAAACACTAAGGGTTTTGTTGCAGTTGGTGGAAGGTGACTTTTCTCTCTTCATTCATAATCTTTCTCTCTTTCTCTTGTGCACAGGGCTAGTTGAACATGGTAGGAACTGGTCAGCCATTGCTAAGATGGTAGGCACTAAGAGTGAAGCTCAATGTAAGAACTTTTACTTCAACAACAAGAGACGATACAACCTAGACAATCTTCTACGGCAACACAAGGTACAGGTACAGATCCAGCATTCATTGAATAAATCTGCTACATCCAAACATTCCCATTAATGGTTGAAATATTTGAACAGTGATTTATCTCCTTTATTGGCCAAAATATTTATTTGTATTTAAGTGTCTCTGGAGACACTTCTGTGGATCAGTTTCTGCTTCATTGAAATGTTCACATAGGATAACTGAAATTCTACTATAGATAATATTTATTTATATTTTAGTAATTTATTGATATCTTATATATTTTAAAATACTAAAAATGATCACAATCACGACTCTACATCTAGATATTTACACTACCTTTTAAAAGTTTGGGGTCTTTTTGAAAGAAGTTCTGCATTTATTTAATTAACAATACAGTAAAAACAGTGATTATTATAAAACATTATTGCAATTTAAAATGACCGTTTTCTATTTTAATGTTTTAAAATGTAATTTATTCTTGTGATGGCAAAGCTGAATTTTCAGCATCTTTACTCCAGTCTTTAGTGTCACATGATCCTTCTAAAATCATTCTAATATGCTGATTTGGTTCTCAAGAAACATTTCTTATTATTATCAATGTTGAACACAGTTGTGCTGCCTAAGATATTTGTGGAAACGGTAATAATTTTTTTTTTTTTCAGGATTATTTGATGAATAGAAATGTTCAGAAGAAAAACATTATAAACAACTTTTGTAACATTATAAATGTCTTTACTGTTACTTTTGAATTCAACTCATCCTTGCTAAATAAAAATTTTTCAAAAAAAAAAACAAAAAAAAAACTTCCTGACCCCAAACTTATGAATGATAGTGTATATCTAATATCTCTCCTAGTTACTGAAAAACTAGTTCAAAAGTAACATTTTCTTACTAGTCACAGTTGCTTTGGTTGTTTTTATGCATAATGCTGAAAAAGTGTAAGAAACTAGTTACACAGAAAGTGTGTCTTAGGAAGACAAAAAACTGTGAAATGTCTTCATGAATGCACATGATTGTGGTATAATCTATTGTAAACTATTCCTCACAACTATTCCTCATGTTGTTGTGTGCAGGGTTCCCGGCTCCGTGGAAATCGAGACTCATCACAGAGCGATCCTGCACCTGATGAGGACGAGGAGAGTGACGGTAGGATCTCTCTTTGTGGTTTGAACTCTTTTACAGCCGCTGCTTCCAACATAAGCTCTAATGCTTAAACAAACACCCTAAAACCCATCACTGTCAGTCTCTTTCTCTGTGACCCATGAGCCCAGAGTCCGATCAAGCAGAGAGGAAGAGAAGCAGTGGGGCTGTAATGTAAAGAGAGCTGAAACAGACTGACACAGAAAGAGAGGGATGAGAGTGAGAGAGCAGTAGTGCAGTGTGCTGACCTGTCTGACTGCAGTGCGTTTGATTAGATTTGACAGCAAAACCCCAGACCGCGCTGCACTGCCACAGAGGTCAACATCCTCCCTCTACTTCTGTCTGTACGCTTAATGAGTGAGAATCAGGAGGAAAAAAGAGAACCAGTCGGGTGGGGGAGGTGGATGAAAGGGAAAGGAAATGAGTGAATTAGACAGAAACACAAAGAAAAGAGAGTGGAAATAGAGGGAATGTGCAGAAGGGATAAAAGATCTGTACTAATTCTGCCTGCCATTCTCACTCTTATGAAAGCATTCCCTGGTTAAAGCCTCAAAAAAGTGTGCTGAAAGGAAACAGAGTGCTTCTGCTGAGTGTGCTGTTATTCAGGTACTGTTGTGATAGTGATAGTCAAGTCACCTTATTTATATAGCGCTTTATACAATACAGATTGTTTTTAAAGCAGCTTTACCGTGATAAACAGGAAAATAGTTCAGTGATTCAAACAGAATTCAATTCTGCTGTAGAGCAGCTCTAAAAAGTTAGTAAACAGTCATTATTCAGTTGAAATCATTTGTGTTGATTCAGTTCAATAACTATGTAAAGTTTGTCAATTATGGAATGGGTTCAATACATCTATAAAGCAACTCTGGAGATGCAGTGATGATCCAATAGTGACAGTGCATTCAAGTCATTAACAGGGCTTAAAAACGAAAAGGAAAAAAAAATTCAATCGGTTCACTCTGAGCAGTATCGGTATTTTAATGTTTCTGTTCTGCTTTCCTTCTGTAACATTATCATTCTGAAAATGGTTTGATTAGAAAAAAAATACTTAATAACATTTATTTATTTATTTATTTATTTTTTAGCCTATACTTCATACCAGAGCTTGAATTAATCTTTATACTAAGAGCTTGTGAATAAACCTCGTAACTCAGGTGGATCCTCAAACTGTCAGCAAAAACTCATACAGTAGCTCCACCTGCCTCAATCGTGAATGAAGTGCTGCACACATTTTGGAGACCATCTCTGCTTGTTTGCAAATTAAAATCTTAAGCAGAACGATAAAATAACATTATCCGGTTAATGGTAATAATATTACAGAATATTTAGTGTCCCCATCTAAGCAAGCCAAAAGGTGACCGTGGCAAAGAACCTAAAGTCCGGTGACAGAAAAAAACCTTGGAGTAACTAAGCTGAGATATTCCTTGGGATATTCAGAGCTACAACACAAGTGTTTTATACAGTTCTATAAACAAGAAATTCAAATAGAAAAATGGAAAATCAGCCAATTCAGGCCTAGCAATGCCTGTCTGAAACACTGCAAACATTTCATATCAGCACTTTTGAAATTACACTTGTACAATCAAATTAAAGAACAATAACAATTATTAGCTCTGTCTCATTTCCCCTTTTTTTCCTCCTAGTGAGTGTCTGTTTGTTCTCTACACCTTCTTCCACCCCATCTAGACTACTGTTTCGGGTAATTTATTATTGGGATGGTAAAGCTGAAAGCTGAACTTTTAGCCATTACTCCAGTCTTCAGTGTCACATGATCCTTCAAATATCATTCTAATATGATGATTTCATGCTCAAAAAACATTTATTATTAATAATTTTGTGAAAAACGTGATACATTTTTTTCAGGATTCTTGATTGTTAGAAAGTTCAAGAGAAGAGCATTTTTTTGAAATAGCTTTTTTTCTTAAATAATGTAAAAGTCTTTACTGTCAGTTATGATTAATTTAAATAAATCCCTGCCATATTAATTTTTTTTTTAAACTTACTGACCCTAAACTTTTTAATGGTATTCCCTTTCCTTTTTGATTTGCATAATTCCAGATTCCATAGATTCTCTTTGCAAAAATAGAAAGCTGCAAGGCTGCTTCCCTGGTCTGCTTTCCTTGGTTACTTGGAAAGCTACATGTGCTAGATTCTGCTGTCTTCTGTTCTCCCTCCTCTCCTTCCCTCAAACCTCGCTCTTTCTGCTTTTTCTGCTTTTTTTCTTTCTGCTGACATACTCCTGGAGCCAAGCAGGTTAGCCTTCATCACTCTCCATCGCTCTCCGAGAGAGAAACTGAGAACCAGATAGACTGTGAGAGTGGCAGAGAGCCTCCGCACAGCAAGAGGAGGAAGGAATTATAGATGATGGAGAGGAGTCATTTTTAGACAGGGAATGGAGGAGGGAGAGAAGGATAGTTGCTTTCTAGTTGTTGGTTGTGTGCTGCTTCTTTGGCTTTTTTTGAGGACAACTTGGCTCTTTGCAACCTGCAGGCAGGTGGAATACATCTGTGTGTTTATATGTGTTATGCCTGTTCCTGTGGGAATGTAAGTTAGTGAACTTTTGCCTGGTGGTTATATATAGCAAGATTCAATAAATTGATCAAAAGTGACAGTGAAGACATTTATAATGTCAGTGATCACAGGAATAAATTACATTTTAAAATATAATAGAAAGTTATTTGAAATTTTAATATTACTGTTTATATTACAATATTACTGTTTTTACTGTATTTTCAATCAAACTAATTGGTGAGCATAAGAGACTTTCACTATACATTAATCACAGGAACAGTCAAACGGTAGTGTGTATGCAAAGTTACGTGTATTTTATATGTAGCATTTCCTGTGGCCCTGGTGGATGTTTCACGTGGCGGGAGTGTCAAGGTAGTGATTAGCCAAAGGATGTTTGTGGTCCAGAAGTGCATTAGCTTGATTGCATGATGCTGCGTGCAGCGATGGTGACCTCAAATGCCACCTCTGCTCTGTCACGGCAGGGTTGTTTGGGTTTTCTGCTTCTCTCCCTTTGTGTTTTTGTAGCAGAGATTGAAATAGATTGGATTTGATATTCTGTGCCCTCTTTGCACAGATGAATGAAGAATTTAAAGAGGATGTGATGGCTCAATCATACGCTCTTTCATCTCCTTTCCTCAGGTCCCGATAACAGTTCGGACACAGAGAGTGCACCCTCTCCATCTCAATCCGACCCCTCCAAATCCTCTGACTCTCTAACTCATCCTAGCTCAGCTCTGGACGGCGCATCAGACCTGGATGTCACTGCAACCAAGGGCCCGGTGGCAGATGCCAAGGGCCCGGATCCTCTGTACAGCGAGCTGCGGGTGAAAGTAGAGAAGAGTCCAGAGGGAGGAGCTGGAGACGGGCTTCCTCAAGATGAACGGACACACTCTGCATATGAAATGCAGATCCATCCTAAGAGCGAGCCACAGGATATGGAGATGACCATACCCAGCAGTGAAAGAGCACAGGTGCAAGTGAAGACTGAGCCAGAGGTCAAGGACAAAGAGGAGAAACAAGGGGAGCAGCACCACTCCGATAATGACTCTAGCGCCACCTGCAGTGCGGATGAGGATGTGGAGGCCGAACCTGACCGACAAAGGTGAGAAAATGCTGGTCCTGTTTTATTATGGGGTGTTTGTACAGAAAGTGCTATTGGTTTCTAGTATCATGGATAAGGTGGTGCTTTAATTTAAAAAATAATTCATTTGTGTGAATTTATTCATAAAATTGTACATTTCAATTATCAATTCAAATATAAAATGATAAATTTAAATTTCCGTAGCTCTATTCCTGTTGCCTGTGAGATCATTGGTTTGATTCCCTGAGAATGCATTGCTGAATACAGTAAAAATACAATACATTTTGAATACAATAAATTTGGAGTTGAATTCAGTAAAAAAAAAAAAAGAAAAAGAAAACTAATTCTGCCTGCCAACAGATGTTGAGCCATGATGTGTATTACATTTTTTACATAAAGTTTTATTTGAATAGTTTTTATTTTAATTTGCTTACCCAAGTGAATATTTAGTTGTGCAAAGATTGTAAACATTTTATATTGTACAAAAGTAGGGGGATAGACTGCGAATGAATGAAAAATTACTTCCGGCTGCTTTGCCGTTTTGTCGTAACTCACAGTAGAGTATCAGTAGTTAATACATTTTATTCTCTTGTTCCTTCCTTACTGTGGCAGACTTTTCTCTTTGGAGAAGCCATCATTGCTGGGCACTTCAGGGTCAGTGGTTGTGTCCTCAGCCAAACTCCTCAACATGCATCAGCTACAGGAGCGGGCCGCCACCATCCCCCCTATGGTCAGTCCCCATAGCCTCTACCCCCACTTAGCATTCAGATATGCCCCTCTGGACAGAGACAGGGCCCAGCCACCCCGCCACGTGAGTCCTGCCTCCATCTCCACTTCCGCAGATCAAGCACTGTGATTCGCTTCTGCGGCAATCAGCAAACAAATCAGCAAATGCCAATTGATTTTCCACACTGTGAAATCGTGATGAGTGAGAATATGTTTGGTTGCTCTAGGCTGATCAATCGGTTTGGAGGCTGTCTGTTGTGGCGATTTGGTGTGGCTGTGAAATGAATTTAATCTAACTGAGGCCCTGATTGGCCATTCACAACATTTGCATGATAAAAATGTAGCATCTTGTTGCAAAGCAAATAGCAGCTATTACTTATTAATGGGATTAAGTCATTAAGTCATTCACCTTTAAATGACAAATTTAAATATTTAATCTAATGGAGCATTTTTGGTGTACATCCTCTCTCTTACGGAATGGTTTGTTTAGGTTTCAGCTCCATTTGGTCACAGTGGTGTTCCCGGAGGTGCATTGAGCGGCTTTGCAATGTTCCAGCACCAAATCAAAGCTGTGCATGAGTCCGTGCAGGAGGACAAACAGAGACTGGACCAGAACGAGTCTGATCGCAGACCACGAGTCACCACCCACAGCCCCACTGTACTGGACCAAGAAGGTGAGTCAGACACAGGAGGAGTGAGAGAGAGAATGCACAAAAATCGCTCAAATGTGGTAAATTGAGAAAACCCCATAAATCCAACAGCAATCATTCCCTCTGAAAAGTCTTTTAATTTTGCCTTTGCTCTTTGTTCAGTATCCACTTGAGATATTTGGACAGAGTAGATTCATAGGCCAACAGCTTGTAGTGTTGTAGTCAAGACCACCTTAACCGAGACCAAGTCAAGACCAAGACCAGATTGTGTTGAGACCAAGACAAGACCAAGACTTTGAGGGGTTGAGACCAAGGCAGGGCGAGACTGAGTCAAGAAGACCAGACCAGCTTTCCTTAAATTCATCTAAAAGATCCACATTTACTGCCTGTGTCTGATATTTAATCAATACATACAATTAGAATAATAAGACGCTATATAGAGCTGTTACCAATCAAATAACATCAAAATTCATCTTTTCACTGCAGAGGTGGCACAAAAGGTACATCTGAATTGGTACAATTACAACTGCATTAATAATGTTGAGATAAATGTTTAAATAAACTAACAAATAAACTAAAAAAAAAATAACATGTTTATTCAGGGTTCCCACGCGCCTTGAAAGTACTTGGATTTCAGACACATGAATTCAAGGCCCGGAAAGTACTTGAAAACAAATATTGGTCCTTGAAAGTGCTTGAATTAAATTTGAAATAAATTTTGTGAAAATTATAACATGCCCCTCTTAGTCCTATATTTGTTTTGGAATATTATTTTACAATCAGTTTCCGAGTGTTTTCCATTGCGGTACTTCCCCTTGCTTGTTATTAGGCGGGGTTTGGACATTTGAGCTGTGACACTTGCTGTGTCCGAAATGAACAGTCTTATAGGTGTGTGCGATTTTGATTGTGGACGATTAAAAGGTCTCCACGATCTGCTTTTGAAGAAATATCGTTGTATTGTGCTATAGTGCTTTCTGTCAGTTGCAGTCCTGGCGCCTCTGTCTCAACATACTGTGTAGTACAAAGCGACATACATTCACATCATGTTAAAACAGCGGTAGAGTTATACTCACGGAACACTGCAGTTATTCACAATCACAAAAGTTTATTATTTGCATGAGTTTTAAAGCCTTGCCGGTTAAACATTTTATCAGCGTGCTGGTCTGACACGTGCTTTTCTGAGCAATACACCTGAAGCGTGCACACTCTAAAAGCCTGTCAAACACTGCATTTGCTGGACAAAGTTATCATTCCCATCTTATTCTGCTAATACTGTCAATACTCACAAGGTTTACACCATCGTTTAAGTGTAAAGTTAAAGTAAACAGCTGAGAGAAAATCGAATGTTAGATGTCAATATATTAGATGCGCGCAAGAGCCTTAAAGGGACAGACAACAAATGCTGCGACTTGTCCTTAAAGGGATAGTTCAACCAAAAATGAAAATTCTGTCTTTATTTACTCACTCTAAAGTTGTTCCAAACCTGTATTAATAAGTCTTGTGCTGAACACAAAAGAACATATTTTGAAGAACGTGGGTAACCAAACATTTGCTAGTACCCATTGACATCCATAGTATTTTCTTTCCTACTATGGAACTCACTGGGGACCAGCAACTGTTTGGTTACCCACATTCTTCAAAAAAAAACTTGTATGTTCAACAGAAGAAATGTATTCGGGTTTTAAACAACTTCTACGGTGAGTAAATAATGACAGAATTTCCTTTTTTTTTTTTTTTTTTTTCAATTTTTTTAATACAGTAGCTTTAACAAGAAACTCATAAATTAGTATTTTTATCTTCATCCACTCTATCTGAAAGTCTGTCATTCTTTTTTTCTTTTATATTTTTTTACCTTGTAAGGCTACTTTTTTAATATATAGGGAAATTAGTTTGACAGTACTGCTCAGTCACTGGCAAAATAGTAAAACCAACATGCAAAAGATTTGTGATCAAATCATGAATCGTGATATTTTTGCCATATTGCCCACCCACACTTATTAATAAGAATATTATGCATACTATGTAGAGTTAGTTTTCCCCCACTTTACCCTAAATTCACAATTGTGAGATAAAGGGATAGTTCACCCAAAAATGAAAATTCTGTCATCATTTACTCACCCTCAAGTAGTTACAAACCTGTTTGAATTTCATTGTTCTGCTGAACACAAAGAAAGATATTTTAAAGAATGTCAGTAACAAAACAGATCTCGCCCCTATTGACTACCATAGTAGGCAAAATAATTACTATGGTAGTCAATGGGGGGCGAGATCTGTTTGGTTACTGACATTCTTCCAAATATCCTTCTTTGTGTTCAGCAGAACAAGGAAATTCAAACATGTTTGGAACAACTTGAGGGTGAATAAATGATGACAGAATTTTCATTTTTGGGTGAACTGTCCCTTTAAAAAGTCAGAATTGCGTGATTTATAAAGCCACAATCGTGTCTTATAAAGTCAGAATTGTGATATATAAATTCGATTTTTATTTTTTTTTTCTCAGAAGTGCTCATTTATATCTCTCAATTCTGACTTTCTTTTCTCAGAATTGCAAGCTTATATCTATAATATATTGTATATATTCTGACTTTAAGCCACAATTACGATCCATATAATCCTTTTTTTTTTCTTCACTCAATTGCACAATGTATTTTTATAATATTCTCTCTATATTATAATGTTTTTACTCAAGTAATGATTCATAAAAAATGAAAACCAAAACTAGTATGGAATAATTGTTAACATTAGGGATAAGAAAGCTGCAGACGGTTTTAATGTATTTCCAAAATTAATGTACAAATTATTCTGTACCTCTTCCGGGTTAAAATGGATGCAAATGCAATAGGATTAAAATGTTAAGTACTGTAAGAGGTCTTTCATGACATGTGATGTGAATTTGATAGGTGCTTGATATAAAATATACGGTGCTTTAAAAAGTCCTTGAAAGTCCTTGAATCTGGTGTTCATGAAAGAGTGGGAACCCTGTTTATTAAACGTATGTATAAAATCAATATCAAGTTTGCAATCGTTATATTGCTTAAATATGTTATAATAAAAAAAACATGATCTCATACAAGTACTTTTTTGTGATCATATCTTCAATTTTGTGGGCATTTGTATTAATTTTGGTGACATTTTTGACAATTCCCCATTAATTACTGACCCGGAACAACATTAACAAAAGAAATCAAATTAGAAGTAAATTATTGATTGGATGTAAAACTTTCTGCTTCAAATGCAATCACATTAATGATGTTAACAAATAAATCAGACAATGCACCCGCAATTTATTGATACTATATCCCTGCAGTTGTAGTCTTGATTGAAATAAAATTCTGAGTCATCTTAGTCTGAGACCGAGACAAGATGTGCAGTGTGTACAAATGTGTACAAAAGTACAAATGTGGTCAAGGCAGAAACAAGACCAAGACGTTCAAAAAATGGTCTTGAGACTGGTGTTGAGTACTACAATACAGCTTGCTGATTTTGGTGTAGCGCTCTCAAGGAAAAACAATTTAAAGAGACTCTTGGTATCTGGTCACTGTAAAAAATAAAAATTTTACATTAGCAGTCAATCACTAGTAGTATAATATTGCCCAATCATAACAAAAACATGCTTTTTATAGTGAGTGATGCACAAAACATTTTATATTTTTATTGTTTTGCACATTATAAACATCCAAGTTTGAGCAGGTATTCACAAACAGTATTTCACAGTAAACACTGGTCTAAACATTCTTAGACTGTAACATTCATCATGTTAAACACGTGTAAACACTATTACTTTTATATAGTTTTTTTTTTTTTTTTTAATTATAGAGCATAAAAACATCCTTGCGTCATACAAAGTCTAGATGCAATGAAAGGTTGCTTATCTGCTTATATATTTCATATTTCATATATCAACATGTTTCACTTGATTTCACACTTTTTAGTCTGGCAATATAGTTTGGGAAAAGCCCAACTAGTAAATGTGTATACGTTTAATGTAAAAATAACATTAATGTAAGTAAGAAAAAAATGAACGACTTGTCAGAAATGATATCCTCTGGATCAAGCCATGCATCACATCACATTCTTCTAAAGTAAATTCAAGGCTTAGTTCTCACAGCGTGTCTTCCAAAAACAATGAAAAATATAAGTAACTGATGAAGCTTGATGCTTTGTTGTATCGAGGTATAATGGGGGGCGTTTGCAGGTTCGCATGGTTCACATGGACAATTAACATATGAATAGCCTGTGTGTGACCTCATCACAGATAATGAGCTCATTTAAAAGTAGATATTTCAAGCTTTTTATATAAATGTTTCTCATGTCTGTGTGGCAAGTATATGCAGAGTTTCGGTTCATTTTTGTGACGCACTCCAGAAAGAAGTTCAAGTTTTCTCTTTATTTTACAAAATCACAAAATTTTGTTGTTGTTGTGAGTGTGGGCAGGGTTTAAGCAAACAAAATCACTGGTGAAGTCTGGCATATATCGCTAGAGTAAAGTCTGTCATTTTTATTGGAAAATCCAGTTGTGACATTTTGGTTAGTTACACGGTCAAAACAGTTTTTAAAATTAAAACGTGCATTAATTAATTTCTCACAGTAAGGTATAAAATGTTTTTTTTTTTTTTTTCCATTTCTTGCAACTCTAACAAACGTAAATTTGCTCATGATTGCTTTTGCCTCTGATTATTTCTTCGTTTTATAGAAGGTAAAAGACGGTTTAATCTTAATGTTCAGAAAACTTACTGGCATGGCTTTGGTAATTTTGACATTGCCCATCCTCCCAAATATAGAACTAATCCCATCCAAGAACATTTGTCACTTTTTGTTTAGGAAAACTCCTGACCAAAAAAGCTGTCTCTGAGGGGAAGAGAGCAATGAACAATAAAAAAATTGAGGTTACAGAAACACCCCTGAGACAAACAGACAGAAAGACAAGCAGATGGACCGCTGCATAACAAAAAGATTGTGATGTGCCTGTAGTGCCTCTGTTCTATCCTCCCATGCACTCTCGCTCGTTTTTTACATGCCAAGAAGTTTGAGCAAAGACAGTTACGGCAAAGACAGACGTTTTTTTTCTGTTTTTCCTCCTCCTCCTCTTCTCCTGTTTTATAATGGGTCTCCAAAACAGATTTTTGAAGGGTGTCGAATGCGCAGGAGAGAGACAGTGGACTTTGCTCTTCTCAGCTAAGAAACGGTGCTGTTTTTGATAGAGCCAGACAGAAGCAGCCAACCAAAAGGAACATTAGGTCACTCTCTTGTAGTGATATCCATTAGAAACACCAAGTTTTCCTCAACCTCTTTCTCACAGACTGGCAGACTGTAGCTCTAAAAACCTGCATTGACATTTCACTTGCCAGAGCATTTACAGTGATAGCACTAAATTAGCCTTTCTATATCTATACCTGTGACTAATGTGTGGTGGACTTTGAGTATGGTTTGAATAAGATGTTTTCATGATCACTAATAGAGAGGACTGCTATTAGAATGTGCACTTGTCATTCTGTTTTGTGTCTTTGCCTGTCTGCTTGATGTCTGAGTATCTGATAGCCTTTCCTCTATGTCCTGTCCCCAGGTAAGACGTTCGCTTACATGCCATATGATCTGAAGCTGATGGAGCAGGAATCTCATGGTGGAGTGGGCAGACCGGGCTCTCCATACAGACTCTCTCCTCGGGAGCCTAGCAAAGCCTCACCCCAGCCCGACGGCAGTAACGCCACCCGGTATAGTGTACCTCCAGGTGAGCGGTCCTTGCACCCTCTATCCAGGCACAATTTTTTAGAAACCTGCATCTTGTTTTTGTTAAGGCAGATATGGTCACCAAAATTAACACTCACCAATTGATAGTATAAATGGAGTGTAAGAACGATAGTCTGACCCTCATTGATGTAAGCATCATGAGCAATATAAATCGAATCAAACAAAGCTATGTATGAGTCATTGTAGATGTGGACTTGATTGATGGCCTTTGGGCTAATTGTTGAGAGCCCTTTCGAATCCGTCTTGTTTGGACCTAAAGATTTTGACTTTGCAGTTAAAAGTATCTGTCACTTTCATGAAGTCATATATGTTCATGCTATGTGAAGTATTTTTGCTTCAGTGTTTTAGACCTGCATATAGACAGGTACACAAGTTGGAATTTCAGTCATTAGCACCCTTTTCTGGAGCTTGTAACCTGACAGTGTGTCACTAGCAGACTAATAAAGAACCAGACTCTGCTTTTCCTTAGAGGAACTCACATTTGTTTGTAAGATACATGGCTTTTATTAGTCAGGTCAGCGAGTTTCTTCCTGAAGGAAACCTTGAAGCTCTCACGAGGCTCAGCCCATGTGACTGATTCCCTTATCAGCCCTACCCTTACAACCTGGAAACCGTTCTCATGGAGACAAACACTTATAGAACACACTGGATATTTCTATTGGGGAGAGAAAAAATACAGTGTACGTCAAGCAAACAGAATGTTCTGGTAGGACTGTCGCTCCTGCAGGTTTATATGATTGGTGATGATGTGTGGAAACAAGGATAAGGTTTCATGATGAACTTTGGCACGAGACTTCAGTCTTCAGTGACCTCTGCTTTGAGGACCTAGATTGAGCGGAATGAGTGATGTTTGCATTATTGACCTGGTAAACAAAACTTTCTCTCTGTGTCCTACATGCATGCTACATCAATAACATGACCACTACTGGTGATGCAACAGTGATTGACTGAACAAACTAGGGATATCACACATACTGGTATTTACTTTAGTCTCCAAGAATAGCAAACAACTTAAAAATATATTATATAAAAGTATTATTTTATTTAACAAATAAATATGAAGAATTAAAAAATATGAAAGAATTCTCTTATGCTCACCAAGGCTGCATTTTTATTTTATCAAAAATACAGTAAAATTGCGAAATATTGTTACAATTTAAAATAACCGTATTCTATTTCAATACATTTTTAAAATGTATTCAGTGCTGTGATCCTTCTGAAATCAGCTGATTTGGTGCTCAACATTTCTTGTTATTATCAATGTTGAAAACAGTTGTGCTGCTTAATATTTTTGTGTGAAAGATTTTTTTCAGGATTCTTTTGATGCAAGTTCAAAAGAACAACGTTTATTTAAAACAAAAATTTTTGACAATGTAAGAGTCTGTCACTTTTGATCTATCTTTCACTTTTCTTCTGCATTCCCCAGTTAATCACATGGCCAGCCTGATACAGGGATTAAAACAGCTCTGAACGAGAGGATGTACCATGTAAAGATCTAAGCTTCTGTAATGTTAGACCTGAAGTGTTCTTATTTGTGCATAAGAATCATCCTGAAACATACTATTGCAACAGATAAGCTATTACAGCATGAGAACATCACACCCTGCTCTAAAGAACCGCAAAGACCATCTCAGCTCTGGTTAACAGACTCATGCTTTTTACACCGCAGGAGACGGGAGGGCTCACGACTCAATATTTCAAAAGAGATGAGTGAGAGGCTGGGCTGTCTGGGAAGTGAAAAGGAAAGAAGTGCTTTTAGTAGCGCTGTGAGTCACGAATGAGCAGCGGTAAAGGGAGACTTCATTCCTCCTGTGCTAAGAGCTTCAGATTAGACTCTGGGCCATGTTTCTTTGTCAGGCTTTATTCAGGGTTTAGTTTGAGGCTCTCTGCATTTGGGTCAGCTTTCTTTTAAGCAGCTCTTTATTTTGCACTTGTGGCAAATTTTTGTGTTATTTTTTTTTTTAGACATATATTAAGCTGGTCAGTTTTGTGAAGGGTCTTGTGCAGGTCCTGCAGAAGTTTGGTACATTGTGTGTAGTAGGTCAGAAATTTTGAGCAGTAAATCTGACCTGCTAGATCTTGAGTCTACATTTAAGCAATAAAGTAAGAGAGGCCGTGCTTATTGTCAATAGTCACGACTAAAGGTCGTTGTTAGGCACGACGCTCAGCGCAGTTCAAAACACAGCACAACCTTAAGTGACTTATTGATTTTATACTATGTATTATGTATATTATGTAATATATATCTATTAAGCAAATTCATTAAGTGGCATCCTTCCAGATCACTGACCTAACAGAATGTTGCTATGCAACAGAAATAACAATATGCTATGAGAGCTCTGCAGTGATACGATGAACAGGTGTTTGATGTCATAGCTGTTACTGTGACTTTAGCTTGACTTTAACACTGTATTAACCAATCAAAAGCCAGGAACGGAACTATTTATTAGTATAATAAGCCCTAAGGTCCCACTGAAGTGCCTTGAAACAGTGTTATTCAATGTTTTTACGTAATTTCCACTGAAACAGGAAGTCAGGGCGGGACATATCGAGCGGGACATTTAGTTTACATCACAGCTTGGAAAAGCCGCATTTGAACGCTTGTTACAGCCGTAGTTGTATTAAAAATTCTTATTAATTCCCCTTTAGATTTAATGTTACTACAGCAAAACATCATAATTTTTAGTAAAGCTTGTCATTTGAAAAGCATGTCATTTATGTTGGTTCATGCATGGCTTATCTTTTCGACTCGCCATTGCTGTTTATAACGCAGAGGATGTCTAACCATTCACGATATTTGATCTCCATATCGCTCTAAAATACTGAATTCTGAATTCCGAATATGCTCTGTGGTCTGCGCCGACTCGCGCATATGATTCACTCAGTGCTATCGTGTTTTTATTGGGATCTCCAGTAGTTTGTTGTTGTCTCGTCTATTTCTTTTTCGACTGTGAATCAACGGGCCAGGGCAGTTTTGCCATCTTGTGGACAAACTAATTAGTGAAAAAAAAATTCAAGGTGCTTGTGCAAGCTGAGCCTACAGAGTATGCGTGGTTATGAAAAATATGCAGTTACGGTATGTGCATACTGTGATAGTGATTAAATTGATCACACACACTGTACACACACCGTAACGCACATGTAAAAACTGAAGTAAACTTCTGGCTTTAGAGTGAACGATTTTTGTCAACCATGTGAAGATAAAGAGCGATCCTGTTTTGCACACCTATTTTCATCCCATTCTATTACCCTTTTATTCCCACAGTTCTTCAGCCGGCTCCAAACCAGGCAGTTCAGAATCTTTCAGATGTCCGCATGACGTTCCCCCGCCACAGGCCGCCCAACATTCCGTCTCCTCCGCCCCTCATTCCCACCTCCAAACCTACAGACAAGCCCTCCTTCATTCAGGGGGGCTCCATTTCACAGGTAAGAGTTTTTGTTGTTGTTTTTTTCTTGGTAACAAATATATGATAGTGCTTCCTTATTTGTTTATTCAGCTCCTACAGGCTGTTGGTTGTTATTTAAGACTTGTGGTGCTTCTGCTAAGTTTAAATGCTTCCAACTTATAATGGGATCAAGGCAGAGGATCAGGAGTTTTCTTGGTATTCCACTCTGACTTGTGTCTTCTTCCGCCCATGCCCTTCAGGGAACGCCAGGAACATACCTTCCATCTCAAACGCACGCTGTGTACGTACCGGAGGTAGTCAAGACCACAGGAGGATCAATCTCACTCGGCTTGCCAAGACAGCAAGACCCTGCCAAACCTGGTGAGAGGCAAATGAGAGATTCAGAGAGTATAAATACACTTTTATACTGCAGTCAAGCTCAGCTTAACTAGTCTTTCAAGTCGTACTTTTTGTGGTCGAGTTTCGTTATGAAAACCTCATGCGGCCTCTGAAATATGTACTCTAAACACCTGATTGTGTTTGTGTGTGTGTTTAGTGTCATATATTAAGCAGGAGGAGTGTTCTCCACGTGGACAGAGCGCTCAGGCAGAGGGTCTCTTATCTAGAGCTCAGTATGAGGGAGTGGTCAGAGGTGAGTTGACTTAAAATCTACAATAAAATGACTAAAATCAAGAGTTAATCCTTTAAAAGTAAATAATCTTACCATTTGAGAGTGTTTTTCCCCCGCCCCTGTCATGAATGTGAAAGAGAAGCAGCTCCAGAACATTTGACTACAGACTCAAACGCTAACCAGTGTTTTTCTTTCTCTCCTCTGCTCTCAGGAGGACCCATACAGATTCAGGACATGAGAGGGCCACCCGGAAAAGGCCCAGAGGGCGTGACGTTTAGAGGTGGCTCAATTACGCAGGTACCTTTTATTATAGGCCTTTGTGGAGTATTTGTTTAATGTTCATTTATAGTTGTGTAGTATTTCTCACTGTTGCTCTTTCCAGGGCACTCCTGCCCTGACTCAGTCCAATGTAGCAGCGGATCTCTTGAAAGGCACTATTGCTAAACTGGCCACAGAGGACCTGAGCGGCCCAGAGAAGAGCCGAGCTGAAGCTTATTCTAAAGCTCACGTCATCTACGAAGGCCCAAAAGGACACATCCTCTCTTTTGACGGTTAGAGCCAAATGTGCTTCCCAGTAGGACTGGGTGATATTTAATATTTGCGTTATATTTGTGATGACAAATGATTTTTATATTCTTTTTTTTGTTTTCTATTATTTCGAATATTGTCAAAAAGCTAAAGTTATAGTTAAAAAGTGATCGTTTTTATGTTATTATTCCTGGCCCTTAGTCATACTGCAGCACAAGTGGAGTCAGATGGTGAAGTGCTTCATTTCAAGGGCTAAATGACATGTTTGCTAACTGTGCAACAAGAGTTTCTATTTTTATGGTGTGCCACAGCCAGAGCTTTTCAGGACTCTTTTTTGACATGGTCCATTGATATTTTTAGTTCATTTTATTGTAATTAATATATCCATCTCTCTTTGTTTCCACAGCTATTAAGAACCCTAGAGAGGGCACTAGAAGCCCACGGATGGGGCACGATCTCAAGCGCACATATGACATCATGGAGGGGTCCCGTGGACACCAAGCACGTGAGACGGCACCTTATGAAGGTTAGTCATGTTTTTTAATGTGCTTTCTCTGAGAAGGGTGAAGCACAAAAGAGTTGAAGAAGTGAGCATGCTTGCCAATGGAGAAGGTTTTTAAAGATGTTTTTCTCTGCCAGGTTTGATCAGCAGAGCATTGCCCAGAGAAAGTCCGCACGAGTCTAAGGATCGATCCATACTCGCAGGATCCATCATGCAAGGTAATGCGGACCCACCACACTTCCGTCAATCCAGAAAATATGTAATTATTTTATAAAAAATATTTATAGTTAAAGACTAGTTGTTTTAATATAAAGGATTGCAAATCATTTCAAATAATAATGCAGGTTCTACTTAGGCTTTTGCTTTAAATGCTAAATATTTTGGACAGCTAAAAGAACCACATACAGGAGAAAACTTTTCATTTCATTTTCAAATTCTTTTTTATATATATATATATATATATATATATATATATATACACAAGATTTAAGGAATTTTCTACATCTTCTCTCCCTGTGTTTCAGGAACTCCAAGAGCCTCTGCTGAAGTCTATGATGAGGCTTCCAAATACGGTAAACAGATCAAGAGGGAAAGCCCACCCATACGCTCTTTCGAGGGAGGCATCACGAAAGGTAAACCATACGAGGGAGTGAACACCATAAAGGAGATGGGCCGCTCGATTCATGAGATCCCACGTAAGGAGACCCAAGATAGTCGCAAAACTCCTGTTCTGGAAGGATCCATTACTCAGGTACAAGATTTGAAGTTGTTATTGTTTCACACACTGAAATGTATTTATGCAGAACATTTAAATCACATCCAGATCAGTCAAAAGGAAGATGGTTTTGAATGTCTTATAAGAACAATTTCTCTTCATCTCCCTCTAATTTTCTCACCATGCATCGTTTTTTTCCCCCCATCTATGCAGGGTATTCCTCTGAAGTATGAGAGCAGTACTGTGAACCCGTCGGCCATCAAGCACAATGTTAAATCTCTGATCACAAGTCCAGTGAAGATCTCACACTCTGCCATCGAGGCAGTCGAGCGCGAGAGGGCCAAGTACGAAGATGTAAAGGCGTCCGAGCGCGTCCGGCACACTTCTGTTGTAAACTCTACGTCTGTCCTGCGCTCCACACACACAGAGGCGGGAAAAGCTCAGCTCAGTCCAGGCATGTATGACGACAGCAATGCACGCAGAACCCCTACATACACCAGCACCTCCATATCCAGAGGATCACCCCTACTGCGAGGGCAAGAGGGTATGAATGCCTCATCTCTCATTTTGTCCCAAAATGTTTTATTGCTCCTATAACTTACGTCTAGCAGTCAGTTTCACAGGTCATGGTACTGATCTTTTTTCTCAAATAGGAAGTATAACAACAGGTAAACCGGCTTCTCACGAGAGGAAGAGCGCACTGACCCCAACCCAGAGGGACAGTATTCCCGCCAAGTCGCCTGTGTCTGGGGCTGACCCTCTTGGCTCTCACAGCCCCTTTGACCCCCACCACAGACCTGTGGTAACTGGAGAGGTGTACCGGACTCACCTGCCACCACACCTGGACCACAGCCTCGCCTTTCACCACAGAGTCCTGGACCCAGGTAATTTAAGGCATAATGGGATCTTTCCAGGGGCCAGAGTCATGAAAACACATTCGATTCGAGAAGTCCGGCATAGGTCACCAGAGAGAAGTCTGTCGTCTTCATTAGATGGTCCAGTTATGATATTTTAATTAAAAACTGCAATGTCAAAAAAAAAAAAAAATGAAACATACAAGGATGAATCGTTCACATTAAGATCATATATATATTTCATTTAGAATGTCAAAAAAATTAAAGTCATGCCACTTTTAAAATGTATTTTACATAATACAAAACATTGTACAACCATAGTTGTTTTGTAAATCTGATCCCTGGACTAAGATGTAACCCCATTCTGAAATGCATTACTTAATCAGACTCAGAACGCATGAGAAGTTGCTACGCTTTGCCTAGGTCTGGAAAATTAATGAATTATGAATTAGTTCTGTTCTGAAACCATGCTTCTTACAAACAGGTCTGCAGGAAAAACAGTTCATGCGTCACACACAAAATTAATTGATTGTTCCAAGTAATGGCTCTCTCTTAAAAGCACTACTCCTATCTCATTGGTAAACATCGTGTTTTGGTTTTTCAACCTGCTCTCATGCATTAGGTAATAGCATTTCCTGCACTACTCTACTGTGGCAAATCCGCACCATTGACGTCAAGACAAGAACAGCTGTCTTTTCACCTCTCGTCCTTGTTTTCCTCTGTATATCTCAGCAGCGTACATGTTCCCACGGCAACCATCACCGACCGGTTACCCCAACACTTACCAGCTGTACACCATGGAGAATACTCGGCAAACCATTCTGAACGATTACATCACCTCGCAGCAGATGCAGGTCATACCGCGCCCTGATGTTGCGAGGGGACTGTCACCACGTGAACCGTCCATTGCCATCCCATACCCACCAGCTAGAGGTAAGGGGCATGATTGTCTAAGTGTGTTTGTGTGTGTTTGTGACAGTGAATGAAGGGATCAAAGGAAGAATGTAGTCTGTTGATTTTGTGTTTGTGTGAACTAGTGGCAACCTTTTTCAGACCGTCAGAAGCAAATGACCCTTTAACAAATTCTATTTGCACGCTGTCAATTCATTGAGTTCAATTCGATTGTTAAATCCAGGGCTGGGGCTGTTCCTTAGATGACCCTCCTATTAGGAGGCCCACTTTTTTTTCTAGTTACATATGTTCACTCTGCATTCTATTGTAACATCTCCAGGAACAAGGTTACCTGTTAAAAGTTGACCTGGGTCCGATGTGACATTATTTTGCATAAAATGATGGGAAGTTTCATAATAATAGGATTCAATAGGTTTCATAATAATAAGATTCAAGCTGAAGGAGTTTAACCCTCAGACCCTTAGCACGTACAGCTGTCTAAATTTCCAAAATACATTGCTTCATGTTGCTAGTTCTGATTTTGATTTGCTTAGATTGAAAAGCTTGTGGAAACCAGCTTTCAGCCCTGACCTATCCTGTTATTTTTTGTAATTGAAATCCTTTGATACATTATTAATGAGTTCATTCAAATTTTTAAATTCTTCTAGTGTGTTAGTCATTAGATGTCCCTAGAAGATCAGTAGAGGGTGTTGGCTCTTTAAGTAAAGTTGAAGCTGATTGGTTGTGGATGCTCACCCTCTGGCCCTTTGCTTCTGTCTGTAAAAGGAATAATTGATCTAGCCCAGATGCCACCTACCATCCTGTTACCTCACCCTGGGGGGACAGGTTCCCCCTCCCTGGACCGCATCACCTACATCCCTGGACCTCAGACCCCTTTCCCTCCTAGGGCATTCAACCCTGCCTCCATATCTCCAGGTGAGGATCCCACCCCTCCTCTCCTATCCAACACCTGAACTTCCCCTTCCAGTCCTGGTGGTGGTGGTGGTGCTTTAGAAACTCGCCCTTCGCTGCTGCTCTGAAATCAGTTTTGCTGTTTTAATCAAGAGCTTTCTTCCAATTACAACTAACTAAAGCCATTTTCTACGCTGCTATGGTGGCAGTGCGCTACTACTAAATCTGCAGTGTCATGGCAAAAGGAAGTACATTTCGCCTGATTTGTGAGTTAGTCTGAATTGATTGCGATGACTATGTAATTAGAGATCGACCGATATATCGATTTACCGATATTTTCTCCGATATTTAAGCATTTTACCATAATCGGATATCGGTTTTGTAATATCGGATTTACTGATAAACGCCGCCATTTTGTGGGTGTTTTGAGAATTGCACGCAGGAACGCCATTACAGCGCATCTGAGGGGAGACGAGACAAATGTGTGCACAGGTAAAGTATACTTACCTGCTTTGCTGTAATTAGTAAACTTTATTTAACATAAAAGCCATTAATGCACAAATTAGATGTGCTACATAAATGCCTGAAATGTAGCTAGTTTATGCAGCTTGTCTCTAAGAAATAGAGACAAGCTCACGGAGTCACGTAAGATAATCCGTCAAGTCCTGTCACAATAAAGATGTAACTTTGCATTAATTAAATAATACAGCCATGAATGAGCACATGTAGGAAATAAAAGCGCTGAATTTAATTCTCTCTCTGTTGTCTATGCTCATCATTAGTCTTGTGAAGTCGTCTGCATTTTGTTGTTCACTCAGCGGGTTGATTCCTAGGAAATGCTCCAGCACGGCCACCGCATGTAACTTTTAACAAGATTTACTTGTTTAAAACACCGTAATTACATAAACATTTACTATTTAACCATTAATTCGCTAATAAACTTCCAAGTAAACACAACTCTATGGAAATTAATTATTTATTATCTCCACGAGCGATCGCAGTTTGAGTAGTTCTGTGTAAATGCATAGATAAACAGCGCTTTGTCAGCAGGTATGTCATAATCTAGAACGACAAAAACATTATTAATAATTCTGATATAACATACCAGTTGAGAAATGCAATAAAATACGATGTTTTGTTTGTTATATTCCAATATTCCAGAGAATATTATTCAGTTATTTAACATTATCCAGCGAAATATTCTTCACTCTTTAGCCTATTAAACAGCTTATAAATCTACTAAAACTGTAGTTTAAAATGAAGTATTACATTTCTGCAAAGTTGAAGTTTAATTTATTTTCTCCATTTGAAAACATTAGACATTCTACCTTTATTTTGCTTATTGTTAACATTAGTGTTGCTGCTGATGCTTTTTATAAATAAAATTATTTTTGTAATATGAAGATTGAAAGACTACTAATTTTCAACAAAAACAGTTTAGTAACAGTGCACTTTTTTTATTTTTTGCACTTTCAGACCCCTCTATTTATTGGTGTATAAATAAGATTTGTTTTGTTTTCTATGCAAGGAGGGAGTGATTGTTATAAATAAAATGGTTTGTTCAGTTCAGTGGTGTTGTAATCGTGTCAAAAACAGAAGTATAACAATAAATAAATATCGGTTCTGCATACCGGTTATCGGGCACATAAACACACAAATTATCGGTATCGGTTCTAAAAAATCAATATCGGTCGATCACTATATGTAATAATACAAAAAACAGCACGAGTCCTAAAATCTGTACCTGATCCCGAATCACTTCTTACCCGAACCTGAAGTGCATAATTTAAAAAAAAGAAAAACTCAGCCCCAGACAGACCCGATAAAAATTAGTCCAATTCCAATTTTTTTTTTTAACCCATCTGGACCTAAATGTTAAAAGTAGTGACATCTGTACAGCCTGCAGTCCTGCATGCCAGTGGCGAGTGGTTACTTTTTCAAACCAAAATGACAAGAAACGCCACGGCAGGTGCAGATGTAAAGGTTTGCCCTCCTTCCTGAAATTCATCCTCCTTTGTAATGTTTACATTAGCTAAGTTTTTAACCCATGTTGCCAGATAATGTAGCTTATACTTTGTCAAAAATGTGGGAGAATGTTTTTAATGGATACACAGTTATAGTTTATTTAATTTTTGTTGTTGGCAGCTGCATTTAGATGATTTTCTGTAATCGATATCTGGCAACAGTACAGTATTTTTTTTTTTTTTTTTTTTTTCCACTTAGGCGATCAATTCTAAGTAAAAAAAAAAAAAAAAAAAAAACCTGCTCAGCTTTATGTTGCACGTCAAATGAAAAGGACATTTCTTTTGAATAATGAGAAGCTGGCATGCTTTAAAAGCCTTTAGGTCTTCTCAGGTCCATTCAGTATGAGCACATTTATTCAAAATCACACAGGATCAGAGGCTACTAATATCACACCCGACCCATGTCTGAGGCGCTTGTCAAAGTTTTGGACCCATACCCGCTTGGGTTGGACCTTGGGTTTCAGATCAGTTTAATGAATTTAGCAGGCTTCCTGCTGAATTCTGTAGGTGCTGACACACATTCTGTACCATTTTGAGAGGTTAGGTTGAGCTTATTTAACATTATTTAACAACGAACGAAGAGTACTGCTGGTATCATTGTCTGTCTGCATGAAATGTTCTAGAATAGATTGTATCTAAAGATGCATGAAGAAATATGCAGGATGTTAGTTGGAATTAATAAGGCAACGAAAGTACAAAACTCCCAATTGCTGCAAGTACTTCCCTACGTCTATCTCCCCTGAGATCCGCCTGTGCATGCAGTGTAGGCAAATGTCGGCCTCGGCTCAGTAGTGTCATGTTTAAAGCTTGTCTTGGGAATGCAGGTGGTCTTAAGGTGAGTAGACCTTAACAATCTAAATGTCTGTTTACACAGAGTAAGTAACAACAAAAAGTAATTGCTAGACATATTTGCTCTGTGTGTCAATATGCTTTTAGAAGTGTTTCATGGCTCCTGTCTGTCTCAGTGTTGTGCTACAACACCATTAACTGTGCTGATCTTTTAGCATCATTCCGTGTACGGTCTTTACATACAGTTTGAATCTTGTACAGGAGTGCATACAGTACATACAAATACCTGTTTTTCTTTTAAAATTAATGAAGCTTGAGGTTTTTTTTGGGGGGGGTTCCTTCTCCACGAACACCCCTTCTTCTAAGACTTTTAAACAAAGACAATGATGAAGCATGTTTGTTTGTGAGCAGGTTTTGTAGTTATATTGTTAGTTATGTCATTGTTTCTCTTGTTGTCGTTCCCCCCACCCACAGGAACCAGCACCATTTCAGTGGAAAAGGAATAAAATACTTGCTATTGTGCATTAAATGAGTCAAAAGAAGTGTATTGAATAGATCAGTGGTTCCCAAACTGGGGTACGTGAGGTGACAGAAGGGTACTTGAACAAAATGTTTTGCCATTCATTCAATATTACTCCACCTTAAAATAACATTAAAACTGAGCATGTATTTCTAACAGGCAAAATGCCGCATCTAGTGTAAAAACAGGAAAATGGTAGTGACATAAAAGGTCAAATACATGACATACAATCAAATTACCTCATCTTTTGCGGTCAATACTGACTGCACCTACACAAGCAGAGTGCATATGATATATTACATGCAGAAAATGCTGTCTTAGCCTTAGCGCTACATTATTGCCAATCTTGACAATGTACCTTTTGTAAAAGTGGGGATTTAGCACTTACTAGCATGAAGAAGAAATATAGACACAGACTGTGCATAGAGATCGATTTAAGCAAACTCTCTTCAATAAACACTCTGTGTGAGTTCTTCTTGTTTTTAATGTTGATCATATATTATACGAGCAAGAATGCATTTTTTTCCTGAATATAACAATAGTTACAAACAAAAAGATAATATTAAGAGACATACATTGTAAACACAGTATTGTCAGTATTGTTTACTCTATTTTGCAACAAAATAGTTCTAATGAAATCCACTGCAGCATTCATTTTTCATTAGTGAACAAAGCTATGACTTTGAACAAATCGGGAGAGTCAATTACAGCCACTTGCTTCATGAATGAATCACTCATTAAGACTTGCCGCCACCTACTGGCGGTTTTAGTTTAATATTTAAAAGTATCACTTCGTTTTTCGTTTTTTCTCTATTGAACATTTTTTTTATTTAAAACATTATCTCATAACATTATTTATGCCATTGTAATTGTAGTCAGGCCAGCTCTGAACAGGATTAAACAGTGTGTAAATACTTCTAGCTGCAGTGCAAAGGTGGCTTTTGTTGACACTGATTTCATTTTTATTGAAATTTTGATTTGATACTTCATAATTTGACAAACAACACATTTAATAGGGTTAGAAAAACTTTGCCTTTATGAAGGAAAAAAAATGCACTTGAAAATCACTTTAAGGGGTCAAATATTGTCCCGTAATGGAAAAGGTGTGACTGCAGTGTAAGTGGAAGAGAAGGGGGTACGCAGAAGGATGTTAAATGCCTCAAGGGGTACTTTAGTTCACTCTAAAAAGTTTGGGAACCACTGGAATATATAATGCCAGAGTTATTCATATACATTTATTTATCTTCACAATCATTTCGCATCATTGAAATCTTTCTGCTATTCCTAACAGTAACCCAGCTGGCCCCATCCAACTACAGCAAATGTAAAAGGCCCTTTTTATTGTAACCCCACTGTTTGTTTTTGTGTGTTGCCTGTTCTTCACTCCCTACAGGACATCCTGCCCATCATAGTGCCACTGCAGCCATTGTGGAGAGAGAGAGGGAGAGAGAGAATCAGAGAGAGAAGGAACGCGAGAGGGAGAGGGAAAGAGAGCGGGATCGAGAAAGAGAGCGAGATCAGAGAGAACGGGAACGTGCTGCTGTAGAATATATGCGTGGAGGTAAAACTAATTGACACACAGAAGGAAATTATAGCACCAATAATGATCCATTCTTCTCCATCTATAACAAACTGAGCTATTCTGCCTGTGTTTCCAGGACTTATCGCTGTTTATGTTGCAGGTCCTGAGCAGCCTGGCCGACCAGGCAGCCGTAGTTTCCTGCGTTCCACCTCACCCTCTGTGCGATCACAGGAGGGCGTCCTCCAGCAGCGGCCAAGCATCTTCCAGGGCACCAACTCTAAGAGCGTCATTACCCCACTCATGTGAGCAATACGCTATTCATGACATCAGCCTAATAAATTAGTTCATTACTAAAATTTAGTATGCACACATTAACTTTTTGTATTATATTAACTTTTATTGTAGAATTCAAGAACTATCGGCCCATTTCAAAGCTACCTTGCATATTAAAAATTTTAGAAAAGATAGTTCTTGCGCAGTTAATGTCTTTTTAGGGAAATTTAAGATAAATTTTGATCAGGTTTTAGGGCGGGTCACAGCACAGAAATCTGCATTTTTTTTTTTTTATTTATTTTTTTTTTTTTTTTTTAAAGGTGCAGTGTGTACATTTTAGGAGGATCTATTGACAGAAATGCAATATAATATACATAACTGTTTTCAGTGGTGTATAAAGACCTTACATAATGAACCGTTATGTTATTATTACATTAGAATGAGCCATTTCTGTCTACATTAACCGTGGGTCCCCTTACATATTAAGTCGCCATTTTGCACCGGCATGTTTCTACAGTAACCCTAAATGGTTAAACTGCTCTACAGAGCGCGTTTCGTGTTCTTCTTCATTGTTTTTAGAGGCAGCTTGCATCGTCACTACATTGAATACGCACGCAGAAGTAGTAGTAGTAGTAGTAGTAGTAGTAGTAGTAGTTGTTTGGTTTATTTCTCAGAGACCGTTCTTTGTTAGAAGTAAAAAGAAACTTCATTGCTTGACTAGCTACTCTCTGCTGTCTCAGATGACGATGACATCTTTGTCCATTGTTGGCCACCGTAGCTTCTCTATGTGCGTCGAAAGGGAGGGGTGAGCAGTGGACTGAGCAATTCGCAACCTCACTGCTAGATGCTACTAAAATTTAAACACTGCACCTTTAAAAGTCATGAATGAACTTAACGCATAATCGGAGATCCAAGTAACTCTGCAGCCCTAATTTTACTGGACTTGAGTGCAGTAGACCATGTGATTCTTATAAAACACTTATCACATTTGGTTGGGATGCATGGGTCTGTTTTAAAGGAGTTTATTTCTAATCTAAAGAACAGATCATTTTCAGTAAAGCTTGGTGCATTTTCATCATCAGCACCCATTCCCTGTGGGGTACCACAGGGTTCTGTGGAAAAAAAAAATTTTGTTTTGTTTTTATTATTACATTTTTAATAATTTTTGTGGTTGATTTGTAGATTTTGAAATTGTTTTTTTTGTTTTTTTTCTAATGTCCAACTCTGTTTTGCTTGTCCAGGCAAATGCCCTCACAAGCAGCTGCAGCTCAAGCCAACTCCCGATACAGCAATGCAGCTGACGCCCTCGCCGCCCTGGTGGACGCTGCAGCCTCTGCCCCGCAGATGGATGTTGTGAAAGTCAAGGAGAGCAAGCATAATAACGGTAGCTCCCGGGATGATGACATGATGTCATCACGGCGAGCAGCACAGGAGTCACAGGAGGTGGAGCGCCGTTCCATGCAATCACCATATGGGGACGTGTCACTTCCTGGTGGGAAACCTTCCCATCCTGTGTATGCAGAGGGTGGAGGAGCTTCAGGGAGCAAAGAGAAAGCCCCACCCACAAAGTCACGCATGGAGGAGGAGCTGCGCACGCATGGGAAGACCACCATAACTGCTGCAAACTTCATTGATGTCATCATCACGCGCCAGATTGCCCCAGATAAGGACTCCCGTGAGAGAGGATCACAGAGCTCTGACTCCTCCAGTAGCAGTGAGTGTCATCACATATTAATTTTGTGTAATAATGACCAGTATTCACGTAACACTATACAGTTTATAACTCACATTTACACTAACGTTCAAAAGTTTGGGATCGATAAGATTTTTAAATGTTTTTGACAGATGTCTCTTATGCTTACCATAATTTAAAATAACCATTTTCTTTTTGAATATATTTTAAAATGTAATTTTACTGTGGTGGCAAAGCTGAAATTTCAGCATTATTACTCCAGTCTTCAGTGTCACATGATCCTTCAGATCATTTTTCAGGATTCTTTGAATAATAGAAAGTTCAAAAGAACATAAACATATTTTGTAACATTATACATGCCTTTACAGTCTTTTTTGATCAATTTAATGTATCCTTGCTGAATAAAAGTATTGATTTCTTTCAAAAACAAAATTCTTACTGACCGCAAACTTTTGAACGTTTAAAAGTAATGTACATACTGCAGAGTAAGCCATCGCCGCAGTCTCACCATAAGTTAGATTTGTGGCACAGACATCTTTATATCCTGCTCAGAGGCAAAAGAATGATTCAAGAAATTAGACAACTTGAAAGACAAGGCATGAACATAGGGATTTACTAACAGAAGGCATTAACAGGACACCTAATGGGATGACCAGTGTCATTGAGGCCATGAGACCTAATAGCCTTAGGAAACCTAGAAAACACAACATGTGGTCCAGCTGGAACTGAGACTGACAACAGGTTTTTTTTGGAAGTAGGTTGAAATAGGTGGAATAGGTTGAAGTAGGTGTATATGGCACACCCTCTCTCAAAACAAACCAGCTTTATTTACTTACAAGGCTATAACAGCATTTCTGCATGTCCTTCAGTGTCATCCAGTCGTTATGAGGCTCAGGGTGGAATTGAGGTGATCAGCCCAGCTAACTCTCCAGCCCTGAGAGAAGAGAAGAACGAAGGACCTTTCCCATCAGAAAAGAGCTCTCAGCCACCCACAGGTGAGACTTCAAACCCCTGATGCCTCCACAAGCCAGGAAACTGAGCATCTGTTTTATCAAGATGGGGTGAATCTCATGAAATCTTTTAGAAACATACCCAGGTTATATTACACCACTAAAAAAATGAATATATATATATAATTTTTGTTTTTGTTTTTTTTAGAAGTTTTTTTTTTTGCGTTTAACTTTATTTTCATGACAAATAACTACATCTTACACCCAACTTCTCATTAATGCAAAGAAAATCTCATTCATATTACTGTAATGTGTAAAAAATATTATTAAGGAACATTCATTCATTGTGGTTTTATTTCTTGTATACTGCTTTTAATTTAAAATCATGAATTTTTTTACTCTGTTATATAGTCAAAAGTACCGACTTCGGTACCAGTCGGTACTGAAATTTTAAAAATGTGATGCTTTGAACGCTGTTGAGCAGATTTGTAAACACCCCTGATTGGCACACTCTGACGCACTCATCAAATATGTCTGTGGCTACAATGATCAATGCACAGGGGCGTTTGAAAGCACACGAAAGTGTTTGAATTTGAAAGTGTGAGTGGGAGCATTTGAAAGCAGGCTTCTATCAGCGGACTGGTCCGCGAAACACGCCTTCTGTCAAACGCTTCCATGTGTATCTGTGTTTTGAAGCGTTGATCATTGAAGCCAATCATAGACATATCTGATTAGCGTGTCAACACAGTGGCCAATCAATAAATGCTCTTACAGTAATGACTATCACAATTAAAAATAATTGGAATTATTAATAAAAAATAAAAAGAATAATCTTTGAAAAATTATTTTTGTGAGGTTTACCCTAGTGTCATTTCTGTCCATTCTTTGACCTGATCTTGTGTTGTGTAGGAATGAGGTTTGACATTAGCCGGTACAGGCCATCGGGAGATTCAGGACCTTCTGCACCCCAGCAGCCCCCCTCCTCACAAGCAGACAGTTATGGGCCTGTCCCGAAAACACACCGCATCATGACCCTAGCTGACCACATTTCGGTAAGTCACATTCATACTCCTGATGCTTATGTCACGTCACCCCTCCTTCATTGCCCTCACACTCTCTCTCCCTCTCTCTCTCTCTCTCTCTCTCTCTCTCTCTCTCTCTCTCTCTCTCTCTCGCAGCATATCATTACACAAGACTTTGCCAAGAGCCAGGATCCTCCCCCATCATCCAGTTCGCTGCCTTCCTCTTCATCCTCCACATTCCAGAGCTCTGGCGTGGGAGGTGTTGTAGGTCGAGTTAAACCCCCTAACCGCTATAGCCCAGAAAACCCAGCTCCAACTACACACCACCAGAGACCACCAAGCAGAGTATCTCCCGAGAACTCTTCTGATAAACCAAGAGCCAGGTACTTATGGACACAAAAACACACTGTATATGAAAGCCAAAATTTTCCTTAAGCGAGTCATTTGGACAGAAACACACAGAAGCCGCACCAGAATGCATGCACATACACTGCTGTTCAAACATTTGGGATTGGTTGTACAGTTTGGATTTTTTTTTTTTTTTTTTTTTTTAAGAAAATAATACTTTTAATCAGTAAGGACTTGATCAAAAGTGATGATAAAGACATTTATAATATTATACAAGATTACTATGTCAAATAAATGCTGTTCTTTTGAACGTTCTATTCATCAAAGAATCCTGAAAAAATGTATCAGTTTCCACAAAAATATTAGCAGCACAACCGTTTTTGATATTGATAATAATAAGAAATGTTCCTTGTGCAGCAAATCAGCATATTTGAATGATTTCTGAAGGATCATGTGACACTGAAAATTCAGCTTTGCCATCACAGGAGTAAATTACATCTTAAAATATATATTTTTTTTTTCAATAAAATGAATGCAGCCTTGGTGAGCATAAGAGACTCTTTCAAAAAAATAACAAAAACCTTACCAACCCAAACTTTAAAACAATAGTGTATGTGCATATTTGTGTATGTCCACACCCAACCAACACTGAGAACACAAAGTACTTAAAGCTGCTGTAAGACGTTGTTTAATGGAATGGCAAAATATTCTTGTGTCCTGACATATTTTACTGAACTGGGTGTTATTATACATCTGTCTCTGTGATAGCTATAGGCTGTGTAAAGTGCCAAAAAATGAGAAAAAAAATTAAATATGGTTGGCCATAGTTAAATTCTTTGTTTTGCCAATTAAAGTGTTTTCTGCTTGTCCATTTTGCGCATTCACAGGGATGCCTGTATATGTGAAGTAGGAAGCTGAGAGTGTGGTTGTTCAATCAGATCCTTTAAATGCCAGTTAAATGCCATTTTCAGCTTCAAACACTGTCTGTTGTTGCTCTTTTACCCCATCTCTAAATACGACACTACCTTTGGTGCAACAATATCTTTGTAGGGTGGGATTATAAAAAGAAAGCGTGTGTGTAATTCACTGGCTACATCTGGCTGAAGTTTCAGAATAACTGACATCGTAAAAGAATAACTGACAAAGCGTCCTTTAAGTAATCTTAAAGTGCCCCATTATGCTCTTTTGAATATTACCTTTCATGCAGTGTGATATAGCTGTTTGCTAATTAAAAAAAAATGTCTGCAAAGTTTTAAAGATCAAAGTGCACGACAAATAAAGTTATTGTCTGCTAAAAGAAAGAATCGATTCTGAACTGCTGAAACGAGTCGTCAGCAATTCCAGTCTCACTTCCTGTTACAAACTTGTGTAACAGTGTAACAAATTTGCATAATGCCAGCCTTCATTGGCTGCCCGCGAACGACATCTAATTTAACCTGCCCTCTAGTTGTAGCTGAGGCCTGGAAGAGTTTGGTTTGTGTTGTTGACATGTCGAAAAGACACTTCTCAGCACTGCAAAGCCACTTTGCATGCACTTCAAAAGGATGAGAACTCGCGCTGGAATTGAAACGGAAAAAACTGACGCCATCATTCAAATCACTGAATATCAATTGCTGAGGAAACCTCCAGAGTTGAAATTCAGATATGGTCTGTCTTTCTCAGGCCAGGCAGGTCTCCCGATCGAGGTCGAGGGCTGGTCGAGGGCAGCTATGAGCCCATCTCTCCTCCTCAGGGTTATTCTGGGATGGATAAACAGGAGGCCAGTATGCTGCAGAGTCAGAGACGAGAGCAGGAGCTCCCCGAACAGAGGTAGTAACGCATTGTCTCTCTGTACTACTATGTGTGAGCCTTTATTTATTCCTTTTTTAAATTACATTTGTTTTTTCAGACTTCTGTTTAGGGAAAAAAACAATCAAAAAGTAAATTAAATAGTAAAGCAAACTGGACTGCCCATGTTATTTTGGGATGCCCAGATTTCCAAACCTATTCTTCACTGTGTGATCTTTGAACTTTCTTTTGTGTCAGGAATGACTCGCGCTCCCCAGGCAGTGGCAGTTACCTGCCCTCTTTCTTTACCAAACTGGAGAGCACGTCTCCTATGGTTATGTCCAAAAAGCAGGAGATCTTCCGCAAAGCAGAAGTCGGTGAGTGACAATGCAAACCCATTTTGTCAGAGACCTAATGACATTCAAGCTCAGGATATTTACTTCACTGCACTGATAAACTGACGTCTTTTTTTCAGACAATTGCCACCTAATTAGCACCTAATTCTACCTCCCATTTGCTCTTTATCTGAACAGGTAACGCTCAGCCAGGCACAGAGATCTTCAATCTCCCAGCAGTAACATCATCAAGTGAGTTTCACAACTAGCAGTTGAGCATATAGGACTTGATAGTACAATCCCTTAGAATAATCAGCACTTTTTTAACATCTTGAGTGGGGAGTAAGGGTAATCACTTCATACTGCTTCGGCTGCTAGGTCTGAGTACTCTTCCGTTCATTTGCTTCACCAATTGTAGCCTCCCATGGCACAGTTAGTTCCACAATGAACAGGGACTTTTGTAAGGTTGACCACAATATCAGGTCTGGCCTGAGGTTAGTTGTAATTATCTCAGGTGGAAACCTGAGCTTCTGGTCCAGATCAACCTGCATTTTCCAGTCCCGGGCAGCGTCCGGCAGGGTTGTTTCCATTTTTGTAGTTGGCTTTACTGGAAGCTGTCCTGCTCTTACGAAGGCGGTGGCTTTTAAGACTCTAGGCTTTGAAGGAGGGAGGGCATTAGTGGTGGTTAATAATTGCCAGTTGTCTCAGAACCTGATTGATTAATTGAGTATGATTAATTTCACCATAAAGAACGTAACTGACATGCCACTTGCATTTAATGTTTTTCATAGTTTTTCAACTTTTAAATGCTTCTTAAATTATTCTCAATTTTTCCAATATGTGTGTGTGTTATCCCTGAACAGGCAGTGTAAACCCTAGAAACCACTCGTTTAGTGATCCAGCCAGTAATCTGGGTCTGGAGGACATCATCAGGAAGGCTCTAATGGGGAACATGGAGGAGAAGCAGGAGGACCAGCAGCAGCTGGGGACAGGAAACACCTCAGGAAGCATGAGCAGTATTTCAGAGAGCCGTCAGGAGGCCAGCCCGTCCCCTAACACAGGTTCATACTGTAAATACACTTCAATGAACATAAACTTTATCTTAAACAGAACATTGTGCAGTGCTTTGTGGCCCAGCTTATTACCACGAAAAACCATGTATTGGTCTATTTGTATGTGATCTTTGTATGATAAAAATACAAAGCTAATACTGGTTGTCATTGAAGAATCACTCTGAATTAGGGCCGTCATGATCAGATTTTCACCACGCAATTATCATGGCCAAAAGAATTCATGACACCGAAATTATCACAATATCTATAGAAATTAACAATAAAAAAAAATGCTATCAGTCAAATTCATATTTTAATGTATTTTGTGTTTTCTCAAAATACCCATGAAGGGAGGCAGTACAAACTGTTCAAACTGCAAAACCATCATTTTGGCACTTCCTTTAGACTGTCTAACACCTCATTTTTTTTTTTTTTTACATTTCAAAAAACTCTCACACTGGCGAGCCAGATGTTTTTCAAGCGCAGGTGGAGTGTCTCGCTTTTGTCTGTCATTTCCTCCATCGTGATCTTGTGCGGCAGTAGTAGCTACACACTGCATTGTCGTCTTTTCTTTGTTATGATGGGTGGCAACCAATGTTAAAGTTGTGGTACCAACACCTACTTAACATGTCAACCAGATAAGTTACTGGCTTACTGATTATTATTATATTTGTGGTATCAACATGATACCGGTATTTCATTTTTTTAAGTATCACCGTTATCATCAATACTGGTATATTGCAAGACCCCTAGTCTGAATCTTGAATCTTGAACATAACATTCAAGACCAAACTTGTGACGTCCTTGTCAATATTTCTGCCTCCACAGCAGGAAAGCAGAAGCTTCAAAGCAAAGCTAGCAGCAGGAAATCAAAGTCTCCGAACCCAGGCCAGGCATACTCTGCTGGAGAGAGGCCCTCTTCTGTGTCCTCCGTTCATTCAGAGGGTGATTACCACAGACAGGCTCCCACCTGGGCTTGGGAGGACAGACCGTCGTCCACAGGTGAGCTACTTGATTCTTGATTGTTAGATGAAATTGTTTTGGTAGAGCTACAGTAGTTGAATTAAATGATGTTTCTCTCTTTCCTCCTCCCCAGGTTCCATGCAGTTCCCCTATAACCCCCTGACCATGCGCATGCTCAGTAGTACCCCTCCCACCTCCATGGCCTGCCCATCTCCCTCCATGCAGTCCCAGCAACAGCCACAGGGTGGTGCCTCCGGCCCTGTGGCACCCACGCGCGTGTGGGAGAGAGAGCCGCCGCTACTGTCAGAGCAGTACGAGACCCTCTCGGACAGCGACGACTGAGGGAGGTGACCCGCCTCCCTCTCCTACTCAAGCGTCCACGCCCCACTCCTGTTCACCTTCGCCCTTCTTTCGCTGTCTTTATGAATCCCACTCACTGCCACTCACGAGTGAGATTCTGCTGGGGAGGAGGTCGTATGTTTGGTGCTACTTTTGTGCCCACTGGTGGTCAGAGAGAGCATTGCAGAGAGCCACTCATTTTCAGGATTGAACTGATGCTTTGATTTTTGGCTTGTTTGGGGATAAGAACTAGACAAAGTTGTGGAAAAAAAATCGAAGAGATGTGGAAAGTCAAATGGATGAACTTGTAAAGAGACTTGTTTGCTGAAAATTTGTTTCTGTAAAGATTTTGTTTGTCTTTAAAAAAAAGAAAAAAATTCAATGTATGTAAATAGTAATCTTTTGCAGTGTTTTTCATTTAACTAATTTTGTTTCTGCATTTTAACATTGCTTTTTAAATTTATCCCAGTTGGATGAATGGGTGGAACAAGACACCGTGGAAATTTTTGTGGTCAGTCGGGTGAAGAGCATTGAGCTTCCCACATCTGAAAGTTAATGGTCTAATCAAAACGACTCCCAACGAAACGCAAATAGGACTTTGTTACGTTTGCTCCATCAGATGTGGACCCTGTCTATGCAGCACTGTTGAGATGTGTTCTGCCCTGTTATTTCAGGGAGGAAGTCACAATCATTCATCAACTGTTAAAGGAGGACAGGACTAAATGAAAGACGCCATCAGCCTTTTCTGTTGTAGGAGTCTTGTTCACCGTGAAACTTCAGACATGAGATGAATGTTTCTTCTGTTTTTCTCTCGCTTTTCTTTTCGGCTTGGTTCTAATCTTCAGCAGTGGCCTGTTGCAGATCTGTTCAGAGTGTTTGGCCCTACAGTTGAATGTCTGACAGTTTGACATGACTCGTCATCTTTAATTTGCTAACCGTTCTTGTGGGGCTTTTCATAAAGGTTGTACAAGGTCCGCCACCTTTCCCCAGTAACCCCTTTTCTTTTTGAAGAAAAATATGTTTCTGGAGGGAAATCCTCTATTACTTGTCATAAAGGAGCACATATAACGTGTGTATTCTGTCAAAATGTGTGAATTTTTTTTTTTCTTCCCCTACACCACAAAACAAATACAAAGACAAAAAGATGAAGTACCAAACTTGGTACATCTCTGCACCATTGTTGCACTTTTTTTCTTTAGTAATTTTGAGAAGCTTAAAATCATACTACCTTTATTCTAAGTTATTCAATGTCATGCAGACGTCTACAACGCTTTCAGATATGTTCATGTTTTAGTCACTTACTCCATCTGCATCTTCAACTCTTGGAAATTTGACTTCTTTTTTTTTTCTTTTTTTTCTTTTTAAACTTGGATTAAGCATAAAATCGGTACCATTTATCTCAGCTGCTGCACTCATTCAGAGATCTAAGTATCTCTGTGTCTGAAAGTGAATAAGCTCAATTTTAGTGCAGAAATAGTTGAATGTGATGAAAGCTAATGGAGGTCCCTGATATCTGAAGGCATCTCTTGATCCTGCTTTTTTCCACTTTATGTGCTTCTGCTTTGTTCAAATAACACCACCAGTCTGATCATTATTTTAATATAATGGTTTCATTTTCTTCAGAAGTTTAAAAAACAATGTTGAGCTCATGTTAGGATTTTTTTTCCACATTCTTTCTTTTTCTATGATTTTCAGCATCAATGTTATATTCATCCTGTTTTAACGGGATGTCAAGTGTTTACAATGGCGTTGACAAAAATGGTGAAACTTGAATCTTAAAGACAATTAAAATTGCTCATCACGTCAGTCTATTTTCCAGTTTAGCTTTGCAAGGGTGACTTTCTTTTTTTTCTGGTCCGTTCAGAATCAAGACTTGAAAAAAATAACTTGTCCCCTGATTTTGAAATCCTATGTTTGTATCACTCTGTCTCCTCAGTATTGGATGAGAAATGTGCAGACCAATCAATAAAGTAGAACAGAGCTCCACTTCTCTGAAACATACAGCGCTGTATCTTCCGTCTCTGCTGCTTTTCTTTTCCAATTAACTACCAAAAAAATATTGGAAGTCCAAGATATTTTTGAAAGAGGATTCCACAGCAGAAGGAAAGTCATACTGGTTTGGAATGACATGAGGGTGAATAAATGATGACATTTTTTTCAATTTTGGTTGAACTATTAGTTCTCCTGCATCAGCTACATTCATCTTACAGCAGAAGTGAAAAAGTTGTGACCTCTAAAACAAGACAATTGGCTTCCTTAATTTGTATAAATGCATGATATATAGAGACTAGCTGATGGTGCTGTTTAGTAGCCTGGGTTTTTTCTCCTACGTGTGCACTTGCACATGCTTCTGTCTTCAGTGATTGTGTGGAAACATCTTCATTTATATCTAATTTGACGCTCTATACACTGTCTTAAATCTCAACTTCTGTCATTAATATACAATTTTCTTTCAGTGTCCCTTAGATTGAGTCATTCAGGTGAGCGTTCTTGTAGTTCAAACAGTAGATGGCAATGCCAGTGTTATAGGGTTGATTCTCAGGGAATGCAAAAACTGAATGAAAACATACTTTGAATGAAATGTACTGTAAGTCACTTTTTAGTGGCTTACATGTAATTTTACTTTAGTACGTTTTATTTCTATAGCCCCTTTCTAGAGCAGACTTTTTTTGCTTTACATCCAAAAAATAAAAAGGAAACAAAATAAGAATAAAGTTTTAGAATAATTACAATTGAATTTGACATTCCTGCCATGTTGCTAATGACAGAAACTTATACAAGATGTATTTATTCAGGATTTGATTTTTAATCCTGTTTAGAAAAATGTCAGATAAAATCTGTGTATGATTATTAGTTGTTGTAAGGGTAATTATTGACTCTTCTGAGGTAAAGGAGTAATAATGTTGTAGATATAGAGCTGTTGCTTATAGGTGTACATGCCAACAGTAAAATCTGAACACAAAAACCTCAGTTGCTTCTAAGTTACTATGGTGATAAACACTGCTAAAAGCTGAGACACTTTTATGGTGCCTAAATCCCAGGGTTGGTACAAACTAAACTGAAACATACCTGCTATTCACTTAAACTGGCTTCATGGTATAGGCCTCAGCTCTCTTTGGATCAAACCTGACCAAGTTCAAGTGTTGTCTGGACTCAGATTAATGCAGTTCAGGAAGTGACACACTTGACAAATTCTCAACTCGCAGCACTTGGACTCAGTGTTGTTCAGCTGCATCTTCAGTGATCAGATGAGACATGAAGCTGTTTGAACTGTGTTTCTCTGCTGTGTGGATGTTGTGCTGCTTTCTAGTGTATGTTAAAGGTCAGTAAATTCTCTGAATGATGCGTTAAGTATGATGTCATTTATACTCTCGTTTTATGTTTATCTGTATTATATATATACTTGGCCTTTATTGCACTCCTTGTTAGTTTTATGTTTTTAACTTTATCAACTCTTCTCCATATCCAATCTTTTCACACAGGTCATAATGTGTGTCAACAGAAGCTCATTTCAAGAGTCAGTTTATCCACAGAACTACAGTCTGAAATCCTGCTGCCTTGCCTGTTTGAAGCAGCTCTCTTTGGATCAAACCTGACCATGAGTTTAAATGCTTTCTGGACTCAGATTAATACAACAGTTGAATACATTGTAGAGATCAAAGTAAATGGTCAGGAAAGCTTCTGGACTAACAGAAATGGTAGAATTCAAACATTTCGTGATCGCTCTGGCTCTGGAAACTTCTCCATCCTGATCAGTAATGTGCAGCGCTCTGATTTTGGTCTTTACCGCTGTGAACTGTTCAGAGAGATCAACTGTTCTCTGGGCTATAGAGAGATCAGTGAGTATCTGATTTATAACTCTTTACAAAGACTATCAGTGTGTATAAACCTGATATTAAAAGTGTCATGAAAAGTGGATGAATTTCTGATAGTAAGTTTACATCTTTTTTATCTTGATCAGATCTCACTCTTGTTGAGTTTTCACTGCTTAACTGGCAGCTCATAGTTGCAGGAGGAGGATTTCTGCTTCTCTGTCTGATCACTGTGTGTGTTTACTACACATGGACGAAATGTGAGTGTAATTGTATTAATATTATATGACGAACCTGAAAGACAATTAATACAACACCTGTACAGTTTAAGAGGTAAAAGTTACAGACTAACTGGAACAAAGACCAGCAATGTTTGATGACTAAAACTAATTCTGAGCCAGCCTGATATAATTCAAGACCCTTTGAAATAGTTTGCAATGCAGTTCTAACTCAGCTGCTCTAGAATGGGTCTCAGATGTTTTTGAATCTGGAGAATATATTGAACAAAGCTTCATATCATTAACATTTTCTCTTAACGTGTTCTTTCAGGTCCAACAGTTGATGAGATGACATATACAACAGAGATGAAGAGATGTCATATCGATCACAAGTTCAATATGGAGTACCGCAAGGCTCAGTACTAGGACCGTTGCTGTTCACTCTGTACATGCTACCCTTGGGAGATATCATTAGGAAGCATGGCGTTAGTTTTCACTGTTACGCTGATGATACTCAGCTCTATATTTCTTCCAATTCTTACCAATTCACAAAATTAACAGAATGCATAGCTGATATAAAAAATTGGATGACCAGTAATTTCCTACTACTAAATTCAGAAAAAACAGAGATTCTAATTTTTGGGCCAAAAACTTCTTCACGTAATAACCTAGAATACTATCTAACACTTGATGGCTGCTCTGTTAAGTCTTCGTCGTCAGTTAGGAACCTGGGTGTGCTCTTTGATACCAATCTTTCATTTGAAGGCCATGTTTCTAGCATCTGTAAAACCGCATTCTTCCATCTTAAAAATATATCTAAACTACGACATATGCTCTCAATGAAAAATGCAGAACAGTTAGTTCATGCGTTCATGACCTCAAGGCTAGATTACTGTAACGCTTTACTGGGTGGTTGTTCTGCTCGCCTGATAAATAAACTACAGCTCGTACAAAATGCAGCAGCTAGAGTTCTTACTAGAACTAGGAAGTATGACCATATTAGCCCAGTTCTGTCAACACTGCATTGGCTTCCTGTTAAACATCGTATAGATTTTAAAATCTTGCTAATTACTTACAAAGCATTAAATGGTTTAGCTCCCCAGTACCTGAGCGAGCTCCTAATTCATTATAGTCCTTCACGTCTATTGCGATCTCAGAATTAAGGGCAGCTGATAATACCTAGAATATCAAAATCAACCGCAGGCGGTAGATCCTTCTCCTATTTGGCACCTAAACTCTGGAACAATCTTCCTAGCATTGTTCGGGAAGCAGACACACTCTGTCAGTTTAAATCTAGACTAAAAATGCATTTCTTTAACCTGGCATACACATAACACATTACCAATTTATATTTTCAAATCCGTTAAAGGATTATTAGGCTGCATAAATTAGGTCAGCCGGAACCGGAAACACTTCCTATAACACATGATGTACTCGTTACATCAGAAGAAGAATGCCATCTACGCTAATATTAGTCTTTCTGGTTTTCCCGAGGTTCACCGTAGTCAACCGGATCCGGGCCGTATCCAGGTGAGACCAAGGACCTGCGCCTTGACACGACCACAACGCAGCCCTGAAGTATCAGCAGAGATTGAGTCAACTAGATCATCCACTGTGAGGGCCTCATCGACACGACAGCCACGACACAGTTCCTCAACAACCGTCCATACCGGCGTGATGAATATGATCCTCAATTGGATGGAACTGGAATAAATACTTTGAATGTTGCGATCCTATTGGACTTACGATGGCAACCTGAATCGTAACAAAGCACTGTTGGCCAGAGGAGAACTGGCCCCCCGACTAAGCCTGGTTTCTCCCAAGGTTTTTTTCTCCATTTAAACACCTATTTGCCACTTGTCTGCCACCTGATGTCACCTGATGGAGTTTGGGTTCCTTGCCGCTGTCGCCTTTGGCTTGCTTAGTTGGGGACACTTGACATTTGACTTGACATTTGATATTCAACAGTGCTTTGATCTGCCTGCATTGACACTATTCTTTAAGAGCTGCTGTGCAGCCAAATAATGTACCAGTTATCAATGTAAAGCTGCTTTGACACAATCTACATTGTAAAAAGCGCTATATAAATAAAGGTGACTTGACTTGACTTGACAACAGTTGTCTATAAAGCACTGCCATGAAAGCAATGGAACAGTTATTTCATAATCAAAGATGTATGTAAAGTAGCCTGTCATCTATACAGTATACTGTTTGTATAAGGGATTGTTGGGATTACATATACCCTCAGTGACTATTTTAATACTTTTATAATAGAAACGGGTGGGTGGGTTACATTTGACAATACATTTTTTAATTTCCACCCTTATTTGTCTAAATAATTAATTAAAGCTGAGATGATAACAGCAAAACCAGGGTGGAAATTAAAATATCAGCCGCTTCAGAAAGTCAGTTTTTGTCATGTGTTAAATGCAGTAGTTAAATACATGGTTTAAAAATATTTTTTCAGCAGTTCTGTCTTTCTCATTTCTTTCTACTCTAGACGAGAAAAAAACAAAATGTGTGTAAGATCATATATTTGAATAGTCAAGTAAATTTATCAAACTAAAAAAGTTAAACATTCCATCACAGGTATGATCTTCTTAATATGGCAAAAACAATTTTCTTTTTAAAGATTCTTTAAAGATCAGAATATCAGGGTCCTTTCTACCGTGAACTCAAGGAAACCGACGGCATCAAACTTTAGTGAGTCAATGCCATCTTTGTAACCCAGTTTGTATGAGCTCAAAAAGATAGAAATCATTTTTAATACTATTGAGTTCACAGTGTTAGCACACGGCTCACAGATGTTGTATGTCTTGCAAGGTGTAGGTGTGAGTCAGTAGCATCACCTCAACCATCAAGCTGCAATATGCAACCTGAGGTGATGCAACTGACTCACTCAACCAGTAGAAACCTGGTGGAGATTCTGGAATAACAGGAACAGATGAATGGATGAGTGTCCATGCACTGGTCATTTCTTCATATGTCATCTCTAATTATCTTTTGAAATCTTTTTTTGTGTGTGTGTGTTTAATACTTAGGATACAAGTTTGGAATATACAACATAGTCTAAAAGAAATTTACATGGTTTTAATTTTACTGTCCTCCGATTATTTTTTTCTTTATTTCATAATTTGAGTGAACAGCAATGAATACAGATTTTGTCCATAGATAGGCTATAAAATGTTTTTTTTTTTTAATAAATGGGTAAATTGTTGTGTGGTGTGGCTCATCATAATGACTTTTGAAATACAGAAATGTATCAGACAAAGAAAGTTTGCTAACTTCTGATTACTTCATCTGTGTTCTGTACAGCAATGTGAACTATGTCTTAAGTGTTGTTTTTATGCTTTTGATGGTTGTCAGTAAAATGGTTTTGTGGCAGAAGAGACAGACAGAAGGCTGTCTGTAGTGATGTGACACCTAAAGTGTTACTTATCTTAGTGTGATTTGCTCAGTTTTCACCAGCTATTCAAATGCAACAATAGTGGTTAGAGGGTTAGTTCACCCAAAAATGAAAATTCTGTCATTACTTACTCACCCTCATGTTGTTCCACACCTGTAAGACCTTCGTTCATCTTCAGAACACAAATTAAGATATATTTGATGAAATCCGATGGCTCAGTGAGGCCTGCATTGCCAGCAAGATAATTAACACTTTCAAATACCCAGAAAGGTAAAACAGTTCATGTGTCTAAAGTGGTTCAACCTTAAAGTTATGAAGTGACGAGAATACTTTTTGTGCACCAAAAAAAATAAAAAATAAAAAAATAACGACTTTTCAACAAAATCTAGTGATGGCTGATTTCAAAACACTGCTTCATGAAGCTTCAAAGCTTTACGAATCTTTTGTTTAGAATCAGTGGTTCGGAGCCAAAGTCACGTGATTTCAGTAAACGAGGCTTTGTTACGTCATAAGTGTTTAGAAATTTCAATAGTTCACGTGACTTTGGCAGTTTGATATGCTATCCGAACCACTTATTCAAAACAAAAGATTCGTAAAGCTTCGAAGCTTCATGAAGCAGTGTTTTGAAATCACCCATCACTAGATATTGTTGAAAAGTCATTATTTTGTTGTTGTTTTTTGCCGCACAAAAAGTATTCTCATCGCTTCATAACATTAAGGTTGAACCACTGTAGTCACATGAACTGTTTTAAACATGTCTTTAGTAGCTTTCTGGGCATCTGAAAGTGTTAATTATCTTGCTGGCAATGGAGGCCTGACTGAGCCATCGTATTTCATCAACAATATCTTAATTTGTGTTCTGAAGATGAACGAAGGTCTTACGAGTGCAGAACGACATGAGGGTGAGTAATAAATGACATAATTTTCATTTTTGGGTGAACTAACCCTTTAAAATAATCAAAACTTCCAAATGCCTCTGATCTGGATCCACAATATATTTTTACCATCAATTCAACACTTTCTCTACCTTCTTCTTTGTACTAATACTAAACATTTTTAAAAACCATTTTCATTTATTTTTATATTACATTTATGAACCCAATAAAATTTGAACCAAAAATCTTGAAAATTAGAACCAAATTTTTTATTAGGGCCTGAGCACCGATGGTGTGAGGACCCTATTGGAATTGCTCCGTTTATTATTATTATTATTCTTCTCCAAAGTGAATCGCATTTTTGAGGGCCTGAACATGCTCGAAAACTTTGCACACGCATCAGAAGTGGTGAAAATTTACGTCTGTTATGGGTTTCAGAATTGGGTGGGGCAAAATGGCTCGATAGCGCCACCTAATGAAGTGCCCCTCGCGCTACATTTCACGTAGATTTTGAAATTCGGTACACACGTTTAACAGCCCAATACCTACAAAAAAGTCTCTTGGAGCAAAATCTGAAACTGAACAGGAAGTCAGATATTTTGAATTAACTTGCCATTTTTTGCCATTTCCAGACGTTGTACTTTAACGAACTCCTCCTAGAGCTTTAATCAGATCAATGTCATATTTGGTCAGTCTAATCTAAAGGCCTTTGTGATGTTAAATTGCGAAGATCTAGAATTTTCACTGGAGGGCGTGTCCGTGGCGGCCTGACAAAGTTCGATGTTTCGCCATGAAACAGGAAGTTCTTGTAACTCGGGTATACAATGTCGGATCTGCCCCAAACTTCACCTGTTTTATTAGAGTAGTGACCTGAAGACATCTTCATGACAATATACAGTTACAGTCATAGCGCCACCTGTGGGCAACAGGAAATGACATGTTTTACACTGTGATTAACTCCTCATAGAGATTTAACCAGATCAGTCTAATCTTAAGACGTTAGTGATGATAAATATCAAAGATCTTGAGTTTTCGTTGGAGGGTGTGTCCGTGGCAGCCTGACAAAGTCTGATGTTTCTCCATGAAAGAGGAAGCTGTTGTAACTCGGGCATACTATGTCTGATGTGCCTCAAACTTCACATGTGTGATAAGAGTCCTGGCCTAAAGACATCTATATGACAATATTCAGTTAGTCGTAGCGCCACCTGCTGGCAACAGGAAATGGCATGCTTCACACTGTAATTCAATCCCAGGAACTCATTTCAATATGGCACGAAGTACCAAACATGCTAGAAACGCGTTAAATCATGCAACACTTAGCTAAGTGCTAATGTATGTGATTAACGCCACGAAACAGGAAGTTGTTGTAACTCAGGCATACAATGTCCGATCTGCTCCAAACTTCACATGTTTGATAATAGTCCTGGCCTGATGACATCTACATTGCAATATTCAGTTATGGTCAAAGCGCCACCTGTTGGCAGTAGGAAGTGTGGCACTTTTAAATGATTTTACCATAATTCTCCTGTATTTACTCGCTTACATGCATGTCGCCCACTTTTCACTGTTTTCCTGGCCAATGGGTGGCGGTGAGCCCAGGTGCGAGGGCCCTTTCATCGCTTTAACTATTATTATTATTATTATTAAACAGACTTGGTCCACACTTATGTTACCCACAGCCTAGCCCAGATATTAGAAAACAGAATCACATTGTGTAGAACTTTCGATCTTAAAAAAAAAAAAAAAAAAAAAAAAAGACCTTCCTGCCATGTTGCTAATAACAGAAACTTATACAAGATGTATTTATTCAGGATTTGATTTTTCAAAGTTTAGAAAAATGTCAGATAAAAAAAAAAAAAAAAAAAAAAATATTTTTTTCCAACCAAAACCAATGGATGCATAAAATCGACATGTGTGAACAAATAAAACTGGATGCATCTTTCATGTATTTATTAAACAAAGTTATATAACACCCAGTGTTCCAGTGTGGTTTCTTCCTTTAGATTAGGCACATAGCTTCAAACAAACACTTCCTGTAGTTATTTATGCGTGTTTCACTCTGCTATGGCTCACTCCAGCTCAGTGGAAGATGTAGGCTTTTGAGCATGAATTGCATGTTTCAGGCTAGCCACAATATTTCAATGGGGTTTCCAAACCTTAAACTGTCTCAATCTCTTCTAAGGCAGATCTGTTTGTTACAGATCCTTGTCTCACTGCATGAGCCATCTGTGCTTCAACTTCAGTCCAAAGACAGATAGCTTTACATTTTGCTCAGATTTATAGTTCCTTTAATGATAGCAAGGCATCCAGATCCTGAAGCAGAAAAGCATCAGCGTTTAACTGCTGGTATTAAGTGTTTTTATAAAATGAAAGTTAAAAGTGAAAGGGAAAGAAATAGGCGTCTAATCTGAATGTTCTTTTTACTGCTGAACAATACTTTTATATGCTACAACAATGCACTGTAAAATCTGACTACATACCATGTTAAAAAAAAAAAAATGTGCATAAACTTCTTGTACAGCATTGTACCTCAGTCTTTTTGTTTTGTTTTCCAGTTATTTAAAAGCTGATTTAAAAAAGCCTTAAATTGTTTTCCATAAACCAGTTTTTCATTTACAATCATCATTACACAGTAGCTACTTAAGTTTTGTTCATGCAGCATTTTTTTCAGCATTTTCAGGAAATGACATGCATAACAAATTCTCACCTCGCTGCACATGAACCCGGTGTTGTTCAGCTGCATCTTCAGTGATCAGATGAGACATGAAGCTGTTTGAACTGTGTTTCTCTGCTGTGTGGATGTTGTGCTGCTGCTGCTTTCTAGTGTATGTTAAAGGTCAGTAAATTCTCTGAATGCTGCAGTAAGAATGACATCATTTATACACTCGTTTTATGTTTATTTTCTGTACTACCTATACATTTGCCTTTATTGCACTCCTTGTTCGTTTATATATATATATATATATATACTATATACCAACACTTCTCCATATCCAATCTTTTCACACAGGTCATAATGTGTGTCAACAGAAGCTCATTTCAAGAGTCAGTTTATCCACAGAACTACAGTCTGAAATCCTGCTGCCTTGCCTGTTTGAAGCAGCTCTCTTTGGATCAAACCTGACCATGAGTTTAAGTGCTTTCTGGACTCAGATTAATACAACAGTTGAATACATTGTAGAGATCAAAGTAAATGGTCAGGAAAGCTTCTGGACTAACAGAAATGGTAGAATTCAAACATTTCGTGATCGCTCTGGCTCTGGAAACTTCTCCATCCTGATCAGTAATGTGCAGCGCTCTGATTTTGGTCTTTACCGCTGTGAACTGTTCAGAGAGATCAACTGTTCTCTGGGCTATAGAGAGATCAGTGAGTATCTGAATTATAACCCTTTACAAAGACTATCAGTGTGTATAAACCTGATATTAAAAGTGTCATGAAAAGTGAATACATTTCTGATAGTAAGTTTACATCTTTTTGATCTTGATCAGATCTCACTCTTTTTGAGTTTTCACTGCTCAAGAAGCTCATGGTTGCAGGAGGAGGATTTCTGCTTCTCTGTCTGATCACTGTGTGTGTTTACTACACATGGACAAAACGTAAGTCTGATCACTGTGCTATGAGACCTGGTGAAACTTTTCATTCAATGCTTTATATACACATGCAAAGAGAAAATAAGTGTTAGAAAAGCAAACAGTATAAATGTAAATAAATAAGCTAAACTAGTTATAAATGCTGGATAAAATAATTATAAGTAGGCTATGATCAATATCAAGTCTTTCTGAAATGGTCATTTGAGAAGCCTGTTACAACAAGTGGCATTTAAAAGGACAGCACATAAAAAAAAGAAGGAAAAAACAGAAATTCTTTCAGCTGCTCTTTCAGACACCGTTTTTATTCACTCAACTAACTGTTGAACCGTACTGAGCAGATGAAGGCATCTTGGTAGTCAGGGATTCAGTATATCCTTAGTTAATGTGATGAACTATCTTTGGTTATTCTGGACACCTGTGTAAACTTGAAGAAAACTGACTTCAAACATCCACCAAAAATTGCCTGGACACCATAAAAATGAAAAGTTAGTTCTGAGAATACTGTAAAAAAAAAAAAAAAAAAAAAAAAAAAAAAAATTCCACCCGTTTTAACTTAAAAACTTAGGTTCAGTTGCTGCCTCAATTTTTTTTTTTTTAAGTATAATCAATTTGGCATTTCAAGTAATTTCAACTTAAATTGCATTAAACTAATTTTAAAAACATGAGTTGAATCTCATATTACCTGTATAAAAAAAAGTTTATATTGCTTAAATTATTTTGATGAGTTAATGTAAAAACATGTTATCATGACTTATTGATCATATTGTTTTTTTACAGTTAAAAAGGTTTCTTTTCATTTGTTTGCAGATGCCACATGGTTTGGAGTTTTGTATTTGATGTGATGACATTTTAGTGTGGTTTAATTGTTATAGTTTTGGTGATCACTGTATATTCAAGTTTATGTCATATAAAAATATTTTCTCTGTTATCAGGACAAACAGTCAATGCAACAATTGAGCATGGATCACACAATTGCCATGACAGCTATGGTAAATCATGCTTCTCAGTATATTATATATAGAATGATATAATAATAATTATATATAGAATGACCATGGTCTCAAGACCATGGCTGATACTTGAATATTATTACTACATAACATAATACAATTATAACTTACATTATTAATAACTGTTTTTTCCCCCTATTCTTTTAGGAGAAACAGTTGATGAAATAACCTATGCATCAGTTACTCATAAGCCACACAACTGCCTTGACAGTAAAGGTACATTTTGCTTCTCAGTATATACTGTATATTGTTATATAATCTAATGCCTGCTGTGGTCTAGAATGACTCTGGATAGTTTATGATATAATGAAGTAATCTCGAGGCCATGGCTGATACTTGAATATAATTACTACATTAAATATATAATTGTCACTACAATGTTAATAACTGTTTTCCCTGTTCTTTAAGGAGAAACAGGTGATGAAATAACCTATGCATCAGTTTCTCATAAGCCACACAACTGCCATGACAGTAAAGGTACATTTTGCTTCTCAGGATATATTGTATATTGTTATATAATGCCTGCTGTGGTCTAGAATGACTCTGGATATTTTATGACATGATGAAGTAATCTCGAGACCATGGGTGATACTTGAATATAATTACTACATTAAATAGAATAATTGTAACTTACAATGTTAATAACTGTTTTCCCTGTTCTTTTAGGAGAAACAGTTAATGAAATAACCTATGCATCAGTTTCTCATAAGCCACACAACTGCCATGACAGTGAAGGTAATTATAATATGTCAATAATGTTGTATTACTGAAGTTTAAATGTTTTTCTTATACATCAAAATGTGAGATATCTCTGTTCCATACGACATTTTCTCATGGTCTTTTGTTTATCTACTTCCTCATCAGTTCTTGTGAATAGCAAGCCCAGCAAGCCCATAAATGACTCTGCATCAGAACATGTCAGCTCAGAGACCGTCCTTTACGCTTCTGTCAAGAAAAGAGACAAAACATGGAGCAAGTGAGCAGCAAAACATCTTTTTTTTTTTTTTTTTTTAGATAACCCCTATTTTTATTCAGATCTGTAGTTTTTTCTTTGCATCCTGAGTGCTCTGAGAAGCTGACCAATGATGGCACCAATCCACCAGAGCATGTACAGTCTAACTTCTGATCTGTTCTTAAGTGGGAATTTATGTATTGTCATGTTAATGTTAACACAAATATGTTTGTCTTGTGATGGTTTTAAAAGTACTAGAGATGCAAACCATATTTTTAACTATATTTAACTAATTTAAATAACCAAAATGTAATATGTAGAAGACCCTAGAAGTAACATCATTTGGACCTTTTCTACAGCACCAGGGAAACAAAAGTAAATAATATTATCCATTAAAAAAAATAAAGATCAAACAAATATTAATTTATGGGAAATATAAGTATGTCAATAACTACCTCTATTTGTGGAACTAGTCTAATGTTTGTCCATCTTGTAAATCTGCTTTAATTTTATATTTTATATCAATTTGAAAGTCATACTCTTGGCTGCGTGAGGCTGTGAATTGTGACTGCGCTGAGGTCTGAGGAGGAAGGGTGTGAAACTGAACTGAGCTACTTCATTGCCTAAACCACTGAAATTCTCTGCATACAAACATACAGGACCACAGATGCAACAGCAGAGCAGGATAAACAAGACAGTGCAGGAGCCATAACTGTCATCCTGGTAATGAATCGTGTTACAGATTACACAATGTGGGATGTACAAAAATACTGAAGGTCATGATGCTTACAAGAAACCAGAGTGGAAATTTTTAATTTCCATGAACTTCTTCTTCAAAAAAAAAAAAAAAACAAAAAAAAAAAAAAAAAAAAAAAAAAGCCACAGTTTTTGTTGTGTGTTCTGTTAAGTAGGCTGGAATACACTACACGACTTTTGCTCAGATTTTTGCCCCAATTTGCAGTCTGGACGAGTCAACAATAGTTGACATCAGTCTGCAGATTCAGTGAGCTTCAGACTATGATTCTATCCAGTCGGAGGATATCAAAACATGTTTGATATTTTAAGCCTATGAGGAGCCATTTAGAAACACATATCATGTATGAAGCGTTGATATTAAATACAGTACATTACAGTATTCATATACGCTGACAAGCCAATGAAATCAAGGGCGCGAAGTCATAAAGCTCGAGAAGAAATGGAGACTGGTGGCAATCGCATCAGAGCTAAAATCAACCACGTAAGTAACGTTACTGTACTGTTAGCTTCGTCTTGAGATAGTTAGCAAACCATTTTCTGAGGTAAATCTTGATTCATTCATTTTAATGCTAATATTCATCATTATCCAGGACTCGACAACGCTTGTCCGGGATAAGTAGATAAATAGCCTAAACGTCAATAGCTGCGAATGATTTATTACATTAAATGTAAACGGCGACTGATAATAGAATAATATATTGACGGTAATAAGGCTAGATAAAACAACTGACTATGCCACTCACCTCTAACTCCTGTTGTAATCTGTGGAGTCCATACTGACCGCGTCTACCCACCCAAGACCGAATCCAAATGCACTTAGCTCGTCGTTTTTCAACTAGGCCTACTAACGATACAGTCATCCTCTGCAAATCTGTAGTGCGTCTCTTAGCACCAAGGCGCATGTTTCTGTGTGAGTTTGTTGTGTTCGTAACAATTTGAAAGTCTGGTAGTGTATGATCCTCAGTCGCTTAGTGTAATGTGCCCAGTTTTTCTCTGTAACCATTTACAAATTAGCAAGTGTATGATGCCTAGTGTATTAAAATCTGTTCAGATTTTAATAGTTTGTTTGTTTTGTTTTGTTTTTTGTTTGTTTGTCAAGACTAAATAAGATTTTAAAATACATACCTACTAAGTTCTTGGCGCATTTTCTCTTTTTCTGCTCCGAACAGATAGCTTCGTTTGGAAGCCACTGCCATATGTCAAGACGCATGTCAGTATCTGCCGCACTGCTTGATGTCTGAGTCCAAAACATTTATTAAATAAATATAAATCTTTAAGTATTAGAAAAATGAAATTTCCACATGTCTTCCCTAAAATCCACATTCATATTTGCATGTTATATAAAAAATTGTTTACAGGGTCATTCCATGAAATTGGTGCCTTTTGCGTCCCTAAGAAATAATCAGACGTAGAAGTACTATAACAACAAATAAATTTGTGATTTAAAAACATATCAATACAGTGTATTGTTTTATCAATATTACACCAAAGTAAAGTAAATTAAATATTATTTTAAATAATTAAAATTGCATTTTTTCTGATAAGGGTAAGGTTTTTGGCCTGTCCCTTGCTATGATTGTTCTTTTTCAGCAGGACTTTTAATTTGCAAATTGAATGCAAAATTATACAAAAATCACTTTTGCATATTGTCTTAATGTCAAGCAATGTTTTAGCACAAGTATACATTATTTTTTATAAAATATAAATCATTTTATCGGTGTCCCCGATTTCATGTCAGCCCTGTTACCCTCACCAAAAAACTCTTGTAAAATAATGGTACATTCCAGTGACATCATTTCCAGGAAGTTACATCATCTCTCAACCAGTATGCCAACAGTTAGAACACAAGAAGGTTTCTCTCTCTCTTCTATAATGTTCTATTTTTGATGATTTATGAGGTTTGACTGAGGGGGGACATCATGCAATGTCAAACCTGTTACCATTTTTGAAGTATACATTTAAACACTTATTTATTTAATGTAATATAATCATTATCCAGAGGTGGGTAGAGTATCCAAAAACTGTAACCTTACTCAAGTAAAAGTACAAGTACTTATAGAAATATTTACTCAAAGTAAAAGTGAAAGTAATAATCTTAATAGTTACTTGAGTAAGAGTAAAAAAGTATCCAATGAAAAAACTACTCAAGTAGCTAGTTACTAGTTACTTTGTGTATATATACACATTATATATATATATATATACACACACACACACACACACACAACAATACAATAGTATGTTATTATTGAGATAGATATTTAAATTATTATTATCATAATTAGATATCTTTGCAGCAAACACAGAAGAGGCAAGCATTATTTCATCTGTAGCCCGAATATCATTGCATGTCCTTTGCTTTGTATAATGATAACGCATACAGCTACATTTGAAAGAAGAGAGAAAACTCAAAGTAAAAGTGAGTGCTCGCGCTCATAACCGCTGAACATCTGAACACAAACAATGATAAAATGCACATTGACGGATCTTCTTCCGTCTGTTCTCCAAAATGTAATCAAATTTCTGCAGGCGCGTGTAAACTGGTTAACTGTGTTTACGCAAAGGCGTTAATTTTCAAGACGAACAGGTCGCCGGCGCCGCCACTGCGCAATAGACTGCCCACAAATGACCGCGGGTTGGCGGGTGTTCATTTCATACTCTCTGACCAGTGGTAGCTTAATGTATAAATTAAGAGATATATGTCCAAAAAACAAGTAAAGAAATGCTACATAGTTTATAGTGGTGTTATCGTGGCGTAATAGCCTAATCTTTGGTTGTAAAATGTAGGCTAGTCTGTATGTATTGAAATCAAATTAAATCGATCCCTGTGGAACTGTTCACAGACAGCATATGCAGTTCAACTAATAAAGATCTTCATCGCTGGCAAACAATAGGATGCATTTGCTTTTAATTGACTGTAGGTCCACTGCCACTTCATCCAACGCTCCGAGTGAGAAACCGCTTCAGACGATTCAGTGCGTGCAGGGAACTGAACAAATCATTCAAACTGATTCGCGAACCAATTTAGACAGTTTTGCCCATAGATATACATAATAAAGGCTAGATGTCTCGTCCGCGCTGCTGGCCAATAGAGGTCGACGTCCGCACCTGGCGGCCATCTTGTAACAATCAGCTCGCTCACTCGTAACATTGTGTTTTAATGGTGCATGTACTTTTTAAATAACCATAACTTGCTCAATTTTCTACCGATTTTTCTAACTGTTTGGTTTGTTGTAAACGTCAGAGATGTACTTATGACACTGCATACTTATGAATAATTATAACCATGGACTTCCATATGAAAATAACATTGAACAGAACAGATAGGTGCAATGAATATACACACGCTCAAGGTATTTATGTTAAATCAATATATAGGCTACTAAAACTCAGTGTACAGAATGGCAACATGAGATATATATATACACTTTTATAATATGAATATTACTATTATAATAAAATAATTTGAATTATTACGTTTATTTTAACTTCTTCAGGGTTAGGCCATTTACTAGGCTTTTCCCCTTGACATTGCACTGTGCCTACTTCAGAGATCACTCTTCCAAAAAAAAAATAAATAAAAATAAAAATAAAAAAGGTGTCCAAAAGAAACATGTACTTGTAAAAAGCTTTGGGTCAATAACAATCTTGTAATACTATTATGTCATAGCCCCGCTGTTCCTGTGTAACAGGACCTGTATTGTACATACATCCACTAAGTAACTAACGATTATCCCAAATATAATCATAATATTGTCATATCTTACAGGTGAAAGGTGATCCCATGGGCTCTCGTTTTGAGACTACGGCGATTGGAGCATCCGTAGGCTGCACAAAAATCTGGCATCTTTTCCTATAAAGCCAGCAATTTCCTGTATCATAATGTAAGATGTTTTTAACAAACCAAACCGATTGGAAATCATGTGCAACTTAAGTTATATTGAAAAGAAAGAGCAATTCTGCCTCTCCCACTGATGTAAAATTGCTGGGTAGCAGCTAAACTGTAACTACTAGGTCTCACTCAAAGCTTCTTGTTATTAGCCAGCTAATAACTACAACCACATCCACAAAGATTGTAATTTAGACAAAAGATTAGTTGTCATAAAATCGTTATTAGTGTCAGTAAAACCTATATAATTGAACAGCTCGATTGTGGTCTCAGCCTTGATAACTTGCGCAAGTAGCCGTGATACACAACTATGCTGCACGATTAAGTCGTTTTTCGAAAAGAAAAGCTGCAATTTCAACATGTTCAAGCATCCAGAATTATAGCCACGTTAATAACGTTTGTAAGAAACCAAACCATTTGTAAATCCGTCAAGATTTCAGCGAGATAAGAGTATTTGTGTTCGTGCAGATCACTCACCTTACATCAGGTACCACAGAGACCGCCAGAAAGCTTGCCTGTGACAAGATGGGTGATGACGTTAGAGACTCCGCCGTAAGACATCTAGCCTTTATTATGTATATCTATGGTTTTGCCAACTTGTTTGATCAAGTCTTTGAACAGAATCGACTCAAAAGAGTGATTCATTTGTGAATGGGGCATCGTTCATGAAAACACTTGGAATAAACTACGCATTTCTTAACATGTACAGTATTGCATTAAAATAAAGTAACGAGAGGAACGTCGGCCAGTGTAGCGAAGTAAAAGTACAGATTTTTCATTAGAAATGTACTCAAGTTAAAGTAAAAGTAGCCACATTTAAATCTACTCTTAAAAGTACAAATTTTCCAAAAAAATACTCAAGTAAATGTAACGAAGTACTTCGTTACTACCCACCTCTGTCATTATCTACAAGTAATATCCCTTCAAAGTGTACAACATGTGCTTTTGTGATCTGGTCTGTTAGCTAGCAAATAGCAAATTAGCTTGAAATCATATTTATAAAAACGTTCTTTGACGTGGAAAAGTGCTTAGTGCCACGTCAGGGTCTGAGCAGTATGCACTTTTCCTTGTCAGATTACTGCAGGTTTTTGGAAATCTAAGCTATTCTTGCAGCTCGCCATTCTGAATTAAAGGATTTGGACGATGACTGGTGATCTTTTATATGTAAATGACATTAATTAGGTGTCATTTACAACACGGAGAACTGAAACCATTCAGCTGCGCGCACGTTCAAGATCATTTGCAATTTATAGATTTCACATCTAAAAGAGAGGCGTACGCTCGTTTTCTGTGTGTACGTTCATTCTATGAATCACACATACACACATCTGAGAAATGATTGTAAGATCAAATTTAGGGCGGTTTCTGCGCAACATTTTATAAATGAGGCCCTTGATCTCTTAGAAATTGAATGTTTCACTAATATAGCTATGCAAAGTGAATGCAAAACAATATAATGTAAATTAAAAAGTTAGAAACTTTACAGTATTATGTAAACAAATATGTAGAGTGTATGCTGAAGAATGTGTCCTGTCATCCCTGTTACTCTGGTCAGTCCTGTAACCATTATGTCAATCCTGTTACTGTCATTAATTTAATAAAAAATTTAAAAATAATATTTGAAAGTTTTTCAATTGTAACATTAATTATATTTTGTTTTAGACAAAGCCCTTCTTTTAATATCTCTCTTGTAAATATATATATATTTTTTTTAATTGAATGGTGATCAGCCTTCAAAATTAGGATGTTCTTGGTCATCTGAATGACAAATATAAGATATTTTTAAAAAATACCAAATTTGAAACAACCCCAGTGAAAAAAGGGACAAAAATACTGCTCATATATGTGAAAACTATTACATAGTTCTAATTAAAACTGTAGGATATAGTAATGATTTTGTCTGTAACAGGGATGACAAAAATATCAAAACATGAGGAAGAAAAATAGTAATAAAATAAACAATTGCATAGCCTGAGATGGCACAATACAATTTCTTGTCATTTTAAGTTGTCTTCATTTCATAGATAATTTTTTTTTATTATTATTATTAAACTTATTTTATTTTTTAATTTTTCAAAGTTGAAAAGGCACCAAATTCATGGAATGACCCTACATTTTATAATGATTTGCTACTTAAATAATCTTTGAATCTTTGATAGCAAAGGGGGCCCTGGTGGTTTGGGGGGCCCACAACACCTTGCGTAGTTTGCGCATAGGGAGGACCAGTGTAGTGCCGATTTCTGTGACCTTATAGGCTCTGTAGTGATGGTATAGGGTTATGATATGAGTGGGATTAGGAGTAGGCCGGATTAGCTCAATACAGTGCCTACACAGAATTCGGCACAACACCGGCACTGGTCTAGTATGAAAATGTTTCTCACCACTGTTGCTTCTTTCTTTTACTCCTGTCAAGAAAAAAGTTAAGTCAGAAAAACATGAAAATGAACTAGAATTCTGCAATGTGTTTACTGGTAATGTGCAACTTTTATCTACAGCAAAACTGTCTATTAAAACTGTCCACAATTGTTCCATCACTGTTTTGACAGTTGTCTATTCACAAACTGTAAACATACTGTCTCTTTTTTTCTGTCTTTTCATCAACTCATGAACTCCTATTTAGGAAACCCTTTGTGCAGAATTGTGGTGATTACGACCTCTGTTGGCTATCTTGTGAACTGCTACACATGGTGTGACCGAATTGTTATGTGGATGTCACAACACTCACAAACATATCAAGAGAGAAGGAATGAAAATAACATGGTTGGTAAAACATTAATGTCAGTAGGCACGTGGAAATAAACCTGGAAATCGAATGTGTTTGCTACGGTTATTGTTATAGAATAAAGTTGATAAAGCCCTCAGATATTCTGCTATGTATGTGCAGAGACAAAAGTACAAATGTAACAACAGAGCACTGTAAAATAATCATACTAAACATGATTCAGTTTGGTGAACATAACCAGGTCAAAGATTATTCAAACTAATTTTTACTAAAGCAGATTTTATACAGTTTTGTTCTCTTTTTCATCTCTAACAGAATGTTGCCAGTCTGAAAATGACAATTTTCATAAGGACATTGGTCCAACAGCTAAACTCTTATAATTAGAAAGGGAGATAAACAAGTATAGTAGGAAACCTTGTCTGGGGGAAAGATAAATGTAGAAGTTTGCTTAAAGTATAATGTTTGCTTAATAAGAGATAGAATCAACACTGGAGATAGAATCAAGTATCCTCTGTGGGTTGGTTCTAAGGTTGAGTTGTGCAGTGCTGACAGAAATGTGGTAATGTAAGTTTGTTGTGACTGCTGTGGCTTACACTTTACAAATCTGTTAAACATAGCCAGATGGTATAAGATTTAGCCTCACCTGCTTGTTCAAAACATCAAAAATCCAGCTCAAACAGGTGCCCCAGAAAAATTAGCAGGTCTCTCGTATTTTTATTTAGTTTTTGAACAGTATTTAGCTTGACTTTAATAAGCCACACAGGATTCTCCATTTTATCTCCATCTTGATATCACTAGTAAAACCTGGATGCCCTGCTACTTCAAATGAAATGAAGTAGTAGCACCTACAAAATCTTTTAAAAGCAAGTCATTTAACTTGAAAGCCAACAATGGAATTATGAAATTGCTCATAAAAATTGGACAACAGTGGTACTATGAATATTAATACTTTAGCTCATATCAGGCTCAATATTTTTTTTTTTTTGTTTAAACCTTACCAATCAAAACTTAACTTAATAATCTAACTGTTGTTGGTGGATAAAGTCCGAGATACTGCTATTAAGATTCGCACCAGCACAGCATGCTATGGAATATTAAATGTAGTCACTGACACTCATATTGGTTCTCTTGATTTTTACAGAGCTTTTTCAACTAATCCAAGATTTGGATTTGTTTTGTTTTGTAGTCTCCTGCAATATTATATGTTTGTTTTATACATTAGTTTTGGAGATTTTGATACTCTATCTATAGTACTTGTTAATTTCTGAAGCTAAATCATGTTTTGATATGCACAGAACCAGCATTTAAATTACAGAGACGTATAAAATATGGGTCTAGGGTCTGTCTATAAGACTAGATACGTTATATGGTACCTGTACACAGGGTTGGGGAGTAACAGAATACATGTAACTTAGATATTTATTTCATTTAAACATTCATGTAAACTGTAACTGGCAATTAATGTAAGCAGCAATTGGTGATACTCTGACTCCGACACTGCAAAAGCATCCTAAGCTACAGTTCTTCTCATATTCATACCCCTTGCAGAATATGCAAAATTTGAATAATTTTAACAAAATAAGAGGGATCATAAAAATTGCATGTTATTTTTATTTAGTACTGTCCTGAATGAGCTATTTCACATAACAGATGTTTACATACATGACTGTTTTCATGTTTGGTGATAATTTGTGAGTCCCTTGTTTGTCCTGATCAGTTAAACTGCCCGCTGTTCTTCAGAAAAATCCTCCAGGTCCTGCACATTCTCAGGTTTCCAGCATCTTCTGCATATTGAAACCCTTTACAGCAGTGACTGTATAATTTTGAGATCCATCTTTTCACACTGAGGACAATTGAGTGACTCATACACAACTATTACAAAAGGTGAAAACATTTACTGATGCTCAAGAAGGAAACAATGCATTAAGAGCAGGGGGTGTAAACTTTTTAACAGGATGATGATGTGTACATTTTGTTAATATTTTCTTTAAAGATCTTTTTTTTTTTTTTCATTTAGTACTGCCCTTCAGAAGCTAATACTTCCATGTTTCCCAGAAGACAAAATAATTGCAATTTACTCTGTTCATGCAATTCAAAAAGTCCAAAGTATTCTAAAGTATTTAGAATAAGTTACAAAACTTGTGTAATCTAAATAAATACGTTACAAATTACTTTTTAAAGCAAGTATTTTGTAATCTGTACTGAAATACATTTTAAAACTAACCTTGCCCCCAGCCCTGTCTGTACATTCCTCTAAACTTGGTTTCCTGCGAATGTTTCCTTCCCCCTAGAGGGCGATAATGTCTTTCTGATCACGCATAACATAATGGTATATCTAGTCACGTCACGTCACGATCTTCTGAAACCATTGAACAACTATAGCCAGCCATTAAAAAAAAAATACAATAGATAAATAAATCAATCAATAAAAACAGGGAAAGGTGAGAGTCTCATGAAAGAAGTCCAAAACAGAAAGAAGTTTCAGGGCATTTCTATCCGTCATGTATTGAAGAGATTTTACAAATAGCTTTAAATCATTCTTCCATTCGTTTAAATAGGGTTTCACCTTTAAATATTTACATCTGTGAATAAAGTGTTTACAACAATCAGGTTGTTTATCAAAAAATCTAAGATTTTATCATTCAAAAACACTCCAACTTTAATTCAGATCACATTCAAAGGGTTTAATGTTATATATTTAGATTGTATCCAACTTTGAAATGAAAGCCAAAATTAATGTTCAAATTCACATTGAAAGAAAATAATGTTCTACTGTTTCAATTTCTTTTTCACAAAAACCACATGAGTTGTTCTCCCAATTAAATCTCTCATGTAAAAAGCAATTGGATGGGTAAATGTCATTCCGAATTTTAAATGTCATTTCTTTGGCCTTAGGAAAGAAAGATAAGTATCGCTTCCTTATTACTTATTATACTTCCTTATTAGCCTCTTTATCAGTGAAATCTTGAAGAACATATTTTCTTTTAAATTCAGTATAATACTGTTTGGATAACACATTTCTGATAAACTTGTTTGTGAACTGTTTGCTATTTAAATGTATGCCTTCAATACGGAGTGGTCTTATTTCTGATATGTTAGAGTGCATTACAGATTGTTGAATCATTGTTTTCATGGGTGCTGGGATGGCCTTTATCACTCTATTTTATTCTCTACTAAATGGGTACTGAAAGCTAAATTTATCACAAAAATCCCCGTAGTACAACCAATTACCAAAATTATCCATCAAATGTGTTACTGCCCATATAATCAGCTAGAGAAAGATGCCTAACAGTACACACATTAAATGTGAATTTAAGCTGCTAGTTGCAATTGCTCAATAATAATTGTTCATTTACTATACAGCATGTTATTAGCTTGTGTCTATAATTGTTGTTCAGTTACTGTAAAAAAAAGTATGTAGAAAATCGGAAAAGCTACTGGTCATTGTGTGCCAGGACATTATCCTTTAACCCTAAAACACAAAATGCAATGCATAATTTAAAACACAGGTAAAACACCTGAAAAACCAATACGGATAATACCTTCATATTGACACAGTACATTGTGCCCTATTTTTACAGACTTAGAGTGTAGCACACTAACTAACTGCCAATACACTGCTTAAAACTAGAATTGTTCAGAATGTGTAGTTTTACAAGTTAATAATAAGAAAATATATAAAATGTAATAGTTCAAAAATGTGTAACTCTTCAATAATTCAATGTTGGTTTAAAAAAATAAAAATATCTGATCATAAAGATGTGTTGTTTATATTACTTTTACAAATATAAAATTTATGTTTATATTATTTTTAAACAACAAGTCTAAATTAACATATTTCAAATCATATTTTTCATACGCAATTACATCATCACGTAATGGCATCAAACGTCATTTAGCAACTTTTAGCAACAGATCGACCTGCCTTCAAAGAAAATTCCCATGAAAATTAGTTGGCAGCAGTGGAAAGGATATGTTCTGCCTGTAGTTTCATCTTCTCAAGGCAGCTGGTATCACCCAGAGCATATAAGCTAGTTCAATTCTATCACACAAAGTTTGATGTTAGAGACAGATGACTAGTTTGACTATGTCCTGTTGGAGTACAGTACATTTAAGTGATTTTCAGTGCTTTTTATGTAGGAGAAACTAGGGAGTGTTGTAACACCACCAGTTTCACCAATTAGAAATGAGCTACAAGGGTGAAATCACTATACATGCATGGGCACCACCCTCCAGAGGCAAGAGTAGAAGTCTCTATGTATAAATATAAAAGATTTACAGAACACAAAATAATAATAATCAGGTCAAATAAAATGTAAATTTGGGTCTGATTTTTAATTTGATTTGATATCATGTTAATGGAGGTTAAATGAATGAGTTGCTACAGAACTGAATCGGCAGATTCTCTTGTTAATATAGTTTTTAATATGTGTTTGAAGTATTTCTAGTCACTAATTTCTTTCCCATTTCATTTAGCCTATTGTTATATAAATGTTTTTTAAATGTTTCAAATAAAATGTACAAATAAATAATGTACAATAATAAATAAATGAATGTACAAAATTTATATGCTTTCTAGTTTATGTGCTTTCTAGTGCTTTCTAAGTTTAGCCTACGGGGTTATGTTGTAACAACAGCACACTTTGTACTTGACATTGATTTAAACCATTTGGTTAAGTAGTAATCTAATAAACTAGTAAACTAATATTTTCAGATAAATGCGAAAACATCACATTAAAGTTTAGAGACAAAAACACTTTAAAGCAAGAAGTGTTAGAGCACTCAGTTAACTTACCAGATAGTAGACTGTAACTTACCACTTACCAGTTAGTAAACACCAGAAGTGTTTAGGGTCATTGTCCTGCTGGAAGACCCATGACCTTTGACAGAGAGACAGCTTTCTGATGCTACCCTCCAAAATGTCTTGGTGATTTCATCATGCCATGGACAGATTAAAGGCACCCTGTGCTAGAGGCAACAACACTGCCAAGTTGATTTTCACCAAAAAAAAAACCAAAAAAAAAAAAAAACCTTTTTTGGCCTAGATGTAAATTAAAGTGCAAGAGAATATCTTCTGATATTAATCTTCAAGTGACATGAACTCATTAACTTTTCTGATGGCTCAGGTTTGAATTTGATTAGGGAAATAACAGAAACAGTTCTGAGAAGTCTGATCTCTTCAAGTGGAGGATTAGCTGGTTTCATTACACACTATCTAGGCAAACATGTCAGGCAAACAAAGTAATTAAAACACATCAGTTTCTGTTTGTCTTGTCAAAATGATCATACAGTCGATTTCAACAGGAAAGCTAGGCAAACATCTTTACCCTAAGTCATCTGCCTTATTTCTGTGTGAACAGTGTGTCATTGCACACACAGTCACTGAAAAATATTGTAGAAATTAAATGCTAAACCCACATTGCATACCTGATGCATTTATACATGAATAAACATTACAGATATTTACAGCATAATCACCCAAAATTGATTGATAAACTGTGAACACTCACATAAGCGCAACTTGCGGGAAATGTTTGGCTGAAGCCACCTCTGCTAAAGGATGTGCATATGCTTCATGAATGTTCAATGTATTTAGTGACATATAGTTTGGTTTGTTTGGTTTGTACAGGGAGGAAATGTAGACAGTGGTGTGTTCATTTAAATCCAAATGCACACACTTCAAACCGTCTGAATCCTTCCCTCCTTTAAGTATATTTGGTTTATAAACTCACAAATATTGCTTTTGATAACATGATTTCTATAGCTGTGATGCAGAACATTGTTTACAGTATTATGTTTATTATTTAATTTACACACATTTTTATGTACCTTAAAAAACGAGTTCCTGTTTCTGGATTTTTTTTTTTTTTTTTTTTTGTTCAGGAATACTATATTAGCCCTCCTTTTTTCAAAAATATTTTGTTCACAAGAGACCTGGCCTCCAGGTAAGTATTGCTCACTCTTTGGAATTACTTATGTTCATCCTTGTAAAACTAGATTTAAAACTAAAATCATTAGGAGTGGTGAATGCATTTTTTCTGTTTTACAGTCATGGAGACACAGTCTTTTCTTTTCTGCGTGGCAGTTTTAACAGTCACTGGTAAGATAAATTATGTTGTATTGTAATGTGGTTTCTAACCCTTAATCAAGATTTGATGGCAACTAACATTTTCTCCAAGTACTTTGGCAATGCTATACTATTATATATAGGTAGTATTACTGCTAATGATGTTTGCTTTATATAAACTATATATCACTAACTATAAATATGTAAAAAAAAAAAATATATATATATTGTGTTTCTGTTTTACTACAGCAGTCAGCGGATGTCCAATAGGGCGTGAATTCATAACCGCTTTTATGACAAATTACCAATATGGAAAAGCTAGTCCGGCTCTCTCCATAACAGCACAGAATTCCCCAGCCATTGTGAAAATTGAGATAAAGGCACTGAGTTACAATGAAAAAGTAAACATAGAACGAGGTGAGACCAAACGGATTGTCCTCCCAGCAAACACTGAGATTGAAGGTGACGGAGCCTTCCGCAAAACCGTTTACATCTCTTCTACTGCCGATATCTCAGTCGTGTCATCCAACTTAAAGGAATACACCGGAGACAGCAGTGTGATCTTCCCGATAAATCAACTTGGCAGGAGTTATGTAGTTTTTACTCCAAACACGGGTCCAAGTCCATATAAAAAGCTAGTAGCCATAATTAATGGCAATTATGTGAACACAGTTGATATTGTCACCATTTCAGGATTACTTATTTGGAAAACCACAAAGACCAAAACCATCACTTTATCTCCTTTCGAAGTTTATCAACTTCGCAGTCAAGAAAATTTGTCTGGAACAAAAATCTCATCCACGTCTCCAGTAGCTGTCCTGGCCGGACACGAGTGCTCCATGATCATAGGCACCTGTGAGCATGTCTTTGAGCAGCTGGTGCCAATTGAGTCTCTTTCCAGCGAATACTTGGTCCCTGCGATGCATCAGTCCTTCAGCAAGGACACAGCCTATGTGGTTGCCCCAGAGGACAACACTGTTGTGTCCATTTTCAGTAGCCATATGTATCCCAAAAAAAGAAAGCTTAATTCTGGAGAAGTTTTAGCTGTTGATTTGAGCATAAATGCTAAGCTCATCCAAAGTAGCAAAAACATCATGGTAATGTATTTCAGTAGCAATTTTCCCAATGATGAGTTTCTAACCAATGTCATACCAACCACTGAGATGTCAAAATCATGGACCATTCACTCTCAAGATGGCTATGATAACACTGTTGTTGTTGTTGCTGAAGCAGCATCAGCCTCCACTATCAGCGGTTCACTGAAGTGGAAAACATTCCCTGCTAATGAGAAATATGTATGGGCTACTAAGTCAATTGGTTCGCAGAAAGGTCCCATCACCATATCAGGTGATTCGCTGATGGCTGCTTATGTTTTTGGTGGGAAACTAAGGCACGGATATGCCACAACAGGAGTGTGTAACACAGGTAAGAAATCATGACTGAAGAATGTTTTCCTTGTTTTGTGCAATCAGTCAGAAATTGCAGATGAATTGTAACTGATCGAAATTATAAAAACATCTTTCTTGTGTTCCCTAAGTTTTTACGTCAACAACACCTCCACCAGACCCCTGTGAGACTGTTAAGTGCCGTCAACAGGAGGAGTGCAGAAAGGGTGTCTGCGTCCCCACTTCCATTGCCACGTGTCAGGCAGTTGGCGATCCCCATTACAAAACATTTGATGGGAAATTATTTGACTTTCAGGGAACTTGTACCTACGTCATGGCAAACAATACAAAGCCTCAAAAAGGCCTTGTACCCTTTACCATCTTGGCAAAGAATAATCACAGGGGAAGCAAAAGGGTGGCATATGTAAGGACGGTTTCTGTCCTTGTGTACAATCACACAGTGGTTGCTGGCAGTCAAAGAGGAGTAGTAGAGGTAAAAGTGAAAAGCACTTTATAAAGCTTTTTGGTGTATTTAAACCACATTGAACAATAAGTAAATCGCTTTCTTTGGTCTTTGTGTTCTTGTTTTTCATTCTAGTTTGATGGTGAAAACACTTACCTGCCTTTGACTATAGATGATGGCAAAATAAAAGTGGATCAGAGGGGATGGAATGTTATTATATCAACAGATTTTGGCTTAGAGGTGAAATATGACTGGAATATGATGTTGTATATCACAGCTCCAAGCAGCTATTTCCAGACTGTAGGTGGTCTTTGTGGAAACTATAATGGTGACCGAAGAGATGAATATATTGATCCCAAAGGCAAGGTGCTCTCCAGTGTCATTGAGTTTGCCAAGACCTGGAAAGTTCCAGATAATGATTTGTTTTGCAATGATGACTGTAATGGACAATGCCCAAGTTGCTCTTTAAGTCTTCAAGAGGAGTACAAAAAAGACACAAACTGTGGTGTCATGGCTAAAACTGATGGGCCATTTGCTAATTGCCACAACACTGTGGATCCCCACATGTATGTAGATAACTGTGTCTATGATGTCTGTATTAACAATGGTATCAGAAACTTCCTCTGCAACAACATTCAAAGCTACGTTGATGCTTGCATGTCAGCTGGAATCAAAATCACTGGAAAGTGGAGGACACTTTCCAACTGCCGTAAGTGTACATTTAGGCCTAAGAGGTTTAAATTCATTCAATATTTAGATTTATGAATGTGAACGGAACATTGGTGCTGTTTGTACAGTTATGTTAGGATTCTGACAGACAATTAATGTGACATATATCAGAATATTTATATTTTTGTTTTCCTCTTCTTCTCCAAGCTCTGGATTGTCCAGTCAACATGCATTATGATGCCTGCGGCACAGCCTGTGCTCCCTCTTGTGCTGATCGGGATGCCCCAGACAAGTGCACACTGCCATGTGTGGAAGGCTGCCAGTGCAATGATGGTTTTGTCCGCAGTGGAGAAGAATGCATACCTGTGAAAAAGTGTGGCTGCACTTACAATGGCCGATATTATCTAGCAGAGCAGACATTTTGGAGTGACAAAAAATGCACAGAGAAATGCGTGTGCAACTCTCAAACTGGAAAAGTTGATTGTACAATGACAAAATGTAAGAAGTCCCAAGTGTGTGACACACGGAATGGAGAGAGAGATTGTTACCCATTGTCCTATAGTACCTGCCAGGGTGCAGGGGATCCGCACTACCGCACATTTGATGGTAAAGCCTTTGACTTCCAAGGAACCTGTACCTATTATTTGTCCAAACTACTCAAGGCAGATGACCCATCATTGATACCTTTTGAGGTACTGGTCAAGAATGAGAACAGAGGAAGAAACATGGCAGTTGCTTATACCAAGACTGTGTCATTATTAGTTTATGGATACACGATTGTCTTGAGTAAGGATGACCCAGGCAAAGTGAAGGTCAGTACATTTAAAACTCTTATACACATTAATATGAATAACTGCATAAAGGCATGAACAAATGTCATTATATGCTAACCTACAAAAACTCACAATACTTTTAACAAAAACTTTTGTTAATTAGTTGTTAACTTGTGTCCTATAGGTCAACAATCTGTATGTGAATTTGCCATTTGAACAAGATGGTCAATTCTCCATATTCCGCAGTGGGTACTTTGGTGTGATAAAAACTGACTTTGATCTGACTTTGAAATTCAACTGGGAAAGCCACGTATCACTGACTCTCCCCAGCACTTACTACAGTGAAGTGGGGGGGCTTTGTGGCAACTGGAACAACAATGTCAACGATGATTTTCTTACTCCTGACAAAACCCTTGCTTCAACCCCAACAATTTTTGGAACCAGCTGGAAAGTCAAGGATGACCCTGGATGCTCAGATGGATGTCAAGGAAAAGTGTGTCCTAAATGTGATGTCATGGAGAGAAACAAAGACGCTTTTACAAAGCCTTGCAGCACGATCACTGACAAACAGGGACCATTTAAAGACTGCCATACTAAAGTGAATCCAAATCAGTTTTATGAGGATTGTGTGTATGATATGTGTATGTACGGTGGCCATTCGTCAGCCCTCTGCAGTGCTCTTACTGCATACACAGCTGCTTGCCAAGATGCACTTGGCAAAGTGGAATCCTGGAGAACCAACAGTTTCTGCCGTTAGTATTCATTCCAACATTATTTATTCTCTTTAAGATTTTTAAATACATGTAACTCAAAGATGATGCAAAAATATTGTGTAAATAGTCCTCAATATTGTTTGTCCACAGCTGCATCCTGTATGGACAACAGCCACTATGAGGTTTGTGCAACAGGATGTTCCCAGACATGCCATGGCCTAACTGAGCCCAAAGCCTGTGAGGGCACTCCCTGTGTTGAAAGCTGTATATGTGATGAGGGCTTTGTCCTGAGCGATGGTGAGTGTGTGGCTATGGAACAGTGTGGCTGTTCTTACGAGGGCCGTTACTATCAACTGGGTCAGGAGTTCTTCCCTCAAGACAAGTGCCAGCAGAGATGTGAGTGCAAAGAGAATGGAAGAGTTCAGTGTAATGATGCATTCACCTGCAAACCAAACGAGAAGTGCCAGGTCCTGAATGGAGTTCAGGGCTGTTTCCCGGAGAGCAAAGCAGTTTGTTCAGTGTCAGGCTTTGGGCTTTATCAGTCATTTGATGGGAAGTCCTTCACTGTTGAAGGAGACTGTGAGTATAGATTGGCAGAGACAGCTCAGGACAAGGATAAGGACATGAGCTCCTTCAGTGTGTTAGTGAAACAGCAGTCCTCCTCTAAGATAGTCCTTACTCGAAGAGTGGAAATACAAATAGAACAATCCACGATTACTTTGCTGCCCGGCCACATCTGGGAGGTTCAGGTAATGTACTGGTTACTGGAACACTAACAATATTTTTAAGAGATCAAATGCTGATGCCTAAAATGTTTAAGTTTAATGTTGGTGTTTTCTTTACAGGTGGACAATGTTAAAACCAATCTCCCTGTGACTGTGGATGAAGGACTGGCACAAGTCTATCAGAGTGGTGTTAACATTGTTGTGGAAACAGACTTTGGACTGAAACTGACGTATGATACAGTCTCCATGGCCAAAATTGAGATCCCATCCACTTTTAAAAATGCAGTCAAAGGTCTCTGTGGTAACTACAATGGAAACAGTGCAGATGATTTTCTCCTACCAGGCGGTATTCAGACATCTTCAGTGGTAGATTTTGCTGAGGCCTGGGTTTCACCATCAGACAAAATGATGTGCCAAACAGTTTGTGGCTCCAAATGTTTAAATCCGGACAAAGACAAACAGACAGAGGCAGAAACATCTTGCAGTATGCTAATTGCAGAGAAGGGACCATTTTCTAGTTGTTATGAAAAAATTCCACCTCAGAAATTCTTTGATGAATGTGTCAAAGATGTGGCAGCACAACCAAACGACAAGACAGTTCACTGTCGCCACATACAGAGGTATGTTACCAGCTGTCAAGAAATTGGGACATCAGTCAACATCTGGAGGAATAACACCTTCTGCCGTAAGTGGCTGCATACTTTAGGCTGAAAAATAACTCTCCTCTAGCCTATCTACTTAAATGCTTCTTAATGCACTGAACCCTAAGTATTTCTTTAAAATTGCTCTGTTTTCTTCCAGCACTCACATGTTTCAAAAACAGTCACTATGAACTCTGTGCTGACACCTGTTCTTCAACCTGTGCAAGCCTGACAAAATCACAGAAATGCCCAATGTGTCAGGAAGGATGTCAGTGTGATGATGGCTTCTTGTTTGATGGAGGTGAATGTAAGACTTTGGATAGTTGTGGTTGTCACGTAGATGGAAAGTTTTACAAGGTGAGAATCTATTTGGTCTGTTCCTTTGATTTTATTTTTATTTATTTATTGCTAAAAGCACTCAAACATGACACCAATGACACCAACCACAGAAGGAAAAAAAACAGTGAGATTTTATCTTTCCCACCAAAATATTATTAATTTCATTAATATATTCTGCAGTCTGGTGAGACAGTCATTCTGGGAGAGTGTGAAGAAAAGTGCCTCTGCAAAGCTGGAGTGTTCTCCTGTGAACCCTTGGAATGTAATGAAGATCAGATCTGTGGCAAAAAAGATGGTGCCCTTGGGTGCTACAACAAAGGTATTTATATTTATAATCAGTGTACCATAAAAGCAAAATATTTGTTTATCTGCCAGGTTTTTCAGTTTTCTCTCTTTTCTCTGTTTAATCCTTCAAGAAACTTACTGTCCAGTCAACATGCATTATGATGCCTGCGGCACAGCCTGTGCTCCCTCTTGTGCTGATCGAAATGGTCCAGATGAGTGCACACTGCCATGTGTGGAAGGCTGCCTGTGCAATGATGGTTTTGTCCGCAGTGGAGATGAATGCATACCTGTGAAAAAGTGTGGCTGCACTTACAAAGGCAGATATTATCTAGCAGAGCAGACATTTTGGGGTGAGAAACAATGCACTGAGAAATGCGTGTGCAACTCTCAAACTGGAAATGTGGAATGCACACCAACAAAGTGTAAGAATCCCCTAGTGTGTGGCACACGGAATGGAGTGAAAGATTGTTACCCATTGTCCTATAGTACCTGCCAGGGTGCAGGGGATCCACACTACCGCACATTTGATGGTAAAGCCTTTGATTTCCAAGGAACCTGTACCTATTATTTATCCAAACTACTCAATACAGCTGACCCATCATTGATACCTTTTGAGGTACTGGTCAAGAATGAGAACCGAGGAAGAAACATGGCAGTTGCTTATACCAAGAGTGTATCATTAACAGTCTATGGATACACAATTGTCTTGAGTAAGGAAAGCCCACGCAAAGTGAAGGTCAGTTCATCAAAAAGACTCTTATACCATTAATATGAATAACTGCATTCATAAACAAGTTGAATGTTACTGTATACTCACCTACAAAATAACACATGGTTTTGGATATTAATTGACCTGGATGAATTTGTCTTAAAGGTCAACAATCTCTATGTGAATCTGCCATTTGAACTAGAAGATGGTCGACTTTCAATATTCTACAGTGGGTACTTTGGTGTGATAAAAACTGACTTTGATCTGACTTTGAAATTCAACTGGGAAAGCCACGTATCACTGACTCTCCCCAGCACTTACTACAGTGAAGTGGGGGGGCTTTGTGGCAACTGGAACAACAATGTCAATGATGATTTTCTTACTCCTGACAAAACCCTTGCTTCAACCCCAACAATTTTTGGAACCAGCTGGAAAGTCAAGGATGACCCTGGATGCTCAGATGGATGTCAAGGCAAAGCGTGTCCTAAATGTGACGCCGCAGAGAGAAACCAAGTCACTTTTACAAAGCCTTGCAGCACGATCACTGACAAACAGGGACCATTTAAAGACTGCCATACTAAAGTGAATCCAAATCAGTTTTATGAGGATTGTGTGTATGATATGTGTATGTACGGTGGCCATTCGTCAGCCCTCTGCAGTGCTCTTACTGCATACACAGCTGCTTGCCAAGATGCACTTGGCAAAGTGGAATCCTGGAGAACCAACAGTTTCTGCCGTTAGTATTGCATTATTTCAAATATAATTAATTACTCATTACTCTAGTTTGACATTAGTTCTTATTATGATCTGTCCACAGCTACAACCTGTAAGGCACACAGCCACTATGAGGTTTGTGCGACAGGATGCCCGCAGACCTGCCATGGCCTAACTGAGCCCAAAGCCTGTGAGGGCACTCCCTGTGTTGAAGGCTGCACATGTGACAAAGGCTTTGTCCTGAGCGATGGTGAGTGTGTGGCTGCACAGCAGTGTGGCTGTACTTACAAGGGCCAGTACTATCAACTGGGTCAGGAGTTCTTCCCTCAAGACAAGTGCCAGCAGAGATGTGAGTGCAAAGAGAATGGAAGAGTTCAGTGTAATGATGCATTCACCTGCAAACCAAACGAGAAGTGCCAGGTCCTGAATGGAGTTCAGGGCTGTTTCCCGGAGAGCAAAGCAGTTTGTTCAGTGTCAGGCTTTGGGCTTTATCAGTCATTTGATGGGAAGTCCTTCACTGTTGAAGGAGACTGTGAGTATAGATTGGCAGAGACAGCTCAGGACAAGGATAAGGACATGAGCTCCTTCAGTGTGTTAGTGAAACAGCAGTCCTCCTCTGAGATAGTCCTTACTCGAAGAGTGGAGATACAAATAAAGCAATCCACGATTACTTTGCTGCCCGGCCACATCTGGGAGGTTCAGGTAATGTACTGCTTACTGAAACACTAACAATATTTTTAAGAGATCAAATACTGTTGCCTAAAATGTTTACGTTTTATGTTGGTGTTTTCTTTACAGGTGGACAATGTTAAAACCAATCTCCCTGTGACTGTGGATGAAGGACTGGCACAAGTCTATCAGAGTGGTGTTAACATTGTTGTGGAAACAGACTTTGGATTGAAACTGACGTATGATACAGTCTCCATGGCCAAAATCGAGATCCCATCCACTTTTAAAAATGCAGTCAAAGGTCTCTGTGGTAACTACAATGGAAACAGTGCAGATGATTTTGTCTTGCCAGATGGTATTCAGACATCTTCCGTGGTAGATTTTGCTGAGGCCTGGGTTTCACCATCAGACAAAATGATGTGCCAAACAATCTGTGGCTCCAAATGCTTAAATCCAGACAAAGACAAACAGACAGAGGCAGAAACATCTTGCAGTATGCTAATCGCAGAGAAGGGCCCATTTTCTAGTTGTTATGAAAAAATTCCACCTCAGAAATTCTTTGATGAATGTGTCAAAGATGTGGCAGCACAACCAAACGACAAGACAGTTCACTGTCGCCACATACAGAGGTATGTTGCCAGCTGTCAAGAAATTGGGACATCAGTCAACATCTGGAGGAATAACACCTTCTGCCGTAAGTGGCTGCATACTTTAGGCTGAAAAATAACTCTCCTCTAGCCTATCTACTTAAATGCTTCTTAATGCACTGAACCCTAAGTATTTCTTTAAAATTGCTCTGTTTTCTTCCAGCACTCACATGTTTCAAAAACAGTCACTATGAACTCTGTGCTGACACCTGTTCTTCAACCTGTGCAAGCCTGACAAAATCACAGAAATGCCCAATGTGTCAGGAAGGATGTCAGTGTGATGATGGCTTCTTGTTTGATGGAGGTGAATGTAAGACTTTGGATAGTTGTGGTTGTCACGTAGATGGAAAGTTTTACAAGGTAAGAATCTATCCGGTCTGTTCCTTTGATTTTATTTTTATTTATTCATTTATTTATTGCTAATAGCACTTAAACATGACACCAATGACACCAACCACAGAAAAAAAAAAACAGTGAGATTTTATCTTTCCCACCAAAATATTATTAATTTCATTAATATATTCTGCAGTCTGGTGAGACAGTCATTCTGGGAAAGTGTGAAGAAAAGTGCCTCTGCAAAGCTGGAGTGTTCTCCTGTGAACTCTTGAAATGTAATGAAGATCAGATCTGTGGCAAAAAAGATGGTGCCCTTGGGTGCTACAACAAAGGTATTTATATTTATAATCAGTGTACCATAAAAGCAAAATATTTGTTTATCTGCCAGTTTTTTCAGTTTTCTCTCTTTTCTCTGTTTAATTCTTCAAGAAACTTACTGTCCAGTCAACATGCATTATGATGCCTGCGGCACAGCCTGTGCTCCCTCTTGTGCTGATCGGGATGCCCCAGACAAGTGCACACTGCCTTGTGTGGAAGGCTGCCTGTGCAATGATGGTTTTGTCCGCAGTGGAGATGAATGCATACCTGTGAAAAAGTGTGGCTGCACTTACAAAGGCAGATATTATCTAGCAGAGCAGACATTTTGGGGTGAGAAACAATGCACTGAGAAATGCGTGTGCAACTCTCAAACTGGAAATGTGGAATGCACACCAACAAAATGTAAGAAGTCCCAAGTGTGTGACACACGGAATGGAGTGAAAGATTGTTACCCATTGTCCTATAGTACCTGCCAGGGTGCAGGGGATCCACACTACCGCACATTTGATGGTAAAGCCTTTGATTTCCAAGGAACCTGTACCTATTATTTGTCCAAACTACTCAATACAGCTGACCCATCATTGATACCTTTTGAGGTACTGGTCAAGAATGAGAACCGAGGAAGAAACATGGCAGTTGCTTATACCAAGAGTGTATCATTAACAGTCTATGGATACACAATTGTCTTGAGTAAGGAAAGCCCACGCAAAGTGAAGGTCAGTTCATCAAAAAGACTCTTATACCATTAATATGAATAACTGCATGCATAAACAAGTTGAATGTTACTGTACACTCACCTACAAAATAACACATGGTTTTGGATATTAATTGACCTGGATGAATTTGTCTTAAAGGTCAACAATCTCTATGTGAAATTGCCATTTGAACTAGAAGATGGTCGACTTTCAATATTCTACAGTGGGTACTTTGGTGTGATAAAAACTGACTTTGATCTGACTTTGAAATTCAACTGGGAAAGCCACGTATCACTGACTCTCCCCAGCACTTACTACAGTGAAGTGGGGGGGCTTTGTGGCAACTGGAACAACAATGTCAATGATGATTTTCTTACTCCTGACAAAACCCTTGCTTCAACCCCAACAATTTTTGGAACCAGCTGGAAAGTCAAGGATGACCCTGGATGCTCAGATGGATGTCAAGGCAAAGCGTGTCCTAAATGTGACGCCGCAGAGAGAAACCAAGTCACTTTTACAAAGCCTTGCAGCACGATCACTGACAAACAGGGACCATTTAAAGACTGCCATACTAAAGTGAATCCAAATCAGTTTTATGAGGATTGTGTGTATGATATGTGTATGTACGGTGGCCATTCGTCAGCCCTCTGCAGTGCTCTTACTGCATACACAGCTGCTTGCCAAGATGCACTTGGCAAAGTGGAATCCTGGAGAACCAACAGTTTCTGCCGTTAGTATTGCATTATTTCAAATATAATTAATTACTCATTACTCTAGTTTGACATTAGTTCTTATTATGATCTGTCCACAGCTACAACCTGTAAGGCACACAGCCACTATGAGGTTTGTGCGACAGGATGCCCGCAGACCTGCCATGGCCTAACTGAGCCCAAAGCCTGTGAGGGCACTCCCTGTGTTGAAGGCTGCACATGTGACAAAGGCTTTGTCCTGAGCGATGGTGAGTGTGTGGCTGCACAGCAGTGTGGCTGTACTTACAAGGGCCAGTACTATCAACTGGGTCAGGAGTTCTTCCCTCAAGACAAGTGCCAGCAGAGATGTGAGTGCAAAGAGAATGGAAGAGTTCAGTGTAATGATGCATTCACCTGCAAACCAAACGAGAAGTGCCAGGTCCTGAATGGAGTTCAGGGCTGTTTCCCGGAGAGCAAAGCAGTTTGTTCAGTGTCAGGCTTTGGGCTTTATCAGTCATTTGATGGGAAGTCCTTCACTGTTGAAGGAGACTGTGAGTATAGATTGGCAGAGACAGCTCAGGACAAGGATAAGGACATGAGCTCCTTCAGTGTGTTAGTGAAACAGCAGTCCTCCTCTGAGATAGTCCTTACTCGAAGAGTGGAGATACAAATAAAGCAATCCACGATTACTTTGCTGCCCGGCCACATCTGGGAGGTTCAGGTAATGTACTGGTTACTGGAACACTAACAATAGTTTCAAAAGATCAAATACTGTTGCCTAAAATGTTTATGTTTAATGTTGGTGTTTTCTTTACAGGTGGACAATGTTAAAACCAATCTCCCTGTGACTGTGGATGAAGGACTGGCACAAGTCTATCAGAGTGGTGTTAACATTGTTGTGGAAACAGACTTTGGACTGAAACTGACGTATGATACAGTCTCCATGGCCAAAATCGAGATCCCATCCACTTTTAAAAATGCAGTCAAAGGTCTCTGTGGTAACTACAATGGAAACAGTGCAGATGATTTTGTCTTGCCAGATGGTATTCAGACATCTTCCGTGGAATATTTTGCTGAGGCCTGGGTTTCACCATCAGATAAAATGATGTGCCAAACAATTTGTGGCTCCAAATGCTTAAATCCAGACAAAGACAAACAGACAGAGGCAGAAACATCTTGCAGTATGCTAATCGCAGAGAAGGGCCCATTTTCTAGTTGTTATGAAAAAATTCCACCTCAGAAATTCTTTGATGAATGTGTCAAAGATGTGGCAGCACAACCAAACGACAAGACAGTTCACTGTCGCCACATACAGAGGTATGTTGCCAGCTGTCAAGAGATTGGGACGTCAGTCAACATCTGGAGGAATAACACCTTCTGCCGTAAGTGGCTGCATGTTCCAAAATAACCTTCTTCTTGCTTATCCTCTTGTTGGCCTTCTTTTTACGTGGCCTTAGGTCGAGGAAGATACTGTGTAAATTAAATATTCTCTCTAAAAACTGATTCCTAAGCAAGTCTCTAAAAACAATCTTGTATTCTTCCAGCACTGGAGTGTTCAGCCAACAGTCACTATGAGCTTTGTGCTGACACCTGTTCTTCAACCTGCGCCAGCCTGACTAACTCGCAGAATTGTCCACCATGTCAGGAAGGATGTCAGTGTGATGATGGCTTCTTGTTTGATGGAGGAGAATGTAAGACTTTGCAGGACTGTGGTTGTAATGTAGATGGAAAGTTTTACAAGGTGGGAAACCATTCCAGTTTCTTTCTTGCAGTAGTCAAACATCACACTAGTCACAGGAAAAAACTGCAACTTGTTGTGTCTAATTTTTTCTGCAGTCAGGTGAGACGGTCATCCAAGGAGAGTGTAAAGAGAAATGCCTCTGCAAAGCAGGAGTGTTCTCCTGTGAACCCTTGAACTGTGATGCAGATCAGATCTGTGACATAAAAGAAGGTGTCACTGGGTGCTACAAGAAAGGTAAGTATATCTATAATAAACATTGTAAAGCATTTCCCAAGTTGGTTTTAATGAAACCATAATACTGGTGTGCACCTCTGTTCCAGATCTTTGCAGTAACTATAAGTGCCGTGAACAAGAGTACTGCACCGTGAAGGACAATAATGCACTGTGCGTCGCAAAGTCAAAGGCCTCTTGCATTGCCAAAGGAGATCCTCATTATAAAACCTTTGATGGAAACCACTTCTCCTTCCAGGGTACTTGCTCCTATACTTTAGTTAAAACTTCAGGCAAAGACCAAACACTAACACCTTTCAGCATCGTCAACAAGAACGAGATGCAGAAAGGTGGGCGTGGTTCATACGTCAAGTCAGCCACCGTTACAGTCAGAGGACGTGACATCACTTTCATCCAAGGCAACCACAATCATGTGACAGTAAGTCAGTACCATCAAGTCAATGTTAAAACCAATCAGTGTCCCTCTAAGGTAATATTGTATATCAGGTGAAGCCACCCTTGCACCCAGAGGGCTACCTTCCTAGACTTCAGTTCCAACCTTGCTCCTGCTATTTTCAAGCAATCCTGAATACCTTAATTAGCTGGTTCAGATGTGTTTAATTAGGGTTGGAGTTTAAATCTTCAGGAGCAGGGTTGACTACCCTTTGTTGTACACTTTGGAAATTCTCTACTTGATGTGTCTGTTGCTTGCTCTCATTTTATCCTATCCAGATTGATGGCACAGTTTCAAACCTTCCTGTGAATTTGAACTCTGAGGGGATCAACATAACACAGTCAGGCACTACAGGGGTTCTGCAGACGGATTTTGGCTTGGAGGTCATGTTTAATTGGGCAGATACCCTCATGGTGACACTGTCCAGTAGCTACTATAATAACATAGTGGGAATGTGTGGAACCTACAGTAATGACCTGCAGGATGATTATGTCACACCGAGTGGTAACAGCATGACAGACATCACAGAATGGGCAAAGTCTTGGAGTGTCCCTGAAAGCAATAGCAACTGCTGGCACTTCCCCCCTTGCTCAGATGATAAGAAGTTACTATATAGCGGACAAAGCTACTGTGGCTTGTTAGAGAATGTGACGGGTCCATTTGCCCAGTGCCATGACATAATATCAAAGAGGCGATTCGCTGCTGACTGCCTTTTCCAAATGTGTCTCAATGATGGAAGTCAAAATGCTTTCTGCAGAGCCTTCAATAATTATGTGTCCTCCTGTGCACTGGTAAAGGCTGACGTGTCTCCAGAGTGGAAGCAGCTCGCTAACTGCTGTAAGTCATGGCTATGACTCAAAATCTTTGTTTAATGGATGTTACATTAATGCTAACACCTTTCCTGTCTTTTATTTCCAACAGGATGAAGATTTTTTCTCAAGTTGATTGCATCCCAGTGAAAATGAAAATTACCAAATAAATACATTTCTGTTGTGGATGTCACGGTTAATATATTGACATATAACATATAACAGTTTTTGTCATTACTTAATATCACATTACGTAATATAAGACTTGGTGTTTAAAATGGATGTTTAAGAGAGTTTCTTTTCTTAAATGACTACATATTCATAGATGTCAACTTGTCCTGTCCACAAATCAGTCTGTAATTAATCTTGGGTTAAATTGCTTTTAAAATTTGTTTTTAAAATTGATGTATTTCTTCAAATGCCTCAATAATTAACATTCTTATTAAATTCTTGCATCTATGTGCATTATGTTGATTTCATTTAGCTGTGTCATTTCTCCATTCAACTGCTCCAGACACGTCAAAGCGTCCACCATTTTTCAACAGTCAATATTTCAGATGCTGCTCAACTCTCACACTAACCAATGAATTTTCATTACAACCTCAACCTTATAACTTTGTGCAGTCTATGCCACAATATTCTGCAGCCTAAAAAGAAAACCATATACAGTGCTGCTTGAATGTTTGTGAACCCTTTAGAATTGTCTATATTTGTGCAAAAATATGACCAAAAAAACATCATCAGATGTTCACAAAAGTCCTAAAAGTAGACAAAGAGAACCCAATCAAACAAATGAGACAAAAAATATATACTTTGTCAATTATTTATTGAGAAAAATTATCCAGTATTACATATCTGTGAGTGGCAAAAGTATATAAACTCTTGCTTTCACTATCTGGTGTGACCCCCTTTTGCAGCAATAATGGCAACTAAACATTTCCGGTAACTGCTGATCAGTCCTGCACAAAGACTTGAAGGAATTTTAGTCCATTCCTCAGTACAGATCAGAACAGCTTCAACTCTGCTTCATGTTCATGTTAGTGGGTTTCCTCATATGAACTGCTTGCTTCAAGTCCTTCCACAACATTTCAGTTGGATTAAGGTCTGGACTTTGAATTGGCCATTCTAAAACATTAACTTTGTTCTTAAACCATTTTTTGTTAGAACGAGTGGTGTGCTTGGGCTCATTGACTTGGTGCATGACCAACTTTCTCTTGAGCTTCAGTGCACGGACATTTTGTCCTGACATTTTCCTTTAGAATTTGCTGATTTAATTCACAATTCATTGTTCCATCAATGATGGCAATTCATCCTGACCCAAATGCAGCAAAACAGGCCCAAATCATGATACTACCACAGCCATGTTTCACAGAGGGAATGAGGTTCTTATGAATGGTCATATAATTTAGGAAAAATGCAGATAGGCTGTTCTTTTTGGAAAGCAGTGGCTTTCTCCTTGCAACTCTGTCAAGCACACCATGGTTGTTCAGTGCTCTCCTGATGGTGGACTCATGAACATTAACATCAGCCAATGTGAGAGAGGCCTTTGAGAGAAGTGAGAGTGAGAGAAGTTACCCTTGGGATCCTTTGTGACCTCACAGACTATTTCATGTCTTGCTTTTGGAGTGAGCTTTGTTGGTCGACCAATTCTGGGGAGGTTAGCAATTGTCTTGAATTTCCTCCATTTGTATACAATCTGTCTGACTGTGGATTTGTGGAGCTTAAACCATTTAGTGATGGTTTTATAACCTTTTCCAGTCTGATGAGCAACAACAACTCTTTTTCTGAGGTCCTCAGAAATCTCCTTTGTCCTCTGTCTATTTTGCTTAAAACACTAACTTGATGAGATTGACTTGGTTGTGATAAGTAGAACATTTATTACAATACATTGTTAATGTAAAATTACAAAATAGAACTGTATTTGGTTTCTTTTTTCTTTTTTGATGTAATGTAAAGTAATGTTCATTTAACAAGGAAGATGTGTCAACATTAAGAGTAATGCACATGAATTTACATTTGATTCATAAATAAATAAAAAATGTGCCTCCTGATTTCAGAACACCACTGCACGCCACTGGTGTACACTCATAGAAAACAATGCATTCGAATTTTAAAGGCATGGTGGCGCAGCGCTGAGCTTCTCGTCCTGTGTTTTCAGATTCAAATTAGACCATTCTACCTTTTTACAAAAGTTAGGACCAGTCTTGAAGAAAAAACTTAGATGACTAACTTGAAATAGTATAAGCAGTTTATGCAACTGGCCACTGGACTAATTTTCAAAGGCCACAGCTGCTTCATATTTTATTACAGAAGCCTCTGTGTTTACTTTATGACTATTTATTCTTTATTTAACTATAATTATACAGTTTGCGTGTCATACAGTCTGTTCGTACAGGTTATACAAGCAGTGTTTTGCTAGCATAACCACAAGTTTCAAGTGAAATCAGACATGACTGTTTGTTTTGTAGAAATTTACATAAACCATAATGTCTAAGTGGCAGGTGCTTAATTAAACACATAGTGTTTTTTAAAAGTTATTTATTTTTACTCTTTTTTTTCTCCTGTGCTGTACACATTATGATGGCAAAATGCATGTTTGCCCACTGACAGCTATTCAGCCTCATTGGTGTTTTTATGATATAGCAGCAATATAGCCACAGGGCAATGAAATAAAGTCTGACTTAAACTTTCATTAAGTAACACTTTACAATGGTCAAGAGGTCATTAATCTCAGCATTTTCAGGAATCATTTTTATCAAGCAGGTATTGCATGCAGTTTTTTTTTTTTTTTATCTTTTTATTAAAAATGATCACATGATCACAGTCTGGTTGAGAATACATTTATAGATGACTACTAATGCATCATTTGGACATACATTAAGTTTAAAACCTTGATATGATTAATGTGTGTACAGTGAAGTAAAGGTCATTTGTAAATTGATTCATTGCACTATATGTATATCTCTCTGTATGTCTCTGTATTTGGGTCAATGACGTGACGCTCATTTTTTTGTGTCCATATAGTTTAATTAAATTTAAAAGGGTAAAAATTGCAAAATAAATTAGCAAATTACTTGCATACATTCTCTTTTTTGAGGACCAAGTCTAAAATTTCTGGTTTTAATCAATTTTGAGAGAATATTTGGGGATTGATTGCAAAAATGTCAATGTGGTGTAACCGTAAAAACTTAGTACCAAATAATTGATCTTGTTTAAAAAAGGTGAAATTCTCAATAAAACACCATATCAGCTAGTTTGGCATAATCTTACATTAGAACAATTTAATAGTAAATAAAAATAAATTTAACTCTTGACATTTTAGTGTCACCCATTTTAGAGTGTCACCAATTCTTTCGCCCACTGGATCCTCCTCGAAAGGGTATGCATATGCCAAATACTTCAGAAGCTGATAGATGAGTAGCCTGAAGTAAAATAACCCTGGAACACAACCTACTTGGAGCAGATTATGTCCAGGGAGAAAACTTACCCTGAAGGTTACCTCTGGTTTTGAAACCAAAAATTGAGGTTATCTGCTGATTTGCTGAGTAAACTTAGTCGCATACATTGCTTTTTGGAATACCCCCAGAATCGGAGAGAAAAGTCTCAACTTGCAAAAATATCAAATAACACCTAATTTCAACATTACTATCCAATGAACTAAAAATATATATATATTGTAATCCCAGTGCAAACAGATTAAGTAAATTTCTATTTTACTATTTGCTAGAACGTTAAATTGATTGTAGCCTACTTAGTGAAGTTATGACAAAAAGTGCAATAGACAAAAACGAGTCCGGTGCCACGGGTGCTAACGAGTGCCACCTGCACGCCAACCTGTCAACGGAGGGACAGAAAGCTCTCAGGTTTCATTAAAAATATCTTAATTTGTGTTCAGAAAATGAATGAAAGTCTTACATATTTGGAACAACATGAGAGTAATTAATGACAGAATTTTATGACCTTTAAGATCTAGTTTGAAAAACTAGCAGTTAGACAAGAGGTCTTAAGGGGGTCGCACACCGGGCGAGAAGCTCGTGCCACGCCGTGTCTCGGACAACTCACAGGTATCGCACACCGGACGCGCACATTCACTATGGTCAGCAATACTGTTATGTTTAAGGACATTATGAAATTAAGATAACTAAGTCGGTACTGTATGTTATGATTGTACTGTACAATTAAATACAATCGATGCTAAGTCTGCAGTCTGAACATTTTACCTCAGGGTGTACTGAATTAATTGAGAATCTCACTAGAAAATCCAGTAACATCAGCAATTTTCATCCACACAGATGATTTCTGTATTTTGTCTTTAAAGAATCAGTGGTTTTTCGCATAATTCAGGGTATTTCCCAACTTCGTTGAGTTTTTCGTCATCTTCACGTTACGCTACTACACGCTAGTAGTCAACTTAAGTGTTGTGACCTGGTGCCTCCAGTAGGTGTCAGCACACGATACTGAATGTAATCACGACAGGCAAAAGTTATGCTTTTGCTCTGAGATTAGTGATAATGGAAAAATGGCACAACAGGGCAAAATGAAAGATTAGAAAGGGTAACTTTAATATAGTTTTTTCTGTATGTTTAGACTTTATTCAAGCTGTTAAACTAAGAATGTAAAACTAATGTATCTTGCAGCACAGGGTGAAGTCAGTATGTACATTAACTACGATTTGAGAGAAATATAATATAAATTTAATATAAAACTATGTAAATGGCGCTCTGTGGCGCGGCAGGATTTTGAACAACTTTGTGAGTCGTAGCTGGGCGCTGCGGACAGATGCCGAATGGCGCCGCCGGTGTGTGTACACCAGGGGCGTTTCCTCCGAGGAGGCTAGGGGGGCAGTGCCTCCTCAAAAAAAAAAACAGGATGAGAAAATAATCCATATTACATATAAAACAACACAAATATTACAAATTACGACATTAAAAAGAGCGCAAGTCACTCGTATTTCTAAAGGAACACTGCCCAACAGCGACACCCACAGGTAAAGTTACAGCAGGAGTCATGCCTCCCTTTCCACTCATAGAAAACCATTAGATCCCCTATAGCGTGCTGTGGGTTTTGTGGGGGGTAATTGAGAATGAATGGGGGAAAGTCACGTGAGAGGAGACAATGTCTCCGTCGCGCTATGATTGGATGTAATTGGTTATGATTGGATATGATTGGTTTCTGCGATAAATCCCGCCTCTTGTTTACGTGCACGTTCCGCGCGTCAATTTGAATGAACAAATGATGGCGTCAATGGGAAGACTAATTGAAAAGTAAGTAAACAGATCACCCAGTTAGATATCACCGCTTTATGTCATGTCAAAATCAAACTTGAAATGGACTGAAAACATGATTTTTAGTGCAATCAGCTTGGTGAAATTAAAAATACATCTTCGTGTCTGTGACAGACGATGTTTACGGAGCTTGACTGATGATCCAAAATAGCCTAAGTTGACTATTAAAAAGAAAAACATCAATACACAAATAAAATATATTGTTTAAATTGTTACAGCCTTTAGTTATTATTTTGGAATGAATGTAGAAATGCTTAAAACACTGACCTGATGAGATTGACTTGGTTATGATAAGTAGAACATTTATTACAATACATTGTTAATGTAAAATTACAAAATAGAACTGTATTTGGTTTCTTTTTTCTTTTTTGATGTAATGTAAAGTAATGTTCATTTAACAAGGAAGATGTGTCAACGTTAAGAGTAATGCACATGAATTTACATTTGATTCATAAATAAATAAAAAATGTGCCTCCTGATTTCAGAACACCACTGCACGCCACTGGTGTACACTCATAGAAAACAATGCATTCGAATTTTAAAGGCATGGTGGCGCAGCGCTGAGCTTCTCGTCCTGTGTTTTCAGATTCAAATTAGACCATTCTACCTTTTTACAAAAGTTAGGACCAGTCTTGAAGAAAAAACTTAGATGACTAACTTGAAATAGTATAAGCAGTTTATGCAACTGGCCACTGGACTAATTTTCAAAGGCCACAGCTGCTTCATATTTTATTACAGAAGCCTCTGTGTTTACTTTATGACTATTTATTCTTTATTTAACTATAATTATACAGTTTGCGTGTCATACAGTCTGTTCGTACAGTTTATACAAGCAGTGTTTTGCTAGCATAACCACAAGTTTCAAGTGAAATCAAACATGACTGTTTGTTTTGTAGAAATTTACATAAACCATAATGTCTAAGTGGCAGGTGCTTAATTAAACACATAGTGTTTTTTAAAAGTTATTTATTTTTACTCTTTTTTTTCTCCTGTGCTGTACACATTATGATGGCAAAATGCATGTTTGCCCACTGACAGCTATTCAGCCTCATTGGTGTTTTTATGATATAGCAGCAATATAGCCACAGGGCAATGAAATAAAGTCTGACTTAAACTTTCATTAAGTAACACTTTACAATGGTCAAGAGGTCATTAATCTCAGCATTTTCAGGAATCATTTTTATCAAGCAGGTATTGCATGCAGTTTTTTTTTTTTTTATCTTTTTATTAAAAATGATCACATGATCACAGTCTGGTTGAGAATACATTTATAGATGACTACTAATGCATCATTTGGACATACATTAAGTTTAAAACCTTGATATGATTAATGTGTGTACAGTGAAGTAAAGGTCATTTGTAAATTGATTCATTGCACTATATGTATATCTCTCTGTATGTCTCTGTATTTGGGTCAATGACGTGACGCTCATTTTTTTGTGTCCATATAGTTTAATTAAATTTAAAAGGGTAAAAATTGCAAAATAAATTAGCAAATTACTTGCATACATTCTCTTTTTTGAGGACCAAGTCTAAAATTTCTGGTTTTAATCAATTTTGAGAGAATATTTGGGGATTGATTGCAAAAATGTCAATGTGGTGTAACCGTAAAAACTTAGTACCAAATAATTGATCTTGTTTAAAAAAGGTGAAATTCTCAATAAAACACCATATCAGCTAGTTTGGCATAATCTTACATTAGAACAATTTAATAGTAAATAAAAATAAATTTAACTCTTGACATTTTAGTGTCACCCATTTTAGAGTGTCACCAATTCTTTCGCCCACTGGATCCTCCTCGAAAGGGTATGCATATGCCAAATACTTCAGAAGCTGATAGATGAGTAGCCTGAAGTAAAATAACCCTGGAACACAACCTACTTGGAGCAGATTATGTCCAGGGAGAAAACTTACCCTGAAGGTTACCTCTGGTTTTGAAACCAAAAATTGAGGTTATCTGCTGATTTGCTGAGTAAACTTAGTCGCATACATTGCTTTTGGAATACCCCCAGAATCGGAGAGAAAAGTCTCAACTTGCAAAAATATCAAATAACACCTAATTTCAACATTACTATCCAATGAACTAAAAATATATATATATTGTAATCCCAGTGCAAACAGATTAAGTAAATTTCTATTTTACTATTTGCTAGAACGTTAAATTGATTGTAGCCTACTTAGTGAAGTTATGACAAAAAGTGCAATAGACAAAAACGAGTCCGGTGCCACGGGTGCTAACGAGTGCCACCTGCACGCCAACCTGTCAACGGAGGGACAGAAAGCTCTCAGGTTTCATTAAAAATATCTTAATTTGTGTTCAGAAAATGAATGAAAGTCTTACATATTTGGAACAACATGAGAGTAATTAATGACAGAATTTTATGACCTTTAAGATCTAGTTTGAAAAACTAGCAGTTAGACAAGAGGTCTTAAGGGGGTCGCACACCGGGCGAGAAGCTCGTGCCACGCCGTGTCTCGGACAACTCACAGGTATCGCACACCGGACGCGCACATTCACTATGGTCAGCAATACTGTTATGTTTAAGGACATTATGAAATTAAGATAACTAAGTCGGTACTGTATGTTATGATTGTACTGTACAATTAAATACAATCGATGCTAAGTCTGCAGTCTGAACATTTTACCTCAGGGTGTACTGAATTAATTGAGAATCTCACTAGAAAATCCAGTAACATCAGCAATTTTCATCCACACAGATGATTTCTGTATTTTGTCTTTAAAGAATCAGTGGTTTTTCGCATAATTCAGGGTATTTCCCAACTTCGTTGAGTTTTTCGTCATCTTCACGTTACGCTACTACACGCTAGTAGTCAACTTAAGTGTTGTGACCTGGTGCCTCCAGTAGGTGTCAGCACACGATACTGAATGTAATCACGACAGGCAAAAGTTATGCTTTTGCTCTGAGATTAGTGATAATGGAAAAATGGCACAACAGGGCAAAATGAAAGATTAGAAAGGGTAACTTTAATATAGTTTTTTCTGTATGTTTAGACTTTATTCAAGCTGTTAAACTAAGAATGTAAAACTAATGTATCTTGCAGCACAGGGTGAAGTCAGTATGTACATTAACTACGATTTGAGAGAAATATAATATAAATTTAATATAAAACTATGTAAATGGCGCTCTGTGGCGCGGCAGGATTTTGAACAACTTTGTGAGTCGTAGCTGGGCGCTGCGGACAGATGCCGAATGGCGCCGCCGGTGTGTGTACACCAGGGGCGTTTCCTCCGAGGAGGCTAGGGGGGCAGTGCCTCCTCAAAAAAAAAAACAGGATGAGAAAATAATCCATATTACATATAAAACAACACAAATATTACAAATTACGACATTAAAAAGAGCGCAAGTCACTCGTATTTCTAAAGGAACACTGCCCAACAGCGACACCCACAGGTAAAGTTACAGCAGGAGTCATGCCTCCCTTTCCACTCATAGAAAACCATTAGACCCCCTATAGCGTGCTGTGGGTTTTGTGGGGGGTAATTGAGAATGAATGGGGGAAAGTCACGTGAGAGGAGACAATGTCTCCGTCGCGCTATGATTGGATGTAATTGGTTATGATTGGATATGATTGGTTTCTGCGATAAATCCCGCCTCTTGTTTACGTGCACGTTCCGCGCGTCAATTTGAATGAACAAATGATGGCGTCAATGGGAAGACTAATTGAAAAGTAAGTAAACAGATCACCCAGTTAGATATCACCGCTTTATGTCATGTCAAAATCAAACTTGAAATGGACTGAAAACATGATTTTTAGTGCAATCAGCTTGGTGAAATTAAAAATACATCTTCGTGTCTGTGACAGACGATGTTTACGGAGCTTGACTGATGATCCAAAATAGCCTAAGTTGACTATTAAAAAGAAAAACATCAATACACAAATAAAATATATTGTTTAAATTGTTACAGCCTTTAGTTATTATTTTGGAATGAATGTAGAAATGCTTAAAACACTGACCTGATGAGATTGACTTGGTTATGATAAGTAGAACATTTATTACAATACATTGTTAATGTAAAATTACAAAATAGAACTGTATTTGGTTTCTTTTTTCTTTTTTGATGTAATGTAAAGTAATGTTCATTTAACAAGGAAGATGTGTCAACGTTAAGAGTAATGCACATGAATTTACATTTGATTCATAAATAAATAAAAAATGTGCCTCCTGATTTCAGAACACCACTGCACGCCACTGGTGTACACTCATAGAAAACAATGCATTCGAATTTTAAAGGCATGGTGGCGCAGCGCTGAGCTTCTCGTCCTGTGTTTTCAGATTCAAATTAGACCATTCTACCTTTTTACAAAAGTTAGGACCAGTCTTGAAGAAAAAACTTAGATGACTAACTTGAAATAGTATAAGCAGTTTATGCAACTGGCCACTGGACTAATTTTCAAAGGCCACAGCTGCTTCATATTTTATTACAGAAGCCTCTGTGTTTACTTTATGACTATTTATTCTTTATTTAACTATAATTATACAGTTTGCGTGTCATACAGTCTGTTCGTACAGTTTATACAAGCAGTGTTTTGCTAGCATAACCACAAGTTTCAAGTGAAATCAAACATGACTGTTTGTTTTGTAGAAATTTACATAAACCATAATGTCTAAGTGGCAGGTGCTTAATTAAACACATAGTGTTTTTTAAAAGTTATTTATTTTTACTCTTTTTTTTCTCCTGTGCTGTACACATTATGATGGCAAAATGCATGTTTGCCCACTGACAGCTATTCAGCCTCATTGGTGTTTTTATGATATAGCAGCAATATAGCCACAGGGCAATGAAATAAAGTCTGACTTAAACTTTCATTAAGTAACACTTTACAATGGTCAAGAGGTCATTAATCTCAGCATTTTCAGGAATCATTTTTATCAAGCAGGTATTGCATGCAGTTTTTTTTTTTTTTATCTTTTTATTAAAAATGATCACATGATCACAGTCTGGTTGAGAATACATTTATAGATGACTACTAATGCATCATTTGGACATACATTAAGTTTAAAACCTTGATATGATTAATGTGTGTACAGTGAAGTAAAGGTCATTTGTAAATTGATTCATTGCACTATATGTATATCTCTCTGTATGTCTCTGTATTTGGGTCAATGACGTGACGCTCATTTTTTTGTGTCCATATAGTTTAATTAAATTTAAAAGGGTAAAAATTGCAAAATAAATTAGCAAATTACTTGCATACATTCTCTTTTTTGAGGACCAAGTCTAAAATTTCTGGTTTTAATCAATTTTGAGAGAATATTTGGGGATTGATTGCAAAAATGTCAATGTGGCATAATCTTACATTAGAACAATTTAATAGTAAATAAAAATAAATTTAACACCATTGTTCTGAATATTATAAATAATTTGGGGAATCACAGGAGTCAAGTCAAATTCCTGAAGTGTCAAGGTGGTGTAACCACCATTCAAGGAGCCATTTTGTTAATATTGTGCAAGAAAACCATGTGACAGGAAATTATATCACAGAGAAGGACCCCTGTTGACACTAAATGCTGCATGCAAAGCTTAGTAACTGTCTTTAAAATATGAGATAATTTGACATTTTTAGGGTATGGTCAGGTATTCTTAGGTATACATGTCAAATGGTATGACCCCATGAATACATTGATAATTCATCATTATTATAAAAATGTGTATTAACTTTAAAAATTACATTTGAAATATTTCCACCAAGGCCATGTGCTTACATAGGTGCCCATGATAATACCTGTCAAATTTGAAATTGAAATGTCAAATGGTGTAACCGGTTACACCATTTGACTTCTGTTACAAGCCTTTCTGTTAGGGGCAAATTTAGTCAAAATCACTAGTTTATGGTGCTGATTAAAGATGCAATATAAACTAACCTACTATTTGGAACTATTTTCAAATGTTCAATGTTTTATTCTTTTTGAGAAAGTGGTGCTTTATCCACAACATTATTATTAAAGCTCTGTAAGTCAGTAAAATAAAATATAATTATGTTGCACAACATTAATGTTTAGAACATTAATGTTTAACATTGAAATGTTTAGCTTCAATGCATATTTCTATTACATTCACTTAATGTAAGCAATATAAAATCATGGAGTGATTGCTAATGAGAGACAAGCGCGACAAACGTATTGAGAGCAGCGGAGCTTTTATTATGCCGCAGTCGCTGCTTCTGCTTCTTCAAGTCAAGCGTATGTGGGGTAAAGCAGCTCTGTTTTATCATTGTCACAGACACGCCAGGCTCCAACACCCACCAATCACAGCGCACTCCATCTCCGGAATACTGATCACACGCACCTGCACCTCATCAGCACGCTCATCACCTCCACTACAAAAGACACTCACACACACTCAGTCACTGTCTGGTCTCGTTTGCATCAAGGAACTTACCTCTGTGCTTACCTCAAGGACTCCTACTGCTACTTACCTGTCTCCTGTGTCTCCGTGCTACCTCGTGTACTCCAAGTCTGTGTGTGAGTGTCGTCCGCCAGCTTTGTCTCCAGTCTGCCACCGCCATCAACCTGCAAACCACAAAAGGACAGTATTATCACCTTTTCATTCATCGTTCACCTATACAACCACAAACTACTCACCTGTTGTCACTGTTACCTCTGCTTGTGTCCAATAAACCTACCTGACTGTTATCTTCTGTCTCCGGCTGGTACTTCCTGTAACAATCATATTAGAAACATTTGTGTGTTGAAATTTGTTATAATGCTACACTGTGCGTTCGCTCGGTAGCTGCTATGAGACACTTGTTGGACACTGCAGTCAACTAGATCCATATTAGGCATGGTAAAACGTACTCACAGTAAATCAAGAAAACAAGATTTAAACAATAAGACTAAACGTGTTTAAACATGATTAGTTTTCTGTCGATGAATGTATCCAAACAGTTGCTCACCTGTCTAATAAAACACATAATATATTAAAGCGTCTTTGGTGTTTCCATGGTTTCTACAAAATAAAACCAGAAACTGAGGTTAACGCTGGTATAATGTCATTGATAGGCGACACACGGACACGGCTAGTGTCCTGGTTATAATTTCATATTTCTCTAGATTTAAACATTCTTGGAAACATCTGGCATAATATAAGTACACAAGTCAACAAAATATATAATATTGTTCAAGTGGATTTTGGATATTTTAATCCAAAAGTCTTACATATTGTGCATTTAACCAAAGACTACAATTTACATCTATAAAATACAATTCATTAAATTTCTAGTATTTTATAATTAAAACGACATAACAGAGCCCCTTTTCCCCCAATAGATAAATTGATATAGTTTCAAGCAAGGAAACAGTGGCTCATCACAGAGCACAAGTAAATTCTGATCCTGCTATCAGATATCAGATATTTTTTTAATTGTAATAACACGAGACATGAGTTCACTGTTCATCACTTTGATGATTTCTTGTTATCAGATATTGTTCCTTAAAGGGTTAGTTCACCCAAAAATGAAATTTCTGTCATTTATTACTCACTCTCATGTCGTTCCAAACATGTGAGACCTTTGTTCATTTTCAGAACACAAATTAAGATATTTTTGATGAAATCTGAGAGCTTTTTTTTTAATCTCCCATAGAAAGCAACGAAATGACCACATTCAAGGTCCAGAAAGGTTGTAGAGCCATTGTTAAAACAGTCAACGTGACTGCAGTGGTTCAACCTTAATGTTATGAAGAGACGAGAATACTTTCTGTGCGCAAAAACAAAACAAAAATACTGACTTTATTTGTTCTCTTCCCTGTCATTATCTTCACGCAGGTGACGCAGTAAGCACACTGAAGGCTTCCTTGTTTATGTCCGAATGCCGGCTCAGTATTGGCCAAAGCTGATCACGTGATCACCACAGCGCATGCGTGTGATACTGACGCAGGACCCGGCCAATAATGAGCTGGTGTTCTGACGTAAAACATATACGAGACATGATTTCACTGTTCATTACTATTATTATTTCTTGTTGCCAGATGTTGTTTTTCATCACTGAAACCACTTAACTTAACTTGCTGACTGTCATGCTTGATTTTCAGTGTCAATTTGTTCAACAAACAATCAATGTATCGTGGTCACTGAAACAGCAGTTTCAGCTGCAGTCTATTTGTGTTGATTACTTTCCCAGTGAGGACATTAAGCAAAGCCACAATACGTGCTGCAACAGAAGAGATGTACTGCTTATCACCACAAAGTTTAAACTTGACTGTTTATCAACAGATCCCAAATTATTGATTTTAAATATATACATTTCAACAGTGTTTTCAGTAACCAAAAATGTTTGTAAAAATTATGATTGCCTTTGTGTGAGAATGTAATCTTAGCAAGATCTGCACGATTGCTGCCTGCATGCAATCATTGTTTTCTGTTGATGGAAAGATTCAAGGGCTCTAACCAACATCTCAATGATCAATCGGCAGTTGTGACTTCCGATGTTATATTCAACCAGCCTCATCATTTGTCATACAGAAATGCAGGTTGAATAGCACAACCAGTTGCTGCACTGTGTTTACCACGTCAACAGCATAGGAGAATGACAGGGAAGAGACAAAATAGTTTAATAAAGTTGCTATTTTTGTTTTGTTTTTGCACACAAAAAGTATTCTCGTCTCTTCATAACATTAAGGTTGAACCATTGCAGTCATGTCGACTGTTTTAACGATGTCTTTAGTACCTTTCTGGACCTTGAAAGGGGTAATTTCGTTGCTTTCTATGGGAGATAAAAATATCTTAATTTGTGTTCTGAAGATGAACGAAGGTCTTATGGGTGTGGAACGACATGAGGGTGAGTAATTAATTACAGAAATTTCATTTTTGGGTGAACTAACCCTTTAACTGTAAAATATACGAGACATGATTTCACTGTTCATTACTATGATTATTTCTTGTTGCCAGATGTTGTTTTTCATCACTGAAACCACTTAACTTGCTGACTGTCATGCTTGATTTTCAGTGTCAATTTGTTCAACAAACAATGGCCTTTGGCTGTAGAAGCAACATGGTCAGGTGGTGTAACTGGTTGGTGTCAATTGGCGTAACCAGTATTTTTCATAAAAATATAATTATATACAGAAACATTAATGTGGAATAAAATGTAATCATCTAGTTTAGTGTAATAACATGGTTTTTAACAATTTTTACATAATTTGTCAAAGATTATTTTGAAAACAGATGTGTTTTCAGCATATGTCCCACCAAATATTGCAAAAACACATTAAAATTTACATTTAGAGATAACTCTAATAAAATTATTTTTCATTTGATATTTTAAATTGAAGTATATATTTCTATAAGTACACTTACATGCCATCTAGGTGGATAAAATATTTAATATTTCTCATTCTTTGGCGGTTACACCATTTGACATTTTCAGGTACATTCATTCTTAACTTTAGTAAAAAATTGTGCAAATGTCATTTTTATTAACATAAAATCAACATAGATACACTATATACATTTTAACGTACCTGATGCATGCTTTTAAAACAGGTTTTTAAAAGATTTTTGAATTTCTCATCTTGCCGCACCATATTTGTCACTGACCCATTTACATTAACATTTACGTCACTTCACCTAAACATGAGACAGTATGTTTATGTAAAGATTAAGGGTTTCTCAGAAAATAACTTACGAATACAAAGACAGAACTTTATTAAAAGGTGGAGTCCAACAATGTCAATAATTCTAGGCATGTGAGAGGAATTTGTGTTTGAGTATGTGCAGAATCTTTTGCATGTGATTGATGTAACATGCAACAGAACTTTGTACAAAACCTACTGATACTGACATAACTATAGTTATTTACGATCCTTCAATAAAAACTATGGTCAGAAACAAAATTTTAGGAAAAAGTAAAAAATATAATGCTTGTGTAAAAATGTAATAAATATTATTATTAGCAAAATTAATAATCAAAACTCCAACAATCATGTCCAAAATGTGCAATAATTAACACTAATAGACTAATTCTCTGTTCACCCAGGTGACACACTATGCTCTTATCATCACAATTTTTAATATTTTACTGCATTTATCCTTTTAATACTGTCAATAAATTACCCTCATATCTTGTTCCTTTATTCAGTGGAACAAAGAAGTTTTTGTAGAAGCTACTGTTTACATACAATAAAACTGTGAACAGGGATGAAGTCCAAAATGGTCTCAAAGTATCATAAAATTAGATGATTGCCACTCATGCACTATATGTTGATTCTTATAAATTCATATGATAGCTTTGTGTGTAGAAGAGACCTAAATTTAAGATGTTATTTGCTGAAACATGGATATTATATGCATAAGCTATTTGCTATTCACTAAAAATATGAAGTCTGAAAACAATGGAACACACAAAGGTTGTAAAATGTCTGTTTATTGTTGTTATTGTCAAATGTGATATTAACTGAACCACATTCACTGCTCCATTTTGTGCCTGAGGCTGATGGGTTGCTAACTTATGGCGCTCGTCCACTGAGCCTTATCTCTTTGCATCAAAAGACAAGTGCTGGAAGTTATGCAATACAAAATTTTTAAGCAAGCATGTAATCCTACTGTCTTACTATGTCATAAATGAACAAAGAATTATAATGTTCCTCATATGTCACAGCAAACTTTCTTGCTTCAAAACAAAAGTTTGTTGTTATTTTTGCATGTCTGGGTTGTGTGTGCTGTACTTTTTGTATTACACGCAGTCTGCTCAATCAATATTTATTTATCATAATCTAAGCAAACGATATGAGCAAACTTTGGCTTTCTGTAGAAAACTGGGACAGCATAGAACAAACTTTTGTCTTTAAACACATTCAGTCTAGCCACATAGACTTTAAAAACAACTATGTATCATGGTCACTGAAACAGCAGTTTCAGCTGCAGTCTATTTGTGTTGATTACTTTCCCAGTGAGGACATTAAGCAAAGCCACAATACGTGCTGCAACAGAAGAGATGTACTGCTTATCACCACAAAGTTTAAACTTGACTGTTTATCAACAGATCCCAAATTATTGATTTTAAATATATACATTTCAACAGTGTTTTCAGTAACCAAAAATGTTTGTAAAAATTATGATTGCCTTTGTGTGAGAATGTAATCTTAGCAAGATCTGCACGATTGCTGTCTGCATACAATCATTGTTTTCTGTTGATGGAAAGATTCAAGGGCTCTAACCAACATCTCAATGATCAATCGGCAGCTGTGACTTCCGATGTTATATTCAACCAGCCTCATCATTTGTCATACAGAAATGCAGGTTGAATAGCACAATAGGGCCGACTAGAAATCCAGTTTCATGGTGAGGTGAAATACTTAAATAACCATACTAAAACTATAAAAGTGAGAATTATTTAGCTGTATGAATCTCTTGGACTTTCTAGAGGTTGAAACATCTTACCACGAAACCACATCCCCTAAAGCATCTGACTAGCTGGAGTTTGTTTTCAGCATTGACATTATTTGAAAGAACTATCAAAATGATTTTTACAATTCTGTGCATCAACATGATCTTATTTGCTTTGCCCCTTTATATAAATTTATAATACTTTCCTTTGATTTTTACAATATTCCGTTTGTAAATAATTGTGTGTAACAAAGGTCTAGCACTTTCAAACACGTGGCTTAACCTTACTATCCACTGTCAGTGTAAAACTATACATTTATCCCTTGGGACACATTACTACATTACATTATAAGAATCATGATCAATGTAACAGATAATGAGTGAATAAAAAAATATTTTTAGTAGGCTACCTTTTCACACCTTGCAAGTTGTAGCAATTACAGTCTGAGCTTAAACGGAAGTAAAATGTACCTCCCAAAAATATTTATTTCTTAGAGTGGTGTTGCAAAAACCACAGCTCACACTGCTGCTGCGCTTCTGAAAAATGGCATGCGTGAAAAGTGACCTTATGTTCTGGATAATAAGGATGCTTATTCTTGATGTTACATGTACATATGGTAAGATGAATGATATGTTTATGTCTGGTATCATTGGATTTCTCAATGCATTTGATTAGTTCCTTAATATTGATCCAAGCGATAATAAAATAATTAAATGTATACATTTTGAGCACTACAATGTATTGTAACTTCTTGATTTTTCAAAAAGATTAACTTTTTGAACTTTTTTTTACTTTGATGGTACTGAGGTATGTTGTGGTTTTCACAGGTTTGAATATATGTCAGGGAGATCTAATCACCAATGTCAGTTTATCCACTGAGCTTCAATCTGAAGTCCTGCTTCCCTGTTCCTTTGAATCAGACCTCTTGAAATCAAACTGGACGAATGAATCTTGTGTGGTGTGGACTCACCTCAGTACAGACTTTGTAGAGATCAGTCTGGATGGTGAGGCAAAATTCTGGAATAACCGACGTGGGCGGATTGAGATATTCCCAAAATTACCAGAATCTGAATTGTTGAACTTCTCCATCCGTATCCATAATGTGCAGCAGTCTGATTTAGGTGTCTACCACTGCAAAATGTTCAGAGAGACCAACTGTTTCCTCACCTATAAGATAATTGAACTACACAAAGGTAAATGGCAGTATTGCTGGTTAAATCTTAACATGCAGCTACTACTTGAAACACTGCCTTTAAAAAGTTTATCGTAATTGTCAAATGAGACAAATCACCATTACAGCTAATGTCAGTATAAATAGGCCCTCGTGTACAAGAGACAGTGTATGAATTCTTTCTTTCTCGAGGTTTTTTTCTTGATGCAAAACCACTTTGTGGCAATATGGTACTATATAGACTTGGGACTAAATTGGACCACTTTTTAGTGTATAAATATATAGGCTACTTTAACAGTACTTTAACAGTAGTAACTTTGAGTACACAACTAGTTTACAAGTTTTTCATTTGTACTGCAACTATACTACAAGTGAACTTATAGGTATACTGATAGTTTACTAGTCAAATACTTGTAGCATATTTTTTTAGTTTATCAAAGTACAATTTGAAGTATACTCTCAGTAAACTACTAGTTTAGTAGTTTTATACAGCAAATATACTTGTAAGTTTTCTTTAAGTAAACAAATTTGTCCATATTTATATATTATTTTTGCAGTTGAGTGCTACTTAAACTACTATGTTCCTATTTTTTTTATTTTTTTTTTACTTGAAATATACTTTTAACTGTACTTTAACTCTATCCTTTTTAAAAAAACATTTTATTCTAGCTTCATGCATCCTTTTTTATTAACACTTGAATGCGAGTAAGTTTCATTTAAAAAAGCAACATTTTAAACAAAAAAGCTGAGAAAATTGCATTTTTGTCAAAGACTACATCCAGATCGGATTCAGAACAGTGATCAAAACATGAAGTATATTTATATCATGCAATTCTGAGGAAAAAGTTAGAATTGTAAACTCGCAATTGTGAGAAAACAAGTCGCAATTATCTTTTAAATTGTTTTTTTCCGTGGCGGAAACAAGCTTCCATATAAAACAGTAAAAACTATGCGAAAAAAAGTATTTAATGGGCTACTCAATCAAAAGAGTAAACACAACTACAAGCCAAGTATACTTAGAATACTTAATTATACTTTTAAGTACATCTTGATCAAAAGATTGAGAACAAGTATATAGGCCAAATATAGATTTTTCTGTCAGTATAAGTCAAGTATTCTTAAATGCAATTTTTTTTTGTGTATTTCTGAGAAGTACATAAAAAGCAGACTGAAAGTATACTTTCTTATTTTTAGTTTAAAAGAAGTATACTAATAGCACACTTGAATATAAGGGTATATATAGGCCTGGATTCATAGACAGGGCTTAGATTAAGCCAGGGATTAGGCCTTAGTTCAATAAGGGCATTTAAATATAGCTATTATAAATGTGTCTTAGAAAATAAAAAAAAAAAACATTACTGGTGTGCATCTTGAGACAAAACAATGGCAGTGACATATTTTAAGATATGTCAGTGCAAGTTGCTTTCAGTAAAAATAGCTCAAAAATACATTTTAGCCTGGGACTTGGCTTATGCCTTGTCTGTGAAACCAGGGGATATATATAATACATATTATACAATTAACAGTTGTCTCAGTGAGTTCTCGGTGGCCTTGGATGATCACAGCTGGAGCAGCAGGCGGAGGAGCAGTGCTACTTGTGCTCATCATAATCGCAATTAATCTTTTTAAACATAAGTATTAGCATTCAGCAGTCTTATTTCTGCTTCGAGTGATCAGCTTCAAAGTTAATAAAGCTTCTTATTAATTTAATACACAGTATAAGGATTTAATTGTAAGGTCAGCTTTATTGGGAGTTTTATAGGGAAATAACTGATTTATGTCATAGCACAGGATCAATGGGTCAATTTCAAGCTCACTTATTTCTTTATGCTTAATGATGTTTTTTTCTCTCTTTTTTTTAGCTTACTGGAGTATATCAGAGTCAGCCTACTCTGTATTTTCAAGTATTAAACTAGTGGTTTGATGTTGCAGGTCAAGAAAATAGCAGATGTTATGTATGTTTTATTTATTAAATTAATATAGTAATAATTAAACTAGAGTGAGTGGAAAGTTTAAGTTACAAAGAATGTGCACAGTAAGACATTCAACATCTGGTGAACTTCTGTTCTGTGTTTTATTTCCTAAAAAAGAAACAATATATTACCACATTAACTACATAAAAGCCTTGAATTGGTGTTGAGGCACGAACTGCAGCCTCAGAAAAACATGCTTCACGTTTTCTTTTGGAAAATGATTGTGCAGTTCAGAGTGCATGATTAAATAAGCAATAATTTAAAATAATTGTATACATTTTTAAACTGAGTGAGTAAGTGAATGATTTTAAATATTGCTGTTATTATTTAAAAGTATTCTTCTTTTCTTTCAGGTCAAGCAGTTGATGAAGTAACCTATACACCAGTTATTTATAGGTCACACACAACTCGCATGAGAGCAGTTTTGTAAAATGATGGCAATACATGTGTGACCCTTTACTTAATGTGACATACCATCTTACATACTTTCTGTCTCATTAGTTCTTGTGCATGATAACAACACTGACGGCTCCACTGAAGACTCGGTTCATGTCATTTCAGATACTGTCTTATACTCCACGGTCAAGAGAGGACATTAAAAGAATTAGAATTCAGAATTATCAAAATGAAAGCTTTAAGAGAAATTCAAAGCAATTTTTTTTCTGTCCTCCAGCTTTTTCACTGCATTTCTGTTTAATATTGCAACAACTTGATCTAAAGGGGTGAAACAAATAGAGTCAGGTTGCACTGGGAAAGCACAATTAAAGTTAGCTCATACAAACCCATTGCTTCAAATTACATTTTTATATACAGATTGTAGAAGCATATGGAAAAATTTGACTGTGCAAGTGCTCAGAAAGCCTGAGAGTTCATTTTCATCAGTGCTAACAGGTAGTAGATGAAGATAAAGTTTGAATCATGTTTATCTCTCTTGTTTATCTTTATTGTCTGAAATCTCTTTTTGAACGTTGTATTGTTGGCTCAGCTGCATTGAGCAGAGGCTATGCTGTGGCTGTAAGATAGTGTCTCAGATGCAACTGAGCTACTTGACCTAAATCACAAATAGACAACCACAGATGCAGTAGAAGCAAGTGTCATTCTGTGCCTATATCGACTTTTAGTTTGTATTCTGCTCATTTCCTGTTTCCCATCATCATTCCCAGAATTGTTTGCACCTGTGTCTTGTTAGTTTGTTACCCCCTTTATACAGTATATACAGTCGTGAAAAAGTTAGGACACCCTATTGAATTCCATGGTTTTCCATATCAGGACATAATAAAAAATAATCTAGTGCTTGGCAGGTCTTAAAATTTGGAAAAGAAAACCTCAGATGAGCAACAACACATGACATATCATACCATGTCATTATTTATTTAGCAAAAATAAAGCCAAGATGGAAAAGACATGGGTGACAAAGTTAGGACACCCTATGATTCAGTTGCCTGTAGATCCACTTTTAGCAGCAATAACTTGAAGCAATCATTTTCTGTATGACTTTATCAGTCTCTCACATCGTTCTGGAATAATTTTGGCCCACTCTTCTTTACAATGTTGCTCCAGTTTATTGAGGTTTGTGAACATTTGTCTATGCACAGCTCTCGCCACAGCTTTTTAGTCGGGTTGAGGTCTGGGCTTCTCTGGGCCATTGCACACATTAATTCTTTTGTTTTTCAGCTATTCTGTTGTAGATTTGCATGTAATCTTAAGATCATTGTCCAGTTGCATATCCCAGTTTTGGCCAAGCTTTAGCTGTCGGACAGATGGTCTCACATTTGACTCTAGAATACTTTGGTATACAGAGGAGTTCATGGTCGACGCAGTGACTGTGAGGTGCCCAGAGCCCATGGCTACAAAACAAGCCTAAAATCATCAGCCCTCCACCAGCATGCTTGACTTTTGGTATGAGGTGTTTGTGCTGATATGCTCTTTTGGTTTCCACCAAACTTGGCGCTGTGCATTATGGCCAAACAGTCTGAGGTGTAGCTCTTGGGCTATCTGCAATTTCACGGTCTGATCTTGGGGTGAATTTGCTGGGACATCCACTCATGGGAAGATTGGTGCCTGTTTTGAATGTTTTCCACTTGTGAATAATCTTCCTCACTGTAAATGATGGACTTCAAATTGTATTGAAATGGCCTGTTCCCCGATTGATGGCAGCAACAATTACTTCTGTAAGATCATTGCTGATGTCTTTCCTCCTTGGCATTGTGTTAACAAACATCTGAAGGCTCCAGACACTCAAACTGCCAGAACTTCAGCTTTTATAGAGGTGATCACACTTGCTGGTGATCAGTTAATCAAAGACATTTGATTAGCAGTGCCTGACTGTTACTTACCCTCTAAAATTCCTATGTTAACAGTAAGGGTGTCCTAACTTTGTCACCCATGTCTTTTCCATTTTGGCTTTATTTTTGCTAAACAAATAATGACACAGTGTGATATGTCATGTGTTGTTGTTCATCTGAGGTTTTATTTTACACATTTTAAGACCTGCCAAGGACCAGATGATTTTTTTATTATGCCCTGATACAGAAAACCATGGAATTCAATAGGGTGTCCTAACTTTTTCACATTACTATATATACAGTATATACAGTAGCCCTTGTACTTTGACAGTTCTTGGTTTTCTATGCAGTTTTGTTGATGTTGTCTTTTATGTTTGTTTTGGATATCTTTATAAAAAAATTCATCTGCATTTGGATCCTGTCTCCCCTCATTTCTAACCTTATACATTACAGCATGCACCGATCAGGCATAACATTATGAACACTGACAGGTGAAGTGAATAACACTGATTATCTCTTCATCATGGCACTTGTTAGTGGGTGGGATATATTAGGCAGCAAATGAACATTTTGTCTTTAAAGTTGATGTGTTAGAAGCAGGAAAAATGGACAAGCGTAAGCGTGGAGTGTTCCTGGGTCTGCAGTGGTCAGTATCTATCAAAAGTGGTCCAAGGAAGGAACAGTGGTGAACCAGCGACAGGGTCATGGGTGGCCAAGGCTCATTGATGCACGTGGGGAGCGAAGGCTGGCCCGTGTGGTCTGATCCAACAGACGAGCTACTGTAGCTCAAATTGCTCAAGAAGTTAATGCTGGTTCTGATAGAAAGGTATCAGAATACAAAGTACATCGCAGTTTGTTGCGTATGGGGCTGCATAGCCACAGACCAGTCAGGGTGCCCATGCTGACCCCTGTCCACCGCCAAAAGCGCCAACAGCGGGCACGTGAGCATCAAAACTGGACCATGGAGCAATGGAAGAAGGTAGCCTGGTCTGATGAATCACGCTTTCTTTTACATCGCGTGGATGGCCGGGTGTGTTTGCGTCGCTTACCTGGGGAACACATAGCACCAGGATGCACTATGGGAAGAAGGCAAGCCAGCGGAGGCAGTGTGATGCTTTGGGCAATGTTCTGCTGGGAAACCTTGGGTCCTGCCATCCATGTGGATGTTACTTTGACACATACCACCTACCTAAGCATTGCTGCAGATCATGTACACCCTTTCATGGAAACGGTATTCCCTAGTGGCTGTGGCCTCTTTCAGCAGGATAATGCGCCATGCCACAAAGCAAAAATGGTTCAGGAATGGTTTGAGGAGCACAACAATGAGTTTGAGGTGTTGACTTGGCCTCCGAATTCCCCAGATCTCAATCCAATCGAGCATCTTTGGGATGTGCTGAACAAACAAGTCCGATCCATGGAGGCCCCATTCTCGCAACTTACAGGACTTAAAAGATCTGGTGCTAACATCTTGGTGCCAGATCCCACAGCACACCTTCAGGGGTCTAGTAGAGTCCATGCCTTGACGGGTCAGGGCTGATTTGGCAGCAAAAGGGGGACCAACATAGTATTAGGAAGGTGGTCATAATGTTATGCCTGATCTGTGTATTTTCTTGTATATCCCTCTATGGCACAGAGTTGCCATATGGCAACAATTAATTTCTACTCATTTCCTTGTTATTCAGAAAAAAATACAATATATTGCACTATGGGAATTAAAAGGGTAGGCCTTAAGGTTGCCAATGATGTGCTGTTTTTAAGTCACATGCCATTTGAATGTCCCTCAAAACTCTCTTTCCCACTGTCACCCTTACATGGAAGACACCTGTAGAAGTGCTCCAGAAATTGCTCTGTTTACCTAATTTCTAAACATCTCTTCTCAAGGGGGATTTTTTTGCAGCATCTTTGATAAGTAAATTAGAAATTTTTTATTTACAAATCAACTAACATAGTTTTACTGTAAATTGAGAAAATATCAATGTTGCCATAAGGCAACGCTGTACCATATGGAAAAATAGGTATGTTGCCATATGGCAACGTTGTACCACAGTGGAATTGCAGTAATGTATTTCCCCATTGGGATTTTTTATAGATAGTAGCATCAACAATATGATTGCAGTTATTTATTTATTTTGAAGTGTTTTTTTGTAGTATAGTTGTATTTATGTATAAATAACAAAATTATTTCTTCTTTTCAGAAAATGGAAAATGAATACAGCAATATTTTACGGAACGGACAATAGGAAGAGTGCAGAGTTAGCTCTTCCATGTGATGAGAGTGAGGATAAGTTAGCCAGTGATAGGGATTAAATGATAGGGATCTACTTATTTTTGGTTTGCATGAGTTCCAAGTATATAAATCTATCAATTTCTAAAAGAAATGTGCATTTAAATAGAAAAGAAAATCATAATTTTATAGAAAAACTACTATTTTGACTATTTTCCATTGTGGTTACACCCCCCCCCCCCCAATCTTTTTTGATTTGCATAATTGAAGCTATTTCATGTAATAAAAACTTATTTGAAAAAATATTTCATGGTTAGAACATAATGCATACCATACAGGGATATGTAGATTGAAACATTTGGCTTACTGTAGAGCATATTAGCAATGTGACACTAGTGAATTATCACATTTAAAGAGATGACCTTTGAAGATTTAATGTTTATATTTTTCAAATTAATATTTAAAAGGTATCTTGATAGTCTGCATAAATCTCCCTTTGTCAGATTTGAGGTTGTCAATTTTGAATTACTTTAAATACTTATTATATTTAAAATATGTATTATATACATTTTTTGCTCAAAAAAATAAATGTATAAATTAATTTTCTGTAGAATGCTTTAAATGAATTTAGACATCTTTCAATGCAGCATTTATGTGCTGTAGACCAGAATTAGTTGCTCAGAATTGTGGTGATTATGACCTCTGGTGGTGGTTTCCATGAAAACATCAGTGTGACATTTAATTCATTTTGTGGATGTCACAACACCCATGAACACATCAATAGGTTGATGGACTTAAGTGTTAGTGCTGTTGAAAAAGGGGGCAGTAAGCAGCAGATATCATTACATGTTTGGGAATTTTTTGTTTTTGCACATCTTTATTAGGTCTATTGATAGAGGCACAGTATCATCCATGTTAGATTTTAGATGTGAACATCTCTGGACCATGGGATGATGTAATGGCATTTGGAACCATGATGGCCACATATGGAAAAGGCAATATTTTTAAAAACAATTCAGATAAGTGTATGATTGCACAAAATATATGCAGGCTGCCCAATGCCTTCAGACGCTTCAGCTGTTCAACTGAAAGCACCAACATTTAACCCTTTCACACATAGAGGTCACTACATTGGACAGATATTCGAAAAGCCATTTCTTGAATATGTATGGGTTTTGATTGCACAGCTGCACGTCAGCCTCTGCAGTGGACAGTAGCGCATCATCCTTTACATTGCCACCAAGTGGCAAGCTATATTTCGATTTTTTTCCTCCAAACCAAGATGGCAGACGGCCAGTCAAAAATGCCAAGTTTCTATGGAATATCCATCCATTTCTTCTATCCTAGGAGACTCTTGCAGGTAAAAAAAAAAAAAAAAAAAAAAAAAAAAAGTGGTAACATCTAGAAGTGATATCATTGTTACATTTTCCAAGTATTGATTTTATATTGGGAGGAAATTCTGATTCATCACCTATCCAATTAATTGGACGTCATCTTCAGCTACAATTCTATTTCTTGAAAATACTTCATCTGCAGTAACATTTTTGTTTTTTGTAAATAAATGTATTTGTGTTTTTAGAATGTATTTTGCAGTTCAAAAAAGTAATCTGATTACGTAATGCATGTAATTTGATTACAAATTTAAGAATAAGTTTAAGATGTGCTGATCCTACATCCTTACATAGCATTACTTGAAAATCTAAGGCAAAATAAATTGTATTGGGAACTCTAACATCATGCCAGTGAGAGGGTTTTCTCAGTCTTTGATCTTCCTACTGAAAGCCAAACTATTTGTGAAAGTTTACATATAGTCTTAGTTCTCGTGACAAAGCAATATGTTGCTAACAAAGTTGTTTTGTTGACCTTATTTAGATTCTCAAGTATTTGTCCAAAACATGTCCAAATATTGTCCCTACTTTCCAGATTGAGTTATCCGATTTTTTGAACAAACAATTTATGTTGAACAATGTTGTGCCAGTTCCCAGCATGCATTGCAGCTTGAAAAAATTATCATTGCTTTGCATTTACTGGCTAAATGTATGCTGCAGCTGATGTTGTCACTGTTATTTACCTGTCATATGGTTCAGAGTTCTTATTTTTCCTGAATTAACATTTGTTGATCATCACCATGTTTGAGATTTGTGTTGTGTTGAGGTATATGTGCATCTCACTGCAACTATTGTATGAAATTTACTTTCCTATCAGAGTAAAATGTTTGCCACTGTTTTAAGAGGCAAATGATGTTAATATCATGAAAGAAGAGGAAAGAACAAGGATTATAGCCCCCTGCATTGCTAAATCCTAAATATTTAGTTGCCCTGGCAGGAATTTTTAAGTTCAAAAGACTACCTGTTACTCATTAGATGAGCAAAAGTATTTAAGTTGACTTTAATTGCCTTATTTTTTTTTAAGTTAGGTCAACTTTTTAAAAGTGCATGTGTAGTGATATGAACTCAAGTAGTCATGTATGTATTGTTTATCATTAATATTATTAGTTATTATTTGTTAAATATGATGGTTCTTGCGTTAAATATGTATTTGTATATAGTACTGTGCAATGATGCCAACTTAAACATCACTTAGACCTGTAGACGCTGGCGGGTGATGCTAAAGGGTGATCGTGAGCCGCAGGACAGGGAGCTTCATTTATATATGAAGAAGTCACTCTGCCAGTTACGGAAACACAGTTGAGAGATAACTAATTCTTTGCTGTTTATGTGTTTTTACAGGTAATATGAGTGATGTGGCATCACAGTTTGTGTTTATAAAATGTTTATACGTTAGTTCTATGTGTTAGTTTGATGAATTTGTATATTATTATTATTTTGTTTATTATTTTGTTTGTGTTCTGTAAATCTGTCATGGGTCAGGGACAACTAAATTGCTGATACAGATCGTTTACAAAAGAGCACACAGAGAGAAATAGCCTACTAAAAAGGAAACAAAGTGCTTATACACTGTTTGTGTATGTTTATTGAGTATTGAGTATTATTGTCTGTCTGATGTAATGACAATGTTAATGTGTTACAGACAGTATACAGCAATATAGTCTCATTTTCTTTTGATGTATTGTCATAAGATTGTGCAAAGTGAGTTTATTGAAAGGGAGCTTCATTTATATATGAAGAAGTCACTCTGCCAGTTACGGAAACACAGTTGAGACATAACTAATTCCTTGCTGTTTATGTGTTTTTACAGTGTTTCAGCAATAAAACAATATATGTGCCACCAGAAGTCTCCGCCTCTTCTGTGTGTGCAACATCATGGCGAGCCAGCCAGGAGAGGACTGCTGATTGGATGTGAGAGAGACAGTTCCTCCCTGAGACGAACCTAGAAATAACAGAAGATTCATCAATACAGATAATAAAGTACATTATAGAGACTTAATTCAAACAAAAACAAAAAAATGGAACAACTTCAAGACTGCGTTAGTTCCAAGTTCCTGAACCAAGTCCAAGTCCGAACTGATAAAAGTCTGCCTCCATCTAAAGTGCAGCGAGCCAGCGGGTGAAGGTTTCCCAGACCAAACAAGGCGAGCACTGATAAGGCTGGCAGAGGGAACGTTGGATGAAATTGAGAAAAGTTTAGAAGAGGAACAATATGCAGAGAGCCTTAATGAACTTCTGTGTTTCATCGAGTCCCTTAAGAAACCAGCCGAGCTCAAAGTGTCACCAGTAACCCAGTCTGAGATAGAGAAGCTAAGAAAAGAATATGCAGAACTACAGCAGACACATGCAAATGCTCGTCGCACATTAGAGGAACAGATCGGGCTACTTGAAGAAAAACATCAGAGAGGAAAAGATAAAATGAGTTTGAAAGAGCAAGTTACCAGACACGAATCGATTCCTGAAGTTACTCTGAGGAGGGAATTCCGAGTCTTCGGACAGATTGGAGAGGCTGGCCAAAAGGAAAAATTGTCATACACTAGCCTCAACAACCAGATCGAATCAGGAGTGAGAAAGGGGTACGCAGAGACAGGAATCATTGAAGCAGTTATCAGAGCAGGAGTCCTGGCCTTCCCCTCAGGGAACTCCTTGAAATCAAGCGAGACCTCACACTTTCCACATTAAAGACCATCCTCAGAGGACATTATAAAATAGACTCTTCATCAGATCTACTGCACAGGCTCATGAACATCTCTCAGGAACCCAAGGAGTCTGCTCAAAGTTTTTTGTTCCGAGCCATTGAACTGAGGGAGAAACTACTGTGGACATCTGGAGATGAGCAGGATGGAGAACAGTTTAGCCCTGAGCTCATCCAACGAAAGTTTCTTCGTTCTGTGGAGACAGGCCTTCTAAACGATGCAGTTAAGTTCCAAGTCAAACCATACCTCAGTGATCCTAAAGTAGCAGATGAAGTGTTGATTGAGAAAATCGGTGAAGCTGCTAATCTGGAATTGGAGAGACAAACAAAGTTAAAGAAAGCAGTGACTCCAAAGCCTCTTAGACTAAGTGAAGTTCAAGCAATAGAACATGTCTGCAACACTGAGCGACATTCGAGCAGCGAGATGGAGACTCGAGGACAGAGGAAAGAGACATTGATGAAAGACATTATCACTGGCAAAGACAAGAAGAAACAGATACAAAGCAAAGAGACTGACAATGATACTGCTAAAGCAATTGAAGACCTCAGAGCAAACGTCATGGAAATGACCAAAATGTTCAGAGAGACAATGGAGGCGACCAGATCACAGTTTCACCCACCCATGACCCCACTTTGAACTGAGAGAAGACCCAAAGGCTGCCGTTCATGCCAGGAGGCCCAAAGAGGTGAAGAGTGCAGGCACTGTTATCGCTGCGGACAAGATGGACATCTGTCAAGGGGCTGTCGACAACGGAGGCCGGCATCGGGAAACGGGAGGGGACTGCTGAGTTGGACCCCCCAGTAGTCCATTCTGTCATCGGGTCCCAGACGAGTTCAGAAGTGCGACAGACATCCAGACCTGAACAAAGCAAGCAAGACAGTAAAGAAAATAACATTCAACCTGTTACTCACCCAGATGTGACCACTTCTGTTGACAAGTCACTGTCCCTTGCCACGCCTGGACTTTTGAACATCATTGGAAAAAGGTGCCTGGTCCATTGTCAGCTCAATGATGTCGCAGTTGAAGCCTTATGGGACACAGGAGCCCAAGCCAGTATTATCAACGCAGACTGGAGAGAACAACACTTACCACATACCACCGTCAGACCGATTGAGGAGCTCCTGGGGCCAGGAACACTGACTGGAGTGGCCGCCAATCGCACAGAGATCTCTTTTGATGGCTGGGTGGAAGTGAGCTTCCGATTGAGTGATGATCCAGGTACAGAAGGGACCCTGCAAGTACCCATGCTCGTGGCAAGTGATATTAGCGTGGCTGAAAACCCTATCATCGGTTACAATATAATTGAAGAGATAATTACCAGGTGGGAGAAACAAAGACCACGGTCCAGTACTGTCTGTAGGGTAAGCAAAGCTTTCTCTATTTCAATGAATAAGGCAAGATCCATGCTTAAACTGTTGAAGGCTGTAAATTCAAATGTGACAGTTGGAACGGTGCAAGTTGGTAAACAAAAGATCCAGCTCAACGCAGGGCAAATAACCACTGTCTATGCACAAGCACACATTGGGGGGCAATTTCAAGAACAAAGCCTGTTATTCGCTCCAAGTGAACCATCACCACTACCAGAGGGTTTAATAATGCAGGAAGGCGTAGTCAAAGTTGGTAATGGGAAGACAGTGAAAGTGCCAATTGCCATCGCTAATACAGCCAGTCACCCAGTCATACTTATGCCACGACTCATCCTTGGCCACCTGGAAGTGGTAAAGACAACTTACACAATAACAACAGACTCTTTCCAGAGAAATGAGACTCAGATGGAGCAGGTCATAAAACAGCCAACATCCATGGTGCAGACATGTGGGGTGAGTGTTACACCACATCAGTCAAAGAGACCCAGTCAGTGGGATCCACCAATAAAACTTGAACACTTAACAGAGTCACAGCAACAGATTGTAAGACAACTGTTAAAGGAAGAGTGCAATGCTTTTGCTTTTGATGATAATGATGTTGGTTGCATCCCCTCACTCAACATGCATATCACACTCCATGACAAATCACCCGTGTAAAAGACTTATATTTCTGTGCCCAAGCCACTTTTACAGGAGGTGAAGGAGTACCTGCAAGATCTGCTGAACCGAGGGTGGATAAGTAAATCAAGATCTCATTACTCCTCGCCAGTCATATGTGTGAGGAAAAAGGACGGGAGCCTGAGACTTTGCTGCGACTATCGTGAATTAAATCGTAAGTCTGTACCTGACAGGCACCCCATTCCCAGGATCCAGGATATGCTGGACTCCCTGAGCGGCAGTTCTTGGTTTTCGGTCTTGGACCAAGGGAAGGCCTATCACCAAGGTTTCCTTGATGTCGAGAGCCGACCCCTAACAGCCTTTATAACACCCTGGGGACTATTTCAGTAGAACAGGATTCCATTTGGCCTTAGCTCAGCTCCAGCCGAGTTCCAGAGGAACATGGAAGCCTGTCTAGAGGATCTGAGAGATGTTATCTGTCAGCCTTACCTGGATGATAACCTTGTTCATAGTACCTCTTTCGATGATCATGTGGCTCATGTTCGCACAGTTCTCCAAAGATACCAGAAACATGGAGTCAAACTCAGCCCACACAAATGTGAACTGTTCCGAAGGAAAGTGCGGTTCTTGGGCCGTATTGTGTCTGAGGATGGATATTCCATGGATCCAGCTGAAATAGCCCGGTACAGGCCCTGAAGCTCCGAACACCAGCTACAGTAGGAGATCTGAGAAAAATGATGGGATTCCTCTCCTATTATAGAACTTACATACCTAATTTCTCTCGCCTGGCAAGACCTCTCTATCAGCTGATAGCGGCACCACCTCAAAGCACATTACCTGCTGAGCCTAAGGGAAAGAAAAGAAGAGTCAGTACTAAGTCAAAAGGGCAGGCATCCCCCAACACACCAATAACTTGGACACAGACTCATCAAGATGCGTTGAACACACTGATTGACCACTTAATAGAGCCACCAATTCTTGCTTATCCTGACCTGACTCTACCGTTTGTCCTCCATTGTGATGCGTCACAGGATGGTTTGGGGGCAGTCCTGTATCAAAAACAAAAAGGAAAGATGTCATTGATTGCATATGGGTCAAGGACACACACACCACCGGAGAAAAACTACCATATGCATTCAGGAAAACTAGAATTCCTCGCTCTTAAGTGGGCCATTTGTGTTAGGGATTATTTGTTCCATGCTCCACATTTCGAAGTGTACACAGACAATAATCCCTTAACGTACATTTTGACAACAGCCAAACTCAATGCAACAGGGCACCGTTGGGTCGCAGAGCTGGCCGATTTTAATTTCACCATCAAATACCGGCCAGGGAGATGTAATGCAGATGCAGATGGCTTGTCGAGGATGCCGCTGGACATTGACCAGTACATGAAACTGTGCACAGAGGAGATAAACCAAGATGTGATAAGTGCTGCAGTGCAGGGTGTGGTTTTAACTTTCAAGGATGCTCCTCTGTGGACAAGTGGAATTCACTTTCAAGCTATACATCTGGTGGAAGACAACGTCTCACTGCCCACTAATCTGTGCCTGTCGCAGGAGCAGATCAAACAATCCCAAGAGAAAGACCCAGTTATCAGCCGTGTCCTGGAGTACAAAAAGAATAACAGTCGTCCATTTGGCCGCACTCTCAAAAAAGAATTTCAGGATGCCAGATTCCTGTTGAAACAGTGGACGCGACTGCACTTGAGCAATGACGGAGTCCTGTACAGAAAAGCAGGAACGAGAAACCAGCTTATTCTACCGAAAGAACATCATCAAACAGTTTACAGAGAGTTGCATCAGGAGATGGGGCATCTTGGAACAGAGAGGACTCTAAGTCTAATACGTGAAAGATTCTATTGGCCCTATATGCAAAAACAGACAGAGTACTTTGTGACACGTGTATGTGAGTGCCTGAAAAGGAAAAAACCTCATAAGACTACGAAAGCCCCATTGGTTACAATTCAAACCACCTACCCTTTCCAGCTTGTGTCCATTGACTTTCTTCACCTTGAGAAGTGCAAAAATGGTTACAAGTACATACTTGTAGTGATGGACCATTTCACACGTTTCGCCCAGGCTTACACCACAAGAAATAAGTCGGCAAAAACTGTGGTACAGCACGTTTTTGGTGATTTTGCCCTCAAGTTTGGCTTCCCTGAAAAAATCCACCACGACATGGGAAGAGAATTTGAGAATCACCTGATGGATCAGTTGCAGGAGGTTGGCGGTGTGCGTGGGTCTCACACAACCCCGTATCACCCAATGGGCAACGGGCAAGTTGAAAGGTTCAACAGGACACTCTTCTCCATGCTTAGGACACTGAGTGATACTAAGAAGGCTGACTGGAAGACCTCGCTGTCCAAAGTGGTCCATGCATACAACTGCACCCGCTCTGAAGCAACTGGCTTCTCTCCATATTACCTGCTATTCGGACGTTCACCCCGGCTCCCCATCGATTTCATGTTCAACCTGCAGGCGAATGAGAAACAGCAGAGTTATGCAGAGTATGTTGCAAACTGGCAAACACGAATACAGGAAGCCTATGATATCGCATCGAAGACTGCAAGAAAAGAGGCCTTGAGAGGGAAAAAATATTATGACGAGAAAATCCATGGTATTGAGCTTTTGCCTGGCAACAGAGTCCTACTCAGGAACCTAAGCGAAAGAGGAGGACCAGGTAAACTGCGCTCACACTGGGAAGATTGTGTGTATACGGTGATAAGTAGGAAAAGCCCTGATGGTCCAGTGTACGAAATCAGATCAGAGAAAGGAGGACAGAGTCGGGTGGTACACAGAAACCTCCTGCTGCCCTGTGACAGTTTACCTGTAGAAAGGCCAGACACAAAAGACGGCCGAACACAAAAAAGAAAGCACCGTGTTAAGAGCAGGAAAGTGCCTGAACAACAACACGACCTAGACTCAGGCAGTGATGATGATGAAAGATATGAACTATGCTGTAAATTTCCACCCCGTTCCGAACACAGTGCAAAGCTCACCACACTGAATCCTGAAGCTGAACCATTTGAACCGGCTATGATGGATGAGTACTTACCCGAATACCAACCTGATGCTGGAGAAGGAGAGAATGCAGAAGTCACAGGAACGGAGGAGGAGAATGTTCCACAGGAGGACAGCGATTCTGAAGAGGGGGATCAAGATTCTGTGAGTGAACTGGAGGTGCCACAGTCATGCACTTACCCACAAAGACAGAGACATCAGCCAAAGATGTTGACTTATAATGAACTGGGAGAACCGACAGTGGTACGGAGAAATGTAGTTCTAAAGGATATCAACTTCCAGCCTGCCTGTGGTCAGAATCTGTGGAGGCCGTGGACTTTAATAAACAACAGGATGGTAAACTAAAGACAATCAAATATCGCAGAAGAAAAAAAAAAGGATAGAAAGAGGAAATAGAAAGAATACATACCTGTGACTTGAGACCCGTGACCTGTGACCTGTAAAGTAAACAGAAAAAAAGAGGTAACAAGACTAAGTGAATAAGGGACCGATAATGATGGAGTCTGATTACATGGTAAGACTCATCTAATTAAGATGTAACTGTTTACATATATGCTAACATTGCTGGTAGGAATAGTCAGATAAATTGTAAAGTGCAATAGTTAGAAAATGTAGCACAATAGTGACTGAACCCCCTTTTCTAGAAAAAAAGCCATGGCAAGGAGGGAATAACTGATTTCATGCACAGAGTTAAAACAAACTGAAAACCTACCTTTTGTCTTGCAGCAATGAACGGGTCAGCCTGGAAACAACTGTTATAAAGTTGTGGTAAAATGTCGAAGAACATTTTTAAAAGTGGGGGAGGGTGTAGTGATATGAACTCAAGTAGTCATGTATGTATTGTTTATCATTAATATTATTAGTTATTATTTGTTAAATATGATGGTTCTTGCGTTAAATATGTATTTGTTTATAGTACTGTGCAATGATGCCAACTTAAACATCACTTAGACCTGTAGACGCTGGCGGGTGACGCTAGAGGGTGATCGTGAGCCGCAGGACAGGGAGCTTCATTTATATATGAAGAAGTCACTCTGCCAGTTACGGAAACACAGTTGAGAGATAACTAATTCCTTGCTGTTTATGTTTTTACAGGTAATATGAGTGATGTGGCATCATGTATGTGGCATCAACGTATAAAATGTGGCATCAACGTATAAAATGTTTATACGTTAGTTCTATGTGTTAGTTTGATGAATTTGTATATTAAATCGATAAACTTAGTCGCACCAGCGGTTAGGATGCGGCCGGCAGCGCCCGCGCGAGGGATTGCGCAATCGCGGCTGGGAGGCGGCCGACTCCGCTGCGCTGGTGGAGGCCGCGCGATGCTGACATGTCGTCAGAGAATATAATTACAATCACTCGTAGTTATAAAAGAGTTGATTAATATTTTGTTTATTATTTTGTTTGTGTTCTGTAAATCTGTCATGGGTCAGGGACAACTAAATTGCTGATACAGATCGTTTACAAAAGAGCACACAGAGAGAAATAGCCTACTAAAAAGGAAACAAAGTGCTTATACACCGTTTGTGTATGTTTATTGAGTATTGAGTATTATTGTCTGTCTGATGTAATGACAATGTTAATGTGTTACAGACAGTATACAGCAATATAGTCTCATTTTCTTTTGATGTATTGTCATAAGATTGTGCAAAGTGAGTTTATTGAAAGGGAGCTTCATTTATATATGAAGAAGTCACTCTGCCAGTTACGGAAACACAGTTGAGACATAACTAATTCCTTGCTGTTTATGTGTTTTTACAGTGTTTCAGCAATAAAACAATATATGTGCCACCAGAAGTCTCCGCCTCTTCTGTGTGTGCAACACGTTACTTGTAATGCGTTGCTTTACTCGTTACATCAAAAAAGTAATCTGATTATGTAATGCATGTTACTTGTAATGTCTTACCTCCAACACTACTTTTTGAACATAATCAGAATTATCAGTTAATAAGAGTAAATCAACGTAGACTGAAGGGAGCATGAACATTTTCTACATAGTCTGAGTTAAGTTTCCACAGAGTTGTACCTCCACCAGATCTTTGATGAAATCAAATCCTCATGTTCTGATATCAGACATGCGACGTTCAACTTGTATGAAGTTCTTCTCCGTCTGCTGGTCGAACAGGAAACTCAATTGCATTAGTAATAATTGAAGCTGTATTATATATATATATATATCATTTTATTCATTGGTTTGTTAAATACAGAATATTATTGTGCTATTACTGTATTATGTTTAATACAATATCTCTTCAGTTAAAACCAAAAAACTCAAATTGTCTACTCAAGTGGACACCTGAAAATCTCTTTAAAAAATAGATCTTGTTTTTCATGCCCTAAGAGCAATAAAACACACAGGGGGAAAAAAAATAATAATTCATACATGAAAGGGTTAAAGGGTTAGTTCACCCCAAATGAAAATTCTGTCATTAATTACTCGCCCTCATGTCGTTCCACACCCGAAAGACTTTCGTTCATCTTTGGAACGCTAATGAAGATCTTTTTGATTCTGACAGCTTTCTCTCCTTCCATAGACTGCCTTTGCAACTTGATCTTTGAAGCTTCAAAAACTTCATAAAGAGATCGGAAAACTAATCCATATGAATCGAGCAGTTTAGGAAAATTTTCTGAAGAGACTCGATCGCTTTAATTTGATCGGATTTAATTTGGGCTTTTACTCACATATAAACCCTGATCAGTTCTGGTAATTTTAACCCACAGCCACAGAGGGGGCTGCAAGGCTTGCAGAATTTTACATCAAACACAATGACATCATGGATAGCATGTAATGATATTCACCTCTAATAGCTTTTCTGTCACACTCACAGGAAGATGGTGGTGGAAAGGAGCATGAGCTGTAACCAGCAGTACCCTGCACTCGATTCAGTTTCATTTGTTGCAATAACTTTTAATAAGCCTTCATCAACTAAAAATGAAAACAGCACAGTTGAATCTGTGACTCATTTTAGTAGTGAGCTAAAATGCAAAAACGTCACATTTAAGAGAACTTATAGTGTTGAAAAGTATGACAATTTTAGACTATTTATAAAAGCTTTACCTCAAAACCACATCCCTTCAAGCGTCTAACTAAATGTCGGTTGGTGAGAAATGCCTAACATTCTTTTAATTTTGTGCCTGAAAATTTTATAAAGTAAATCAGTCTCAGTGTGCATCCTCCTATGCAAATACATTTATATTTTACATCCACATTTATTCATGACAAAAAAGCAATTTATCAAAAATGAGCCAACAATATCATCTACATTCAGTCTGCTTTAAATAACAGTGAAACCAAGAGGCACAGATAAGACTTTCTATACAATTTCAGACTCTGGAAAGTTTTATTTGTCCTTGTATAGACCGTGTAATAGTCTGATAGAGGCATTTACTGCTATAATTGAGGCTGTGAACTGCAGTATCAGTTAACACACTGAGGGTTTCATGAGCTGAAAGCTTTATTTGTTTTTGCCCTGAATGTAGATTACAGATTGCATAGTAACTCTGCCCAAAAGTGTAAATGTCATTCTTGTCACTAGTTGTTAATAGATCTATGATGTGAAACTGAACAACAGTTCTGTGATGACCCATGTGCAATATTCATTATTTTATGCAGTATGATGTTCATAATATTCATTATTTTATGCAGTATGATGTTCATAATATTCATTATTTTGTTCTAATGTTCTCAAAATATTATAAACAAATAAACTGAAGGACATGAAGTTCACCATAAAAGTATATATTTTTGTTACTGTTGAAAACTGTTTGCTGTAGTACCACTGTAAGCTGCAACAGACACAAGAATGGTATCATAAAAAAAAAAAAAGGTTGAGAGAGAGCCCATAGAGTTTAGTGGTGGTGTATGTAAAGACCACAACACACACTGCAACTGCTCTTCTGGAACATGCCGTGTGAGAAGAATTACTTTATCTCCTGGATTTTAAAACTGCTTTTTTTTGATAAGTTTATTTATGGTAAGATACAAACATTTATTTTTGTTATTTAAGCAAGAATATATAATTTTTAAACTGTAAATTGAGTTAATCTATTAGAAATATAGGTAACAATTTACAATAAGGCTTCATTGGATAACAGTTAACTATTTTAGTTGAACATGAACTAAGAATAAACAATACTTCTACAGCATTTATTAATCTTAGATCATGTTAAATTCAACATTTATTTTATTTAAATCAAAAGTTGTATTTGTTAAAATTAGTTAATGCACTGTAAAGTAACATGAACAGAAAATGAACGACTGTATTTTTATTAACTAACATTAACCAAGATTAATAAATACTGTAACAAATGTATTGCTAGTTCATATTAGCTAATACATTATCTAATGTTAACAAATGAGACTTCATTGTAAAGTGTTACCAAAATATCAGTATAAAGTTTGATCTAAGCATTAAAATTTATCCTATTTAAAACATGGCAAATTTACATATAGCTTCATTTTTGGATGCCGTCATCTGGTTTATATGATTCTAAGCAATGATTTAACAGCACTATAAATCGTGCTATAATAAAAAGCATTATAATAAAAATAAAAGATAAATAATAAAAAATATAAAAGAGATTTAAAAAACACTAAAACAGATTTAAGATAAAGAGATTGCAAATTCATTTATGAGAAACCAGATCAGCCCACATAGCAAATGAAACTAGACAAGTTGTTGATGCTAAGTTGTTGTGGTTTTCACAGGTTTGAATGTATGTCAGGGAGATCTAATCACCAATGTCAGTTTATCCACTGAGCTTCAATCTGAAGTCCTGCTTCCCTGTTCCTTTGAATCAGACCTCTTGAAATCAAACTGGATGAATGAATCTTGTGTGGTGTGGACTCACCTCAGTACAGACTTTGTAGAGATCAGTCTGGATGGTGAGGCAAAGTTCTGGAATAACCGACGTGGGCGGATTGAGACATTCCCAAAATTACCAGAATCTGAATTGTTGAACTTCTCCATCCGTATCCATAATGTGCAGCAGTCTGATTTAGGTGTCTACCACTGCAAAATGTTCAGAGAGACCAACTGTTTCCTCGCCTATAAGATAATTGAACTACACAAAGGTAAATGGCAGTATTGCTGGTTAAAGTCTTAACGTGCAGCTACGTCTTGAAATACTTTAAAAAGTTCATTAAAAGTTCATTATCTATTATCTAATAAGAATGAGCATTCTTCAGGTTCAGATTCAGCTGTTGTTTCAGTGGATTCGCTGACTTGGCTGATCCCAGCTGGATCAGCAGGAGGAGCAGTAGTGTTACTTGTGCTTCTCATCATCGCATGTACATTTTTCAAATGTAAGTATGATAGAATTAGAATTCCCTACATTGTCTTATAATGTAATCAGTTAATCTTGAAGAGTTTATTGCCTTTAAAAGTACCACATGAAATATTCTTGCATGCATGCATTCATATATATATATATATATATATATATAGATAGATAGATAGATAGATATACAGTGCTCAGCGTAAATGAGTACACCCCCTTTGAAAAGTAACATTTTAAACAATATCTCAATGAACACAAAAACAATTCCCAAAATGTTGACAAGACTAAGTTTTATATAACATCTGTTTAAATTATAACATGAAAGTAAGGTTAATAATATATCTTAGAGAACAAAATTTTCAGTTTTACTCAAATTAGGGTGATGCAAAAATGAGTACACCCCACTGAAAGTGTCTGGAGGAAAGCTAAATTTTAGACTACAAATGTCTAATTTAACAAGAATTCAACCACAGGTGAGTCTAATTATTCATTACACAGGTGTCCAGCAGACAGTTGACTATAAAAGGGTATTAAAACCCCTTCCCATTTCATGCTGTCAGCAATGGCACCACATGGAAGAGAAATGTCACAAGACCTGAGAAAGAAAATAATTTCTTTACACCAGAAAGATGAAGGCTACAAGAAGATCAGCAAAGCTTTACTTATCAGTCAGAATACTGTAGCAAAAGTGATACAAAAATTTAAAAAAGATGGAACTGCAACCATCTCACAGAGACATCCAGGTCGTCCACGGAAGTTAACACCTCGACAGGAGCGTCTTCTGATGAGAAGGGTAGAAGAAAATCGGCATGCAAGTTCACTGCAGTTATCTAAAGAAATAGAAAGCCAAACTGAGGTGACTATTTCCTGTGACACAATACGGCGTACACTGCAGAGGAATGGCATGCATGGGTGCCGTCCACGAAAGAAGCCTCTCCTAAAGCCCAGGCACAAAAAAGCCTGCCTAGAGTTTGCCAGGGCCCATGCTGACAAAGATGAAGACTACTGGGACTCCATACTCTGGAGTGATGAGACCAAGATTTCAAAACTGTATGGCATCGCAAATGTGAGGAATACAAAGAAAAATGCATGGTGCCTGCAGTGAAACATGGTGGTGGCAGTGTCCTTATGTGGGGCTGCATGAGTGCTGCTGGTGTCGGGGAGCTGCATTTCATTGATGGCATGATGAATCCACAGATGTACTGCTCTATACTGAAAGAGAAGATGCTACCATCCCTCCGTGCCCTTGGTCGTCGTGCACTTTTCCAACATGACAATGATCATAAACACACATCTAAGGCCACTGTTGGATTTCTGAAGAAGAACAGGGTGAAAGTGATTCAGTGGCTCCTGATCTGAACCCAATCGAACACCTATGGGGAATTCTGAAGAGACAAGTTGAGCATCACTCTCCATCCAGCATCCAGTCTCTAAAAAAGGTCATTCTTGAAGAATGGAAAAAGATAGATGTTGCAAAATGTCGCCAACTTGTTCATTCCATGCCTAGAAGACTTGGTGCTGTCATTAAAAATCATGGAGGCCATACAAAGTACTAGACGTAGTAGTTTTTGTTGTGGGGTGTACTCATTTTTGCATCACAGTAATTTGAGTAAAACTGAAAAATGTGTAATCTAAGTTATATTATTAACCTTACTTTCATGTTATAAGTTAAACAGATGTTATATTAAACTTAGTCTTGTCAACATTTTGGAAATTGTTTTTGTGTTCATTGAGATATTGTTTAAAATGTTACTTTTCAACGGGGGTGTACTCATTTACACTGAGCACTGTATATATATATATATATATATATATATATATGAAGCTATACAGCTTGACTGTATCAGTAATATATATATATATATATATATATATATATATATATATATATATATATATATATATATTACTGATACAGTCAAGCTGTATAGCAGGATAGAACTTAAGAGAGAGAAAGATTTATGACATATAATTTTCTATGCTGGTTTCAACAAACATATTCAACATATTGTTCTGTGTTTCTGAATCTTTTAACTATGGTATTACAGGTCAAGAAAAGAAAAGCCGTGAACCTGTCTATGGTAGGTTTCCAGCTCCTATAATCATGTTTTTGTTTGAAAGCTCTACAATATGGCTTACTTCTACTTTAAACTTTAAGACATGAGTCAAATATGATTCTGTTCAATTTCTGTAGAGAACACCTCCAGTCACAGAGCAAATTTCACCAATGAAGGGAGTAAGTATGACCTTACATTTGTGTCCATTGATGAAATAATATCAGCAATATTCAAACCTTCAGTTGTGTCTTTCTTTAATAATTTTACTATGAAAAGAAATATATATTTGTACACTGCTCTTGACTGAATAACTTTTGTAACTTTAATAAAGATTAATATGTTACAAAACTGCAAGTGTTATTGCTTGTAATCTGATTATTTGTTCTTATTTTATTACTGACTGTTTAATTGCCTTGAATAATGTTTTAAATTTATATCAGTTAGGCTAGTAGTTTTGTCTGTGGAATAGAGAATTGTGAATTTTCACTGGTATCTAAAATTTTGGTGTCATAACTGCCTTTTGCAAAAACAGATTCAAAGCTGATAAAAAATATTTATTATAGTTTTAGGCTCTGCCTGCAAACCAAGTTTGTTAATATGGTTCATGAGTAAATTTTTTTGTGCTACCAAAGATAAAGCAGATTTTAGAAATGTGTTAGATATATGTTATATATGTTATATATATAGTTACTGACACAGTCAAGCTGTGTAGCAGGATAGAACTTGGTTTCAACAAACAAGCACATATTGTTCTGTGTTTCTGAATCTTTTAATGGTATTACAGGTCAAGAAAAGAAAAGCCGTGAACCTGTCTATGGTAGGTTTTCAGCTCCTATAATCATGTTTTTGTTTGAAAGCTCTACAATATGGCTTACTTCTGCTTTAAACTTTGTCTAAGACATGAGTCAAATATGATTCTGTTCAATTTCTGTAGAGAACACCTCCAGTCACAGAGCAAATTTCACCAATGAAGGGAGTAAGTATGACCTTACATTTGTGTCCATTGATGAAATAATATCAGCAATATTCAAACCTTCAGTTGTATGTCTTTCTTTAATAATTTCACTATCAAAAAATATGCATATGTATGTTAATTACTTAGAATCTAAATTTATTAAAAATATAGCCTACTAGTTTGTACAACATCAAGTGGGTCATTTATCATCAATCAGATTGATTGTAATTATTTTGTGATTTTTATTATTTAGCATTTAACAGACAGAAGAAATGAAAAATTAAAATAAAAGTTACAGAAGTTTTATTAAAAATTTTTTTTTTTTTTTTTTTACTTTTCTTCTACAGGAATATCACACAGCAATCCAATCTATATGCCTAGTTAAATTTCATAACTGTAATAATGTGGAACAGCAATAAATATGTAGTTAGTTATGCATTATATCAACAGCATTAAGAAAGGTTGTTATGGATCAGACTTTTGAGCTGGGTTTTAATTAACGAAAGCGTATCGAAACTTTGAATCAACTGAGCCAATTGCTTGGCAAAATGATTCACTGTTTCAAAGAGCTCGAAACGCCACACGCTGGTGACCCCTGCTGGTCAGAATGGAAACATGCAAACACCTTTTACAAACCAATTGTAAATGTTTTATTGAAACTGTAATCTATTAAATGCAATTAACAAATAATCTCGATAATACCACTAAATATGAAGTGTCTCTATGGTATGTGTTATTTTATTAAGTTGTAGGGCTTGTTTTGCTTTTTATGGAGAGCTTGGTTAATCAGACTAGTATGAAACTTTTAATTACAACCCTTCCTTTTTATTATACAAATGTGTCATTAAATGTCTACAAATGTATAAAATTGGTCTATAGACACTGATTCTTGGACTCACAAAGATTATAGCTCGTTTCGATACAGTTATGAATGACGTAACGAAGCCTCATATATTGAAATCATGTGACTTTGGCAGATTCAAACGCGCTCCGAATCACTGGTTCGATTCGAAACATATGATTCACAAAGGTCTCGAAGCTTCACGAAGCGCGTTTCGAAAGCGCCCATCTCTAGTTTTAATCAATGTGCCAATATCCAAATAAACTAACTAACTAAAATAAAATAAAATACAATAAATAAAAAATCAAATCCAGACATGAGTTTAGGCATGAAGTTTGATACTGAATCAGTTTTGACTGATCACGATTCTAAATACGTTTTTATGTGTAAACAGAAAATAAGATTTTGAATAATTGTGAAAGATATACCATTTAGGATTATCTCTGGTGGAGAGATAGGACTAACTGCAGAACCGCAGAATCATACGTCATGACAGTCTGAAGACGACAGCGCCAGACTAACAGCCTGAGGCCGGAAGTGGGCGGAGCAAATTTAGCATTGCTCTATTTGGAGCTTTTTAAAGTTTAAAACCATGTTAATGTCAAATATTTTATTAAAACGATATAAATGAAATGATAGCTAGATAGCTACTCGCATTGTGTTAATAGCTTAATCATATAACACACAAACATAAAAGTTACGAGAGAGATTATATATATATATATAGCCTATGTGTGTGTATTAAAACCCCCTAGTAACCTTTTAAATATTTTAAAAGTTTATCAATTTGTTTTATGTCTTAAATGATTAACTGAATATAAATTGAACACAAAGCTTAAACACTAAAAATTATAAACATTTATTAATTTGTCATAAAATGTATATTTTACTCAAGCATTTCAGAATGAATCATTGTTTTTCATAATATATAATACACATTACACGGTTGTACACTAGATTTCATGAATTAAGCAAATTCAGATCCATCAAACCCAAAAACAAAACACAAAAGTTATTTATTTAATTTTAATAAAATGTACTTTTCCCCCTAAGTAGCAAAAGCATTATATAGGTACTAGCTGTGCTTTGCTCTAAAAAATTACAAAATCAAACCAAAGAGTGTAAATTGAACACCAGGTACATGATGACAAATTAAACCTTTTAAAAAAAAAAATCAAATCTCTATAAACATGCAATTAATTACAAGACTCTTTTTGTCCAGACACTCATTAAGAAAAATGTCAATACCATCCTTAATTTGTAAGCAAAACACTAAAGGCTCTTTGGCCAGTTGTCTGTCATCATCCGTTTCAGCCTGTGAAAGTTGAAGAGGGGCTTTTCCCTGGTCTTCCTCTTTCAATATCAGAAAGCACGGCTCTTCCACTAAACCCTTGAAGACTTTTGGTTGTGCAGCCATTCAAGTGCAGCGCAGAGGTCTTCTGTGATCTTTGGCTCCTTCATGAGAGAAGGGTACAAACAAATGGGATGAAATGTTAGAAGTGTATTTAACAATACTTTGCGTTGTAGTCAGGATGTAGCACAGCATGTATAATAAAGTTTTGACATTCTGTTTTTCTCATGTTTATATATTGAAGACATAAATCATACCCTGTCACTAATGAAATTAATCAATTGTTCAGTTTTAATTATTATTTTTTTTTTTTTAAAAAAGGCAAGCAATTCACATGGCCCTTCACGCTGCACTTAACCCTGTGTTATCACCCTCCTAAACACCACTTTTAACCATGGGTAAAGTAACACTGCACATATTGCTTGTACATTTACATGCTTTTGACAGTCACAGAAACACTGTGTATTGTATATAAATAGAAAATTCAGCATTGGAAAGAAAAAAAACAACAAATGCTGACAGAAAATGCAACAATTGCAGTGCGGAAAATACTGTTTAATTCTTTTATAGTCTGAAATGTCCATTCAGGATAAACTTGATAGTGAAGTTGACTATATGTAATGAGGATGTGCAATGCCTGAGCATTTATGTAAACATATTGTGTGCTTTGTTCATCCAATCAGTGACACTGACACTGCAAATATGCAAATAAGGACGTTAACCCAGGGTTTAGTAATGTACAGTATGAAACGCTGCGTATGAATACTCAGAATTAATTGTTAACCTCTGGTAAATGATGATCAGTGTGAAACGTGAATCAAGATGACCCAGGATTCTGTTTACCTGGGGTTTACAATCACCCAGGGTTAACTATTTCAAGTATGAAAAGCCCTCATATTTGTTTTTCATTCTGATGAAAAGAGAAGTTCATACATTTTTTTTTTAAACTTTTAACTTTCCCTTCTTTTTCTTACCATTAACATGAAGATCCCACAGTCAATAGAGCCGGTCAACGGAACATTCTAAAACAATACAAAAGTATTAAGTTATTCCTGAAAAGATTTGACAGATATAACAACACACCATCTGTATAAGTAGCTTAAGTGTTTATGAAAGTCTTATGAAACTAACCTTGTTTTTGATCAGCTTCCACTGTCCTGGGGTGATTCTGCTTGTCAATTTACTGCATTGCAAAATCAAAACAGAAAAACTTAAATATATAACCATAAAAATTGCATAAAAGAGACAAGTTTCGTTGTTCTAAAGTCAAAATTACTACTTACTGCATTGCAAAAACAACATTTTAAATTCAGAATACAAAAAAAAAAAAAAATTCATACCTCCATGGACAACAGCCTTTTAGAAGTGAATTTGAAGGTGTTCATTCAACTTGTGCCGTCTGGTCGGTTTAAGAACACTGGGCAGTGGAAATTGTTGCAGCACGTTTTGCATCGCTGTAAATGAAGTAAAGTGGAGCATCTCCCAATACTAATATGCCTCTAAAAATCCACAAAAACATTGGTCAGTATTGTAAAATGTAACCAATGAAATAAAATACAGCACCAACAAAGTAAAATCACAAACCATGAATATGTAACCACCCAGGTGAAAAAATACTATAGTGAATACTATAGTGTTTTTGAACCATACTATAGTAAATTGTAGTATACTGTATATATTACAGTATTTACAACACTTTGTTAATAAATGCTACAGAATACTGTAGTATTAACTATAGTGAACTGATAAACTGTTATAAATACTGTAGTATACTTTATTTTTTTACTACAGTAAACTGTATAATATACCCTAAAGTTGTAGAAAACTTAGTACAATATTGGGTAAAGTAATTTGTTTATATTACTATAGATGTTATATTATCACAGCAACTATAGAATTACCACAATAAATTAAATCAAGTACTTATAATACTATAGTATTGTTCAAAAACACTATAGTATTTACTATAAATTACTATAGTATTTTTTCACCTGGGCGCAAGCAACGTAAGACGATTTGTAAAATATCAAAAGACGCGATAAAGTGACTTTGAAGCCCATTTACAAAAAATTTGAGTCGTGTTAAGTGTTAACGGTCGATTAAATACACAACAAATAAACGTGATCGATTAAAACAACACAAACACAACACAAAGAAAGTTTTTACCGTGTTCTCTGCTTCCGTCATTGTTTGTTTGTTTGTCGCTAACTCCGCCCACATCCGGCGTGAGACTGTTACTCCGCCCACTTCCGGCCTCAGGCTGTTAGTCTGGCGCTGTCGTCCTCAGACTGTCATGACGTATGGTTCTGCGGTTCTGCAGTTGGTTATTGTTGGAGGTGGAGGGGTGCTGGGGCTGCTCGTGGTGACATAATTGAGAAACGTCTCTGCGAGGCCACTAGAGGGCAGTAATGCCTTTCTTAAAATATCTCCACATTCCAGTACAGCTGACAAACACAAATTGTTTATTATGTAGCCTACCTCCACTGCCAAGTTACCCTGCCTTTAATCATCACCATCAGAAAAGTCATTTTAACTTATGTTGGATATAATTTAACACTATTAATATAATAAGTCATATTAAAAATCAAAATAAATACGTGAAAAATAGATTTTCACAGAGTAGATTCTCCCTCAGTATTTTTCTCATTTAAAAGGATTTACTCCTAAAGAAAGTGAATAAAGCAAAATAGTTGACTGAGGGAAAATTAAAATGAATGAATGAATGTTTAATCATTTCTTAATGAATTTCTTTCAGCCTTGTAAAAAGCACAGCTATTGTGCATCATTTTAAAGCTTGAGTTCAATTTAAAAAATCCATCTTAATACAAATCAAGTGGTTTTGTTTAACAGTGAAGATTAAGTACATACAAGCACACACTATGAGCATAGAAATCGTTTTGAAGACACTGGCCAAGTAGGTAGAGAGATCAGGAAATGACGGCAGAAGACACTTGTCCAACAGCCTCTTCACCTCTTCAGAGTTTATTGTTTCAAGGTTTCAGCGCATGCCACATACACCCTTTCTTTCTGTGTTGGACTGTGGGGCTTTTTACTCTGCATGTTTCACCTCTAAATGGTAAGGTTTATTTTTGGTTATATTTATTTTAATCAGTCCTTTTGAGAGATGTTACTATAGAATCAAGCAAGCAGAATGTAAGAGTGTGTTATTGTTTCCATTAACAGTCATTTTGGGGAGTAACTATTTAAACATAATATAACCATAATAATTATAAAAAGACATTCTCATCAGCATATAAGTTTGCCTATAAACATTGTAAAACAGCAGGAAGCTCAGCAAACATCATCATTGTGCAAAGTTTGATCACCTGTGATGTGCAGACGGAAACTGTGAATACATTCATGCGTTTGTTGCTGTGGTTTCTCAGGTTTGAGCAGAGATGCTCTCTCGTTTCTTTGAAACAGCCATCTCCAGACCAGGCTGCACAACAGAGATGTTGCACCAATGCAACTATACCTAATTCTAGAGAACAATCTGAAAGGTCAGGTAAAGGGTTAGGACAACAGAAGAAGACCCTCTCCAAATTTTACGAAACTGGAAAGTCCTCTATCCTCCTCTATAATGTGGGTCTGTTCCACTGTGAACTGTCTTAAGACTTTAACTATAGCATTAATCATAAGGACACTGGAATTCACACATGTGAGTAAAAAATCATTACTGGCTACCCTATTACAACTTTGCATCCAAGAGGACAGTTTTAAAATCATGGAAAATCATGATTTATTCACTGAAATAACTGAAATAATGCAGTATGATCTTTTGTATGAGTATATTTTATTGTGTCCTGACACTAAAACCTTACTTTTTAAATACTTTAATACTATTTAATACTACAGTTATACTGTCTGTAGTGATATATTGTCTTTTTTGTTTTTCTTTTTACATGTTACAAATGTTCTGGCTGAAAGGCAGAAGAATTTGGACAAGGTGAATCAGAAAGCTCAACGGACACAGTGATGTCCTATTGGCCCTTCATAGCAGGAGGAGCAACAATTATTATTTTTCTTCTTGTGGTCATGGTGTGTTGCATTGTGTGTAAACAAAATAGTAAGTATATCATCTCAGTTCTGAATAACTTATAAATTTGCAATGTTTGCATGCTCAGTAAAGTAACAATTTCTTTCTTTCAGAAACATCAGATCAACCATATTATGCAAACAGCCAGCAAGGTAAGCCATTCACAGTATTCGTCCATGCACAGCTATGCTACCGTTTTCGGTAACACATGGTCTCATGAATCTGATCAAGTTTCAAGTTTTAAAAGATGGTGACGTCCTGTTTTAATCATTGTCTTTCTCTCATTGTGATGATAGTTCGAGATGCCAGCAAAGATCAAATCATCTATGGTGGGTTTAATGAGTTTTTCTTGTTTTACACATATAGTAGGTTATAATACTAATATTTAATAAACATTAATGCTGTTAGTAAAAAGCATGACCAGATTTTTTTTATCAGAGACATTATAGTTATTCCATTTCTGCTGCAGAGAATGATCAAGAGTTAAGGAAAAATACCTCCAAAAGGAAAAGTGAGTAATAAATAAATAAATAACATAAATTACTTTTATTATGGAAATATTGACAATAAATTAAAATGTTTTTTACTTCTTTGCAGGACAGTTTTCATCAGTTTATATCAACAGGCCTGAAAATAAGGTTGCAATTTACGTGAACAGTGCAGCACAAGAAGAGGAGACGTATGCAAACTGCTCTGACCATGATTATGAAAATGTGGAGTAGTCTGAGAGGACATGACTGCAGTACTTCATTCTGTGTTTTTTTTCTTTTGTGCACACTACTAACTTAAGTGGATTGATGATACATATAAAGACATTTCAACATTTCAGGCGTATTCGGGTAAGACACATATAACTGAAAATGGAATGATCTGATAACATTCAGGGTGACAAAACCATTGTGGGACAAAGTCATTTGAACTCCAGTATATTGACCAAATCTTGTATTTGTATTTGTCAAAATGGCAGCATCTTCTTCAAAACAGTTAATAAAATATTGCATTTTTAAAATTGACCTCTTTGCAAACTTTGTCCACAGTGCTGAATAGTCATGACAATTTGTTAACTGCATGTTACGTTTAATAACTAACGAATAATATATTCCTGATTTTTCAGTATTTCATTTAACTTAGAGCTAAATGCAGGTCATAGCCTACATCACAAATCTATCAATGAATGAAATTGTGATTCTAACACTTATTTCACAGACACTTGCATACATGTTTTGCCCTAATTTTATTTCATTTTTTTTTTTTTCAAAGAAATATGAGGTTCCTGTAAATATACTATCCTTGTTTATATATGAGTGATTCTATAATTGGAGATACATTTTGCATTTCAAAAAGTTAAGGAAAAATTCTGTTCACTAACAAATTCTTTCCAGTATCTTATTGAAAACATATTCAATTTTAATAATTCAGTGCTTTTAATGAAAAAACAATTTCTTTATAGTATTGTTTGTCAACTCTGTTACTGTCAGTTCTGTTACATACTGTCAACATTGTTACTCTACCTTGGTAACAGAGTTTGACAGTAACAGAATTGACCATTTTAAACTTTTTAGCCAAAAAACATAAGTTAAATAAATGCTAAGAGCACAGGGCACTGATGAAATCAAAGACTTTTAAACAACCCACTGTGTCATCAGTGATAAACTGTTTTGCATTTGATATTGTGGTAACAATGTTGATGTTTTACAAAATAACTCTTGGTGTAAGAACTTTTTAGATTAAAATATTTTCTCAGAGAGAGCACCCATACCTTTCAGGTCTTCATATCTTATAACTGAGGGAAAGTGACATCATTTTATGTATCTTACATAGTTGTGGGAGATAATTCCACCAATTTAAAGGCAATGTATTAACAGAACAGTAACAGAATTGACACAAGATTTATGGACACACATTTTTGTAAGATAAAAGTTATTTTTTATAATTTAATTTTGTAGAATTAGGAAAATGACTATTTAGGGCTTTTATAAATAAAATAAATGAAATATTACCAAAAGAAAAGTAATTTTTTTTTACACGATACATGATGGAAAAAATACACTGACTAATTTGGACTGCAAGAAATCATGATTTTCAGAGACACTTTTTACAGACAATATTATATTGTTATGGCCTGTAACATCTTGTGATCCACAACAATGAGTAACAAATTATTAAAATAATTAAAAATATAACCATTTGAAAAATGTTGATTTATTTTTTTTTTTTTTTTACTTTGGACACCAAATGTACCTGCAATTATAGATTCGCCCATATAGTTTCTTTTCATGGTTTTCCTAGTTACTCACTGTATTCAGAACAATGAAGTCTTGGCTAAACCAGATGCATTTGTACACTGTAACCCAGAGGTGGGGGACTCGAGTCACATGACTTGACTCGAGTCAGACTTAAGTTGCACATTTTAGGACTTGAGACTTGCTTGACAAATATTAACAAAAGACTTGACTTGACTTTGACTTGACATTCATGACTTCAGACTTGACTCGGACTTGAGTTAAATGACTCGAAATAACTTGTCTTTTGTTTAATAAATATCTGTTTTTGAACGCACCGCAACCTAACCACGTGACGCAGCAGGCAAGCAGGGAGAGCTATCGTGAGCTCTCTCATGGACAGAGCATGTTGTGACTGAACATGGAAGGCGCTATGCCAAGAATAATTAAGTAAATAATAATAATAATAACGTTTTGGATATGTTAAGAGTTGACTTTGAATTGGTTTTGTGTTCATTAAACAGAAAATTGGGTTAAAATCAGTGCTGTCAACGTTTTCCAGTTTAACGTCAAAAATATTTAACGCAAACGCAGCATCCGTTTTTTCTGTCATCCTTTGGCTAGCATTACAAATATGATCACGCTCTTATTCATGCAAATGCTTTTAAACCATTTAAGCGCGCAAAAAGAGAAATAGAGAACGCGCTGTCTGAATGTCCGGTCACACACACGACGCACAGAAAGACGCGCGCCAGAATGTCACACTTGAACGAACAATAACACATAATGCCAAAAATGTCCGTTTTGTCGAGTATCCTCATTAGAGCAGCCTAGAATGAGTTAAATAAAGTCTTAAACAAAAGTAAATAGTTGTGAGAAAGTGGGACGCGCGTGAGATCCGCGTCAAGTGAGGCAGATCTTAAAGTGACAGCAACCAATGCTGTCTGTCATTGAAGAACAAAGGTAACAGAGAAAATGATTACATTTAATTTTTTGCAAGTGCAATGCATTGTAAATGGTTATTCACTGTTTATAAGGAAATGTCAGCTTTTTTTTTTTTTTTTTGCAATAGCACTTAGTATGTGTATAGTGTCTAATAATTGGTCTTCAGTGTTAGACTTTGAGTGAAAAGCCTATGGATAGTTTATGGGGATGCACATAAATATATTGTATACACACACACACACACACACACACAAAAATCATACAGGCTTGCGAACCCAACCATGCACATGCAAACTCATACACGCACACACATTCATTTATTTATTTTTTTAATTTTAGATTTTTATTGTATTAACAACTCAGCTGTATGTGGACACCTTTTGAGTAGAAATGCATATTGCAATTTTTTTTGTTGCAAATAAAACTCCCATAGTCCATAACTACTGTAGTTTTAACTTATTTTATTATAAATTCAGTTAAATCATCAAACATTTGTATGACTTGCCAGTGACTTGTTTGACTACGACTTGACTTGAATTGCTTGAGACTTGAAGGTTAAGACTTGAGACTTACTTGTGACTTGCACATGTGTGACTTACTCCCACCTCTGCTGTAACCATCGGAATAGAAAAGTACTGTATATGACGTGTTATCGGTAGTGACGTGGACGTAACGTTACACTTCCGGAGGTGTGCCGCCCGCGATTACTGGAAGTTAAAACAAAATTGGGACAGAATTTGAGCATTTAGCTATGTAATGTGGACGGTTTATTTAAACATAAACGCAGTAAAGGTAAGACACCCTATGAATCCTTCCCCAAAGTTACAGTTAGATAATGCACGGATAATGCAGTAGAAAGAGCCGGACTGTGCTGCCTTTTCTCACGTGTTAACCACCAAAACATTGTTGACAAACCATAGAGCTCTCTTCATGGTTTACTGTCAACCACATTTTGCTGTCAAAATGTGCATGACATACAGATAGAAGTTTTCTTTGATTCGCACACTGTACCTATATTAAAATAACTAATTATAAACTAGAAGTTTTGTTCTGCAGGTGTTTGAATGGATAAGTTTGTAACACGGCACAGAAAAAGATCAGCTGTTGAGGCAGATGAATGGAAATCAGAGGAACCGATCAAGAAATGCCAAGAAGATGAGTGTGAGGTGGAAGAGGAGTTTTCTCAGCCCATTCCCTGGCAGAAGTTTGAGGCAGAGGGACTGGACTGTGACTACAGTTTGTTATTTGACAAAGAGGAGGCTGATCGCCTGTTTAACCAGCTAGAAGAGGAGGTGGTGTATTTTACAGGTATTTCTTATTATTATCAATGTTGAAAATAGTTGTGCTGCTTAATATTTTTGAGGAAATTTTAATTTTTTTTTAATTTTTTTTTTTCAGGATTCTTTGATGAATAGAAAGTTAAAAAAAAAAAAAAAAAAATCATATTTTGTAACAGTGTAAAACTATTTATTGTCACTTTTAAACACTTTAATGCATCCTTGCTGAATAAAAGTATATGTTTTAAAAAAAAATCTTGCTGACCCCAAACTTTAGTACGGTGGTGTATTTTGGCATTAGATACAGGAAACATACAGGATGTGTTATCTAGTTAAACAATGTAACTTCATTTTTATATTTGTACCAAATGCTGTGTGCCATATTAATATAGCACCGTATCCTGTTGTCGTTTGGATGGTGATTGTGTTAGTTTCCAGTCAGTGTTTGAAATGTTTTGTGTTTCCATTTTCTCATGTGACAAAGGTGACAAAGCTAAAGTACAAGTGTATGGAAAGTCATACAGTGTTCCAAGGAAGCAAGCGACATATGGGGACGAGGGACTGATGTACTCTTTCTCTGGAGTCCATCTCCTTGCTAAACCATGGACTCCTACTTTGGAACACATTCGAGATGCTGTTACCAAGGCAACAGGACATACATTCAACTTTGTTTTGATAAACAGGTAATTCAACTCTCTGCTGCTGACACGTAGACATCACTGTCCTACCTATGAGCCTGAAGTGTTGCGTTGCTTAACATACAAGTCGTGTTCTTTCAAAATGAGCAAAGTATGTTTATGGTTTACATTAGGTATAAAGACGGTCACGATCACATTGGAGAGCATCGGGATGATGAACGGGAACTCGATCCTGCCTGTCCTATTGCCTCTGTATCTCTAGGAGCTGTCCGTGACTTTATTTTCCGACATAAGGATGCACGAACTGGTTCTAGCAAACGTCAGATTGAGCCTGTAAAGCTGGAGCTGGCTCACGGGAGTCTTCTGCTCATGAACTATCCCACAAACACATACTGGTATCACAGTCTTCCAGTCAGAAAAAAGGTCAAAACACCACGCATCAACCTCACTTTCAGACGCATAGTGAAAAACAGACAGAAAACTGGCATTAAAATGGAGCGATTGTTCTCTTAGCATCTTACCAGGTATTGCTGTGGGCCATGTTAGTTGTTCTAACATGTCGGAAAGCTAGTGAGCACTTTTCACATTATCACATGGTTCTGGGCATTTAATCCATGGTTAATCTTTGTTGTTTTAGCACATTCAGACATATCTTGCACACTACGTTATCAGTTTATATTAACTATGCATCACTTTCTGTTAGTCTTCATGTTATGATTTATTAGTCTTTACACTAGATCACGTGCAGCAAAAATGGACTATGATCTAAGGAAATCAAGCTTCAAGCTCATCTTTACTATTCAGAGCATATTCAGGTTTGATATTTGGCAACAAAATGAACTTTCAAGAGCATTCAAAGGAAATATTTTCTTTTATTTGTTTTTGTTTTTTGTTTTTTTAGAAAACCAATAAACTACATGTGGAATAAATAGGATAGACACAACCATACTTCTGTACAAGACATTTCTATTATAGACTGGGAAAGAAAAAAACAATATGGTCCCAATGAATACATTTTGCTAAAAGTTTCAAAGATTGAACTACAGAAGGCAATAGTTTGGCGAAATACTGTGGCAAAAACATAAGGGTAGCAAAAACGTAATCGTATAAATATATACATTTTATTTTTCAAGCATACGTAACAGAGTAATTTCGAGAAATTCATACTTAGTGTTTACATTCCAGCACTGCTGGACTGAGTATGAGGTATTCGCACAGCTGTCTACCCATAACCTGCCTGTGTTACAATCTAATCAATGTCACGTTTTTCCTTGGACGACGACACATGCAGTCAGTACAGTTGCTGCTAAAAGAAACAGTAATTTGACATATCAAAATTATGCAATTATTGTATCCCTTGTGTATATTGGAAGGTTGTAGTGCTGTTGAAATGGCAACCAGCATTTCAAAGCTTGGTTTGAACTCCACAGTTTAACTTGAGCAGTAGTGAAAACGAACATTTTCGGCTTACCTGGATATTTAAAAAAAAAAAAAATCAAAAAAAAAAAAATCAAATGAGAACTAAAATGTGGGCACTTTTGGAGAAGTGTGTAGACAGTCAAAAACAAGACGAAGAAAAAAAAAAAAAAAAAAACATTCCTCTTCTCAGTAACACAAATGCACTCAACCAAGCAGGGCCTATGCTACAAGCTATGGTCTTCACAGGAGAACTTGTATAACTTGTGACTAGTACCATTTGCAGTATTTTATTTTATATTTAGCTACTTATGGTGAAATCTCTCTAAACTACAGCAGCAGAAATCAGTTACTTTCACCGTGATTAAAAAAAAAAAAAAACAGTGTGTTGACCTTCCTGAGTGAACAAGAAAAGGTGATGATACAAATTTTTAAAATCACAAATGGCAGTTGACATCAATGCCAGTTTGGAAAAACTATGGCAGTTCCAGTACCGTTTCAATTGACAATACTAATCTTGGCAAAAGAAACAGCACGTAGTGATTGTAGGGCAGCATGAACTGTTTTAGGATCAGTACAATATCTCACAGCTTGATTCATTACCTTAACTCATACAAAGATGATCCAGACATGCCCTCTACACTAAAAATGACCGCAAAAGACAGGTTTCTGGCTTAAAGTGAATAGATGGCAGTAGGGAAGAGTGAAGAACTGAAGAAAAAAACTCCTTTATGTTGTGATGTGTTTCAGGATAAGAGATTGGGATAGCAAATGCATGACAGCTGGCAGAAGATAGTTAACTTTCTTCAGAGGATGAATCGATTTTCCCTTTTTTACTTGGGGGAGCACCATCTTCCAATTCCTTCAAAAGAAATCCATTGAATCAGTTATAAGAAAAACACAGATCTCTGACTGAAAAAAAATGTTGCTATTTCTACTTAAATTCTCTTAAATTATTAAGGAATTATTACTTTTTTGACCTTAATGCAAGTGACACTGTTAGTATGTACCTGGGCTGATTTGGAAGAGTCTAAAAAATGCTCTGAATCCCCATGTGACTTGCTGTCTCTTTTGGCTGTCCTAGACTCTGATGAGCAGTGGTTTGGTTCTGAAAAAAAAAAGTGCTATTAAAATAAACATCAAAGGATAGAAAAGAACTTGTAGAGGATTCATTGCAGTGACTAACCACTCTTATTATCCTGACCAGAAGAAGGCTGTTTGGAAGGATATTGGTCACTTTTCAAGTCATTGCTGTCACTCTGAGAAGCTGCCATGGGTTCAGGTGCAGGGCTAGTGTTGTTGCTGGTCTCCTGCTTCAATGGGGAGGAGTCTGCAATGGAGCTCTGGTTACTGTTATCATCTGTAGGTGAAAAACAGAAACACAATTAAAAAGGTGTGATAAAGGATTTGATTAATGTTTGGAAAAACTTTCAAACAGTATATGACATGTGCTAATTGTTGGTGAAAGGGTTAGTTCACCCAAAATTGAAAATTCTGTCATTAATTACTCACCCTCATGTCGTTCCACACCCGTAAGACCTTCGTTCATCTTCAGAACACAAATTAAGACATTTTTGATAAAATCCGACGGCTCAGTGAGGCCTGTATTGCCAGCAAGACAATTAACACTTTCAAATGCCCATAAAGCTACTAAAGACATTTAAAACAGTTCATGTGAGTACAGTGGTTCAACCTTAATATTATAAAGCGACGAGAATACTTTTTGTGCGCCAAAAAACAAGATAACGACTTTATTCAACAATATCTAGTGATGGGCGATTTCAAAACACTGCTTCATGAAGCTTCGAAGAATCTTTTGTTTTGAATCAGTGGTTTGGAGCGTCTATCAAACTGTCAAAGTCACGTGATTTCAGTAAACGAGGCTTCATTATGTTATAAGTGTTTCGAAATTTCAATGGTTCACCACTGGGGGGCGTGACTTTAGCAGTTTGATACGCGCTCCAAACCACTGATTCGAAACAAAAGATTCGTAAAGCTTTGAAGCTTCATGAAGCAGTGTTTTGAAATCGCCCATCACTAGATAATGTTGAATAAAGACGTTATTTTGGGGCTTTTTTTGGCGCACAAAAAGTATTCTCGTCACTTCATAACATTAAGGTTGAACCACTGTAGTCACATGAACTGTTTTAAATATGTTTTAAATATGTAGCTTTCTGGGCATTTGAAAGTGTTAATTATCTTGCTGGCAAGAGGCCTCACTGAGCCATCGGATTTCATCAAAAATATCTTAATTTGTGTTCTGAAAATGAACGAAGGTCTTACGGGTGTGGAACGACATGAAGGTGAGTAATTAATGACAGAACTTTAATTTTTGGGTGAACTAACCCTTCAAATGACAATAGCAAATGACATCAATTCAATTGGAAGAAAGGCAAACAGGCATTAATAATAAAAAAAATATTTTAAAATAGATAATTGGTGTGAAATTACAAGGTCATTTCTGGCTTACTTAACTTTTCATACATGCTTGGAAGACCAACTGTTTAGGAATCACAGAGATCACAATTTGGTGTATAAAAAATAAATAAATAAATAAATAAAATTTATAATAATTGCCAAGTAACAGAGTCTGATAAGGCTGTATGAGCATTATTTTGAGATGCGATTAGAGTGTGATAACTGTCAGGTCTGCAGCATTACCATGCATATCCATCATTCCAGGAGAAGAGCTGTTCTCAGGGGTCGTGACCTCAGAGCCATACTTGTCATCTTTGCCTTTCTTCTTGTTTTTGTTCTTCTGTGTGACATAAATATTTATTTTTTAAGCCATGTGAAGAATAGTGAAACATATCTAAAAGATATATTGCAAAATAAATGTTGGCTTTGTGTGTGATGCTACAACTAAAACATGTTATCATCTGGGCCACCAGCGACAAAAACAAAAAATTTTGGTACTAGTGACCTCAATCCCACTATGAATTTACCTTTTCTATTTTAAAAATAAAATTAATTATTCATATAAAAGAATTGGGAAAACAATTAATATCTTTTGGAAAGCGAGATTGAAAAAGATTTATCAGTTAGATCAACCAAAACATGACAATAATTAATTGGGTTATTGGTATTGTCTAGAATTGCAATAGAGCATTATAATGTCACTTACATCATCTGACTTGGGCTCTGTCACTGGTACCCACTTGTAGATTCGCAGTGACGTGTCACCAACAGTCACCCATTTCTTCTCCCTGGAGATGCATGTTTTTGTTGGATATCAAAGACAAATGAGGCCGCAAGCAAATGAGTTTAACAGAGGATACATTTACATTTAGTATAGGCATAAGAAATATCTGCAGAGGTATTGGTTGTGTAAAAAGTATTTCCAGAATATGCAATGCAACTGATAACATATTATCAATGCATCTATAATAAACTATTTTTACTCTTTTTGCAATAGTGTACAATTTTGCAACCGTATGATTGTGTAGAACAATAATTAAACTAAATAAATTTAAATCATACCATTTAAAAATCACTTTTTACTAGCTCACAGATAAGGAAAATTTTAGATTAGGAAAATCACACTTATGTTATGAGAAAACTATTTTTTTTCTTATTTAACTCTGGATATTTTTTTTTAAGTTTAGAAAGATACTGTTGTTGTGGTTATTGTTAATCTCATAACCATTATCCTGGAAAATTTATTTTAAGTTGAACTGAAGTTTAAGCAGTCTTCAGCAGTTCTTGATAAGTGTGAAAGTGCAGTCGAAGCTGAAGCTCCGCGCTGAGTTTAAACCCCAGCGCGTGGATAAAACTCTTCTCACGCTCCGTCGCTCGGAAGCGCGAGTCACTCACTCACAGATGAGATGAATGAGTCAAACGCCCGTTCAGCGGCACTTTTTGTTTGGTACGGGCGTTTGACTCTAGTTCATCATGTCAGCCCGTTTGGTTACTATTCAGCCGGCATTACAGGCTCAAACAGCAAAGCCTTCATGTGACTGCAACGAAATGGCTTCTAGGTTCAACCCACATAAAAATTTAATGGAAGAAAAATGCGACGTACATTTTTCCTAACTAATTTTTCAAAAGCCGACAAAAACAGCAGCTGCGCGAAGAAACGCAGAAACGGGACATCTGACTTAAATTGGAGTGGAATAAACGCTCTCTTTCCTTTCATTTCATTGTTTCTCGTTGTCTCTCCTCCCCCACAGGCTGTCTGTACTGTTCGTTAACGGGTAGACGCTCTCTCTTACCATTTCCGCACTTTTTCAATTGCAGCCATAACCCGCTTGATGTCATCTTTCGCCCTGCTCCGCGTCTCCGCTCGAACCGACCTGCCCGACATTACTGCTGTTGGTAAAATATCTTTTTGCTCGCTGCCTGTTTAGACACAATGCGAATGCACATAGCACAGGAGAGAGGCGGGGTTTGTGCGCCTGCGCTAAAGCCAAATGCCCTCGAAGCATGAGAGACACGGTCAATGCGGGTACGCGTTTCAATCCTTTGTTAGCGAACAGAGAAAGGAAAACGATATTTTAACAGATTGCTGAACAAGTCGATCAGATCGAAACAATGGCTACGACATCCACACGCGTTTTACACGTTTCTGGGGAAAAAATGGAGACTGAATCGACAGTATATTGTCAAACAACGTTTATTTCCGTATGATTTTATCTCTCTCTCTCTGCGTTTCAGAAAAGTATTAAACTCAAATGAAAATACACCGAAACAATAACATAGTAATCACAAAAGAACTGTTCAACATAATGAGCTACAAATCAAACAATTCTTTAATTGGATAGATTATACGTTTCAGAATGGTTGTGGACACTTAATGTATTATAGATCATGGCTGTGTTCTTGATAAAATTCCTGTGTGGCTGCAGAAAACCCCAAGACATCTGTGGCAAATGTCCCCATGGTAATTTTAGGGGGTAGTACACTTTCCAACAGAGACTCTGAAAGGGACACACACACAATAGTTGAGATTAAAACATTGGTACACTTTCACTACTATTTTAGTCAAACAGTCCTTCACCTTGAGAAGTTATCAAACTGTTTCTGGGTCCAAGCCTCTACTCCGTTTCAAATGAGAATACTATCTCAACAGCTATTTGAGCACTATTCATTTACAGCACTCTTAAGTTAAAGGGATAGTTCACCCAAAAATGAAAATTATCCCATGATTTACTCACCCTCAAGCCATCCTATATGTATATGACTATCGTCTTTCAAACGAACACAATTGGAGATATATTTAAAAAAAATCCTTAGTCCTCCAAGGTTTATAATAGTTGTGAATGGGGGGCTGCGTTTTGAAGTCAAAAATAATGCATCCATCCATAAAAAAAGCAATCCATACGACTCAAGGGGGTTAATAAAGGCCTTCTGTTGCGAAGCGATTCATTTTTGTAAGAAAAATATGTAGGAGTATTGTAAGCTTAGACGCCTCGCGGATCAAATAGGGCTGTGCAACAAATTTTAAAGGCTCTTCTTATATCAAAATCCTCTGAAATTTCTCTTTAAAAATTATTGTTTTAGACTTATAATCCTCTGCGCCTTCGCGTTCATCATTACATTGTGCGTCAGGTCAAAGAATACTCTTCCGCCACAAATCGTCTTGCGCATTCTGCGTACAGTTGTCCGCCACAAGCTAGTTATTTGAATTTATAAAGTTTTAAATATGGATATTTTTCTTACAAAAACGTATCGCTTCGCTTCAGAAGGCCGTTATTAACCCACTGGAGTCGTATGGATTACTTTTTTTTATGGATGGATGCATTATTTTTTACTTCAAATGCGCGGCCCCCCATTCACAACCATTATAAACACTGGAGGACTAAGGATATTATTAAATATATCTCTGATTGTTTTTGTCCGAAAGAAGATAGTCATATACACATAGGGTGGCATGATGGTGAGTAAATCATGGGATAATTTTCATTTTTGCGTGAACTATCCCTTTACGAAGCCAAGGTGTACTCTGGGCTCCTGGTGTCCTGGACACTGATATTTTAACAATTCACAAAAGATAAATCACTGTCTGGCCAAATGATATTTGAGCATAGAGATAAAGGTTATCACGATTTTTCAGTAGTATTATAGCACATTGTGAATGTATATTAGTACAGTTCATTGTTTGCTTTTGGAATCTGATAGAGTGTTTGGACCCAGAAACGTGTCCACTGAAATTTGGCCATCAGTATGGTGATTCACAGGACTTCTACATACCTGTGCAACTGCTTCCCTCTGCACTAAAACCTAAAAGAGTTGTAAAGCATTCAGCCAAGTCATCCTCTGTCATATGTTCACCTGAAATGAACATTAAAGTTACATTAAAGTAATTAATAATTTTTAATTACTTGTTCAAAATTATGCTGTGTAACAAAACTGTCAATGTCTTCATCAAAACCTCCTGAATTAGCTTTCTGTTTGTAAATGTGTCAGCAAAAACAGCACAAAATAATTTTGGGAATGTTTGTTTATCAGGTGTTTGTTTTTAAAGAGTATAATACAGCATTAACAATTAAATATACATTTGACAGCTTGTGTTGAGTGCCATGAGATAAAGAAACAGAAAATATTGTCATGCTTGTCCTGTGAGACATTTGTGAGTTTAACTTTAACCTATAGAAAATATTTTTTCACCGAAACCACAGCTTCTCGCCAGCCAAAATCTTTCTCAGTAAATTATAATAATTCTTTCTCTGGTATCTCATCAAATTACCAAAAGTAAAGTACTGTTAAAACTCATGAAAACATATTTACCTCTAGCCTGCAGTAACTCCAGCAGTTCGTCTCTGTCAATAGTATACCTGCCCTCCTCGTCTGCCTTTCCAAGCACCTGGAAGGCATTGCACAGCTCCTGTCTGGAAATGCCAGAGGCAGGTCTGTGGTTGATATACAGCTTAATGAACTCCTCCAAATCGATGTCCGTCACATAATTTCTGGTCTCAGCATAGCGGCTAAACTTCACCTCATTTTGCATGTCTTCCAGCTTCAACAAAACAAAACACAACCATGTGTTGACAAAAGATTGAGTGCTAGTCCACCAAACGATGACAGTTTTGTATGGTAGAGTGAATTGGTGATTGCAACAATGTTTGTACCTCTTGCTCTGTTGGATAGAAGCCAAGCGCTCTCATTAAGAAGGGCACATCAGCTAGAGGGATATGTGTGGACACAAGCCGTGTTTCCATGGTGTTGAGGTCCTGATTCTGTAGTTGACAATAGTAAAAATATTCCTCCATTTCCTAAAAGACAAACCATAAAAGTTGCTGTCTATTGGTAGGCCTGGTAACATGTTAAGCAAGCAAGCATTATGAAACCTCATAAAAATTTTTTGATTAAGTTGTAATTTTAACTGTAAAAATGCTATAGTAAAAACCTGTTAATTGGCTAACAGTAATTTCCCCTACTAAATGCGAGGAAAAAAATAATTTAACCTTACATTTCATGTAATTTTAAAGTAAAATATTGTTAAATGCACCATTTTTGGAAGTTAAAAAGAACAAATTATATTATAATTTACAGTGAAAAATCGTAAACTGACATTCCCAGAATTCACTGTATGACACTTCACATTTGATGGCATTTTGTTTAAAGGGTTAGTTCACCCAAAAATGAAAATTCTGTCATTAATTACTCACCCTCATGTCGTTCCACACCCGTAAGACCTTCGTTCATCTTCAAAACATAAATTAAGATATTTTTGATAAAATCCGATGGCTCAGTGAGGCCTGCATTGCCAGCAAGATAATTAACACTTTTAGATGCCCAGAAAGGTACTAAAAGACATATTTAAAACAGTTCATGTGACTACAGTGGTTTAACCTTAATGTTATGAAGCGACGAGAATACTTTTTGTGCAGCAAAAAAACAAAATAACGACTTTATTCAACAATATCTAGTGATGGGCGATTTCAAAACACTGCTTCATGAAGCTTCGAAGCTTTACAAATCTTTTGTTTCGAATCAGTGGTTCGGAGCATGTATCAAACTGCCAAAGCTGGCAATGGAGGCCTCACTGAGCCATCGGATTTTATCAAAAATGTCTTAATTTGTGTTCCGAAGATGAACGAAGGTCTTACAGGTGTGAAACGACATGAGGGTGAGTAATTAATGACAGAATTTTCATTTTTGGGTGAACTAACTCTTTAAGTAATTGTGTTTCTTAGTCTTTCTTATCAGTTATGTATATTAGGGTTTTACATGTTGTTCTGTAAATATGTTTACATTTTATTGGATTTTTTCTGTAAAAATGACAGGATTTTTTAATTTTTAGGATGAAAAGAGGTAAATGCCACTGATAGAAATTCTTGACCTAAATACAGGACAATGAGAAAAAAGAAAGCATTAAAATAGAGATCTCAAACCCTGAAGAGCTGTCCATCTCTCCCTCCCTCCAGAAGATCGTAGAAGGGCAGCATGTCTTTCCTTCCGAGAGCAGCTGATGCCTCCAATGATCTGCATTTTTGCAAATGAGTGAAAAGCAAAAACTAATTATGTGACCACATTTTGTGAGGTGACAGACACAATAAGCTGTATATAGTTAAAATTTCAAGTAGGTGTCTACCATCCTAAACAGCTTTTAAAATTCATGTACAATTAATATTATACACATATATTTTATGACATCATATTAAAGAAATAGTTTACCTAAAAACGAAAATTTTCTCATAATTTACTCACCCTCAAGTCATCCTAGGTATATATGATTTTCTTCTTTCAGCTGAACACAATCAGAGTTATATTAAATAATATCCTGGCTCTTCCCAACTTTGTAATGGCATTGAATAGTGCCCGAGGTTTTGAAGCTCCAAAAAGCACATCAATCCATCATAAAAGTAATCCATACTTCTCCAGGGGGTTAATAAATGCCTTCTGAAGTGATGCAATGCGTTTTTGTAAGAAAAATATCCCTATTTAAAACTTTATAAACTATAATCACTGGCTTCCGGCAACGGACAAAAACTCTGGCACTATTCAATGCCATTACAAAGCTGGGAAGCCAGGATATTATTAAATATAACTCCGAAGAAAGTCATATACACCTAGGATGGCTTGAGGGTGAGTAAATTTTGGGATAATTTTCATTTTTGGGTGAACTATTCCTTTAATTGAGCAACTATGGGATATATTATGACCTAGTAGATAAGTCAACTGCAAAAAACAGTTTACTTTTACATGGGACGAATGTTCTTCAAACTTACGACAAATTGAGCTCCCATGAAAAGACAGTGCAGTCTTGTCCTCCAGCAGTGAAAGCATATCTACCATCATAAGAGCAAGCCAGAGTTGAGACGCCTGTTGAGTGACAGATCATTGCAAAGGACTTGTGAGGGTTTCCATCCAGAGGCAGAATCTGAATGCCAACCTACATCAAGGAAAGAAAACAGGAATTAAAAGTAGACTTAATTATTAAATCATAGTAAAGGAAATAAAACTGGCATAATGGTTCATGCTGATACCAGCTAAGAGATCTTAGTAAGACATTAAAGAGTAGAGATCATGTTATATGTGTAGTTATTATCAAATGCATGGTTTGTTTATGAGGCCTGAAACACTTTATACCTTATCTTGTGTTATATATGCCATGTAACGAGAATTAGGGTCGCCATCCTTAGATGCAGGTAGGACAGCCATCTTTTTCACTGGAGAACCATAAGAGGGCCCAAAGAGTGTTTTTCTGTGCAGACAAAGCACACCATCACGAACAGATATACAAAAAAAAAATACCAGAAATTTGTTTATTTATCTTGTTTTATTTTGGATCAGATCAGTTTTTTTTTTTTTTTTTTTTAAAAAAGATTAGAAAAAGGAACTCAGATCTGCAGATCAACTGTGAAAACTGCTTAACAATATAGTAGAGTGAAAAAATATTTAATTTTAAATTCAGCACTGTTCATATCGGCATAAAATAATTGTACTGTGTAACAGTTAGTTCCAGTCCTCGAATTTGATTGGTCGAGCAGCGTTACAAGAGCGCTGCAACAGTTCAGTTCAGTACAGCACTAAGAATTTTTACTGTTGGTGTAAAATACGGCAGTAGGTAACGAGTCGCTAATGAGTGAGTCATTCAATCATTCACTCTCAGTGATTTATTCACACACACACACACAAATTATTTTTTCACACAACCAATTTGTTCAAAATGCAGATTCATTTAGGAACGAAAAACTGCTATGGCTTTGTTTGGAAATATTTTCGTAGGCAAAGCAAATACAGATAAATTAGCTATCACTCTGTCAGAGGTATGTTTAGTTTCATTGTGTTTTGGTTTGTTCTCCTTACCCTTGTTAGTTTCCTTGGTTTCTCATGAGTTAATAATTTCATTCACCTGTCGTCTAATTAGTTCCCTTGTTATCTCTGTGTATAAGTACTCTCTGTTTTGTTCAGTTTTTTTGTGGGTGAATTGTTAACATTATGTGTGGAAAGAGTTTGTTTCTCCTGAGATTCTCCTACGTCTTTCTGCTGTTGGATTAAAGACCATTTAGACTGAATTCTGGTATTCTTCGTGTTGGCTTACCCCCAGACCGTTACACACTACTTACATAATAATTACACTATATTGCCAAAAGTATTGGGACACCCCTCCAGATCACTGAATTCAGGTGTTCCAATCACTTCCATGGCCACAGGTGTATAAAATCAAGCACTTAGGCATGCAGACTGCTTCTACAAATATTTGTGAAAGAATAGGTCGCTCTCTGGAGCTCAGTGAATTCAAGCGTGGTACCGTGATAGGTTGCCACCTGTGCAATAAGTCCATTTGTGAAATTCCCTCATTACTAAATATTCCACGGTCAACTGTTAGTGGTATCAATTTGTAAGCAATTGGGAACAACAGCAACTCAGCCACGAAGTGGTAGGCCACGTAAAATCACAGAGCGGGGTCAGCACATGCTGACGTGCACAGTGCGCAGAAGTCGCCAACTTTCTGCAGAGTCAATAGCTACAGACCTCCAAACTTCGTGTCTCCTTCAGATTAGCTCAAGATCAGTGCGTAGAGAGCTTCATGGAATGGGTTTCCATGGCCGAGCAGCTGCATCCAAGTCTTACATCAGCAAGTGCAATGCAAAGCGTCAGATGCATTGGTGTAAAGCACGCCGCCACCGGACTCTAAAGCAGTGGAGACGTGTTCTCTGGAGTGACGAATCACGCTTCTCTGTCTGGCAATCCGATGGACGAGTCTGGGTTTGGCGGTTGCCAGTAGAATGGTACTTGCCTGACTGCACTGTGCCAAGTGTAAAGTTTGGTGGAGGGGGGATTATGGTGTGGGGTTGTTTTTCAGGGGTTGGGCTTGGACCCTTAGTTCCAGTGAAAGGAACTCTTAATGCTTCAGCATACCAAGACATTTTGGACAATTTCATGCTCCCAACTTTGTGGGAACAGTTTGGGGATGGCCCCTTCCTGTTCCAACATGACTGCGCACCAGTGCACAAAGCAAGGTCCATAAAGACATGGATGAGCGAGTTTGGTGTGGAGGAACTTGACTGGCCTGCACAGAGTCCTGACCTCAACCTGATAGAACACCTTTGGGATGAATTAGAGAGGAGATTGCGATCCAGGCCTTCTCGCCAACATCACTGCCTGACCTCAAATGCGCTTCTAGAAGAATGGTCAAAAATTCCCATAAACACACTCCTAAACCTTGTGGAAAGCCTTCCCAGAAGAGTTGAGGCTGTTATAGCTGCAAAGGGTGGGCCAACTCCCTAAGGATTAAGAATGGGATGTCATTAAAGTTCATGTGCACGTAAAGGCAGGCGCTTAAACTTTTGACAATATAGTGTATCTAATAGTTAAGAGTTAGAATGTCGAAGAGGACCATTTTATTTTTTTATTACCTCTTATATTGTGTTTACCCTAGCTATGCGTAAAATTATAATATATTATTTCAGCGTGTATTACTTCAAAAATAGAAGCAATAAAACCAGATTAATTTTCTTCCTTTTGGTCCATTTGGTTGACAGCCTATTTAATTATTTGGAATTCAAGAGACCTGTAAATCCACTTTATTTGTATTACCTCACTTAACATGAAGTCATCACTAAGTAATTTCCCATCACTTATGGATGATGACAAATGAACTTCAGATAAATCTTCTTTTTCTTTGTCCATAGTCCATAACAGAGATGTTTATCTTAACACAATTATTAACTTATTTCCTTTTTGGATCATAAGAATGCCATATTACTAAAATATCCTTGAAATCCCATTTTATTATCCAATTTTAGGTTTGTGTAATCATTTTTTCCATTTTAGTTTATCTACAAATCACATTTAGACAGAATGGTTTGGCTTTTGCTTCATTTGAAATTCTGCAAAAAACTAATTAACCAGATTGTTGTTTGTTATTTCAGTGACATTTCTATTTGTTCTGCCAATAGGAAAACTGCAAACCTGCACATTTTGGAGGTAGCATTGATGAGCTTCATCTTATACAGGTTGGAGGCTGCAAGGAGGAAGTTTTCAGGCGTCAAAGGAGGATACCACACCATGCAGGTGGGCACAGCACTCTGTTCGATCCGATCAGAACTCAAAATCAACAACTCATTTTCACCACTGTTCTGCAGATCATACTCCACCTGTTCAGAACAGACAGCATAGATGTGATATGTTTAACACAGTTTAACAAGTTAAAACACATAGGGAGCAAGATCATACAGGAAAACAGGGACTCACCAGCCTGCGATCCATGCCAAGAGAGAGCAGGCGAGGCTGATTGCTGTCTAAATCCACTCCAAATAGCAGGTCCTGAATGGGTTTATAATGTGAGTGGTGCCTGCCCTGGTACTTCCAAATCTCCTGGGTCCCCTCTTTACACCGTCGGAGCAACGTCACACTTTTCCCAGTGTCCTGACATAAGAGAAATACAAATGCAAATATGGATCTTCAAAACAAAGTGCCCTCATAAAATTTACTGTTACAGTCAAATTTTGCACAGTAAAAAATACACAATTTTAAGAAGTTATTTGTCAGCGATTTTTTAAAATATTTATTTTTCCCTGAGGTCCACTTAGTAACATATTCATGCCAGAAACAGTCATATTTTAGTTTTTCATTTCACATTGTTTCACATTGTGACAGGTTCACAAAACAATCTGTGCTGAAATGTGCTATACAAACAGAACTAAAACAAAAATGCTACTAACCGCAGCAGCCAGGTAGCATGAGTCCTGAGAGAAGGTGAGATGGGTAATGCTGTCCTGACTGTACTGCAAACACTCTTTACCGTCACTTTGAAGTGTACAGGCATCAACAATCTGCAAAGCCCCACTGGCAAAGCCCACTGCCAAGTAAAAACCTAGAACAGGGCAAATTCACACAGATGGATTATCTATAATCGCATTTTGTGACATCCTCCATACAAACACAGTAGTTTTTAATAGGTAGTATGAATGCAATTTCAGTCACTTCATGTCTGAACAGTCTTAAACTCTTGAATCAGACAATGGATCAATAAAGCTGAGCTAAAACATATTATCTATGAACTGTATTATAATAACATGAGTGAGATCTTGTTTTGTAGTTCACCTTGTGGATCGTAGGTAATGCACTGGATCTGTTTGTGGGGCCGGAAGACCCTGCTGCAGACTGCCTCTTTACGCTCATAATCCCAAACCTTGATTGTGCCGCTGTGGCTTCCCATAGCTACTAGTGGTTGTTTGGGATGGCAGGCAACTGCTTCCAGAGGTTCTGCATGTTCCTTCAGAAGGGTCTGTAGAACATTTCTCTGTGCATTTACATGTACTACAGTTGCACAAGTAGTAGAAAGAACAACATTTCTGTAATTGGAAGGAAGAAGAGAAACATTTTATTGCATTGCAGAGTTAGAATATAATAATGTTGCCTCTATAGTTCTGCCTCCAATGATGGTATAAACAGATGCAAAGGGATAGCAGGGATAGTTAGTACCATACTTTAAAGGGATAGTTGACCCAAAAATAAAAATTCTGCCATCATTTACTCACACTCATTTTGTTCCAAACCTGTATGACTTCTTTCTTCTGTGGAACACAAAAGAAGATATTTTGAGAAATGTCTTCGAATTTTTTGTCCATACAAATGGAAGTCAACTGTCGCCAAAACTGTTTAGTCAGCAGGATTTTTCAAAATATCTTCTTTTATGTTAAGGAAAAGAAATAAAGTAATACAGGTTTAGAACGACATGAGGGTGAGTAAATGATGACAGAATTTTCATTTTTGGGTCAACTATCCCTTTAAGCATACTCACACTGACTAAATTTACTCTGTATATGTACTCAGTTATACAGATGGGTGCATCCAATCTACACACTGCACTCTTGTTAGCAGTTTTAGCTTTTAACTGATTACTTGAAATGTATCTCTCACTTATTGCTGAGGTATGTATGTGTCACAAAAATTAAATATGGGAACTTTCTTCAAAACATCTTTGAATGAAATAAATGCTATAATGTTTAAAAACACAATAATTGATATATATATATATATTGTTATGGTGCATTTATCATGATAAATATTAGATCTTTTTTGAATTTCTCACCTCATGACAAATGGTTTGGCATGAAGTGTGCAGTCTTTTGGATATCCCAGGCTGCTAGTGGAAGGCTTTTCTTTGGAAAAGGAGATGGATCTGATGGGATCCAAGCTAAACTCATTGTACAAGTTGATGAGCTTGAGATTTCCATCATAGAATTTGATGTGGCCATTCACGTCGCCTGTTACTATGAAACTTGACAGAGAACAAATGTAGACACTTATACAGATATGATAATTGCGTAAAATAATGTCAGACAGAAAAAACAACAAATACATAGCAAAGTGTAACTTTCAACAAGTGTAAATGTAACAACCTTGCAGTGGCAGGGAGGCTGATGTGTATCACATCATGATCATGATTACCTTATTAGGATTTATTTGAAAAATCCTAATGCATAAATTTGCCATATACTGTATCTGTGTGTCATATATACCTGTCAGTCAGAGTCAATACAGTGATCGCTTCCTTCTGGAGAGGCACAAGTTTTATGGCTTTCCTCACTATGGGCTGACAAGAGACAGACTCGGTCTGCTTGTCCCAGAGAACTATGTTCCCAGCTGAGGTGGCTGTAAGAGCCTGCACACTGTCGTAGTGGAAGATGGACTGGCTCAGGGAACCTAGCACCATATTGAATGTCTGAATGGGGACAGATTTGCAAAAGGTCAATGCCAAAAGCAGAGAAGAAACCTTCACAACAGCACACACAAATTTAACCTGATGAAAGGTTGTTCTGCCAACCTTGTCAGTAATTTCAGGAGCCGAGTATTCCAGATGTCCTCTTTCCTGAGCAACAGAATTCATTGTTATATACAAAGACAATTGAAATAGTAAATCAGTAACACAAATAAATAATTCCTACCCAGTTGTAGAAGAGAACCTGAGTGCTACTGTTGCTAACCAACTGTGTGCTGTCAGAAGGATTGAAAAGTATTTGATTCTGGAAAAACATGGAGAATGTTTATATGATGTTAGATGCATTTAAAGCTGACTGATAGCTAGTATTCATAAAGAAAGAATAACATTTTTTAAATTAAGACATTGCTGCTTTTGTGTTGCCTCAGCATAATAATAATAACCACATCAAAGCACAGTTTTGCAACATACCTGGCAACCATATTTTGGGCTGAGGTCCACTTGACATTGTGGACTGTCACTTTCATCTGTCCAGTCCCAAATACACACTCGCTGATGCACAGAAAGAAAAAGTACATAGGTGAGTGTATTTGTAACTGGTGAAAATATTCTGTGATTTCATTTGACCTTTTTATAGTCATCGTCTTTATTAAGAACATTTCAGTTAATAAAGGTTTCATTTTCATTTTCATTTCCCTAGGATCAACGTCTCTTTTGGCAAGTTTAGTATGAGTTCTGTATGCCGGAAATACATGGCTCCTGGAGGGTGCATCTAAGATGACATAATATATCTACAGTGAGGTTACGTAGGTTATGTAGGATACATATAATATAATATAAAACGTTATGTTTTACACCTGTACTGCTCCAGCTCCAACAGTCGCCAGATATTTTGAATCCTTTGATAGTGCCAAGGCAGAAACTCCACACTCTGGATGACAGTCAAACAATGTCCGCACAGGAATCCTACAACACATGTTATGGATCGGCATGAATTGAAAATTATTTTGTAAGTGCATGTTATAGATCTTATTCTGAATGATTCATCCATGTATATGTTTCTTTTTCTTTTTTTTAAATGTTGACCTTGTAATTCTTAATCAAAATGTCTGTTGAAAAAACACACTTCTCTCTGGTGATGTATGCCGAATTTCTCCAATCATTTAGTCTGTTTAAACAACAACCAATGGATAGAAACAAGTCCCTCTTTACCTTTATTTCTTTTTCAATAATCTGTTTTACTTCGATATACGTCACAATACGGAAGAAAAGATCTGTTGCTACTTTTGTTTCATCACGACTTTAACAGGTTTTTTGAAAATCATATTCGAGATAAGGGCAGATTTACAAAAACAATATAAATAGATTGTATAATCATATACACATACATATATTCATACATATAATAATATTTGGGTCAGAGTTACCCTGTATAAGCATCCCATATGATAACAAGACTCTCTCGGCCCATGTCAGCTGTCACCAGCCAACGCCTGTCTTCACTAGCACACAAACATGTGATTGGACTGCAGTGGCCCTGTAGACACCAAACAGCACAAAAGCAACATGTTTAAAATCAAATTTTAGGCTTTATATTACATTTTACTTTCTTAGTTTGTAGCCACATGAGCCTCCTACTTGTAACAGATGCTGAGCATTAGAAGTGTGATCATACACGACAGCAACATGAGCACAAATATACAAGATGACAAGCTTATCTTCGTCCTGCAGGCTGAAAACAGGTAGGGTTTGGTTGATCCCATAAGCCCAGTCAAGGAGCTGCAATTGCAAAGATCAAAGTTTTAGATAGCTCCTAAAGAAACTTATTGTAATTATATAAAACTCTCATGCATAATACAGTACATGACTTCTTGTCATTGTGAAATATAAAATATTTTTAGTTTTAGATACTAATATCTGGACTAAGTAATTCAAGTAAATAAAAGGGTAATTTTATCAAACCATTACCAGTGGGTGAGTTTTGGTTCTGGTCTCCTTGGGAATGACAGACAATGATGTGGCTGTGTAAACTTGTGAATCCTCAACATTCTCTCTAAGACTGGACAGTTCACTTCTTCCTTTCCCAGCTTCTCGTACTCCTTCATCTTCATCATCTAATTCTTTCTTCATATGATTATCTACTGTGCTTTTCTGCTCCCTCGCGCCTTCAGTTTCTGCATCTGTCTTAAAAGACGTCTCGTTTGCCGTTGACATTGCTCGTTGTGACTTGTGGGAGGAAAGCTGGAGAATTTGGTCACAACCAGAATCACGATGTTACAGATTAAACCGCTAGAATCTCTGCGCGTGTCGGTTAGCCAGGCTAATTTAGTCTCTCTACTGCCGTAGAAAAATGACCTATGCTACTATGCTCTTGATTTTTAATAATACTTGTTTGTAATCTTACAAATACGAATGTCTCGCACATATATACGATGAAGTTGTTCTTTACCTATTCAGTCTAATTACCCACGCATCACGTTGCTAAGATACGGTCACGTGGGGGGGGGCAAGCTTTGCTGATCTAGAGGAAAATCCCTTATAAAAGGAAGTAGGCTACTGAAAAAAAGAGTGTAATAATAGGAAATGTATCAGCATTAATGTTGAAACCAGTTGTGCGGCTTAATATTTTGAAGAAAACCGTGAACCTTTTTTAAGGATTCTTTGATAAATTCTTTGATAAGAACAGAATTTATTTTAATTTTAATGCATCCTAGCTGAATAAAAGTATTTATTTTTTAAAAAAAATCTTACTAGCACCAAACTTTTGAACGATGTTTTGTAGAATATGTATATATATAGAGAGAGAGAGAGAGAGAGAGAGAGAGAAAATATGTTGTCACAATATAAACCTACCACTAAACAGGGAATTCTTAGACTTTTAAGCAAAATATAAACAGCAAAACAGTTAAGAACTACTAAACAGTTGATGAAACAGCATAAACAACACAGCTCAACCTGTATAGGCCTATGTAGTTGACACTACTTACCTAAGTGTATGCCAGTGTTTCATTTCATTCTCTTGATTACCAAACAGCTATTAAAAATACTGTATATGTATTATGGCAGTTTAGAGTCACATCACATGTCTAAAAGCAACATACACAACCATTGCTAGAGTTTCACTGTAAACAAGCACTTATGCAATTGGACTTTTTAATTCAAAATATTTACTGAGATGTAGCCCTTTTACACAGTGTTCCAAATTATTATGCAAGTGACATATCAGTAGGATTTCAGTACAATATACACTCAGATCTTTAAAGAGTATGTTACAATAGGTTTAGAAATACATTTTCAAACAGTTTTATTGCCGTGGAGTTTTTGCAGCATGGGATAGTGTGTTGTCCTGCATGAAAATCCTTTTTTTTTTTTCAGAAGGCGCAATTCTTTTTATACCATAGCAGAAAATGGCCAGGTATAAACTCCACATATCTTGCAGAAGTCATTTTGACACCTTCAGAGACCCTAAAGGGACCTTCCATCTTACTTTCCTACATTCCAGCCCAAATCATCACCTGACACCTCCTTGCTGACATCACAGCCTTATTGGAATGGGGTGGCCATTCACATACCATCCAGAAATCCATCGAGACCATCCATTGTAGTACAGCATTTGTCAGTGAATAAAACTATTTAAAAATGAGTCTTCATTTTTAAGGGTTAAGGGTGGCAGAACTGCCAGCCTGCATGGAGAGCTTCTTGAGACTCCATAGACACTTCATATAGCTGTTTGCTGCTCAACAGTGGCTTTTTTTATACCTGCCCCTTTAATACAATTAATTTGTTTGACAGAAACATTCCTTAATAAGCCTTTATCTCACTGAGTTCTTTTGTGATCTAAATCACTCACAAATCTTTTGATAGTTTGATAATCTCTATTCAGCTTTCGCAAAATAGTTGTTTTCATTCATTTTGCAAGACATTGCACCATTCAGCTATACAATGTTTTTGAACATTGCTTTGACTGTCGAATTATGGATTAAAAGACATTTAAAACTTGGATTAAAACAAACGATCAAACGAATAAAATGATCAGAATAACTGCACAGTTCTAAAGGAATTTAACAGTGGGCACTATATTACATCAGTCACCTGGCCTACTAGTGTCAAAGCGCAAACGCTCAAAGTGATCGGTGCATTTGCGCAAAGTAGTGCGCTATACATTAGAGCAGTGTTCCTCAAAACTAACATTCATCCATTTCCAGTATTAACTAAATGACGTATCATGCTTCAAGCATATTTACAGTAATTACTGGTGATCATTTCTCTTTAGAACAAACAAAACCGATAAAAGGAGTACACACATTCCTGGGATGTGTATAAATATATATATATCCTTCCGCCACTTTTTGTGGCTTTTCAGACTGTTTAGGTCTATCGGTCAGTACTGAAGCCCCGCGTGAACTGTGTATATCATAGAAAATATCGCACTTAAAATAACAAAAAGCGAAATTACCGGGTTGGTATTTTTGTTGACATCTAAAACATATGGATCGTCCTCACTTTGGTTTTAAAACGGACTAAATTGTCTCTGTTGAGTAGGGAAAAAATCAGCAGAGCTAGCTGAAGTAGCAGGCAGCATTAGTGGATACTTGAATAACTGGAGGAGTAGCTTTACACGTTGGCTGTCACTAGATCAACTGTCAGCTAACACGGCAAATAACATATTCCGCACTCGTCCGCGGTGTAAAACGTTTTTTTTTTTCAAACAGTCAGAAAACTCTGCTCAAGCTGTCGTTTATGGGATCACCATGTCCATGAAGCCGCAGGCCGGTGGTAATCGCAAACCCGGCGGAAGCAACAGCGGAGCCGCTGCGGCCTCCGGTACCGGGGGAGCAGGAGCAGGAGGAGGCGTCGGACGCCAGAACATTGGCAGGTGGGTTCCGAATCTGCAACATAACGGGGTTTTAATTTGGAGGACGGATGAGCGTGAACCAACAGGGGGATGCGGCATGCCCGCACTTGTGTCGTAGTTTAAAAACGCAGGTTGTGCGTTTGCAGTGGTCGGGATTGAGCGCAAGTAGGCCGATATAGGCCAAGTTCTCAGGACAGGCATTCATTCACACGTTAATGGACACAAACTCATTGCGGTTATAAAATATCAGCTGATAGCGGACAATACGTTCGTGAATATTTGAGAGGGGCGTGTTGTCTGCTGTGGTGAATACGTTCAGGATGAATTGCCTTTTTGCCGGTGAAATATGCCTGTGCCAGCTTTGCCCCACAAGACAGATGCATTTTTATCGTTTCGGAATGTATTATAGTGGGATTGAACGTGTTTGACATTTGAGTAACGTTCAAAGAAATGCTTTGAGAGCCATAATATTAAAGTATCAGCAGCGGTACAATTCATAGTAGTGTTGTTAGCCAGCTAACTAGCCAACATTTATTTGGTTATAATGTTAGTAATATATCGCTTTAATCCGCATGACAGTCTAGTTTGTTGATAAATGTCATTTAGTAATTGCTCAAAATTCAATCAAGAGGTCCTTAGCTGATGATTACATTATTTGTACACCGTTTTATCATTTCCCTTTGGCTGTCAGTCTCAGAAAAATTGGTGGCTACAGATACCTTATCTTTTTTGATTTTATTTATCTTATCTGTCTAACGACAAAGTTCTGTCAGGTCTGATTTTTAAACCGTTCTGAGGGCATGTGAATCGACGTTATGGGAATTCATCATCCCATATGGGAAGTCACGTTAGCTCTCTGTGCCACTACTGAGAATGACTTTAACCCAGCTTCCGTTCTAGTTTTCTTGCATTTGGTTAACCTAAGGACACCAGGGCAGATTTGCGTCTTTCCCGTTACTATTAATTTGGGAAACGAATGTTTCAATGTTGGAACTATTTTATCAGTCGGGTGCATTTCCGATGAGTGGTGGCGGCGCGCGCTCACACGCACGAGCGCTAGAGGGGAAAGTCAGATCACTCTCAACCTTGACGTTTACAAGAGGTTGCATGTATAAGTCCTTCCTTCCTTGCTATATGACATTTGTGTAAGTATGTTACTTTAGAGCATGTTGTGATACACGAAACATATTGATACGGTTTTTATTTTGCTGTAAATGTACTTGGAAACGTGTATTACAGCTAAGAAGCAGAGAGGCCTTTATTGGCATCACATAGTCGCATAGTCACATAGATCACATAGTCTGCATGGTGAAAAATGTCATTCTTGTTTACACGGAACAACAAGAGTATTATGACTTGTAGAAACTGTGGGAATCGTGAGTGGTGCAGTGAAGCCTTACACCGCCTGTAATGCAGCATTTGATTTGCAGTCTGGCCACTGAAAGAGGAGGACTGTCATTCACAGCTTTTATTCTCTAATTTATTTTAATGGACTGGAAGCACTTGATAGTTTATATTCAGATCATGTGCACTGAACTCATTCTTGTTGCACCTCATTGGTATTTAGTCCTATGTGTAGATGAACGCTTTATACTTTAGGATCTCTCATACTTGCATGTTTGAGGTGTAATGCTGTCACTGGCCACGAATCACGTCCTCTCTGTGAAATGCTGATTTTTCCTAAGGCTGTTGTTTGGGAACTTCACAAGCACTTCTTTGCACAATGAAATGCGTGAAGCATATGATTATCTGTCACTCTCTTGTCATTGTAGCTCTGGATGTATGCTGGTGCATGTGCAATCAATAGCTCCACCGGTATCGCATGAATTCTTGTCCCTGGGACTGTGTAACTGTTTTTTGGCTTTGCAAACTGTGTATACAGCATGTCAAACATTTTCTTGAATCCATTTTTGATTATAGTTATCTATTATCAAGCTTATCTATCATGCTGTTTTCTTTCTTCCCTACAGAGGACGCAACAATGCCAAAGGACCTTCCACTGCAGTGAGTTGTTACTTTCTTTCATTTTCTTTAATTTATTCATAAAGGACCAGAACTAACTGTAATACAATTTAAATGCAAGCGTTTTCTGTATGACTCCTTGCCTCAGCTAAAAATTATGGTTTTGTCGACTCTTTAAGGTGGCATTCAGTGGAGTTTATGCAAACATGAGGATGGTTCATGTTTTGACCTCAGTTGTGGTGAGTCCAAATGCACAGTTATAAGTGAAGTTATTAAAAAATGCTTGTTTGTTCAGCACTTTGTGTATCTGTTATTATTATTTTCTGTTTTTGATTTTATCAGTCTCTTTACCAAAATTAAACCAATATAATCATACTGAAATTTGTTTTGTGCTTCACCACTCAACAGGGAAACAAATGTGAACTTAAGGTTAAAAATGGACTGATCTATGAAGGAGTTTTTAAAACCTACGGCCCAGAGGTGAGGAGATGACTTTCTATGGCTCTAAACTCAAGCATTTAAGGGGTCATCTTATGCAGGGCTCGACAATAAGGACTGCCCGATGGCCCGGGGCCAGTGTGAACGACGCTCGGGACAGTAGACGGAACTGTCACTTGCCCGATCGGGCCAGTGCTGTAGGGTGTGCGATGTATATCGTCTTTGATATCGTAATTGTTGATTTAACATCTGAAATTATCGAGTATGTCCCTCACTTTACAAAAACACACCCATTGAGTGCACGCATGCTCTACGTGACGTAGTCTAGTAGTTTAGACTAGTGCGCGTGCATATTTAGGGTGCACGATTTCACTGCGTGATTTAGTCTATTAAAATGCATTTAGAATGCATCAGAATTTAAGATAAGGGGCAAAAATGACCCTGTATATCTTTCATATTTATATAATTTAATATAGTTAAGCAATATTAAACAAAGAGTGCCGTTTTTCTGCAAATATCAGCACGATTACAAATGTGATATTGATTTTATACAGTGTACAGTTTAATGAACAAGAACTTAATATCAAGAGACACCAAATCGCCTGTTTCGCTCTATTTCGCCTACGAAAATAGTTCCAAAGTCCACACAGCATTGTTGTGCGTCTCTGAGCAACACTTCCTGAATGAATCGGCCGTTTGAATGAATCGGTTGAATCTCAGCGACTTGCTCATTAACAGGGACCTGCTGTCACCTACTGGCGGGTTTAATTTCACGTTTAAAGTGTCTTTTCATTTTTAAAATGATTTCAAATAACAGTATTTAACGTTTTATATTTTCAACATTTCAAAACATTATTTATGCATCTGTAACTGCTCTTGACAGATTAACTTTAATAAAGTTTAATCTATAGTTATATAATTAGTTATACATTAGATTACAATTTCTGTACCTGAAAATCTCCTGTTTAAACCTACATGAAAAACTTAAAAAGCACCGTTTATTTCATTTAGTTTGTTCTGTTGTATTTATTTTTGCTATTACTCATAATTTGATTATTTGTTAATATTATAACTTACTGTTTATTTGTCTAAAAATATTTAAAATTTAAGTGAGTTAATCTAGTAGCTTTTGGTGTCATAATCCTATTTATTAAGGTTACATGTATCAAAAACAATAATTAGGCTTTTTTTTATAGACCCATTTTCTTTTCTTTTACTTTATTAATTTTTTGTTGTGGGGCAAGTGAAAATTTTGGCAGGGCAAGTAAAAATTTGAACCTCTGGCCCAACCGGGCCAGTAGAAAAAATTCTTAGCGTTGAGCCCTGTTATGCTTTTTAACTTTTTCATGTTTAGTTAGTGTGTAATGTTGCTGTTTGAGCATAAAAAAATTATTTAACAGAATCCACTTTCCAAGAACTACAATGAATGACTCGTTTGGACTACGACACGACTCGGGTTTTGTGAAGTCACAAACAATGTTATTCATTTAAATAATCCCCGCCCACAGAATACGCCAAAAAAAGCTTCCAGAACCTAAGAGAGTACAATGCAGGCTACGCACAAAAGCTTCTCCTGAAATGGAGCAGTTCTCACTTTGTCGGGACAATCTGTTGTTTGTGGATCAAAACTTGTAAGTATGTCTTATTATTTGTAGTTGCGTTTTCTATTAATAGTTCGCTGGCCTGCTAGCCAACATTAGTGATGACATAGTGTTTATTGTAGCTTTTGTAAGCTCTCGCGTTTGTAAGGCTGTTCACCGCCTCTTAGGAAATTAACTATGGTGGTTTTGTGATCGATTGTGTTAGCATAGTTTTCCGACAAATATCCTGATTATCTGTACAACATCGTATCTAAAATGTATAAGAAAATTACAAAAAAACATACCACTCTGAAACATCCTGTGAAATCTGTACGTTCTGCACGATCCTCTTGTTTGTTATCGTTCTTATGTCTGAATCAGGCTTGAATTGGTTTGAAATTGACGGCATCCTTAATATTTACATCTGAGTAGAGCTCGCTGTTATGGTAAGGGGCGTGATATTTTTCGAACATGTGCTAAGCGGTACCAATCACAGTACATTTCGTATTTCGGAAGGAGGGGCTTCATCAAAACAAGAACTAAACGGTGCGTTCGATCCAGACTGGGGAGAGAGGTGCTGTAATAATATAAAATATGTGAAAAATAATGTTTTTTTTTTTTTTTTAACAATCGAGCCTGAAAGCATATTCTAGTACACCCCAAAAAGAAAATCAAGACTTACAAAGGGCATAATAGGACCCCTTTAAATCACTGTGTAGCAAAAAAGTACTGTACGTTTATGCACCTATGGCATTTGTCCCTCTTTTTATATTGTGTTGGTATTTTCATCTGCAGTGTGAAATTGTCCTGGATGCTGCACACAGGAAGAGTGTAGAACCTAATGTGGGCCCTCGCCGTGAGGATATTGTGGAGAGCATCATCTTCAAGTCCTCAGATGTAGTGGTAGTTCATTTCAAAGATGTAGACCTCAACTATGCCAAGAAAGGTGAGAATTGTGTCAAATAAATGTTTGTCCCTGCTTCTTTAGTGGTTACTTTACAGATGTAATACAGATGTAGGTTAAAAAAAAACAAAAAACAAAAAAAAACTCATCCATGAACACAAATAGCAGGAAAACTGATCAGTTTACTGACATCACAGCAAACATCTTAATTTCTTCAAAGGCTTATATATAATTCTAGACACTGCAAAGTGTGCTTTGACTTGAAAATATGCTCCGAGTTGCCATCAACCATCAGAAAAGATTTTTCAAGATGTAAAGTCGAGATTTAAGATGTGATTTTTATTTTTTATTTTTATTTTTTACTGAAACTAGAGCCATCCATTATGCCTTCTGCAGAATGGGTGATACATATATTGTGGACTGCTGTCCTTCATTACATAGAGGACTGATAATGATTATATTGTGCTCAGAAATTAAAAAGCAAATATTTGACTTGCACCATGAATTTTATTAGTCAGTGGATATGTACAAAGAACAAAACAAATGTGCTTGTGCAATTCTTTCTTTATGAGCTCATGCCTATTATTATAGCAATTTGGATAATAATCCTGTAATGTACAATCCACTAGTTGTAACCCATAATTGCTAAAGGAATTTTCTCAAAATTCAGTTCAGTTCCAGTTCTGTGGCATCATTCAGTTTTACATATTTATTTGGGTAAAACATAATCTATCATCTATCACAATCTATCATGTTAACACATAATCTGTCTATCATTATGAATATTCAGACACATTGTCTCGTGATTGGCTGCTTGTATTTTTCTTTTTCTTTTCTTTTTTTTGAGACACTTCAGGTTAGGTTAGTTGTTATAATTGAGCTACAGACTGTCACTGATGAAGGTGTGGTGTTTTGCTGTTTGTTTGTTTTTAATCATGAGCCAAATCAGTCTAATATCCAGTGAAACAGTTCACACTAAATAAATACAAAGCAACCATGTCTGTATTTGGATATCTATTCAGATTGTTTTTCCAGTATCAGCTGCAGGTCTGATTTTGTTACATGCATGTAAACAAACATATTGACTCAGATATCAGATATTCACATTTGACCTGGGACATTTATGGTTCTAAATCTGGTACATATTCAATATTTGGTCATCATATCCATTTCTCCTTATTTCTCAATTTTATGTGATTAATAACTACTGTAAGGGAATATTGTTATATTTGTAAATGTCCAAACAAAGTAATTCTAGCGATCAGACACATTATTACATCGAGGAGATGTTTTCTTCTATTTTCTTTTATTTAAATGCTAAAAAATTAACATAAATCAGTACACAAATAGATGAATTCCCCATAAATCGCTCATTGACTCGTATAAGTTTTGTGATATGCTTTAAGCTGTTTTTGAAAATTTTTGCACAATTTTACATCATGTAAAAAAACATGGAGTTTTAGTTCAGGAAATAACCATGCAGAAAAGAATAAGACCATCTTAGGGTGTGTTAGGGCGCACTAACAGAGCAATCGCACCAAACATGACAAGTGTGAACACACCCTTAGTGTATTCGTAAGGGATATACCAGAACCATCAACTTAATCTGTGATGTGGTCAGTGTTACACAATCAGATCTGTGAGCCTTGCAGTGTAAATGCTGAAACATCATTATGGACAGTGACTGCTGTAGACCTGCAATTATGTTTTGTTTACTGAGTTCGAAGTGTGTTGTTATGAGATGGCATGACATTTTGATGGATAAAAGACATTGCAAACCACTTGTTATAAAATATTTATAATGCTGCTACAACATACTGCTATCAGCAATACAAAACACACACAGTTTCACACACACAAGGAATTATCATTCCAGACATACTTGACATTTTTGATATAGAACAACCTCATCATAAGGCATGAAACCAATTCTATTTATCCTTTTGGTGACAACAGCATTTGCAGTTTGCATTACATTTGAAGTGTGAATATTTATTGTCTCCACTGCTCCTTTTATACAATCCAACCCCTGTCAGACTGTCTCTTTCACTGTAGCTGCTAAAAATGCATTAGTTGAATCTAGCCAATGGCTTTCACAAACTGACCCCTTCTTTATTCTGTCTCTTTCTTCCTAAATGGGCGTAGTCTCATCAGATGCAGGTAATGCAACTCATCCTTTTCTTTTACCAGTGTATTTTTATGCAAAAAAAGTATTTTTTTAGTTGCTTGTGGCATTCTTTGAGTAGGTGATTAAGTGCATGACTTGCAGGCAATTTGACACAGAGATGCTTTTGTTATTTATTATAATCTTGCTTGATCGGGGGTCATGCTGGGTCATACTAGAAATTAGTTTACTAATTAATAACACAACACTGATGCAGCCAATTTATTTATTTATTTTTGCACAATTTATTTTTTGGTTTAAAATTTTCAAAGCCAGCTATATAAATGTTTGATGTGACTGTATTAACACTTTCACTAAGAAAGCTCCTTTTTAAGGTGGCTTAAATGTTTGAGTCTCAGCTAACCGGTCACCCCTATTTTAAGTACCTAAAAGGCACATTTAAGAAAGGTTTTTGTTCTACAGTACTTCACCTCAGTAAGCACATGGATAATTGTGCAATGTTATAACTTCAGCTACTAGATTTTGATTTTGATACAAAAATTATCAGCCAGTTTGTGTGAAGATAAAATCACCACCACCACCATACTAAAAGCCAAACAAGCAACACACAAGTGCTGAACCCGCTCAAAGCTGGCTGCAAGTAGCTACTGTAACATTTTGACTGTCATTGCATCATAAACCTGATGTTATATTAGAGGCCTGTTTCATTTCATGAGCACTACACTTTTGCTTCATCTTTAATAAATATTGGTGTGAGATCATAATTCTTCAGGTTGTGATTTAAATTTTGATCCATTTGCATGCTTTTTCTCCTCTGCCTTTATAAAAGCGAATTTATTGAAATCAACAGGAACAAAGTTAAATTCAATGCAAGACCAGTTTAACAGCGATAAATAAAGCATATCATGCTGCCATGAAAACTACTTTTTCATACAACAGCATTCGAAATCAAATTTAATGAGTTAATTTTGAAACTACTGATTGAAAGGGGTCTGTGTTACATTTTAATAATTTCATTTCCTATTTTGAATGGAATAACGAGAAATGAAAAGATGGCTCATCTATTCATTTTTTTTCTGTTTAGTTTAACAAATGGAAAAATCAGATTTAGGCTCGATTTCTCATTTACAAATCAGTTTATGGCTTTGAGATTTCATTCGCACATGTGGGCACATTTGAAGCAGATACAGTACTGTGCAAAAGTCTTAGGCCATCATTAGATGTTGTTTTAGCAATGATATAATGACCATATATAATTATTTCTCAGTCTCTTTATTAGAACATAACCAGAAAATACAGTAAATTTGTATGCAGTATTAAAAAACAGAAAAAAATCAGAAAAAAACAGCTTTTTTTTAGGCTAAAGTGGCAAGTATTTAGCGACCTCCCCTTACACTTGAGCAATAGCAGGAACCTGGCTTTCTTAAACCTAAATGGAACGGAAAAGGACTGGAAGGCCAAGAAAAACTTTCAAAATATGATGAGAAGTTTCTTCTTTGAGAAAATGGAAGTCCAGGAGACATGTGATGGGAGGTCACATTAAATACTGATTTTTGCTTAAAGAAACAGTTTTGTTCAGATTTTTACATTTTGTGTACATATTATTTCCTGTATTTTCTGTTTGTATCGTAATAAAGAGACTGAATTATAAATATGGATGGTCATTAAAACATTGCTAAAATAACAAAGCTGGTGGTGACCTAAGACTTTTGCACAGTACTGTATATGTTGCTGGGCATATAATCAATGCTGCTGCAAAGCTTTGCCTCTAATTTACGACACTTGAGATCGCAAGCAATACCATATGCTGACATGTATGATTTTTGTAGTAGGTCTTACCTGTGTCCCTTTGATAAATGCAATGAAAATAGTTACGGCTCTTTGGATAAATGTAAAATGTTTTACATTACTACTGTATTAGCAACAAGGATTGAACTTAAAAATCAATAAACATGACCATGATAACATGTCCATAACCTTTCCCACTCGCATTTTAATGAGATCACTAGGGGTTTGTGTGTGTTTGTGTGTGTGGTTCAGGTAAACCCTACATTATGGGGGAAAAATGTCCCCGCAAAGATGGCAATATCCGAAATCCTTGACCTTGTGGGACATTTTTTGGTTCCCATGAGGAAAAAGGTTTAAGAAATCATACTAAGTGATGTTTTTTTGACAATGTAAAAATGTAGAAAGTTTTCTGTGATGGGTAGGTTTAGGGTTAGGGGATAGAATATACAGTTTATACAGTATAAAAAAAAAAGTCCCCATTAAGTAAGTGTGTGTGTGTGTGTGTGTGTGTGTGTGTGTGTGTGTGTGGCACACCTGAATAAATGTGAAAATAGATAAATTAATAGTTGTGTACAGAGTTCACTTGAAAAGAATGAGTTCAGAAAAAAATCAGTGAATGTTTAGGGTACTTAATACCTGACAAAATTAGCAGGGTTGGAGAGAAACCGTATTATAGGCCTTAAATTGAAATATGAATTATGAATAGGAACTGTACTGTTCAAGTTATAGGCTAGAATACAGTGTAAATCGTTGGTTATAAAAAATGTTAATAGTTTACTTTGGATTAGAAATACAATCCAATAAAAATAGCAATAAATGAATTGTGAGCTGTGAGATGCAATATATGAATTGTGAGATGAGTTTCTGCAGTGGTTCAAATTAAAATCAGTGTTAAACAAATTATCCAAAATTAATTTGATCATGCTGCTTTGAGTAATCCAACTGAATACATTAACCTACAAATTACATTTAACAGATTTGTTCATATGTGGAACATAATTTAAAACCAACCCTCTTAACACTGTAAATTATTAATACAGCACTTTTTAAAGTTATTATTGTTGCATGCTTAAATGTATAATTCAACCAAAATTTTTCTCATCACTTACTCACCCTCAAGTTGTTCCAAACCTATATGAGTTTCTTTCTTCTGTTGAACACGACAGGATATTTTGAAGAATGTTGGTGACCAAACAGTTGACGGTAGCCATTGTCTTCCATAGTAGGAAAAAACAATACTATGGAAGTCAATGGGTTACCCCATTGTCCCAGCTGTCATTACCCCAACTGTCTGGTTACCAACATTCTTTAAAATATATTTTAAATTATTTTAAATTATTCTTTAAAATATATTTTAATATATTTAATATTATCACTTTCGTTTTTGTGTGAACTATCCCTTTAATTGGTTGTTTTTTTGTTTTTTGTTTTTTATGGCTTGTTAATTTCTTTCAAGGTATTGTTTATTTCCACTGCTTTATGCATTTTAATGTTTGTCCAGCAAAGCTCTGGTTAGTATTTTCTAACTACTAAAGTACTTTCTAACTGCTAAAGTACTTTCTTTTATTTTGTTTTTATTTGTCATGAGCTATATATTTTAAGATGTACTAGGTGTTGAAAAAGCAAAGTTTAACTTCAACCCTATAAACACACCTGAACCAGCTAAGCAAAGTCTTCAGGATTACTAGAAATATCCAGGCTACACTCAGAAAAAAAATGGTACAAAAGCTGTCACTGGGATGCTACCCTTTTAAAAAGGTTGTAATTTGTACCATTTAGATACTAATATGTAAATTTTTGGTACCCATATGTACCTTTAAGGTACTCTTTAGGTACCCTTAGCTTTTGAAAGGGTACCCACCCCAGTGACAGCTTTATCTTTTTTTCTGAGAGTGCATTGTGTTGGAATGTAGGCTGGAACTAAACTGCAGGACATTGGCCCTTCAGAAGCAGGATTGGATGCCTCTAGCTTATGTTAATGTTGTCTATAAATGAATCTGCACAGCTGGATGTCTGCAGGCAGATGTGTAGATCAGTCAATACAATGGAAAATTTAATTAATTTGCAAAACGTTATCTTATCTTTACAACAATGCATGCAACCAAAACTGAATTTGATTTGAGAACCATAACACACACACGCACAACACATCCTCATTGGGGAATGCTCATGCTCATCCAAAACACACATACACCCCCACCCCTAAAAGTCACCCATAGAAATGAATGGAATATTAGAAAAAATTGCTTTCTTACATTTTTTTGTTAAACAAAAAAATCCGCTACAATGCAGAATGCACACAGAAATGAAGAGGTGACTCCATAACACATCCACGATGGAGAACAAATATAAACACACACATATAACATGCATAATACCATGTTCAGGTTTGACTGTAATATTTTGACATAATTGCAAAAAATTATACTTCCGTACAAAAAATTCTAAACTTTGACAGAGTAATTTTTATTGATATAATAATAATTTTATAATAGTCTAAACACAAATCTAAATGAAAGATTGTGAAAAAATTTATGCCTATGAGGAAATGGAGCCAAAATCTCATTTTCCATTTCTTTTCAAAACGAATAGACGAGCTGTCTTTTTATTTCTCATTATTCCATTCCAAATAGGAAATTAAATGATTAAAACGTATGTGGTCCGAAATGCATGGCGTGATGCCACAGTTTAATAATCCCAAACATATTGATTCTTTCCTAATTCTTTTGTATTACTGTGTTTCCTCTCGAGTTCTCTGTGACCCTTGATCTCTGACTTACTCCAGTGAAGGTCATGTTCTCAGGAATCTCATTTTCTAATTAGTGTTCCTGTTCAATTAATCAAGTTTATTATGTAGTTTTAAGGTGTGGTCACATTCACTTTCTGTTGGTCAATGCGGCTAATCCGCATAACCTTGAACCCACTGGAAAATCTTTCACCCTTATGCAAAATTTTTTGGATTCCTTGAAATGACTGTATTTTGACTGTGAAACTCTGCACACGACAGAAAATGTGTCTGCACCTTTAGTTTAAGCTTTAGGATTTAATAAACGGGGAACTTTGTTTCTGGTTATTGGTACAAGAGCTTAATTCTTCAATAATAAACTGAATATGATGTCAGAAGAATAAATACAGCTCCAACTTTTTTTCTGAGAACATGGCCTTTGAAATGTTTTTGTAATGCAGTGAGCTCAGATGCAGTATTGTTGTATATTTGAGATATTTGCACCACCATTTGTGTCCAATTATGCCGGGTTCAGACTATACAATATTTTTGTTTTATGATTATCACTGTGTCAGATTATGCTATATTGACTCCTAAATTCTTGTCGTGTCCTGGACAAGAGACATGCCAGACTACACCTTGCTTCCTGACCAATCATCGCTTGCTGTCTTTAACGACGTGCGTGATGCTATCAAGGAGGCGGAACATCTAATTAGTGTTCCTGTTCAATTAATCAAGTTTATTATGTATTTTTATGGTGCGGTCACATTCGCTTTCTGTTGGTCAATAAGGCTGATCCACATAACTAACTTGAACCCACAGGGAAATCTTTCACCCTTTTGGAAACAAGAGTGTAAACAAACAATGGCTACCGAAGCGTTGTGTTAGCATCATAAACATCATAAAGGCAGGAGTATTGTTGTCATAGCTCCACGAACTTCATTTCAGGATGTTTGAAAGCTGTGCACGGAAGAGCCTCTGTGCTCCTATCGGTCAATGTCACAGATGTGACGGAACCCGTCATGGAGGACCGAAAAAAATTGTCAAATTAATTGTGTAGTGACAATGATATTGTGTAGTCTGAACCCCGCTTTAGAAATCATCACCTGTTTTCCACTTCATTATGTCACTCATATCGCACATTTTCAATAATAACTTTTTCATATTCATTTGTGTGCTTTTAGATCACCATGATGCATGTTATATGAATCCTGTTGCTTGTTTTGTGTGTTGGTGAAGATAACTTCACAGACAGTGCGGTAAGTGCCCGTCTGAATGGAGAGCACAAAGAGAAGGATCTGGAACCCTGGGATGGAGGGGAGCAGCACATCTCGGGCAGCATGGAATCTCTTGACACTGATCTGGTGAGACGTCAAACAAATCAGGCTTGACATAATGTAATAAACTGCAGTTGAATCATTGTAGAAGTATCATACGCATTAATGTTTAGATGTTTAAAGCAATAAGCCACTTGAGGTCATGCTTTACTGTGATTTTTCTGCGGTTACAAGAGGTACAGTATGGTGCGAAGCTGTAATCACATTTTTGAAACTGTCTCCCTCTCAGTCAAATGGTTGGGATCCTGATGAGATGTTTAAATACAATGAGGAGACATATGGTGTGAAATCCACCTATGACAGCAGCCTGTCATCATACACGTAAGCCCTCTCATCTGTGCTTTAAATTACCTCTGATGAATATCTTGGTTTGTTTAAATGCTGTGTATGTGCTGTCTCTTAGTCTGTTTTTTCCTTTTGTTTCCAGGGTTCCCTTGGAACGAGACAACTCTGAGGAGTTCCTCAAGCGCGAGGCTCGTGCATCACAGCTGGCGGAGGAGATTGAAGCCAGTGCCACCTACAAGGCCCGTGTGGCCTTGGAGAATGATGACCGCTCAGAGGAAGAGAAATACACTGCTGTGGTTCGTGGAGAGAGGGAGCTTCACAGCCTCAACAGGTGAAGCTTGAACTTGCTACCACTGCTGCATGTATGATCAGATCAGGAGATGTTTGTGCTCCAGTGTATTTTTGTCAATGAACAAATAAAAAGGAGATTCATAATAGTGTTTTTTTTATGCTTGTCATACTCTAAATTATACTAAGAGCAAGAAAAAGCAATGTCATAAGTGTATAAAGGCATATTTTATTCCACTCATATTACTATGAATGGAAAAAAAGTGCAACGTAAAATATGGCAGAATTAGTCCCGCCATCTAATTAAATGAACCAATCACCACTTGTCATCACGTCACTGCGGCTGCCACTAGAAGCTCTGTATCCCATAGAAACAGTCAGAATAAGAAAGCAAGAGTATAAGAAACAACATTTATGGGACTGTTTGTGTCAGATTTTATTGCTAATTTGAAATGTTATTTAAATGTGAGATTGGTGTGAGCAGTGTTTGAGATCTCTGTATTTCTCCATTCAAGTAGATATGACAGGGGTCTCCAAACTCGGTCCTGAAGGGCCACTGTCCTGCAGAGTTTAGCTCCAACCAGCTAAAACGCACCTGCTTGAAAGTTTCTTGTATGCCTAGTGAGACCTTGGTTACCTGGTTCAGGTGTGTTTAATTGGGGTTGGAGCTAAACTTTCAGGACAGCGGCCCTCCAGGACCGAGTTTGGAGACCTCTGAGATAGGAGATTCATGCCCGAAATAGCTGCTCAGAGGCATTGCAAATATGGCCGCAGAGTGAACTGGCTTTCCTTAAAAAGGACTTTGATTAACTTCAAAGGCTCTGCCTAGATTGAAGTATATTTAAATATCCCAGAAAATGACAAAAACTATCGCTGGTTTAAGATTACAACTTGTTGCCTGTTAATCAATCTGTCCAAATAAACCTTTGCATAACGGTTATCATTTGCTTCTTTCATCTGGATCAACTCAAGCAGTAGCAGCCAATGTCTTAAGGTGTGGTCACATTTACTGTTGTTCAGCAAATTTTTGCAGATGAAATTGAGTTATTTCCATAGGAATTCACTCGAACAGGGATTTTGCTTTTGGGCAAAAGATTTCCCAACACGCAAATTTAGCATTAAGTAAATGGACAGTGGACCTTTTTGTCTACGAAATTACGCTGAAATTCCACTAATGTGACCACACCTTTACAACTGTTTTTAGTCGTTATTGTTTGGCACTACGTTTTTTTTTTTTTTTTTTTGTCAGAGCTGAATTCAGTTTGAAAAGTATTGCTCAATTAGTTGAATTTAAATCCAGAGTTTTCCTCTTTATTTTGTTTACTTCAACAGAGAGAACAAATACATTCCCCCTATTCAGAGGAACAGAGAACCAGGGATGTCATGGGGAGCTGGTCGTCAAAATTCACCCAGACTGGTTCAGTGTAGCCCTGGGCCACCCACACCCAGATCTGGATCTCACGACTACAACGCAATGGATCAGCGAGTGGTCAATGGAGGTACAAGATGATTTGTGAACTCTTTGTGCCTCGACTTCATGTTGGGTATCCATGCCATCCAAAATAGCTAGTAATTAGTGTTATGATGCCTCAAACGATCAAGTTATGTAAACAAACTCTGTTTGGTTATGCAGCTTTGAATCCATGAAATATAATCAGTGGAGTTACCAGCGCAGCAAACAATGGCCCTCATTTATCAAATGAACGTAGAAACCAGCGTACATCTGAACGAAAAAATCAGCTTATGACAACACTCACATGTGATTCATTAAACTTTCGTATGCGGCCAATTCTGTCGCAAGAATGAACGGGTGTTGACACATGTGGCGGCTGAAAACTGTTGTCATTTAAATGTCACGCCCCAAATTTTAGAAGCCTCGCCCTATAGTTTACGACACAGAGAAACGTAACCCAGCCATGAAGAGGAAGTAATCGCATGAAAAAGAAATTTATCTTAATCTCAAAACACCCCTCAACCTCGTAATTGCAAACAATAAAATTAATTTAAATAAAAATACCGGTAGGCCTAAATAAAACTAAATACTTACAAACATTATTAATATATATAAACTTGGTTATTTTAGTACCTCACTCCACAGAAAATCCTTTAAATTTATTTTATTCAAAACAGAACAAGAACGAAAAATAAGTAGCTATATATTAATTGAAACACAAATTAGGCTATAGTGGCATTCATTATAAAGCAGAAATGAACTTATTTAAAGCAAAACTGAATTGGGCTCACATAGCCTATTCGGGAGGAATCCAAACATTTCCATATTCGCGATGTAACATTTATTGCTTGCTGAACTACTGTTGCTTTCTGTTTCACTCTTGTTTCAATATCCACGTAAAACTTCCTTCACATGCGCAAAAATGTGTTTGGTTGGGCGTTGCGTGCGCCGACTGGTACAGATGGATAGCGGACCATTTAAACTGTGTTAACTTTGTCTGTATTTTAGTTTGCTGATAAATGGCTAAAATGTAAAGTTAGCAACGCTAGAACTGATATGTTGGGTCTGCATGTGTGAGTGAGGCGCCCGCGCGATCAATTGAATTTAATAAAATAAAGATAAATATTTTAATAAAATAAAGAAAACGAATACAACGCGTCAAATGTGCGTGTACCAGCCCTACTTGATGCACAGTTTTTCTCTTTTGTTTTGTTAATCTGTTAATTATTTCAGTGAAATATATTTCGTGTAGTCCTATTATTTTATTCCAATATTATTCTGTTTTTCCTCTGCGCTGCAGGTGCATGATGTGTGAATCCTAGTTCTGTTGATGTTGCCATATGCGCATCCAAAGTGAAATTCCTTGAAGGGAGAAAAAAAAAAAAGGCTATTTTAAGGCACTCATCTATGCTAATTTAATTTTCATTTGACATTTTAATCGTGTCGTTTAATGGTTAATGATTGAATGATTGTCGTTCAGGAAAATAATCTAAAATGTTCTCATTACAGTTCTCCACCAGATTTACTATGCTGTACGCAAGTTCCCGCTGACTCAAAAACTTGCGTACACGAGCTGAGACCTGACGTGAGATTTGAGCGTAGTCACCGCTCACGTCCAGATTGATAAATGCCAAATTTTGCTGGAAATGAGCGTACGCCCAATTTTCTGTCATACGTTCGTTTGATAAATGAGGGCCAATGTGCTGATATCCTCTGGCTGGATCTTTGATAGACGTCTCAAAGTTTTCCCTGGTGTCACTTTCAGTGGGATCGTTCCTTATTAGTCCATGAAACAGTATTCAAAATTTCCACTTAAAATACTAGAAATTATAATGAGCAGAAAAAATAAAAATCTATTCCCTTTGGCTTTCTATGGTATCTATTAATCCATTGTTCTCTCCTTCACTAACAGTCGATCTTTCAAATCATCTCTCTGGCTTTCAGTCCTTTCATGATAAAAGGATTCGAGCAAGGGAGTTCTGCAGGCCAAGACTGCTGCTGTTCCAAGAGAATCTGATTGATCTTTCCAAATGTTCTTTCTTTGAAGTCCTGTTTCCCTATTGTTTTCTGTTTCACTGCCTCAGAATTTACCAAAGAAATCTCAAAGTTATTTGTTACATTTCATCCTTGTTCTTTGGTGTCTTGTCATTCTTTTCTAAACTCATTTCTTCCCTATACTCTTTCTCAAATACCTCTCTCTGCCTTTCCTGCTGGCTAGTTTCAGTCATCATATCTAAAATTCTCAATCTATAAGGCCTTCAGACTTTTCTGTTTTCCTATTCAATTTACATGGTCATTTGTTTCCCCTCCCCCTCCCTTTCAGTCCAATGTAGTTTTTCTTTCCTCTCATTTCGGCTCATTTCATCTCTGTCAGGTGCACACCCTTGGCCCTCACGCTGCCCATCTCCCTCCTCTCGCCCTCCATCCCGTTACCAGTCAGGCCCCACCAACTCTCTCCCACCCCGGGCGGCCACGCCCACCCGGCCTCCCTCCAGACCCCCATCCAGGCCCTCTCGGCCCCTGTCTCACCCCTCTGCTCATGGCTCTTCAGGGCCTCTGTCCACCATGCCCAAACGCCTGTCCTCAGAAGGTACCAGAAATTCCAGACTGAGCAGCCATTTTGTTGTGGCACCACTGCTCAGGTTCACGTTTTGCAATCCAAATGCCTGAATTAAGGCTGCCACTAACAGCTGTGGGAATTTCCTGGTGCTTAATAAAACGACTCACTTCTCCTCTTGTTCCATTTTCTAATACTGTCCCTCTTTCTATGCATGATTGAAGTGAATTTGGGGCACGTTTCACTCACTCATTTTCTGCGGTGTGTTTAAGGGCTGGCATTGTATTTTGGCCATGGGGACACCACTGGCAATGCCCAAGTGTTTCTTTCCATGTCTGACATTGGCTTGACATTGTATTCTTGTACATCAAATGAGAAACTGTCACAGCCTCTTAAGTTCAAATGTATATCAGGTAGATTGACTCGAAATAACATTCTTATCCATTAACATTTCATGAGTACAGAGCACCGCACATGACATGCAAAAGAAAAAATAGATACTGGGGCCACAAATTAAGATTTCGTTCCCACAACTTATGAATTCGTGGCCACAATGTAATAATTTGTTCTCCTATTTTAGTTAAATCGTGGCCATGTTGTACTAATTCATTCCCTCATGTACATTTAGTTAAATTGTGGCTACGCTGTACTAATTAGTTCCCTTTTTTTACTTTGTTATATCATGGCAACAATTTGATATTTTATTCCCTTGTTTTAATTACTGTAAATCATGGCCACATTTGACTGTGTTTTAGTTAAATTGTTGCCACATTTTACTAAGTTGTTTCCTTGTTTTAGTTAAAACAAGCCCACGTTGTACTAATTTGATACTGTACCTTATTTTAATTTAAATCGTGACCACATTTTACTAATTCGTTCCCTCACTTTTCATGGTCAATTTGTTCTAATCTGTTCTTTAATTTTTGTGGGAACCTAATATTTGGTCACAGTATCTTTTTTTTTTCTTTTTTTTTTTTTTCTTCTGCATGTCACGTGCAGACCACAAACTGCTAACATAGTTAGCAGTAGTTAGCATAGAAATTTTCCCCTCAGTCTTTGCTTCATATTTGATATTTTGAATGTCACATAGTACACAGCATCTGCTTTTGGAGAGAGCTACACACTACACATTGATGAGAGATGCCCTAAAGGGTGTTTGTTTCTTCTTTCAGAACTCGCTCATCTCTATGTTTGTGAATGCAGGTCCTCCGAGAATGTCTCCCAAGTCACAGCGAACTCCGAGACCTCATAGAGTGGCCTCTTGTCGGGGCGGTGGGCCTCCTCCGCCCGATTATATGTCTCCAGGTGCACCGGTGGAGGTTTCTGCTCCCCCTCTTGCTCGCAACAACCCTTCTGGGGGAACATGGTCATCTGTTGTCAGTGGTGGTAAGCCTAGATTCTAAATCTGTACCCAGATTTCAGTTTCACTCGGGAACACTGTAATGTTGACTGATTTATTTCCACTTTCTTCTTAGCGCACAGACCTCGTTCACCTCGACAGAATAGCATTGGTGGAGGTGCTCCCAGCTCCTCCTGCTTGTCTTCCCCTCAGGCTGGTACAGTGCCAGTAGACTCTGTGACAGCTTCCACAACAGCGACGTCACCCACAGCAGCTAACCCGGCCACCAACCTGGACGCATCTCCAATAGAAGAGGGTAAGGACGTCCCTTACACAATATGTGTCATTTTAAGGCCTGTTTGTTAATTTGTGTTATTAATTTCCTCTGTACCAGATCTTACAACAACCCTGTTTTCCATTTATCTTTCTTCTATAGCCAAAGAATTAAGAGTACTAGAGACAAGACAGAATTCTCCCAATGCCAACAAAGAGAATGTGAAGCCTATTGAAGCTTCTGCAAGCATTGCTCGATCCATCGGCAAGGGTGTGTACCTTTGGGGATGTCATGCTATTTATCATCTACGCCCAGCAGTTTTAATCTGAATTTTGAAGCTTTTGCTAAAGCTGTTTTTTGCTGCATGCGATTTTGCTGTGCTGACAAAGCACGTAGAAAGCAGAAATTACACACTGTCAGTATGAATTAAGGATTTGGCTTCCAAAAATTCATTTTCTTCCTAAAATTGCTGATACTGTAAAAAGAGAGAGAGTGAGAAATGACTTTTTCAGTTCGTCTTAAATCAAACACAATCTGCAATACAAGTGTAGGTACGGCATATGCATTAAAGTAGGCTTGTCACGGTATCAGATTTTCTCTACACAAGTTAATGATAGTGATATTATTGTGATGTCTATAGAAATTATGAAAAATTAAAAATGATATCAGTCACATTCCTCTTTAACTTTATTTTGTGTTTTTTCTTGTTTGGCCAATTAATTACACTCTCAACCATAACTGTACAAATGCATACAAAAGAACTTGCTGTTTGAGCCCCCTCCTGTAGTCTCTAACACAGTCTTTTTACAGAATCCAAAAAACTTTTTTCGGTGCGGGTGTCTAGTGATTTTGTGTGGCTGTAGTACTGTAGCTACATGCTGCATTGTCATCTACTTTTTTCTGTTTTATGACTGGTGTCAACCAGATAGTTACTGCCACTGGATTATTTATGATATTATGGCCTGGTTTCACAGACAGGGCTTAGACTAAGCCAGGATTAGGCTTAAGTTCAATTAGGACATTTAAGTAGCTTTTATAAACAATCTCTAGAAAAAAACATTCCTGGTGTGCATCTTGAGACAAAACAATGGCACTGACATATTTTAAGATCCGTCAGTGCAAGTAACTTTCAGTTAAAACAGCTCAAACATGCATTTTAGTCTAGGACTAGCTTAAGCCTTGTCTGTGAAACCAGGGGTATATGTGTAGTATTACCAATATTTCAGTTCATTTTTTAAATATCTCAGACATCCTCAATACCAGTATATTGTGACATCACTACATCAAAGTGAAAAATCAAATGCAATTATGTAAATTATTTTAAGTAAATGTGCTTTTTAAAATGATTCTTTCACTTTTTGATCTTCCTAGGGCTTCCCAACATGGCTCCGGATCACAGGAAACAAATAGATAATTTAAGGAAATTCAGTGTAGATTTTAGGGTAAGTTTTTATTTTTCTTCCATTATATGTGTTTCAGCAACTGTACTTCAGGTTATTGAATCCCTTCATCATTTATAGTTGCCGTCTAGCTCAAATCCAGATCCAGTTCTTGAGCCCATGGTGACCAAGACTCCAAGGGACCTTGGAGAAAAGCCAAAGGATCAAGCAGCTGAGAAGAGCGCAGTAGATTCAACAGGACCCAAAGTCTCCATGGAGTCCGGCGTTAATGAAGAAACCTCCACTTCTGTGAGTGTTGCCCTTGCAGGAAGTAAATCTGGTACCCCTTTACTCTCTCCTTCCTCTGCTGTACCAGAGCAGAAACGAGGGCCTGATGTGACATCTCAGGGCGTCCAGACCACCTTGCCTCTTGCCAACACTGCTGCAAAAGATAAGGATGAGAAGGAGGATAAGAATGACCCTGTAGCAGAGTGAGTCAGTGGAAGAAAATGGAGAATCAGTGACAGAATTCATTGTCAAATAAGTTATAGTGAATAAAACAATGTTAATTTATTGTTTATGCACTTTTTAGGAGTGTTAGAAAATCTACTCTCAATCCCAATGCCAAGGAGTTCAACCCAAGGGTTTTTTGCTCCCCCGTAAGTAAATCAGTTGTTTGTTTTGTGTCCTTAAGTGAACTGAAATCAGCATATTCCCAAAAATGTCAATTTTTTCTGAGAAAATATATATTGTACCTTAAAGTCAGGTCATTTTGTTTTTCCTATTAGGTTTTCTGGAAGAGGGCAAACAAATATAACATAGAAATGTACATGTTCATACATTTCACTTTAACTGTTTCCTCAGCCTAAACCAGCAACAACCCCCACTCTGACCCGACCTCAGGGTCAGCCCAGCCCTTCCATCGTAGTACAGCAGCCCCCTGCTGTCTATGGCCAGACCATGTTCCAGATGTACCCTCTGACCCCTGTCAGCCCTGGCGTTCAGGTGAGCACCATTATATGGACCTCTCTGTCAGTGTAATCTCATTCGTTCTGTGCATGGTTTTTATACTAAAACTTTTTATTTTTATTTATTTTCATTTATGTGCCAAGAACATTGATTTCCTCATTGTGTTCAAACTTCAGCCATCCCTCCTTTACTTTCATTTGTCAGTTGCATTTGCATAGTATCTGCATGTGTAACCCATCACATGATTGCTCAATTGATGATTGACATGATTGCTATTTTAATTTAATTTCCGTGAAAAGGACCAGTAAAGGCCTGTTCATGCTAAGTTTGGTTTAAATAAATGGCATGAAAGTTAAGTGGCTCATAGGTGTGCACTGGTTTATTTTACAATATTTGTAAAAATGTGGACTTGGTGTGAATAGACCTTAATGTCCAAAACATGATAAAGTACAGATGGTTTGACTGGTAGCATGCTGTCAACCTTTGGAAGGAGCTCATTTTTCATCATCAGCCCAAAAAGTTGCACCACACTGATGTTTGATAATATATTTACTAATTTAAATTTTTTTCTACTGACAAAAATAAAAGCTTTACTTTTTTGTGTACATTGTGGTGTAGAGTGGAAAGATGTATTTCAGTAAATGCAAAACCCAAATGCAATCGTTCAGTCCTTTATATTCCTTTGTAGCGTCTCTTAAAAATACTTTGATTCATCATTTCTCACTCATGTTCTAGAAAACAAATCTTACTATACTGAAAAAAGCAAATGATAATCACACTAAAGACTCGTTCTTTTTGTTTTTTCCCCCTCTTTCCTCTCTCTCCATTAGAAAAGCATTATCTGGAAGGTTTGTGCAATTCTAAGATTTTTTTTCTGCTGAAAACGTGTATGAGACTTTTGCCTGCGTAACTGACCAGCAGATTTTGGTTTGCCTATTTCTTACTGCTGATCAGTTTATTATTATTATTATTATTATTATTATTATTATTATTATACCATGGTCTGTCTGAATACTCGATTCTGATTGGCTGGAAGGTGTGCAATAAAACTTTTTAATGTACAGGTAGTTCCAAGTCAGTTTAATCACCGTTCTATATTAATAATTTTGATTGAAGCACACACACGCATGCGTCACTCGGAGACGCACACAAAAACATTCAGGAGCACAAAAACTTGTCAATGCTGACCTACGACTTTTATTAATAAAATAGCTTCGCTACTGAATCACTACATATTTCTCAGCAACGAGGGGGTAACATCACTGGTTTTGAAGTAATTAAACTCACAGCTTCGTTGTTAATAGAGACACTGACCAGATGCATCTCTCATCTCTCTCTCTCTCTCTCTCTCTCTCTCATCTCTCTCTCTCTCTCTCTCTAATGAATTTAAATAAATGCTATATTCATTTATTGAAATTAATCTAATCTTACTTTATATTGGTGTCTGATTCAAAGAGGGCAGAATGCTAGATCTAAGGAGCCGTAACTGACGGTCAGATATTGTGCTGCAAACATCAATAACAGCTTAAAGTTGTCAATGCTGGCAAATGACCATGGTATAAGTGGGATAATCCACGGTTAGCTGTGCATTAAACGATTTGAATGCACTCCGCGGAGGCTTCACGACGGGTGGTTTTTTTTGTTTTGTTTTTTTGTTGTTTTTTTTTGCCTCCTCGTCGTGCATTAAAATCGTTTAAAGCTGTGGATTATCCCTTACTTATATTTCCATATTGTTGTTAATTTTTTAAACTTTATTAGATTATTAGCTTACCTTATCAACTTTTTTGCTTCAAAATTGGTAAAATTTTAACTTTTTTTTTTTTTTTTTTTTTCCTGTTAGAGCATTAAAGCTTTGTTTGCATGTACTCTTGACCAGAACAGGAAAAAGCCAGAACATTGTGTGGATTTATGTCAGTCTTTTTTCAAAAGCATTGATGTGTGTATCTCTCATTGTATTTAACAACCCATAAGCAATAAAGGACAATTTTTTTTCTGGGTTACACTCTTGGCACATCTGAAAAATCCAGTCTTTCAGAAACAGAAAATGTGGGGTTGAACATTGATCTAAAACACTGAAAATGTGTACAAATAGCTTTTTTCCTGTGAGCCCTAAGAAAGTGTTAAAAGTAAATTACACTAGTGATCAACAGAATATGACACATGATAGACTTAAGATGCATTCAGCAAGTGTTTTTCAAAACTGTGAACTAAAAACTCAGAACATATATGTAATTCTGCATCTCAAGTTCTGCTTCTCAATCCTTTAGCCTCCAGCCATGTACCATGTTCAGGTTCCTCATATGGCCATGAGCCAGACCAAGCCCTACAGACCAGGTAAAGGTGAGAATGCTTCTCTCTCAGTGTGCATGTTTTTAAAGCTGCTTTCAAATGATGGTTAAGGCTATTTTGCATCTACTATAGTCATAAGCTTTTTCAGTTTGAGGGAGTTACCCTGTATATTTTTGTGTATTGATTTTGTATATTGTTTGCCGGTCTGTGCATTTAGGAAATACGATCTGTGTAAAATAGTTTTTTTTTTTTCTTTTTTTTCCCATGATGTTCTCACAGTCTGTAATGATTTAAGGCTGTATACCCATTTCATGCTCTCTTCTTTTGCTGAATCTGCTTGCAGTACCGAACATGCCACAGCAAAGGCCAGACCAGCATCACCCACCTGGCACATCTACAATGATGCATCCAGCTACAGCTGCCGGGCCGCCCATCGTGGCACCAAACCCAGCCTACTCCACCCAATACTTCACTTGTAGCCCCCAGCAGTTTACTAGTCAACCTCTGGTACAACAGATGCCCCACTACCAGTCCCAGGTACTGTGACTTTAAATATCTCAGTACTAATGAGGAATTATTAAAGCAGAGAAATAAAAGATGAACACAACTAGGGTTGGGTATCATTTGAATTTTAACGATTCCGATTCTGCTTATTCTTATTAATTCTTATTGATTCCTAATTGCGATTCCAATAAGGTAAAAAAAAAAAAAAAACTTGGATACCATTCACATTTATTAATTTTCAAGCTTTATTAAAGACAAGTAAACACTCAGTAATTAAACAAATAAACAAATTATCAATCGCACAAATGAATACAACTGAATAAAGATACGAATGAAATAGTGTTTTAAGATTTTCAGGTATTCAGGAACAGAAACTGTAATCAAATGTAAAATAACACTGCACTTTATAAATAAAATAAACATTACAAACATTACGTTCACTTAAAGGTTTAATTCACCCAAAAATGAAAATTGTGTCATTAATTACTCACCCTCGTGTCGTTCCAAACCCGTAAGTCCTTCATTCATTTTCGGAACACAAATTAAGATTTTTTTTTTTTTTTTTGTGAACAATTGTTTTTATTGAGTAATAATTTAAATAAAAAGGATACAGCATATCAGAATGCAACCCCCCCCACACACACACACACACCCACTCACTCATATTTTTGCTGAAATCCGAGAGCTCTCGAACCCCTTAATAGACAGCAATTTAACTGACCACTTTCAAGGCCCAGAAAGGTAGTAAAGACATCGTTAAAATAGTCCATGTGGCTACAGTGGTTCAACCTTAATGTTATGAAGCGATGAGAATACTTTTTGTGCGCAAAAACAAAACTAACGACTTTATTCAACAATTTCTTCTCTTCCCTGTCATGCTCCTACGCTGTCTACATTGTATAGATAGTGCAGTGCTTCCGGGTTTTACGTCGGTTCTACGTAAAAAGACACGGAAGAGAACTCAGTTTAGTATTGCACATTATTCAGTATGAAAGGAGGCTTTCTGTGCACACGTTTTGGATGTGTGTGCAGCACAGAAAACAGCGTGTGGGTCTTCTTGCGCTTGAATGGTTTAAAATCACATTAAAATCACTTTCTGTGTGCTCGCTTTGGATGTGTGTTCAGCACAGAAAACAGCTTGTGGGTCTTCTTGCGCTTGAATGGTTTGAAGTCATATTAAAACGCACACAATGGAATCGATGAGGAATCAAATTTTTTATTTTATAACAAGTATCCGATTCCAGAATTGAAATCTATTTTCAATTCCCCGCCCTAAACACCACCAATCATTAAAAAAAATAAAATAAATATTGACCCTGTGTCCGAATATGCCTTCTTAAATATTGACCGTGTCCGAATATGCTTTTAAAGGTACTACCTTGCAGACCATTTACCGTTCAATAAACACCACCAATCATTTAAAAATAAAAAATAAAAAAAAAATATTGACCCTGTGTCCGAATATGCTTTCTTCCCTACCTACCTCCCTACTAGTGGGCAGTACATGAAATTAGTATGTCCAAATTCGTACTATAAAACAATAAGTGAAAAGTTCCCGAATGCCTGAATACCTCCATTGAGATTCCGACGTTTGCATCCAATGGACACTTTACAATTTTCAATGAGGCCACGGAAGAGGGGTTGTGAATGGCAGTGATATAACTGATGCAGGTCACATGATAAAGGTGGTGGATGTGGATGTAGTACGCCTGGATTTCATACTATATAGACTTAAATTAAACAGTTTATTTTATTTATTTATTTATTTTTTTGCATGTACTTGATAATGTACTTATCAAATGTAGTACCTACTTGGACAGTATGTGATTTTGGACACAACTTGTGCTAGAGTTGTCAAAAGTACCAACTTCGGTACCTAGTCGGGACTGAAATGTAAAAATGTGACGCTTTGAGCGCTGTTGAGCGTATTCGTAAACACCTCTGATTGGCCATTGTGTTGACGCGCTCATCGGATATGTCTGTGATTGGCAACAATGATCAATGCACGGCAGCATTTGAAAGCACACGGAAGTGTTTGAGTTTGAAAGCGGGAACGTTTGAAAGCAGGTGACTATCAGTGGAATTGTCCGCGATAGACGCCTGCTTTCAAATGCTCCCGTGTGTATCTGTGTAAGCGCACGGTGAAGAGCTTCATTGATGATTATTTACAACGTTTTTACAGCGTTGATCATTGAAGCCAATCACAGACACATCCGATGAGCCGTGAAAACAATAGCCAATCAGAGGTGTTTACGAATCCGCTCAACAGCGCTCAAAGCGTCACATTTTTAACATTTCAGTACCGACTAGGTACCGAAGTTGGTACTTTTGACAACTCTAACTTGTGCCTTTATAAATGTGGTGTCTTTGACAATCTTCAGTTGAAACAAAATATTTAGTATTTGTGAACATTGTATTCCCTTTCTTAGAACAGTGTTGAAATGCTGAAAAGATACCAACAGACAATGGTGGGAAGTTTAAGAGTCTTTGATTCTTTTGCTTAAAATGTTATGGTTGTGTTGTTTGTTTGGATACTCTGCCTTTAAATGCTGTTTTATGGTTGGATGATATCATTCAATTGACTGGATAACATTTGGGCAGATTTTTTCCCCCCATTATACAAAAAAAACACATACGATTACCGATAGGTAATGCAATATTTTTTCTTAAAGAAAATTCTTAAAGGTACTACCTTGCAGACCATTTACCTTTCAATAAAGTCTGATCATATGGGTTTAATGTATTGAGTCAATTTATTTATTTATTTTTTTATAAAAAACAAAATCTTGTATCTGGGTCTTTAAAGAAAAAGGAAGTCTTTTTGACAGATAATATTTATAAAAGATTTCTTAAACAAGAAAAGTGAAAGTCATTAATATGATGGGTTCATGTGTTTCAGGCCCAGCATGTGTTCAGTCCAATGATTCAGGGCAGTGCGAGGATGATCACCCCTCCTGGCCACGGCCAGCCCAGCCTAGTCTCTTCCTCCACCACTCAGTATGGTGAGCAGACGCATACTATGTATGGTAAGAACTCCCTGCAGCACAAAGCCTAAGCCTTGCCAGCCCACTTTACCCCTTTACTGTCATACTGTGCTAAATTTACAGTAGGGCTGGACGATAACCGATATCATATCGAGACTGTGATAAAATTTACGTTGATAACGGTGATAAGCTATGGACATTTTTACTCTATATGGATTAATTTAAGAGACTATTACAGAAATTTACGCGACAATGGCCAGTCAGTGCATGTCGCCAATAAGTGATTTCTGTGTGAATGAGCTGCGCGGTTTTGTCTGATATAGAATCTATATAGATCTTCACGACAAATCGTCAAAATAAAAGTTTGGTTTAACTTCAAGAAATTATGACAGAAATAAATCACTACTGTGAATTAATATGTACTTCTCAAAGTAATAATAATAATATTTCTAAGGAATATCATATAACCAAGATATTTTTTCATCCATGTTTTACATTTATACAATTCTGTTGTGCAGCATCTTATTTGACAAAAAATAAAAAATGCAATGTTTTGTTGTAAATTAATTTTCATTTGATTACATTTTAAAAGCTTGATTAAATTGTTAAAGTTCATATAAATTTGTATTAAATCATAAAACACAGAATCCAGAAAGAAAGAAAGAAAGAAATGGACAAAACAGAATTTTGGAGAAAATAAAATGGATTTCATGGGGCCCTAAATTAAAAGGTAGCTACTCTTTGGAGTTTAATTGTGAACAATCAAGTTTACTTGTTTACGTTCATTCTCAAGGTCTAACAAATACTGTATGTGGAAAGCATTTCCTTCCGCATTAATGGCAAATGAATATTTTGATAAATATCGATATTGTATGATATGGAAAAAAATATTGTGATAATATTTTTAGCCGTATCGCCCAGCCCTAATTTACAGTCACTTTTTGTTGCCTCTGAATAGCTTCATGCTACAGAAATTAATGTTGGTCTTTGTAATGAGCCACACATTAATGACTCAAGGAATAAAGGAAAATTAGATGCTTAAAATGTACTCTAGATTAGATTTGAATTAAATATAAGTATATTTTAGTAATAGACTTCTCTTCCTCCTGTCAGGTTTCTTGTTGTTGTAATTCATTTATAATTATACCTTTCTTTTTGTTTTTATTTGTTAACATTCACATTGACTGGATTTACTTTAACATTATAACTGCTTGTACTTGTGTTTTTCTGTGTTTCAGTGTCACCTACCCCCATTCCTCAGCAGTTTCCCCACCCAAGCTCCACCCTGCACCCTCATCCGCAGCACCCTCAGCCCTCTGCCACCCCGACAGGACAGCCGCAGCAGGGTAACCAGCACGGAGGCAGCCATCCGGCCCCCAGCCCCGTTCAGCATCCCCAGCACCAGGCTGCAGCCCAGGCCATGCACCTGGGCAACCCACCACAGCAGCAGATGTACTCTGCCCTGGCTCCCACCCCGCCCTCCATGACCCCCGGCCCCAACCCACAGTCCCCTCAAGCCAGCTTCCCCTCCGCTCAGCAGACCGTCTACATCCACCCCCAACAGGTGCAGCATGGGTACAACCCTAACCATATGGCTCATGTGCAGCAGGTGAGTACTAGTGAGTCAGACACCAGGATTATAAAATTACTAATAAATACTCGTTCATATTCATTCACTATGTCTCTAAAGGCCCACATGCAGTCAGGGATGGTGCCTCAGCATCATGGCACTCCTTCCCACCCCCCCACTATGATGTTGATGGCCACACAGGCTCCTACTGGCCCCCAACCTGCGCTGCCCCAGGGCACTCTCAACCCCATCCCTGTGTCATCAGCCACACACTACTCCTACACTCTCACCCCTGGTAAGGACCTATCTCAACTGAACACAGAGAATTAAATTGGGAGAGAAAAAAAATATTTTTTATATATATATATATATATATATATAATATATATTAGAAATTATTATTATTATGTATAATTATTTTGTCTTATCTAAAAAATAATAAATATTGTATAACCGTGTTTGTTTTATCTAAATAATAATATTTTTAAGATTTTTTTTTTTTAAATGAACAAAATAATAAAATACCTTTTTTTTTTTTCCCCCTTTTTTATTGAAAACAAAGATCTAAGGTTCATCATGGGTGTTACAATGTCAGGTCACAGTACGTTTTCAACATACATCTTGATATACAATTTAACACTTTTCTAAATGTATATACATAATTCAGTTTTCCCAATACTTACTTTTTTTTTTTTTTTTTTTTTAATTGATTTTATTAAATGTGAGTCTCTAGTCAGTATATTTCAGTAAATTATGGCTTTTCCTACTAGCTACTACTTTAGCTTTCCTACTACACTAGTATTTATTCTTGTCTAAAACCGTTTTTGGTTTCCCGAGGTGCAATGTAATGAATGAATAGTCAAACTCCTCTCCCATTATTTTTTCAGTTTTATCCAGCACCTATTGCCAATAAGGTTGTATTTTCAAGCAGGCCCAAAAAAATAATTATAATTATCAGCCATTGAGGTTCCACATTCCATATAATCTTCAAACCAACTTTTTGTTGTCTTGTATTATGTATGCATTTGAATATATAGTGATCTGCAATTTCTGTTTTGCCTGCAGTGTTAGTTGCATACTGTCATACTAGTGATGTTAATTGTTGTAAACGTGTATTTAAATTTCTCTGTTCATTTTGCTATCAAGTGTGTAAAATAAATCTTTGTGTGTTTCAGTGCAAGCTCACCATCAGCAGCAGATGTAGAGGAGGAAGACCAGAGAACAGCATTTGAGTTGAGTGGCTCCTGATCCTCGCAGAGCCATCTGGCCCCACCCACCACATACTGGCCAACCAATCCTTACCTTTCTCTAAACACCCCCATAAATGGCCACGAGAACCTCAATCATGCTGCTCTGCTGCTACCCACCACCAGTGATTAAGAAAAGTTAACAGGCAAAGATGTGGTGAACTGTGGCTTTTTAAAAAAAGAAAAGAAAAACAAGAGTTTTAACGAGGAATCATTTTTCACATGTTTCAGTGACACTAGAACTCTTGCATTGGGTCCTAACAATAACAAAAAAGCCCACGAGTGAGAAAACTGTGCATAAATAACTGGAACATTTTGTCTGCACCTTCTAAGTTAAAGATAATTCTTCCGTATATTGACAGTATTAACATTACTGTTAAATGCTGCTGCTATAGCTGTGCTCAAGACCTTGGGGTAAATCAACACCAACAAAATGAAGTGGTTGTAACCAAACTAAACACGAGAAACTTCCATTAATGAAGATGTTCGGCAAAAAAAAAAAAAAATGCAGATAAATTATTTATTAATTTAATCTGATGACAAAACCCCATTTGACTTGACCGTTATAAAACTGTTAAGTTAAAATAACTTTTACTTTGTAGATAATATAAATGAATTTAAAAAAAAAAAATAAAAAACATTAAAAAAAGTTTTAAAAACTTTTACACGTCTTGGGTGTTTTATTTTGTGTCCTTTGTTATTTCACTTGACAAGATTCAAGCTCATACTTTAGCTTTAAATATTGCTGATTTGCTCATTTTGTGGATATGGTACAAGTACATCAGAAGGCTTGTAAGTTGTCACATGCACTTCCACTCCAGGCCGCCAGGAGAATCACTGAACCCCTCAACTTCAGGGATGTGAACGTCAAAATACTGCTCTCTTCCGGTTTAAACATGTGGAATGGCTGGTTGAACTAATCACGCATTACAAAACAGAAACTTTTATAAAATTAGGTGGAAACGGGTTTGCCATCATGGGCAAATTAAACGTCGTTATCCTGAGGTATCTGTCCAGAGATGACTTTAGAGTCCTCACAGCGGTATGTATCCAATTTAAAGAAGCCATTAATATGTTTACATCAATTTTTCATCCAGCGGTATTTTTAACAACCATTTTAGCTGAAGACGTCTGTGTCAATCAAAAAGATTAACCCTTTAGCTAAATGCATATTGCATACTGTCAATTGTATCATGGCATATAATGTAACGTACAGGGGTTGGACAATGAAACAAACACTGGCCAGTATAGCGTTGGAGGTTTCACACCTATATATGCGCGGTCTGGTGGCTTAACTGATTAATCTTAACTGATTTTATAGCACAGCTGTGCATAAAATATTGCAATCCACACAACATAACATCAGTTCAAAAGAGGAAAAATTGTTGGTGCACGTCTCGCTGGTTCATCTGTGACCAGGACAGCAAGTCTTGGTGGTGTATCGAAAGCCATGGTATTCAGGGTAATGTCGGCATACCACCACATCCAACAGGAGTAACTGTCGACGCATGAGGAAGCTGTCTGAAAGGGTTGTCCGGGTACTAACCCGGAATGTATCCAAATACATAAAACCACAGCTGCCCAAATCACTGCAGAATTAAATGAGCACCTCGACTCTCCTGTTTCCACCAAAACTGTTAGTCGGGAGCTCCACAAAGTCAATGTTTATGGTCGGGCTGCTACAGCCAAACCTTTGGTCACTCGTGCCACCACCAAATGTCGGTTTCATTGGTGCCAGCAGGGCAGATCTTGGGCTGTGGACAATGTGAAACATGTATTGTTCGATGATGACGTCATCTGAGGGGGACTGAGTTCTCACATCCATGGGAGTTACATTGTGGAGAAGCCCCAAAGAGGCTTAACACCTGGATTGTTGCATTCCCAGAGTGAAGCATGGGGGTGAATCGGTTGTGGTTTGGGCTGCAATATCATGTCATTCCCTGCTGTGGTTAATGGGTGCGTCACTGCCAAGGACTACTGAATCTTTCTGGAGGACCATGTGCACCTAACGGTTCAAACATTGTACTCTGAAAGGGGGTGCCGTGTATCATGATAATGCACCAATACACAGCGAGACTTGTGACAGAATGGTTTGATGAGCATGTCAGTGAAGTTGAATATCTCCCATGGCCTCCACAGTCACCAGATCTATTTTTTTAGCCACTTTGGGGTATTTTGGAGGAGCAAGTCAGAAAAGTTTTCCTCCACCTGCATCACATAGTGACCTCGCCAATGTTCTGGAAGAGGAATGTCTCAAAATCCCTCTGGCCGCTGTGAAGGACTTGTATCTGTCATTCCCATGACCAATTGATGCTGTATTGGCCGCAAAAGGAGACCCTACGCCATACTAATAAACGATTGTGGTCTAAAACCAGGTGTTTCAGTTTCATTGCCCAACCCCTGTAGTTCATATTCATTTTATGAAAATTAACCTGTTATCAGCCATTTCACAGAATGTAATTATAAACATAATTATATCACATTTCAGTTCACTTAGTGGGAAGAGAAAGATATTTGCTTCTTGACATTTGATTCATTACGTGTTTGCTTAGATGTCAGAATGTCAAAAAACAAAAATCGGCACACTGCCACTGCTGCTCTCAAAATTTATTAAAAAGACAACGTTTCGACCAAAAAGGTCTTCGTCAGGTCAAACAAACAGTAAATAATCAAAAGATGATGACTTTCTTATCATTTTATCAACATGATCAATCACACCTGATACAATTCATTAAACTAATGACCCAATCAGCACGAGTAACAAATAGAATCAAATACATACAAAAAAAAAAAAACCTCACAAATCACAAAAAAGGTTTCAAATCAAATTCCAAATTTAAACCTTTTGGAGAGAGAGTATTTAATGTGTAAATATAAAAAGCTTCCCTCTGTAATAAGATTTTATTAATATCACCACCCCTTCTAGGTACTTTTATTTGTTCAATGCCTAAATAGCGAAGAGTCGACAAATTATGTTTGAAACCGTCAAAATGCACGGCAATGGGATTTTTTTTTTGGTCCTTCAACCGTATATTACTTCTGTGTTCGACTAGACGCATTTTTTAAACAACGCTTTGTTTTACCTATATAAGCCAAACCACAGGGACATTTGATCATATAGATTACATTTTTGGTGTAACACGAAATTATTCCCTTAATCTTAAACTGTTTCCCTGAGTGAGGATGACTAAAAGTGTGACATTTTGTTGTAAAATTACATTGTGCACATTGTCCACATCTATAATTGCCCTCAGGGACTGAAAAGGTATTACTAGATTGTGATTGACCATGTTGATAAAATGATAAGAAATTGTCATCTTTTGATTATTTACTGTTTGTCTGACCTGATGAAGACATTTTTGGTCGAAACAATGTCTTTTTAATAAATTTTGAGAGCATCAGTGGCAGTGTGCCGATTTTTGTTTTTTGACATTCAAGTGTTTCTGATGATCGAGCACCTGCTCTAAGTTGTTTTGGGATGTGCGCATACTACTTTCTTCTCAATTGCTTAGATGTCAGCACATTACAATCTTCTAAAAGATCCAATTATATTTCAGTAATCAATCACGTTTCCATTATGCCATTATTTTTATTTCTTTGGGGTATGCAGGTGGAAATGGGCATGAAGAATCACGAAATCGTCCCAGTGAGTCTTATTGCGTCCATTGCCAGTCTCAAACATGGAGGATGCAACAAGGTTTTGCGGGAGCTGGTCAAACACAAACTGCTGGCCTATGAACGCAGCAAAAGTAAATGTGCTAGGCTTGATATCACTCTTCAGTTTCATTCAGTAATGTTTTTGTGGATGAGTTGCAGCTTTGACTATGTTTCCTCACTATAGCTGTGCAGGGGTATCGGCTAAATTACGGTGGCTATGATTACCTGGCATTGAAGACACTTTCATCCAGGGATGTTATTTTGTCTGTTGGAAACCAGATGGGAGTCGGCAAAGAGTCAGGTCAGGATTATTTTTTAATTAGAGTTTATTTGTAGGCATTAAGAAGTCTGACACATTTGATTCGTTGTTTTGTCCATTCTCCCTCAACCCTCAAAGTGTTTCACTTATCATAAAGGAGACTTTTTCCAGACTTATAATACTTGTTTTATATTTCAGACATTTACATTGTTGCAAATGCAGAGGGGGAGCAGTTTGCTCTGAAACTTCACAGACTGGGTAGGACATCCTTCAGAAACTTGAAGAATAAGAGAGATTACCACAAGCACAGACACAAGATCTCATGGCTGTACCTGTCCCGGCTCTCTGCCATGAAAGAGTATGCATATATGAAGGTAATATCCAAATATTCCAAGAGTACATTTTCTGTACTCTTTCTGTACTTTTTTTTTTTTTTTTTTTTTTTTTTTGGATGTCAGTGTCACTGCAGATTTGGGTTATTTCATCTGTTTCCAATATTAAAATAAGCTTATTTATATTTGCATCCATGATTTTAATCTGAAAATGCATTTTTGTCAAAATCCATTACATAGCTAGCACAAATGGTTCTCAGCCTTTTGGACTCCAAAGCCCCTCTTTTTTCAAGACAGTATTTGAAGGCCCTCCAACTAAGCTGATCTGTACCTCTGGTACTTCTTTTGTAATACAAATAAATTAATGTATGATGTCAGTTCACTGTTGGACATCTTTATTTTAGTGTGTGTATGTGTTTTTAAGCAGTTTAAGATTAATATAATTTAACAAAATTGGTTAAGAACCACTGATAAAGCAGATGCTTTTATCTAAAGTTTCTCATAGTGTCCCATAACAACCAAAAAAACAAAACAAAAGGTTTTGTCATTTTCAACCAAAAATATCTTGTGTTGAGTATGTGTACAACTCTCTGCAATACTTGATTCTGATTGGTCAATCACAGCATTCTGAGGTCAAATATTTGTGCAATGCCAACCAACTTTCCTGTTGACCCTTGCAACCAATCTCCTACATTGTGCTAGATTCATATCTTCTCTTCTGAAATAATTTTAATGTAAATCAATATTTTATGTCTATTTATTTGTCATTTGAGCTGCTGCCAGCTGTTGCTTACTTGATGATATTTTAATGCTAAATGTAACCAAATAAAGACCAGAAAACACCTATTTCTTGTTCAGGCCAATGTTTGTCTGGATTTTTTTAAGATTCCTTGTTTTCTAACAGGCATTATATGATCGAGGGTTTCCTGTTCCAAAGCCAGTGGACTACAACAGACATGCAGTGGTTATGGAGCTCATTAATGGTTACCCACTGTGAGTTTACCTGCACTTTGCCTTAGATGAACACACTCCTCACACACAATATTTTCTTACATTAAATATTTACTTGTATGTCAGGTCATTGACAACTGTGCAGTGGTGTGCTGTATTAATCTATCTAGTACCACACTTTATTAGAAAGGACATAGGAACACTTTTTTTTGTTTATTTACTTGCATTGACTGTTGCTGTTTGTTTACATAGGTGTCAGATTCGAGAGATTCAAGACCCTGCTTCACTATACAGCGAAATCATGGAGCTAATAGTCAAACTTGCCAATCATGGCCTGATCCACGGAGACTTCAATGAATTTAACCTCATGCTCGATGACAACGACCACGTCACAATGATTGACTTCCCTCAGATGGTCTCCACCTCACATTTAAATGCAGAATGGTGACTATCTAACCTGATAACAAATGGATAATTTGGATAATGGATAATAAGCACTGGCATTATAATTAAGTTTTTAATTGTTTCCAAAAAGGTACTTTGATCGAGACGTCAAGTGTGTTCGAGATTTCTTCATCAGGAGATTCAACTACGAAAGTGAACTCTATCCAACATTCAAAGATATCAGGTAATTTTTCTAATAGCTTGCTTTATTGCACAGTCTAGACTTTAGAGACCAAACTAAGTTACACATTCCTCTATGCAGAAGATCATGTTCGCTCGATGTGGAGATCTCAGCTAGTGGCTACACCAAGGAGCTGCAGCAGGATGACAGTTTGCTCCACCCTGAAGGTCCAGAGGGTGAGGAACTCAGTGAAGATGAAGATGATGACATCTCAGAGTCAGCTGATGACACACAACAGGCAGCCTCAGAGGACATTATCAGCATGGAGGAGTATAAACATGCCATGCTTGAGCTGGAAGGGCTAAAAATTAGCAAGGAGACTCCATCAGAAGAGAAAGACACAGAGGAACACGAAGGAGCTCGATGTCAAGAGGACATCCCCGCAGAGGACATTCAGAAAGAAACTGTTTCTGACATTTCCAAAGACTTAGGAAGGGATGAAGAGGATGAGGTGGAGGATGAGTGTCCTGATTTGGTTGACCTGTCTGCATGCAACAAAGATTTCAGGCCTTTCAGGTAAGTCATTTATTTGATATGATGCAAGTCATTTTTAATTGCACACACATAACCTTTTTCACACTGCTATAAAGCTACTGTTCATATTGTGCCTTTTATCCTAAAAGGGTTGTTTCACCCAGTGAAAATCTGTAATTTACTCACATGAAGTACTAGTACAGTTGAGCTTGTTTACCATATTTGATGTGCTCCGTGGATGTTCGTTGATCATTGTTTAAATGTGACGGAAAGCCTAAATTTGTTCATCATATAAAGTGAACGTGTTTCTTCAGAAGGCTTGGATTAAACCATTCTATTCATATGGATTATGTTTACATTGTCTTTATGAACTTTTTGAAGCTTGAGAAATGGTTGTGTGGACTATCAATGCATGGATGATAAATTCAAGAGATTACTAATATTGTAAAAATGTGTGAAAAGTTTAATGGTTTGGAATGACACGAGGGTAAATTTCCCTCCTTCAAGCTGACACAACCAGTCACAATGTGGCATATTTTGGTTGGAGAGCTTCAGTGTAAACAAAGATGATCTGTGAATTATGAGTATTAAATTACTTTTACTGTGCATTTTTGCTCTTTTTGATGCTTGACAGCCAGTTTGCGTTGTGAACTTGAATTTAATTTTTGTATGAAGTATTCCTTCATATAAACCCTTACTTTTACATATAATGAAATGATTCATGTGATCCCACAGAGACCAACTGAGCCTTGAGAATGAGCACAGAACTAGAACAACCAGTGAAATGAGCATTGGAAGTGTTGGCAGTTGTTCAACAATCCCACCAGTAAGTATAACCCTTTGAATTTCATTCTATGGTTAAAAGTTTGCTTCCTCATTCACAAAAGCATGTTGCAGTGAAACTTTTTTAGGTTTGCATATATACATGAAAAGTTCCTGGTGGGGGAAAGGCAGAGGCTATTTTGCACTAAGTGCAAATAGCGATAGATGCTGTTTATACGAAGTAAAAATAGCAGTATTTTCTTTGCACTAATTGTAAATAGTTGCTGCATGCTATTTAAACTTGGCACAAATAGTGTCAGCCCATCTGATCACCGTGAGGATACCACTTCCAATTTCAATTATAGGCCATTTAAATACCAGTTTAGCACTTTATTTCCACTGTTAAATACCAGTTAAGTACTTTATTTCCACCTTTTGAATATTTTCTTAATTTTAATTTAAAATAACACCTCTCCAAGCTGATAATGCAATAGGAAAAGGGAGAAAAATGAGTTCGGAAAAAGGCGAATTCAAACTCGGGCCGTTTGTGGCAAAAGTTATCGGCAACCCGCTTTACTTTCCACGCCACTGCACCTGTTATCAGATGGGTTTCTTTTCTAACTTTGTCTGACTTATGTTGACAATGGTGGGTGGAGTTAGTGTAAAAGGCGGGCTATTTGCACTTGGTGTAAAAAATTATCTAACTTTGCGTTCATGATGCAAGTTAGATTTGTTGTTTTAAGTAATAAGTTGATGTGCCCCTATACAGGAAGTCATCAGGCAGAAAGTGAAGAGACAGCTCACCAAACAGCAGAAGGCTGCCCAGAGAAGACGACTGCAGAAGGGTGAGGCCAACCTGGTGACCAAGGAGAGGAGAGAGAATCAGAACAACATTAAGGGCAGTTTGGATGCGGCTTCCTTCTGGGGCTGAGGATGGAAGATATGACCTCAGGACTTATAACAGTTTTCAGTGTCATTTGTGTATGAAATTCATTAATAAAACATCTACATCAGGAAGCTGAGTTGTGGTTAGCCTTATTTATGTTTGAAATGTATACCGCATAGAGGTTTGACCTGGTATTATTTCAAATAATGGAGAATTGTAGTTAATTACATCACTCAACTTTATTAAACACTCTCAACTAATCAAATCAAATATAAACACATCTCATTATCTGTCCTTTGCACACATGTAGCATGGGGTTGTTAATGAAAACAAAATTAATTTTAACGCCTTTAAACTGTTAAAGAAGCTTTCAGAATCTGTCGTTTTATTGTATTTGTTTGTTTTGCAGCAACTACTGATACTGTAACAAATTTGTAGAAACGACAAAACTACGGCTAGCACTGAAATTTAGTATCCAATTTCGTGAAGTGGATCATAATTGTTTCGCGTTTTGTCCCTTTCCGCTCACCCTTGGAGGGACACGTGATCCCTGTATTGCGATAGCGTCCAGGAACAAAACAAACCAAGAGTTGACAGCTCTGCTAAATCTTTATGGCTGACTGACAGCTGCTGTTTATAAGAGTAATATCACTTAGGTGAGTTATAATAATCTTCCTTTCACACGACATGATTTTGTTGTGTTTTAGAGAGCGAATTAGCCATGTTAGCAGGGTTATGTTGGTTGATCCGCTCCTCCCTGCAATCCTGTGATGTATCTGTCTATTTCTGTTTACTTTTTACTAGAAATAGTAGCCTCGTTCGTGGAAGTAAGTTAGTGATCATATATTTATCCTGTTGTTACAACCCATGTGACTTTCTTCAGTGAAACAAGAAACATATCTAAACCCTAACCCCATACCTAACCCTTTCCATCTATCGTTCTGTCATAGACGATTGTTGTGAATTTTAGATCATGCTGTTACAAACTCATATGACATTCTTTCACCAGTGAAACACAAAAAGGAAGGGATGTTACTGAATGTTGAGACTGACAGTCTCAGTCACCGTTCACTTTCATTGCATCTTCTCTTCATACCACGAAAGTGAAAGGTAACGGAGACTGTCATTTTGCAAAGCATGTCATTTTGTGTTCCACAGCTAGAAACTCAATCATGCAGGTTTGTAATGACATGAGGGCGAGCAGATAATGGTGTAAAGTTTTAATTTTTGTGCGAGCTGTCCCTTTAAACGGAATCTCTCCTTTAAAGCTTCATGACTTGTGTGCTGCAGTGTCATGTAGAGGAATGGAGTAATTTTATAACGATCATGTGGATACCAGTGTGGAGATGGAGGCTGTAAGACCCAAAAAATCAAAGTCCAAATCCAGTGGGAAGCCACAGGTGAAAACCTACCTATAATATTTCTCTTACTATTCTTTGGGTTGCTACTTTAAATCTTGTTGAAGTTTATCTCATAATTCTAAAAATAGTTATCATTCATTAACAGGTCAAAAAGGAGAGACAGTTAGAGAGAGTTAAACAGCCCTCTGAATCTTCTAGAGAACTTAATGAGCCAGCGCCGGCTCCGGAGTTCACTGATGTCCCTCTCAGCCTTTCTCATGTGCCTCCTGCCCCTGATCTGAACCCACCCACCACACAGACCTCACTAGACCATAATGACAAAGCTGAAAAGGGCCAAGTTCGCTCGTCTGATACGACTGAAATAGTGAAGAAACCATCCTGCCATGAAGACAAAGAGCATAAATCGCCATCACAAGACATGGCGCCTTGGGTGGACGATGTTTTGGCGCCCACTCAGTACAGCCAATGTGATCCCAAACCTCTTAGTGCTAAACTTGAGCCATTTAGTGTCCCTTCTATATATCCGTCTATCCCAGCTTCCTGCTCTGAGCCTCAGCTTTCGGAGGACTCATTCTCTATCGCCTATGGACTGTTAGACACTTCCTTTATGCCAATGGCTTCTGAGGGACAGGTAGCTCCAGCTGTTCTGCCTCTGGCTAACCAGGAATCCTCCCCGCCCAGCTTGATCCCTGTGAAGGTCGCTGATGTGGAGAAGCCCAGAGAGAGGCTTTATCCAGAGCTGCCCAGGACCTGCCAGTCCGTGAAGCCCTTCACTAGCGAGCAGCTACGGACATGGGAACCCGGTTCCTGGCTGGAAAACGTGGAGCTCCATGAAGCGGAGTTCCAGAGTCTGGCCCACCAAGAGGGACATGAGCTGTACGAGCTGCTGCTGAGCTACTGGAGGTGCCGTAAGCAGCTGACGCAGGCCCAGACTGAACTGCAGGCTGCTAATTCAGACTGCAAAAATGTACAGAATCGCATGTGGAGCTTCAAGGATGAAAGGCTTTCATTACAGGTGAGTCATCTATCTGTCTGTCTAGACCATCTGTCTATCATATCTAAATATAGTTATATTTTAAAGCCTATAAACCTTCAAATTTCAAGACAAACTTAAAAAAAAACATTGTCAACTGATATTCAAAGTTTTGGCAAAATGGCCTTTATTCAGTAATTAAAGCAATATGAATTTCAGTTCATTTTAATTCTACTTCCTTACATTCAAATTTTAATTGTGATTCTGCATCATGTTTGCTACCTCAATTCTAATTCAATTCAAATTCAGGAATGCATTCAGTTCCATTCTAAATGGTGAACAACCCTGATCAGCTGTGTATTTTTTTGCTGACTGGTAGCGTGATCTCTAGTCTAATTAAGTTTTATAATGTGTCCTTATCAAAACTGTAAACCCAGCTGTTTATTTACCTTAAAATACACTGCATTAGTCTTTTTTTTATTGATCACAAACTAGGGTTGGGCGATGTCCCCTAAATTGGCAGTTGACGATAATTACAGTAAAACATCGCGATGGACGATGATATCGTCGGGCAGGGGCGGGGATTATTTTAATTTTTCGTTATTATATAATTATTATTCGTTATTTTACTTTATATATTTTATTTCCCAACTAATGACTCATCCGGGCTTTCCAATAGGTTGCACGTGAGGGGGGAAAAAGTAGCTTCCTTCCACTTAAGAAGAGCTGTGCACTTTTTATTTTAATATATCTCTTTACATAAATACTATTTTCTACTTAAAACCTATAATTTCGTTATTTTACTTTATTACTTTATTTTATTTCCCAACTATGACTCAAACGGGCTTTCCAATATGTTGCACGTAAGGGAAAAAAATAGCTTTCTTCCGCTTAAAAAGAGTTGTGCGCTTTTAAGCACTTTTTATTTTAATATATCTCTTTACATAATTTTTTTTTTCTACTTAAAACCTATAATTTCGTTATTTTACTAACCCAACTAATGACTCATCCGCGCTTTCCAATAGGTTGCACGTAAGGGGAAAAAGTAGCTTTCTTCCACTTAAAGGATTAGTCCACTTTCAAATAAACTTTTCCTGATAATTTACTCACCCCCATGTCATCCAAGATGTTCATGTCTTTCTTTCTTCAGTCGAAAATAAATTAAGGTTTTTGATGAAAACATTCCAGGATTATTCTCCTTATAGTGGACTTCAGTGGCCTCCAGACGGTTGAAGGTCAAAATTACAGTTTCAGTGCAGCTTCAAAGGACTTTAAACGATACCAGACGAGGAATAAGGGTCTTATCTAGCGAAACGATCGGTCATTTTCGAAAAAAAAATACAACTGTATATGCTTTATATAAACAAACGTTCGCCTTCTAAGTGGCTCCGCCAAAACCGCATTTCTGTATTCTCCAAAAAGCTTACGCTGTATGTCCTACGCCTTCCCTATTCAACTTACGGAAAAAATGTAACTGGCGCTGTTCGTTCCGTAAGTTGAACAGGGAAGGCGTAGGACATACAGCATAAGCTTTTGGTCAGCCATCATCGTCCATCGGCACAACCCTATCACAAACACACCTGTTTGCTTTACAGGGTGTGTGTGCGGACCAGAACAAGGTGTTTGGCTACCACTGCTACCAGCAGGTGACTCTGAACGAGGCAGCATTAGCTGAGCTGAAGCATTTGTTTTCTGCAAAAGCAGAAATACTCCATCAGACAGTGGCCCTGCACTCATACACCTCAATCCTGTCCCGTCTGCAAGTGGAGTCTTATCTCTACCGCTTGCTCTGCAGTAACCCCACCACCAAGAGTGTGGCTGTACAAGATACAAGCACAGGCAAGTTCACACTGATAAGTCTAGACTGTACATTAGACACAAATAATTGGTTAGTTTACACTGTTTGCTAAGGAGTACCATGACTATCTGAAATACTTTCACAGTTACACTGGTTGTTTGTTTTGACAAAACATAAATCTCTGTCAAATGTAAAAAAATTATGATCATTTTGAGGCATTTTAAAAGCAATTCTTGTTGGATTTTGCTTGTTCACTGTTTGTGTATTTAGCAGACACTTTTATTCAAAGATTGGATGACCAGAACTGACATCTTTCTTATTTTTGTATTATTGTGTCTGGTCCTACTGACCATTGAAAAAGCATACGATTACTGCTGAATGTAGTTTTGTCTGTGATTTTGAATGTCATGCTGTCTATTGATTTTTGTATTGAACTTCTTAGTGAGTCCAAAGTCTCAGCCCTCCTCTTTGCAACCGTTGAAGGAGAGCATCAGTGTGCTGTTCATCTTCACCCGACGGGTCCTAGATGATTCTCAGTTTCAGGCTGACATCCATCTCTGGCTTCAGAGGCTGGTAAAGACCCCCAAACACCAGCTAATGAACTGAAAAAATGTCAATGTCAAGATAACATGAGATCATAATATAAGAAATTATTTCTATTTTCTTACAAGGAACATTCTGAAAAAGTAGCTACAAATTATTTGTAATATGTGACCCTGGACCACAAAACCAGTCATTTAACCTATTTAACCTACAACCAACTTAATTGAAAATCTGGAATCTGAGGGTGCAAAAAAATCAAAATATTGAGAAAATCACCTATAAAGTCCTTAGCAATGCATATCCACTCACAAAAATACATTTTTGATATATTTACGGTAGGAAATTTACAAAATATCTTCATGGAACATGATCTTTACTTAATATCCTAATGATTTTTGGCATAAAAAAAAAATTAATAATTTTGACCCATACAATGTATTGTTGGCTATTGCTACAAACATACCCGTGTGACTTATGACTGGTTTTGTGGTCCAGGGTCACATATTACATTCATATGAACTATATATTTGTAAACGTATAGGAACTATTTTTATTCTGATGTCCTTCAGTTTATTAAATTCAAGCTTAGCTGGCAATACTAATACCCTTAAATTACTCCAGAGGTAAAAGGATCTGGGTTCACGACCTATGATGAAACACAAGCTTTTCTCCATCCAGGTGTCTGTGCTGCATCAGGTCGGTTCTAGAGGAGATCATCTCTTCATCCTAAACCACCTGCTCTGCTGCCCGGCAGGTGTGGGCAAATGGGCTGTGCCATTCCTACAGGTACTGAAGCAGAGCCTTGATGTGTGACTCAGATCAGCTGTAACAATGACAATGAGTAAATGTTAACAGGGAAATTTAATAATATATATTTAAAAAAATCTCAAATATCTGCTTGTCTCATAATAGTCATTGCATCCACTTTCCTTCAATAGATCAAAGTATTGGATAACCCATCCGGAGTGTATCATTTCATGCAGGCTCTGGCTATCCTCATGTCTCCAGCGAGGTAAAGATTAGCTTTACTGGAAATTATGCTCACGATCCATTGAATTTTGTTTTTTTATATCATCTGTATTATTGTCAGTATTGTCGCCATTGTTACAGTTTGACTCGAAAAGCTGCTTCTTTTGTTTAAAACTGTTAGAACTAAAAGCACAAACTGGAGACAAAGAATTTGGCTTTGCATTATTCATTTGATTGAATATGGAGATGTATGTGTGACATGCAGGCACCGTGCAGACTTCCTGGGACACATGAAGCCCAGTGACGTGAAGGGCAACAACAGTCTTACAGGACCTGCATCTGGTAACTGGACTCTAGTGGATGAGGGCGGAGAGGAGGTGAGGAGGTCCACCCTGTCAGTGCTCTAATAAGAGAATGTCTCATATTGTAGAATAGAACTCATATTGTTATGCTGATTTGTATTAAACAAACTATTAAAATGAAAAACAGAAACATTTAATTTCTTTTGCTAATGGTTTCAGACCTTTTGACCTCACTGCATATATTGTCATAATCATTCTGATTAGACTTTTGACTTCTGTCATCACAGACCGAAAGTATCAGTATTTTGTGTCTCTTATCTAAGTACCAACAAAACCTTTGTTGTGCTTGTTATAACTGTACACTATACTACCATGTGATGTCTATTGTAACACTCTTGTGAACTCTCTCAGGATGAAGACCCAGAAACAAGCTGGATGCTGCTGTCTGAGGATGATCTGGTTTCTCTGTTCTCTCAATTTCCCTTTGATGAGCTCTTTAAACACTTACTGGGGATCTGCTCTAAAGGTGAGACTCTCATCATATCCCATAAATGAGCTGAGACAGCCATGCAGTATTCAGTCTATGTCTGGTTCTCTTTATTAATTAACTAGTCAGTAGATTGTATAGTATTCACTTGCTATTAAAATGATAGTTCACACAGAAATGCAAATTCTGTCATAATTTACTCACCCTATTGTGGTTTCAAATCTGTATGACTTTCCATAGAACACAAATGGAGAAATACTGAAAAATGTCCATTTATGTCTATATATTGAAGGAGAATGGGGATACGAAATGGAAAAAAAACTTATAGCATGTATTTCCCTTAAGACTTACAAATCCTTAGACAGTTATTTGTATATTAAAGTTGACATTTTTCATACTGATTCTAATAAGTTTACCTGTTACTCTTGCCAATAGGGGACTATCAGCCTCAAGCCACCACCAGTCAAAAGATGATGAAAATATTTGCATTTGCATCTTCATTGGTCGAACTGCTTGCTGTTGGCTTGCAGACCTACAACAGAGCACGTTATCGCCAATTTGTGAAGAGGATTGGTTATATGATTAGGTTCATAAGCTTTATTATTTCAATTCAGTTTTTCATTTCATACTATAGAAAGCTTTCAAACTTAAGTAATCCTGACAAACTACCAATATTGTTTTAAGTTACTATTGTTATTATAGTTATTTATTAATTATTATTAGAAATGATTTAGCAGGTTTGCAGTCAGGTATTCAGGTATTTCTCAGGTAGTTTTATATAGTTAACCTATAGAGTCTTTTCATTATTCCTGACTTTATGTCCATGTTCTTTTCCTCATTCTAGGATGACACTCAGTTATGTTAGTGACCACTGGGCGCAGTACATCAGCCTGACAGGTGTGAGTAGAACCACAATGCAGGAACAGTCGTTTTCAATGGAGAAGCTGCAAGTGGAGTTTGACCACCTCTTCCTGAGAGCAGTGCTTCATGTGCTCAAGGCCAAGAGGTATAGAATAATACCGGAGTCTAACTATTATTGCACATGATACAGACATTAATTTTGGTGATTATATGGGAGAAGTAGGTTGGAATCTGGCCTACATTTTGTCCTGAACCCATTTTCCCCCACTCTCGCCAAATAATTTCCTGTCTCCTCTCTATGTTTGCTGTCAATAAAAAAATTTCAACTAAAGCAATACTTTATCTTGTGCATCACTTCCTGAAGCAGTGTCTGCTTAACTAACTGTTTACAGACTGGGCATATGGCTGTTCATGTCTGAAATGCCGTATGGCACGTTATCCAGCTCCATGCTGTGGAAAATCTTCTACATTATGCAGTGTGCAGAGATGGATGGTCTGGAGAAGCTCAGCTGTAGCCTGAGTGCTGAGGACTGTATCCAGGGACTCAGAGGTGAGACGGCAAGCACATCTGATGCTAGAAAATCACAAGAGAATAGTTTAGAGCAGTGGTTGGCAACCTTTCTGACTCTAAGGCCTTCCATTGTCAAAGACAATGCCCCCCCATATATTTGTGTAAATCCACTGTATTAAAAAAGACGTTCACTTCATTTTAAGAAAAATAATGATACATTTGATTTAACAAGGTTTTAAAAATTATGTTTAAGTCACAAATAGCAATTTTTGCCCAATAAAATATTTTAGAGCTGCGAAAAAAATAGAAAATATTCTGTGACTTTTTAAGATTTTATTCATTTCCATGACTTTTCCAGGTCTAGAAATTATACTTTTAAATTTTGTCATATATCCAGGTTTTCCCTGACCATGGTTTAAATAAAATAGTAACTGTTAAGGGAACAAATTAAAATTAAAAATATGTCAGCTTACATCTTTATTTATTTTATTTTTTTTTTTTTTTTAGCATTTTTAGCTTATTTTGATGCTTGTTTTGTCTTATTTTAATCATTTTAAAGGTTTAGTTCACCAAAAATAAAATTTCTGTCATTAATTACTCACCCTCATGTTGTTCCAAACCAAATATTTTTGATGAAATCCGAGAGGTATCTGAACCTAAATTTTATTTTTGGGTGAACTAACCCTTTAAGCCATCTGCGGCCCCCCTTGGAAGTGTACTGAGGCCCCCTAGTGGATGCCAGTCCCCCGGTAGAGGACTACTGGTTTAGAGCAGTAAGTACTTATTGTGTGTTTATGTATGTCCAGAACCAAGCCACCAGGAAAAGTTTCAGCACTGGCTGTCGGAGATAAACAGCTCGGATGGAATCTGCCTTTTGACAACGTTTGCACACATGGCCCAGCCCAGACGCACTGATGTAGACCCTGAGTTTGTCAGGAACATAGTGCTAGAGATATATGAGGTGATTTGACATTTTTTTTTACCACAAAATTTTTTACTGAAGGCAAAAAAAAAAAAAAAAAAAAAAGATCTGATATTGACATCATCCGGATGTTATAAATGCAATAAATGTGTGATTACTTTTTGCTCTAGGTATCCTATGTTAGTATCGCCACCCGTGAGATCTTCTCTAAAGTTGGGCGGGAGTTGTTGGCAGCTGTAGCAACAGCCCACCCTCACATCATCTCTGTATTGTTGGAAAGACTGAGAGAGACCATAGAGAAAGTGGGCATGGTGAGTGATAGACAGCATCCTTCAAGACATTTCTGATTTTTGTAGTAACTGGATGATCAGAGACTGATAAAGATTGACAATTGAGCATGTAACGCTCTTCTAAATATGCATTCAGAACAGCTACTGTAGAAAGAACAGAACAAAATGCATTTTTTTGTATTCTCTTTGATCTTTTATCAGCAAATTCTGACATATGCTGTTATTTGCCCTAATTATGATTATCTGTCCAGGTGTCACTCTACCTGTTCAAGGAGTTGCCCCTCCACTTGTGGATGCCAGCTCAAGCTGAGGTGGGGTTGATCCGGGATTGGCTGTTGAACTTCAGTCTCACTGCTGTGGAAAACAGATTAGCCTGCATCATACTCGAGGGCCTCAACTGGGGATTTCAGCCTGTGAGTCTTACCTATGATTATTGAAAGATAAACACTGATTTATCATCATAAAATATGTCCGCTTTCTCAATTGAAGCCGAGAAAGGAACATAATACACAAAACAAAGATTGTACTTTTGTGCCAAATTTTGATATTCCCTGATGAGTCTTTGATAGGCCTGAGATAAATTAATTGGACATGTGGTTAATCTTGCCATTAATTATGATGTTTTGTGTTTTTAATAAGTGTTGTATGTATTCACAGTAAAAACTTTGTCTCGTCCACAGAATGGTTGCCTCATTCTACCAGCGTCTTTGCACAGTGAAGTCGCCCTGTTGGTGATTGAGGCATATCAAAAATATCTCACAGACAAGCCATATGGTGGCATACTCTCAGAAGGCATCAAACAGGTATGAAATTATGTGGCTACATATCCTGTCTATTATTCAACACTGATTGTCATTCATTGACTACTGCAGATTAATAAGCTTCCTCAACATTTTTAAAGGACAGTGTTGTATATCTTATGGCTTTGTTTTTGGAGAGTAATGCAGACCAAATCAGTCTATGTAAAATGTCTAGTTTGCAGTGGTTCACCTCCATTCATCAGCACAAATGAAAGCCAAAAGTTGAATCAGCCACTTAAAGTTGATTGTTAACAATTTCCCTCAAAGAATGAACATTCTCTTCCTAGTGCCAAACGTTTGTACTGTTACCAGCTCACATTGGCTGCATGATAACTTTCTGCAGGTGTCTTACCTGGCTAACGTGGTGCGGCTTGGCCAGACTCCAGAATCCTCCTTTAACCAGTGGGCCTGGGATCTGGTTCTGAGGCTAAAGCTCCATGCCAATGAAAGAAGTCCTCAGGATGCCTGGTGCCCGCTTCCCTCCTCCAGTGCCCCCAGTGTTCCTGAGATCACAGACTCTCCCACCATGCACCCAGTGTTCAAAGCAGTCAAAGCGGGCATCCCCATTGGCTGTTTTCTGGCTATCGACATGACAACCATTGGGCACAGGTTTGGAAGGAATATTATAACTCTTGTTTCAAACAGATGAAGTGTAGTGAGCATCGACTGACTGATTCATCATTAGTAACATTCCAGTCTGGATGAAAATCCAAATCTAGTAACATGAATTAATTTTAAATGTTTTTCATGACAGTTTGGAGAAGTTTTGCAGTGATGGAATATCTCTGCTGAAGACTCTGGTTCAGTCCCGTCATCTCAAAGCTGTAGTGCACATACTGGAAAACATTCTTCCTCTGGTCTACCACTGCCAGTTCTACCTGCTCAAGAATGAACAGTTAAGAACATTTATGTTTATATTGAGAAATATTTTTCACTTGCTGTCAGACTTTTCTGTTTTTTTTATTGACTTAACAGCATACATAATGAATTAATAATGCTGTAGTTATGCAAGAAAGACCAATGCTTTTCTTCTAATATGAATCAGGTTTCTGAGCTGTATTCAGCTCTTCTTGCAGCTAGATAGTGGGACTCAGGGTGTGACCCAGCAGGTCACACAGAAGGTGGCCCAGCATCTGATTGGCACCTCTACATGTGAGAACATCAAACTCCTAAACAGTGTGATCCAGGTAGGATTTTGAAATGTTACATTTTCCATCTATACTGGACACCTGTTGCTCTTTTTCCTCCATTAGCCAATCCAACTCGTTGGCAATTAAAAAATTTACACTGCTGTTCAAATGCTTGATATCGGTAAGATTCTTTAATGTTTTTGAAAGAAGTCTCTTATGCTAACCAAGGCTGCATTTATTAAATCAAAAATACAGTTAAAAACAGAAATATTGTGAAATATTATTGCAATTGACACTTTAACTTTAACTTTTTTCAATTTTAATATATTTTAAAATGTAATTTATTCCTGTGATGGCAGCTGAATTTTTTTCAGCATCATTACTCCAGTCTTCAGTGTCACATGATCCTTCAGTAATCTGTCCAATATGCTGATTTTTTTTTTTTCAGGATACTTTGATGAATAGAAATTTCTAAATTCTAAAATTTCTGATAATTTTATTTAAAAAAAAAAAATAAAAATAAAAAAAATCCTTTTTAACATTATTGTTTTTACTGTCACTTTTGATCAATTTGATGCATCTTTGCTGAATAAAAAAATATTAATTTCTTTCAAAAACAAATCTTACTGACACCAAACTTTTGAACGGTAGTGTATGAATAAAAATAATTAATTTTAAATAAAAAACCTTGAAATCTTTTAAGATCATGAGAAGAACTTGTTGTCCTGCAGGCTCATATTCTGGAGAGCTCCAGGCCCGGGCGTGTTGGTGCAGTAGCTGTTCTTGAGTTCTGGCTTCAGGTTTTAACTGAGCAGAACCTCTGGCATCGAGACAAAGCTGTTCTCTACCTTCTGGACCACGTGTGTCGTGCTGCATTCCTTCACCAACAAGAGGAATGTCTCCAGAAACTTCTCTACCAACAACACAAGGTTTTTCTTTCTTGGCTGATGTTTAAACAGCCTTCTTCTAACAAATGGTTGAAATAAAGAAAATTACTTACAAATGGTATTGGTTTTTTTTGTTTTGTTTTTTGCCTTTTAGAGTGCCCTAGGTTACCATGGAGACAAAGGTTTGCTTTCATCTCTAATGGGCTGGATAGTGGCAGGGAATGTTACTCCATCCTTCATAGAGGGCAATTCTCTCACAGGAGAGGTATGTGCAGGTTATTACTTATACAGCACATCTTGATCTAATTACTTTTAGTCAGCATGTCCCTCTCCGTGTTTTTATTTTGTCTCAAGGTGTGGTTTGCTTGGTTGGTCCTAAACATGGAGACAATGTTCGAGGAAGACTCTCAGCTGCGACGTTGTGTGGAGCATGAGCTCCTCTCAAACTCTGCTTACACACCAGATCAGGCTCTGAAGGTACACTTTCGTTCTGCTCCTACCTTCTCTTCTCCAGTACTATTTACATGTGCAGTCACATCAAAGAGAATGTTTTGAGCTGTAATGATCAGGGAATGTTAAAATTGTTTAAAATTGTCCAGTTTTTTCACTTTGCAGGTTGTCTTTAGAGTAAAACTCGCAAACTCCTTTCGTTACAAAGCCCCTAAGGCAGTGGTCTCAAACTCAATTCCTGGAGAGCCACAGCTCTGCACAGTTTAGCTCCAACCAGCTCCAACTCACACCGGCTTGGAAGTCTCTAATAATCCTGAAGACCTTGATTAGCTGGATCAGGTGTGTTTGATTAGGGTTGGAGCAAAACTGTGAAGAGCTGTGGCCCTCCAGGAACTGAGTTTGAGACCACTGCCTGAAGGTGACATGGTGATGGAAAAAAAATTTTATGTGAGGAAAAAATTATTTGAAATATACTTTTTTTTCCCCAACTCATATCCCGTGTTCGCCTACCTATTTCTTTGAGGGTCTTATTGGTGACGTTTTTAAAGTAAAAACATTTTTTATCCATTAATCATGAATGACTGGAAAGGTAATAGATCAACATGACAACTGTTAATAGGTTCATCTGTTAATAGGTTTGAGATCCCTGTAAATGTTTCTATACATTCATGCAATAAACATACAATTTCATTAGCCCATTTGTTTTCGGTTTGTCAGAAAGCCCAGGTGCGCCTCAAGCTTCAAGTCGTCCCGTCCCTGCAGAGGTTGATGATATATCGCTGGGCTCAACAAGCTTTAGCTACCCCTGCAGATCATCCACTCCTACCTTTAGTGTGGCAGAAATTCCTCCAACTTTATCTCCGTCAACCTGGACCAGAGTTTGGGTGCGTTAAACATGGAGACATTCTATCCTTTACATAACTGCTATTTGTAGTTTTTTAGTACCTGTTGTTTTGCTAAGTTTTGAATTATCTGTGAAGACTTCCTAACTTTACACATATCATCATTCTATTTCAGTTCACTAAAGTCTAGTTGTTACATAATGCATGTTGGATTCACAGTACATGCTGTACATGCTGTATTCAAGTGAAACAGTTCATACTGTTCATCTTTCCTTCTTTTTCTCCTCCCTCCCCCTTACTTCCCTTGCACTCCTTTCTTATTGATGATTTCATGTTTCACCAGATTTTACTTTAAGCTTTTAGCAGTACTAATGACTCATAAGACTGTTCCAGCTCTGAGGAACACAGCTTCTTTTTTGACTATAATGTGTTGAACATAATGTCACAGATGCATTTCACTTCATGCATTTGTCAATATAAAATTATTTTGTACTTGAAAAATATCAATATCAAATACTTACACTTCACACTTTTCACACTCTCTTTCCTTTAACATAAGGAAATAATTTTAGCATTTTATGCATTTATTATTTTTATAATGTTGTGTCAAGTTCCTGATCATCTGTATACTTTGCTTTGTATATTACTTAAAATAATTTATAATATTTGTGAGTTGTGAACTGCATATGTGGGTATTTCTGAACCCGTGTCTGTTGTTTTATTTGACTTCATCAGACTGGAGGTGAAAGGTTGTATTGGGAGGCGTTATTTCCATAGTGCGGCCCATCTCTCCTTGCTGAAGAGCCTCAGACAGCGGCTGGTTGAGGTGTCTGACTTCCACCACGCTGCAAGCAAGGCTCTGAAAGTGCCCTGCTCAAGAGGTGAATCCAGTGATGGTTTGCTCACTCCCGGGACACCCATCACCCAGCACATGACATCTCCTGAGCTGCACACTGAGCTTGTGCGGTAATGTCCTGTGATTTATTCTCTCAACATCCATTATTCTGTTTACTGTTGAGTTAAATGTCTTATTGAGTGTAAAGTGATTCAAATTTGACATCAGAAAGAAACTTGATATTGTTTCCAAGCTGTGAGTCCTGCTACATTGTTCATTTTGGTTACTCAGAAGTTACAAAATAAAATCTGAGAATTTTAGATTTCATTATTTGTGAATAGAAGCCATATCATTCAATCATAATGTTAGAATAGAAAATATATATTTTTAAATGTCAAACTCTTTTTGTTCAGGCTCTTCACTGTGTTTGCTTTGTGGTTGGATGATGAAAACCTTCAGAAGCAGGAAATTTACTTGCCCTCTTTGCCAAAGCAGTATGACACCCATCGCCTAGCCAAAATCATGCAGCGCCAGCAGGTGAGGGTTTGTTTGTTCTTGCATTCTTTATGTTTTGGTCTTTAAGAGGACTGTGAGGCATAAAAGAATTTAGTGGATTGTTTTGAATGAATATGTTATTTAAAACATCCCTTCCAATTTATATAAGCTGTATACAAACCCGATTCCAAAAAAGTTGGGACACTGTACAAATTGTGAATAAAAAAGGAATGCAATAATTTACAAATCTCATAAACTTATATTTTATTCACAATAGAATATAGATAACATATCAAATGTTGAAAGTGAGACATTTTGAAATGTCATGCCAAATATTGGCTCATTTTGGATTTCATGAGAGCTACACATTCCAAAAAAGTTGGGACAGGTAGCAATAAGAGGCCGGAAAAGTTAAATGTACATATAAGGAACAGCTGGAGGGCCAATTTGCAACTTATTAGGTCAATTGGCAACATGATTGGGTATAAAAAGAGCCTCTCAGAGTGGCAGTGTCTCTCAGAAGTCAAGATGGGCAGAGGATCACCAATTCCCCCAAGAGAAAAATTGCAAAGAGTTTGAAGTTATCATCATCTACAGTGCATAATATCATCCAAAGATTCAGAGAATCTGGAACAATCTCTGTGCGTAAGGGTCAAGGCCGGAAAACCATACTGGATGCCCGTGATCTTCGGGCCCTTAGACGGCACTGCATCATATACAGGAATGCTACTGTAATGGAAATCACAACATGGGCTCAGGAATACTTCCAGAAAACATTGTCGGTGAACACAATCCACTGTGCCATTCGCCGTTGCCGGCTAAAACTCTATAGGTCAAAAAAGAAGCCATATCTAAACATGATCCAGAAGCGCAGGCGTTTTCTCTGGGCCAAGGCTCATTTAAAATGGACTGTGGCAAAGTGGAAAACTGTTCTGTGGTCAGACGAATCAAAATTTGAAGTTCTTTTTGGAAAACTGGGACGCCATGTCATCTGGACTAAAGAGGACAAGGACAACCCAAGTTGTTATCAGCGCTCAGTTCAGAAGCCTGCATCTCTGATGGTATGGGGTTGCATGAGTTCATGTGGCATGGGCAGCTTACACATCTGGAAAGGCACCATCAATGCTGAAAGGTATATCCAAGTTCTAGAACAACATATGCTCCCATCCAGACGTCGTCTCTTTCAGGGAAGACCTTGCATTTTCTAACATGACAATGCCAGACCACATACTGCATCAATTACAACATCATGGCTGCGTAGAAGAAGGATCCAGGTACTGAAATGGCCAGCCTGCAGTCCAGATCTTTCACCCATAGAAAACATTTGGCGCATCATAAAGAGGAAAATGCGACAAAGAAGACCTAAGACAGTTGAGCAACTAGAAGCCTGTATTAGATAAGAATGGGACAACATTCCTATTCCTAAACTTGAGCAACTTGTCTCCTCAGTCCCCAGACGTTTGCAGACTGTTATAAAAAGAAGAGGGGATGCCACACAGTGGTAAACATGGCCTTGTCCCAACTTTTTTGAGATGTGTTGATGCCATGAAATTTAAAATCAACTTGATATGTCATCTATGTTGTATTCTGAATAAAATATTGAAATTTGAAACTTCCACATCATTGCATTCCTTTTTTATTCACAATTTGTACGGTGTCCCAACTTTTTTGGAATCGGGTTTGTATTTAACAAATCTACATGTTCAAAAGTTTGGGGTTGGTAAGATTTTTGTAATGTTTTTGAAAGAAGTATTGTGCTCAGCAAGGCTGCATTTATTTGATCAAATTTACAACAAAAACTGAAGAAGTTTTTGACACAAAACATTATGAAAAATAAATTGAAGCCAGGTTGTGTCACTTTACCTTTAGGAGGTGTGGATGGAGCATGTGGACATTGAGCGAGTCCAGCATGAGCTGCAGGAAGTGCTCAGTCTGTGGTCAAAAGTCAAGAATGAACCCGCACTTTCCCAGAACACCAGCTCCTCCTACTTTACTGACTTCATCAATCCTCTGGCTGGTACTGAGCCCACTTTCCACTGATAATCATTCTCTGATATCTGGACTCTCTAATTTATAACAGTCAAAATGCTACAGTAGGGAATGCTTCAGTTGTTTGCTTCAGGCATATTTAAATAATAAAAAAAAGCAAGAGTCAGGGGCTGCATTTATGTCACAACAAGCCCTTTTTCACCATATTCATGTTAAAGTTTTGTATAATAAAAATGTTAACATAATTTTTGCTGTTGGATATTTAGATTTTAGGCCACAGTTTGCTATACAGATTAATTGAACAGCATTTTGTACTTTTTGCACTAAAAAAATATATATCTTAACTATTCTTTTACAGCAAGGGAACGTATTCTCTCTCACCTGAGAAAGCATGTCGCCCCCCAGGGGGCACTGTTGCTCATGCCTATGAAAGCTCCAGTGCCTGACATTCCCACTGAGAGTCTGTCTGATGAGAAAATCTCCACTGCCTTAATTCAGGAAGACCTCGCTAAGCTCCAACATCAAGCCAAGTGAGACTCAATACACGAACACTTAATCTGTAGTTTTGAAGCATTTATTCATTGATAAAGTAATGTCAAAACTCACATAAGATACAGTCTGTAAGTGCATGTTAATGAAGTCTCCAGTGATTAATAACTGGAGCCTCTCAAATTACTCAGTGATAAGCTGTATTGCTGTATTTGCAACTTCGTATATGCTGAATGATGTTGTAAATCATGACTGTGTCCTCTTCTCAGGTTGGCAACGGTCCGGGAAACACAGCAGGTCGTTCTAGACAATGAACTGTTGGAGGTGTTACCGCAGCTCTACATAAACCGAGAAGACCAGCTCTCAATGCAGTTAGAATGCCGTGGCAAAGGCGGACAGCCCTGCCAGGGACCCGCACATATCACTGTTAAGGTGAACATATATCGGCCATTTTATGTCCTTCTGCTCTGCCCTATCTGTAAGGTGTACTTAGTATTTATTTTCCTCATTAAAAGGTTTTACAGATAAAGAAATTAGTATATTTGAAACAATATTTAAAAGGTTACACTTTATTTTAAGGTGTCTTTGTTACACTGTAATTATACATTTAAGTACTGAGTAATAATAAGTAACTATATGTACTTAATATAGGGTTAGGATTAGGGTTTGGTTTGGTTTAGGGCTAGTTGCATGTAATTATTCATAATTTATAGTTATTACTATAGTAACTACATGTAACATATGTAACAATGACACTGTAAAATAAAGTGTTACCTTACAGTCAATTACACTCACATGAGATGAAGACTTCAGTCATATTCAGGAGCCAAACAAAAGTTGTTTTATGGCAAGAGTGCTAATCCTGTTCTTGGAGATCTACCTTCCTGCAAAATCCAGCTCCAACCCTGATCAAACACAACTGAAGCAGCTAATTAAGATCTTCAGGAACGCTTGATTATTACAGACAGTATTGGAGCAGGGTTGGATCTGAACTCTGCAGGTAGGTAGATCTCCAGGAACAGGATTGGGCACCCTTGTTTTACGGTATATGCAGTGTCGCCTAATGGGGGGCGCCATGTTGTAATCACATGACCTGCTGAACACGGTTCACTTTGTCGTGGTAACCCCCATATTATTGGACACTTTTGCTTGTGTAATTAATTAATCATGACAGACTGCAATTAGCACATTTCTGCAGTGGCAATGGTAAATGAAAACTTTTTTGTATAATAATACATCCACACCACTAGGTGTCAGCATGATGGCAAGGTGTCAGCAATCCATGATGACTCATCAATATTTAATAGAGTGGTGGAACTATGACGTCACTTTGTAGGCCAATCAACAGTTAGCATCACGCTGGTTCCCTTGACAAAAACCCAATGGGTTTTTCCCATAGGCTTTTGGATTATCACAAAAAATAAGTTCTGTGATCAACAAAAGTTTATGATACTTACACGTTTTGTCCATCAAGATAATTTTCACAGATGAACACAACTTTTATGAATTTTGAAGTCTAAATGCAGTCGCCAGAAACAAAAAGCTAAAGGTAGGCTATAAATGAACTACACCACGGTCCCACGAGTTCGACGTCACCACCACTAGCTTCCGACAACTCAGTCTTTATCTAAAGACATTTTCCTTGCAAGTTTGAATTAGAAAAGTTTGTAAGAGCACAGTTATAAGCATAACGAGGCTGTAAAAGCGGACTGAGCTTACCTGTTTGGCGTGATGATGTTTAATGTCTGCGACAGCCTCTGTAGTCCGATTTAGCCACTTGTTAATACTGGTAGGTTAATACTGATGTATTTTATGTTGTAAAATAAAACGTGAAAGTATCTTGAGCTTGTGTTTGCCACAGACCCTATTTTAGCCATTTAACCAAAACCCCATTGACTTTGGGACGATAGAACCGGAAGTGCTTAAATGCTAAGCTCTCTCTCCCTTTCGTTGTGTGTTGCAGTACTCAAGAATGCACAAACTTGATCCAGTGCAGAATCAGATCCAGTGCCTTAAGAGTGATATTAAACAGCTACAGGCTGATGGAATCAAAGCTCCTCCTCAAAGTCTGGCTGAGGCGGCCGTGCACACAGAGAACTTTATCACGTCAGTAGCCACTTGACTCATTTTCTACACTTTCTAAATTTGTGTCACTAAATGTAAACATTACATTTTCTTGTTTAGGGCTTTGGTTAATGCTTACAAACTAAATGCATCCCCTGGCATACTGAAGGTGGGCATCGCTGCATTCTATCAGATAGTGTCCTTTGTGTGTGAGGACACACAGAGACATCCACCCACTCGCCAGTTCTTCACGTCCTGTATTGAGATCCTGGGTCAGGTATCGTCTTCAACCCAATGTTCAGGAGAACTTTATTATTATGTTACATAATTTCAGCCCTAATTTCAAAACTTGAGGATGTTTTCTCAAATTATTTTTCATTTAAATTGAAATTTTGTTTCTTTTCACATTAATCATTTCTCAAAGTGTCTGTGGTTTTATGTTTACAGCTATGTCTTACCCGTTTCATGTAATACAGACTATATAAAGTGTGTCTTTGATTATAGGTCTTCATTCGGGATGTCCGATCAGAATGTAAACACATGCTGAAGACCATCCTGCTCAACAGACACTTATGTAACCTGCTCTCACCATACTTCACCCCAAACGCCTCTCCTGCAGAGCTGGTCTCTCTGTACGAGGAAGTGGTCAACACCCTTCACACAGACAGCGGTGATGTCATATTCATGCTCCTCACAAAAGTAATTCGCCTTCATTGAGTAATGCTGTAAATGTTTGTCAGTCAGGTCGCATTTGAAACTATTACATTTTTCTTATAGAGATTTTTTTTTTTTTTTGCTTCGTTTGGAGAAGAATTCACTGTTTTTTCATAATTATGTGAAATAGTGCTGTCATATCCTTAAACAGGATTTTATTAGCATATTGCCAAATCAAAACCCTCAGAGTAGTTTATGAAAGGTTTTGTGCAGAAATGGCTGGTGGATCAAAACAGCCTCATTTAAATGTACAAGAATTATGCTGGATCCTTCCTGTGGCCCTCTGAGACTTTGATTGCTCTACTTTTTACTCTTGAATGTGTAGCTCATGTTTGCAACTTTTCCCTTTTGAAAGTTTAATTGAATAATCTGTTCTGTGCTTCTAGTTTGATTTGACTCAGTGGCTGTCAGCGACGCAGCCTCTGTTCTCTGAGCGTAGCCGGCTGATGGAAATCATCCATCAGGCTCTGTGCACATGTGGGCTGGAACCTGAGGCAGAAGTCCTCATGCCCTTCAACATCTTCTGCAAGCACTGGACTGAACTGCTGCTTTACCAGTTTCCAGACCACTACAGCGACTTCCTTCGTCTGCTCATGCAGAGTATGACTTTCCTTTTCTTTGACCTAGACAAATTGTTTTTTGGATTTGATTGGGTCCATGTTGAATTATCCGTATAAAACCCTCATTTGATCACCAGTTATTTTAGTTTAATACTGATTTTGGGTCACAATCATCAATTTTTGGGATTGTACTTCTGTTAGACATTATGCTTAGTATCAAATTTCTGTCAAATTTTAGTTGCAAATTTCCATATCTGCTAAATCATATGTATAATTTTAAAGCAGACTAAGTCTATATCAGACCTGCATTTGTTGATTTGATTATCTGTGGATTTCTGTCATAGTAGTTTTTCATGTGACTGTCTAATCAATCTTCTTTCACCTTGTTTTAGTAGTTTACCATGATGTTTCTATTCATAATTCATAAACATTCAGTGTAAACATCAAAGATTACATGAACAGTTTGCCATAAGTGAAAATATACTTTTAAAAAAAATTTAAAAAGCAATTTGTCCTTGGAAACATTAACATTGTTCACTTTCCTGCAGGCTCTTCTGAGCAGCTTCTCAGTCCAGACTGTTGGAGAACATCACTGAGAGTGCTGGGCTGTTCTCCTCATCCTAAGATAAAGACAAACAAACCCCGCTCCATCCTCCTTTCTCCTCAACAGGTAACACAAAACACTCTTATTTTTGACATAAAAAAACGTATTTATTTGACATGCTCTATTAGTGTTAAACACTTCGAACTGAAGCAGAGTATTACAATTATTCAATGTTTTTCTAGGTGGATGAAACAATTGAATGGCTCTCAAAGTTCTTCCTGAAGCTCCGTCTGTCTAATGGGGACTTCAGGAGCTTTGGTCTCCTCTCAAAATGGGGGCCGTACATTGAGGAAGTCAAGGTGTTTTGGGAAGATCTGATTACCTACATCATTCATCTGGAATTAAACAACTGCAGCAAAGAACCAGTAGGAAGTCCCAGACTGGTCAAAGGTACAAATTTATATCTCTCTTATCCATTGCAACTATAAATTTACGATTGTATAGATATACACTATCGTTCAAAAGTTTGGGGTCAGTAAGATTTTTATTAAAAATTAAATGAATACTTTTCTTCACCAAGGGCACACTAAATGGATCAAAAGTAACAGCAAAGACATTTTTGATGTTATAAAAGATTTATATTTCAAATAAATTAACTTTCTATTCATCAAAGAATTCTAAAAAGAAAAGTATCACTGTCTCCACAAAAATAATAAGCAGCACAACTGTTTTCAACATTGATAATAATAAGAAATGTTTCTTGAGCACCAAATCAGCATATCAGAATGATTTCTGAAGGATCATGCGAGACTGAGGACTGGAGTGATGATGCTGAAAATTCAGCTTTGCCATCACGGAATAAATTACATTTTAAAATATATTAAAATAGAAAGCAGGTCTTTTAAATTGTAACGATATTTCACAATATTATTGTTTGTCCTGTTTATTTATTTGATACTTTGATCAAATAAATGCAGACATAAAATAAAATAAAATAAAATAAAATACATTTTGTGCATAGTAACTATTTGTACAATCACTTTTTTTAATATTATATCCTTTTCTCCTTAATTTAGCTCTTGAGAACCTGCATGCAAAAATGGCCAAACTCTTTAAACCGTGGATTCTGATCCTTGAAACTGACAACACTAGGTATGCTTTGATGTGGCTCAGTGGTTTGGCTGTTATAACCCTGATGACAGAAGTGATGGATAACAACTCTCTTGTGTATGTCACAGTCATCCCCGCTGTTCTCCATGGCTTGAATCAGATGCTGCAGCTGCAGCAAGCTTAGTGAGCTTATATGCCTGCTTGGTGGAGACTTTACATGAGAAATTCAAAGGTAAACATCCTCGGAGACAACACACAAGTCATGATTCATTTAGCTGTTTTCTGCTCAATTATTTTTATAACTGTTCAAATACATGTTCAGTTCAAAAATGTGATCAGAATTCATTTTTAAATCCATGTTTTGTTGCAGATCGCTTGTTGCCAGGACAAAGAGGAGCTCTGTGGCTTCATCTCATGCATTACTGTGAGACCTGCACGTCTCCCAAGATGCCAGAGTACCTGCTGTACACCTACCACACTGAGTACAGCCGTTTGCCATGGAAGGACCTGCATCCAGATCAGACACTAATGAACCAGTTTTTCAATGTGAGAGACTTACAAAATTTAAAATCTCATGTTTTACCTGTACTTGTTTGAGGGTCTCTAGAATGTTGATGAGTGTGATGTTTCAAAACCATCTAGACCTATTAGAAGTCTCTTATGTCATAAGGTTCACCAAGGTTGCATGTATTTGATAAACAATACAGTAATATTGTGACATATTATAATTTAAAATAGCTGTTTTCTATTTTAATATATTTAATATTAAGTGTAATTTATTCTTGTGATTGCAGAGCTGAATTTTCAGCATCATACTCCAGTCTTCAGTGTCACATGATCTTTCAGAAATCATTCTAATATGCTGATTTGCTGCTCAAGAAAAAATTCTTATTGTCAATATTAAAAAAACAGTTGTGCTGCTGAAAGTTCAAAAGAGCAGCATTTGTTTGAAATAGTAATCTTTTATAACATTATGAAAGTATTTACCATCACTTTTGATCAATTTAATGCATTCTTGCTGACTAAAAGTATTAATTTTTCTTTCTTTCTTTCTTTCAAAAAAAAAAAAAATCAAACTGACCCCAAACTTCTGAACAGTAGTCTGTATACATTTAGTAACTTCTTAGGTAGTTTGAGGTAAGTTAGCATACTTTAATAGATTGTTGTCAGTAATTTAATTTCATTCATGTTGTTCAGGTGGAGCGGGGAAGTCCAAAGAGTTGTTTCCTGTTTATGGGAGAGCTGCTGTGTGAGGTGAACTGGGTCAGTGTATTGAGTGACTCTCTCAGCCCCCAGATGAGCCCCTCAGCTCAGACGATGGTGGTCTCTGTCCTCTACCTGATGGTGTTTCTGGCCAAAGAGGATCTCAGCAAGCCTGTGAGTGGTCACCTGTTTGCCCTAATCATCTTCAATGGTGCCTATTAGAGGTTAATCTATAGTGGTTTACTTCTACAGGAGTCTTCCGCCCTCACTCTACTGGAACAATCAGCTTCTCTGCCTTGGCACTTAGTGGATTTTCCTTCTTATCAAAATGTTATGCAATACGTTAGCACACATTACCCAGCATCCCTTGTTCTCAGTAATGACACTTCTTCACAACAAGTCATCAGATTGCTTAGAATGTCTGCTGGATTTGGGCCGACCACACAAGTGTTACATCACAAGGTTAGATGACACGTTATTGTCAAATACATGTTTGCACACTGTAAATGAATGAAACACATAACTACATCTTTACAGCATCATGATGTGCTGCTGCTGTGTGTTTTGTCTGTTAGGACATGACTTTAAAGTGCCAAGCTTTCCTTCATCTCATGGTGAAGTTCCTGACCTCTCTGGATCAAAATGGGCACATCAGTCTTTCTTCTCTGGAGACAGAAATGGAGAAATTACTGGAGTACATTGTCATTTTCAACCCTCCTGGTGAGGAGAACGTTTCATTGCTGTTTCACATTCATTTTCTTGTCACGTCCCTCAGCAGGCGACTCAAGAATATTGCATAAGCATAATTTGTAGTTCTGTGTACAACTAGATTGTAAAGGAATAAAAGCAGTTGTTTGCTTCAGAAGCTTTTAGCTTGTGTTCACACTGCACACAGTTCTGGTTTGTTTTTCAGATCCAGTCTTTCAGATTGATTGTTTGTACTTTGTGTCATTTAGAAGGTGACAAAATGAGATCTGTTTGTTCATTCAGTACCCAGTACATCGGTTGCCATTGTAAATGACAAAGGCATTCACACAATGCCAAGAGTGGGGGAAAAAGTAAGAAATGAGTGAATTCAGAAACAGATATAGTCACTACTGTGTAATAATGTTTGCATCTCTTGCCAAAAACATTTGAAATATGATCTACTGATTTGCATGCTTGAGTATGCCAATTAACTCTCTTTGGCATGCTAGAGAATGCTATATATTTATATTTACAACATATATATCTATATAGAAATTGTGCAGTCATTTCTGAATTAGCCCTAGAGTCTGTTCACTTTCCATGCTCCACCTGAAATTCGATTTTACCATTCGAAATAAAACACATTTCCAAAAAACTGATTTTAATTGAATATTAGACCAAATATGAATTTAGTTTGTAATTTCTTTTTTTATTTTCATGCTGTTTAGACTACAAAAAGCTTAAAATTTGGATTTCAGTCAGACACTTAAAAAAGTCTTGTCTTTTTACTCCCTGCCTGAAGCCTGAAAGTTTAGAATCCCTGGTCAGATTTTACAAAGATGTATATTAATTTTGTGTTTTTATATTGTGTATGTATATTATTTTATTTAATTATCTTACATCTTAAGGCTGATTTTAACTTTTAACAAGCTACACAACGGTTAAGAAGTTTGGGGTTGGTAAGATTCTGTTATGCTCACCAAAGCTGTATTTATTTGATCAAAAAACCGTAATATTGCAAAATATCATTACAATTTTAAATAACTTTTTACTATTTTTATATATTTTAAAATGTCATTTATTTTTGTAATGACAGCTGAATTTTCAGCATCATTACTCCAGTCTTCAGTGTCACATGATCTTTCAGAAATCATTCTAATATGCTGATTTGCTGCTCAAGAAACATTTCTTATTATTACTTATGTTGAAAACAGTTGTGCTGCTTATTTCTGTGGAGAGCTGGATACATTTTTTTTTTTAAACCAGGATTCTTTGAGTAGAAAGTTCAAAAGAACAGTTAATTAACTACTACTGTTGTTTCAGTTTTTATTTACAGAAAGTGTTTTTAAATTCATTAATGCCTAATTAGCATCTTAGCTTAGAACAACATGACAGGCTGCACCAGTATCTCTCTTTATTTTGAATGAATTGATCTTAATGTGTCTCATCCTCTCATTCAGAGACAGACCTCCAGCAGCGGCACATGGCCACCTGCAGTCTGTTTGCTGAGATGCTGACTCTTCTGAATGAAGCTGGCATGTCTACAGCAGAGGGACTTGGGACTAAACTCCACTCCTGGGTGGAAAAGCGAGCTCGGGGTCCTTTGGTTCTTCCCCTGCTAACCGCTGCGTGCAGATGCCTGGCCTCAGTGCGTCACATGACACGCACTACTGAGGCCTGTATTCTCTCCTACTTCACTGACGGTAATAATAGCTCATATACTTGTTCTGGGCTTAGTCACAGATTTTAAATGGTCTGTCTGCGTAAGCCTTTAGGAATTATTCCTCATCACAATGTTAGAACTATAAAAGCAAACATCTGGGCTGAATCAAAACATTTGCATGTTTTCCCATTACAGTACCATTAAAGAGTACAGTGAGTTTTAGTTTCTTATAAGACTGTCTAAAATGTCCACATCTTCTAGTAGTATTTTGTGTGTCTCTCTCTCAGGTGGATGTGCTGATCAGTACTCTGGTTGGGGGCCCATCCTGGTCTCTCTTCAGGTTCCTGAGCTGACTGTTGAGGACTTCATCCAGGAAAGCCTGAGCCTGGGCAGTTACCTCACACTGTACGTCTACATCCTCCAGAGGCTCAACCTGGAGCAAACCCTCCTGAATGAGAAGAAGACCTTAATGCTGCTCAACACGTGGATCAGTCAGGTCTTCCCTAGGTAACGTGCATTTTATCACATATAGTGTTATTGCGTTCTTTCACATGTTGAAGGACGCATGCAAAAAACCTGAATGGAAGCAGTGTAGGATTGCAGAGGTAGTAAATAACTTCCCTTTTACCTTTAGTGCTTATTGTGAGACTATTCCAGAGTCCCCATGGGTCCTTAAAAAGTCGTACATTTGTTTTGTTTTTTTAATCAAATTTAAGGTCAGCACACAGTGTTGTAAATGTTAACCAGTGGATCCATAAGAAGCTAATGTGCATTCAAAAAATGTAGAATAATATATTAATAATAATATATAAAATATTATATATAATCACAATTTAAATGAATATATACTGTATAATCATTATATTTATCATTTTGACATCCCTGTTCTTAAAAAATAATAATTTAAAGGCTGAAATGTGGGGTTTATAATTTTATAAAATTGTTTTGTCAACTTGTATTATTTAAACTGTAAAGTTGTTTAAATCAAAATTTTTACAGTCATTTTATGGTTTAGGATGTTACCATAAACATTGACTTACATCCCCCCCAATATGATATTAATTTTATTTATGCAGGTCTTAAAAAGCATTAAATTATATTTTAAAAACCCTGCAGATACCCTGTATTCATGACCTAAGTGAGTGTGTCGTCTGTTCCTCCAGTGGTCCAGCTGATGAGGCAAAGCTGTTTTTATGGTGGCATAAATTCTTGGAGCTTCTGCAGATCCAGGTGGACCAAGAGGACACCTGCACACTTGACACTCTGATTCTCGCCTTAATGGCGTTCCAAAACCGTCTGGTCCAGCTCGGTGAAGAAAGACTGAACTCAGGCATCCTGGGAGCCATCGGCCTTGGGAGAAAATCCCCACTTTCTAGCAGGTGAGAGAAGTTTGAGAGTTGTTGAAATACTGCTAGAAACAGAATTTTGGTTTGATGTCCAGATTGGAAGTAAAAGGTAACTGCTATCCTCCGTTAAAGCTCATGAAAGTTGAATTATGTGAATTGCATGCCTCACAATTCCATTTCTTACTGTGTGTCAGGTTTCGGGTTGTGGCGCGCAGCATGTCAGCATTTCTCCTGGTCCAGGTGCCCTCAGAGAATCAGCTGCGTCTTCATCCAGGCACAGAGCTGCAGCTCTCAGCTAAAGCCCAACAGGTAAGAGCTTCCAGGGAATTGGATAAAAGTGTATAATATAATATAATATAATATTTTCTATTTTTAGGGAAATTTAGAAAGTTTTCTATGTTTTGAATTTAGAAAAAATATATTACAGGTAACATTTTTAGACAAATTCAAGTTCTGTCATGAAACTTTAGATGGCACAGGCTAATAGGTCCTTAACTCAACCTGCTTGCAATCAATTCATTCTCTATAGGGCACAGCTGATTGGTTCCTGCTGTATTAGTAGCCAGTGAGCTTGTATGCGCAACCTTCAAATACTTGATTAGCATTTGCCTTAGCAGTGCAGCGTGCTTTCAGAAACCCTCCACCTTCCCCAGCTCCACCTGAATATATCTGCTACGGGTAATTCATGTACGCTATATTGTACAGCAGCAGTATCTCTTACTTGCTCACAGCAGCGTGTCGTCTATGTATTGGCAGTAGCAAGTCCCGTACTTGTTCTGCAGCAGCAGCAATAACTTACATCAGCAGCAGCAGCATAGCAGACCAAATTCCGCCAAGACCAAACATATCAACATTGTCATATCCATTACCATGCCAAACACTCCAAGAGTTGTCATGACAGAACTGCTAAATGTGACCCAAAACCTTCAGCAAAATAGTATTACTGGTTTTATTTCCCCCTTAAACAAATGTTGTGTGGCTTTCCGATGGGAATATGTTTTAGATATTTTATGATTAATATTTGTTATAGTACAAGCAAATAGTATTTTTCTGTACCTTGAATGATTGCTCTCTGTCTTCAGGCCTTATCTGTACTGGAGTCGATGCTGAGTAATAAGCAGTATTCAGAGCTGCATGTGTCTGTGAACCAGGCCTGTCAGTTCATCAGGTACCCAGGTCACTGTCTGCGTGACAGCAACAGTCTTTTGACCCTGCTGGTCAACGCGCTCTACGCTGACCTGCATTACCTGGACATCATCCGTTAGCTATAACTTCAAAACAAGATTCAACTTCTGCTGTCAAGCTTTGTGAAACCCACCAAAATCTCTGGGAGAACAAGTCCAACTCCAGATGAGATGATAGAGTGCTCTTTGTTGAGAATCAATGCAATGAGCCTCTAGCATTAAACCACCTTAGGTGTTTTCTGGAAAAGGACATAATAGGGAGGAATGCATTAAAATCATGATTTTAGACATTGAGACAGTGGTCATTTTTTAAACTGTGCATAACGTTATAAAAAACAGGTCCAGGTACACTCATTTTCTTTCGTTCTCACATTCATATCCCTTTTTTTTCTTAAAATGGCATCCTTTAAGGCAGTATTTCTCAACTCCAGTCTTCGGGACTCATGTACCGGAATGTTTTAGATGTCTCACTAATTAAAACACCTGAATTAACTCATCAGCTTGTTAGTTTGTTAAACAGTTCTTTAAAAGTATCCATTACTTGTGTTTCAGACCAAAAATAGCACACAAGCAAACATGCATACTGTTCATGGTCTCATAATAATTGTGTAGTCATTTATATAATTTATTTTGGAGTGGTGAGGATTTTATGAAGCATGTATGAGGATGTTTTAGACCTCCCATGTTGGGGGAGTTTTGGTGACATCTGATAATAATCCACTGAATCACAGTTGCAGAGTATCTGTACCTCATTTAGCATTTGTCTCCTATTTGATTTGCACAACAAATATGCTGGTGAATTTACAAAATATTATATTTTATTTTGGTTTCATTTTCTTTGGATATGTTTTAGTAATGTGCTTTTTAAAAAAGTACATTCCTTATGAACCCATGCAAACAAATCAGTAATGATTGGACATCTTTGTTTCAATGTGAAAAAGTGAATGTTTGAGAGGATCATCTTTCTCATTATCTTTTATTGTTTGTATGGAGTATTAATCAAAATTGTTGGTCTGGCCAACAATGTCCAAACAAGATGAACTGCTCCAGCATGTGATTTGCCTGATAAGTGCACTTAATTTTTAAATATAGAAGTGCTCCCTTAAAAAATGTTCACAATTCTGACGTCACACATTCCTTTCCCCTTTTAAAAACTTTGTTTCTCCACTGCAAGATGGCTGTTATTAGATCATATAGGAATATGAGATTGAAAGAATGTGCTTACTGCTGTATTTGTTTAGGTGTATAGAAATAATTTTAGAACTTATATTAGTTTGAATTGAAGAAAAATCTATTTCTGTGATAGTATTGCCAGCATGTTGGTATTTCCATATTTGGTTGCAGTTTTTATTGACTAAAGATTATAGGTCAGCACTTCTGGGGATTCACTGCATGCTTTTATTATACCATCAGACGTCATTTTCTGTACTTTCTCATATCAGAGTATTCACTGGTTTCCATAATACTGCAGCATAAACACATTGTACATTGGGTTCATAGTTATAGCTGTTTAGATCCTCCCCAAACAAACAGATGCTCAAATTATAAAATAAAATTAACATGATGTACGTATTGTCATTGACATTGTCATGCTGTTGAGCATAATGTGAATAATGTTTAGAAAACCTCTTATAAAAACAAGCAGAACAACTATTGAAATAACTTGGACACTTGTATAAATGTACAATGAAAAGAAGTATAAAGTTGCATAGAACATGACTTGCCTTAAAATGTTTTCAATGTGGTTTTTTTTGTTTGTTTGTTTTTTCTTTCCCTCCTGTGCCAAGATTTCTCTTCTGTCATCCATTTACAACATACTGTGTCAAATTACTTGTCATGTACTGTACATGGAAATGTAAATGATAACCAAGGTCAATAATACCTAAAATCAAAGGAAAAGTGTGTGTATGATCTCCTTCCCTTCCTTTCAAATTATTATTATAAAGAAGCATTTTTGAATATCTTAGTACTGACCTGACTGAAAGCATTTATCTGCACACCACTGCTCCCACCTATAAGAGAAAGCCGTATTAATTTGACAAAATAGTATTGGTCAGTTTTACCCTTTTGAGGCATTGTAAGTGTAAGAAATTCACATCCCAGGATATGGCGGTTGCCATGGCGATCTCATCCACTTTAATAGATGCTACAGAGGGAGTGTTATCAGGGTACCCAGACAGCAGATGGGAGACTGAGATGTGGCATGCCAGTGTTTTTACTTATGTTTAGCTGTTTATACATTCTTTCACATCTGAGTCAGAACGACACGCTGGAGTATCTGTGAATAGTAGCTGTGCAGCAGCATGTATGCATATATTAAAAAAGTAAACAAGAGAATAAAAAATGCATATGCTGTGAGTTCTGCATCAACTCCCTATGGCTTGGCACTAGTGTTAACATTTAGGATCTGAAGTTTGCTAACACAGCGATGTTTTTGTCCTCAAAAACATGTTGATACAAACGGATAGTAGCTTATGGTGATCTGACCGTGTGCCATCAACTTGTGAAGCTTGTATCTAATGCAGTGCCAGCTGGAATTCTGACGCTTCTCCCACAGTCTACCACATTTAATTACATATCTCACTTCATTTATTTATTTATTACCAGTCCTGTAGCTGTGCTCTGTAGCCTTATATCAAAACAACCTTCTTTTTTATGAATGATACCTTTAATGATGACTACAGTTTAACATATTCCTAGGGACCAAAATAAAAAACAAAAAACAATGAATATGTAAATTTTACACTATACCATTCAAAAGTTTGGGTTTGGTAAGATTTTTTTTTGTTTGTTTTTTTTTATAAGTCTCTTATGCAATTTATTTGATCAAAAATTCACTAAAAACTAATATTGTTAAATAATACAATTTAAAATAACTTTTCTATTTTAATATATTTTAAAGGGGACCTATTATGCAAAATTCACTTTTACATGGTGTTTGAACATAAATATGTCGGCAGTGTGTGTACACAACCACCCTATAATGGTAAAAATCCACCCACTCCTTTTTTAAAATCCCCATAAATCATAAGCAGTGTCTCAGAATAAGCCGTTTGCAGTTTATATGCAATGTGACGTCATATTGCACAGGCCCCGCCCATGACTGTTGACAGACTAGTAGCATAGATGGTTTATGTACAATTAGACATGTAAGAGAAATCAGTTTAATAGTCACGGGACGCGCCGTCTGAAATCCAGCTTTCTGTGCATGTGTTTCAGATGTGTACGCTCAGAAAACTATATATCAGAAGTTTAAACTGACATGGCTTTAAAACGCATGCAGATAATAAACTTTCATGATGATGAAGAACTGCAATGTCACGTGAGCGTGATCGCAATAGAGATGATAATCAAAACCAAACAGATGTTTTAGTTTTTGTCAGAGTATCCGAGGCACGAGCTGTACAGGCTCCAAAATCTGTAAATTTCTTTACAGTCACTTTTGATCAGTTTAATGTGTCTTTGCTGAATAAAACTATTCATTTAAAAAATAAATAAATAAATAAATCAGACCCCAATATTACCCTAAACAGTAATGTATAACCACATAAACAGAATTAAATCACTAAACTTTGAAATAAGCATTATTAAGTGTTGTAATAAAATATTTTCTAATGATGTTTTAAGATGTAAGATAAACTTTCTGTCCATATATTCAAAGCTGCAGAATTGCTCAAATGCTTGAAATGCTTGAAAAGCTCAAATTTGATCTTATGATACAGTTAGTTTTTCCTCTGGCTATCTGGCTACTCTTCAGTGTTTGTAATGAACCAGAGCTATAATGTAAGAGGCTCATTGGTGGTTTTCTCATCTTCAGAGTGTGTTAGTGGTGGAGGCAACAGCAGCAGCGCTAAAGGCCTGTGAGTGTGTGTGTGGCTGTCTGAGGTACAAGCGGCTGAGACTTTAATAAGCTGACCTCGTCAGAACCCCAAGATACTCGTACTCTGTGCTATAGTTTGAACATCCACTCTATCACAGTTACCTTATTTCAACTTTCTTCTATCACATTTTATATAAAGACTGTGACATTGAAGGATTTCTGACAGAGTTTGTCCTCTGTATAAACAATCATTAGCCTCTTTTTGGCTTAGGGTGAAATACATGATATGCATATAAGCATTTGATGAACATTCGTATACTTGTAAAAGCCATAGAGGTTCTTCTGACAAACACACAGAATTATATGTTATAATGTCATTGAGCTTTTATATGAGAGGCCTCAAAGATTATTGCTGTTTGACTGGTAAATATCCCATTATATTATAGAAACAATAAATCCTGCGCTGAAAACTGAGACTGCATTGCACTTACACGGGAGATCCTATCTGCAATACAGCACTAATGAAACACATGACTTATGAGGATTAACTGCCAGTTGTTAGTGATGGATCTCTTTTAATATATCAGCCAACTTTAGTTGCCATATTTCCATTATTAAGTCTGACAAGCCTTATTAAGAAAAATCTTCCCCCTATGGGTTCACAACCCTCTTTCTGTTTCTCACTGATTGGCTTATGAGTGTATTAAACAAAAGTTTACAGTGTTGGAAAAGCAGTGCAGTAGTGAGCCTGAGTCATCGTGCTGTTTTAGCAGAGGGACAGTGAGTGCCATGAGTGAGAACCAGAACATGGCTCAGAATTTCCACTTGCATTTATGGGATGTCCACTCTACTGTCACCATATATATATATATATATATATATATATATATACACATACATATATATTATCATCAGAGAAAACTTTCTTGTCTAAGTACTTAAATATTAGTTACTGTATAACTCGGCATCAAGTGTCGGTGAAATGACTTAAGTGACACTTTTTAACAAGGTAATAACATATACATGCTGCGAGCTATCAAGTGGGTCTCCATTACAAACTGTTATATGAGCAGACATTCACCACATAGAAACAGAATGTACTTCTATAAATGTATTTTGAAACAGATATTCCTCTGCCCACGTATTTACAGCTGGAAAATACCAGTATCAGAGATACAGCACCAGTTGTGTCATCAGCTTGTTCCTGAAGTTCTGATGCCAAAACAGATTTGTTACATTTGCCACCAAAGAAACAAGCAGGATTTTGTATTTGTGTGTATTTCTCATAGATTTGATAATCAAGAGATGTAATTTTAATCTTTGGGTCTGCAACCCACAGAAGTTTCTGTGTGTAACTTTGTCTGTGTAAATGTTACATTACCTCTTAAAACAAAATCTTCACTCTCTTAATATTTATTCTCTTTTCAATGTGTTTACTAAATGATGTTTTTTAAAAAGGTAAAAATACAAAAAGTTTTCTGTGAGGGTTGTGTTTAGGGTTAGGGGATAGAATATACAGTTTGTACAGTATAAAAATCATTATGTCTATGGAAAGTCCCCATAAAACATGGAAACCCATTGTGTGTGTGTGTGTGTGTGTGTGTGTGTGTGTGTGTGTGTGTGTGTGTGTGTGTTGGACGACTTTCACCTTTATTGTATATAGAAAAAGAGCAGCTTGGACATCCTTTTGTGTTCCACAGTAGAAACAAAGCCACTTTGGAACAATATGAGGATGAAAAAATGCTGACAGATGTTTCATTTTTGGGTGGACTGTCCCTTTAAGAGTTGATGAAATGAATGAGTTAAACTACAACAGAGAACATCATCAATTACACTAAACTGTCATCTCTAAACTCCCTAATGAAAACCTCTGTTTTGTATTGTTCTGTATTGACAGATTTCATTGGTGTCAGAAGACAGTGACAGAAATATATATGCACTGTCTAGCTCTGGGTCCAGTTGTCATGGCTACCATTACGCTGTCTGGTGCTGAAGTACATTTTGTTTGTGAAATTTGTTCTGTTACCCGGTGTTCAAACCCAGTGTGCTCTCTCCTCTCACTCTCTCTCTTCTCTCCATTTGTACAGACAGTGTTCTCGCTTCTGTATGACCATTTAATGACGTACATTGTGTCATGCAGGTGCTCCACAAAGAAGTAGGTTTTTGGAAAAGAAAGCCTCCACTTGTATATTCCACCCCTGCACTGAAAGAAATCAGTTAGTTAGACATGTGAGTGGGATTTTATTTATTTATTTATTTGTTAAGTCATTTAATCGTTTAGTCATGTAGAGCTGAAGAGGTGGATGGACAGTGGAGGTAGAGTCTGTAGAGCCGGTTGCCATGGAGACAACTATCTAGCTGTGGGTTGGGGGTATTTCTGGATGGAGCGGCGCCTTTAGGGGAATCCTCGACTGTTTGGGACAAAAAACTTGCTTATGATGATCAAACTGCCCCATGGATAAATACTGAGAGAGGTTTTCCCAACACCTGTGTGATGTCCATATCTGTCACTGCAACAATTATTTAACTCAGGGCCTTCGTCTTGTGCTGCATGTAAGGGGTTAAATGAATATCAGTAATATGGCAGAGTCACTGCTCTTAAGTTGTCGCCTGTGGGAGGTTCTGAGTCACTCAATCATTTACATTTCTCCTCCACACTCCAGTACTCTGATGATTCAGGTGCTCTCATTCCCAGCAGTCCACCTCTTTCAGCCGCTCTTCACTTCTGTCTATTTAAAGATGTAAGCTAACTTTATACAAATAACTAAGACATGGGGATTTTGTAATGACATTTTACCCAAATAATCTAGTAAATGGAATACAGCATGATAACACATTTATTATGACATGTCAAGTCAAGTCAAGTCAAGTCACCTTTATTTATATAGCGCTTTTTACAATGTAGATTGTGTCAAAGCAGCTTTACATTGATAACTGGTACATTATTTGGCTGCACAGCAGCTCTTAAAGAATAGTGTCAATGCAGGCAGATCAAAGCACTGTTGAATATCAAATGTCAAGTCAAATGTCAAGTGTCCCCAACTAAGCAAGCCAAAGGCGACAGCGGCAAGGAACCCAAACTCCATCAGGTGGCAGACAAGTGGCAAATAGGTGTTTAAATGGAGAAAAAAACCTTGGGAGAAACCAGGCTTAGTCAGGGGGCCAGTTATACTGTATACTGTAATATAGTGACTTGAAAATAGGCTGGTTTAGTAAATTGTAATTCAAACATTTTACATATTTATCATTTTCATACAGATATTTTTATTGTTTTGTAGATTACCTAATGTTATATTTCATTATTATTATTTTTTATTTATTTTTATATAATGAACACTGCCCAAAAATCACAAATAATGATTTAAAACCCCCTCCAGAAATATGTCTAATAATCAAATGTTAAAGGGATAGTTCACCCCAAAAATGAAAATTCTGTTATCATTTACTCACTCTCATGTCATTTCAAACCTGCAAGACTTTCTTTCTTTTAAATGAAGATATTCTGAAGAATGTCGGAAACCATAACGGTTTTGGTTTGTATAAACACTCTTTATGAGCAATATCTGTCTGCTTTCAAAATGCACAAATCCATGCCCGACTCTCAGAGCATTGCGTAACATGGATTGACTTCAGTGTGACTAGTTTTAGAAATATTCAGAAACTGCAAAATAAGCAGCTAATAGATTTAAAAAGTTCAAAAGGTACAGAGGAAAATCCAAGGGTGCCTTGGATGTTAACTTATATAAAAGTGTTCCTGAATAGAGCCTGCATGTACACAAAGGAGGCTGAATGTAGAAATACCTTAGACTGTGGAGTGACATTAGATGAGTATGATTCCAGACATCAGTGGAGAGTCTCGTCCCCTGCTGTGTTAATGTAAAAGCCTGATCTGGGGCCAGACAGCTCTATCGAGCCCAATTATTCCTAGAGACATGAGTGCTCAGGTCCTGCTTGAGTGAAGAGCACATGCTGGGAGGTGGAGAGGAACATAAACAGTAGAAAAACTGTGGATACTGCATCATGTCATTATATACTTGCTCTATAGATCTTTTTCTCTCTACCTTTCTCAAAATCAGCTCTCATTTGTCAAATATACAATGTTACTTGAGGTTAAACGATTAGTTCACTTCAAAATTAAAATTTCCTGATAATTTACTCACCCCCATGTCATCCAAGACGTTCATGTCTTTCTTTTTGAGGAAAACATTCCAGGATTTTTTTCCATATAGTGGACTTCACTGGGGTACAACGGGTGGAAGGTCCAAATTGCAGTTTCAGTACCGCTTCAAAACTATATACGATCTCAGACAAGGAATAAGGGTCTTGTCTAGCGAAACGATCAGTCATTTTCTAAAAAATAAAATAAAAATGTATATACTTTTTAACCACAAATGCTTATCTTGCACTGCTCTGCGATCCGCCACGCATTATGTAATCACGTTGGAAAGGTCACGCGTGACATAGGCGGAAGTACTGTGGTAGGTACTTCTAATGTTCTCCTCCAACTTCAAAATTGTCTGATATTGCTGTTTTATCTTTTTTTTTTTTTTGTAAAGGGCATTTGGCTTAGTCTTTGTATGTTCGCTTTGTAGACACTGTGCACTTTGTAGATCTGCAGTGCAAGATGAGCATTTGTGGTTAAAAAGTATATACATTTTTATTTTTTTTAGAAAATGACCGATTGTTTCGCTAGATAAGACCTTTATTCCTCGTCTGGGATCGTGTAGAGCCCTTTGGAGCTGCACTGAAACTGCAATTTGGACCTTCAACCCGTTGTACCCCACTGAAGTCCACTTTATGGAGAAAAATCCTGAAATGTTTTCCTCAAAACCCTTAATTTCCTTTCGACTGAAGAAAGAAAGACATGAATATCTTGGATGACATGGGGGTGAGTAAATTATCAGGAAATTTTCATTCAGAAGTGAACTAATCCTTTAAAAGCAGAAACTGCAGACATATGACTGTACATTTAAAGAAAATAAGTGTTTAGAATTAACAAATCTGGTGATATTTCAATCAAATTTATGTGGTGAAAAATAGTTGCATGAGTGTCCACTCTAGACTATTAGTCCATAAAAATTGTCAAATATATTTTAATCATTTCATTAATTTCAGAAGTCTTTTTGTAAATTCCCTTTATTGTAAGCATACTTTGTCAGATATCTACAGTGCACTTCAGATGATTCTGGAGATGGACTTGCTTGAAGTGATTTATTTGTAGAGTGTGCGGGGCGGGGCGTATGTAAATTGGAGGCGTGGTTAAAGGAATAGAGTAGAATGTCATGCAGCTCTAACCGGCAGACAGCTAAAGGATATTTTCACAAGGTAAGCTCTTTTTTCAATTCTGTATACCTTCACAAATACAAGTGAAACACATATCAAGAATGTGATTGACAGTCTTTATCCTCTCCTGTAAGATTTCACTGTGAGATATTGAAGTCTAGTCTGTTTTTAAAAGCTTTAGTCATGCCGCGGAGAGAATTTGACAACTTCAGCAGCTCATCGAGAATTATTATATTTCGGTTTCTAATTAATATTAATGATAGATTTTGATATAATAACTGTAAATATGCCATAATACCAGTTCAAGGACTGTTATCATGATCAGGATTTTGAATTTTTATAGTAGTCGTTACTTTTATGAAAGTGCGTGTGTTTCAAAACCTCGCTGCCTACTACTTAGACAGCTCAGAGGGTTTGAGACACAGCCGGTATTGATTTCATCTGTGTTTGCGTCTAATTTAAGGATGTTGTCTAATTGCACCCTGGTGTTCACACTCTGCAGAGCCTATAGCTGTATGCTGGTGCAGACGCGGATAATCTAACATCTATTTTTATGCGAAAAATACATAAAGAGGTCAGGCTTGTCTAACTGACGTCAGTGAGATATCACTCAGTCACCAGTCGTCCGTTATTTTTTCATTGGTGGTCACCATGACATCATTAAATACCGGAGAGGAATACCGGGAGACCTCAGAGGTTTTGGTTTAGTGATGAGGATTTCCTGTCGGATGCGGCAAACCGGCATCATTGTTCTGCAGATATTGTAACTGGTGAGCTTTAATGAATTTGTTCGTGATCTGTCGAATACAGAGTGTATATATATGGCTTTGTGTATTTTAGACAAAACGTTTTTTTCAGTCAAACGGAAAAGATCAAACAAGCAAATAGCCTAAATGCAACATGACACTTTTTAAATGCATGCGTTTTTATGTGTGTAAATCGAAACTGCTCTGTATAATATGCTGAACATAAAGTCTTTGTTAGTGTTTCTCGAGCAGTGTTTCTTTCTGCAGTGCCGCCCAAACGACACGCTCAAATGATCAAGAACTGCACTCAGCGCTATACATACAGTTTCAAAAATGTCCTTCACGGTGCTGTGTAACACTAAAACCTTGCTTGGCCACTATGAAATATGATTGTAGAATTTTGCTGTGTAATATTTATGTCTACTGCCTGTGTTTTTTTGAATATCGTGGACACTGACTGATTGCAGCACATAGGCATAGCATAAGAAATATCAAACGAGCAGGAGTGCTGCTGTTCTTCATATCAGCACGTCTGAAATGCCGTAGGTAGAGACTGCCAGTGGCTGTGCCCTACATAAGGGACCCCAGGGTGGCACTGGCCCCATCAGATTGACAGCTGGTCCACCCAATCAAATGAGACACAAAATAATTATTTTGTTGAAAAAGAAGAAATAAATCACACATACATGACAATAATAATTGCTCAAATACATAAATTTAGTGGATGTCACTCTCGAAACTTTGCAGCGTGTGTAGGCTGCGTGGCTGCTGCAAGCAAAACAAAAGATTTATTTAAATTCTAAACTGATATATTGCCTAGAAAGCGTGCAAAGCGCGCTCACTTTATCACTAAACAGCTGTCACTCATCTTAGTTCATTGGGATGACGCAATCTCACAAAGTTCCGTTATAATCAATGAATCTGTTTACGCTGCACAATGAATCTTTTATTTACATAATGTCTACACTTTTTTGTTATAAAGAGAGGATTTGCGAGCGTGCAGTTCAAAACTCCGGCTTTGAGCGGATTCTAACTGAAACGCCTCTGATTGGCCATTGCATTCAAGAAATCAACAGACATGTCTGCGATTGGCTACATTGCTCAACTCTGCAAAAAGGCTGTAAATAGAAACCTTTGATGCTCTGCATATTATTACCTTCATTTATTGTTGTTATTCTTTTATTACACTGGTTATTTTATTAATTAATGGATTTTATTGTTTTCAATAAACAGTTTGCTGACAATAAGTCATATTAAACTAATCTTAATTGCCAAATTATTTTTAGTCCATGTAGGCCTATTATAAAATGTAATTTGAGAGTTAGCATTGAGGTCCACCCTATTTCACCAAGGTCCACTCACTTTAAAATTTCTGGCCTCGCCACTGGACTATGTGTTTTATATTACTTAACAGTTCATTTAAACCTAAACAATATCAAGTACTTTAAGTGTAAAACACAAATTAGCCAATTAATTTGTATATTTCTGCCCCGTGTTTTGCGGTGTGTATTTTGATCTTAACACCTTTAACCTTATTATTTATTATTCTCAGGTTAGGTAAAGTAAGTCGAGTCTGGCCTAAATTATAAGCATTTAAAATTACTTACAATTTGGTCAGAAGACTCCTCTGTGGTACGTTCTTGTTCAAAGTATTAAAACACTATAAATCAAGCCAAGGTAGGCAGCTTTTGTAATCAATTAAATTTCTTTTAATTGGTTACTTTTCTTTTTATAATAAACAAAAATTTAAAGGCAAATAAAACTTCATCATTAAGGTATAAAATACAGTAATCACTCTTTTGAGTCAAAGGTGTAGTCAGCTCTGGGCTTCCCATCTTCAGCTTGGGGTTTCTTGTCCTCATCTCTGGGCTTCTAGGCGTCGGGGGTACTGACGTATCAGTATCCGAAGAGGCAATCAACTCGTCAGTCTTTTATACTCGTGTTGTTTATTGCAGACTTTAGGTTATCTTCTTGATTGACGTACGTTGTAACTTTCCCAAAGTTTCCAGATCCTTCTCAAGGCCTCGCAGGTGCAAGCTATCTGGCTTTTGTGTCCTTGAACTCCAGTAAACTCAGCCAAGATGGCTGATGTCCTTATAAGGTTTTAGGAGTAGAACCACAGTTCTCTGTGTCATTGAGCACACACATAGAACCGCACACACTTCTGTGTGCTAGCAGTCCAGTTATGCTCCTTCTTCTCATGGACAGGCACACACACACACACACATATCTAACAATAACTGTACATCTCTAGCCATACAGTATAATACATTTCTTAGAAACAAACAAAAATAAATAATAATAATATTGTAAGCAATGCCTAATATTTAATACATTGGCCAAATGTGTAGGAACAGACATCCAAAATCTAAACAAGGAGGCAAGGTAATTGCATTTTCTTGATATAATACAACACCCGTCAATGAAAACATAGTTCCAAACCTTCTACGGCTCAGGGAGCAACGCACCGAAAAATGTAAAGTGTTAAATAATCAGTCGGGTGTAGATCCACTCTGTGTTTTACATTTCACACTTAACAGTGAGAAACCCACTCTGTGAGCGTTTATGGAGCAAAAGAAACACAAATACTTCCTTTTAAGAAAACAAAACAACAACAACACTAAATGCAAACTCTGCCATAATGAAAAATTAATTATTTTTATGTTGACACTAAAAAGAATCTTCAATATAACCTGAATGCATTTTTATTTCTTTTTTAGTTACCTTGTTTATTTTCACCTTTGTTTTGTAGAGAGCTTGGAGTGGTTCTGGAAGGACTCTATCTGTAAATTAAAGCCATGGGGAAGGATTACTATAAGATCCTTGGCATACCTTCAGGCTCTAATGAGGATGAAATCAAAAAAGCCTACAGGAGGATGGCCCTAAAGTTTCATCCAGACAAAAACAAGGATCCTAATGCTGAAGAGAAGTTTAAGGAGATAGCAGAGGCTTATGAGGTTCTGAGTGACCCAAAGAAGAGAGTGATCTATGACCAGTATGGCGAGGATGGTGAGTATGGTTGGTTCCATATACAGAAGAACTACAGCCAAACATCTCATTACCTTATCAGATTCTATGACTCATTCTTGGGGCATAATTAGTTTTCTAAGAAACAACAATGTAATTATCTTTTTTCACAATTTGATAATCATTATATAGCCACTGTTTTAAGTAGATTTTTGATTCTGGACACACTAAAGTTTTTCGTTGTGCTTAACCCCTGATTATCGTTGTTCTAAATCCCACTACTAGAGGTAGAGGAACATTTCACACTTGTAATTTAAAAGTGGTGTTAGCACCGCATTTTTCCCAGGTTGTGAAACCCTGCTTTAGAGCAGGATTAGAACTACTTTTGCACTGTTAACTCTGCATTGCAGTGCCAAACTTGTACAGTATGAAGCAACAGACACCCAATCACATGCCGCATATTCACCTACAGTTTCAGCGTCTGAGGCGAAAAATGTCAGATGGTCAAGGAAAACATCAATTGTGGTGAAAAACAGTTTTATTCTTACCTTATTCTTACCTTACCTTATGATGATGTGCATGAGCTAGACAAGCCTTTATGTAAACAAGGGACATGCTGTGTTCATCCAATCAATGACACTGACACTGCGAATATGCAAATAAGAATGTTAACCCAGGGTTTAGGAATTATGAATACCTAGGATTAATTGTTAACCCCAGGTAAAGTAGTGTGAATCATGAAACAAGATAACTCTGTTGGACAAAGTTGACAATTATCTTGTCTTGTAAAATGTGCGGTCAGTACTGCCGTTCCCTATACACTGAGTGTGTGTGATCGCAAATTCGAAAGCTAAAGTGAAAAGCGAGCACGCATTTAAAAGCTATTTGAATACCCAGCATATTGATAGCGGCTCCCTGATGCCCACAAATAATCGGCCTATACACAGAGTACGGGTGATTGCAAAAGTGAGAAGTGCCACTTCCCCTCCGCAGAGTTATTGGTAATACTGGTGTTGTCACAAGTTTATTTACCAGTGTGAAAATTTCCTCACCGTGACAACCCTACAGTCTGTTTGTATTTGGTGTTGCATCAACAGTCTAAAATGGTGCATTGTACTTCAACATAATTTCTTTTCTAAGAAAACATTACAGATGCTACAACAAGACTTCATGGACCCAGGCACAGTTTTGTTTATACCAGATAGGACAGCCCTTAAAAGGATCTTGTCGTGGCTCACGTGGCTAGACCACTGTTCTTTATACACTGTCAGTGCAACTCTACCACCTCTGCTTTTTGCCAACAATCAAAATAACTCCTTCACACTGCAGGATGATGCAGAGAAGTTCTCTGACTAATGCAAGGACTATAACCATGGCAATGTTCCAAAATAATAAAAATGTCTGTGGAAACAAAGAAGGATTTCAAATGTTCCCACTTATGCCAACTCCAGGCTAGATGCCAAACTAAGCATCTTTACACTGAGCACACCTTTGCCAATTCCTCCTTCACTGAAGTTACTCCTGAATTTCGCAAGGAATCCCTTTATGTTTTTAGAGTCTTTGCATAAATTCTTTCTGTGCACCATGGTGTGGTTCCATGTTGCTTGTAAAATGAGCCAGTGGGTTCCCTCAAATGGCTGCGGCAGCAGAAGCAAGCTTATTTGGCTCTATTAACACAGATTCACAATGAGGTATTATGTTTTTAAATCTGTATTTTAAGATATATGAATCTGTTATTCCCAAATGACCCACTTTAATAACCATCCCCTCATTAGCTGTTTTGCCCTGAGGAGTTCATTGAAGTTGCAAGATGTCTGCATTAAGTACGCAGACTGAAGAGCTGAAGATGTGAAGTTGCGAGATGAGTCAGCTTGTGTCCTGGTCGTTAGAAGGAGTGCATTTGTTACAAGCCATCAATCACCCACCATAACACATGGATGTTAATGGTTTTTTAACAGAACTGAAAAACACAAAAACAAATGATTGTTTGATCCTAATTGACCTGCTCTTTCTGTACTTCTATTTTTGTGCAGAGGACTGTTTTGCAGTAAACCTCAAAACACAGTTTAGACATCCGAGCTCAGAGAACACTTATTCACCATGTTATGGTCTTCAACTCATACAAGATCATTAGTTCCCCAGGATTTGTGCTAAATGTTCTTTTCAGCTTATTTTTAGAACCAGACCACAAAGTTGAGCCAGCTAGAAGTAAAGAAGACTTTTAAGAGAGTGTTTCTGTTCTTTGCCCAGCAATTTGAATCTGTTCTTTTTGTAACCAAACTGAGAGGAGGTGGAGAAAAGAGAGAAAGAAAGAAAGACTTGGCAGGTCTTCTGTTGAGCTTTACACCTCAAAATGGTGATGTGTGAACAGTTGCAGACTAAATCAAATTCTATTCCATGCTACGTCATGGAGTAGGCTAGTACTTGATAATTGTCCAGCAAGACTTTAGAATTAACATCTCAGTTGCCAATTATAGTATCTGTGTAGAGCTGTCATCATAATTCAGAAGTGGACTACTCAGTATTTTTCTTTTTTCACTAAACAAATAGAAATTGGGAGTCATAGAGTCATAGAGGTGTGTTTGGCTATTTCACTTTTTGGCTATTTCAAATAATTATCATGCAAAGAAATAGACTGTCCTCTTAGTAATGTCAAGGGAATGAGTCAAAGAATCATATCGGAGTTGGCATACAATGGTATTGGTAAAGTGGTCCAACTGGGCTGTGTGTCAAATACTTGCTTCTTTTAAGAAAAATGACACTTTACATTGACGAATCTACATTTTATACAGCCTTGAATTCTTAAAATATAGTATGCAGTAGGCCATAATAGTTATAAGTCATCCTTTTTAGTTAACACTTTTATAGAAAGTCGATTAGGTTTTATCAGTGTCGAGCAGAATTGACTCTTCAAAGGCCAGTGGAGTCCTAAATCCAGCTGTGGCAGACTCTCTAAACTGGTGATGCCCTCAATATGGCTTACTTAAGAGATGGCAAAAAGTTATTCTGAATAATTTTTAAAGATTTAGAAATATCATCACTGAAAGCTAGAGCGCTTGCTAACCTTGAAACTCAGAGAAGACGCTCATCTGTGAAATTAGGTAGAACTTAAAATAATGCAGAAAGCCCTGATACATTGTTCCCCCTTGTGTATTTCCATTCAGGTTTGAAAGCAGGTGGCACAGGCTCATCTAGTGGACAAGGGACTACATATCACTACACTTTCCATGGGGATCCACATGCCACCTTTGCTTCTTTCTTTGGAGGCTCCAACCCCTTCGATATATTCTTTGGCTCTGGACGCCAGCGAGGAACAACTAATGGCTTTGCAGACCATGGTGACCATGACATGGACATTGACATGGATGGAGATGATGATCCTTTCAGTTCCTTCAGCCACTTTGGCTTCAATGGTATCAACGGTTTTCATCATGGTGGAGGTCGAAGACATCGTAATGAGCAACTTCATAGCGGCCGAAGGAAAGTGCAGGACCCTCCGGTGGTACATGAGCTTAAAGTGTCTCTAGAGGAGATCTTCCACGGATGTACCAAGCGGATGCGAATCACTCGCCGACGACTGAACCAAGATGGAAGGACAATGAGGACAGAGGACAAGATCCTTAACATTGTCATCAAGAGAGGCTGGAAGGAAGGGACCAAGATCACCTTCCCCAAAGAGGGTGATGAGACACCTGAGAACATTCCTGCTGATATTGCATTTGTGCTCAAGGACAAAGGGCACCCACTCTTCAAAAGGGATGGCTCCAACATCATTTACACAGCCAAGATCGGTCTTAAGGAGGTATGTGCTCTTAAATCTTCATTGTTTTGACACAATCAGTTTTCAATCCATTTGGTTTCCACCATGTATTTTAACTCACAATATATTGCAGTGTTTCCCAACCATGTTCCTGGAGGCACACCAACAGTACACATTTTGGATGTCTTCCTTATCTGACACATTCATTTCAGGTCTTGGAGTCTTTTCTTACAAGCTGATGAGTTAAATCAGGTGTGTTTGATTAGGAATAGTTTAAAAATGTGTAGTGTTGGTGTGCCTCCAGGAACAGAGTTGTTTCCATTCAAAGTTGTAAATTTAACTTATGAGCAAAATTGGAATATCGCACAAGACATTTGTGAATAAAGCAGCATTTCCATCCTGTGTGTTCAAGAGAACAAAAAACATTTGAGATGCTGTACAATGAAATTCGTCCGCTGGTTACACCAGTTATTCAATCACATCCACTGTTGAGGCAAAGTCACCTAGGTTTTTTGTTGTGCATTGAGGGATTTATTCGGTAAATGTGTTTCCATCGTAGTTTATGCACGTCTTCTTATTGGATAAAAAATGTATCCACCTCAACTGAGCGCAAGTTTTTTATGCACATTTTTAGAATTTATGCGCATCTTGCCGTTTCCATCCAGCGTGTTTTATGAGATATCCCAAAATGCACATAAAATAGGTGGATGGAAACATAGCTACTGATATATTGGTTATTGGCCAGAAATTGACAGTCAGTTTTTTGCACCTGTGGGTTTTTTCCCTTTATTCCTTGACATTCCCTGACTGGTCGTCAAAGCAGACTGGCTTGTTTTATCAGTTGGCTTCTGTAGCCCAAGAATAGACAGACCCAGACTTAGATTAGACAGGTTTACTGCAGTCTCAACACTGGACCACCCTTTGGCCTTTGTGCCCTCATTTACATGGACTTAAAGGGTAAATTAATGGGCTTCATTTGGTATCAACGCCACTGAGTTTAAAATAAGTGCTGACCTTGTTAACCTGCACAGCTGCTAAATTTGGCTGCATTATTCTCCCCATGCAAACCATTGGTAGTTTTATTGTCCTGCAATATCTGACTAGGGCTGCACGATATATTGTTTCAGGATCGACATCACGATGTGCGTATCTGTGATGTCAAGTAAGTAGGAATTATAGTTGATCTGTGATCCGTACGGACCAGGCCCCACGGTTCTGAACGCATCTGAGTTGTGGATTAGTAGCAAAGTTTAACCATTATAGAGTGAAAGTTGCATGTGTCTTTAAGTCCTGTAAGTTTAAACATTCAAGCGAGTTTAAAGCATTCAAGCACAAGAAGATGTGAAGGAGAACTTAATTTGGAAATCATGCATTGTTTTCTGTGCACACACACAGAGCTGCCCAGACAGCATGCGAACACCGAATTCAGTTCTCTTTCTCGTCTTTTTGTGCTTGAATGGACACATACATGCTAAATTATATTAAAAATGCCCATCTTGGAGAGTATCCTGGTAAACACACTTGTCTTACGTCAAAGTAAACGATTGAGAAAGAAAACAGATGCGTATCATTAGGTTATACTGAATATGTGCATTAGGCCTTAAAGCAACGGCTTAAAGCCTAATATAACTGCTGCTGTCTTTGTCATTAATGTTAATCAAACAACAAAAGACAACGAGAAAATCACTTTTGTAGCTTTAACAAAGATTAATTATATACAGTGAAGACTAGTGGTTAAACGGATCGTTGTTGATCCGTGATCCGTACGGACCAAGCCCTATGGTTCGGGACGCATGTGATTCGTGGATCAATTGCAAGTTTAACCGCAGTAGAGTGAAAGGTTATCATTTGCACGTGTTTTGTCTTGCTAGTTTTCACATTAAATAGATATATAACCATTCCAGCGCCAGAAGAGGCAAAAGAGGATATCATTCGGTATCGCACCGCTGTTATCGGTGCGCACAGGCGCACATACATACAAGGCTCGCGCGCACAGAGAGAGAGAGAGAGAGAGAGAGAGAGAGAGCGCTCGCAAACTCCAAATTGATTTGTCTTTCGCGTCCTCAATGCACTTGGATGGACACATACACGCATTATGTCAGTCAAAATACCCCTCTCGGCAAGTATTCTCATAAACACATTCGGTTATGTCTTAATTGAACGAGGTGAGAATTCGGATGTGTATCTATCGGATGTGTACGTGCATGGGGTCTTACTCTTAAAGTGACAGCAACCTATAAATACCTGCTGTTGTCTGTCATGTAAATCAAACAACAAAACATAGCTTTAACAAAGATTAATCTATATTAAATTTATACAGTGAACAGTGTCATTTTATATTTAATTACTACATTTCTGTTCACGAAAATTAATACTACCGTTAGACCTTATACTTTGTAACTTTATGTTGTATTTATCTATGCTTGTAATTGGTGTACAGTATTTGTTCTTTTTACAGTCTGTTCACTTGCCTTTAATAATGTATTAGTTAGGCTAGTAGTTTCTGCTGTGGTATTGAAGTAGTTAAAGTGAGCTATGTAATAAATGCAAAGTTACCCCCCACCCCCCAATTTTTTTTTTTTTTTTTTTTGTGCTGATCCGAAAAATGATCCGATCCGTGACTTAATAACCGTGATATGATCCGAACCGTGAGTTTTGTGATCCGTTGAACCACTAGTGAAGACTATTCAGTGTTATTTTACATTTGATTATTCAATTTCTGTACCTGAATACAGTTAGACTTGCCTGAAAAACATAAAGCACAGTTTGTTTAATTTGTTTCTTTGTTCTATTGTATTTATCTGTGCTTGTAATTTGTTTATTATTTTCTATGCAGATTGACTCCCCTAAAAAATCACCTTAATCATTCTTTCCAAATAGAGCTATTCAAGTTATCTTGTGAAATTGTTTTCATATTGCAATATATAAAGCAGAAAAACAAAATATCGCAATGTCAGTTGTTGTTCCAATATCATGCAGTCCTATCCGTGACCTACCATTTCATTATGAAACATAGTAATATTATTGTATAACATTATAATATGTATATATGGGTAAATGTACCTGAGCATGCCCAGAGTTGATCTACCATAGCTATAGGACTCAATAGAACAAATCATGCTTGGTGACTGTAGAGTCCCTACATGGCTCAACGCCATTGCTGATTTACTCTCTCTCTCCCACTTCAGTGTGAGAGCACAGGAATGTCATGGTGCAGTGTCATACGCCAAAGCAGAGTCCTCGCTTTGAAAAAGCGAGTTGAACTCGCCTTGAAGAGTTGAACCGTGCATATAAAATTGTCATGTGACTGAGCCAAGCGTATTTTTGCGGGTTGCACATGGAACATTTAATGTTTACGTCTGGAACCAGAAAAGTATTGCTGATAATATAGTTTGTCCACAATAAACAAGCAGGTGAAAAGCAATCATAATTGGAATTGAAAAGTTAGATTTTGTGAATTGTATTTCTGTTGTATCATAGCATATTGTAGTTGTATTTTCATCATTAAAGTTCAGGAGTTTATGACAGCTCATAGCGTCATTGATGCAGTGCTAGCCTGAGGGGATTCAATAACAACCTCAGAAAATTCTGCCCCAAGTCATTAAATGCTGGAACATGATGCTTTTTTAATCAAAGCAATAATTTAAATATTCTATTGATGTTGTCTAGATGTAATGGGATTTTCATGGGCTGACCCACTGAGGATAATAACTACAGTAACTGCAGTGACCTAGAAAACCACTGTCAGTTAATACTTTATAGTGACATCAGCAGAAACAGCCTTAATATCAGTCTTGAGGGACTGGTGTGGTGTTTCAGAGCACCACTGTCATTAACGGTAAATATATTTTCTTGCCTTTCTGTTAACTTTACTTTTGACAACTTTTACATTGGCAGCTCAGCCAAGGCAGTCAGCTGTCAGCTGTTTCAAACAATAATGTGTCCATGAGATTTCTCTACAGCATAGGCTCCTTTGTCTAAAACAGCATTTTGGCTTTTGTAATATGTCAACCACGGTTGTGAATAACTGAAAACATCTATGGTGTCTGTCTTAAATGACTACTAATAGTTTCTGAGATTTTTCAGGGCAGTGATTTACTTTTAAAGGTCTCGCTCATTAGATGCCCAGAATGAAACTTGATAAGTTCCAGTGAACACCACAAACTGTTTTGCCATCTGGTACCCTCTCATGCATACTGATGGCAACGTGCCCCACAAATTTTCATCTGCCTGTTTATTCTAGATGCATTCACAGGACAGATTTAGCATGGATCTAGACTGTTCTCATGGGCACATTGTCTTCATTTCAATATGACTTTTCATTTAGAGTTGCTCTTAGTGGAACCCCAAGGCATTGCTTTAATTAAAGCTCTGAGCTTTAATTGCTTGCTGGGTTTGTACAAGAGCAAGACAGCTATAAGGTCCTTGTCTGCTGGTAATTTCCATACCCATTCACCTAGTAATTACTCATCAGCAGTACTAAAGAGCCCTGTTAGCAGTGATGCTGAGAAAATGCAAGGCCACATGATGATATCTGTATGATGATGCTGGATTATTCAAGACAGCTCTGAATGTGATCTTGCATGCATCAAGTTAATTTTTTAATGTGAGCATTGAGTCTCGAAGGTGCATTCAGTAGTTCTTTATGTAATGTTAGCATTGCTCTTCTTCGTGTACTTTAAGTACTGATACCTTAGTGGTGTTAAGCCGCTGCACTGCCAGTCTGACACCTATCAACATGGATCAGCACAATCGTCTCTGAATTTTATGTAAATTACTCTGATACTAGTGAGTTTTAGAGAGCGTCCAATGCAATAATTAATTCCCTTTTACCTGTCCAACAAAAATAGAAGCAATTTGGGCATCACTACTCAGGATTTTCTCTGTTATCAAATCTTTCCACCTTGTGTATGCCGTATCAATGTTTATGCTTGTTTTTGTCTTCGTCTGTCTTCTGGCTTCAGAGCTTTCTGCATCTTCATCTGTACATTAACTGATTGTCTCTTGTCGCTTGTCTCTGCTGACAATAATGCACGATAGTAAGTGTCAACATAAAACATTGTCTAATTTTTGCTCTTCATATCATCAAACAACACTACGCTACTAGCGTATCTACAGAGGCGGCAGCCAAAGGGCGTGAGGATTCTCTGATGTTTAGTAAAACCGCAGATCATGTCATTTCAACATAGCGAAATACATTTGGGGGGTGACTCGCAACATACGTAGCTAATTAAAACACTTTATATAGAAAACTTTTGAGTACAGTCTACGGAATGTACACCATTCAGATGACTCTTCACAAAAACACTATTTAATTTTCTTAATGTGTAAAACTTTTTAAACTAGCACCAAACTACTGAATGCACCTTTAATATGTGTGAACATGTGACATGCAGCATGATGAACCTGTATGTCTGTGTTCACACAGCAGCAGAATTCAGTGATTTGGAGTGCTAAATTCAGTTCTGTACATACATCTCTGTGTCATTATTGACATACGTATGGCATGATCCGCTTGCTTAGTGGGTTTGTAAATGTAGATGTAGCCTATATATTTCACTAGTGGTAATGTTCTGCAAACTTTGTACTGGTGCAAATGTTCAGATCAGTGACAAACCTCTTTGTCACACTTAGCTGTAGACCATAAAAGAACTTGTTTTATTTTCAGTCTCCTTTAACAAGACTATGTTTGGGAAACATCATCATTAGCCAGAGTCAAGGAGATGCCTGGCACCTTGTCATGGTCAACTGTTTTGTGAGAGTTTCAGATACTCCCTTCTTTCCATGAATCCCCCCGTCTCCCATCCCCCCAGCCCACACCACTGCTGTCTGTAGGAAGGAGCTGATGTCATTGCGAACACATTTCCTCGTCTCTTGAGGCAGCTGCTAAGCAGAGCTGTCTGGCAATGTTTGTGCTTGGTATTCACAGAAAGTTCATGAAAAGCTCTTCCAGCATAAGCTCACATGCAATAACCACAGGCTCTTCACTGCATACATTTAAGCTATAAAGTCTTGAATTTACCCTTTTAATTTTTTACATCCTGAATGCTCTCTAAAACTCACCAGTATCAGAGTAATTAACATAAAACTCAGAGACGATTGTGCTGATCCATGTTGATATTTAATAGTGAGGAACTTCAGCTCTGTTGGAAGATGAAAATAAACTAAATCTCTTATATGAAGTTATAAATACAGGAAGAGCTTGTTCATCTAATCCTGTCAGTTACATTTGTAATCAGTATGTCTTAGCAGTTATATTTTTTTATTATTATTTATTTTTACTAAAAATTTGTATATCTATGCTTATTATCAGATGGTCCAGTGGGGATCTTAAAGCTTGAGCCCCTCCATAATGGAAAGTGTTTACCTTATCACACTGCAGGATTATATGAAGCAGTGAAGTCATGAATTCTTTCATTATTTTAGGCAACAACTTTCAGAAAGCTCAGAGTACGCCACTAGCATCTCACTAACATCATGAGTGCAGTGTGCTCAAGTACCGTGAAATGCCAGCAACACAAAAATATTCTCAACATATAAATCATGTCACAAAATATTCTGTATCTAAGGTTGCCGTGGCTTCCATTTGATTTACTTTTTTAGTTTTATTCATTCAACAGATGCTTTTATCCAAAGCAAAGTACAAATGAGGACATTAATATGATTATGGTTTGTGTATATTGATTAGAAAATTTTTCCTCTTCAACAATTTGAAATCTAATTTTAGGAATCTAATTTTAGTTTGTTTGTGCAAAGCTATGGAATCCTGCTTTACCTGCTTTATTTTTTTATCCATAGCAACTTCTGATTTGGGACTCACAATTTATGTCCTCAGCTGATTTTTCAGTTGCTTCATTAGCTGTGTGAAATGAGAGCAGTGGCCAGAATTAGCTTTCTGTGCACTCAGTTACTCAATCTGCAGCATAACACACACATACACACACTTGGACATCCCCACATGCTTGCCCACTTTGACATAATCCAAGTTCGAAACTTTACAGCTCCTGCATAAAGTTTTTAATCAAATGTGAATTAAGTTTTGTGTCAGTAATTTTTTCTTTCAGTTTTTTAAAGTAACAATTTTATTTTAAAGTGACAGTTTTTTTTTATGTTGCAAAATTTTTAATGTTGCAACATTATCACGGTTTCAACAAAAATATTAAACAGCACAGCTGTTTTAACATCATATTAGAATGATTTCTAAAGGATCATGTGACACTGAGGACTGGAGTAATAAACTACTATATGTATATAAATATATCTATATTGTACATGTGCTCTCTGTGCCTGTAACATCATAGAGGCATCTTACACTAAGTCTCTATGTCGCCATGTAGAGTTTGTGCTTAAGTGTTGAAATACCATTGTCCGCACTGACTTCACTTTGCTTTCTTCTTTTTGATAGGCTTTGTGTGGCTGCACAGTGAACATTCCCACCATTGACAACCGAGCGATCACATTGCCCTGCAACGATATCATCAAACCAGGCACAATCAAGAGACTGCGTGGAGAAGGCCTGCCCTTCCCAAAAAATCCATCCCAGCGTGGGGATTTGATAGTGGAGTTCCAGGTGCGTTTCCCAGACAGAATACCACCTCAGTCCAAAGAGATCATCAAACAGCACCTACCACAGTCTTAGAAGATGTTCAGTGGAATTACTTTATGCTTGCGTTTTTCAAACACACGTTTTCCTTAAAAATACAGACACTGAATTTGAAGAGGGACAAATATGTCGCAAGGACCAGAGGCTCATTTGATATTTTGTTACAGTTTTAATTAATTTATTATCAATTTCACTGAACATATGGTACGCCGATTTTTTTTTGGACATGTTTTGAAGTAGTTGTGTCATCAAGGACTTTTTTTTTTTTAAATAATCTTTTATTATTTCCCTTTAACAGTTTTTAATCTCTGTATCAACATGTTGAAGGCAAACGGTTATAAAGAAAAACAAAATGACTGATTTTGTTGGATGGAAGGTTAATATTATTGGTGCAATGATGGAGATGAGGACGATCCAAAAACAACTGGCTATTTATTCTGAATTTGAATCTGTGTTGTTTTGTAGCAGATTAAACTCTTTTCCATTTTAATAATCGATAAGCTTGTTTTGAATGTTGATTATGTATGACAACTAAAGTGTTGAGACTTCTGGATTTTTAGGATTTTTGAGCACCAGCAGAGCCGTTTGGCAACGATTTGATATATTTCCACCCATCTATACAGGTGCTTTCTGGTAGTTTTTGAAGTACCTGGTACTGGCATTTCTGGTAAACATTTAGTGGTGTGATCAAGGGATTTTTTAGGTCACATAAATTTTGAGTGCCTTAAAATGGCTCAAACAAGCTGTTTTATTTTCATTAGCATATAGACATAAGGGTATTATTGAAACAAATACTGTAATCAGATTATTTTGTAATTTCAGGACCTAAAATAATTGATTGCAGTAACATCATTAAAGGGTTAGTTAACCCAAAAAGGATAAATCAGTCATGTAGACATCATCATGGTGCTCGTAACATGTTATTGTTTCTGTGGAACACATGAGTTAACTAGCAGAATGTCCAGGATGTTTTTCCAGAAAAGTAGACAGTGACTGTGTCGCCTCTAGCTGTCAGTAAATAAAGACATTGTGTGTTGTGGACTCACCAGCTCTGATTATGAAAGAATGAATGAGATTTGAGAAGGATAGGGTTTTTTTTTTTAAACATGCAAAGGAGACATAATAAAAGACAAAAACATAAAAAAAAAAACAGAACAAAGAACAAAAAATATAATGCTCACCATAGGCAATCTTATATATATCATATGTGTATTTAGGTTGCAGTCATATTCGTCAGTCCAAGTTATATTATAGGTTACATACAATTATTTGGCACTTCACATGGATCATACAAAACAAAAATCTGTCTTGGTCATGTGTACACAACATTTTACGATTTGGTGTAACAAATTGTTTTTACTAACAGTTCCTCATTGTTTTATTAACTGAGAGAAGGAATGTTTCAGTGAATGAATAACAATAATTCTGGGGCCTCATTTATAAAATGTTGCGCAGAAACCGTCCTAAATTTGATCTTACGATCATTTCTCAGATGTGTGTATGTGTGATTCATAGAATGAACGTACACACAGAAAACCAGCGTACGCCTCTCTTTCAGATGAGAAATCTATAAATTGCAAATGATCTTAAACTTGTGCGCAGTTGAATGGTTTCAGTTCTCTGCGTTGTAAACGACACCTAATTAATGTCATTTACATATAAAAGATCACCAGTCATCATCCAAATCCTTTAATTCAGAATGGCGAGCTGCAAGAATAGCTTAGATTTCCAAAAACCTGCAGTAATCTGACAAGGAAAAGTGCGTACGTCTGCTCAGACCCTGACATGGCACTAAGCACTTTTCCACGTCAAAGACCGTTTTTATAAATATGAACGTTGGTGTGAATTTAAGCGCACGCACACTCTAAGATCAAATCTGTTTATAAATGAGGCCCCTGGTCTGTTCGTTTCAGTCTTTTTTTTTTGGGCAGAATTTGACAGTCAAAATTCACTTTCATTATATAGAAAAGAACAGCCTGGTCATTCTGTTAAATAACACATTTTGTGTCCCATGGAAAAAATAATGTGGACAATATAATTGTTAAATCACTGAAGCAAATAACTATTGGAAAATGCTCATTTGTTTATATTAATATACACACCATACATTAAAAGACACACAAACATCCTCCAAAGTGCAGCATGGCAGTCTCAGTATATTAAGATGAAAATGCCATTTTGTATTCCTATGAGCAAATGAAAGTGAATGAAAAACTGTTACTTAACATTGATTAGTGTTTGAAGATCGGTCTGTGTGAAACTGAGAACTGTGATGTCAAGTTTTTCTTTTTTGAAATACAGATCTTCATTGTTCAGTAACCACCGCTACAAATATTGCAAACTTTTGTTATGAAGTTGTGAGGGATTGATTTGTTTTTCGAACAGCTTTTTACTACAACCGTTTCAGTATACTGTATTTTACACTTTTAAATGTGTGCAATGTGAAATAAATTGCAATAGTTGACTGTATTTTAGTTTAGGTTTATATAAAGCACAGAGTCTCCTTTCAATGGATTTGTGATGTACCATCTTTCTACGGTAACAACAGCCTTTGAGTAACAGCACTTTCTATATAAGCAACAATTTTCAATTTTCCAGGGCTCCATCCAGGATATCTCTTATACATTCATAAAGGCCTGTTCACACCAAGAACGATGACTATAAAGATAACGATAAAAATTTAGTTCTAAAAATCATTCTAAATATAAAAGAATAGCAGAGTAAACACCACAACTATAACAATATCGTTGAGATCACTTTCAGAATTTTTTCCAGCTGATAAACGATAAAAACATTGACAGCCAATCAGAATTCACCCTGCTTTAAAGAGCTCGAGCATTTAAAGTGGCAGACGACAAAACTGCAGCACTTGCTTAGAATAGCGGATGCTAATATAGATATCATTATAGTTTTCGTTCTTGGTGTGAATGGGCCTTAACTCTGTCATTTAATCATTACTGTATTTGATGATAATTTGAAAGAACACAACCTTTTTAAAGACTGGTGTAAAATAGTTTTATGTGCTGTTAGGATTGTTATACCATTGTACTCATGGGACTTTTGGACATCCAGCCACTGCTGTTTGAATTTGAACGTCAGATTTGAAATGTCTCATGTTTATGACTTCTGTCCTCATGTATAAATCCAGCTCCCTATGTCCATTGGGAGGATAAATCAATGCAGAAAGCAAACAGTGTGTTAGTTTCCTCTGATTCAGAGAGAATCAGATGCTGGCCTGTAAGCGTGTGTGTGTGTGAGTGTATACCATGTTCATTTCAGTATAGCTGCAGTATACATTTTTGGTGCTTTATGAATGATGTACAAGAACAAGTAATAAACCAAATATATTGACAGAAAAGGAAAGTAATAATGATCACTGTTTCAGACTGAATGAAATGTAGACAGACTGACAGCTGTCTATGTGACATGACGATGTTGGGCACACAAGGTAAACAAATCTCAATACAAAATCAGAATGTTGACAACAAATCCACATTTTGATATAGTTATAAATAGTTCCTGTAGTTTATACAGATGCAGATATACTGTAACAAGCAAAGGTTTCAGCTCCACAGATCAATGCTGGACTAAAGTTTTGAAATTTTAGTTCTATTTAAAATAAATGTTATAAAAGAATATTATTTGAACCAAAACGTTTGCTTTCATCTATTTTAAGTACATTATGTAAAGTCTACGTGACATGAATGGAGAATGCTTTCATTATGTGGATATGTCTGACAAATGGCTCATGCCACATCGCTTGACTCAGAAATGATCCTCATCCCTCTGAAATTACCCAGTGAATCAGACTGTTCTCAGTCACCAAGAACATTTGACTCAATCAACTTCCTTTAAGTCATAGAAAAAGCCTTATTTCACAAGTTAATTAACTAAAGGTGTTAATTCAGTTATTTCTTCAAAGGTTGAAGTATGAATCAGTCCCATTGATGGATGTACTGCTGATAAAGTATAAAATCTCTCAGTGATCTTTAAGCATAACTATTTCATAAACATTTCATGGTTCACTGCATGTCTCGATAGGTCTGATTATCTGTGTCACTGACATGACAGCTCTATTAACTGCACTGCATTCCCTTTAATGGATCTGCCATTGACTGTATGATCTGAAAAAATTAGCTCTGACATTCCACTTCTTTGCATGTAAATGAGCTGACCAGGGTTGACCCTAAGACATTTTGGGATTATGAATCCTGTATAAAATGCATTAACCTCACACACTACAAGCACAACAGAATTCAGCAGTCAGTGTCCACTATTTCAGTGGCCTGAAAATACTTTTCAAGCATTTTTCTCATTTGGTTTTCCTGGATATATATTTTTTAAATTCTTTGTTAAAGAGCTATAAGCCATGAACCAAACCAATCAGCTGAATCACAGCTTTATAAAATTTGATATGACGCAAAACAGGATTTGAAAATTGGACAAAAAGACAAAGCTACAAGACTGATTCTCTGATTGGTGGAGATTTCTTTGCTGAATCATGGGTAATGTATTTTTTTTCCAGCAATTTCACTGTTAAGCATGACTATGTTTAAAAAAAATTAGTTGAAATAATGTGCTTCAACAAAAGCATTTATAATCGATTAACAACCTCATAGCTCACAGTAGGTATGTCTTCAACAGTTTATAAGTTATCTTTAAAAATTAATTCCCATATGGAGTAAATGAAAGGGATATTTACTTCCGGAGCCTGACTGTTGGACTCTATTCCAGTGTTAATTTCGTTAACGAAAACTATGACGAAAAATGTTCGTTGACGACCTTTTTTTCCATGACTAAGACTAGACGATGAGAGACACCAGTGTCATTAAACGATAACTGTGACTAAAACAACACATGCAATATCGTTGACGAAAAAAGACGAGACTGAAATGTGGCTAAAATACTAAAAACTTTACCAAAATCACTCTTTTGAAATAACTTTTTGTTTTTGTCGAATAAAGGAGACAAAACATTACAGACTGTTTTTACGAGCGTTCATGCTTACGGTTGCCAGATTTCCAGAATTCAAACCGCCAATCAGAGCTTTTCTGTTAAAAGAACACGTTTTACTTAATCTGTGCAATCTGGCAACCACGCGCTCTCTCTACACTGAGGAAGAAGCGCGGATGATCTGAAAATAGACAAGCAAGCTGGAGTTCAGCGATCTTCATTTGAGATTTTCTACTTAAATTAAAGTGTCATTCAGTCGGTCTATACTGCGCTGCTCGTTTGCTGACTAAATCTGCGACCAAAGTGTAGGCTGATATCCAGCAGTGGTTCTTAAACTGACGTACGCGTTTTTTGCCGTTCGTTTTATTCTACTCCACCTCAAAATAACATTAAAACTGGGCATGTATTTCTAGCAGGTAAAATGCTGTAAATACACAACATTCAGTCAAATTACCTCATCTTTCGCGGTCAAAACTACATCCACGCCATCAAATCGCGCTACATTAGTGCTGTTCTCGACAATGCACCTTTGTGAAAGTGGGGATTTAGCACTACTAGCATGAAGAACATAGACACAGACTGCATAGAGATTTAAGATTAAAACTCTCTTCGATTCAAAAACATACCCTTCTGTGAGTTACTGTTTAATGTCGATCATATTATACCACAAACAAAATGCAATGTTTCCCGAATATCCACACGATTTTAAATGTGACATTGATTTTACAACAGTTCAACAAACAAAAGGGTAATATTAAGTGATGTAGGCTACATTTTAAACAGTAGGCTATTGTCAGTATTTTTGCTCTATTTTGCAACGAAAGCCACAGCAGAACTGCAGCACACAAGCTGTTTTGTGAACGAATATGCGGCTTTGAACGAATCGTCAATGATTCAATGATCCATTCATAAATACAGCCACTTGCTTTGATACTGAAAGAATGAATGACTCGATGATTCACTCATTAAAACAGTGGCTTACCGCCACCTACTGGCGGTTTTAATGTAATATTTAAAAGGATCACTTTTTTTATATCATCATTGTATTTATTGATTTTTTTTAAGCATTATTTATTTTACAAAGGTATTTATAAAGGTAAAAAATGCACTGGAAAATCGATTTAAGAGGGCAAATATTGTCCCTTAATGGAAAAGGTGTAACTGCAGTAAGTGGAAAAGAGAGGGTACGCAGAAGGATGTTAAATCCCTCAGGGGGTACGACACTAAAAAGTTTGAGAACCACTGAAAAAGGATGTGTAGAATTGCACAAGTGCTACTGCTAAGAGTGCAATGTCAATACAGCCTGTTACCTTGATTCAAATTTCACATAAGCCTAAATGAATTGGTCTAAAGAGAAAAAATATGACTATTTTGTCTAAAGACTACATATAAAATAGTTATCAAAATTAATGTTGGTAACTGTAGTTTGACTAAAAGTAATGACTAAAACTTGACAAAAATGCAATGACTTTTCGTCGACTAAAACTAGACTAAAATATGAAAGACAAAAATGACTAAAATGTGACTAAGACTAAGGAGCATTTTCGTCTGAAGATAAAGACTAAAGGTGCGTCCCAATTTGCGTACTTATGCACTATTCTATGACGTTTTTAAGTACAAATAGTGCGAGTGGTGCGTTCACAGAAAATTCCAAAAAGAAAAAGTGCACTTTAAATACCCGGATGATGCACTAAAGTAACGGAAAAAACGAAGTGTGGAATGTTGGACACTTCATGCACTCAACTGTCGCAGCTTTAATTACGTAGCGGAGAGGGAGGGGGTATCAGACTCCGATGTTAAATGACAAAATAACGTTATACAATTCAAGCACTACATGGATGAGTACTTAGTGCATAAGTACATAGTGTATAAGTGCATAGTGTATAGTGCGTCATTTGGGACGCAATTTAAGACTAAATCAAAAATGGCTGCCAAAATTACAGTTTTTCTCAGTCGCTTTGGTACATTTCTCAGATCAGAACTGAAATTCTCAAAACTACTTGTTCAACCACCACATCATCTAGTCACTTGTGCACATCATAAAAGCAGTTTCTCATTCTTTTGAACAAATTGCAAATGCTTTGGTACATTCAGGCAATTGATTATGTACAATTCTCTGCTATTTCCTACATTATCAACTGCTAATGTCATGTTGCTCAAAATGTATTATATGGTTCTCTGTTGAATAGTCTTACCCCTCAAAACATCTAGTCATTAGTTCATCGCACAAGTCATTAAATGCAAAATGGTTGACCTAATTATCACAATGTGTCAAGTACATTATCTATACATTTCTATTAGACTTTTGTAAATGTGTCCTGAATTGATGAATTTTGCAGGTGAATCCTGAATTTCACTAATGTATTCAGGGGAATGTAAAGCATTAGATCAACCAATGACCCAACCAGTTCTCTAAAACAGCTCAAAGATGCATGTCATGAATCTTCGATTGGAAAGCATATAGACAGAGTACAACACAAGAGTTTCAATTTCTGATAATGGAAGAACAACATGGAGACAAACAGGGTCAACAGCTGGGAAGAAGAAGAGGGATGTGTGGTAGAAGGGTAGGGAGGCAAAACAGAGGAAGAGGTAGATAAGGCAAAGGGCATAGGCACATTTCTAGTGAAATAAGGACCACTATTGTAAACAATGTTCTCAATCATGACCTTACAATGGCTTATGCGTGTCTAAAGGTGCAGCTGAACGTTTGGAGAAAACCTTTTCCTCAATCATTCAAGCATTTCATAGACATAACAGGTATGTATTGTGCACTGCACTCTAATATGGTATGCATGTTATAATCTCAATATTACAGTAGCATTTTTACACTTACAGGAGCATATTACACTTGCTTTACACTTACAGTATTGTAGGCTAAATGAACTTTATACAAATACATACTATATCACACACATACGCATGAATACATATATACAGTGTATGTATAAAGTCTTGTCTTTTTCATATATCACAAGGACATTTTACACTAATTTGTTGACAGACCAACAGTAAATACAAAACTGTGAATCCTGTCCAGTCTTTTGCAATCAATATCCCATATACAGTAATGCGTCCATTTGTACTGTTAAAATTGGTATATGCCATACAGACAAAGTGATTGTGCAGTTTCGATCACTGTCATAAAAACCGTAGCCATAGTTTACATCTGAAATATTCATCACTGTTATATTGACAACATGGCTAAGCATTTAGACTATCTTGTTCGAGAACAATGACACAAGGACTTGTCATTTTGATGGCACTGATATGTTCATTGACATAAATACTTGCTTTTGAGAGATGAAATAAGGATTTTGAGCAATTTACAGGCTTTTGCAGGTAATCCAATATGTTGTGCTGTTTGTATGAATTGTTTCGAGAAATGAACATACTGTTTTGCGAATTTTAAGGATGATTTGAGAAATGTACCAAAGCGACTGAGAAAAACTGTAACACTGCTCTATTCCTTAAAATTTCCTCTAGTCCAATGACATCACAAGACTTTGTGACATCTGTAGGCATCCTTTTTTAAAAATGTGTTATAAGATGACCAAAAAAAAATAAATCACTAAATGTTTGAGTATTGTTACGGTACTTTTAGTAAAACAATTGTTTTCTGAGATGAGATGAAGAGCAGGTCTGTAACCACCATAGACATTCAAGGGGAAACATGGCCCCCAATATTCAGATTAGTGTCTCGAATATTTGAAAATAGATTCTTATGCACTTCAAGGGGCATCTGAGACCCTGATTTCTATTTACTTTTCTTCTTTTCAACTTTTTGAAACACCCATGAGGCATTTCCTTGACTTAACTGAATAATTCATTGTTTGCGCTCCCAGAAACTTTGCCTCAGTAATACTGTGGCCTGATGTCACCCAAGAGACTTATGGTCCTCATTGATTAATACCATAATACATATTCATTAAAAAAAAAAAAATAAAGTATATCAAGCAAAATGCTGAGGCATTCTGGTAGTATTTTGTCAGCGGGTCAAAAGCACATCTTATAAATATTTTAAACACTGTGTGCAGTCAGTTTTAAGTTTGAATCCTCTAAAGGGTATAGTATAACACTGGCATGCACTAGATGTCATTGGCATGGAGAAAATGCTCTGATTTCTGCCAAACTACTGCAGCTTTGCATATCATACTTGTAAGAGGGAGGCAAATGACAGCACAGAACAACAATGAGGTGAAAACAACTAAATAAAAAAAATGATTAAGGGGTTGTTTACACAGAACACTATTTTGCATTCCATTATGCTGCTTTTCCATTGTTTTTCTATGGGAACGTGCTAGATCGACATGTTTGACCGTTGTGCTCAAATCTTGTGTCTCTGGCAACATCTTACACATGACACACTGATTTAAAAACACTACACTCACTACACTACACTCATGTTAAAGGGTTAGTTCACCCAAAAATATTTAATTCATTAATTACTCACCCTCATGTCGTTCCACACCTGTAAGACCTTCGTTCATCTTCGGAACACAAATTAAGATATTTTTGATGAAATCCGAGAGGTACAGTATATGAATCATAGACAGCAATATAACCAGCACTTTCAAGGTCCAGAAAGGTACTAAAGACATTGTTAAAAAAAGTCAACGTGACTGCAGTGGTTCAACCTTAATGTTATGAAGTGATGAGAATTCTTTTTGTGTACAAAAACAAAACAAAAATAATGACTTTATTCAACAATTTTTCCTCTTCCCTGTCAGTCTGTTACGCAGTTGGCTCAGTGAACGCATTGCAGAGCTTCCGTGTTTACGTCCGAACGCTGACGATCACGTGAACACAGCCTCGGCCAATACTGAGCCTGTGTTCGGACGTAAACACAGAAGGTCTGCAATGCGTTCACTGCGCCAACTGCGTAACAGACTGACAGAGAAGAGGAAAATTTTTATTTTTATTTTGTATTTGTTATTTTTGTTTTGTTTTTGTGCACAAAAAGTATTCTTGTCCCTTCATAAAATTAAGGTTGAACCACTGCAGTCACGTGGACTATTTAAACGATGTCTTTAGTACCTTTCTGGACCTTGAAAGTGGTCGTTAAACTGCTGTCTGGACAAGTCATATACCTCTCGGATTTTATCAAAAATATCTTAATTTGTGTTCCGAAGATGAAAGAAGGTCTTGCGGGTGTGGAACAACATGACGGTGAGTACTTAATGACAGAAATTTCATTTTTGGGTGAACTAACCCTTTAAAATAAGTTCAAAAAAATACAGTAAAAACAGTAATATTGTGAAATATTTAAAAAAAAAAAAAAAAAGGTCATGCTTTTGTCATTCCCCTTCACCCCACTTCACATTTTTAATAGATGAACACGTTCTGTGAATGGCCCTTAAGAATGTTTTGTCAAAATTAAATATTTTTTATTTAATTTTATTATTTAACTTTAATCAAAGCTTTCACATCATAATTTTATCAGTAACAGTAATAGTTTTTAGTAGTTGAAATAGTATTTCTTGAATAGTAGTTGAATTTTTTTTCTCTTTAATTAAAATTCACCTCCCATTGCCACATAGGCCTACCCAATGAGGTGCAACTAACACTACCCTCATAATATATATTACAACCGTTCAGAGAGTACCCTCACTTTAAAATGAGCCATTGGTGCTATTAGACTGCCAGTGACTCCACAATCAAGAATGTTCTTCAGGGGTTTGCAGGGTTTTCCCCCTCTGTAACGTGACTAAAACATTTCTTCTGCCTGACCACATAAGGGAAGTGGAGTGGGCCTTGAGTCGAGCGCGCTGCCAGGACACAACACTTGGAGCAGTCATGAGACAGACAGTAATAATTCGTTGGCTCTATATTTGTCCAGCAGGAGGGCTGTAACAGCTGAGAGCGCTAAACCTGAGCATGTGAGAATGTGACTGACTCTAAACTGTTTTGATATACAGCTCCATTGTGAACACATCCAGAATAAACAGATGCCGTTTCCTGACTCAATCCATTTCATTAACTCCATTCCCCTCAAACCCACACTGACAAGCAATGACATCAGTGCTGTTTAGCAAGATGAAATGAAAAAAGATAGGTCTGAATGTTCTTGTCATATAATGTTCATCAGATAGCTGTGTGCATATGGCTTTTGGTTATTGTTCAAGCCTTTTAGGAAATGAGTAAACAAAGACTTTGACCTTAGTGTATAAAACTCTGTAACTGTGTCAGTCTAATTCTGCATACTGGAAAGGTAAGATATGAACTAAATCTTTCATTCTGCTATGTCATTTTATTTAAAATTTTTAATTTTGAATGTTTAAACTAGAATTACACTACAAAAAAAGTTACTTTTTATTGTATAAATGACTTGTGACAGTTAATCTGTGTTGCACTGTGTGCAGTGTATAGTTATCCAGTTTCATGTTCAGATACTGCTTATCTTTTCACATTTTAGACACAATTTTTAGACACAAACCATGTATTTATCAGAATAACTATGATTTTATAGTTAGACTAGTTTTTATAATGAACATAAAAATGATAAACAGTTAAACAGTAATCATTTTGGCTCCTTCTTTTTTATAAGAAAATTGGCTCAAATAAAACCATGACAGAAACAATCACTCTCTCCACGGGTCAGAAGATGCCATTGGTGGGCCTAGGAACATGGAAAAGTGCCCCAGGACAGGTGTGTAAATCCCTTCCCACCCCATCATATGTTGGACAAACCAGACATAAGCTGATAAAAATGTCAAAAACAGCCCCAAATTTTACTTCTGTACAGTATGTAAAGTAGTATGTAAGTAGTTTGTTAGATTCTTTATAATTTATTGATTGTGTCAAAACTGGATTGGATTCTGTAGGTGAAGCAGGCTGTTCTAGCAGCTTTAGACTGTGGCTACAGACACATTGACTGCGCAGCGGCTTACGGCAATGAGCGAGAGGTCGGAGAGGCCCTGACTGAACGACTTGGACCTGGAAAAGTACCTGCAGATAAAACTATACATAAAACACACCATTTTGTTATAAAATGATCAATACAGATCACCATCATGTCCCACACACGAAATTTGTACTATTTATGACTACCATAGTTCCTGAGACGAGAAGACATTTTTGTGACCTCCAAGTTGTGGAACACCAAGCACCATCCAGATGATGTCGAGGAGGCCTGCAAAAGGTCTTTGTCAGATCTGAGGCTCTGTTATCTGGACCTGTATCTCATGCACTGGCCAATGGCCTTTGAGTAAGTTGTTGTGTTTCTATACCTAGCTCTTTGATAGCAGAGCAATTTTTCTGAATTTCACCAACATGCACTACCATTCAAATGTTTTTCAAAGAAGTCTATTATGCTCCATTTATTTGATAAAAAAATACAGTAAAACAGTAATAATGTGAAATAATATATTATTAGAATTTAAAATAACTGTACTCTATTTTAGTATATTTTAAAATGTAATTTATTCCTGTGATGCAAAGCTGAATTTTCAGCATCATTACTCCAGTCTTCAGTGTCACATGATCCTTCAGAAATCATTCTAATATGCTGATTTGCTGCTCAAGAAACAATTTATTATCAATGTTAAAAGCAGTTATTCTGTTTAATATTTTTGTGGAAACTGTGACATTATAAATGTCTTTATTGTCACTTTTGCTCAATTTAATGCATCCTTGCTGAATAAAAGTATTAATTTCTTTAAAAAAAAAAAAAAAAGACTGACCTCAAACTTTTGAATGGTAGTATATCTGAACAGAATAAGTTTAGGTTGGGATAAAGCTGTGGTGCAAGAGATTCAATGTATTGAGGCTGTACAGGTGTCTTGTGCAACCAAAAGTAGGGATAATTTTAGCTGAATGAACGGTTTGAACCTCTTATGGTTGCTACAAAATATTATAGACAGTGTGTTTTAAATACTTCCAGGAGAGGAGATGAGCTGATGCCCAGGCATCCTGATGGCACTATTAGGTATGATGACACTCACTACAGAGACACATGGGCAGCCATGGAGAAGCTGGTGGACCAAGGGCTGGTAAAAGCCATTGGCTTGTCAAACTTCAATGCCAGACAGATTGATGACATTCTCAGTGTTGCCAAACACAAGCCAGTGGTCAACCAGGTATGCAAGAGTGATAACTGCACACCGTAAGACTGGATTGTCTTTGTGTTAATTTACCATTGACAACTGATATAGGCATTCGAAAGGCATTATTATTACGCAACTTCATCTATGTGGTTATACTTATCCTTTGGCATGAAAATTTACTTCTTGACATTTTTAAATAATAAATAAATATTTTGAAAATATTCATAATTTAAAATATTATAAAATAGAATTTTTCTGTGTTCTGTATACAATATTTTCAGGTGGAATGCCATCCATACCTGGTTCAGACTAAGCTGGTATCTCACTGTTGGAGTCGAGGGCTGACAGTAACAGCGTACAGTCCTCTGGGTTCTCCTGATCGTCCATGGGTTACACCTGGACAAGCCCGTCTGCTGGATGACCCAAGAGTGGTCAGTATGGCCAAGCACTATAACAAGAGCCCTGCTCAGGTCATCAACAGGTGAGGACGGTAAACAGATCCAAGAATAGGCCCACATTTACTGCTGAGAAGGGATTCCTTCATTACTCTTACTAAGTTTTATGTTAGTGTTATTAGTGTATTTTTGAGTACATGTCCAGTATACACTTCTGGATTTGTTTTTGTCTCATAGATGGCACATACAGAGGGGTGTCGTTTGCATCCCCAAAAGCGTCACTCCATCCAGGATCAAACAGAACATTGAGGTACGTTAAAAAGTTTTTTTTTAATGTTAAAATACTTTCTCTTGCCCCATTTGAACATGCAGAGACAATAAGAGGTAGATTTTCCTTTAAAGTTTAAACGCTCTTTGCTATCAAAACACTGCTATCCTTGTTGGAGCATCCAGACCAACCAACCAATCACAGCAACACTGACTCAACCAATGGCGTGAGTTTGGGGCGGGACTATCTGTTTTTCCACCCAATGGAAGATGGGGCGAGTGTTTAGGAAACCTGTTTGAAAAGAATTATTTTTGTGCATCCATTTGGACATGTTTGTGACAGAAATTGCACACTTCAGCTTTAAAATGTTAATATTTATCCTCCATGACATTCTCCACATTTTAGCACATGCATATTCACCTGAGCTATCGCATCTCAACCTCTGCCTTGGGAAGTTATTTAGCCGCTGAGCTTCCACGTAACAAAATCATGATTGAACTAATTCCTGGATGGTTTAAGCAAGGTCAATCATTAGGGCTGGTTCAGAATGTCGACAGAAGAGAGGACAGAGACACCTGGAGGACAAGAGCTGTAATGAGGAGAGAGTATCATTAATGGGATAATAGTTCACCAAGAAATTAAATGTTTAAAAGAAATTTAGGTCAATATTCAGTGAATATCTTTCTCTACACTGTATCTCTCAAATCTCAATTGTGTGCTTTGAGATTGGTTAAGAGACATGAAAACCAATGACATTTGGCATCATTGGTGTGGCACATTTTTTGAACATAGTTGAATGAGATTTGAGAGCTGCAGTGAAGATAATGTAAATGTAATCATTGTTCACATTTGCACACAGGTGTTTGATTTTAAATTATCTGATGAAGACATGAGGCTCATTGAATCCTTCAACAGGAACGACAGGCTTATTGTTCCAACTATAATGGTAACTACGAATACTTAAATTGCAAAAAAACTATTAGTGTGTGTTGAAATGTCTATTGTGGCTAAAAAAAAAAAAATGTCGCTCCACAGAAAGATGGACAAAAAGTTTGGAGAGATGCAGGACACCCTCACTTTCCCTTCAGTGATCCATATTAATAAAATGCAGTGGAAAAATTTACGTTATGTTAAACATTAAACATAAGATCTGAAGTTGACATGTTTTCAATATTCAAGTTACTCATTTAAATAAAAAGCTGCATTTAAATCTCTCTTGATTTTTATGGAGACTCCACCCAAGTTGTAATATTCACATGGCATATTTTATGAAACATTCAGGATATACAACCATTTTAAGTAGAGCTCTCATTGTCTGTACATGTGCACAGATTCCTCTACAAATTAAACACCACAACATCTGGTCCATTTCGTGAATTTTATTTAACATTTTTCAAACTTGTAATACATTATATGCTACATTCATAAAAAAAATGAAGTCATTAGCAATTATTTTTTTCTTTTTTTAATCATTTTTTTTTATCATCCTTCCAACAGCCTAGCATTAAACCCCACCACTAAAGCTGCTCATATAGCTTGTGAAGTTAATGAAATCACTATTGTGTATGGTTTTTACTGAAATTCACCCCCACCCACAGAATGTTAAGATCAAAGTTCTCAGAAATCATCCTTTCACAAACCAGAGCAAAACACAAGCAGCTACATGCTTTTCTCTATCAACAGAGGGGGGTGGACAGAAGGGGAACGAGGCGAATAAAAAACAAGGGGAATGGACATGAATTGAGAAGCGGAAAAGAAACAAAAAGCACGGTCCTAAAAACTTGGAATTTTTATTTTTTGTCTTTTGTACACGGAGGCCTGTATGAAGAGGCGCCTGTGAGGGTCAGCCACGTGGTCACATTTATCCATAAAGATCATCATCGTTGTCCTCATTGAAGACGGTGCCTCCGCCACCACCAGAAGAGCCCTGACTTGGTCCACTTCCTCCTTGGTTACTGGATGGGAATCTAAAAAAAAAAAAAAAAAAAAAAAAAAACGATTTTTTTTAAAAACCATTCAACATCTTGAAACCTGACATCTGAATGAAAGAAAACAGGACAGCAAAGTTGTCACTAAACACCATGATTTAAGATCCCACCTGAAACTGCCAAAGCCTCTGCTTTGTTGCAGGGTCTGTGCGAACATCTCGTATTTGCGGATGTCGTTATCACTGACGGAGCGGCGGGCAAAGCGCATAGCCTCCTCAAAATGGTCCTTCCTTATCTCAGGCACAGGGTCATCCTCCTCCACTTCCTGAATATACAAGAACAAATCAACCAACATGTCAATTTTTTTTTTTTTTTTTTAAATAAAAAACTAGTACTTAAAAAGGTTTGAGAAACACTACATTAGACAAACTGAAATCTCACCATTGCAGAAGGGTTGGTCTGCCGCTCACGTTCCCGTCTGATCTCGTTCTCAATGGACTCACGGATGGCCAGTTTACAGGCTCTCTGACAGATCTCAGTCAAGTCAGCACCTGAAAAGCCATTGGTCATCTTGGCCAAGAAGTCCAGGTCCACGTCCTACACAAAAAGGAATACATTGTAAGACCAAATAATAAAATAAAAACCCAATTTAAAACTAACAAAACAAAACAAAAAAAAAAAACCCTCCGCCCTCACCTTTGAAATTGGAGACTTCCTGAGGTTAGCTTTGAGAATGGAAATGCGAGACTTCTCGTCAGGCAGTGGGATGTAGATGAGCTGGTCCAGTCGGCCTGGCCTGAGGATGGCAGGGTCAATGATGTCTGGTCTGTTGGTGGCCCCAATGATAAAGACGTTCTTCTTGCTGGACATACCATCCATTTCTGTGAGGATCTGGTTAATAACTCTGTCAGCTGCTCCACCACCGTCACCAACATTTCCACCACGAGCTTTAGCAATGGAGTCCAATTCATCAAAGAAGAGCACACAAGGAGCAGCTTGACGAGCCTGGAGGACAAAGAGAGCCAGGACCATTTTAAAATGCATCCCTAATTTACATGTCAGTTGCTGCAAAGAACAAGGACCAGTAGATCCATAACAACTGAAAAGCATAATTCTTCACATTCAAAAATCAAATAAACAGGACCGAGTTAGAAACTGCCTGGTTAAAATGACAAGATAACATACCTTATCGAAGATTTCACGGACATTAGCCTCTGATTCTCCAAACCACATAGTGAGCAGTTCTGGGCCCTTGATTGAGATGAAGTTGGCCTGGCACTCATTGGCAATGGCCTTGGCCAGTAGGGTTTTACCACAACCTGGCGGTCCATAGAACAGCACACCCTTGGATGGGGTCATGCCAAACTTAAGGAATTTGTCTGGATGTTCCACTGGGTACTAAAAAAGGATAGAAAAATTTGATAAGAGTTTCAAAATTCAACTGTGTGAACATTTTGCAGTCAACAAAAACTGAGTAAGATTGTGCTCAGTACCTGCACCAACTCCTGCAGCTCTCTCTTGACATCTTCAAGGCCACCAATATCCTCCCAGGAGATGTTGGGCACCTCCACCACGGTCTCTCTCAGGGCAGAGGGGTTGCTCTGGCTAAGAGCCCACTGTTAGGTAAAAGAGCAAAGCAATAATGTCTTTTGTCTCCAAATGCAATTTCCTCTCACACAGTCTTACACTGTGTAGATTGTTGTAAGAGTTACTGATAAAGATCCTCACCCTGAAATCATCCATTGTAACAGCCAAGGAGTTCATAACCTCTGCGTCGATGGTCTCATCCTCCAGATCAATGAGGTCCATTTTCTTACGGATGGCTTGCAGAGCAGCCTCTGAGCAAAGGGCGGCCAGATCAGCACCCACATGGCCATGGGTTTCATTCGCCACCTGATGACAAACGGTAAATGGTTTATTTCTCTTTCCTTGCTTCGCTCTTTTTTTTTTTTCTTTTTTTTTTTAACGTCATGCCAGCTTCTATGGTTATAATCATGGCGAGAGAGTGATTTAGGAAAAATAAATAAATAAAAAAAATATATATATTTTATTTCCTACAAGCCTTACCTAAATACAAATTTACTTGGTTAAAACCCTCTTTAAAAGAATCAACAGAATAAAACAATTTTCTTAAAAGGGTAGAAGTGTTACAGTCCAGTAAAAATATGTTTAATTGACAGTGGATTCAGGCAAGATGGACACATTGGATAGGATTCTCATGAAAGTAAAAATTTGTGTGTTAGTCTTGAGTGTCCTATCCGGCATCTTGTATAAACAACTTGATCCCAGTGATTATTAAAAGGGATTATATGTTTTGTTTCAACATCCAGATTTAATTCATTTAATTTGTTGTTTAAGTGCTGATCCCATTCCAATTGCCATTTTTTTTGGGTGTATGAATTTAAAGCTGTTTTCAGGTCTGTAAAGGGTACAGAACATTTTACTAGTTCTTTAGATAATGCTTCTTTGGCAACATTGTCTGATGGTTTAAAAATAAACAAAAAACCTAAATTGTGTGAAAATGCACCCATGCGCCCATATTTGAAAGGTACACTAGCTACAACGACTTGGTGCCCTAAATAAGACAAAACATTAAAAGAAGTCAGCTTTCATTTATGGTGCAATGGGACTCAAATCAGCCAGAAGTAGTACAAAGAAAGCAAAAATGCAAATGAACTTGACAACTACTGATCCACTGAGGAAGGGGAGGAAAAACAAATGATCTGCAAAATCGAGACATGAAACAGACACCGAGACATTCTGAAAATGCCTTCATTTTGGGGGATGCGTTTATTTAAAAAAAAAAAAAAAATCATTTGGCTCAAAACTCTGAGGGGGCAGACAAAATGCGCATGATGCTTCTGCCATTGCCTGATTAAGGAGACCCAGTTTAAACAAAAGTGAATCATCACTGAGCACTGAATGTTCTGACATTCCCTGAAACATACCTGCTCCAGATCAACATCATCAGCAAGCTTCATGTTCTTGGTGTGAATCTGAAGTATCTCAAGTCTTCCAGTAGCATCTGGAATGCCGATGTCCACCTCTCTGTCAAAGCGACCTGAAATCAAGAGTAAGGGCATCAGCACAAGATGTTCTCATCTAAGGTGCAGTGCATGTAGCCAGAATATCAACTGGAAACATCTTTGCAAATGTCTCTTTACAGAGCAACACTTGAGCAAAGTGATCTCACCGAATCGCCTGAGAGCTGGGTCAATGCTGTTGGGTCTGTTAGTGGCTGCCATGACGATGACATGAGCCCTTTGCTTCAGTCCATCCATCAAAGTGAGCAACTGAGACACAATGCGCCTCTCCACCTCACCATGAGTCTGGAAAAACAGATGGAGGACCATTTAGTGAAACATCTCTTAGACATTCATACACTTCCCACAACTCAGATCAGAAGGTACTTTAAAGTAAAAACGCACAATCAGACTTTATTATTATAAATAACATTTAAACTGTGTGACGATCAGTTAGAAATGTTTGAATATTTTTAAAAATTAGGTTTATGATGGTACAGTTTTGGTTAAAACAATCTCATAGTAAATTATGCTAATAGGGATTAGAAGTGAAGCAAGGGGAAATAAAGCTTTAAAGCACTGTCAAATTAAAATTAAAAATTTCAAATATTCGTCAAATTTAAAATAAAAATCCACATTTGAATACAAAAACCACATTCAAATTTTAGGGGTGCATCAGGCAGCTTTATCAGTGCCGCACGAAATGCGATGATGTAAGACTTTGTGTTTAAATGATTTTTAGTCTATCCAGTTTAACCCACTAGATGTCAAAACCGTAACCAAGTCATTCACACAGAAGGCATTTTCTGCACTGCTTTTCCATTGTTTTTCATGCAAACATGCGCTAGATGGACATAATTGACCGCTGCATTCACGTCTCGCACTAGAGAGCCGCACGTATAGAAAGCCATGTAAAGTTAAAGTAAGTTCAACTTTTAAAGAACAGACTTCGAGACTTTGTGGGTTTTTTTTCCCCCATTCCACTGCAAAAGAGTACTGTGTGATCTGCACTTCAGCTCCTTGTATTAAACTTTGCTGGTCTGAAAACAAGGTGTGTTCAGGCGCATTGTTGGTGTGTTGCTATTTTGAGGCAACTGCGAACAATTGCACCATTGACCAACAAAAACCTGGTCTAGTCAATGGCGCAGTATTTTTTTTTTTTATTTAAAGGGTGCGTTAGTAATATGCGCCTATAGGAAGGTGCACAACATGGATTCGGACACGACATAAGTGCACATGCACCATGTGCTTCAGACCATGTGCTTAGATTGTTAAAATAGGGCCCATGGTGTTTATGCAATTTACAAAATTACATTTGATTTATAAATGTTAGTTTATGCACTATGATTTTAAAACTTTTCCTCAGACAGTTAATTCATGTTATTTCATTGCTTTTAACAAAATTTAATGCAGTGCATTAATGTTTTACTCACTGCGCCCTCTTGTGGCCTCAGGGGACAAGCAAAAAGCTTTTTCCCCTTTACTTAAATTGTCTTTTAAATTAAATATTAGTAATAATTGAATTTTATTCTAAATGTACAAAAGCCATTTTGACAGCCCTATAAAAGCACCCAAACATGCAAGACAGGATATGAGGAGAGAAATGTCCAGTAGAATAACTCATACAAAAATATATCATTTAATCAGGTGAGCAGATCACAGGAGGCAGTTATTTTGAATTAACTTACAACTTTCTATATTTTCATTTTAGTAATTTTGTTATATATATATATATATATATATATATATATATATATATATATATATATATATATATATATATATATATATATATATATATATACACCCCCCCCCCTTCCATTTAGCTTTAATCTATTTATTTCTGTTTTAGTAATTTTTGTACTTTATTCAGTTTTATTTTAATTAACAAAAACAAGGTCGCAGTGTCTTGTCTTTCACATTGTGAGGAAAAAAAAAAAAAAAAAAAAAAAAAGGAGCACAAAGAATTTACAACCCAATCAGTTAAAGTAACGATTATTTGCGCAAAGCAACTGCTGTGATCGCTTTTGTAATGACTGAAAGATTATTGCCTCAGAACATCACTCAATCTTACCTTCTCTCTTTTGGGTGCAATGGCATCGAGTTCATCAATAAAGATGATGGCTGGTGCATTCTTCTCTGCTTCCTCAAAAGCTTTGCGCAAATTGCTCTCAGATTCACCTGCCAGTTTACTCATGATCTCAGGGCCTGGGACCATTAAAATAGTTTACATCAATTTAATAAACTTGCACTGATATAAAAGCATAAAACAAAACATCAACAGCCATTAAAATTCATTTAAATTGTGTTCATGCATCCCCACCATTGATGAGGAAGAAGAATGCTCCAGTTTCATTTGCCACAGCACGAGCTATGAGAGTCTTTCCAGTTCCAGGGGGTCCGTACAGCAGAATGCCACGGGGAGGCTGAACAAACAAAAGATGATTTGAACCTTGGACTACAAACTCAACACTTTAATGCATTTAAGTGTCAGTGCAGACAATTACCTTCACTCCAATAGCCTTGAAGAGAGCTGGGTGTCTCAGAGGCAGCTCCACCATTTCTTTGATTTGGGCGAGCTGTTTCCTGACCCCTCCAATGTCATCATAACCCACCTCATTCAAAGACTCTTCCTCATCCTGCAAACAGGAGTGCGGATACATTCATACACACTGTTCCTCCACAGAGCCCATTTTAAACCATGACAAAACTTGAAACATTTGTCAATCTACTCGCCTCTCTCTTGATAGGTTCGCCCTCACAGTGGATCACTGTGTCTGGGGCCACAATACAGTACGGGCTGGGGTCAGTCTCCACCACTTTGAACTCGACAGCGCGCATACCTCCTCTGACAAGGAAAATATCACCTATGGACATCAAGCCAAACAAATGTTATTTATCAATCACTGAAAAGCATGTATACACCAATTACACAACCTTTTTTTGGGGGGTACATTTTATATTAAGGTGTCCATGTTATAGGCCAATTATACATTTAAGAACTGACTAATAATGCATAACTACTTGTACTTACTATAGCAAGTGTGGTTAGGACTAGGGTTTGGTTTACGGTTAGTTGTGTGTAATTATTAGTGATGCACCAATCATGATCCAAATCAATATTTATAACTTTCTTCCTATATTTTGAGCATTGCGAACAGTGAGCTTGTTGTGCCTGGTACAGTATTTGCTCTGCTGGCATCTTCTTTGCATCCGTCTTCAGCATGTTCCATCTCTGGCCTGTGTCAACGACCTGTTTACAGACTTGGCAATATTTCCACACAAATGATGTGATGGGAAATGATTGCAATGCAGTTTGTGTTCAAGTCCGAAATAGAGATGAGCCAAAATGAAACTAAAACCCGATTTATGTCCGGTCGACCAATGAATCTCTAGTAATTATGGGTAATTTATAGTAATTACTATAGTAACCACGTAATGTTTAACAAGGACACTAAAATAAAGTATTTCAATTTTTTTTTTTTTTTTTTTAAATGCTTTTGAAATAAGTCTCTTATGCTTACCAAGGCTGAGTTTGACAAAATACAGTACAAGAATTTGTGTTACCAACTAGGTGATCTGATCAGGATCAGCTGATACAGACTACTGATTTTTTGTCATCACGACTGGCCAACACTGATCCCGATCATTCAAGCTTTATACAAGCGACATGTAAGCTCTCTGCTGACATCACTGTTAACCCCTTACACACTGAATTTAACGTGATTTCAAGTTACAAGTTACCAAAAAAAAAACAAAAAAAAAAAACAAGTATCAAGTATATGGTCTCATTTGATAGAAAACATTTCAAACTTCAAACTATTTTGTTATTCAAAAGTGATGCAATTTAATTTTATTGTTATTCATGCTTGACATGATGACCATCAGAATGTTTACATGCACATCTGCTGCAACTTTTTTTAAATTTTTTATACAGTTTTGTGTCATCAAATTGCAATCAGCTCGTGAGATCGGCCAAATTTAATGACTCCCAATCGAGTCATAGAATGTTATTATAATCGTCCGATACGACCTGCAGCTGATCAGTCGGAGCATCCCTAGTAAAAACGGTAACATTGTGAAATCTCACTACAATTACACTTTTAAAATTATCTAATGATTAAACAATTCAAAAGAAAAGGATTTATTCGAAATACAAATAATTTCTACCAATATAGAAGTCTTTACTGACACTTTTGATCATTTAATATATCCTTGTGAATTTGTTTCAGAATAAATCAATAAAATTCCTGACCCCAAATTTTAGGATGGTAGTGAACAAATTTAACATGCATAAAAAGTAACATCTCAGAGTTAACCCAAAGTAAACAGTAAAAAAAAAAAAAAAAAAAATAATTTTTATTACTATTATACTGACTATTGGAGGTAATATTTACCTTTACGGATTGGCCGATAAGCCTCCAGGAAGTAAGGCTTGAGATAGACCTCAAACAGATTGCCTGTGATGCCTTCCACTGTATCATCGATTGGCAGAACGTGAATGCGCTTTCCATACTTTACATCTGGACATGGCTGAATACTGAAAACCAGAAAGGGGAGCAAATAAATGATCCATCCTACACTTATATTAATAGGAACATTTTCGAATAGCTAGTATTTGGGTCCAGTCAATCAGAATAACACCCCAAAACTCTTGTAACAACATTCCAGGGATCCCTCACTCAGTATATACAATGAAAGTTTAAACCAAAAACACCTGATGTCTCACCTGATGACATCACCAAGGCGCACCCTGAGGTTGTTGCGGACCACCCTGTTCATGCGAACCTTTTCGTCAGAGCAGGTGTCATCAGAAAGGACGATGCAAACAGTCTCCCTCCGTTTCTTGCCCTTCAACAGCACTGTGTCCCCCCTAAAGAGCTGGAGCTCATCCATCTTTGCCTGAAAAAGCAGAGAAAAATGTGATGGGCACATGCAAATGGAGTACTGATTAATTGTTTTATACATTTAAAATCTAACTGAAGATTGTACCTGAGAGAGAGACACAACACTGTTGTCTTCATTGATGGATTCATCAACAATCAACCTATTTGGCCTGTTCTTCTGCTTCAGAATGGCAGTGGAAAGATCATCATTTTTGGATCTGTGTGGAAGAGAAAGAGTAACATTTTAAAGCATTGGTTCTCAACTTTTTTTTTTTTTTTTTAACACTCGGAGGCCCCCCCATTTTCAACAATATTCAAAGGCTCCCCACATTGGCTAAGAAATCTCCTCTGGTATATCTGCTGTAATTATGATGATGCTGCTCATTTTCAAACACTGGGAGCGTTGATATTAACTTAAACATGATATACTTTGTGATTCAGGCATATTCTGTATGTTCTTCAAAAAACATGTTATTGGGAAAGCTATTGGGGAGACATGTTTTCAGCATTTTAATTAAATTAGTTTGTTTTTTTTTAGATATAAAATGAAATAATTTTTAATCCATCCTGTGGCACCCTTGGCTTTCTGAGGCCCCTCAGTGGAACACAAAAAATGATGCTCAGCAAAATGACAGCCTCTCTTCACAATTTGCATCCATTTTTCTTTAATCATAAAATGAACATGGATGGTAACCAAAACTGTTAATGAGCAAAAATCTGCTTGTGTTCCATAGGAAAGTTTCACATGTTTGGAAATAAAAGTGTGCGAGTTAATACTATTCTCATTTTCGAGTGAGCTGTCCCTTTAACAATGTTTCTCAGGTGGTTATCTGAGACAGATAGTCGCTATTTTTTCTTTCTTTCAGTATCACTTAATGCGAAAGCTAAAGATAGTTACATTTCATATTAAGCAACATTTTCACGTAGAAAGAACTGACATGACATATTACCCTGTCTGTTCCGAGAGGACTACACGATAGGGTCGATGGACAAGTGCACTTCTGCTCATATATACGTTTGTCAAGCTCAAGTTACTCTCTAGAGCTTTCCACAAAACACTGGACCGAGAGTCGTAATGATCTGCTAGATTTAGGCCTTGAGCAAGGCCTAAGTGTGGCTAATCCCGTAGTATACAACAATTTAAGCTGTACATTGTTTAATGGTTTTTTTTTCTGAAAAGAAAAAAGAAACTAAATTAAAACGGTTCAGACACGTCAATAGGCAGAGGCCAACAACGCGTGTAAATAAGCGAACACATCCTACATCCTCATAGCTAACAGACAGCAAACGTTATATCTTTACATACTACTGAACCATACATTGAACTCCCTCACACAAGCGTTAGTATTAGTTGTGTAAACAACCTAACCACATATTGTTCAGGTAAATGGAAGTACGTTTTAAATTGTTCTCAGAGTGGGTGATGTGCGAGCTAGCAGCAGTTAGCCAGCTCCAGTTGCCAATGACACAGCAAATGCTGCTGTGTGACATGTGAAAGCCAAACCGCTTAAACATTCGTATTTTGGTGCTTATAAAAATCTTAGGGTCTGGTACATTTAGTATCTAACTTTTAATGACACATCCTGTCAGCGGTTTTTAATTTGATGGCTGAAATATCTAGATCACGGGATTAAATCATCACCTGCTGCTTTATGGACAAAGCCGGTTAGCTCGCTTCGATTCTTATTATTCACCGTTTTACTGCTATAGAGAATTAATATTGTTTTTACTCTATGAAGCGACATGCAGGTCGTTTAACAGTGTTGTGCGTGGTTTTTTCTTCCGAGCAGTCGCCGGTGATGCCGGTGGGCCGAAAGCCTCCATCGTATGCGGAGATGACTCAGTCCGGTTAGCTTACATGCTAAACACAGCTAATCACAGTCTTCCTAAAACTCCCGCAGAAGTTTTAATTAGTGAAGAGAACGGAAGTACATAAAGATTAAAGAGATTATATCAATTTACATGTACACTCCGATGAGAAACCTATAATGTGTAAACTCGCTCTTTTCATTGATCACCGTTCATGATGCGTTCGTCTTTTAGCTTCATGGCTAACTGGTACTCAACAGAAACAAAACAACTTTCATCACACTAAATTACGTATCACTAAAATTGTACTTACTCTCCACCCGAAGCCATATTGCTTCTCCCGCAAAAAGATACAAATAGTTGATGGAAATGAGTAGCTCTCTTAAGTGACCGATTCCAACCTTCACACTAGCTTTTTACCTCTGCACTGGATTAGCCTGCTAACATCAACTCTGCGGAGAAAAAGTTTCCTCGCCCATTTTGAATATCGAGCCAATCAGAACACACGTCGCGATTTCTTGCTTTGACCGATTGGCCAATCTCGGACCGACCGTGGAAGAGCTTGAACATCATTAGTCCTGGTGTCGTTCACGGTTCATTGCGATTGGCTTATTTTCTGCTGCGTTGCGAATTGTCTCTTTTGGATTGGCTCAAGAGTCTGATTAAACTGTTACTCAGCTGAGCCGAAGTGTCAAAATGCCACCAACAACTCTATTGCCAAATAGGCCATGTTGCCCAACAAATTAGGTAATCGCAAAAGGACACAAAACGCCAAATATATGTCTCAGATGATATGTTGTGTACAAATTTAAATGAGCTGGAAAGCAGAGCAATGTAGTGAATTCATTTATAATATTAATGTCATAATATACAGATGCGTCTAAAAAATAGAATATTGTGGAAAAGTATATTTTTCATCAGTTATTTAAGAAAGTGAATATATAAGTGAATAAATTTAATATATTCTACATTCATAACACAAACTAAAAGCCTTTTTTTAATGTCGATAATTACAGCCTACAGCTAAAAAATCTCAAAATATTAGAATATTGAATTTCGAGTTTGATTAAATTACCATTCATACAGTATAAATACCAGATATCTATCTAGTTCAGTACATGCAAACACAATCATGGGGAAGACTGCTGACTTCACAGTTGTCCAGTAGATGATCATCAACGCTCTCCACAAGGAGGGTAAGCCTCAGAGGGTCATCTCTGAAATGGCTGGCTGTTCGCAGGGTGCTGTATCGAAGGATGTTGAAGTTGACTAAAAGGGAAAAGTGTGGTAAGAAAAGGTGCACAAGACGTAGGGATGACCGCAGCCTTGAGAAGAATGTCAAGCAAAGATAACACACACAGCACACACAGATAACTTTAGGAAATGAGCTATAACTGTCACATTCCTAGTACCAAGTCACTCCTGAACCAATGTCAATGTGAAGATAATGTCAGAAGCATCTTACCTGTGCTAAGGAGAAAAAGAACTGGACTGTTGCTCAGTGGTCCAAAGTTCTCCTTTCAGATGAAAGTGAATTTTGCATTTCATTTGGAAATTAAGGTCCCAGAGTTTGAAAAAGTGGAGAGGCACAGAATCCAAGTTGCTTTAAGTACAGTGTGAAGTTTCAGCAGTTTGGGTTGCCATGTCATCTGCTGGTGTTGGTCCACTGTGTTTTATCAAGTCCAAAGTCAACACAGCCATCTATCAGGAGATTTTAGAGTACTTCATGCTTCCATTTGCTGACAAGTTTTTTGGAGATGTCGATTTCCTTTTCCAGCAGGATGTAGCACCTGCCTACAATGCCAAACTACTACTAACTGCTTTGCTGTGCATGATATTACTGTGCCAGGCCAGCCAACTCGCCTGACCTGTATTGTCAAGAGGAAGATGAGAAACAGACTTCAATAGCAGCTCAGCAGTGCCACAGGCTGATCGCCTTGATGCCACACCGCATTGATGTACTTACATGCAGGTGTGTGGGTTGAAATAAAGAGCATATGATATAACAATTAAAGAGTTTATACATTTCAAATCCTTTTCAATATCATTTTTTTAGATAATAGATAAAAGGGTTTCATGTCCATTCCAAAAACAAGATGCTAATCAGAAAATCCCTGTCACCCATTTAGACTTTTTTTATTTGGCATGTATAATATATACAAAGAATTTGATTCCAGTCTGGATGCATTTTCTTCTCATTCATTCTGACAAGTGGAATGTAACCTTTGGCAATGGTTGAACAAAATGTCAACAGAGTCATTGTAGCATGAAATGAAATCCTGCCCTCTGATTAGCACAGCTCTGTAATTTTGTTTTAGGGATGACACTATTAGTATGCTACATGGTTACATCTGAAAAGAAAAATTAGACAACACAATTAAAACTGCCTTTTGTATTTGTAGTTATGCACCAAAAAAGATGAGCATCCTCTCTGACATTCTTCTATGTCATTACATTTTTGGCATGAATGTATTCGTCCATTTTCTTCTTCAAGTCAGTGAAGTCAAAAGCTGTGTCTTCTGGCCACGCTTGCAAATACAGCGGTAGGTTTCTGAAACACAAGTCAAAAAATTACTAAACAATCATCACACCAGTTACAGATATTATAGATTGCAATGATGTGCAACTTAAATGTGAAAAAGTCACAGTATGACATATATGACTTGTCCAATAGCTTACATTGACTTAGGTGTATCTGAAGTACTATGGGCTTCTCTCCAGTGTGCTGATGCTTCCTCTCTACGATCAAGCCTCCACAAGACTTCAGTTAGCCACATTTCAGTATTCTTACACCCTAGTGAAATTCAATTCCACACGTAAATTTGAGAAGGACAGGGCAACGTATCAGATTAAGCAAACAAACAGGTCACACTGATTCACTATAATGAAAGCATATCAGCTGAAAACCTGGTGACATCTGGAGACTGAGATGAAGATCTCTCAGGGCCTCCTTCAATTGACCTCTTTCCAAAAAACAGAGTCCTCTACCAGCTAGTGCTTGTCCTTTTGCTGCTTCCAAAGTCACCATTCTTTCAACCATTGCTTCAGTGTTTCCAAGATGTTTTTGTTTCCAGTCTAAAAGTTTGATGAAACCATGTAAGTGATGATACATGAAAGATAATGAAGACAATAAAGCAAGTTCACACATCAAATGTGGCTTCATTAAGATAAAAAGGGGAAAACAGCTTCATCTTTTGAATGCAGATCTGTTATAAATAGATACTTGATGAAGACCTCAGGATAAAAATATTTTTAAACCTGGATGATACTTAAACAAAGACAGACATGCTTAGTATGATTACGCAGTCTAGAAAGAAAGAGGTTACTTACCTTTCTGTTTAATAAACACTTTCACCAGCTGATTAATCGCTCTGTAAGGAAAGAGCAAGTGAACATAAGAAAAACATTATTTGGACTAAATATGTTTTGCCAACACAGCTATGTACTGAATGAAACTTTCATCACATTGTACCTTGTAAAGTTTGTAATAGCCTCTTTGGTGTCCTTCAGTTTCCAGTGGGCTTGTGCTTGAAGGAGATGGGCCGCACCAGCCCATAACACAAAGTCAACCTTTTCGAGTACAACATCGGAGTCAGATAATTTTTGTTTTTCAACGGCATCAAGCAGCAGCCTCTCGGGAATGAAGTCTAAAGTGCTGGTGATGACCTCCTCGCAGACCACAAGAGCATCACTATACCTTTGAGCTTTCAACAAAGCAAATCCTGCTTCAAGGTAGACCACTGGGATTCTGGGAAAAGAAGTGCCATCCCCTGTGGATACCTGAAACACAGACAGGTCGTTGTATCATATTTGTTGTAGCTTGCGTCACTGATTATGTTATTTTCCTGTTTAATACTGTGAAGTTGCTTTGAAACTATCTGTATTGTATAAAGCGCTATATAAATAAAGGAGACTTCACTTGAATCAGTTACATCACTTTATATGCATTATTTCTGAATCTGATGTCTGAAAGAGTGCAGTCCTTACAAAATCTTTGCCATCTGACTGCACTGACGCCAACAGATCAAGGTAGTACTCAACACCATCTGAAATTCTGATTCACACAAAATATATTTTAGAGGTTTAGTATTCCATAAAAGTATTATTAAATAATTGAATATTCATATTTGATAATCTAGTCAAGAATTGGTCTTTGTTGTGGGATCACTTGCCTGCCATTGAACACACATGTGTGAGCCAAAGTGTGAAGAATAACAGATGAGGAAGGGACTCTGCTAATGAAGGTCATCTGTTCACCACCAAGCAGCATAGCTGGAGAGACCAGTGACGCACTAGGTGAACTTTTATCAGACTGCAGCTGGACTGCCTGTAAACAAAGCAAGAGAAAGTATTATTTAACTAACACATTTTAAAGGATTAGTTCACTTTCAAGTGAAAGTTACCCCAAGCTTTACTCAACCTCAAGCCATCCTGGGTGTATATGACTTTCTTCTTTCTGATGAACATAATCGGAGAAATATTAATAAATATCCTGACGCATCCGAGCTTTATAATGGCAGTGAACGGGACCAATGAGTATGAGCTGAAGAAAGTGCTTCCATCCTCATCCATCCATCATAAACGTGTGCTCCGGGGGGTTAATAAAGGCCTTCTGAAGTGAAGCGATGCGTTTGTGTAAAAAAACATCCATATTTAAACAAATTATGAAGTAAAATATCTAGCTTCCACCAGACCACCTTCCGTATTCAACGTACGAAGAAAGTGTAAAACTCTTGCAGTTCACAAAGCTTACGCTACATCCTACGCCTTCCCTATTCAACTTATGGAAAAAGCTTAACTGATGTGATGCCAGTTTACACTTTCTTCGTAACTTGAATACAGAATGTTCTTCAATTCAGTTCTTCAATGTTCTACTTAAATTTAAGTCTACTTTGTTGACGCTAGAAGACAGTCATGAGATACGGACCTTTGGTACTCACAAATTATTTGTCTTTATTATTTGTACTTGTTTTAATATAGTAATAAGTTGTTATGTGGTGTGTGTGAAGTAAGGACATCAGTTAATAATTTGTTATCACTAGGGCTGCCGATTTAACATGTTTACTTAATTAGTTACAGGAAAAAAAATAACGCGTTAAAACTATTGATGCATTTAATGCACCTGCTCCACCCCAGACCTACGTAGTACATTTCATAAAGTTGATTGGTGACAAACATGATGCAGGGCAACAACTCACTGCGTGATGGAGCCCATAAAATGCAGTTACAAAATTCAAGATGTCAGGGCAAAAATGCCCCTGTATGACGTTTTTGTCTCATATTTATATCATGATATAGTTAAGCAATATCACACGAGTAATGAGCACAATATCACAAAAGTGCTGTTTTTGTCCCGAATAGCATTAGTGCAAATGTGATATTAATTTTTTTTTTTTTTTTACAACAGTTCAATAAATAAGAAGTAAATATATTGTGTTATATTTTAGACACAATATTGTCTTCTTTTGCTCAATTTTGCCAACAAAAATATTACCTATAAAGCCAGAACTGTTGTTAATTTCATTAAAAAATTTATTTCATATTTCCATATTAATAAAAAAAATCCATTAAAGTTATAGTTCACCCAAAAATGAAAATTCTGTCATCGTTTACTCACCCTCATGGCCGTTGAAGCCTAAAAGTTTATGTGTAATGAATTTTATGTTGAATCAAATAAAATGTTTTTTTTTTTTTGTTTTTTTTTTTCCTAAAGCAACTTTTTGTAATGTCTTTTCTCATTTAACACAATAATGACTTTAAATTATATTTCGGGGGTAATTTCTCAGCCAAGTTATATGTGTGATTAATCTGTGATTAATTAGATTAATTAATAGCCACATCATGTAATTAGATTAAAAATGTTAATCAATTGACATCCCTAGTTATCACTGATTTTACAAGCAGTTAATGATTTTATGTAAATGCATACATGCTGTAAAGAATAAGGTACAGTGCATAAAATAATATTGGTCAGTTGTGTGCAGAATGACTTACTGAGTAAAGAAGATGCAAGGCCTCAATTTCTGCCTTTGAATTGCCAAGCTGTCTGAACACCAGAGCACTTTGATAAAGGGCACTATGGCAAGCACAATCCACCTCCACAGCCTTCCGATAAAAGTGGAGAGCACAGTGGGGCTGACCCTGCATGGACATAAGAAACAGAGCCTCAAGAGAGAAATTCTGACCCAGCACACATGAATCACTTAATCTAATGTAACAAACAAACTTAATTCAATTAATCAACTATAAACAGGAACTAATTCAGTAACTGTTGGTTCAAGATTTAGTCTATTTAGGTCTATTTAGTTCAGGGTTCATTGGATGGAGGATTGCAGAACAGAGCTTCTTACAAGCTTAGCAAAACTCTGGCCTGTAAGGGTGTGGATCTGTGCCAAGAGACTTCTGGGACTTGGGAGGCCTTTAGCCTCCTGAAAAGCCTCAAGGGCTCCAGAAAATTTCTCCATCTTCATCTGTTCAACCCCTAAACCAACAAACACATTTTAGGACTAATGGCAGTTCTACTATTTATTGTTTTAAATGGCAAAGAAATTGAAAATGACATCTATATTGTTTCTTTCCTAAATACAAACTTTTGTCATATAACAACATTTACATGTACTGAATATTTCTTGTGACATTAATATATGGACATACGTAATTTATAAATATTTACATAAACAAAGGTTTCATCATATTGTCAACATCTTAGTTCAGACATTTCATACCTTGACATATCACAGTGCAGATGTGCAAAAGATCCTTGAGGTCCTTTGCTGCCATTGCAACCCTTAGCGAGGAGTCTTCTTCCATGCTCAAAGCAAGGTTTTGTGTTTCTGTCTGCAGATTCACAGGTGCTGAATGCTCTCTCTGAGAGGAGATGAGAATGACAGAATGCAGTATAGCAGTCAAATATACATTCTTAAAAAGAATAGCTTTTTTCTTATTCTTACATATTTTTTGAGTGATTATCTTTATGTACAAGTATTGCAAATCCACCAGTTTTTGTGTCATGGCCCACAACAAATGTAGGTTATGCAGACATTTACAGAAACCTAAATATCTCAGCTCAGGATGGTTCTACCTTCTTGGAAGAAAAACTGGTCTCTAGAGCTTCTGAGAAGATATTGAGTCTCAGTACTAAATCATTTCGGTAAGTATAGTTTGCATGCAGAACATTTCAGGCTTGAGGCTTATCTTGAGTTTTTTTGCCTGAAATATTCACAGATACAAGTACACAGATAGAAAAAATATTGAGCTTGAGAATTTGCTGAGGGGAGTCTTAAAATTATTTTTATAAAGATTATAAAAATAATACCTTGTGGTTAGTATGTATCAGAAGAGTAAGAATTCTCTCTAACTGACAGTGCATGAGCCACAGCACCCACTGAATCAGCAGAAGCTTGTAGACATAAGGCGCATAGACTGAGGTGCCAAAAATCCGTAGAACAGCCTCCCACAACTTAACTGGATCACAACAGGACACCTGAGATCCTGCAGCCTCTAAAGCTACAGGAAAACAGACAGGTAGAGTGAACATAAAAGATACTGCATATAAATCAATGATAATAAAACAACACAATGCTTTATTTACCTCTTAATAATGTGTGGTTGAGACTCTCCTCAATCTCACTGGGGTTGGAGAAAGCCAACGAGAATAAGAACGTATTATATGAAACTGTCATTTCAAGTTTGAGTCGTTCAGTAGCTACTGGAATTCCTGTGTAAAGACAATATGGATATGAGCTTCTGACAATATCACCATACTGTAAGCATTCAAAAGTAACACATGATAGTACCTTGAATTTTCTGAAGCAGTTTAAGGCTTTCTGAACAGCATCGCTTCCGAATATCCTGACTTTGCTCAAGGTTATCTTCATTTTGCTGAAATGGAAAACGGCATATGTGTTTAAGCGCAAGGTAGTTTTACTGTAAACGATGCAATAATACTTTTGCTACATTACCTTCCAAGTCAACATTATGTTGTTATTCTCCTCACTCCATCTATCAACTAAACAGGGAATAGCAGCAGACATGTCAACGACTCGAAATATAGGCAGTCAACAGATACCTAACATTTCAAGTTTACTGTATTAAATCCACAGCTTATTTCCGAATCAGTAGTACCCTTCCTCATCTGATTCGAACTTTCCCACCTCCTCAAGTCTAAACAAATGATTAGTGATACAGCGCCACCTGCTGTTTGGGATGTATCGTCCAAAACTTTGAAAAATAAGTAAATAAATCTAAATAAAACAGGTTTCTTGTTTTTCAGTTAAAAGCGGGCGCGGCTCTAATGTGTCTGGTATCCGGTGTCATTCGCTTCCAGTAATTTTTAGCTGTACAGCAGTCCAAAAAACTCGTTGTGCTAAATGTACTCTTGTATGTAAATCATGTTTTGTTCTTATTAAAATTCATTTGAAAAAAAGCTCGTTATGCTGTTTGATATTGCAAACTGGTATTTCTTACCATATTATTTAATGTATTGTCTTAAACACGCTGGTTTGTAGCGCAAACAGTTACAGTTTACTGCACTTTGATATTATTCTCGTTATTTCCCTAGCGGCCAATAAATCTGAATTCTCGCACATTTACAGAAAGGCTAGCACCTTACTTCCGCGTTTGTGGTATGTTTAATATTCTTTCGTAATATGCTGTATTCATTTTTTCCCCCTTTTCTTGGATTATTCTTTATATAATTTCTCTTGTTGACTATTGTGCCATAATTTGTGTATTGTCTGAACGATTGTTTGTGTGTTATTGTATCTTCTGTTTGTTAAAATTGCAAAAAAATAAAAAAAAATAAAAAATAAAATAAAAATAAAAATAAAAACCTTAATTCCGCGTTGAAAAATAAGGTGTATAGCCTAAATCTCAACCTGAGTCTATGTGATGTTGGTTTTGAAAGACAATGTAATTTAAATCTAAAGAAGTTACAGACTTGCGTTAAGAACTTTCTAGTGATAATCTGTTAGTTTTAAGTCATAATTCCATTATTATTAAAATAAGATTGTTTGCATCAGTGCTTATCGCTAGGCTATATAATCTCTGACGGTCACATATAGTGCATTTTATTAGGTAGTTAAATTGTGTTGAATATAAATGCATTAACTGCTCTGTCCTGTAATAGGGTAATCTAGGTCCATATGACTTGTTCCACATGACTCCGCAGTGCTATCTATCTGTGTCGCAGCATAAACTAAGATTCTACGTCATATTCTCTCTCTTTCCCCCAAGTCCTCCAGTGGAGAGGTGCAGCGATCGCAGCGAGAGGCCATCCTAGATTTGGGAGCCATTCGCCAAAATGGTAAGATATTTTACTGCGTCACTTAACCAGGATTTATCAGAAATGACTAAAGTTCTATATTAAAACATTTTTGTACATTTAGGACGCAATTATTTTTTTTATCTAGGCCATGTAATCTTCTTTATTCTGATGTCAATGACGTAATGACAACCTGCTTAGAAGATTCTCGCGTTTCTCAACCTTGAACTTGAATTATATGGGGAACATTTAATTGACGTCTTTATTTTAAAATAGTCAGGAAATAGAGTGACGCATTAAAATATACATATTTGTATTCGTTGGGAGATCATAATGTATAAGTCACGATTTCAGTAAGTTCGTCATGTAACAGTTGTACTACGCATAAATGTAAAGTACAACCGCATGCGGTTTGTTCGATCTTTGTTTTTAAGTGAAAGTAAGCCGCGTTATTTTAGGGATATGGCCCAGCACAGTGCACGCGCGCGCACTCACTGGAATAACGTTACCCTGTTATAAATAGAGCGTTTACGCCCCGACTGTTCTTTGCTATGCGCGTATTAAAGTTTCATACGCAGAGACCGAGCAAGCCATGACTGAGGAGTGCTGCCGGGTGCAAATAGGGTTATTATAGTGACGGGGCGGTTATGTTTGTGTTTTTGAGGGGCGAGACAATCCGACACTCTTGTCAGGCTAAACAAGCTTGTCATTGGCTGAGTGTATCGCTGGGCAGCGCTTGTGCTGAGGAGACTGCAGCACACAGCGGCGCCGCAGAAAGTGCGCACTCATGGTACATGCTGTGCTTCACTGCACTCTTGTGAATCATGACGATTTAAAAAACATTATTGAAATCAATAATTACTGTTATTGTATAATTAATTAGGTTTGAAAGCGCAATACACAGTAAATGCTAGTAAATATTAGGCATTTTAAGTTACTTTTACCATGTGGGCTACAGTAAAAAAAAAAAAAATAGACATTTAAAAATCTGATGTATTTTAACCTTCGTGTACTGTTGCGGGTCAATTTGTTGAAAAATTTTGTGACTTTTTCTCATTTAGGGTCATGAACATGTATGCAAAGTTTCAACACGCTGATGTGTTGTGAAATGTGCATACAGAAATTTTATACGTTCTTACTGTTCGTGGGTCAATTTGACCCATATAGACAGTCATTCAAAATCAACTACAGACCCAAAATATAAAACACTTCTGTGATGTATGTCAGAACTCCTCAACTACTGAAGTGCCAGTGTCTTACTGAGTTTAACAACTTTTCATTTTCATAGTTTGTGAAAATATAAAGTTGTTTTACCTGTTAATTGTCTATTTATCTATTTCTCTGTCATTTCTTTTGAAAATCAGTCACCAAATATGAAAACTAGAGTCTAAAGCTTTCAAATGATATATAGTTTGTCAAGATTACTTTAGGTTTAGACTAAGATATTATTGTTATAAATGTATAATGGTAAATGTCCCACAGGTCGGGGGAGGGGCAGTCTTAAAAATAGTGGTTAAAAACATTTTTATAAATCATAAATTCAGATATTTATTTTTTGTAATGTGTAAAAACTATTGATATTAAAAGTTAATTATTTGTTCATGGTTGTATGTTTTTTTTATCGTGTGGTTTTTGGGGAATTGTATCGATTCCAATTAGGGTCAATTTGACCCGGACCATACAGGCAGTCGCCAGAAATCAAACAGTGCACGAGGGTTAAAAGAAAATACATGGAAAAAAGTAAAAAGTATTAATTGCCTTTTAATTTATGGGGACAGAGATATTCTCAAAATCACATTTCATCACATCACCTTCACATTTGAATTTTATTTAATTGTAATATTGTTTTAAATGTTCATTATTTTTTATATTTTAAATTAATTTGATTTATTAAGTGTTTTACTTTGCATTGTTATGAATGTTTACTGCATTATTTTAGTGTTGTGCCAATTTTGCCATTTTTCAGATGTTTTATTAACATTATATTATTCAATTACATATACAGTTCCAATGTACATACAGGTATACAGTCAACAAAATGGTAACGCATATGATTTAACTTTTTTAATGGTAAAGCTGGCAGTTTTTTTTTACACTAAATTTAATTTTAAAAATATGTATTTAGCCTCATTAAAATGTATTTTAATGAGAAATTAAATGCATGAGCTTAGTTAGACTGTCACAGTTGCTTTTTGTAGATTCCCATCCTCTAATAAGCCTGCGGCATTCACTTGTTTTGACATTACATATTGTCCCTCACACACCAACACTTATATTTACTCCACAATCAACACTGGACAAACTTGTATTTGTTCCTCAGGTGAACTTCACAGTAGAGCAGATTCGGGAGATTATGGACAAAAAGTCCAACATCAGGAACATGTCTGTGATCGCCCATGTGGACCATGGAAAATCTACTCTCACTGATTCCTTGGTGTGCAAAGCTGGTATTATTGCTTCTGCACGCGCAGGAGAGACCAGATTTACTGACACCAGAAAAGATGAACAAGAAAGATGTATCACCATAAAGTCAACGTAGGTATTCCTATTTAAAAAGTCACCATTTTATTGTCAATCTTATTGATGTCACAAGAGCTATTCTACAGTAGGGAGTTGTCAGCAGGATGTGTTCGCATATTCTATTGAACTTTTCCACCATTTTTGACCAGTAAAAAGGTACTTTTATTGAACATGCACCACCATTCAATAGTCTGGGGTCGGTGCGATATTTTTAATGTTTAAAAAAAGTGCATTTATTTGATCAAAAATATTGTGAAATATTATTACAATATTCCTTCAGTCACATGGTCCTTCAGAATCATTCTGATATGCTGATTTGCTGCTCAAGAAACATTTCTTATTATTATCAATGTTGAAAACAGTTGTGCTGCTTAGTTTTTTTTTTTTTTTTTGTGGAAACAGTGATATATATTTTTCAGGACTTTTTGATGAATAGAAGTAAAAAGAAAACCATTTATATAAAATATATTTTTGTAACAATGATGCATCCTTGCTGAATAAAAGTATTAATTTCTTAAAAAAAACTTTTGTACATATTGTAGAAACTCATATGGGGTAAGTTGTCACAATGGAACCTTCCATTAAGCTGTCTATTAAAAACTTTTTAGCAAAGTTCTCAATTATTTGAAATGAACATACAAAACCCACTGTCATTTGTGGACTGTTCATTTAAAAACTTATAGTTATATAGCCCTGTGTCTCTTATTCTATTCAAACAAAATCTACAAAAGAAATGACTTTTCACAAACACTGTAACACTCTACATGTATGTTTTCTCTTGCAGGGCTATCTCTCTGTATTATGAGCTCAGTGAGAATGACTCAGCCTTCATTAGGCAGTCTAGGGATGGTTCTGGATTCCTCATCAACCTGATCGACTCGCCGGGACATGTTGACTTCTCCTCTGAGGTGACGGCAGCTCTCAGAGTCACAGATGGTGCCCTTGTAGTGGTAGACTGTGTATCAGGTAAGGCAAATTCATTTTAAGAAATCAAATTCACACTTCTGTTCTGCAATTTAAGGGCACCTATTATGCAAAGTTCACTTTTACATAATGTTTTAACATAAATGTCAGCAGTGTGTGTACACAACCACCCTATAATGGTAAAAATCCACCCACTCCTCTTGTTTTAATCCCCATAAATCATAAGCAGTGTCTCAGATTAAGCTGTTTGCAGATTGTCAAGTCACCTTTACAGTATATAGCGCTTTTTACAATGCAGATTGTGTCAAAGCAGCTTTACAGTGATAACTGGTATATAATTTTGGCTGCACAGCAGATTGTAGCTTTTGTGACATCACATATACTTAGGCCCCGCCCATGATTGTTGATGGACTCTGTCCTGTTAGCATAGACCCCGCCCTCAGTGAGTTGTACACAGTCCACCATGTTTATCTCCTCACCAGAGAATTTAACAGCAGCAACTAAAAAATTTATTTTTATTAAAGCTACTAAGTTACGCAAACAAGAGCAGTGAGTGATTTTCTGTTTTTCTTTTGTTTGATTCATATTAACAGCATATACAGCAGTAAGTACTGTATATTACGCTGCTTTCATTTTAATACACAGATCTAATATACATGCAATTTCTTTACTTGCTGTATATGTTCACAGACAACCAATTGTGTTTATGTGAACTTTGTGTTTTTGACATAAACTTGTGTGTATTTGACAGTTGAAGCGTAATAACACGTAAAAGAGAACTTAGTTTAATACTCGCGGGACGCACCATCTGACATCTAGCTTTTTGTGCGCGTGCTTTGGATGTGCGCTCAGAAAAATATATATCAGAAGTTTAGACTGATATGACTTTAAAACGCATGCAGATAATAAACTTTCATGATGATGAAGAACTGCAGTTTCACGTGAGCATGACCGTGATAGAGATGATAATCAAAACCAAACAGATGTTTTGTTAGTTTTTGGCAGAGTATCCGAGGCACAAGCTGTAGGCTCCGCCCTCTTCTAGAAAGTGGGGTGGGGAGCAGAAGCTCATTTGCATTTAAAGATACATGCACGAAAACAGCATGTTTTTCGTTCCACTCAAAAATGGGCATTTACAACATGGTATAATAAATGATCTATGGAGTATTTTGAGCTGAAACTTCACAGACACATTCTGGGGACACCTGAGACTTATATTACATCTTGTAAAAAGGGGCGTAATTGGTCCCCTTTAAGGCAATATACATTCACAGACACGTATCAGGTGATTTTAAAGGCACTCCCCTAAATGTAACAAGAACATTTAAAAAAAAAAAAAAAAATTGTTAAACCATACAGATAGTTTCATCATGAAACCTTGAGGGACAAGATTTATGTGCCGGACCAAAAAGTGATTTTTAAAAAAGGTGAAATCTGACTTGTTCCACAGGTGTGTGTGTGCAGACTGAGACCGTCTTGAGACAAGCCATAGCAGAGCGCATCAAGCCTGTCTTGATGATGAACAAGATGGACCGTGCCCTCCTTGAGCTGCAGCTGGAACCCGATGAGCTTTTCCAAACCTTCCAGCGGATTGTGGAGAACGTTAACGTCATCATCTCAACCTATGGTGAAGGAGAGAGTGGACCAATGGGAAACATTATGGTAACAGTTTATACTGAAAAGTCAACTTTATGAGCAAAATATTTGCTTTTATTTATCTGTTTCCAATTGGTTTCTGGGGTACCTTAGGTGGATCCTGTGGTTGGGACTGTGGGATTTGGGTCAGGCCTCCATGGCTGGGCTTTTACTCTGAAGCAATTTGCTGAGATGTATGTGGCCAAGTTTGCTGCCAAAGGAGATAAGAAAAAAACAGACCTCACTCCAGCAGAACGGGCAAGGAAAGTGGAGGAGATGATGAAAAAGCTTTGGGGAGACAAGTAAGTGTCTTGTGTTATAAAGGAGACATTAGATCACAGTGGCACAAGTACAAATCAACCATGTGATTTGCAGTATAAATTGTGTGTATATATGAAATCTTTTTAATTCAAAGCCATCTTTTTCAGGTACTTTGATCCCTCTTGTGGAAAATTCAGCAAATCATCAACCAATGCAGATGGCAAGAAGCTTCCTCGTACTTTCTGCCAACTTGTCTTAGATCCAATCTTTAAGGTTTGTGTTTGAATCAGTTCTTCTTGTTAGCACTCGTCTCCTGCTACTACCACTCATTTGCAATTACGCTCTCATTTGAACACTTTCCACAGGTTTTTGATGCTATTATGAATTTCAATAAAGAAGAGACCCAGAAACTGATTGAGAAACTTGAAGTAAAGCTTGATGCAGAGGACAAAGAAAAAGAAGGAAAACCTCTACTTAAGGTAGAGCTGAATACCTAAACAACTCGAAAAAATGACTTTTGAGAACCTGCACCCTAATTCAACTGGTATGGTTGTTGACACATGGTTTTTCGAATGTTTCCAGGCTGTGATGCGCCGCTGGTTGCCCGCAGGTGATGCTTTGCTCCAGATGATTACCATCCATCTTCCTTCTCCTGTCACTGCCCAAAGGTACCGCTGTGAACTGCTTTACGAGGGTCCTGGAGATGATGAGGCCGCTATGGGTGAGTCACTATATTGCAAGGTGTTCTACACTTCAAAGAGATGTGCTTTTTTCCCCCAACTTTTTCAGATTCCTCCTTTGAATTTCCAGGTGTAAAGAACTGCGATCCGAAAGCTCCTCTCATGATGTACATCTCCAAGATGGTGCCAACCACTGACAAGGGTAGATTCTATGCCTTTGGTCGTGTCTTCTCTGGTATTGTTTCTACAGGGCAGAAGGTGCGAATCATGGGCCCGAACTTCACACCAGGAAAGAAGGAGGACTTGTACATAAAGCCAATCCAAAGGTTTGCTGCTGTCAATTACATATACAGTAAAAGTCATCTTCACTTGATTTGATTCAATGATCATTACCCAATGGTCTCCCCAGAACTATCCTGATGATGGGTCGCTATGTAGAGCCCATTGAAGATGTGCCATGCGGAAACATTGTTGGTTTGGTTGGGGTTGATCAGTTCCTGGTCAAGACTGGCACCATTTCCACTTTTGAAAATGCACACAACATGCGTGTTATGAAGTTCAGCGTCAGTCCTGTGGTGAGAGTCGCTGTGGAGGCCAAGAACCCAGCAGATCTGCCAAAGTTGGTGGAGGGTCTCAAACGTTTGGCCAAGTCTGATCCCATGGTTCAGGTGAATATCTTGGTGGGTTAATAAGACGGTATAAACACAATTCAGTCTTTCCAATAACAATTACAAGTTGTTTTCCACCTTCTGCTAGTGTATCATTGAAGAGTCCGGTGAGCACATTGTGGCAGGTGCTGGAGAGCTTCATCTGGAGATTTGCCTAAAAGACCTTGAGGAAGATCATGCCTGCATCCCTCTGAAGGTAGCACTTGGATGACAATACTTGAGTGTACAAATAATTTTTTACTCTGTTCTTCTCCACTAAGTTTAAGGCCATTTTTTGCAGAAATCAGACCCAGTGGTGTCATATCGTGAAACCGTCAGTGAAGAATCAGACCAAGTTTGCTTGTCCAAGTCTCCCAACAAGCACAATCGCCTGTACATGAAATCCAGGCCCTTCCCAGATGGCTTGGCCGAGGACATTGATAAGGGTGATGTGACCTCTCGGCAGGAGCTCAAACAGAGAGCTCGCTACCTGGCTGAGAAATATGAGTGGGAAGTTTCCGAGGCCCGTAAGATTTGGTGCTTTGGACCGGATGGCACAGGGCCCAACATCCTTGTGGATGTCACAAAGGGAGTTCAGTATCTGAATGAGATAAAGGACAGTGTAGTGGCTGGTTTTCAGTGGGCAACAAAAGAAGTGAGTAAAGACAGGTTATGTATTTTAGTTCATGCCTGGACATTCATACAGTTTGGATTATAATAATGAGATACTTCAACAGAAACAATTTTGTGTTACCTTACCAGGGTGCACTCTGTGAGGAGAACATGCGGGCAGTCCGATTTGACATTCATGATGTCACTCTTCACGCTGATGCCATCCATAGAGGTGGCGGTCAGATCATTCCCACGGCCCGTAGAGTTCTGTATGCCTCTGTGCTCACTGCACAGCCAAGACTCATGGAGCCCATTTACCTGGTCGAGATTCAGGTACACATGGTGGATTCCTGGAAAAGAAAAATGAGAGTGCAATCTTGATGCCGTTAACATATTTCCTTCTCCCCTCCAGTGCCCAGAGCAGGTTGTTGGTGGCATCTACGGTGTGCTGAACAGAAAAAGAGGCCATGTGTTTGAGGAGTCCCAAGTGGCTGGGACACCTATATTTGTTGTGAAGGCATACCTACCTGTAAATGAATCATTCGGTGAGTTAAACTTCAGATCTGACAGCAGCTTGATAAGTTTGTTCAAAATGACAGCAATGTCGTCTTAATATCCAACAATAAATACATTAGTTATAGCAGTTAAACACATTTTTGAGTGGTGCCAAATGTTATACATGTTTCTATACAGGTTTTACAGCAGACCTGAGGTCTAACACTGGTGGACAGGCCTTCCCTCAGTGTGTGTTTGACCACTGGCAGATTTTGCCAGGTGACCCCTATGACATAAACAGCAAACCTAGCCAAGTTGTGGCTGAGACCCGTAAACGCAAAGGTCTGAAGGAGGGCATCCCAGCGCTGGACAACTTCCTGGACAAACTATAAATTTCTCTGGATTGTGTATGGTAATTTAAGATATTAACCTTACAATGTTAACGTGATGACTCTGAAGTGTACGGCAAAATGTTTACACAGAAAATCAATAGAGCTTAACTTAAATATTCAAAGCTGTACAACCTTGCAGCAAATTAAATCAGAGCACGTTAAACTTGTGTGGATGTGTCCATACATAAAGTACAGCCAATACAACACAGCAATCTGGACATGATTAAACTTTAAAAATATATTTTTCCAGATGAACATGAAATAATACTCTAATCACTGTGTATTGATTTACATGTCTTAGGATGTATATGTATCATCTTAAACTGTTCCCTCCTTTGGGCAAAGAATTCAAGATTCTCAACAGCTTTACCTGTGCCATCATTATTGGAGAGCTATGTCGATTAAAAACCTCAGCCCTGACTGAGAGGGACAATAAAAGCACTGTATCAACATTTACAGCACATCGTTTGTTTGTTTGTTTTTTTTTTACATCCATTATATAATCATCTTCGAATCAAAATAGTACACAAGTAACAAGGAGGAAATTCTAAAAAGAAATAACCACTCACATGCCTTCAGACTGTCAAAATGACAGTATGTCGTATGGCTCATAATCCAATAAGTCAGACCATATAAGATGAATTCAAACTGCAACTTGTGTCTATTAAGTAAGCCATTAGCAATAAAAGCCAATTTCTAAAAGACTTCATGATATTTTATAATCCTCATCCTATATCAAAACTTTGATGCATAATCTTAAAAAAAAAACAAAAAAAACAAATGGCTTCATTTTCATTACACATGTAGCTGCTGGTTGTTAAATGACCAAGAACCATAAAATTAGACAAATTACTCCCTCAGTTTTATCAACAATCAAATGACAGTTTCTGAGGTGAATATGTTAGATGTGTTAAGATAGCAAAAACAACTTCCATATAAAATGACAGATTCAAAATAGGTTTACTGCATCAGCAACAGGGAATCTAATGGCCCTTGAGCAAATAACCACAAATTAAAATTAAAAAAAGATCTGACACATTCTGCCTTGATATCAGAGAAGTAAACATTTTTTTGAAATATACAACACAGTTTTTATTGCTGCAACTGAAGTCTTGTAACAAAAAGTAATTGCACTGCTGAAATCGAAGAGACAAATAAAGTGAGCTGCCGCTGAAAACCTGCTTCTGTTTCAACTGCAGAACTGCCGAAGCAACACACACAATGGAGACGAGAGTGCCGTTATTGAACGTGTCTGAGCTTTCCAGTCCACTCATTTATGCCATTTGTTTTGCTCTGCTCTTCCAATCAAATAGCTAATGGAAGTCATTGTGTTACCGACAGTTTCCCCAATTCGAGGGAAAACAGCTTAATTCAGGTTTGCATTTTAAAACAGTATTGTTGCTGACCCACTCAGAGATTTTCATAGCAGTCCTTCTGGGTCCTTGTCGAAACATGATTCTTGAGGTCCATAGTCAAATGTCAAAACTTCGCTTAGCTGACTTGACTTGAGTGTAGTTGTTTTGGTGACTGGTCAATAAAGATGCACCAGGATTCAGTCAAGTGAGATAATGTCTGATCCTCCCGTGATGACACCCGTCTCATGACTCGAGCTGCTGCTGTGGGTTGCCGTCTCGTACTGTGCGGAAGAGGAAACCAGGCTGGTGCTGGTGGTGGCACTCTGAAGGCTGCTGGAGAGGTTGTCTAAAAATATGGGGGCTCTGTAATGTTGCTGAAGAGACAAAGGAAACTAGAGGTAAAAAGCGGTAGAGACTATTAAAATATGTAACATGAATGCAATCTTAATGTTTGTAAGAATATTTCACACATACCTGGGGGTCCCCTTGAATCAGAGAAAATAAATCAAGACCTTTGGGAAAGATGTGTGTGGTATGACATGTTAGTATTCATGTTAAAGCTTGAGCATAAATCAAAGCATATTTGATTGGATGGCAGACTGGATAAGTACATACTTTGCATATCTGTGGGAATAGTGGATAAGGTCGAATGGTGGAATGGAACGGAGTAGTCCGCTATTGATGAGGTCAGGTATGAGGTGTCCAGCGCCTGGACATTTGGCACCCGGACAGTTGATGGCTGATAAGTCAAGACCCTAAAACATGAAAATTGGAACATATGAAAACCAATAAACACAAAGCAACATTATTATAGAGAAATGGCGGTTCCACTGCAATCAACCTTTTGAAGTATTTTGGGAATCATTCTGGATAATTTTATCCAGTATAAAATGTATATCTGCAATAGCGATGAGGGCTGCTTTATTATGGCAAAAAACAGTCACGATTATTTTGGTCTACAGTGAAATCACGATTATTTAACATGGTTATTGGTGGGCGATATGATCAAAGTCTTATTTCATGATTTGAGTAATTTTAGATATCAGTAAAATTTCACAATTATCGATAGGCTACTTCAGCAAAAACTAATACAAGGTTAACTAATGTAGCCAAGTAAAAATAAACAGGAAGATGTACTAACAGTGGTATTCAGATGAGTAACAAAATACCACAGTAACTGAATAAAGCAAATGTAAACCTGCATATTCTTCAATGCATAGATTAAATGTAGATTAACCCTCATTAAAGCTACAAAAGCTATTAATTCAAGAGCAGTGATTGATTTTTATCTTTTGTTGTGTGATTAACATGAATGACAGGCTGAAGCAGTAATATTGGGCTACTGTCACAGAGCTGCTCGGATTTAATATACTGTTAGACTCGCGTTTTCTTTCTGATCGGTGTACATTCACTTAAGATATAACCGACTGTGTTAACGAGGACACTTACCAAAATGGCATTTTTGTGTGTAAGCCATTTGACCATTTAGGCACAAATCCAAAGCCCACAGTATACTTTGCTTGCACGTTCCACTAGGTCTTGGGGCGCAGGCACAGACAGCCAACTGGGGAACATTGTCTCTTTCGCAGCTTATTGGGCTTTTAATGACACTGTTTAATATCAGGCATGTCCCGCAGTTTAGCTAGAGTAGACTGTGTTTCAACATTCACTTATTTGGCTGATTTGGATGTTAAGTTTGGCTTAGGGAGGAACAAAAGCGTACCGCTGAATGTGGCAGCGGCACAATAACTGTTTTACCTTGATTATCTTGTTTTTATAATCGTTGGAAGCCAAAATTCAAAAATCAATTAGATTAATTGCACAGTCCTAGTAGCGATACACCACTGTTCCAACATCTTTTGTCCAACTCCAATGCCTTTTCCAATTATTCATGATTTAATAAAAACATAAAAATAAATAATAATAATAATAATAATAATAATAGATCTTTTATAATAATAATAATAATAATAATAATAATAATAATTTCTGGCTAATAAACATTTTAGAGCACAAAAAACTAACTTTTCATTCTTTTTATTAAGATTTGATCAACTTACATTACTTCCCAAGTCATTTTTAAAACACTTAAAACTTTTAAAACTAATTTTTCAGGTTTTACCATCACCATAGGCAATTCTGCATTTATTGTACAGTTCATGGTGCATTCAAAATATGGTCACAAAAGGGCAAGGCTTATGAAAGAGGTACACAGAAATGCCTGGTGTGATTTGTATTGAATGATTGAACACAAACCCTTTGCTGTGCATCTCCTCAGCCTTTGACATGTAGACACAGCGCTTTTTCAGAGGAGGATCGCTGTCCTCATCATCATCAGACGAGCTCTCTAGCGTAAGGTCAATTACGTCTGCTTTTTTTGTACTGCCGGTTTCTGGGGGTGGCACCACTGTACTTTGTCTCACTGGGACAGCACCTAAGGGGCCATGAAATACTTTCAAAATGCATAAAAAAAAAAAAAAATGGAAATCCTATTTACAATCAATTAAAACCTAGCACTCAGAGACAGAGCTCACACACTTATAAATGGTAACCTTACAATCAATTTTTGGGATACATGGAGATGACACTTTCAATGTCTCCTTCTTTGGTCTCATTGGACACCAAGTCCCATCCTCCTGAAACTTGATTTCATCAACGTCTGTGCAGTCATTGAGTATTTCCATGAAGAGCCTGACAAGCAGAGAGTGCCCAGTTTACTCCATGCACATTACTATCTCAATAAAGGCCAAAATATTCAGGGATTGTGGTTGAAATGGCACCTCAGCTACAGTAAAAGTAATCTCACCCATCTATAATCAGACTCTCATATGTGGCTTTTTTGTCACAGACGGGACAGATCCAGGTGGGCTTCTTCTCATTCATTTGCAGGTATAGAGCAGCATCAAAGCACTGCAGGTGGGAACAGGTGACAGCTCGGCAGGGTACAGTAAGGCGCATCTTGCCAAGCTATATGAAAAGAGGACTTATTTGGTCATACAAAATTCTATCTTGTTTTGTCATACTACATCAGCACACTAAACAAAAACTGACTTGTGTCACTTTAGACAACAGGTTTAAGTTAAGATTTTATGAATGCAGTAACTTACTGGGCACATGAGTGAGACTCGTAAACTAGTTGTGGCGATTTCACTGTCAGGGTCTGCTGTGAGTTTTTCTTTTACTGTTGCAAGAGTAAAGAAGGGGTGGATTTAATACATTATGTCAATAATTCAGTCAATTAATTTAATATACAAATGAAGAAGCTAATTGTTACAGAATTCATGACAAAGAACAACAATGAACACAAATAAAGTAAAGAGTTGTCTCACTTAATGCTCTGGAGTGGTCAGGGTTTCTGATCCCCTTCATTCTTAATCTCTGTAGTAACAGTGGGGAGGTCAGCTGCCGCACCAGATAAACAGACATGGAGTATGTCTGCAGAAAACAAGATGGAAGTACATACAAATGCTTAACATAACGATACGGCTGAAGCAGTGCTGTGGAAATGTGTACTGGCACTTCACATACCTTCCCTATTTCAGGTGCCCATGTGACTACTATCTGATTGGGTACAGCAGATGACAACCTGACCAGCGATGTGATGTTCAGCGGTCTGCCGGGCCTTTTTTGCTCTACACCATTCTTAGGAGGCGGTGCATATCCCTGTGTGATAACCATATCAGATCAGCAATTATATAAATGTACAGTTAGAGGTCAGCAAGATTTTTTTTAAGGGTTAGTTCACCCAAAAATGAAATTTCTGTCATCAAGTACTCACCCTCATGATGTTCCAAACGAGAATAATTTTTGTGCACAAAAACATAAAAATAATGACTTTGTTTTTATTTATAATGTTATTTTTGTTTTGTTTTTGCGCACAAAAAGTATTCTTGTCGCTTCATAACGTTAAGGTTGAACCACTGTAGTCACGTTTACTATTTTAACAATGTCTTTATTACTTTTCTGGACCTTGAATGTGGTAATTACATTGCTTTCTATGGGAGATAAAAAACCTCTCGGATTTCATTAAAAATGTCTTAATTTGTGTTCCGAAGATGAACGAAGGTCTTACGGGTTTGGGACGACATGAGAGTGAGTAATTAATGACAGAAAACTCATTTTTGGGTGAACTAACCCTTTAAAGAAATTAACACTTTTATTCATCAAAGATGCATTAAAATGACAGTAAAAACGTTAAACTGTTACAAAAGGTTTATACTTTAAATAAATGATTTTTGTAACAACTTTCTATTCATCAAAGAATCGTGGAAAAAACACATCATGGTTTCCAAAAAATATTAAGCAGCACATCTGTTTTTCACCATTGATAATAAATGTTTCTTGAGCACAAACTCAGCATATTAGGCTAAAGTGTATCTAGATACAGTAGATACATCCCACAGGGGCTTTTAATATGCAGTGTTTTTCATCCCATTTAAACACCTTTGCAACAGCCATTAAAACATTGTTAGGTCTTGGATGTACAGTATTTTGACAGTATTACTGTCATCTTCCAAATTTTCTATGAGCAATGTTTCTATTTAATTAAATTATGCATTTCATCAGTAATAAGCAATCTCTATTTTTTTGGTGGAGGACTGACAATTTTATGCAATAAAAAGTTTTATTTGTTGAATATCTCTGTTTCCTTAAAGTGCACCACGTTCTTGGATTCAGTCTGCATTAACTTGATTATTTACATGTACACATCCAGTGTTGTTTTATGATTGTGTTTTAAGTCAAAAACAGCTCCTCAAACAAGAAAAAAAAAAATGTAGGGTAGGACTTGATTTTGTCTACCAGGAATTGACTGGATGGTTGGATCATTGTGGTTTGCTATTCCTGTGATCTCGTGTGACAGGTTGTCCTGCCCTCACGCCAGTAAACACATCATCAGAGAAGAGATGTTGTTGCAAGACGGAGGGGAAGTTATTTTGATTAAAGATTACAAGGGCACATAAATTAAAAAAAAAAAAAAAATTATGTGCACAGATAAATCATTTATAATAAATACTGCAATATTCCATAAAAAATAAGATTTGTAAATTTTGATTTCATTGTGACTAAGTTAGAAACTGTTCAACATTTAAAATCCCTCAAGACCTCTAAGATCTGTTGCACTTCTAGATGTTGAAGAAAAATCCTGCATGAACCTCCCCTTTAGAAATGCTCTATTCAGAGTGTGGCCCTAAATAAGCCTAATTACACAGGGTTTTGTTGTTCTAACGAGTCATATACATTTATAAGAACTACTTTTGGAAAACACATTAAACATGTCTACATACAGGGAGGGGAAAGAGCTTCCCATTGACTTTGATGCACAGGCTGTTTGGATAATTGTCCTCTTGTGGACAACTGGTCTCTGCTAGACAAAACCTAGAATCAAAACAAAACAGAACATCAAGTCTAAAATGGAGATTATGGTGACAACATCTTTGTACATGCTGCTGAATCTTGATATACAGATGACATTATAGGACAAGCAACACATTGAGTTGGTTCTTACCGTAGCTGAATTTGAACCATGTAGTCCCTTCTTCCACCTGGAAGAAAGTCCCTATGCAAAAGGTTAAGAACAACAAAGAACCAACAAATTTCAGACAAGGGGTAAAAGACAAGAGTCATATTATTTAAGTCGCATTTAAGTCATTTAGTTCTTACCGAGAAATGCAAACTTCTCTCACTTGTTGTGGAGTCAATGCAAATATGAAGTACTTCTCATGATGAAACCGTTGAACGGCATGGGTCCCTTTAAAACACAAACAAGTGTATAGTTTTAAGCCACAGATATAAGACACAGGCAAAGAGGAAATCATGTACATCCCAGCTGATGGGATAATTCATTCACATACACGCCTATTCAAAAGTTGGGGGTCAGTAAGATTCTTCAATGTTTTTTAAAGAAGTCTATTATGCTGATCAAAAATACAGTAAAACAGTAATTTTGTAAAATTTTATCAAATTTGTAAATATATTTTAAAATGTAATGTATTCCCGTGATAGCTAAGCTGAATTTTCAGCATCATTACTTCAGTGTCACATGATCCTTCAGAAATCATTCTAATATGATGATCTGGTGCTCAAGAAAAATTTCTTATTATCATCAACGCTGAAAACAGTTGTGCTGCTTAATATTTCTGTGGAAACCATGATTCATTTTTTCAAGATGTTTTATATTTCCCATTCTGCATTTTTTGATGAACAGAAATTTTCTTTATTAAAATAGAAATAATTTGTAGTAGTATAAATGTCTTTATCACTTTTGATCAATTGAATGCATCTTTGCTGAATAAAACAAAGAAGAAAAAAAACAACAACTTTTGACCCCAAACTTCTCAATGTTAGTATTAGTGTGCCTAAATCACACTGCTACACAAACTCTTAACACTATTTTTGTTTAAGCTTAAGGCTATAAATAATTTTATTAAATATGTGCATGCATTTATCTAAAAGCGGTATTTCACACTTTAATCAAAAGTTTATTTATTTTTAATTTCACCAAGCATGGAACAATTCAGACATTTTGTACAAAATTACCTAAACTTGATGGCTTAATCAAGACATCCAGCACATCGTAAAATGGTAGGGCCTTCATCTGCACGTCCGGGTGGACGGGGGCCATAAGTGGCGTGGGCTGCTGCATATTCATCATGGGCTTTGATTCATGAAACACAGGTGAATCGCAGCTCACCTGCTGCAGCTGCAGGTCTGAATGGCCGGTTTGCAGAGGAAGATCTGAGCTCACAATTGTGGCACCACTGTCTATGTGAAAGTAGGATTTAATGCTTGACTTTAGAGCCGCCAAATCTTGAAGACCATCAAATGTCCTTGGGTATCTCCGACAGTACAGTTCCTTTATTTTTATCTGCACGGCAGGACTACAACCACTCCTTAGTAGATGCAAAGCCCTCAGCAATAGTTCATGCTTTCGACCGCTCTTATTCCTTCCAGCAAAACCTAACAGTACCTGGAGCTCTGAGACACGGAAACTTGATACCATATTCTGCAAAACAAATCCAGACAAGCAATAAAGACTTTGAGATAGCAAACATGGAAAAGCATATGGGCTGATCAAGCAAATTAACATTTTTTGCCACAAAAGTTAGTAAGAAAAAAAACACCCTTTATGCCATGCAGTTTGACATGTTTTGCATTTATAATAAGAATTTCTAAAAAGATAAAAATCTGTGCATCAATAAACAACATGGCATAAGCTGGTGGAATATGGTTACAACAGATTTTTTAAAGAACCAAAAGGTGTAATTTGTAAGCAGATTAATTAATAAAGAATTATGTGTGAATTGAGGTGATAACCCACCCAAATACACCCATTCCAGAAACCCCAGAGAAATAAGAAAATCTCAACTGACCCTTCATTACATGGTCCATGCTTGATTGTTCTTATGTGTTAATCCTTTTTTCTTTAAAAATCCTTAACAAATGACCGAAATGCATCTAAAATGTTAAGAATAATTCCAAGACCCATTAGACGAACATCAAGAACATAACAAAGGACAAAACACAGATGTTCACTTTGATCCCAAGAAAAATGAACTGCTGAAAAAAAGCTGGGTTTACAGCTATGTGGGATGTTTACAAAACAAAATGAATCAGACAAATAATGGCAATATAATTAGTACACAAAAGCAGGAGTCTAACGCCAACACACAGTCTCTATTTGTTATTGCAGGGTTGTGTTGGCACTGATGCTTATGTACAACGCATTAAATTAAACTTGAGAAAGATGATTTTCGCACAATGCCAGTAAAAGATGTTCTCTTGAGACAAATGTGGTGATGAAACGCTCTAAGTAACAGGAATCAGGTTTGTCTTCAGGCTTGTAAACAACATTGTTAATGTGTCCCTTGTTAATGTTTACTTCGCAATTTAATGTAAAACGTGCGTCCACTTGCATTTACACACACGCAATTAGGACACGCTGGTCTACATATCATTTACGCATGCAAATAGACGTTATAAAGCAAACTACACCTGTGGGTACATGTAGACATTGTCAATTGCTCTCGGACGCTAGCTAACAAAAGACCAACCAAAACAATTCGAGCAGTGAAGAAATTGTAACGTAAAAAACTTTTTACCTGCAACGAACAGTCGTCAAGTTCAGTTAGGCATTATAATAAAGCGTTTTCATGCAGTGAAAGATGGTAATGAAAGCAGTGATATTTTGAGGCTGTTCTTCAATGTTTGTGTAGCAGCTCAAGAGCTAAAAGAGTAGCTGGTTGGTGGCTAACAAGCTAAACACAATCCATCTAACGGAGTGGTGTGACGTCTCTCTATTAACTATAAAGAAACTAACACACGGACAGCAAACCGACCGGTAAAATAGCATAATAAAACGGTAACTGCAAAATGTCTTCAGAATATGAAAAACGCAAAGAAGTAACCAGCTATCATTGCACTTTCGCCTACCCGTAACTCCTCAATATCCGCCATTTTCTGGCTGCGCTCATCCTGGCCAGTCCGGAGATGTCGGGTCACGTGATACAAGCCTGGGTTAAAGGGGTCATATAATACATTTTTGTGTTTTTATTTTTTTTTCAGGGGTCAACTTATAATGTTAGTAAACGTTTTCTTCGTCAAAACAGCCATATTTAGTTTTCTATGACAATTTCCCACGCTCTCTTTGATCGTTTATTTGGGGTGCTGTGTCTTTAAGAAGTTCTCCAGGGAAGAAGTTCATACATATGTGACTTCCATTGATTTCGGTGTGCTGTTTACTTGCCAAGAAGCATTTTAGAGTGCAAAGGCTGCGCAATGCGCATTAGCTGTATAGTTTATGCGAGTGGTTCTCAATCAGGGGGCCACGGATGACTTAAAATGATTTTAAATAAGACAAAACAGGCATAAAAAAAACATTGTTAACAACTGTTTTTCTTTTTTCTTTGAAGAAACAAGGTCCTACTCAATTAAAAAAAAAAAAATGAGGTGGCTTAATTATAAAAGTGCAAAAAGTTCTGAAAATTATTATATTTTCTATAAATTTTTTTCTTGCTGTGCCAAGCTCTAAAACATTTTATCTGGTAGAGTAAAACATATTTTTAAAAATCCTTTTCCTTCAGCCTCCACTAAATCACAAACAACTGGAAAAGTGATTGGACCTTCGAGTATTGTTGTGGACTGTTTATGCTATTTATGTATTTTATCATTCACAAAAAAATTTGTCTTACTACAAGACTGTCTCATACACAGGCCAAATTAGAAGTGTTTTCTAACTATCTTTATTGCTATTCTTCATCAAAATCTTAGAAGACGCAAAGTACAGTATAGGCCTAACAAAAAAATGGAACACAAATGTCCTTGAAGATATAAAGTTTGGTTTATTTAATCTTGTAGATTTCAGTGTTAGGCTACCATTTTCCACCATTACACATCTTTACATAGGCTACAATATTAGGCTTAAAGATCACTGAAACACAAAAGAAAGAAAATGAAAAAGAAAATCACAACAATTATTTGAAGATTCTGATACAATTTTCCATTTCAGAATTGGCTGGTGAAGTTCTTTTCGACCATCTTGTTCAGAAATATGGGAACACATCAGTTATGCCTTGTATATAACATAGTATTTAAAGATGATAAGGATCTGAATTTTACAAGGATTTGTCTTTGTTACTGAACTATTGAACATTAAATGCTGATTTTCTGGATGACAGTTGCAGCCTGTTGTCCAGCAGGTGGGGCTCAGAGCAAATCTACCATAACCAGGTTCTGGTTAGGTTTTCATTCGTGATCAGTCCTCTTATTTTAATTCTAAAGTTTAAACTATGATTCTGGTGTTAGAGCTGGTCCTGGCCCAGCATAAGAAAGTACCTTATTCCTAGAGTAAGCTATAAACTGATGAGTAGTACAGAAAGCTTGCCTTTGAAGTGAGAAATGTTATAAATTGTGAAATTTATGAGATAACGGTGATATTTATGAGGTGAATTAAATTACTTGTATGTTGCCCTTTAAAACTTTAAAAACAGAATTGTTGTATTCAATTTATTTATGTCTGAACCAATATAATTTTTGGTAACACTTCATTTTACAGTGTCTGTTATGCATGTTACATGTACTTACTATAGTAATAACAGTAAATAATACATAATTAGATGCAACTAACCCTAAACTAAACACAGACCCTAACCATATAGTAAGTACATGTTATCAATTAATATTATTCAGTAATTAATTTTATAATTACACTGTAACAAGGACACCTTAAAATTAAGTGTAACCATAATTTTCTTTTGGTCCAAGTTCCATATTCTGTTTATATGATTAGATTTATAAGAACCCATTTGAATACCTGCTGTACTTTCTCTAAAATCTGAGACAATTTGCTGACAGAAAGACATTGCAAAAATAATCTCTTTGTAATATTTCTGAGATATTTTATAGGTATTAAAGAGGAGATGGCTTAAATTGCATGACTGAAATGGGTTGTTAACTTGTAATAACTTTGACAATTTGCAAATCGTTTTCAGAATGTTTAGATTAGCATGGTGGCCTCACAGTTTCAACTTTCAACTGTTTACTAATTGCATTCCAGTGGGCTAACCTCAGTATCACTGCTCAAGAGATTAAAGCTACACATTTACATGTCTTTCCCTCACTGGTCAGTTCAGCTGCCACATCATTGAAAACTATACGTCTGGACAGTTTCCCAGAGAAGTGCATGTATACTGAAAACTTGTTTCAGTTCCCCTCCTTCATCTATGAAATAAAGACTAAAAAATGCTACCAATTAATCCTTTTAACCACTAAAATCATACATTTGCCTCTTTTTTAATGTTTTTGTTTTGCACCACAGTGATATTTCAGTAGCCGACAGCTCAAACATAGAACAATTTTGGATCAAAATTAAACTTTATGATATACAGTACCACAAGTTTAAAATAAATAGTTGGCCAATGGAACAAATATCAGAATAAATACGATATCAGATGGCAACAATTGTTTAATAAGAAACTGTCAGACTCAGTGATCTGTTTGTGGAGTCAAATAATCCTCCACATTACATTATTTGTTTTCTGAGACATTGTAATGTACAACAAATACAATTAGAAGTAAATCTTAAATATCTAACTTGTGATTTATGAATACAGTGTATGACGCTTTTTGCTGTTTGACAATACAAGGTTAGCCTATATATTTGTGATTGAAGAGGTTGAAGTGTGTTGAAGTCCATGACCTAGGTAAAGTGCCCATGGCATCTAATTATCCAGCCTTTCCCACTTGAGCAACCTGCCATAAGAAAACACTCACACATACAGACACATAAAGACCTGCCGCAGAAAAAACACACATAGAGGCGCACATACACCTTAGCCTTTATTAACCTTAGCTCGTGTTATTGGCAGTACTAGACAGAGACAAGACCCCAATTACTGTTGAAATCAAAGTTGCTACCGTTAAAGCTGCGGTGGAAGCGTGTGGAGGTTCAAAGTGCTGGAGTGGCTTGTTAGTCCGCTTAGTGCTTGTCCATTGGGACTCTCCGTTTCAAATACCTGTCTCTCAGAGCATTGTTATTCAAACGGAAAATCGAACAGCCCAATGTTGCTCTGGTCATTCTGTCAAGTACACACCATGCTGTGGGCAATGGTTAACAGTAAATTGTAATTTACAGTCAAGTTCAGACATAACACCTTTTGTATGTTTGTCTCATAGCCTTGCATCATCACATGTTAATTATTTAGAAAAATGTAAGTTGACTTTATCTAATTGTACACTGATCATGTAGACAGAACACTCTTAATTTACACCATCTGTTGAGCTGAGATAAAAAAATATATATAAATGACTGGCTTACAACAAATCATATCACCAATCCCAAACCTTGTCTTTAAAGCTAATGTGATGCATTAATCTGAGGCATTTAAAAAGCACAAAACATTTTATTAATATTTGAAGAAAGGCACACAGGGAGGCAACAGACGTACTGCATGGGCTTGAAAGAGTATATACTGTACATCATGGCAAGATAAGACATATTTTAGACAGATTCAGAGTGGCTTGTAATCTTGCTTTAGGCATTAATGCCTCTGAATAAAATGGATAAGTGTCTCATGTTTAACAACAGATGCATTAAGGATTTTATTTATACCTATTAGACATTCGTCTATCCTCCCAGTTAAGGTTAAACAAAACCAAAACAAACTTTAAACAAAACAAACATGGATTAAAGCTTAGACTGAAAGGATTATAACCTTCCAAAACATTAGTAGGTTATTTCACCTTTCCAAGGTCTAACGGTTTGAGGTGTGCTTAATTTAAGCAATATGGTATGAGTGGGAGTGTGCTATTGTTTATTCATTAACCATTTCAGTCATATACCACTTTTGGTGATTCTATGAGCCATCTCTGGCCATACGTGGGAGAATGTCCATGAATGTTCTTGGCGATGATTTTTTTTCCCGGAGTAAGTCGCTAGGTTTTTCCCCAACCCTCGCCATTACATGGCTTGGGACTCAAACACACACATTCACACCTACAGACAATTTAGGGAGTGTACTATACTTTGTAATAATACTCACAGTGCAAATAGCCATAATTCACTATATAGCAAGGCCTTTATGAATGTTATTTTAAAGGGTTAGTTCACCCAAAAATAAAAATTCTGTCATTAATTACTCACCCTCATGTCGTTCCACACCCGTAAGACCTTCATTCATCTTTTGAGCACAAATTAAGATATTTTTGATGAAATCCGATAGCTGTCTGACTCCTCAATAGACAGCAATTTAACCACCACTTTCAAGGTCCAGAAAGGTACTAAAGACATTGTTAAAACAGTCGACGTGACTGCAGTGGTTCAACCTTAATTTTATGTGCGCAAAAACAAAACAAAAATAAGGACTTTATTCAACAATATCTTCTCTTCTGTGTCATTCTCATATGCTGTTTACGTCCAGCGCTTCCAGGTTCTACGTCAGAACGCCGGCTCATTATTGGCCGGCTCCTGCATCAGCATCACACGCATGCATCGTGCTGCTCACGTGAACAGCTTCAGCCAATACCGAGCCGCCGTTCAGATGTAGAACTGTCTATTGAGGAGTCAGACAGCTATTGGATTTCATCAAAAATATACTAATTTGTGCTCTGAAGATGAATGAAGGTCTTACAGGTTTGGAACGACATGAGGGGAAGTACTTAATGACAGAATTTTCATTTTTGGGTGAACTAACCCTTTAAAATATATTAAAGACTATGCTTTCAATAAAACATTATTTAATGATTCATTAAAGCAACACTATGTATTTTTTGAGAGAAATAAGAAAATGTTATTAATGAGAGAGTGCAAAAAAAAAAAAAAAACCTTCCAAACCAATACACTTGTCACAGACACGCCAGGCTCCACAGTCACCCAATCACAGCGCACTCCCTCTCCTGAGTACTGATCAGCCACACCTGTCACGCATCAGCACTCATCACCACTGCCACAATAAAGAGCACACTGAACACACACACATCGTCCGGTCTCGTTAACGCATACCTACATGCTATGCTTACCTCCAGGACTCCGATTGCTATCTACTTACCTGTCTCCTGTGTTCTCCGTGACTCCTTGTGTCTCCGTGTTCCCTGTGAGTTCAGTGTGCCTCGTCTGCTCCACGTTCGTCTGCATCCACGTAACCTGCAACAACAACAACCAGCATCAGAAGCCAGCATGATCACCAAGCCACGTATCTTCTTGTTTACACTCACCTGCATCACTCCAGCACGCTCTGTTGACCTCAATAAAACCCTGCTTTGCACTTACCTGTGTCTCCGCTCCCTTCTGTATGTAACAGAAGACCGGACCACAACCGTCACGTCAACATGAGCACCTCGGATCCCATTCAAGACCTGGTTGATGCACTCCACCGCACGCTCACTGCGGCATCTCCTTCACCACCAGCCGTCGCCAGTCCCATGGCTAAACCGGCGCCCTTCTCTGGCCTGGCGGAGGACTGCAACGGATTTCTTTTGCAGTGTACGCTGGTTCTGGAGATGCAACCGCACCTTTACCCAGACGACAAAGCGAAAGTGGCTTTCATAATCTCTCAACTGCATGGTAAAGCACTGCGATGGGCTGAACCTCTCTGGAATCAAGAAAACCCTGTTGTTCTTTCCCTGTCCAGCTTTATTACACACTTCAAGGAAGTTTTCGGAACGCCCGCGGGAGATTCGTCCATTGGTGAGAGATTATGTAATTTAAAGCAAGGATCACTAACCGTTTCTGATTATGCCCTCCAGTTTCGTACCCTCGCTGCTGCAAGTGGCTGGAATGAACGAGCCCTCCTTACCCTGTATCGTCAGGGTCTCGAGCCCCGTGTGCGGTTGCATCTCGCTGCATACGAGGATTCCATCGGGCTCGAATAATTCATTCAACTCTCCATCAGATTCGCCACTCGTATGCAGCTGTGCCTCGAAGAGCACCAGAACCAGCCGTTATTTCCAGCGAACCTCTGCCAGCCCGAATCCGTCAGCCTCCCAGAACCAGCCAACGACCCTATGCAACTCGAAAACTCTCGTCTCTCGTCTACTGAGCGGCAGAGGAGGCTGACCCAGAATCTGTGTCTCTACTGTGGCCGTGCTGGGCATTACATCGCTGAATGCCCCACCCGTCCAGTTCGGCCCATGGTGAGTGTTATTTTGCCTACGCTAAACAAAATGAAACCACTCACAAATGTTGTAACACTTACTGCTGCCGAATTCTCTCTCCCAGTCAGTCCGCTCCTCGATTCTGGGTCAGCTGGTAACTTCATCTCCGGATCCCTCTGCCGCCAGCTCAAACTCAAGACAGCCCCAACGCCGAAGATTTACCAGATCCACGCGGTAACTGGAAAACCCCTACGGCAAGTACGCTACAGTGTGGGACCTCTCCTCCTCCAAGTCGGAGTTCTCCATAAAGAGGAGATTCAATTGCTGGTTCTGGAGAACTCAACGGCTGACGTGATTCTGGGGCGCCCGTGGCTAGAGCAGCACAACCCCACCATCTCCTGGAGGACAGGAGAGATCCTGAAGTGGGGTAACCAATGCTTTCAAGACTGTTTTCCTGAGTTTCCAGTTCCTAGTTCTCCGAGTTCCAAAGCCATTCAAGTCTGTGCAACTACTGTGCCCCCTAGAGAAACGTTCCACAGAAATCCCAGCGTGTTATTCCCACTTCAGAGATGTCTTCTGTCCAAAACAAGCCTCCAAGCTGCCTCCCCACCAGCCATGGGACTGCGCCATTGACCTCATCCCAGGTGAGCCAGTGCCCAGAGGGAAGATTTACTCCCTATCCATTCCGGAGGAGAAAGCCATGGAGGAATACATCGACGAGGCTCTGAAACAAGGCTACATCCGACCGTCCACTTCCCCTGCTGCTTCCAGCTTTTTCTTCGTGGCTAAGAAGGACGGAGGCTTGCGGCCCTGCATAGACTACAGAGCACTCAACCAAATCACCGTGAAGTTCCGTTATCCCCTTCCTCTCGTCCCATCAGCCCTGGAACATCTGCGCGGCGCCACTGTGTTCACCAAGTTGGACCTCCGCAGCGCTTACAACCTCATCAGAATACGTGAGGGGGACGAGTGGAAAACAGCGTTCGTAACACCTACTGGCCACTACGAGTATCTCGTTATGCCGTATGGACTGGTCAACGCCCCCTCCGTATTTCAAGACTTCATGCATGAGGTGCTCCGGGAGTTCCTGCACAGATCTGTCCTGGTCTACATAGACGATATCTTGATTTACTCCCGGAGCCTGGCCGAACATCGCCAACACGTTGCGGAGGTCCTCCAACGCCTGAGGGAACACCAGCTCTATCTGAAAGCCGAGAAATGCACTTTCCACCAGCCCTCAGTGCAGTTTCTTGGGTATAACATCGACCGCAGTGGCGTCCGCATGGACGAGAGGAAGGTCACTGCTGTCAAAGACTGGCCCACTCCCACCTCCGTAAAAGAACTCCAACGTTTCCTAGGATTTGCTAATTTCTATCGTCGATTCATCCTTAACTACAGTTCCATCACCAGTCCACTCACCAACCTCCTCCGCCATAAGCCCAAGTCTCTGTCCTGGACGCCAGCAGCCACTCAAGCGTTTGAACATCTGAAGACAGCGTTCACTACCGCTCCCCTCCTGGCGCATCCCGATCCTGACCTCCCATTCGTCGTGGAGGTAGACGCCTCCACCACCGGAGTGGGAGCAGTACTGTCCCAGCAGCAGGGGAATCTAAAGAAACTCCACCCATGTGCTTTCTTCTCCCGGAAACTCAACCCGGCGGAGGTAAACTATGACATCGGCAACCGTGAACTCCTTGCCATCAAGCTCGCCTTGGAGGAGTGGAGGCATTGGCTTGAGGGAGCAAAACACCCTTTCCTGGTTCTAACCGACCACAAGAACCTGGGGTATCTACGGGATGCCAAGAGGTTGAACCCCCGCCAAGCGAGATGGGCTCTATTTTTCACACGTTTCGATTTCAAGATCTCTTATCTCCCTGGTCCCAAGAACGTGAAAGCGGATGCACTGTCTCGTCTATATAACCTTGAAGAAGGCAATGAAGATCCAGAACCCATACTCCCCGAGAAGCTTTTTGTCAGTCCCATCTCCTGGTCAGAGGAAACGCTCCCCGAGCCCAATGCCTCCACCAACACCCCGCCGGGTTGCCCCACCGGATTGAAGTATGTCCCACGAGCACGACGCACTCCCCTCATCCACTCTTCACATACTTCACTGGGCACTGGCCACCCAGGGGTCAACGAGACCCTCTCGCTGTTGAAACAGCGTTTCTGGTGGCCCAACATGAGATCTGACGTCAGGAGGTACGTGCAGGGGTGCAGGGAATGTGCTATCTCCAAGAGCCCACGCCATCTTCCCTCCGGCAAACTACAACCTCTGCCCGTTCCAACACGTCCGTGGTCACACCTAGGAGTCGACTTCATAACCGACCTCCCAGTCTCCGAAGGATGCACCTGTGTGCTCGTGATAGTCGATCGCTTCTCCAAGTCCTGTTGGTTACTTCCCCTACCTGGACTCCCCACAGCCATGGAAACCGCCGAACTGTTATTCAACCATGTATTCCGCTACTATGGATTGCCCGAAGACATTGTGTCCGACCGTGGATCCCAGTTCACATCCCGGGTCTGGAAAGCCTTTTTCAAGCTCCTAGGTGTGGCCATCAGTCTGTCTTCTGGATACCATCCGCAGACGAACGGGCAGACGGAGAGGAAGATTCAGGAGATAGGCCGTTTCCTCCGTACCTTCTGTCACGGCCACCAGGACTCCTGGAACCAGTTCCTGGGCTGGGCCGAGTACGCCCAGAACTCTCTCCGACAACCCACCACTGGTCTGACACCTTTCCAATGTGTACTCGGCTATCAGCCCCCACTGTTCCCCTGGGATGGGGAACCATCAGATGTCCCGGCGGTGGATTACTGGTTCCGGGAAAGCGAGAGGGTCTGGGACTCAGCCCATCTACAGCTCCAACGGGCCCTACGCAGGCGCAGGTTGACAGCTGACCTTCGACGTTCCCACGCACCCCAGTACCAACCAGGACAGAAGGTTTGGCTGTCAACCCGGGACATCAAGATGCGCCTGCCGTGTAGGAAACTGAGTCCCCGCTTCGTTGGCCCCTTCACCATCCTCCGGCAGATCAACCCAGTCACCTATCACCTGCAACTCCCCCCTGAGTATCGCATTCACCCAGTTTTCCATGTCTCACTCTTAAAACCTCATCACCCCTCTGTTCTTCCCTCCACAGAGCCTGGCGATCTCGAGGAACCCCCTCCTCCACTCATCGTTGAGGACGGAGTGGCATACCGGGTCAAAGACATCTTGGACTCCTGGCGCCGTGGTGGTTTCCTAGAGTATCTCGTGGACTGGGAAGGATATGGCCCCGAAGAACGCTCATGGGTACCCAGAAATGATATCCTCGACCCTAACCTTCTCGACGAATTCCATTCCAGACATCCAAGCAGACCAGCTCCTCGTGGCAGGGGTCGACCACCACGACGTCGGGGTCCGCGGTCCTCAGGAGCGGACCGTGGAGGGGGGGGTAATGTCACAGACACACCAGGCTCCACAGTCACCCAATCACAGCGCACTCCCTCTCCTGAGTACTAATCAGCCACACCTGTCACGCATCAGCACTCATCACCACTGCCACAATAAAGAGCACACTGAACACACACACATCGTCCGGTCTCGTTAACGCATACCTACATGCTATGCTTACCTCCAGGACTCCGATTGCTATCTACTTACCTGTCTCCTGTGTTCTCCGTGACTCCTTGTGTCTCCGTGTTCCCTGTGAGTTCAGTGTGCCTCGTCTGCTCCACGTTCATCTGCATCCACGTAACCTGCAACAACAACAACCAGCATCAGAAGCCAGCACGATCACCAAGCCACGTATCTTCTTGTTTACACTCACCTGCATCACTCCAGCACGCTCTGTTGACCTCAATAAAACCCTGCTTTGCACTTACCTGTGTCTCCGCTCCCTTCTGTATGTAACAACACTTTGATAAATCTATAATAATGATTAATATTTTAGAGCTGTCAGGAAGGATTTTGTAGAAAATAGCATAAATACGAAAATCGCCTGTGTCATCATTTTTGTACACAAAGAAAAGTAACTCCTGCTGTGGGTAGCATGAAGTTGAAATTTTGACAAAAACAAGACAAAAAGTGTTCATGGCGAATAACCGGCTGTAAAACAAAACTTTGTTCATCTGCCTTGATATGATGTCCTTCATGTACACCACTGCCTCAAACACATTCATTCGCTCTGAGGAGCAGAGCCGAAGCACAACCAAAACAATGGCTGCATCCGTAATCACATACTTCCCTAATATATAGTAGGTGTCTAGGTGAAAAACAATATGTGACAAAAGGAGTAAGTCCGAATTCACAGTACTCATAAAAGAGCTACTTCCGGCGAGATTCTGAATTGTGCATATGATGGACATATGAGGCCATGGGAGAGGATTTGTGAATGACAGTGAAGTGATGCAACTGATGCTGATAAGTGATAATGACAACATGCCGAATGTAGCATGTCTGGATTACATTCACACTACACACATTCATACTATATAGAACATACCTTTTTAGCAGTCGCAAAGTAATTATTTATGGAAAATAAGTACCTACTCAAGAGAGTATTTCAGACGCATCCAATGTTCCTCCTGAAGACACATGCAGTACAGAACTGAACACTAGAGCACAATAAGCAGCAGAGGCCAGGAAGTAGTGCCCCCATGTCAAAAAATTTCAATATTGTTCCTGCAATACCAAAAGGCTGCAGTTTCAGGACCACAGTTCTAGTACTGCATTTTTAGGATGCTAGTTTTTTGTGACTTTTCCACCTAGCAAATTCTATTAGACCCACAGAAATGATTACATTTTTATTATCTTTCCACCTTTTTTTTTTACGTAAGAGTGAGCACGACCATTTTAAATTTGAATGTTCAGGGCTTTCGATGTCTGGTATCTCCAGTTATTTTAGCTGTGTATTTTAACAGTTAATTATGGTGATTAATGTCATAAACTGTTTTTATTTTCATATTATTTTAATTTATTAACGTACTAATAAAAACACTAGTTTGTAGCGCAATCACTTTTATTGTTTACTGAACTTTGAGTGTCAGTCACACACCTGATGAGAAGCGCCACGCCGAGCTGCAACTAATAAAATGGAAGTCTCGTACATACACAGAAAATATCTTGCTTCCGTGCTGAAAAATAAGGTCTTTCTTTTCAGCAAAACTAAATTTAAAACCAGAATCTAGGGCCTCATATATTGAGACAAATTATTTCAAGAGGGTTACCAACAGTTGTGTTTAGGGTTAGGGGTTGGTTAGGACAATATATCAGTTAGGCAATATATCAATGGCTGCCCACTGCTCTGGGTGTGTGTGTCCACAGTTTGCGGTGTGTGTCTGTTATACTCACTACTACTAACGTGTGTGCACTAACTTGGATGGGTATGCAGAGGACAAATTCCTCGTATGGGTTACCATACTTGGCCCTTCACGTCACTTTCACTTAAATTTAAATAATTAAACAACTAAATCATTCCTGAGAATAAAAAAATACAGAATTGATTAGTAAGCACTCTAAAATAGTATAAACTGCTAGTACATACAAAAAAACAACAGTCCTAGAAATGCAGTCCTTTGACCGTTGAACCAGTTAACATGGTCTAGAACCGCCACTAGCAAGAAATGTGCTGATTGCCAGTTATTGTCATAAAATAACCCCCGTCAGGATGATACTTATGCTATTGTGCTAGATAGAAAATATTTGCACTGCGTCTAAAACGGAATACTTCCCTAATATATAGTATGTGAAAAACAATATGACAAAAAAATAATGTCCGAATTCATTGTATTCAAAAAACGGTAGGTGAAAAGTACCCAGATGACCTACTACTTCCATCAAGATTCTGAAGTGCGCATTCGATGCACACTTTACTATCCCATGAGGCCACGGGAGAGGATTTATGAATGGCAGTGAAGCGATACAACTGACGCTGGTAAGTCATGTGAGAGACACTGCATTGACACGGGGCGTCGGCGTTAACGCTTCTCATTTACGCTGCATTCACATGGGGCGTCAGTATCAACGCTTGACGGAGGGTGTGTCTGAAGCTTGGTGCTGACGCGACCGTCATAGTGACAACAGCCAATCACATTACTTTCCGGTGTTGCATGAACACAATTGGCTAGTGACTGCTCTAGGGTATTTGCATAAGGCAGTCTGATTGGCTGACGCCTGTGTTGGCGCTTGAAAAGTTGAGAAATTTTCAACTTCTGCCGCGAGCAACGGAACCCACAATTCAGTTCGGCAACGCATGACGTCACCCATTCAAAGTAAATGAGAAGCGTTAACGCCGATGCCCCGTGTCAATGCAGCGTTACTTTGAATGGGTGATGTCACATGTTGCCAAACTAAACTGTGGGTTCCATCGCATCACTTCACTCACGTTTCTCGCGGCAGAAGTTGAAAATCTCTCAACTATTCAAGCGTCAATGCAGGCGCCAGCCAATCAGATCACCTTATGCAAATACCCTAGAGCAGTCGCTAGCCAGTTGCTGCTGTCACTATGAAGGTCGTGTCAGCACCAAGCTTCAGACACGCCCTCCATCAAGCGTTGACGCCGGAGCCCAGTGTGAATGCAGCGTAACAACATGGCGGCTGTAGTACATCAGAATTTCATTCATACTACCCATATTCATACTATGTAGAACATACTTTTTTTCAGTCACTAAGTTCAAATTCACACTCAGACAGCAGAAGCCAGGACCAGAACTATCTGTTTTATAATTGTGAGTATAAACTTTATTAAATGGTAAGTTATATTATGCTTTCTATAACATCATCTGGAAGCCCAAATAGACTGGCAATAAAACCACCATTAAAATGGCTCTTTTGTAATGTAGTAATGGGGCAGTAATGTTGCACAGGACTGCATTTGTAAGGCAAAACAGAAAAATAAGCAAAGTACTAGCGTGGGCCAGCTGTGTTTGTTGGGATGTCAGCATGTTAGTGGCAGCACATTCATCATTGTGCGACATAGCTTTAGCTCTGCTTTGTGTGTTTTGGTGAATTTGCATTCTAAATGTTTCATATTATCTTCACAAAGGCAGGTGCAGCGCTGGCTTGGTATAGGATTCGAACACCTAGTCTCACAACAAGCAGACGGACAAAAAAGACGTTGCCTAGTAGGCTATTCAGTGATTTATCTCTGTTGATTTGGCATCCAGAAACAGCGCGATAGTCATTGGCTTCTGATGTGAAGCGTGACAATCCCAATGACGCAAAATGGAAAGCAGAACTATACATACAAATATCCACATTGACAACATCAACAGATTTTTTTCTTTGTTTCAAGATAATGTTTGGGCTACTCTAAACAGACACTGACTTTCTCAATAAGCCATGAAAAGTCTTTTGTTATTTTGCAGTAGTTGCTCAGATTAATCGTGTAAAACATGCCAACGAAAAACTGAAAATATCAATGCTGCCATTATGCACTGCTTATTTATTTGTTTAAAACTTTGTACCTATGCACAGAATGAATACCAGAAAATGCAGAACTATAAAACTGTCATATATCACGATAAAGAAAAATACACATGGCATGTTTTGCAGTCAGAAAGCATTGGGTTGAGCTGATGTTTGGTCAGCAAAATCCACTATAGACTATTATCAGTGGAACTATGGTAATCGATAGATGATTTGTGTATCGACTAGGTATCCAGTTTCCATAGCTTTTATCCCTATGGCAACCAGTGGTTTTGTGGCAAAACTACCATCTCCTTTCACATGAGAATATTTCTGATGGCTTTTTAAGTACCTTCCTGACCATCACATGGTCCATTTTATAAGGCAGGTCATGGACCATGACCTAGATAACTGCCTGAGGAAAATAATCCCATCACAATGCATTAGTGCCTGACGAGCCCCTACTTAATAAAAGGAATGCGCAACCCTTCCCCCATTATCTTTCATTCTTTCATCCTCACCATGTCAATGAACAAATAGATGAACATCCCATGTCCTAGTTGAAAAGGTGAGATCAGATGAGGAAAAAGCATCTGAATGTTTCACACAAATGGAAATAGCAAGTCTAATGTGAAATCTGATGTTTGTTTTTCACCATTTAAAATTCTTACATTCCACATTTAAAAATAAATCATCGAAGATAACCTGGATTAGACATAGATAAAGAGTTTTACAAACAGATTTAAAAATCTAATGCTATACAGAAATGGAACTGGAAGTTAATTCTATAGACAGAGATATTTTTATTTGATTATTTATTAACTAATTTTATTAGTGTTTTTATTATTAAGTTATATTAATATGCTAACTTCCATTCCTCGGAGGTGGAAGAATTTAGTATTTCACACATAATGGATCATTCCTCTCAGGTTGCTTTTGAAGTGACACTCCCTTTGAGCTTTTGAGTAGCCCAATAAATTTCATTGCTGACTTCATCTTACCACACCCTTAGGCAAACCTGACAAAAGATAAAAGCCATCTGATCCAGGATCAACAAAATACTGATACAAAATATCACTTTGCCTGAAGGTTTTTGTCTTTAAGGTACAATGCCATTGATATGTTAAAAGAAATGAATACATTCTCAGAAATCATTGATAAAACTTACACTCTTAAAAGTGATGCCATAGAAGAACCAATTTGGTTCCCCAAAGAACCTTTCAGGGAAAGTTTTCTTAGTGTGAAGAATATTTTAATAATCTAAAGAACCTTTTTTCCTCTATAAAGAACATTTTGTGCAATGGAAAGTTTCCATGGATGTCAAAGGTTCTTCATGGAAGTAAACATGATCTCTTACATAACTTCATGAACTTCAGAAACAAATATTTCAAATGCTTTGAGATCAGTGGTGGATGTTTCAAATGATATAGAAGTTATTCATATTTACTTAAAGGGTTAGTTCACCCAAAAATGAAAATAATGTCATTTATTACTCACCCTCATGTCGTTCTACACCCGTAAGACCTTCGTTCGTCTTTGGAACACAAATTAAGATATTGTTGATGAAATCAGTGGCTCAGTGAGGCCTCCATTGAGAGCAAAGCCATTCAAACTCTCAAGGTCCATAAAGGTACTAAAAACATATTTGAAACAGTTCATGTGAGTTCAGTGGTTCTATATTAATATTATTAAGTGACAAGAATACTTTTTGTGCACCAAAAAACAAAATAACGACTTTTCAACAATATCTATATAGGCCGATTTCAAAACACTGCTTCATGAAGCTTCTGAGCTTTATGAATCTTTTGTTTCGATTTAGTGATTCGGATCTCCTATCAAACAGCTAAACTGCTGAAATCACGTGACTTTGGCGCTCCGAACCACTGATTCGATTCGTAAAGCTCTGAAGCAGTGTCTTGAAATCGGCCCATATAGATATTATTGAAAAGTCTTTATTTTGTTGTTTTTTTTGGCACACAAAAAGTATTCTTGTCGCTTTATAATATTAAGATAGAACCACTGAACTCACATGAACTGTTTCAAATATGTTTTTAGTACCTTTATGGACCTTGAGAGTTTGAATGGCTTTGCTCTCAATTGGCCTCGCTGAGTCATCGGATTTCATCAACAATATCTTAATTTGTGTTCGAAAGATGAATGAAGGTCTTACGGGTGTAGAACGACATGAGGGTGAGTAATTAATCACATTATTTTCATTTTTGGGTGAACTAACCCTTTAATACTAGTTCACTGATGCAGATTAAAATAGAGAAGCCAATTATGCCTCTCATAATAACAATGATGACAGTAAAGTGACAAGCAGATATGTAGTCACTATTGTTGAGTTAACATAAAAAGTACTTGTCTTCCCTCAAAGAAAAAAAGTTGAGAATAAAGTTTTTCTTTAATGAAATCACAAATTTGGAAGCTAATTAATCAGTATTCAGAAGATGACACCATTGCTGGCATATGCTGCGGTTGCTAATTGGTATTGACAGCCTAAAGCCTGTGCTCTTAGATCAGCTGAGCTAATCATCTCTGACAGCCATGAGGTGATTCTAGTGAGGAATCCTGCTCCTGAGGTGAAAGTTCACCGCTGAATCAATGGTCACCAGGACAGCAGTGGATGAAAACAGCATCTTTGTTGTTGTTTCTCTTATCAATGGCTCATCAGCCAGTGCATAAAGGTGTAAGATGAGTGAAAACAACCCACAACATAATCATGTGCCTTCATTTGATGAAGGTCGGAGAGTTTTCCCTTTCCTTAATAAGGAAGCCTCAATGCAGATTGTGATTAATTACACCCGATAATAAACATCACTGTGCTGTCCATAAATGACAAATCATCATATCCATAATTAATCTTTTAATTGACGTTGTTCTCCTGCTGGAACAGAAGTTCAGGCTAATAAAATTAAATTAGACAACAGGTAATATGCAGTCAGATTAGATGTTCTCAGATGACCCAGGACAGGGTAATCTAACCTCTTGGACACATGACTAGTTTAATGCCTGTCAGTAATACTGGTCTAAATATATAAAAAACAGAAATAAAGAAGAACATCTCCTCTAAAAGTCTAACACATGACTGGCCTTTAGAAATTAAAGGATAAATAATAGTTTGATCTCTCTTTACTGCTTTTAAGTGGAATTTTCCTATGACTTTTTAATGCAACAAAGTTTAATGAGAGAAAGTATTACTTAGTAGCCTGGTTTCACAGACAGGGATTAGATTTAGCCAGGAGCAGGCCTTAGTTAAATTAGGACATTTAAAGGTAGGATAGGCAATGTTTTATAACGATTTTTGTTATACTTGTTGAAACCCTCTTCACATCGCGATAGCAATCAATAACAGAAGTGGTCTAAATAATAAAACATGTACATATATCTTCTGTGGTAGTCTCAGGACCAAAAAATATTCGTCCAATCATTGCATTAGGACCAAAATTCCTACCTGCCTGTCAACATGTGTTTCCATACCTCCGCTCACCCTGCTTGCACAGACATCACATGTCATCAGCATGTTCCGTAAGGCTATGCAGAGTTTTAGACACACACGGTGCGTTCCAAACGGGATATATCGCCCTCCGAAGGGCACTTCGGAGTGCAAACAATCATGGCCGCCATATTGAAGGGTCGTTCCAAACCGAAGTGCTCAAAACGGGCCACTTCAAAGGGCCCTTCGGAATGAAGGATTTCGAAGGGTACAACTGATTGACACTTCGGGCCCCCATGATCCTTTGCACAGGGAAGTTGTTTGACGTCACAGATAGGTACAGGAGGTTAGGAGTTCGATTTTACCAACAACAAAAAAAAAAGTTCGATTTTACCTATAAATGTATATATAGTATTTTTCTATACTACTGCAATATTTATACGAGTTAGATTTGGTACATTATTATGGTCAAAATGACATTGCACTTCAACAAAAATACTTTACAGCTCCCTTTATCAGTCCATTCAAATGTTTCAAATACATAGACATAATATATTTAACGTAAAAGACTGGCAGTAGCTTATAATGTTACTACAGTAAATGAATGCGTATTAATACAAAGAGTAAACCAGGGGGGAAAAGACGAAGGCGCCTCCTTGATTGTCTCCTTAAGATGACGCTGAAGTGCGTTCTAAAAAAATAGTTTTTTGACCCCTACACCCTTCATCCCTTCGAAGTTCTCACTCCGGAGGGTAAACCCTTTGAAGGGATTAGGGCATAGGGATGAGCCCTTCCGAATGGAACGCAGGGTCAGTCACAGAGTGCCAAAAACAAACAGCAACCGCCTTTTACAGTTCCTCCTGAATCTAAACAATGAGCTTATGCTGCGTTCACACCATGTCGTAGCCGTAATTACAAGATGGCAACCCGTGACGGTATACCCGGAGCTGTTCACATCCTCAGACTCGGATTTTTGCGTTTCTATGTCAACATATCATTGCCGAAATGAATCTGCAGCAGTCAGATGGTACAAGTAAGAGCTTTGTAAGCTGTTTACTTTCATTATTATTGTAATGTTATGTGCTTTGAGACATGAGGTAATTTAACGGCGTCTCTCATCTCGTAGCGCTTTGCAGAGTCTGTGCATTTTTGTGTTTTGATGGAGGTGTGATTTTGGAGAGCTAAAGGGAGGGTGGGATCCAGAGCCGTTAAATAATAGGATTCATAGGCGTCACTGCCTCCCCATACCAGAGCCATTATGATTTTGTGGGAGCTATGAATAATAATAAAAATAAATGACATAATTCACATTTTCTCATTTTATTTGTCTTATCCTATCATTTTAATGAGTAGAATGACTAAATTCGGGCTTAATCATTTTTAAATGCTACACTAAAAAAAACAAAAAACCCATTCTCACCCAACTCGCGAATCATATCGCGGTACGCGAGAGGACTCTCTTTTCGTTCTGTTCCTGCTGTAGTTTAGGCTTATGCTAAATAGCAGGCTAACTAAACTAAATAGATATTTATTCATAGTTTTTTTTTTTTTTTTAAATAAACCCACAGCTAAAGGTGAGGGGGCTGATGCTCTTGAATCTACGCAACTCGGAAAAGAGTACATCTTCCTCTGCATTAAGCCCGGGACACACTGCACGATTTTTGGCTGTCCCAGACAAAAGATTGCCATCGTGAAACAATCGTGGCAATTTCTGTGATCGTGGCTCTTAATCGGTGGCCCTATGTCGTACAGTGAGAGAGGTTCAAAGACGGCCGTTTTCCTGGTCTTGCGACCAAAGATAGCCTACGATCATTTTCGGACAGTGTCAGAAATTCAGCATGATCATCGCACAGTGTATCTGCTGCTACGACCTATGTCTACTGACCAGCCAATAAAAATGTGATATGAAATCAACACGATGGTGCTAAAATTTAAAACTGCTTACCTCAAGCTCTTTTCCCTACTTCTTTCGCCGCTTCCTTTTTTTTCAACACACATAAAAACTACAACTGCCAAAGTGTGATTCAACATGTTTTTTTTGTTTACCACTTGCGCATGCTGATGACGTTTTATTCTTCTATAGAAACTTGAATCGTAGCCTACGAGTCAACAGGTGTCATCATCGTACAGTCAGTGTTGCCAAGTCCGCGGTTTTCCCGCGGAATTGGGCTACTTTTAAACTGTTGCTGCTTCATGTCCGCGAGTTGAATCGACCCCAAATAACGTGATATTTAGCCCCTGGAATGCGAATTTTACCAGGGGAGCCCCGCAAAAAACGCGAATTTTACCCCCCGGAACGTGATTTTTACCATGGGACCCCCCCTGAAATGCGATTGGGCTAGTTTTGGGCTAGTTTTGAGGAGCGATTGGGCGGGTTTTGTTCTGAAAACCTGGCAACCCTGCGTATAGTCTACATGCATGTCGTACCCAAGTTTAATAGATCCATGTTGCACAGTGTGATTTGTAATGATCTTATAGGTTTGCTAAAATCTTGCAGTGTATCCCAGGCTTTAGGTAGGCCTAAGATGTGTTTTTGACTCATTGTATAGCAGTCATTCATTATAAATTTGAAATGTAGAAAATATGATACATATAACTGTATGAAATGTAGAGTATATGTTAGATATATAGCCACCATAGACATTTAGATCCGACAGTAATATCCAGGGATGCAAGCAACTCAACTTTTTAAGAAATTTCACTGTTTTGAATGTAAATTATGGTATAATGTACATTTGATTCACGTAGCTCATAACTGAATGTGACGAGACAAGAAATGTTTTGCGTTGTCGACATGTCAGATATCAGTGACAAGAGTGAACGTGTGCATATTTTAAAACAAAATATTATTTGCGAATAGTTTAAATTGATTACTTCACTACTGTAGTAGAACTTATTTTACCGTACTTACTTTTATTTATTCCTTCACACCCCACAGCGCACTTGTGGCCCGTCTGCCGGTAGGTGCCCCCCAAGTGCAAATGTGAGACTCGGCCAATGGTGGGATCTCATGCTTTCAAAGCTAGCTTGCTAGCTTGCTACTCTCCGGAATTGCCTACCCTACCTTTAAGTGGCTTTTTTTTAAACGTGCCTTAGGAAAAAGAAAAAAAAAAAAAAAAACATTACTGGTTTGTATCTTGAGACAAACAATAGCTCTGACATATTGTCAGTACAAGTTGCTTTCAGTTTAGACAGCTCAAACATGCATTTTAGTCTGGGACTAGGCTTACGCCTCGTCTGTGAAACCGGGCACACAAGTGTAGTCCCATGTCATTTAATTCAGATTGATGCTGTAATTATTATATGGATTAAAATGTTTAATGCATTTTATTGTTTTTAAAGTAAAAAACTGGAATCTAACAAACAATACTTTTGGTCCCATTACACATTGGCCTCACAAAACTCTTCGTCTACCTGTCCTGAACTTGAATTGATGGTCTCCCTGACTTTATAGTACCTCCATTGATTGTGAAGGTGCTTGTCAGTGATGCATAAAATTAACACTGTGTTATAGGGCATGGATTTCTGTCAGGCCCTGACAAGATAACCCATTATTGGACGACGCTGCTAATTTGTTTTTGTTTATTCCGAAGTGTAATGTAACACTCCTTGAGCCTCAATGATAACTCTATTACCCGCAAATCCCAGGCAAAACCATTGACAGACACTAATCTTGGCCCTACTCCTAATTACATCAGGTTCTTGGGTCTTAATGAAGCGATCTTTACTCCATTTTAGCTGCTTAATGCTGCACACACCCCTGGCATCATTAGTTTAATTGCCTGCGTTTGCAGTGCAGGATTTTGACCTTTGTCCAGCCGAGTCAACTTTTTCTGCCTCCTTCTTTTTCCATTTTGTCTTTGTGGTTACTCTGAAAATGAATTGCTGATATTTGCTCTATAATACAGAGCAGCTGTTATTTTAAATTCAGGACCATCTGCTGATCCACTCAGTCTCATTATGTTTTAATATGAACATAATGAGATTGAAGGCTGTCTTGTGCTGTGTACATCTTGTCGATTAATGAACACTTGTTGCTCAATTTGCCTTTTGAGTGGACAACTCTTTAACACAATCCTTTGTCAGTAAACATGGGCTGATCAACAATTAAAGGGTTAGTTCACCCAAAAATGAAAATTCTGTCATTAATTACTCACCCTCATGTCATTCCAAACCGGTAAGACTTTCGTTCATCTTCAGAATACAAATGAAGATTTTGATGAAATCTGAGAGCTTTCTGTCCCTCCATAGACAGCTACACTACTACCACTTTGACGCTTCAAAAAGTTCATAGAGATCATAAAACTAGTATTGAGTGGTTTAGTCCAAATTTCTGAAGAGACTCGATCACTTTATATGATGAAAAGATTTAATTTAGGCTTATATTCACAAGTAAACATTCATCAACTCCACACATCAATTGTGGTAAACGGAAGCTCAAGCACGTTTGCTTCACGTGTGCGAGAACCAATGAGGTTCATTCTCGTGTGTTACGCAGCACTCTAAGCTGCCGCAAGAGGTTTGTTCCCGCGTGTCATTCAGGTTCGGTTGAGCTTCTGTTCATGTTCGCTGATCAATGTTTATATGCGAGTAAAAGCCTAAATTAAATTGTTGGACTAAACCGCTCAATTCATATGGATTAGTTTTACGATCTCTTTATGAACTTTTTTAAGCATCAAAGTTTCAATTGCATAGCTGTATGGAGGGACAGAAACCTCTCAGATTTCATCAAAAATATCTTAATTTGTGTTCCGAAGATGAATGAAGGTCTTACGGGTGTGGAACGACATGAGGGTGAGTAAATAATGACAGAATTTTCATTTTTTAGGGAAATAACCCTTTAAGTGACCTATCATTAGTATTCCAGTTCGTTTTTTCAGTTAAAGCCTGAATCTACTGTAATTTGCTTTAGATAAAAGCATCTGCCAAACATACGCAGTACTGTTCAAAAGTTTGGGGTCAGTAAGATTCTTTTAAAAGAAATATACAGTATCTCACAGAAGTGAGTACACCCCTCACATTTTTGTAAATATTTTATTATATCTTTTCATGTGACAACACTGAAGAAATGACACTTTGCTACAATGTAAAGTAGTGAGTGTACAGCTTGTATAACAGTGTAAATTTGCTGTCCCCTCAAAATAACTCAACACACAGCCATTAATGTCTAAACCGCTGGCCACAAAAGTGAGTACACCCCTAAGTGAAAATGTCCAAATTGGGCCCAAAGTGTCAATATTTTGTGTGGCCACCATTATTTTCCAGCACTGCCTTAACCCTCTTGGGCATGGAGTTCACCAGAGCTTCACAGGTTGCCACTGGAGTCCTCTTCCACTCCTCCATGACGACATCACGGAGCTGGTGGATGTTAGAGACCTTGCGCTCCACCACCTTCCGTTTGAGGATGCCCCACAGATGCTCGATAGGGTTTAGGTCTGGAGACATGCTTGGCCAGTCCATCACCTTTACCCTCAGCTTCTTTAACAAGGCAGTGGTCCTCTTGGAGGTGTGTTTGGGGTCGTTATCATGTTGGAATACCGCCCTGCGGCCCAGTCTCCGAAGGGAGGGGATCATGCTCTGCTCATTCATGGTTCCCTCAATAAACTGTAGCTCCCCAGTGCCGGCAGCACTCATGCAGCCCCAGACCATGACACTCCCACCACCATGCTTGACTGTAGGCAAGACACAATTATCTTTGTACTCCTCACCTGGTTGCCGCCACACACGCTTGACACCATCTGAACCAAATAAGTTTATCTTGGTCTCATCAGACCACAGGACATGGTTCCAGTAATCCATGTCCTTAGTCTGCTTGTCTTCAGCAAACTGTTTGCGGGCTTTCTTGTGTATCATCTTTAGAAAAGGCTTCCTTCTGGGACGACAGCCATGCAGACCAATTTGATGCAGTGTGCGGCGTATGGTCTGAGCATTGACAGACTGACCCCCCACCCCTTCAACCTCTGCGGCAATGCTGGCAGCACTCATACGTCTATTTCCCAAACACAACCTCTGGATATGACGCTGAGCACGTGCACTCAACTTCTTTGGTCGACCATGGCGAGGCCTGTTCTGAGTGGAACCTGTCCTGTTAAACCGCTGTATGGTCTTGGTCACCGTGCTGCAGCTCAGTTTCAGGGTCTTGACAATCTTCTTATAGCCTACGCCATCTTTATGTAGAGCAACAATTCTTTTTTTCAGATCCTCAGAGAGTTCTTTGCCATGAGGTGCCATGTTGAACTTCCAGTGACCAGTATGAGAGAGTGAGAGCGATAACACCAAATTTAACACACCTGCTCCCCATTCACACCCGAGACCTTGTAACACTAACGAGTCACATGACACCGGGGAGAGAAAATGGCTAATTGGGCCCAATTTGGACATTTTCACTTAGGGGTGTACTCACTTTTGTGGCCAGCGGTTTAGACATTAATGGCTGTGTGTTGAGTTATTTTGAGGGGACAGCAAATTTACACTGTTATACAAGCTGTACACTCACTACTTTACATTGTAGCAAAGTGTCATTTCTTCAGTGTTGTCACATGAAAAGATACAATAAAATATTTACAAAAATGTGAGGGGTGTACTCACTTCTGTGAGATACTGTATATATTTCAAATATCTGACATCGTTTTAAATTGTGTATTTATCAAAGAATCAAAAAGAAAAATGAATTAAGCAGCATAACTGTTTTCAACATTGATAAGAAATGTTTCTTGAGCAGCAAATCAGATCATATAAGAATGATTTCTGAAGGATCATGTGACACTGAAGACTGGAGCAATGATGCTGAAAATTCAGCTTTGCCATCACAGGAATAAATTACATTTTAAAATATAATTTTAATTGTTTAATTTAATTGTTATAATATTTCACAATATTACTGATTTTACTGTACTTTTCAAAAACATTAAATAATCATTAAACATTTAAGACCAATATTAAATATTAAACCAATATTAAACTTTTTTTCCAATGAGACTTTTATTTATTACAGCAGTTATGAAAACATTTTAGACCAAAAGAAAAACTCAACTGGACATTAAAGTGGAAAGCAGTACTTTATTTCTAATTATGCTACAAGTCAATGGCAAAACAAACAAACAAAACAAAACAAAAAATCTTTCACCAGTTTTTTTTCTTCTTTTTTAACCCCTGAGCACCACAATCCAGCTTTCCCATAATGCACTGGATTTATCCAAAGTGAATAAAAGGAAAATAAGCTTCATACACAGCGTATAATAGGATCTAAAATCTACCAGCATAGCATCGTTGACATAGCTAAACAAGGTAAACAACATGTTATTCTTTAAGCACATGAGTGAATCATTTTTTTAACCTTTATTAAAATGATAGTCTTTTTATGAACAAATGTTCCAACATCGTCATCAGTAAGCCTGTGAGCGTGGTTTTGTAAAAGCTTTGGTTATGGAATCGCTCTGATTCATGTTTTTGCTTCACAGTCAGCAAGCACTCCAGAGTTCGTCCAGGATTTGCTCTAGAAATAAGAGCAAAGTCTCTTCATACGCTGATCAAGAGGTAAATTACATCGAACAACAGGAATCAGACAATTGTGCATTGATTGTGCCCTCTGTAATTCCACATAAATATAGACTATATATTTCCATTAATCCTTGCACCTATACAACAACAAAATGATGGTCAGGTTTGCTCGTTTCATTAATCGTTAGTTGTGCTAGAAGTCTGGAAACTGCCATTACATTCTTAGATTGCCATTTGTGCACTGAGACTAACTGAATATACATCTTGCCCATTTTTTTGGAAAACATTTTGATCCAAGTGGATAAAATCAAGTTTTGCTGCAGCAGAATCAAATGAAACCTTTTCTCTGCTGCTTGAGATTAAAGTTAAGAATGACAATAGTGGTCGGAATTTATCAACCCAACAATATTGTCACATCTTTGGTATTTGTAAAAATAAGTCCTGTTCTGAGCATGTCTCCACATTCAAATAAAGAGAGTATGAAATAAAATAATGGATTTTTTTATTTTTATTTTAGTTAGTTTTGATTTAGATTAGGTTATATATTCTCTGAAAGCCACATTATGTTGTGAACAGAAATGACTCAAACACTGGCATTAATGGAACTGCTGCAAACCGTGAACTAAAACACTTAATTAATTAAACGCCAAAGGTTGCAGCTTAACTTAAGATATGATTCATAAGATGTATTACGGTGTATTTTTAGATCTAATTCAAACATCTATTGATACTGTAAAAAAGAACCTCGATCAGATCAATATTGGATTGATTTGAATAGTTGTATGCACAAAATAGAATCCTTCTGGTATTTTATTTCCCCCCTCGCATAAAAAAATGCCACTGACATAAATGAACAAGTAAAGCAAATGACGCTTTGTTGAGCCCTGTGTGGTCCAGCCTCTGGTTTTGCAGCACAAATCACGCAGGCAAAAGCGAATTTGGACCAGAAAGGCTATGATTAAAAACTGGCTGCTGTGATTATGTTGTTGGCACAGTCTATAACAAATGAGGTAGATGTGTGTTCATTATATATTCCCTTCTTTGGTAAAACAATACAAAATAGAAAGAAAAGGAAAAAAAAATCCAGTGATTTGTTGAAAAAACATCAATTTTCAAGTGGCTTCACAATAAAAATAATAGAAATGAAATAAATGAGGTATATCTTGTTTTCATAATCTATTATCTGTGTACAGGTTTGCAGGATTTGTGAGGTATTAGGCTGTACTATGACTTTTTTTTTCTTTAAATAAAAGTGATGTTGCTGAAAGCACTGAAACAGCCCAAGATTAAACATGAAAGGAAGAGAATAAAAGTAATAATAAATACAACTTGAAATTGCCTACTGAATTCTAAAAAAAAATGACACAATAAAATCCTCCCATTTCCTTTTAAACAGAAAAGAGGCGAAAAAGAAATAGAGAAAAGAGTGTGAGCAAAAAAAGAAAAAAGAGATAGAGAACGGAATAAAGGACGAGAGGTGAACTCTCAAATGCAAGTGCATTGTTGAAAACTTGATGAAAATTGGATTCTATTCACAACAGAGATCCCACCTCATGAACTGATGCCTAAGATGAGCCACATTCAGCCTGTTCACGGCACATAATCTTCTTCTCAAGAGCCTCTCTTTTCTGGTTTAAGTACTCAACCATTTTTTTTATGATCAACGTTCAGCTCACAGTCACACGTCACAAAATCATTTGACCCCCGACTTCTAAAACCTGTATTAACCAGTGTGACCCATTTTTCCGTCTACTAAACCATTTAATGAACACTTAAAACTCTTTGCTATAAAACACAAGCTGAGGTGGTGGAAAATCATTAAACATTGTCGACAAGTGTTCCCCAAATAACTCACTAATCAATGGAATATATCTCGCCACGGCCGCAGGCCAAAACCCATCATGAGAGAATATAGTAGACATAAGCCTGTCTGCTTTCTTCAATATCAAGCTATACATGGCTGATCTTGCACATATGGCAAATATTTATGATTCTCTCAGTCTTTTAAAGATTGTGTAGATAAATAAAATGATGTTTTTTCTTTCCTAACATAAATTTAAGCAGTGATACAGTAAATAACTTTTCTCCCTGACTTTTTGTACCCAAGTTAAATGTGGTGTGCTTTGCTTAAAATCTAGATATTAATATTTCAGCTTGATTTAATTCATTATAGTGACTTTCCATTGCATTTTTCTGATAGTTTGCATTGGCATCAGATATGTGTGATGGTGGTGATAAAACTGCATTAATCTAATATGTTGCTCTTATTCTCTTTGGTAATAGCTGATAGTAGCTCTTGCTGTTTAATTCAAGAATGCAACAAGTAAAGATGAAGAGGATGGACTCCTGTGCCAAAAATTAAGAATCTGTGTAGGAAAGTGAAGAATCTTGCTTTGATGCAACACTCAAGCAGGCCAGCGCTCTGTCTGAGGAATATCCTGTCCTCTCTAGCGTCACACCGCTCCTTGTGTTCATGGCATTGTCACGCAATACGTTTTAGTCGCTCCACAATGAATAACACGTCCTCAGAAGAACAAAATTACAAGCTGCAACTTGCTGCATATGTAAATGTAACACACTTCAAATGTGCGGCTTTCAGCTGTAGGTGCTCAGCCATCATTTTCAATGGAAGTTTTTTTGGTGATGGATACTCCTTGTCCTGATTGCAGGGGGAGGGTTAGAAAAACAGTAAAAAGTGTACATTGTACATTGAAGGAGACAGAAAAAACTGGTCCAACAGTATGACCTAAAGACCCTGCCTTATCTGACGTCGGGGGAGAGTTGAGTGAGAGAGGTGTTGTGGGCCAGGGTGAAGGCTTAAGGGGAGGTGGCTGGTCCGTGTGAGGAGGCGGTGGAGGAGGAAGAGGAGGACGGCTGCATCTGGGTGTTGAGCCCTGGGCTGCTGCTCTTTCCCTGAGAGCTGTGTTGGTGATGGACTCGTTGACTGCCTGGCATGAAACCAATGGCTGGCTTACGGGCAAACAAGACCCCTGGAGTCAGCAGACAAATATTTAGTTCAAGTTAGTCTGAAGTTAGATTCAAGGCATATAAACACCAAAACTACCCTTACATAACACAACAATAAATACATTTAAAAAAAAATATTATTATGTGATAAATATTATAAATTATTTTTATTACCAATATTTTCATGCAATAATAGGAACTAGATGTATAACATAGTCCAAAGAAGGGTCGATCATTATAATAAAAACATCTGACAACACCCCCTTCCTAAAGCCATTTATATATTTTTGTGGTATTTTTTTCATTAGCACAATACTATATATGTATATTGATGAAGTATCTAATTTTTTGTTAAAATCCATACGAGAAAATATGCAGATGCTCACTAAAGAAAAGCTAAGGTTCCCATTCAGTCGGTCACGTTCGACGTACGTCGGACAGACCAACGAACAGGAATCTTGCTAGAGAGGCCAATCTACTTCGAGTGTAACTACAACGAGCCAATGCACATTGGCATGCAATCATATGCATCAGCTGCTCGCCTCGCAGTGCGGGTATAAATGAGCAGCAGGTGCGTTGCATCTTCAGCTTTTCGCTTCGGAGCCGAACCTTATGGTGTCTACGGAGTGTGTAATACTAGACGAGCCTTGGAAACTGCTCTTTGTTGGTGCAGGCGGACAGCACTGCAGCGGGGTCGGTCTCTCTCTTTTTTTTTTCTCTTTTGTTTTGTTGCCTTTCATTGTGCAGCATTTCCAGAAGAGCCGTTCTCACGGCTGGTAAACGGTGCGCTGTTGAGCGCTGAAAGGCTGTTTTGACAGCTGGTAAGAGAGCGGCTTCAAAGAGAGACTGCACACGACAGGCTGCACTTTCCCTGTCTGTGCTGCAGCGGCCATTCCCCTGCGTGCTTCGGCACTTAAAAGAGTTCAGTCCCTAAAAGAGCTTACACAAGTAGATTCGCGTCTTTTTAAAGATGTCGTTCTACTTGTGTGTTTCTGGATGCGGTCGTTATCTGTCACCGCGGGATGGTCACCAACGCTGTATCACGTGCCTGGGCTTAAAGCACGCTGAGGCGGCGTTTGTGGACGAGTCATGTACCCATTGTGGGAAGATGACCGTCTCGGAGTTGCGATCTAGACTCCAGTTCCTGCAAAGGGGCGGAGTCCCGGTGCCGCTGCCTCGTTCCAATCCTCCTCAGAGGGTTGCTTTGGGCAGCGGTGCTGGTGATCTGAGGATCACGGTGAGCGCGCTTCCTTCAGGGGGAAAAACCCCCTAGGAACCCTCATCCCTCCTGCACTCCGCAGCCAGTAGAGCTGCCGGGGGAACGTGGTGGACCACCCCAGAGGTGTGTACCATCCGTATCCTTTGGAGCTCCCCAAGATGATAGAATGTCGATCGCTGCATCGGAGGGTGAGCCTGATATTTCGGGGGATGATGATTCGGCGCAGCTGCCTCCTTCGGGGGTGACAACTGTGCCTGATTCGGACCCGGAAATGATGGCTATGCTTTCCCGGGCCGCCAACAGGGTTGGGCTCGTGTGGAATCCTCCACCGTGTCCCGAACCCTTGAGGTTGGATGATTGGTTTCTCGGGGTGGCCAGGGCTGGTTCTCAGCCCCCCACCCCAGTTCCTTTCTTCCCGGAGGTGCATGAAGAGCTCACTGGCACGTGGACGGCACCTTTTACTGCCCGAAACCGTGTCGGTGGGTCCTCCTCCCTCACCACCCTTGATGGCGGGGCGGCTAAGGGTTATACGCGCATACCCCCTGTGCCCTAACTCCACTTGGCGGGGGGAGCCGTCTCTCCCTTCCCGGGCCTGTAAGTACTCGTCGGATCTTACCGGCAAGGCTTATCAGGCCTGTGGGGAAGCCGCCTCTGCCCTGCACGCTATGGCGTTGCTGCAGGTCCATCAGGCCAAGGCACTGAAGGACCTGCACGAGGGTGGTCATGATCCACAAGTTCTCCAGGAACTTCGTGCCGTGACTGACCTCGCGCTTCGTGCGACGAAGGTTACGGCGCAGTCAGTGGGTCGTGCGATGTCCACATTAGTGGTCCAGGAGCGCCATCTCTGGCTGTGTCTCGCGGACATGAGGGATACCGACAAAGTCAGGTTCCTTAATTCCCCCGTGTCCCAGACCAGCCTCTTCGGTGACGCGGTCGAGAACTTCGCCCAGCAGTTCTCGGCTGTACAGAAGCAGTCTGAGGCCATCAGCCATATCCTGCCGAGGCGGTCTGCTGCTGCACCTCCACCGCCCGCAGCACCTCAGGCTGCTCGTCGCCGAGGGCGCCCCCCCGCGCCCCAGCAGCAGCCTTCATCTGAGCGGCGCCGTGGAGCCGGTCGCGGTCAGGGTGCCCAGCCCGTCCAGCCCGCCCCCAAGAGGAAGGGTGGCAAGGCCAAATCCAAGAGGCCCTAGGACGGGCGACCCGGAGATGGATGGGACTGCTCTTTGGGAGATGGTGACCGCACCACTCCTTCCCCCGGAGGAGGGCCGGGTGGAGAATCTTTTGTTACCTTTTGTTTCTGTTCCGCCGCTGGCCCTACAGCCAGCGGTACCCAAATTCTCAACAAAAGAGCAATTTCCTTCATCTCCGGGTCCGAAGAGGGCTTGGAGAGCAGTGGGAGGGCAAGAACCTCACCACTCTCATCCCCCTCTTCTGTCGCCAGCGGACAGCAGCGAGCAGCGGGCAACCAAAGCCTCGACTGCTCCCTCTGTCCATCCGTGGAACCAGGTAAGTGTTGCACACCACACTGTGACGCCGCTTCGGGCCGCCTCGCAAAGAGAGCCCCCCGGGCAGCGTCTCTGTGTTCCACCTCGCTGCCCCACTGCGGGTACGCCTGCGGTCCCTTTGGTCCCGCTTGTACGGTCTCTGGGAGCCTGGTTAGCGCTCCCCAGTCCGTCTCGCTGGCTCATTCGGACCGTCAGGCTCGGCTATGCGATTCAGTTCGCCCGGCGTCCCCTCAAGTTCAGGGGCGTCCACTTCACTGTAGTGAAAGCTGTCGATGCCCCTGTCTTGCGTGCGGAGATCGCGGTCCTACTGGCGAAGGACGCGATAGAGCCGGTCCCTCCAGCCGATATGAGGTCAGAGTTCTACAGTCCCTACTTCATTGTACCCAAAAAGAGCGGTGGGTTACGGCCGATCCTGGACCTGCGAGTTTTGAATCGGAGCCTTCACAAGCTACCGTTCAAAATGCTCACGCAGAAGCGCATTTTCGAGTGCATCCGTCCCCAGGATTGGTTTGCAGCGATCGACCTGAAGAACGCGTACTTTCATGTCTCGATTCTTCCGCGACACAGGCCATTCCTGCGTTTTTGCGTTCGAAGGTCGAGCATATCAGTACAGAGTCCTACCCTTCGGGCTGGCCCTGTCTCCCCGCGTCTTCACGAAAGTCGTGGAGGGAGCCCTTGTTCCCATGAGAGAACAGGGTGTTCGCATCCTCAACTATCTCGACGACTGGCTCATTCTAGCTCAGTCGCGGGATCAGTTGTGCGATCACAGGGATCTGGTGCTCAGTCACCTCAGCCAGTTGGGTCTTCAGGTCAACTGGGAAAAGAGCAAACTCTCCCCTGTGCAGAGGATCTCTTTTCTTGGTATGGAGTTGGATTCGGTCGAACAGATAGCACGCCTCACAGAGGAACGTGCTCAGTCGGTGTTGAACTGCCTGAATATGTTCAACGGCAGGACAGCGGTTCCACTGAAATTCTTTCAGAGGCTCCTGGGGCATATGGCGGCCGCAGCGGCAGTAACCCCGCTCGGTCTGCTTCATATGAGACCGCTTCAACACTGGCTTCACGGCCGAGTCCCGAGATGGGCGTGGCAACGCGGCACGTTCCGGGTGGCAATCACTCAGGAGTGCCGCCAAGCCTTCAGCCCGTGGTCGGACCCCTTGTTTCTTCGGGCAGGAGTGCCCCTGGAGCAGGTGTCCCGGCATGCTGTGGTATTCACAGATGCCTCTGCCACCGGCTGGGGTGCCACATACAACGGGCATGCAGTGTCAGGGGTGTGGACGGGCCCCCATCTGCATTGGCACATCAACTGCCTCGAGTTGCTGGCAGTACGCCTTGCTCTGAGCCGCCTCAAAGGGCCGCTACGGGGCAAGCATGTACTGGTCCGTACGGACAACACTGCGACCGTTGCATACATCAACCGTCAAGGTGGTCTACGCTCCCGTCGCATGTCGCAACTCGCCCGCCATCTCCTCCTCTGGAGTCAGAAGCATCTGAGGTCGCTTCGTGCCATTCATGTCCCCGGTGTGCTCAACCGTGTGGCCGACGAGCTATCACGAGCTGCGCTGCCAGGAGAGTGGCGACTCCACCCCCAGGTGGTCCACCTGATCTGGAGAGAGTTCGGAGAGGCTCAGGTAGACCTGTTTGCCTCACCAGAAACCTCCCACTGCCAGTTGTTTTTCTCCCTGTCCGAGGGAACACTCGGGACAGATGCACTGGCACACAGCTGGCCCCGGGGCCTTCGCAAATATGCGTTTCCCCCAGTGAGCCTACTTGCACAGACCCTGTGCGAAGTCAGGGATGGTGAGGAGCAGGTCCTGCTAGTTGCGCCCTATTGGCCCAACCGGACCTGGTTCCCAGAACTCTCACTCCTCGCGACAGCCCCTCCCTGGCCTATTCCTCTGAGGAAGGACCTTCTTTCTCAGAGACGGGGCACTCTGTGGCACCCGCGTCCAGACCTCTGGAAACTCCATGTCTGGTCCCTGGACGGGACGCGGAGGTTCTAGGTGACTTACCCCCCGAGGTACTTAACACCATCACTTCGGCACGTGCACCGTCTACGAGACGTGCTTACGCCTTGAAGTGGAACCTGTTCGTCGAGTGGTGCTCTTCTTGCCGAGAAGACCCCCGAAGATGCTCGATCAGAGTCGTGCTTTCCTTCTTGCAGCAAGGGCTGTCCCCCTCCACCCTCAAAGTCCATACTGCTGCTATCTCCGCATACCACGACCACATAGATGGCAGGTCTGTTGGTCAGCACGACCTGGTCGTCAGGTTCCTTAGGGGGGCGAGACGGTTAAATCCTCCTCGTCCCCCCTCCATACCCTCTTGGGACCTTGATCTGGTGCTAAGAGCACTTCAGATTGCTCCCTTTGAGCCCTTGCAATCAGCAGACTTAAAGATTCTGTCTATGAAGACTTTGCTGCTGGTTGCGTTGGCCTCCATCAAGAGGGTAGGGGACCTGCAGTCTTTTTCGGTCGACGAATCGTGCCTAGAGTTCAGGCCGGGTGACGGCCACGTGGTACTGAGACCCCGGCCTGGCTATGTGCCCAAGGTTCCTACCACTCCCTTCAGGGACCAGGTAGTGAGCCTGCAAGCGCTGCCCTCGGAGGAGGCAGACCCAGCCCTGGCTTTGCTCTGTCCAGTTCGCGCCTTGCGACTGTACATAGACAGAACTCAAAGCTTCAGGACCTCAGACCAGCTCTTTGTCTGTTACGGAGGCCAGCAGAAAGGGAAGGCTGTCTCCAAGCAGAGGATGGCCCACTGGATAGTGGATGCCATCGCCCTGGCTTACCAAGCTCAGGGCGTGCCCTGCCCGCTCAGGTTGCATGCTCACTCCACGAGAGGTGTCGCATCCTCCTGGGCGCTGGCTCGTGGCGCCTCGCTGAAAGACATTTGTAGAGCTGCGGGCTGGGCGGCACCTAACACGTTCGCTAGATTCTATAGCCTTCGTGTCGAGCCGGTCTCCTCCCGTGTTCTCACCTCAGGTCAGAGGCACGGAGAGGCCCCGGCTTAGTGTCGGCTTGCTACACGCGCTTCTTCTCCAGAGAGTCCCTACAAGGCAGACCCTGTTGAGTCCTCCGATCTCCCTTCGGCAGCCGACGTGGCGGAGCGTCTGGCGCCAGGCCTATACTCCGTTGCATCCTTGAGAACCGGATTTAGGCTGGGTTCCATATGTGTGACCCTACGGGGATCCCATATGGTTGGTTCCACGGTTGCTCCTAAACGAAGCCTGTGTCTTCCCTCTGGGAGAACCCACCTCTCATCGAGTTGGAGTCACCCCAGTACTTCCATATGTAGTACAGCCCTACAGGGTTAGTCCATATGTACTTCTCCACATAACTCCTTTGGGGAAGGATGTGGCTTCCGCAGCGTTCCTTTCCCAACGAAAGGGTACGCTTTCCCAGCGTTATCCAATAGTCTCACTGAGTGGGTTTTGGGGAACAGCAGTGATCGACACTCTCTGTGTTAGCCCTGTCCCACCGTCCTTAGGCAAGGGGGTTCAGGTGGCTTACTACAGAGCGCTGGAAGGGGGCAGCTCCTGTGGCGCTTTGGTAGGGATTCCTATTCGTCGGTCTGTCCGACGTACGTCGAACGTGACCGACTGAATGGGAACGTCTCGGTTACAAAGGTAACCCTCGTTCCCTGAAGGAGGGAACGGAGACGTACGTCCCGTCGCCACAATCCCTGTACCCCGCTGATGCTGCCGCCTATCTGGTTCGGCTCCTCAGCGAAAACCTGAAGATGCAACGCACCTGCTACTCATTTATACCCGCACTGCGAGGCGAGCAGCTGATGCATATGATTGCATGCCAATGTGCATTGGCTCGTTGTAGTTACACTCGAAGTAGATTGGCCTCTCTAGCGAGATTCCTATTCGTCGGTCTGTCCGACGTACGTCTCTGTTCCCTCCTTCAGGGAACGAGGGTTACCTTTGTAACCGAGACGATATTAAAAAGAGATGAGGACAATTAATTCAACATCTTATTTAAATAAATTACATGATATGCTACATGAATTTATGCTAAATTAATCAAATTAAAGGATTAGTTCACTTCAGAATTAAAATTTCCTGAAAATTTACTCACCCTCATGTCATCCAAGATGTTCATGTCTTTCTTTCTTCAGTCGAAAAAAAAATGAAGGTTTTTGAGGACAACATTCCAGGATTTTTCTTCATATAGTGGACTTCAGTGGGGTACACCAGGTGGAAGGTCCAAATTGCAGTTTCTCTTCAGCTTCAATGGGCTCTGCACGATCCCAGACGAGGAATAAGGGTCTTATCTAGCGTAAATGATCGTTCATTTACTAAAAAAAATAAAAAATAATATACTTTTTAACCACAAATGCTTGTCTTGCACTGCTCTGCGATCCTCCACGCGTTACGTAATCACATTAGAAAGGTCACGCGTGACGCAGTTGGAAGTACCGCAGTAGGGCGAAAAACTCGTTGTTTTAACTTTTTTTGTAAAGGGCGTTTGGCTTAGCCTTTGCACTTTCACTTAGTAGACACTGGATCTGTACTTTCACCTACGTCACGCGAGACCTTTCTAATGTGATTACGTCATGCGTGGCGGATCGCAGAGCAGTGAAAGACGAGCATTTGTAGTTAAAGTATATAAATTTTTTAAGAAAATGACCGATTGTTTCGCTAGATAAGACCCTTATTCCTCATCTGGAATCGTGTAGAGCCCTTTGAAGCTGCACTGAAACTGCAATTTGGACCTTGTACCCCACTGAAGTCCACTATATGGAGAAAAATCCTGGAATGTTTTCCTCAAAAACCTTAATTTCTTTTTGACTGAAGAAAGAAAGACATAAACATCTTGGATGACATGGGGGGAAATTTTAATTCAGTAGTGAACTTATCCTTTAATCACTTAATTACATATATCAACATTTTCTGAGAATATCTGCCCAAACGAAGATAATTTCAAATATTATTATGGCAGGCAAGTAAATTATGGAATAGACATTATAAAAAGTGGCTTTAGAAGCCAATAGATTTATTTTCATGCCTTTGAACTTGTCACTGGCATTCCGTTTTGTAACTGAGTTTGTTCGAAGTAGACTTGCGTGCTGTTCACACAGGCCTATGTAAACATCACAAGTTTGTATGTACTATTAGAACAGGATTTTTAAAAATAAAATATAATTTTTTACATGTTAAAATTCTTTAAAAATGTCTCGAGACCCCCACAATTCATTTCTGTTCATTAGCGCACATCTAGCTCTTTTTAAACACAAGGACACATCCTGTGCGAACAGCCCCATTATTATTCTGCGCTACTGCTCTCAGTGTGATTTGGCGAGGACATGAATAAATTCACAATTTTTATTAATTGTGCTAGACGAATGCATAAAATTTTTAGCCCTAGAAAAATCTTTAAGCTGTATGTTCAAGGGCTGTACATCTTTGCAGGGAACAAACCTTCAATGAAAAAAACGCCCCTTCAACTTGATCTCCTAAACTGTTCCCAGCAAGCTTATGAGCCATCTTCTAGTAATTACTGTCTCTCGCACATCAGGCACAAGCACTGTATCTAGCTAAGGCGGAGGGCCTTTCTCTCGGGCACGAAAGACAATAAGCTCCATCGACCTCCTGGCGCCCAGGCCCAATTTTAAGATATTTAACTTTTTTAACTCTATTGGACTTGCCACTTCATTACGATGGATTTTATAGCAAAGACATCAAATTGTGTGGAGGACTAAGCGAGGGGGTGCTGCTATAACTTATTGAATTTCCTGCCTGCAATTACATCAGCAAACGGCGCTCTATTTACCTGTGTAGACAACCCCATTTATTTCTATTGACATGTTGATGCTGCTAATGCCGTTGGTAGACAGGTTCAATGCAGTCTCTTGTCTATCATCTGTCAAGAGAGGAGCCAGAGAGCGAGGAAGAGAAAAACTCAATATGAGCATTTATAAAAGGAACACAAGAAGCAAGAGAAGCGTGCCACCAACTATCGGTGATAACTCATGAGTGACAGGATAAGGAGGGGTTTATTAAAAGAGTTTAAGGGGGGGAGGGAGGTGATAACTGTCAAAAAGATGGGGCTTTGACTTCTCTAGATAGGGAACTGCAAAGAGTGTCTGTGCCATAAACATTTCTTCACTGCATTCAAACTGGTAACATTGCAAAGTATTCAACAGAAATACATTAAAGAGATAGTTCACCCAAAAATGAAAATTCTGTCATCATTTACTCACCTTCATGTCATTCCAAACCCATAAGACTTTCGTTTGTCTTCAAAGCACAAATGAAAATATTTTTAATGAAATCTGAGAGATCTGAGGAAGTATATTCACCCAAAACTCTCTACGCTTCAAAACATTCATAAAGAGATTGTAAAATAAATCCCTATGAATCGAGCGCAAATCCTCTTTTGCCGTTAAAAAATACTGTCGGGATTTACTAAAGACACGCAGTGCAAAATTAGTGCTGAAAAGGCGTGGACTGAGTTGTTTTTGCGGCTGATCTTATTGCATATGCATTTATAGGAGTTTCCCTTTCAGACGCAAAATTTATGGGAGGAGAGGATTTAAATGAATCACGCAACGCGGTTTACTAATGTTTGCGCTCGTCAATTTACTGGTATTTGTGCCATTATTTAATGCCCAAAAAAAGCATGTCTTAACCCATTTTGCGACATGGCTGCAATTGTTGCTGCTAGGAGGAGACACCGCAGAGAACAGAGAGCGCGTGGTAGAAGGTAGAAAATATTTTTCCACTCATATTCATTTCTTTGGAATGCCAGAGGAAGACGTTATCCGAACATATCGTTTGCCAAGCCATGTTGGCCTATATATATATATATATAGGCCAACATGGCTTGGCAAACAATATTATATATGTGTACGTTTGTCAGATTACATGTAACAAGTTGCGCCTGTGTCGATCTGCACCTGATGAGCATCAGCTCTGCTTATTTGCGACCCAACGCTAATTTGCACTGCTCTTGTTAGATTGCGTTGGTCATTATGTAAATGATTTGACTGCGTCTGTGTTCTTTAATTTGCACGTCAGCAGTAGATCACACGCAAAACTTGCCACTCCCATCGGCGCATTTGTGGAATTGCGCCCTCACGCTAATTTGCCCCGTTTAGTAAATCTGGCCCTAAATCACTCGATTCATATGGATTTATTTTATGATCTCTTTACAAACGTTTTGAAGCATCCGAGTTTAGAGCGAATAGATTTTCAATGGAGGGACAGAAATCTCAGATTTCATTAAAAATGTCTTTATCTGTGTTCTGAATTTGAACAAAAGTCTTATCGGTTTGGAACAACATGAAGGTGAGTAATTGATGACAGAATTTTCATTTTTGTGTTTTGAGTAGCAGACCATTAGATTCATTTTTTGAGTCAAAAAGGGACAAATCACACATAGGGATTCATATTTCCAAGAAGTTAGCAACTGTAAGGACTTTCATTTTTTACTCTGTCATTACTCTGGATACTTATGTGCAGGTTAAACAAAATAACATTTAATATAATCTTTAAATTGCAGAGTATTTCTGTGTGAAAGTCCTGCTCAGCATTATGGAATTATGTTACACTGTCCCACCATATAAAGAGGCTCTTGGTTTTATGGGTGGTATAAGAGTAACAGTCACGTAGAAGACAACAAAACATTACTCATGACCAGCCTGCAATCATGGCACACGCTCTGTCATTAAGTGATGAAGGTGCACTGAAATCATTAACATTAGACAAACAGCCCGACAGAAATCACTTTTCATCATCAGTAAAGATTCACTATTCATTCACACCTAATTAAATAGATGTTTTATTTTTTTGAGAATGTCTTTTAAACCTGACCCTTATCTTAGTGTCATAAATAAATAAATACATAAATAAATGAATGAATGAATAAAATAAAAATATGTCATTCATAAATTATTCATCAATAAAATGTTTGGTGAGGGAAAAATGGAAGGCTAATCTTTTGTCATGTTATCTCTGGCAGTCAAACCCGAGGGCTTTCCAAGCTGCTGTTGGTTATTTGTGATCCTTACTCAACCTAGAGTAAATAAATTCCTCTGCCCTAATCTGCATTATTTGACCCATAATGCCCTCTCTCATCACTACTGACTCAGTCCAAAGGATTTTATGGGTCACTCTAGAGAAACACATGCCATTTAAATTATATTTACACACAAGTTTGCACCTTACAAAGTTTTAGAGTTTTGTTTTCACTTTTTCTGACACTAAATTAAAATAAAGTGATTTTTGTGAAAACATATACTGGACAAAAATATATGAGAACCATCTTTGCATTGCTTGCACCCACCTCTGTTGTTCAGTTTGATGTTCATGGGTAGCTGGGTTGCCATGGCAAAGAGATTCTGCTGCAATGCATGCTGCATTATCCTCTGCTGCTCCTCTGCCATGAGCATCACTTTCTTCTCCGGTGGCTCTCCAGACTCCAGCTTTTCACGCAGCTGCTCCAACGCGGCTGCCTGCACAGCTGCTGCAGCTGCAGCCTGAGCCGCTGCGGCCTGGGCTGCACTGTGGTGGCTGGCCAAAGACACAGGGATGCCCACCCTGTTAGTCAGGCAGCTGGACATCATAGAGTCCTCTGTGGGGCAAGAAAGCATCATAAAGTCTGTGATTTTCAGGTGGCAGAACACTTTAACAACAAACAAAAAATAGTGGACCACCTAAAGTACCAACTCCTTAAAACAATTACCATTATTTCACAGGTAGATGTTACCCTGCTAAGGCACTACTGCCTGCAGCACCTCCACCGGTGCCTATAGGTCAATAGTTAAGTAGTGTAGTTCATAACATATATCTTGAAATAGCCTCACTTTTGCGATGCATAATTTTGCCAGGCTGCTGTTTAACATTTATTTTGTTTAAATTGACTGCTACTTTGAGCTGATGTAAATATGAGCTGACTTTTCACTATCAAAGAAGTTAGACTGTTAAGTAAACACTTTATCACAAATGAACGTAACAATCTTTAAATCATGATTAATTCGTTGTCATGAGTTCATGAATTAGTTAATTCATTTAATGTTGGAGCTTTTTGTGATATTACTTCTACTACTATTGAAAAGTTTAGGGTCAGTATGTTTTTTAATGTTTTTGAAAAAAGTCTCTTATACTCCACAAGGCTGTATTTATTTGATAAAAATACAGTAAAAATTGTATTATTGTGAAATCTTATTAGAATTTAAAATAACTGTTTTAAAATGTAATTTTTTTTTGTGATGGCAAAGCTGAATTGTCAGCATCATTACTCCAGTCTTCAGTGTCACATGATCCTTCAGAAATCATTCTAATATGCTGAATTGCTGCTCAAGAAACATTTCTTATTATTATTAATGTTGAAAACAGAAACATTTTTTTTTTCCAGGATTCTTTGTTGAATAGAAAGTTCAAAAGAACAGCATTTATTTGAAACAGAAATCTTTTTTATCATTATATATGTCTTTACTATCACTTTTGATCAATTTAAATTGTCCTTGCTGCAGGGATGCAAATAGGTAAGGGGGGAAAAAGGTGAGAACACTGCGTGGGGCAGGGGCATGCTCCGCACAGAATTTAAAAAAAAATATTTGCTTTACATGCTCATTTGTAGTTACTTTAAGGGATTTTTTAAATTTATTTTGTATTACCTTGTATGTAATTTTTCACAAAAAAAAAATTAACATATTGTTGCAACATTTTACCAAATTCAACATTTGGTCAAAATCCTCATGTTATAAAAGATGAAGTGCTATGCACGCTATTTAAGACGGTATTGGCTGATTAGACAGCAATATTGAGCTAAACTGCAAACTGTTTGCCCTCTCTCTCTCTTCACCGTTCCCACATCTCAGACTCAAATACATAAAATATTACCCCCCCCCCCCAATGTTGCTGAATAAAAGCATAAATAAAAAATACAAAAAATCTTACTGACAGCAAATTTTTGAATGTTTTAAATGGTAGTGTATTTTATTCTATTTATTTTATTTATCAGATATTAATTTTGATACTATTAACCTGATTCTTTAAATTTTATACAGTAAAACAGTTTTGAAAATGAAAAGGAAGTTGCTATTAAACACATTAAGATTTAGAAATAACATCCCTACAGGGAAGTATGAGTATGACACAAGTCATGCAGTAAGCACTGAGATCTATTTAAGGCTGCTTTGTAAACACTATAAATATTGTCAGATTCGTAAGGGTCTTTGATCCTTAAAGAGTTGCGTGACTTGTCCTTTTCCATATAGGCACATTACTGAATCATGAAGCAGCCCATGTCTCTTTGTGTTTCATTGCTCCTGCTGGTTTGATGAGGAAACTGGCAGAGTGGGCAAGCGGAAGTCCTGCAAGCTGTTTCCTGTCTGCTCTGATGACCATTCAGACCACAGCGTGGAATAAGCGTGAGTAAGAAGTGGCACTGTTATTGTGTAAGAAAGATGACTTCTCCTTTGGAGGATCTAGGGTGTAATTTAGATGGTCTGCAATAACATTCAATTTCCTGATGAGGAACATCATTTTTCTTTCTCTTTCATTTCAAAACAATTAATAGAATACTATTACTTTTAGTTGGTTTATAATTGTTATATTATACATAATTTATAAAAAAAAAACTTTTGAGTAGTAGCAGAAATATGTTGTGCAAAAATGAAAACACAAACCTTTCTTGATAACAGGGGTTTGAGTCATGTGCCCGCCGTTGGGAGTGGGCATGCTGATGTGGGGCATCTGGAGTTTGGGGGAAGCCAGCAGTGTGGGGGTGCCCACGGGGGAATAGTTGAAGAGGTTGGAGCCATAACTCTGTCTCCGCCCTTCACGACGATTGCTGTCGATAGCTGCCTGAAGCTCCCCAGGAGAGCTCAGTCCTCGCTTTTCACATTCATAAGGATAGAGGTACTTCATATACCTGTGGAGAACAAAAGACAGAACATGAAACTCATTCTGTGATGTACAACCTAATCACAATGGCACTACAGCTAATAAACAGTAGGGGTGGGAGAAACAAAAAAAGCATTCTCTGATGCATCGCGATTCTCTCTTAATCAATTCTGAGAATTTCAGTGAGATGCCTAAATATTCGAGAAGGGGCTCGCTGCAGCCTGCGGTAGACGTCCAACCCAGCCCACATCCAAGTGTAATGTCAGAAGCCAGGCCCATGCCGCCCTGCAGCCGATATTATTGGTCATGTCCATCACAGTATTATAGCCTATTGCCTACACCAAACACTGATCCCTAAACCTACCCGTCACTGTAACCTTAACAAATGAAATTAGCTGGAAATTAGCTGGATTTCTGGTGAAGTGGTTTGAGGGAAAATCGCGTGCTTATCCTCATTAACTTTGAACATCGAGATTGAGAAGACTTAACCCTCACACCCAATTCTTTTTAATTTACTTATTATATTTGTCTTTTTTGACAGACTGCACTGAAAGCCACCTAAAACCTACCTTTACACCTGAAACACACTCAAAACCTACCCTTATGCCTGAAACGCACAAACCTACCTGAAACACTCAAAACCTACCATTATGCTTAAAAACCCTTTCAATCCGAAACCTACATATAACAAATATGGGTTTCCGTGGCGACACGGGGATGGGGAGTCACCATAGATATACATATCTCATGTCACGGGATGAACGAACGACTCAGATCGGGAGGTGAGGTAAACTACTGCTAAACTGAACTAACAGACCCTGTAAAGCAATAAATTAATCGTTGCTGTATCTCATTGTTTGGCCTTGCATTGCAGTTTTTTTTCTTATTCTAAATGTGATAAACGTCACGTAAGTTGATGTGTTGGGGAATTTGGCTATTATCATGTAACATTTTAATTATATTCTGCTGAAATGAACGAAATGACTTGAAAAAAAGATTTGTTCGTTTTGATGAACGAGATTCAAAGATCCGAGTCAGTAAAACGATCCGAACTTCCCATCACGGGCGTGGCTGTCACACTTGGATGTGGGCGGAGTTGGACGTCCACCGCAGGCTGCAGCGAGCCCTGCTTGAAATATTCCCACCCCTAATAAACAGTGGCCCTAAAAAGTGTGTGGACGCTCAAGTCACTTTGGAAAAAATATGAATGGGGTGTAACGATACACTCAGTCACAATATGATACTATTGCGATATTTTAAGCCAAAATAAAGAAAAGAGTTTTTTTATTATTATTATTACTATATTATTATTATTATTAAAATATTATTATTATTTTATTATTAGGACGCACAAATATTCCCCCATTGCATTATTATACATTATATTCAACAATATATTTAGTAGCTTAATGTAGTAATGTCAGAAGACTTGGATTTGGATTATACCACTCGATTGATTATTTTTTACAATGCCTTTAGACCATTTTTTGGATCTTTTAAGTTTTAGAAGAATGGGCTTTAAATGGACAGAAATCTCTCAGGTTTCATAAAAAATATCTTCATTTGTGTTTAGAAGTTGAACGATAATCTTATAGGTTTGAAACGACATGAGGGTGAGTACATGATGACAGAATTTACATTTTTGTGTGAATTATACCTTACAAATACAGCAAGCTGAGCCTCGGATAAAACTAACTCTATATCACGAATCATATCATTTACAACAACGATAAATATCGTCGCATTTTTATATCGTGATATCACGATATAAAAAACCAAGTAGTATCTGTAAACAAAAGCTGCAGGAAGTAACTTTCTACCTATTCATAAAATTACTCTAAAGATTATATATTATTTTGAGTCATTTTACTTGATTAGCTAGATTTAAAACCCTTTCAAACTTTCAAATGCAGACTGACCACCCGAATCAAGACTAGGCCTACATGGTATATCAGCTGGTATGTACGGGTAGGCAAGGGGTGGTTAATATGACCATAATATGATAAATTTTATAATTTTATAAGTTATTTTTGTTAGACTTTATAAAAAGAACAAAGAAGCAAATTAGCAAATTACAAATACACTAGTAAATTAAATAGCCTCTTTTTTTCAGAGACAGTAGGTTTATTTAACATGTATACATTTATTTAAAATCTTTTGTTTTTTGATTAACATTAATGACAGACAGGTATTTAATTGGGCTGCTGAATGCATGGACGTAATATACTGACATATATCCAGTTTTTACCCACCTGTTTACGTCCACTTGAGCCATAACCGACTGTATTCACGCGAGATACTCCAAACGATGGACATTTTGACATCTCTGTGTGTGCGTGTATTTTACTATTCAGGCGCAATGAGAACTGATCGCGCGCATGACAGAGAGAGAGAGAGCGCATGCGAGAAAGCGCTTCTGTTGTGTGTCATTCTGCGCGATTCCGCCGATCTCGCCTTCACTAACTGCAAGTTAATCGATAACGAATTGTGATTGGATTGTAATTTTGTGCTACGACGAGATTGGCTACCTTTGATTAAGCTGTAGGCTGAAATTATATTCATCCCGCCAAAGTGGCTAGTGGGAGTGGCTGTCTTACCCGCCACAGCTGAAATCTACCCGCATTTCGCGGGTTGGCGGGTGTTAATGTCAAGCCCTGCATCCTATTATATATTTAATGCATAGACTTACTATGTCATTTACATTTTTGAAAATAAAGGAGGTGGAACATTACACCACAATGTAGTGAGTGCACATTCTCGCTCTTAACAGTGCAGTGGAATCCAGATTTCCTGCATTCCTCGATTTACACGACCTGGATGAGAAATGTTTCTTCAACTATCTACATAAAGAGCCTTTTTTTATAGGTTCATGATCAACTGAATAATGTGTCCATTGTTTTCTTATGACAGCCTACAGGTCTACTGGATGTATTTGAGAGTAATGTAATTGTGTTAAATGACAGCGCTGAGAGTGGACATGCACAAACAAGCTCATGTGTTCCTCAAGCAGGTCAAGGATTTACATAGAAAATAGAAACAGAACTAGTACTATATGTTCTTCACACATATAACAACATGATGTTTCAGTAAAGTGTAAATTGAGTCAAAAGTAAAAAGTATTAAAATGTAAACTTTGGCAAAACGTGAACTCTCTTTATTAGGGGTGTAAAAATGTAATCAAATTAATTATATGACAACAATTAATTAATTAATCAAATTGAATACAATTACTCATATACACGACCATTCAAAAAAGATTTTTTTAAGAAGAAATTAATACTTTTATTTAACAAGGATACATTAAATTGATCATAAAATGACAGTAAAGACTTTTACATTGTTACATAGATTCTATTTCAAATAAATGCTGTTCTTTTTACATTTAATAGAAAAAAGTATCACTTTTTTTTTTTTTACAAAATATTAAGCAGCATAACTGTTTTTAACATTGATAATATTAAGCAATGTTTCTTGAGCAGCAAATCATCATTAGAATGATTTCTGAAGGATCACGTGACACTGAAGCCTGGAGTAACGACTGCTGGAAATTCAGCTTGCCATCACAGGAATAAATTACATTTTAAAATATATTAATATAGAAAACAGTTATTTTAAATTGTAATAATTTTTTACAGTATTGCTGTTTTTACTGTATTTTTGATCAAATAAATGCAGGCTTAGTGAACATGAGAAACTTCTTTCAAAAGCATTAAAAAATCTTACATTCCCCAAATTTTTGAATGGTAGTGTATCAATATTTTTGCAGAGAAACCCCCCAAAATGAAGATAATTAAAATACATTTGTGTTATATATTGTGTTAGATGAGTAAAGCATTGGATAGACAAAAAGCAGCTTTAGAAGTCAATATATTGTCTACAGCAATCCATTTTGCAATCAGGTGTGTCAATGTGTCTTAGGGGTTGTTCACACAGGATGCATTAATGTGTTCGGAGCGTGACCCATTTATACACATGGAAAATGTCTTTTTGCCACTGTGTTGCATCTTACTGTTTAGTGTTTTTAGATTCTTCCACCATGAATGCCGCATTTTCGATAATAATTAATTGTACATTAAAGTTAAATAGCAAGCCCTAGTCTTACTAAGCTTACACTGCGCTATTGTTTGCTTGATGGATCTCGATTTTGCTGTACAAATGTATCTTTGTAAAACCTCTTTCTTACTTCTACCAAACACTGTCAAATACACTGTCTTCACTCTCTCTATTTTAAAAGCAGGTAATTGAATTGGACAAGATAGACAAGAATCAACTGGCAGTTATCAACAAGTTGCTCTCGTCTGAAGTTATCTCACTCACTGTGTTCGGAGGGTGAAAGCCGCACTGGTGATGGAGGTAGGAAGGTTCAGGCCTTTGGTAATCTCGCGCCATATTTTCTTATTGATGACTTCCACTAAGCCGCCTTTTTCGGTGACAAGCTTGTAGAGAGTGTAGAGATCCAACACCTGCTTGGCCATGATAGGAATCCGATTCACTGGAGTCCCTGCAGGAGCCGGGGAAAAAAGCACAATATCCACAATCAATGCCATTAACTCAAGCTCATTGATGGGCCTCTCGGCCGCTTATAAGGCCAATCAGTCAGGCATAAGTAAAACGTCCGACAGCTTCCCACTCCACTTAGCAAAAATATCACTTTTTGCCTTCAGTCAAAGGTCTGCACTGTCTGTTTCACCACCAGTGAAAAGAAAGATCGGTGACTTCTAATTTGGAGAATGAGAGTGTTTATAATATGAGTAAAATCTCAGTAAAAATAATTTCACACTGTATACTCAACTAAAATCATTTACCATGATCTAATATGTATTATAAAACCCCGAATAGTAGTTGGAGACAATCATTTTGACAATAAAGAGCAAATGGCTTTTTAAAAGAGAACAAAAGTTGCCAAACATCTAAACTCTCAGATGTCGATGCTTAAACACTGTACTCCTTCCAATTGCCAGTTCATTTGCTGAATGAAAAAAAAACCTTGGTGATAATTTGTGCTCACGATTTAATGTTAGGTTGTAATGTGTGAAGAGGATAAGCCCTTTGTGTGCATCTGAGACCGCCTGACCTCAAGATAATTAACCTGTATTTTGCTGATAGAGTTCTATTGTGCCCATTGGATTTGCCATAATAGCAATCAATACGCAGAGAAATATAGAGCAAACAACAGCAAGCCAAGCCACAGTCTGAAAAGAGCAAGGAGAGCAGAGCTATGGTCTATCAAGGTAAAAACACATCAATTAAGACTTGTAATTACGGCTTCATTTTGCCTCTCTGGCATGTGAACTAAGAGACACTATTAAAACTAAAGATTTATCTGCCTTCTCTCTGAGACAACGCTGGCATTAGATCTAAAGTAGCACAAATGTCTAAAACAATCGATTGATGTTTCTAACTTCTCCTCAAACTGACCACACAAGTCACTGAAGTAAAAGTAAGTATCAAGGGTCTTGATTTGAAAACCAAAAACAGTTTAGAGCAGTAGTTCTTAAATGGATTTTGATTCAGAGCCCACACTTTACATTGGAAATCAAATGATCCAACACAGTAGCAAAATTTTTATTGTACAAAAAAATTATAATAAAGAAAAGGTGTTTAAAATCACATTGAGATGTATTAATATTAATACAATATTAAATAAAATAATAATTAATTGAAATATTATTAATCTTGGGATAGAACACAATTTTTTATCCCTTTATCTGTTGCAAGTGACATTTTGAGCATATACAATAGTGGCCAAAAGTGATGTCTTAATGCGTTTATTCAAACATATTAAAAATGCATTAAAGCTTTTGCAAGCTTATTGCATATTTGTGCTTAGAGTGTAAAACTAATGTATGCTCTCTGCTATCAATTGTTTCATTTGTGACAACACAATGAAACATGCCGAATTGTGCAGACATTTTTTTGGCTAAGATGAGATTCAAAGCTTACACTCATTATTCCCAGCCTATAATTCAATCAATCACTGTGGCTGGTGTTCACTATATTATTAGACATTATTTTGTGGGTTTTATTGAAAATGGCCAAGAAGAAGGAGCTGTCCAACCAAGTGTGCAACCAAGGAGGATATTTTCAAAATGGCTCAATATGATTAAATGACATTAGACAGGCTATTGCTCGTTTGCTGGGTTTGAATGCCTGCAGAATTATTGCAAGCACCATGAGACAAGTATTGTGCAGATTGTAGAGCACCTCAATGTGTGACTGCTTTAAAATAACTTCTGGGATGAGACATGCAATTATGAGGAACATCCAGTTTCACCTCGCACTGCAAAGCGAGTATGAAGGATCTGTTTGGAGACTTAACATGAACATCACACACACACACACACACACACACACACACACACACACACACACGCATAGTAGAATAACATGCATAATTGAATTGTAGGGTCATTAAAAGCAAATATTGTGCAAATATCCCCTTCAGTCATCACTTTTGGCCACTACTATGTGTATATATGTATAAAGTTAAATCACAATAATGCACAAATAATTATTTATTCACATGCACAAAAGGCCAAACGAAATGAGGCTGGAGTAATAAATAAAACCTGACTCCACAAAAGCCACCTTTGGACTGAATCTAAACCTGGATAAGCGTCTTTAAAACAAGATTTACGAGCGCTCGATTTCCTAGGTGATCTATTCATCTCCTCTGGTCCCCTGAATAAGATGCAGTGAATAAAGGCCAGTACAAGCTATTGTCATCCTAAACAATTTGATCTGCTCATGCATCATTATGACAATGAGTGATTATGGAGTGCAGAGAATCACGTTTTGCCGAGCTCAAGAAGCTGCCTACTGTTAATTGCTCACTGGCTAAAAAGGTTTAATTGAAAATGTACTGAAGGGAATAAGCCGGTGTTGGGGCCAATCATCTATGTGGCTACCTTCCTCAGCAGTCTGTGTTTTCATCATTCACTTCAGCCAGATAATGGAAGGACAATGTGCCTGCGATTGCTTGGTCTTCCGAAGCATGAAATGAAAGGGCTAATTTGTAAACATAACACTAGAAAAAAACTTTATCCATGTGTATAAAACTGGCAAATTGCACTGACCAACAAGCTTGAGTAAGTCTTCTATGATGTGTTTGTCAGGAACACTAGGTAGCTTTACAATACATTTATTCATTTGGCAGATGCTTTTATCCAAAGTGACATTTAAGAAACACTACAAAGGCAATTTTTCCTAAGGGGCAAATAAGAGGTTTGCCTACATTCTTTCCATTTTAATAATAATAATAATAATAATAATAATAAAAAAAATGGCAATCTTCTACCTAAGCTAAAAATGAAGTATAAGTGTACATTCTTTTTTAAATAAAAAATGCCTCCTTGGTGTTCTAGGAAATGCTATCAAGCTGATTACAAGTAGGTGCAGGAAATAAATCTACATTATATATATATATATATATATATATATATATATATATATATATATATATATTAATTGCAACAAAGTAGATGATTATGGCTATATTTCATTCTTTTTCACTTAGTATTGTGCATGATTAATAAGGTTCTATAAGGTTTTATCAAATAAACAGCACTGAAAAAGCAGTGAAATGCAGCACAACACTAAAAGACATAAATTTAGTACAAGTTTACATAGACAAACTTAAAAGAAACACTTTATAAAGTGGCCCATTGTAGTAAATAGGAAGCATCAAAATCTATATTTTCATTCTATATTATCTTAGCAGAATGGCATTTCCACACACTTCAGGGTTGTGCTTTGAGAGCGTTATCAGCCTGACTTCCTTCCAGGGAAATTAGAACTGAAAATACGAGAGAAACTAAAAGACTTGTTCTTCGAGGTCGCTCATGGCCTTTCATTCTCTTTAGTATTTCAGGTAATTATGAAAGCGTCAAAATATTGATTTATTCAAAAGAAAGTGCTGATGCTGCCCTAAGATGTGATCAATTTATTGTTGCCTCCCTGTGGGAATCATGAATCAAAGCGGGAATTTATCAGTTTACAATGGGCAATAACACTTGCATTGTTCCTATTGCTTAAAGATTAGGGGTCGTAAATGAGCCCATCACTCCAAGTCTCTTCCACGATGGACGCATTTATTCTTCAGAAGCCATCAAGGCAACTTAAAAGAAAAGGATACAATTAAGTGATTTACATCAGTTGTTTAAATCTCATTTCTCTTCATATAATGAGACAACCATAGTAGAGCTAGTGTCGAACAAAGGTTTTCATCACAACACCATAAAACAACAGTCTATGTTTCTGAAAACTTCTGGAATCCTGGAAGCACATGATGTCTCCATTTTGACAGAGCTATAATTTGCAGTACACGTTTCATTTACAGGTCTTAAACAGCTGGTCATAAATACTTCTCTCTATATAAAGCTCTCTGGGGGAGCAGGGAATATCATCTACATTCTTCCATGAGCGGAGTTAAACACAGGACTGTTTGTGTTGAGCTGTTAAATAGAGGCAGCCATTTTGATGTGAAAAAAGATACGGCCATCTCAGTACACAGAGGGGCTTGCGACAAACGATTCGTATTTGGCAGGTTATGATTGATGATGGCAAGGTCCGGGAGACACTGGGAAGGCCAATGACCTCTGGTCTCAGGCCAGGCCTACAGGGGACAACAGTCCTGGCATGAATTCACTCACAGCGGGGGAGAACCTTTCGTGTATTGGTTTTTAATGTGTTCCGGACACATGGTGAAGCTGAGAAGATTTCTTGAACCAAAGTTTTCATTTTCTTACTATCGTCAAGCTGTTATTTGATCCTGTGACTGGACTGATGTAGAACATCATTCTGGGAGGGAAATCTTTTGCTTTGGAAACAATGTGCCTTTGCAACTACCCAAAGTACTCTCTAACAGTAAAAACAGTAATATTGTGAAATATTATTACAATTCCAAATGTTTTGTATTTTAATATATTTCAGAGTGTAATTTATACCTGTGATGGCAAAGCTGGATTTTCAGCAGTCATTACTTCCATCTTCTGTAACACGTTTCTTCAGAAATAATTTTTTATTATTATCAGTGTTGTGCTGCGTAATATTTTTGTGGAAACTGACACATTTTTTTTCAGGATCCTTTGAAGAATAGCAAATTCAAAAGAGCAGCATTTATTTAAAATAAAAATCTTTTGTAATATTATAAATGTCTTTACTGTCACTTTTAATCAATTTAATGCGTCATTGGTGAAAAAAGTATTAATTTCAGACTGATTTTTCTGAACCATTACTTTGTTAATTTAAATTTTGGGCTGTTCCTTAGACAAAGCTATTTTATGGCTTAAAATATAGACTCATTTGGACTACTTTTCAGAGTCATTTAGACTACTTAAATGACATTTTTTTGAAACATGACAGGTCTAATTCTTCCCTTTCTTTATAATTGATAAAAAAAAACCTCTGTGTGTTCGATAGGAAGAACAACATGAAGGTAAATGATGACAGATTTTTCATTTTGGGGTGGACTATCACTTTAAGATTTGATAGAACTAGAAACTGTTTTTAAAAAATATTAAAACTCAAATATCTTGCATTTGTAGATATGCGCACAACATTCTGTGCCAGTCAACAAATATGACATTTATTAATGCTGCAGTTCAAAATACATGTAAGACATGTAAGCGTGTCCTAATTGCATTCTGAAATCTTTACCAGGTTGAAGCTCAGACTCCTCTGTAACCAATACTTGTCAAAGATCTAAATATGAACTTGCTATCGCTGATCATTGACCTTTCCTCTATTATACTGTACTGCTTAAATTTACCTACCAAAATAATGGCAGGTGGATCGTTTGCATCCTGTCATTCATCTTGCTCATGTCAAACATATCAAAATAAGGCTATTGATTGCTTTACAGACATTCAGTTAATATGTAAATTTAAGAGAGAACTGAAGACAACAAAATGGATAAATACAGATGTTCTTTTAAGAAAATCTAGCAATCAGTTGCAAAAAAACTTAAGTTGAGAAAACCCTTAGTGATAACAGTGAAATAAAAATTGCAATAAAACATTATTACAATAAATAATAATAAAAAGCAGTACATTTAAATGTTACCATACATTATTTGACCAAATATTTTAATAGTCATGAAGCCAAAATGCATAACTAAATGTTGGCTAAAGCATTACACTGACCATGGCTAAAGAAAAAAAAAGAAAGCTCTAAAGCAGAGGTTCAAAGCCTTTTTATCAGCTGAAAACCTATGAACTTAATTATTTACTTGTACGCCATGATATTTTTAGTTATTATAATCTATCAATAAATATAATGGATTTCAGACATACATGTCTACAAATGTTACTATTTGGAAAAAATAATTTAGTTGTAACTATTTTTACTTAAAATTACACAAGTGTCCATTTTATATATATATATTTTATTTATATATAGTATATATATATATATATATATTTATTTATTTATGTTTTTTTTTTTTTTTAAATTAAGACATTTCTATCACCATCTAACCAACTCTCTGCAATACTATTACCCACCCCTAGGGATTTGTGAACCCCCCCCCCCCCATTTAGGAAAGTCGGGAAAACACTCTCAGCAAGTGCAGCTTTTAATAAGAGCCGTAACGTGATATCAGCTGTTTGTGTTTCCATCTCAAATTGCAACATGGCATTAATCTTATTCAATTCAAATATGTCTTGAAATGTCATTTATAATATGCAGTATATCTCTAGTAATATGATCCCCTACCAAGTTTCAAACAAGAAAAACCACTAACGATGTGCTGCTATGAACACCCATATGTCAATGGGGGCAGCACATTTTAAAATTTCATAGGAGCAAGCGGTTTTGCTCTAGCACAAAAAAGTACACTCAGGATTATCAAATTATCACCTGTCACTGTTGAAGCACACACAGACACTTGTGTTCCCGAGTGTTGGAAAATTGACCTTCGACAACCACGTATACAATCAGATCTGAGGAATTTAACCACAGTCACTGACAAAATATCCCATAGTACTACTGTAACTTTGACTGCCAAAAATAACATGTAACATCTATATGCAACATCTATGTTTAGAAGGTAGGTGTAGACTTGCAGAGGCGCAATTTTTTGCCCCAGATACCCAATGACCTTAGAACCGCCCCGGGTTATTAGCATCTACTGAATGAACATGTATCACTGGATAGTATCGTGAATCCTCTGTCACAATGGTCTCATCTCAGTTAACAAACAGCTCCAACTGTCATTCACCATCATGAGTGACAAAACTTAATATGGAAAATGTTAAATGGGAGTTCCCAATCTATTCATGTTGTCAGTGTGATAACACAGCTATGAAAGCCACTTGGTCATTTAACACCATGGAGACATGATTGACAACACAACAGCAAAACAAGTACAGCAGGTAACCTGGATTATGTGCTGAAAGATTCATTTATAACAGGCAAAACCATAATAAAAAATTTTCTAAACTGATTTTTTTAAGATTATAGTGTAAATCAGAGAAACTGATAGCTAAATGAATGTTTGTGTGAAATAACCCAGGTGCATTAAAAATTTTATAAGCATTTATAAGTTTTTTATCTGTATAAAAGTAAGTGAACCCTTTATGACTGCACTAGGTGTTCTTAGTGATTAAGTCAATACAGATTTAGATATCAAGCATAAGAACAGAGGCAGCAGAGGCAGATTTAATTATATTTGATCTCATGGCTGAGCTGACGGGAAGAGCTTCACTTCGCTGCATTCAGGCATTTTTATGTTATGGCATCACTAGACTGGGTGACTCCTCGCTGGCTGTCTCGGATGGATTAGCCCATGATAAAACCTGCCCTGCATTCCTGTCATCACAAATTCAAACAGATGAGACAGAGCTAAATGACAACTCAGTCCTCTCCGTCATCTGTTGCCTCTCAGGGCAAATAAATCAGATATCCTGTGACCTGTAACTGCCTCAAACATTAAACCAAACCACCAAGGTGGAGTTCTGCTTAAAACAAGAAAATCTGTTGCAAAGATGGTTTGACTAGTCAAAAATGGCCACACATGATGTATAAACAAATATACTACAAAAAAAGAGTCACTGGAATGGAAAGCTTCAGAAAAAAAAATAACTGCGTATAATGTAGGGCTGTAACTAACGATTATTTTGATGATCGATTAATCTATCGATTATTTTTACGATTAGTCGATCAATCTATCAATTATTTTACGATGTATATAATTATTTTCTTATCAGTCGATTAATCCTTTACTTAACCTACCAATAAATAATAACTTACTTCTGCCATTAATCATTCAACGTTTTATTCAAACATTTTCTCATAAAATACAATAAAAACAAAAATAAAAAAAAAACATAAAAAAATAAAGTTTTATCACAATTGACAGCGTGTGGTTGAATAAATGAGTCCAATCAAGGCGTAAGTTATTCAGATATTTTTAACAACTAAAAAGGACTTTAAATGCTTAACCGCGTACAGAAGGTACATTTGAGTCACTTGCCTCACAGCTCACACCCACAGCAGCTCCGGTGGATCTGCGGATGAACGCAAATCATTTTTGCGTTCTGTGAGTAAACTAAACCCATCATCATTATACAGTTCAGTGTGGCTCTCACATTACATTACGTGGCAGACAACTAGTTGTCCAGTGCAGTTCCGGTCATTCAGCACGGGTTTGTCGAGAATGCGGTTGTGAGTCATGAAAAGGTTCAGTTGCCAGTTTGGTTACAGAATAGGTTTGTCATGCTTGTAAAAAAAACAAAACGCTGTATGAACGCAACTGTATTAAGCAGTGCTGCTATACTAGCCATTAGCATCTGCTCTAGAGTTTTGTTTTGAGTGAAACATGACAGGGGAGTAGGGATGAACATAAACAGTGCAACGCGTCGCCGCATTACACACAAATCGACGTATTTTCGTAAACAACGTAATCGATTACAACAATGCGTCGCTCCAGCCCTAGCATAATGTAGCACAAATTATGTGGAATAAGGGCTGTCAGTTTTTTTTGTTGAATACATTTATATTATGTGTAGATTTAGATTATAATTAAAAATGCTATTAAAATGCATTTTTTATTTTACTAGTAATTTAGAATTTATTTTCAAACGTATTATTATTATTATTATTATTATTATTTTTTAAATGTTAAAAAATTAATTTTAATATGGCATCCTTTTAAAAAGGGAAACAATATTTATAAAACTAATTAGTGAAATTATGAATACATATATAATATAATAAATATACTCATTTATTATATCAAATTAAAGTTTTCCAATATTGTACATTTTCAAACACACACAGCTGAATATCTTCCCTTCAAAACTTGGATGTAACAACATCACAGCACAAATATATATAGTAGGAATGGACAAAAGCATGAAATGAGCTCTGAATAGTCAGCTGTCACAATGTTGTGAGCTATTCAGTAATAATATATTGTATTGCTGACAAGCTGCAAGGTCAGCAACACACCACAATACATTTACACATAGATTTTATTGAGATCCTGCCAAGTACCTTTAGTGTAAAGTGTAAGGAAGCCACAGTCACAACTGTTAGAAAAGCACATCTGTCATTGTTCATGGATTAAGAGAGTGTTTCTTGCTCAATTCTTCTTTCTCAGAAAAAAAAAATCCACTGCATTTTCTGTCTTGCAGACAACTGCACATGACAAGTTCATAAAACTTTTCAGTCAATCATACACAAAGTACATTTCAAACAAAAGTGCTTTGATATTGGCTGTATATTTTATATTACAGCTGTGGTTTTTAATGTACAATAAATCAAATTAAACAGAGAAAACAATGACAACTAAAAGGGGGAAATCATCTGAAGAACAAAATTATATATTACATATTCTATCATATTCTATTTGCAGGCTGATGTATTACTTTGTTTACGTACACTACCGTTCAAAAGTTTGGGGTTAAGATTTTTTTCATGTTTTTGAAAGAAACCTCTTATGCTCACTAGGCTGCATTTACTTGATCAAAAATACAGTAAAAACAGTAATATCAACTTAGATATAAACCAAAATTACAGTGAAAATACACCATATTACCAAAACAGAGCCACACAAAACAACAAAAACAGTCGTGTGTACTTAAAATAGCTCTGTCCTGTCTTGGTAGGTCTTCAAAGGCTGCAAACTTCCTCATATTATGCAAGGCCATTAAAGTTCCTCTATTTCCTCTATAAAATAACGGAGGCTGATGTCGGCTAAAGCACCTCGGTGGGAAAAACCTCCCTGATGATGTACCTCCCTCCTCAATAAAGCAAAAAATTCATTATGCTATGGCCGGCTAACATAATACCAGGATGCTACCTTCCCCACTGTGGCAAGGTCATCCCCTCAGGGATGTTTTCATATAATCTGAGAGTAATTATAAAACAAACAGCAGAAGCCGTTGTTTCAGATAGCATCAGGGGCAGAAACACGCCACAGTGGCAGCAACACTTCAGAGAAATGGACGGTTCAAGCAGGAAACCTGAAAAAGCCTATCACAATAGTATCTACACACTCTCAGCCTTTACCAAAACAATAAACCCTGCATTTCTATTGTTGGCAGGACTGCAGATGGGTGCTTAGACATTTATGATGCTTTGTTTCCAAACACAGGTGGCACACAGTTATATCAAACCTACTTATTCCAATTGTTCATATGAAATGAGATCCTCGTTATATTCTTAAAAAATACTGAAAACCTTGTATTTATTCATAAAAACATTTTTTTTTAAAACAGACCTGCAAACTTAAAAGAGGTGAAAAAGATGACATGTTTACAAACTAAATTGTTGTAGGGGGGTCTGGGGGCATCGTCCCCCAGGAGAAACTTTTTGTGATTTTAACATGTAAATGAAGTATTCTAGTGCACTCTGACAAGAAAATAAATGGAAAAGACAGCATTTGTTTCAAGTGAAAAAAAATAAAATAAATGACACTAGGATTGGGCATTGACAAAAATTTCACAAATTGGATTTGATTTTGATTTATTGACGCCTTTCTGCAGTTGAAACACTGATTGATCGATTACATGTGACATGATACGGATTTCGGTCAGTTGTACTGTATTTTTCAACATACCTTTGGATGTTCATTCATGTTTATTCTGTGTTGTAACTAGTAAAACAGAAGAGATGGTCGGTTCACGTGCACTTGGCTTGACCTGAAGCGCTACAGTGATCTGTCACGCCACAGAGCGCCAAAGATCGTGACAGGTCGAGAGATGTCTATGGTCTCCCTCCAGTCTATGGGAAAGTAGCCCATTTTTGCTTCTTGTGAGGTTTATTGTGCTTGCAATTTCACACCAACAACCAAAAAAAAAAAAAAAAAAAAACTCTTTGGATCTACACAATTCACATATATGACTAATGATCATTAAAAACTGTGAATTTTGCAGAAAAGTGACTAGTTTGCAGGTATGTTAAAAGCTTCTTTTGTTATTTGGTTTGCTATGAAGATAAGTCAATACAATTTTACCTGGAATACGGCTAAAATATCACCAGCAAGTCTTATAATTACCATATGTGAGCATTATCATCTAAAGGCAACATGTGGTTTTGCAATGTGGGTGTGAAGGGGTGTGTGCTGACATTCGTGATCTGAATAGCTGTACATAACAAGACTCACCTCTTTTTTGCATGAAACTGAAGAGATCGTCAAGAAACTCTTTCCTTTTCTCATCATCGTCCAGTTCGTATAGCTGTGAAACGATAAAATAGATGTTTTGTTAGTATTGTGAGGATTATGAAGCTATAAAATGTGAAGACACTCTATTGTTAAATACATTATATTAAGGCTGGATGCTGATACACCCACACCAGTGGGAAACCACATGCATTTTAAGGGCGCTTTTCAATTTATTGGCATATCCATTATGTTTTCTCATCCTGTCCCCTCTCTCTGAATGGACATTCTCAAAAGAGCCTTTTAAAAGCCATCTCGTGAAGGAGAAGACTGCAACCTGATGGAAATATGTTCCTCAACCTTCACTTTCAATAAGTCTTAGGCCACGTTAACAGGCGAGCAGGTCGATACAGGAAGACAGAGGGATGACCTTTGGAAACAGCGGGGCACATGGAACAAGGCCCCGGAGATAATAACCGATCATTTAGGAGTGTATTAGCTGTCACCAATATTAAAGGACCGATGCAATCAATGCCTCAGAAAAAGGTACAGTGGGTTTAAAGTGTGAATACGACACAGGCTTTTACCCATACGTGACATTTCCAAGACGTGAAGCACGAATAAAACATGTTCTGTTCGAAATATGACAAGCAGACAAAGAAAATCTCTAATCGTATGAATGAAGCTTTAAAATGCAGTAAAGCCTGTCAAGTCACCTGCACAAGCTTTATATGCTTCATAATTTCAAGATGTATGGCAATTAAAGTGACATTTGAATCAGTCTGTTAAAAGTCAAGTTAACTTAAACAAATCTACCCTTAGTGGCTGCCCATATGTGTGGGTTTAATCTGTTTATGCAGATTAACTGTTTGGCAAGTTGTTGAGCAACAGAATGTAAACCCTAAAGAACAAGGCACTGAATGTGTAACAGGAGAATCCGGCTTCTCTATGTAGATTTAAACGCAGATGTTGCGCAAGTACAACAAGAAAACATTCTGGGATAAATCAGGGAAAATATACATTCTAAACCCAAATTGGTTTGAAATATTTTGTCAAAATTAAAGAAACATTTTAAAATAGCATTCCTCATTTGTAAACAATACCAAGTGAATTTTTCCATTGCTCACTTTTATCTATCCAACACCAGAAGTGCCATGAGCTATAACAGTAAATTAGAGATTCATTAAGATTGAGGTGATGTAATTGTGACACTGTCAGTTGCAGAGGTCATCACTAAGCTGGGGTGAACAGTAAAATGGTAATTAAGTCAACAGCGTAATGACGTCTACAACATTGCATTAAATATTAACAGATGGAAAATACATTAGAGCTCTGCTTCACCTTTGAGTGGTCCATTACAGTCATATTAGGTCTATTCCCAGCATCATGACTGCAGGAATGCAGAGCACTGATGCATGTAGTCTCACAAGACTCACATGAATCTAAATCTTGGTGTGACTGCAATGATTTATATGAATTTGAAATCACTGATTAAATGGCATAATCTATTTTGTTAAATTACATAAAAAGCCTGACTACACTGCTAAGCTGAGATTCAAAAATCTAATTTATACCCAAAAAATTAACAGAAAGATTTAGAATTTAGTTTATGACGTAAATTGTAAAATGAATAAGAAATATTAAAGATTCTCCACTATCTCTAGGTCACTATTTAAATAAGAGATATTCTCAAATCATGCTGAAGAATAATGATAATTAGGTTTTATAAGGGACAATAGGAGGCAATCCAAATAATTCACTTAACTAATTACATTTATTGTGCTAATGACATAATGTGCGATACAATCTGCGTATTAAATTAGAAAAATGCAAAATATAACTTATTCACTAGTGTCAGGCTTTTAAACTGCATCATATTTAGTATACACATTTTCCATTTAAGCTTTTCTATAAAAAAAAAAAAAAAAACCTTGACTGTCACTGTTTATTGATTTAAACCTCACTATGTACACACAAGTCACATGTCTATGTCATTCATAAGCCAGTATGTCGTTCCTTACTGATCTACTCAGTTGCTGAGCACATGTGTGCGATCATTATGAAGCGTCTCAATGATTCCTCATAGTTTCGAATGACACAAGTTGCTTATAGTGTCAAGCCCCCAAGGCTGCTCTCTGTGCAACACTGTGAATACACCCTGACTCAACCTTCAGCAACTACCGGTTCAACATGTATGGACAAAAAAAAAAAAAAAAAAAAAAAAAAAAAAGTGAAAAATGATAAATATGTTTGAGTAATTTATGAATTATAAACAAAATATGCCATTGACATACATGTTTTATAATGTTATTTATTTGCAGAATTCATCAAAAGCAGGAAATACAAAATAAAATGTTTTTAATCTTGATCTCAGTATATCACTGTATTTTTAAGTGTTCATGCTGAAAGAAGTATCTCGCCAGGATTTCAGTAGAGGGAGCTCTTCACAACACAATAAATTATCACACACAACTGAAATGTTCCGCTTTTCTATCAAGACATTTTTACCATGACAAAACCAGACCTGGCCTGACTGACATTGAGGGGTCCAACAAAACACTTTTTTGTGTTTATACAATTAATGTCCAAGAGAGACATGTTTCACAATCCTCAAATCAGGTATGTGGGCCAATGACAGGGTGACATTCTTTGTGACTGAAAACACACACCGCTCATTTTGACAAAAGCAATGAAGGGGGAGCTGGGATATGACTTTGAACCCAGTTAAAATGGAGCTTCAGGCAGTCTAGAGCTGCTACATGTCATACTTAAACCTGGAAGCTCAGCAGAGGGACTGACTGTTGACCTAAAAGTTTGGAAATGCTTTTACTTCTATACCTCGTGACCTCTGTGACCCCTGCAAATAATACACACCCGGTGTTATACTCATGGGCGTGCTCATTCAAAAGTCTGGATAACAGCACAGATGAAAGATGCAAGTTATTTAATTTAGAAAAAATAATGGCAAAGTAAAATAACTTAAGTTGTAAGTTTTGAGCTTATTTTCTTTATAAAAATGCCTAAATAGTTACAAGATTTTATCAATTTATAAAAATATAGCCAGTACGCTAAGCTGTATAATTGACTGTCATCCCTGCAAACAACTTCCTAGACTAGGCTAGTTTCATGGCTCTCAAAGCACTCTGCAGTCTCTTTATTCTCACTAAAATACTAATTACAATCAATATTTTATGTCCATTTATTCATTCATTTGGTAAACAGCTGTGTAAAAAATGAGATAATATACAGTATACTGGTCATTATCGCAAAATAAACTCCTTCAAGATGATCAGATCACCCTGTGAGGGTATATTTTGCGATAATGACCTACATTATGATGTACGTTATGCCTAATGTAAGGTTAAAAAAAGACTAAAAGCACAGAATTTGTTTCTTTAAAAAATATGAGTGCTGTATATATTGTTTATTATGGACCAGTGAGATTAAGAAGAGAAAGTTAGTGGAATAAATAATTTTGAAGGTAACAATCACCATCTGTGCTAACAAACCACTAATTAACAAGCATCAATACTGGGAAAAAAATCCCATGACAACAGAATCGATCACAAGAAGCTCCCTCTTTGTGTGTGGCACTGACAGTGTGTGTGAACACGTGTGTGTGTGTGTGCACTGGGTGCCGGAGCTCCTGGGAAACTGCTGGGCTTAATGTGGCTGTGTGTGTTCAAATGTGAGTGTGAGTGTGTGAGAAGCACAGGCGCAAGGGAGCAGGAGTTAATTAGAGAACAACATGACTGGTCACGCTGGCACTGGTCCAAACTGGCCAACTGCCAGAGCTGCTTTCATTCCATTACACACACACACACACACACACACACACACACAGATCTGCAGCGAGCTCAGCTGACATAATGAGATGTGTAAGCTAATATGAAGAGCTGATCTTTGTCTTTCCTTGATGGAGTTCCTCCTAATGGGATTTGCCCGGGTACTTGAGCTGACGGACTGGATTAAGTGGCAGTGAGTTGAGCATGTACTGGCAGAGCTAAGTGTTATTTTACAGGGCCAGTGCAGGATGCCCCTTTAACTCCCATGTGGGAGGTGTGAGAAAGGCCCGTCTGTGATGAGCATGGACCTTTGCCCAGACTAAATCAGATTGTCATGGTGTAATGGTGTATGAAACTGCTTTGTGAATTCAAAAATCTGTGTCGCCCTTCATATTAAAATGAATAATGTCATCACATATCTATATATATTTTACAAGGTTGTATTACAGGCTTAAACAAACTACTAAATTAAGTATAATGACAATACTTCAGCTAATTTTCTACAGTGTATCTTTTCAAGTAACAAGCTACATTTTCAGTGAGATTTGATTTACATAAAATCCCACTTTCCCACTCATTTGTTTCAATCTTAACTATATTGAAATATTTCACTAAATTATGAATTATGTGAAATGCTGGATGGACAAATGTCAATCAATCAATCAATCAAAATTTAATTATAATTTAATAATCTAAAGTTACCTATTCATATTCATAGTTTCTTCTGTTTACATTTTCACATGTTCAGATTGGTCAGTAGCTGTCATATCATGCAATCCTGGCTCAGAAATCAACCACCGCTTCTGCTTTCATCAAGATGGTGACGTGTCACAGGGGAGAATGTGGGGATGGTCCATCAACCATCATTCACCATTTTGTTTTACTGTGTGATTTGAGGACTAACGCTTTGTCCATGAGATTGCAAAAGACGCCTGAAGCTGCTCTGCCTAACCTCAGGTTCCACAGAGATTATCAGATGTAAAAAGGCATCTGAATAATACTCTTTTTCAGTCTTTGCATCTGTTATTTCCTCACATCTGCTTCTGATAATTTTACCTTTGACATTAAAGAAATTCACTGTGCTAGAGCCACAGATTGACCTCATGGAGGAGTAAGAGAAAGAATAAAAGAGAATGTGGGATGTCTGACAAAATTTAAGACACTTTAATGGCAAATCCCCATAGTGCAATTAAGGGATTAGGCTGAAAACTGCTCAGCACTCACATTTCGCTCTTTAATTACAAGTGAAAAACACAGCAAATCTTCATAGTCACTCAAGCAGAGCCACATGAATTATACATCATCTGACCAGGACATTTTCTGCATGTGTGTTTTCCATAAATAATTTAATGTAAAAGAATGTAGCCATCCTTCAAAGGTTTGTATTTTCTTTTTCTTAAAACTATTAAAAGTGATAGAGCCATAAACTCTATAGTGATGACCGAGGAGCAACTGATAAAGCTTTATTATACAGAATCAAATCTGAATGTACCCAAATTGTACATTGCATTCTTGATTACTGATTAACTATATAAAGCAATAAAAACCGCTTTTGAAATTGTGGAAATATCACAATCAAAGTTTTACAGGTCAATGAGCATCTAATGAATATCACACGCAAAACTTGAAAGCTTGCATGATCTTTATGCACGCAGGTATTTTATCAGTCCTTCTGGAAACCAAGATGCATTTACAAGGTACTGGACTGATAAAATAAGTGCTTCTGAGGAAGAACTAGTCACTGGATTGCCAAAGTTTATCAGATTAGAGACATCTAATAATTCTGATGACACATCAAGTTTACACAACCAAGGTTATGGTTTTTTTTTTACAGTATAGTTAAATGATCTATCTATCTATCTATCTATCTATCTATCTATCTATCTATCGTGTGAATAGCAGTTGGCGCTCTGCCTTTATTTAAATTAAAAGTTATGTTCTGATCTTTCATTCTCTCTTACTGTTATATTTTTCGATGTTCCCACGACATTACAAAGCGAAACTATTGCAGGTGTTTTTCATAGCAGGTTTTTCAATTTAGAAAATCTTTATCTTTACATTTTTATAATTTTAAGTGAAATTATTTGGTAGTCAGAGGTGGGCTGTTTTTTTTTTTTGGGGGGGGGGGGGGGGGTGTTAAAGGGTTACAAGGGGGCGTGACCAAAAAAGTTTGAGAACCACAGCTTTAACTCTATATCAGTAGTAGTATCAGTACCTTAATTGCATCACACCATTGATTGAATGAGATTTACCCTTCCTTCAATTATATGTAAAAACAAAATGAATTGTGATTGGTTGCTTTACATGTCGGTCAGATATGTCTTAGACTGTTCTTGACTGTTGTCGGTTAATGAAGATTTACAGGATGAACTTGCGGCTCAATTGGACTTTTGTTGTGTAAAAAATGATAAGACTTTGTTTAGTTTTATTGCCATCTTTCATATTACTTGGTCACTGTCGCTATGGTAAGCGGATACGGGTTTGACTCCCATTGCACATTCATACAGACAGTATTCGAGACGTTACTATAATTTGCTGTGTGAATGGAATATTTTAAGACTCACACCTGTAAGTAAATGCGGTTGTCAATCCCAAAAATTGACAGTGAGAACGTTTAAAAATGTTTACCAGCCGGACTGAACTTTTCCAGAAGGTTCACTTTGGCAAGCTATTTTGAACTCCGGAAACGAACTCCAAACAAACTTTCTTTTGGCCTGATTTTGTTCGAAATAACGTCACACCAGTTCTTTAATTTCATTTGAAGTATATTGGGGCTTTAGCTACGTTGACAATTTCTGTACATACAGTATGATACCTCTACATTGTCTCTACAATGTGTTGATGTTAATAAATGCTGTGACCCTACCTCAGTGAAAGACATAAGAAAAACCTCCAAGAATTACATACCATTTATTAATTCAGGACACACTTTCTCTTTAAGTAATTTACAAGTTAAGGTTTTTCCTGGGTCAAAAATGGTCTTCGGTGGTGGCGGACAAACACGGCCATCCAAACACACAAAGTACCCTACCCAAGTGAACTGCGAGCCCAGTACTGACAATACATTTTTTTCTAATATTAACTAATCCTTTTTATTTATGAAATAAATAATCACTATCAGGAAAGATCATGAGACAAAGTGCTTAGAAATATTTATATTTAAAAATCTGCAAATGTACATGTAAAAAGTCACTGGGTGACTGATGTAAAAAAAAAAAAAAGTAACACATTACATAGAAAAAGTAGCAATATTGCATTTACACTCATTGGGCATTTTATCGATCTAAGCGCATGGTCTAAAGCGCACAGCGCAAGTGCACTTAGGGCGTGTCTGAATCCACTTTTTCTAGTTTAACGACGGGAAAAATGGTCGGCGCTCCCGGCACATGGTCTAAAAGTGTTGTCCCTATTCTCTTAATGATTAATGGGTGTGTTTTGGGCATAACATGCAATAAACTCATCTCACATTCCCTTTAAAAGCCAGTTGCTCTCGCGCCATGGCGGATTCACTATTTACATGACGGAATTTGCAAATGGAAAAACCGAACGCTTTTCTAGCGAGGAAAACAGATCGCACATGGGCGCACAAATGGGCACAAATGCATTTGCTATTTAAACAACGTGGCGCAGGACGTGAAAATGATAACTGCGTCGGGCTGAAACTAGCAAAAAACACTTGTGTCGCGCCTGGCGCCGCATTGCGCCAAGTGTATGATAGGGCCCCAAGACTTAATGCACAGATCATTTGATATACAGTATCAGATTGTTTTGTTCTGGTATTTTATCAGTCCATCTGGAAACCAAGATGCATTAACAAGGTACTGGACTGATAAAATAAGTGCTTCTGAAGGAGAACTAGTCACTGGATTGCCAAAGTTTATCAGATTAGAAATCATCTAATAATTCTGATGACACATCAAGTTTACACAACCAAGGTTACAGTTTTTTTTACAGTATAGTTAAATGATCTATCTATCTATCTATCTAATTAAAAACAGAAACTAGCCGAAAAACGTGCGAGAAACTGTCTATTGCTATGGTTTTAACTGTCAATCAGATTGCACATTTAAATACGGTTGTATTTAAGAATTGTATTGTATTAATTCCAGAAACTTTGCAATGCGTAGTTAGCACTAGCAGCATAAATTATATATATATATACACACGCAGAAAGAGATAACAGATATGTCTGTGATTCACTAAAAAGCTCAACGCTGAAAAAACGTTGTAAATTGAAAACTTTGATACTCTTCAAAGAGCGCAAATGTACCGGTACTGCAGAACGGCAGGTATCATCACATTAAATAATCAAATAAATCTTTGGCGGGACAAAGACTCATTTCGGCAGCCGCCAAAATATTTTCAAATGCAGGAAAAACCTGCAAGTGTATAAAAGAGCTTTCCGTTTGCATGCACATGTATGAAAGGGGTGTGTGAGCTATGTCTGGAAAGGTTGAAGGTTAGCAAAGTCTACCGACCTCTCTCACTCACTCATTCTTTTATTTCTAGTGTCGCCTTCAGTTGTTATACAATGACTCAGCCCTATTATTACAAGCTTTCCCTTCATCTTTGCTTCTTCAAAGCCAGATGCCCTCTGGTCCCGTATAATACAGATTTAGTCACACACAAAATCATTTGGCCAAATCATCTTATTATCACTGTCAATCTTTTATCATGAGAAATATCCTGTATGATGTTTCTTGTTGTAATTAGCAACAAAAGAGTCCTCTTTCACATGTCATTTCTTGCCGCTCCCTCAGAATTAATTATGACCCACGCTAACATATCATAAGCTCTTATGAAACCAGGTTTTACAACATAACATTCCACCTGTCTCTCATTACCTATAAAAATGGGACATCTAATCTTGATAGATAAGCAAGCTTCTAGGCATTTAATCCAACTCTGGGTTAATTCAATTATTCAATGTGTCCCCATAAATGGGCTCAAAAGAGCGCCGTTTGAGTACAATTAATGTGACAAATGTGTTGGGCGTGTGTGTGATGGATGGCGTCCACTCCCAAATAGTTTCTTTACATGAAATAGAAATGCTGATAGGAGTCATGTTTTCAGATTAAATGGCTCATAACCCATCAGGAAATCTGATGATATATTAGAAATAACATGTTGGGACTACACTGGAAAGATAATACAAAGACAAACAAAACTACACCACCTCACCTGACAAAATAAATAAATAAATAAAATAAATTGGATGACTCATGTATGAAAATTACAGAGACACCAAAATTAAATGCAGATAATTAAAAAAAAATGACCACTAATCATTTGGTATTTTTAAAAACATTAACCATTACAAAACCATCACCACATTCAGGCTTAAAAACATACCATTAAGGGTTTTATAATTATAGATGACTACATATAATTATAACTCTAGATAGATATATAATTGAAGAGTGGGCATAAATATTAAAGTTTTTTTATATTTATTTTTGTGGTATAAATGTACCACGTGGCTGAAAAACAAGAAAACACTTTTACTAAACCTACAACAAAAGCAATGCTGCTGATCAAATTTATAGTATGTGCTCAGTACCCATGGAAAACAAGCCGTGAGCCTGTCATGAGAAAATACATCATATGGATTAGCCTTTAAATGCTAATCAATAATTGCATCATTATGCTGTAGCGATGACCCACACAGCATAAAAACAAAGAGAGGCAGCTGACATAAAGACTGTACCATTGATATATTGATCACCTCCCCCAATCATTAATTTATGGAAAAATAGACTCAGCACAGTCTTGTGAGAGACGAGGCCTTTGTTTTATTCTGGATCTGAGGGGAAAAGGTAAGGCTCTGTAGTGATAATAAAGTCATCTGCTGCCATCATGGTCCTCAAGGTCTTCATGGGAAGTAAAGGACTAGTGGTTTGTGTGTGCGTGCATGGGATGGGGGAGCTTTGTGATCTCTAATGCAGACATGACACGAGAGGAAGGGAAGCTATATCTCTGGCCTTCACCTGTGTTTGAGCCAAGACAAGGGTCAGACATGATTTATGCAATAAAGAGTAATGAGGATGCAAGGAGTCTTTCTGCTGTCTGCATCTGCGTGAGTGAAGATGTCATACAACTTGCAAGCCAAAATATTGGTCTAGTCTATCTGAGAATATTTCATACAGTAATTAACTTTTTTCATTTAAATATATTTTTATTAGTTAGATTTATTAAATGTATGTTTATCCATTTTGATATACAGTTGCAAGAAAAAGTATGTGAACCACTTGCAGAATCTGTGAAAATGTTAGTAATTTTAACAAAATAAGGGAGATAATACAAAATGCATGTTATTTTTTATTTAGTACTGTCCTGAGTAAGATATTTTACATAAAAGATGTTTACATTTAATCCAATAGACAAAAAAATAGCTGAATTTATTAAAATAACCCCATTCATAAGTATGTGAACCATTGATTCTTAATACTGTGTGTGGTTACCTGGATGATCTACGACTGTTTTTTTGTTTTGTGATGGTTGTTCATGAGTCCCTTGTTTGTCCTGAGCAGTTAAACTGTACATAGTAAATTGTATTTAATTTGTCTTAGGGGAAACATGCAAGTATTTTCTGTTGCTTCCGAAGGGCAGTACTAAATGAAAAAAAATGATATTCAAGCGAAATAAGAAAAATTTGGACTTTTTCATCCTGTTCAAAAGTTTTCACCCCCGACTCTTAATGCATTGTGTTTCCTTCTGAAGCATCAGTGAATGTTTGAACATTTTTAATAGTTGTGTTTGAGTCCCTCAGTTGTCCTCAGTATGAAAAGACGTATCTCAAAATCATTCAGTCACTGTTGTAAAGGGTTCAAATATGCAAAAGATGGTGGAAAACTGAAGAATTTTTGGGACCTGGAGATTTTTTCTGAAGAACAGAGCTCAGTTTAACTGCTCAGAATAAACAAGGGACTCATGAACAACCATCACACAACAAAAAAAACAGTCGTAGATCATCCAGGTAATGACACACAGTATTAAGAATCAATGGTTCACAAACTTTTGAACTGGGTCATTTTAATAAATTCAGCTATTTTTTTGTCTTATGGATTATATGTAAACATCTTTTATGTAAAATATCTTACTCAGGACAGTACTAAATAAAAAATAACATGCATTTTGTATGATCTCTCTTATTTTGTTAAAATTTTTCACATTTTCACAGATTCTGCAAGGGGTTCACAAACTTTCAAGTGGCACTGTTTATATATATATATATATATACATATACATACATACTGCTGTTAGAGTTATTCTGTTTCCCCTTCCAGTTCACACATAACAAAATAATGTACATTAATGCTAAAAAATATAAATATGATATATGATATAAATAACACAAATTAATATAATTCATATTTTTGTGGGAATATAGTTTGCTAATAAAGAGATGTGAGTTGGCCAGACCCTCTCAGAAATTCAAACGCTGCCTTCCACCACGTAATCATATTTACATGATTCAATTGATACTGACGACTACACAACAACAAAAAAGAAAACAACATTTCTTTGATCATCTACATGACAATCAATGGAACAGGCACAGTATGATCGGCTGACACGAATAGGCCACGCCCTGATCTGTCCAGTGACACCCTCAGAAAACAATGTAGAGAATGCCTGTGTGTAATATTGCCACAGAGCACATTTAGAATCCGATCCTACAACAGATAAGAACATTGCTACAGCTATAGGGAACATAAAAGAACATTCAGTTCTGTTCTGAGTAACAGTGACTGTTTGTCTGGACATATACATGGGGTTTAATTTCGGAGTTTGGCAGTTAGCAGTGGCGTAAGCTCATAGGATCTTGAATCTCTGTGGCAGTTTCCCACACCATCCCGTCATTAAAATTTTCTGTCCCTCATCATTTCTTTCGTCCAGTGACTGGGGCCCCTCCTCCATCCTGTTGTAATTGTGTGATGTTTACCCTACAAGCCCAAGGCCATGTCTCTAATTATCCCCACATGAAAACTGGAATGTCCAGCACTGTCATTAAAAATAAAGCTAATACCCAGAGCCCCACTAGCAGCAAAAACAGGTGTGATCGTTATAACCAAACCCCGATTCCTTTCCTATTTAACTTCACACTTTATTGTAGGGTCAAGTAAAAAATTCAAACTCCCTGTTAATCTTCTTATACACTCGTAACTTTTGAAAGTTTGCGATGCTAACATGCTAGCTATTCAGTTTCGTTGTACAGCAGGAGATAGCTCCTTCTAGCTCAGGTCAATAATGCATGCCGAACGCAGGACTAACGAAGCAGGCAAATGTTTAATCGTTGCATACAACACAAATGGTAGAACAAGGCCACATCCACAGAATAGTGCAAATGCAACCTCAGCAGAAGCACTCAATGGCCCAAACAATGAGGCCTTTCGTCCCCCGGCTGCATGGAAGCTGCTCCATATTTCAGTTTTGCTGATGCACAGGGGTCAGGTCGGATTCAGGTCTGAGCCCCCCCAAAACCCCCTTTCCCCTTCACTGTATGTTATGGGTTCTATCCTCTGTCACAGGCCTAGATGCATGAATTGTGGTTTTACTTTAAAAATTTCAGTTTGCCTAAAAATTTTTTTGAATTTAAAACATACAGTGATTAATACGAAGCCCCGCACATGACATCCAGGAAAAAAAAAAGTAAATCGTGCGCACGATTTACAAAATCGTTCCCTCGATATACTAAACTGTGTGCACGATTTACTAACTTGTTCCCTCGATATGCTAAATTGTGCACACAGTTTACTAATTCATTCCCTCGATTCTCTAAATCGTGCGCACGATGTACTAATTCGTTCCCTCGATTTGCTAAATCGTGCGCACGATTTACAAATTCGTTTCCACGATTTGCTAAATAGTGCGCACGATTTACTAATTCGTTCCCTCGATTTGCTAAATTGTGTGCACAACTTACTAATTCGTTCCCTCGAATTTATAAATCATGCGCATGATCTAGCAAAACTATTAATTCTGGCCAATAATTGTTTTCATCGTATGGCCTGATAAATTGCTTGTTACATTTTATAATATTTGATCTAATATTAATAAATTATAAAATACAAAAAATAAAAGTGATTGTTTTAAAGGTTTCAAGTAAATTTTGGTATCGAAATGTTATAATACTGTATACAATGTGAAAAGTGGATATTTTAAGATTTGCTATAGACTACATTTAATAGAGTTAGTAAATTATTTGTATTAAATATGATTTTAAAATATTAGTAAACATTATATATTTTAATTAAGTGAGCGTTATGCAGCAGCTAAGGTAATCTAAATGTCTAAAAAATATAGAAAATGAGCATGCACAATCAAATATCCAATATCGGCTGATAACCTATATGGTATCAATATGTTGTGCATCCTTAAATGTAATGTAATGCTAAAATCACTATAACAGTTGCACTGCATCAATTCGGGACAGTACAATGCAGTTACATATTATAAATGACTAGAACCTTTCACTCCAATTCCAGTTCATTAGATTTACTGAACATTTTTGAACATTCATCACTATTTTTAATTATGATATCAAAAAGACTTCAAGGAGACTATATCACCATATCTTTTCATAATATACACAAGACATGACCAACTAGAACCTAAACCACATGCTAAATTATAGCCAGTTCCTCTAAATGACTAACCTGTGCAGGCACAAAGAACACCCTGACCAAATAAAAATGTTAATAAGTGTTCGAGAATCAACAATTAAGCATTTGATATTGTGATGTTGTTTCACGCTAGCTGCCTGTAAAGAATGCAGGCTGTGCTTAATGTCCTCAGCTAATTCTGTTTCCCCCCTGAAATGCTTCCTGTCCTGAATGAATGTGTTGGGACAAAAGAAAAAGTTTAACACTAAATGAAAAGCATGTGATGTCTGGACAAGTGTGGAAAATGCATAGTTAGTAGTAATGGCTTTCCAAGAACACTGAGGATGTTAAAACACGTTTTTGACCCCACATTACAGATCCTTCATCTTTCAGCCTTTTCTGTGCATGTACAACACTTCCTAAAACCTTTCTTAAAAAAAATATAAAACATAAAGAAGGAACCTGCATTAAAGCAGCCACTCTTCATGCTTTGTAAAGGCCTTTTGTTAACAGGCCTAATGATTTCTTCTCAGTCTTAATTCTCTTGGACAGAATGGGGGAATGGCAATTTACGTTGGAAAAGATCATCTGTTTTCATTGCAAATGAAAAAAAAAGATGCATGTGTTGAGAGAAACACTTCAGTCTGTGGTCACCCTGTTTGATTACTCAGTCTCCTTACAGTATGTAGCAACTGAGAGGATAAAGTGAGAAACCACTGTGATATGTTTTTCAACATTTATGTTGACAAGCATTTACAGTCATGTGAAACCATGATAACGGCAATTATAAATAACGGTTGCAAAATGAAGAAGTGGGTAAGAAAGTGTCATAGCAGCTATGGCTACATCACAGGTTCGGTTGATAAGAGAGAAGCAGTTATGACCAAATTGGCATTTTTCTTTCAGTAGGTGTTAACAGCTAGACGATTTTTAATTGCTGTTATCACATGAACGATAACATGATGAAGTATTTGGTATGTCTGCCTTTTACTTTAATGACGTATGTGTATAACAGATCTTTACACATTTTCATTTGACTTCCAAGGCTCGAAATTGCGACCATTTTAGTCACATATGCTCCCTAAATTTAACGTGTGCGACCTTAAAATATATTTGGGAGCATTTATGCGAGTGCAAATAATTGTTGAGGTGCGACCTGTTTTCATTTCTCTACAAAACGTTCGCTAATTACAGCACAGTATGTGCCTGCTGTGAGTTGATACAGTGGCCGGTCCACCATTCTATCACACAACTAATTAAACTTCATCTTTATGTTCCTAAGTTTAAAGCAGATTTTAGGTTGGTTAATATTAGCCATCAATCACTCCCTTTCACGGCGCTCCGTTGTCACGTGACAGGGAGCTAGCGCGCAAAATAAAAAGAGCTGAAGAGAGAAGATAAAAAGAACCGTTACACACGACTCGACATTAACAGTTGAGTTTTTATATTTAAAACATATGATACAGTTAAGCAACATTACACGACCAAGAGTAAGCCTACAGTTTTCCTGAATATCCTGAATAAAACATCACGATTGAAAATGTAACACTGATTTCATACAACAGTTCAATGAACTGTAAAAAGTAGTTAAAATTAAACCACTTACATTTTAGACGCAATAGTGACTGTTTTTGTTCTGTTTAGTACTGGCGGTTTAGTTTCATGTTTAAAAGTAATCATTCTTTCCAACATTTCTTATTTGTATATTCAAACATTTTTTAAAACAATCTCATAATATTATTTAATGCAGTTGTAAGTTTTCAGTGTAAATTATTTAATTTGACTTAATTTGACAGCCCTGTAGTATCTTATTATTCTAATTGCATTTATTGATCAAATTTAAGAATTTAAAATGAAAGATGAAGCATTTAATAAGATTAGGGGGAAAAGCCCTTTATAAAGGTAAAAAAAAAAAAAAAAAAAAAAAAGCCCTCGGGGTAAATACCACAAATATGCAGATTTAAATGTCAAAGCTGAGTGAACACTGATGAGAATATTGCTGCAGTAGCCTAAATTATATTTACAACACAAAAATCCATTTTTTTCCAGACAAGCAACTTTTTTATTCGGACAAGCGAATGACAAGGCTTTTTAGTTGTGGCGCTCCTAAATTTTTGCTGGTGCTCCTAACTTTTTGAAGTTGGGAGCACCAGTGCTACCAAGTAAAAAAAGTTAATTTCGAGCCCTGACTTCATTACTTTATTTTTAATTTTTTAATCCTAAAACTTTCTATGATCTCATTTAGACTCAATTAGATATGCCTATAATATCCAAACATGCCACAATTCTACAGTTCTAATAAAAAGGAAGAGGTTAACAAAATGACAGTGTGCAAGTTTGTACCATATACAACCCAGGAGCCTGAAAAACCACCCATCCCCCACCAGAGAGATCTAACACGTCATATGTCTATATGATACAACCAGCAAAGCATACGTATGAGGTTTTAACTCTGAAACACTTCAACTGGGCCCCTTTCATATAATATAAATACTCTTGGGGCAGAGCACCAATGAAGACAATGTTCAATGGCCTGCGAAGCCCTGCATTGGGCCCCTGTTCACTCTGATGGAATGTAGTTGCTATGTTTAATGAGCAAAAAAAAAACAAAAAAAACCCCTCCATAATATGTCTAAAAGAAATATTGCCCTTGTCAAATAGAATAACTGAAATAGTCAATATCCACAATGTGCGATTGCAACCCTACACTCTGATTCTATAATTACAATCACTTATCTTGTTTTTGAGTCATGACTATCATCACTTATACTGCTGGATGCAGCTGTTCCATATGCAATGTTGCATTTACAAAAACAATAGTTAACAACTTGTAAAGCACTGAATCACTCTAAAATTGAACAGTCTCTATTAAAACATGATCCCAGAGCAAATATGTTCTGCTCCACTAATGTTTTAATTAAGTTTATACTAATGAGAACCTATAGGCCATCAAACATCATTTGCTGCCGTTTAAACCCAGTGACTCTAGGCATGATTAGTAACATCAAAGCCTTTCACTTGCTGTACATACATGTGTTTTTGAGGCCAGTAACATGACAGCACAGCTAAAGCATTCATTCAGCCTGCCGGTTACCTTTATCTTTTTTTTTTCTTTCTTTTTTTTTAGGTTCACATGCAGCATAGGTCTTTTGGGACTCATGCAACTCAGGTTGGAATAAAAAGTGTATTTTGAAATGCACTCATTTTTTAAATAAATTTTCAGAAAAAGAGTATTCAGTGCTTTTAAAGTTTACACGTTTACATTACAAATTTATTTTATCCCCTCCAGCCCGGTATAAAAGTCAACAGCCCATTGAGTGTGAGTGGGGCCATTGCTTTAGCAGGCTGCTTTAAATTGTCTAATGGTTTAACTCCTAAATTCAGAGGGTGGTTTAATGTGCTGTGATAAAATATTCATTCATGTGCCTCATACAGACCATTAAACCTTAAAAAAAAAAAAAAAAAAAAAATAACACAGTGTATGTCTTTATCTGAAGTACACAGTGACCTCTGCTTCACTTAATAACACCAACAATTTATACTCAAATATTAACCTGGCTGACCATAAATGAGAGGACTTTCATCATATTTTGCACTGAATACATATAAATGTATGCAGAGACAAGCTGAATGGCTTTCATTTGATACTACTGGCCTAACACAACAATTAAGTCCTCCTGCTTTGTGAATCAGGCCTTTGAATAACAAATACAAGGTCACTTTTTCCGAATTTAATGCTAACCAAAAATATCAGGGAAATTGGCTTGCTTCCAATGGACTGAGATGTCTACACCTTTAAAATGCAGTGATTAATAACAATAATTAGAGCACAATTCTTTAAACACAAAATGTGTCATCTGATAGAACGGTTCAACTAATAAACTGAAAAAGGTTGCTTTAAAACTGAACAGTAGCACAGCGGCAAGGACAGTAAAGCTCCATGGTGTTTTGTGCATTTCTGTGACAGATGTTTGAGTTTCATAATGGCTGTATAGAGAATCACATCATTATAAAACATGCCTCACCTCATCACAATCGGTTCTCATGATACATGTTGTTCTCTGGCAAGCCTTACATCATTTCCTGATAAGAAACAGAGTTTTTTTCTTAGCCTGTCACCTAACAATTTTATCAAAAGGGAACTCTGCATGACCTTAACATACACATTAATTTTCATGTTCTGTGACAGATGCAGATTTCAAAGGAAAAAACAAACTGAAATGACAATGACTACAAATTAATGAATAGTCTAACTACTAGTATTTCAGTACAAACCGGGTCTGAATTTATTATTATTATTATATCACTGTCACCAAAAAACATAAGTCACGTGTATCTGATTAAAATTTAAAAAGATGAATAAATCAAAAGTAGGGCTGTACATTTAATCAAATTGTAATATGCACTGGTGTCCATGTATATTAAACCGAAAACATTGCTATTTAAATATGAAGTCTGCTGAATGTTCTCCTTGTCTTGTGAATGAGCGGTGCAGTTTTGTCTGCTACACCTACAGCATGAAAAAAATGAAGGAATCGTTCACATTTCATTAGATTACATTTTAAAAGATTATGCATTTATTTGATTACCACCATTCTTGATGATACATTTTTGGGGTGGGCGATATATCTAAAATCTTATATCACGATATGAGTAATTTTACAACATATATCACAATTAGGGCTGCACGATTATGACAAAAATCATAATTGTCGATTATTCTCTTGAAATTGTAATTGCGATTATTAATTACGATTATCACAATTACATTGAATGATGTTTTGAATAGCTTTATATCATTGTTTGAAGCAACTGCATGCCATATTTTTATGTAAAAATAAAAAACAAGCTGAAAACACTCTTCCTTAATTTTTTTTATTGCTCTTCTATAGCATTAAGCCTCAAATGTCAACTATACATTGGTTTGGTTTCTTCTTTAAATAAAAAAAGTAAACATATGCATGTAATAATAATAGTGGCTTTCGCACCATGTTGTTTTAGGAACTTAGTTATAGGAAATAATAGCCATCAGGGTGATTCCCCCGAGATCTAATGTTCCACTATGGCCATTTTCACTGCCAGTAGGAACTTTAAATCGCGCTTGTTGTTGTGACTTTTATTTTGACAGCACTGAGAACAGCTCAGCCAGAGCCTGAGCACACAGTGCTCGCATTTTCCATCTTCATTAGTTTACGATCTGTTTAACAGTCCTGTCTAATACGTAATTAGATAGAACTGTTATACAAACAAAGTAGACAGTAAGTTATATGAAAGTTGTCAGATTTTGCCGTGTGGTTGATACCCAATGTGGCTAGCTGAGCAGAAATACATAATCATGTTTTGCTTGGTCTGCTCAAAGTCACGCTGGATTTTCTCCTGAGTGTAAGGTTAAGAGGTCCATCTATCACTGTTTTGCATGTTTGTAGTTAGTTAGTTCGTGGAGTAAATATATAGGCTGTGTGCACGGCCTTTTAAAAATGGCGGGTGCTGGTGTTTCGCTTTCGTTCGACCAATCAGCGTACACTTGCGTCACAGTTCCTTTTGTGCTGGGTTAGACCTTTTACACTCTTCGCCTCTCACAACATAACATGCTCTAAACACACCTCTTAAACACGCAGAATAATGTAAGTGGATTTTTTTTGGATGTAATCGCGCCTTTGAACGATTACGAAATCGTGGCATCCGTAATCGTAATCGCGATTAGAAATTCGATTAATTGTGCAGCCCTAATCACAATATAGTTGTTTTTGTTTTAAATAAGCATTTTTATATCATCAAATTTTTTAATACCATTGAAATCTAATTTCAATATCACAAAAAAATCTAATAGTAGCCTAAGTAAAATAAAAACCTCAGTGAAGTAAACTTGCTGTGTAAATTAAATATACATTTATTCTTATTAAAGTTATAAAAGTGATTCACTCAAGAGCAGTGGGAGATTTTCTCTCTTTTGTTGTTTGATTAACATTAATGACACAGACGACAGAGATATTAGGCTGTTGTCACTTTAAGACCAAATGCACGGATCCAATATACTGATACACATGCGTTTTCTCAACTTAGGCTTTTTATGTTCACTTAAGACATAAATGACTGTGTTTAAAAGGATACTTGCAAAGATGGGCATTTTGACACATAAATATATGTATTTAACCATTCAAGCCCAATTAGGTGGCAAAAAGAACTCGTGTGAGTTCAGTACTGCTCTGCTCTATGAGCAGAGGCTTCATGTGACGGCGTTTCTCAGACAACCTTCAGGCACTATTATTGTTAAAACTTTAACATATTTATTCAATTGATTCGATATACTTTTTGGATTATTAAAATTTAATTTAAACTATTAAAACAAGGAAAATTAAAATGGACGACATGGAATTTTAAAAGTAAAATAAAAAAGAATTTTGGAAAAAAGAAAACAGATTTCATATGGCCCTACTCATACAACTAAGATGTTTACCTTATTCCAAACAAGGTACAATTCAACAGAGATTAACTGAAAAACAATGATTTTATTTGTTTATTGTGCATTCAAGTTTACTTATTTTTGTATTTATTGTGAAAGAAAATTTTATCCATCCAACACAATCCCTAATCAGCTGGTAAAAGATTGTATTCATTTCTATGGCTGGGAATCCTTTAACTTTGTGGTTTATGATCAATGCTCTGTGCTCTTAAACTATTTACCATTCATGTCTACACAGGAAAAGCTGGACATACAAATTCCTTATCAGCAGCCTAGATAATGTCTTCTGTGGCTGTGTAGACGATGGAAACCAGTCAATATGCTTCTGTCAGTGCTGGAATGTGAGCAACAGTAATTTACTTCAGTCTAGCACCACGTCGGCCATGTTAGCTTGCAAAAAGCTGCTATACGAAGTTCCGCAACCAAAGCAACCAAAGCGCATGCCTCTATAATAATTAAAGCAATTCTGTTATCACAATACACATAATTTTATGGGCTTCTCTAGACAGACTGAGCTTTGTGTGTACATAATATAGAAGTTTAAGGTGGCAGTAATAATATACATCTTTAATATACATCTGAGAGAAATGCTCAACGCATTAAAGTTCAGGAAAGCACAACAGACTTTTCTTTTCTTTTCTCGTGTTTTTCTTTCAGCAGATTTGGAGAGATTTTAATTTCTCAAATGAAATCTAACAGCCTCATTCACATGAATGGGAACAACTGCAAATGGAAGATGTAAATTGAGGCTACAGGATGAGACTGTGGCTAATTGCACTGCTAAAAAAGCCCAAAACAACAATCCAGACCCGAGATTTGGTCAGTTTTCCCATTTCTCCAGGAACCACACCCACACACAGGCGAGTCAAATGCTGCCTGCTACAAACATAAACATGCCCCACATGCTTGATTGCTTCTCAGTGAATACTTAACTTAGCAGTGATAATGGAGGTGTCTAGTCTAGAGGTGCAAACGGGGGATGTTTGCGTATGTGTGTGTGTGTGTGTGTGTGTGTGTGTTGGTTTGGAGAAAGAAGGAATCCAATCAGACTGATGGCTACCAGTGGTTTTTATTTCATGGCTTTGATGTTTACGGTTGGACTGTTTTTTTGGTAATTCCATTCTTCATTGAAGCCTTGTGATGTTGGCTGCAAAATGTCAGGTACTCTGACCCACCTCGTTTAGACCTTGTATTAAAAAAATATGTCTGGATCTAGTAAAACTATCCGCTAAGTACAATACGTATGTTGAAGGGAGATTGTAAGGTTGCGGCTTTTTATTTTGCGGATAGTGCCATCAGAAATGAAAGTTACATCTCATAATGTAAAAAGCTTTCTGAAGTTTTAAATGATACCCAAACACCTTGGGAAGGTTCCACTCGAAACCCAGAATCACTCAGGTCTTCCTCCCTGTCTGTCTCTTCAGCCTGCTTGTTTGAACACGCTCTCACTGCTCCTTATTAGAACACAATAAAAGACAGGAATGGAATGGGAGGCCTCCCCTCTACCAAAAGAGCACTCAAAGCCCTGGAGATGGAGACCAGATAATTAGGTCTTGGTCTTTGATGCTCCACCATAGCAAAAGGTGAGTTACCGGCTCATTTGTAACACAAAAGTTGGCAGAGAAATGCAGGTTGGAGTACAGCGAGGGAAGAACAACAAATTGAACGGTCATTTAACTGCATCCCATTGAGGCCCTGACACTGAAACTTCAGGGATGTAAAGGCTAAAGAAGTCCACTTTTCTTCTGTGTTACCCTGTGGTTTAGATGGTGTCATCAGCCCTCAACTTCTGCTACCGCCAACCAAACATTCTGTGCAGACCACTTCTTCAGAAGTACAAAGATAGAGCAGAATTCACAAGCAACTGCAGTTTGCTAGAAAACAAAATACGATCAAGAGTGCAGTATTCGCTGTATTAAGGTGATTTATTATAATATTTACTATACTATTAAAGGATAAAATGAACTGATAATAATAATAATAACTTTTTAAAGACATAATTATGCTTCTACTTGTTTTTCGAAATATAAACATTTAAATGGTGGCTGTTGTAAAAACATGACAAATTTATTCAAACACATTAGGAAGAACAGGTTAAGTAAAGATACAATTAATATGCACTATAGTGCATATATTTAGCAAAATGTATTTATTGTTTGAATTTCATAATAAAATTTAAACAGAATTTGAAACCTGAGACATTGTTTCATACCAAAAGTAACAAAGCACAAAAGTTATTGTGATTTATTGGATGGGAGGAGCGCTACAAAGTTTTGTTCATTCATCAACTGATAAAAAGCATAGACTAAAAGATTGATTGTTGGTATTTTTGAGTGTTGGTATTGGTATTTTTTAACCCAGCCCTACTAGAAACATTTTAATATTGATTCAATAGGTTGCAGAAAGTTGAACGTGGAGCAAAACACTAAAATAAATCCTGCTAGTCCTGTGTAGAATTAGATTATAAAACGAAAGCATCCCATTTAAGGGCCTCAAGAGTGACTTTAAGACCTGTGCTGTTGGGGCCTTAAAATTTGTGTGTAAATCTAATAAATGTCAGAGTTGTAATTAAGAAAATGTGCAGGGCTTTTCTACGCCGTAATCCTGTACCAGCGATCCGGTTCTTACTAGTATAGTACCTGAGATGCAAACATATCAGAAAACTCAACCAAATCCAAAAGCAGAAAAACAAATCTGTGAAGCAGGAATGCAAACTGACAGGCATGCAAACAAATCACAAAACACCAAAAGCAAATCCAAAAACAAACAACTTGACTTGTCAGGTCACAAAATGTTTGTCTTCAAGCTACGTGATAGAAACGTAATTTTATTCCGTGTACATTAGAGCTGCACGATTAATCGTAAAAAGATCGCGATCTCGATTCAAACACCCACGCGATCTTATTTATTAATGACAACGATTCGCCTGTGTCTATTAAACCTTTGACAAAAATCCTACCGAAACATTCACATCTGTGTTCGTGCTGCCGCTGATCGAGAGAGAGCAGTTTTGAACCACAGAGTAGTTATTTCAAAGACTATATAGAAAGACTCTTCACTCCTATTAGTTATGAATGGGAGAAACTGCAACGCGCAATACGGAATACGTCCCCCCTTCTAAGTAAAAGAGCCAATCTCTGATTGATAAAGTCATTGCGTCACTGCAGCTGCTGTTAGAAGCTCCGGTTCCCATAGAAACCTGAGACTCGCGATTAGGACTGCACATGGGCATTGGCTCGTCTAGCCTGAAAAATAAGCTTTTTTAACGCTATTTATGCATAAGAAACAACATTTATGGGACAGTTCATGTCAGATTTTGTTGCTTTTTTGAAATATGTTATTTAATTGTTAGTTTGCCAAGCAGTTTTTGAGATTTCAGGATTCCTCCATTCAAATAGATATAGGACTTGGTCTTGGATGCCTGAAATAGCTGCCAAATATTCAAATTATCACAGAAGTACTAAGATAAAAGTTTACAGTTAGGATATAACCACTGGACATCAGATAGCGATCAAAATAGAGCAAATCGAAACTAATGTGGTGCTTGAAATAACTGTTGTATAAATTACCTTGTTACACCACTAGGTGGCAACAAGTGACTTTGTCATTGAATCATTCATTCAAAAAGATTCGTTAAACCCTGATTCATCCAGTAATGAAACAAGTATTTATTAATTAGTCAGTCATATATTCAAAACTATTTTTTTAAATAATTCATTCAAATTAAAAATTTTCCGGCAATTAGTCCAGCAATTAATATTTTGTCAGAACCTCTAGTAAATTAGATGGTTTTTTTTGTTTAGATGTCTATTCAGAATCGTGGGAGAATCGCAATCTTTATTTGAAACCAAAAAATTGTGATTCTCATTTTATCCAGAATGGTGCAGCTCTAGTGTACATGTAGCATTTGAAATTTGGTTTCTGATAAAATTTCCTTAAAATGTTGTTTAAATTAGATATTAGCGATAATAAGTTCTACTTTTGTTTTTATGCTTTGCATTTTTGTGTTTTTTTTTTCAGTTGCGCCAACCTGCTTTGTTAGCATCTATTTGGATCCGTGTGTGATCTTTGATTTGTTTGCATGCTTTGACTACACTGAATACTATACTAGACCAAAAAAGGCAGAGGGAAAGTCCAAACATTTCACGAAAAACTGAACTTTGAAACGATAACAAACATTCCCAAGCCACGCCTTCATAGCGCCCCTCTTCACTTGCTTCTAATAAAGACAAAGACCAGCAATCCATAACCCTCCATCCCTGTGTGTCTCTGCATGTATTTACTCAGATGAACACAGAGGACTCAATGTTTTTCTTTTTCTGCTTCTGCTGACAGGTCCTTCGACAAAAGAAGCCTGCCATGGTGGGAGGTCTACTGTGGTAAGTGGCTGCCCTCGCCTCTGTGCTGTCAGCCTTAGCGACATGTCCGCTCGCCCCCTGACACCCGGGAATAATGATATTAGTGGAGGGTGGAGGAGACAGGACGTCAATGGGCAGATTTGTTCAATTTAACCCCTCTGACCCCGTTCGGCCCTTCAATCTGTCAGCCAGACCCTTCCCTCTCGTGCTAAGCAGCTACACGGGGACAGGAACAGAGAAGGCAGAGGAAAGAAATAAAGACTAAAAAAAATACAGGAGATGGCAAGAGCAAGCAGAAAAAGAAAAAAAGAAAAAGAAAAAGAATGAAAGGACAAGATTACTCATAGATACTAGAACTGAACTGAGAGACAGTTCCCCAAAAACTGTGTCATTACTTACTCACCCTCATGTTGTTACCTGTATGACTCACTATCACAAATCAAACTGAACTCAGTGACTCAATAATCTGGTCAAAACGGTTAACAGCTGAAGGGGAAGTTTTCAGTAAGTGAATCACAACTTAAATTTTAACCTGTTTGTCATCATATGAATTCAGAAGAATTTGAATATGGAGCATGGGTCATATGGGCTACTATAAAATACTTTTATTCCCTGTTTAAGCCTTTAAGTTCCTTTTCCCATTCCTTATAATGACATGAATACATAAAAAAAATCTCCTTTAGTGCTTAACAAAATCAAGAAAGCCATACAGGGTTTGAACTACATACAGTATGGCAGAGTAAATAATGACTGAGGTTTTCATTTCTGTTTTCAATTTTTCCTTTAAATATGTACAGTACCATTAAAAAAAACTGAGATTGATAAGCTTTTTTATATACTTTTGAAAGAAGTCTCTTATGCTCACCAAAGCATTTATTTGATCAAAAATACAGTAAAAACAGTAATATTGTGACATATTATAACAATTCAAAGTAAACGGTTTTCTATTTTAATATATTTTAAAATGTCATTTATTCCTGTGATGGATAAGCATCTTTACTCCAGTCTTCAGTGTCACATATATGTGACTAATATACTGATTTGGTGCTCTAGAAACATTTATTATTATCAATGTTGAAAACGGTTGTGCTGCTTAATATTTTTTGTGGAAAAAAAGATTTTTGTTCAGGATTCTTTTATAAATAGAAAGCAGAACAGCATTTATAAGATTTATAAAAAAATAAATAAAAAAAAATCTGCAAACTTGTCCCCATATGACTTTTCGTCTATGTTTACTAGGGCAAATTTCAAGGCAAGTCAAGTCAAATTTATTTGTATAGCGCTTTTCACAATACACATATTGTTTCAAAGCAGCTTTTTTACAGAAAATCATTATGTTAATGTTTATAATATCTTAATATCTTGGCAGATTAGAGCTGGGCTATAGTATTGTTTACATTTTGGGACATTACAAGCAATCAAGAAGTTGAGATATGCTATAAATGTGAGTAACCCTATGTGAGTATACTGTACATAAGCAGACAAAGTTGGACAGTTGGACTTGTCTATCCACCTTGAAACAAAATTTTTTAAAAAATCAGGCAGTTGAGATTTGCTTTGCTTTGAAGTGTATATTTCTTTACGTGAATGTAGTGTATGTACGCAGATAAAGTTGGATATGATATAAACTCAGCAAAAAAAAAAAAAAGGAAACAAGAAACGCCCCTTTTTCAGGATAATGTATTTTAAAGATAATTTTGTAAAGTCCAAATAAGTTGTACAGATCTTTATTGGAAAGGGTTTAAACAATGTTTTCCATGCTTTTTCAAATGAACCATAAACAATTATTACAATTAATTATTAACAATTAATACACCTGTGGAAACAGTTTACAGGCATTAGACAATTAAAGTCACAGTTCCAATAACTTAGGACACTAAAGAGACCTTTCTACTGACTGAAAAACACCAGAAGAAAGATGCCCAGGCTCCCTGATCACCTCTGTGTAAATAATGCAAGATGCTTAAGATAGTGCTAAAAGGAGACAGAAATGACAGATGATTGTCCTTGCAGTGCCAAACCACATGTAACCATGTGTTTTCTAAGACGTGTTTAAGAACTTGCAAGTGCCTTGGTGGAATAGTGGAGTAACATCTCACAGCAAGATCTGGCAAATCTGGCTCAGTCCATGAGAATGAGATGCACTGAAGCACTTAAAGGTGGGGTAAGTAGTTTTCCAAAAACACTGTTGGACATTGTTGATATTTGAAATCAACCCAAACCCTCTCTTCATTGCTCCGCTTCCAAAACTCACCCTCCAATCCTAATCACCCTGCTCCAAGTCAGTCTTGAACCCCGGCCCGATCGCTCCTGGCATGCAAGGCGAGTGCACTAACAATGACACTAAACACCGCATTCTCTAGCGGTCTTCAGTGTGCAGTAGTTTAACTGCAAAACTCTGACTACCTGGCCACTGTTACACATGCAATGCGAAAGTGGATGTCAGTTTATCACAGCTGACGAGCAACAAAATGCTTCAAGAAAAATAAAGCGCAGACGATGAACGAACGACAAGGAAGCACAAAGAATGAACGTACAGTACACAAGAGTAAATACAAACAAGAGTCTGTTGTTAATCGCCAACAGCAAAGCAGCTTCAGACAATCAATGACACTCAAACCCAGTTTTACTCACATGTGAAGTGGAATCAAAGCAGCCTCCGCATCTGTTTTCAGGCCATCCCACTTAGCTCTCTCCAGCGCTGGAAAGCTTTTCTAATATTAATGCGGGTCCTAAAGCGCTTGCCCAGTCATAAACCTTCATTCCAGTGATATTCTTTTGAGCTCTTTTGTACTGTCTCATCTCTCTTTCTGCAGTTTTTTTTTTTCAAATCTCCCTCTTGCTCATTCTCTCTCCTCGACTGTCACACGCCCCCTAATGCTGATTGATTACACGTTCATTGTTGGTGTCGGCCCGACTAACTTCCAAACAGTGTTTTTGAAAAAATTAGTCTATGTCTCAGTTGTTAAATCTTTTTATGTTCATACAAATGTTTACACAATTTGCTGGAAAAAAAGCAGTTGAAAGTGTGAGGACGGAAGAAAAAGCAGTTGAAAGTGGGAGTAAGTTTCTTTTTTTGTTGAGTATATATCCTACTTTATATATAGAGTGGTGCACAAGAGGACAGGAAACACAGAATAAACACACACACACACAATATCAACTGAAGAATCTGCTCATTGGCTACTCGAACGAAGAAGTGCACCTTGCTCACAGTGTTTTGTTTGCTTCCTTTTCATTCTTGCTTTCCTCGTTTCTAAAGAATGAATCCTTCTCCATGTTTCCAGACATCTGTAAGAGATTGTCTGCATGCTGCTGCAGCACCGTCAGCCAGCTGGAGCCAGGCCAAGTAAACGCTGCCAGAAAAGTCAGCAGGCCACGCGTGTGAACAAACAGTATGGAAAGAGGTCAGAGAAAGTGTTGTGTGACGCAGACCTTGGAAAAAGAGAGGGATTGAAGGGTGGGAGGGGGGATGACAGAGACTCTCGGCACATGAGCCTGCTTTATTTCCCCCATTATGACGGATGGCTTCTTCATACAACGGCAGCTGCAGCTGCTTTTGGAGAAGCTGAGCAAACATGACACTATTGAAGAGGACTGACTGAGATAACAACCTGAAAAAACAAGGAGCGTGGAATTACGGTTATCTCACCACTCTGTTGGGCACTACTTAAGGCCAGATCGATATAGAGGTGTAGGACATATGTAAATGTTCACTGGATGACATTATTTATGTCACATTTGTTTACTGTTGAACCCGAACATAATTTGACAGTTTATCATAAAACAAGGGCTGTTAATCGAAAAAATTAATGAATCACATACAAATATTTGCTGAGAAACCCCCCAAAATAAAGATAATTCAAATTCCAATAGTGGAAAATTAGCTTATTGCGGACATACAGATGGGGGCACTATTAATTACAGTGAGATCCAACAGTCTAAAATAAACTTCAAATCTTAAAACTTTCTGTTTGTTCCAGGTTTAAATTTCATTTTCCTTTTTTATCACATATTTTTAATGTAGTCGTTTGGACCCCACTTTATTTAAGTGTCTAGTGAACATCAAGCATGATGGTGAATTGCAGAAACATCAGTGAATATCTCTGGCAGCCTGACTATCTGTTATTTAGGAGGTGCTGAGGAAAAATACAGTGAAATGGGTCCTGAGGGCTTCTCAAATATGTAAAAACCCCATTTGTTCTAATGCTACTGAATACTTTATATTTTATCGCTGTAAAAATATAATTCTTAACAAGAAACTGTGGTCTTTAAAATCCATTAATGAAACAATATCTCTCTGAGATCTGTAGATTATTAGCAGGAACTGATTTCTCAATTCAGCACTCAGAGTGGATTAGTCATTAGATTTTCTCTTCCTGAGTGCCATATGGCTCTAATACTCTTGGGTCCATGAACAGTTAATCAAAATGGTAGTATAACTCAAACCCTGCAGATGGAAATGCACATATCCGCCTCTAAACTGATATAAAGCTACGTGAATAAATCATAGGTAACCAATGTGAGGCAGTTGGAAACTGTTCTCTCTGTACAAATAAATAATGCAAAGCAACACGACCAAGCAGTAAAACTAAAAAAAACAGGGACTCATGGATGCATGTTCAAAAGATCAAGATGGCCCCTGCATGGTGCCTCTCTTTCAAAATGTTTAAATAAGTGGATCAGACTCCAAATGGAGCAAACATTAAATATCAATACTAACTGTGCTGTATGTAATGTTTACGGGTAATTGTTTTATGACAGGAAATGATTGAGATAACTACTTTTTTTTATTTTTTAGATAAGTATTTATTAGAGAAGTACCAATATTAAAAAAAAACAATAACTTTATTAAAGCACATTCATTTTTTTTAAAAAACAATTTCTATATTGTTTGAGAAACTGTAGTAGTTTTATATTCTTTAATATAGTTTAAATATAGTTTTATATTCTTTAATATAGCATCTTTGTGAAAGTACAGATCTAAAACGTGCTCCAAACAAACAAGGACATCAAATGCATGACATATTACAATATGGCTTTAGATTACACTTTCAAAAATTATGCCATTCAAAAGTTTGGGGTCAAGATTTTCTCATGTTTTCATGTTCATAAGTCTCTTATGCTCACCAAGGCTGCATTTATTTGATAAAAAATACAGTAAAAACAGTAAAATTGTGAAATATTATTATAATTTAACCTAACTTTTCTATTTTAATATATTTTAAAATGTCATTTATTCTTGTGATGGCAAAGCTGAATTTTCGGCAGCCATTGCTCTAGTCTTCAGTGTCACATGATCCTTCGGAAATCATTCAAATATGCTGTATTACTATCAATATTGAAAACAGTTGTGCTGCGTAATATTTTTGCGGAAACCATGATACATTTTTTCAGGATTCTTTGATAAATAGAAAGTAAAAAAGAAGAGCATATATTTGAAATACATATTTTTTTGTAACAACGTAAAAGTCTTCACAGTCATTTTTGAAAAATTTAATACATCCTTGCTCATGTCCTCAATCACAATGAAAACTGCACTGGAAACGACAAAAGCGGTGAATCATTTTCACTAGTACTGTAGTATTAAAGCAATGCAGGGGATGCTGGTTTAGCCTGCACTACAAAGCTCTGAGTCAATGGAGGGCAGGACTAGTTATGTCAATCTTTTATTTTGGTTACAACGTCATCTTTATTCATTTGCCCTCGTACTCTGGGAAACTGAATGATGTTGTTAGCCAGTACAGTGATATTGGGCGTACCAACGATCAGTAGCATCACTGCATCTGTAGAATTTATTACCCGAGACCACCAGCACTAAGTTCATATCACTTTCACCCAGAGTAAAGTTGGGCTGCGGCCAACACTAGCGAACAAAGAGGGAGCCGGAGCCCTGAATAGATCTGTGATGGATGAGCTTGTGTTGACTGCTCTGCGTTATAAGATTTGGTGTGTTTGTGTGTGTGTGTAGTATAGAGAGAGAGAAAGTGTGTGTGTTTTGTGTATGTATGAGTGTGTCAGGAGGGGCTGGTGTTTCCCACAGCTTGTGTGCACTGAAGGCAAGGGGCTCTGTCATATCAACAGTGCAGCTCCTGTGTGAGCTAACCTTTTATGGTCTTTGACAGCCAGGCTCAAGATGGCTACCATACCACACAGAGCCGTCTTTATTAACCAAATGCTAAAGCAGACCACATCAGCCAAACAACCAATCCAACATCACTGACATTAGCGGTATTAGCATTACATGTAGATACTACACACAGAGGTAACAAATCTAAGCCAGTTCTACAATACTAGCCATCTAACCTTCTAATAACCTGTTTGTTTGGTTTAAAGGATTTGGAGTTTCATTTCTGTCCATTTCTGTCCTTATTGTTTGTATTGTAAGCTCCGACAGACACATTTTTCATGTAGGCTACAGTGTATATCCCTCGGTCATGTCTTGTTTAGTTTAGCAGACCTTATAAGTGGGTGAAATGTGTGACTGGTGGCAGTGTGTGTTCATCGCAAGCTCTGCAATTCATACAATAATGCTGACGCCAACACTATGCCAGTAGAGTAAAAGATGACGAGGCACATGACTGTCTACATGTCTAGTCTAAAAATGACTACTCCTCATTTTGTATCATACAAAATCCCAAAATAATTTGCAAGTATAATTTGTTAACCAGCAACTTTAATTTAAAGCATACATGCTGGGCTGTGAATCATATATACTGTGCTGACATGTGATCTGCATTACACATGACATAATAAAGTAATTCTGATTTGTTTTGTGAAGTATTTTTTCTTTTTTAAAGGGATAGTTCACCCAAAAATTATCCCATGATTTACTCACCCTCAACCCATCCTAGGCGAATATGACTATCTTCTTTCAGACGAACACAATCGGAGATATATTTAAAAATATCCTTAGTCCTCCAAGGTTTATAATGGTTGTGAATGGCTGCCCAAATTTTGAAGACAAGAACGTCATGGAATTGTGTACTACGGCACAGAAGTTTTTTGGACATACGTCGAATGTGTATGGCTGTCGTGCCGGAAGCTCGTTATTTTACTTTATAAAGTTTTAAAGAAGGATATTTGTCTTACACAAACGCATCGATTCGCTTCATAATGCCTTTATTAACCACCCTGGAGTCGTATGGATTCATTTTTTTATGAATGGGTGCATTTTTTTTTTTGTCTTCAAAATTTGGGCAGCCATTCACAACCATTATAACCCTTGGAGGACTAAGGATATTTTTAAATATATCTCCGATTGTGTTCGTCTGAAAGAAGATAGTCATATTCGCCTAGGAAGGCGTGAGGGTGAGTAAATCATGGAATAATTTTCATTCCCTTTAAAATGATAGTTCACCCGAAAATGAAGATTCTGTCATCATTGATTCACTCTCATGTAGTTCCAAACCTGTAACTTTTTTTTTTATGTGAAGCACAAAAGAAGATATTCTAAAGAACATTGGACCCTACTGATTTCCAGTGTATGGACAAAAATAAAATAAAACCCTGGCATGTTTAAAATATGTTCTTTTGTTTTCTATAGAAGAAAGAAGTCATACAGGTTTAGAATGACATGAGGGTGAGACATGATTTTCATTTTTGGGTGAACTATCCCTTTAAGGTGTATTCCATCATTCTATAAGCTCTATTAGAAAGGCACGCAACTCATCTAATTGCTATCTAGTTTCCAAATCTATACTTAACCTGCATCTGCAATAGTTTAACTTCATTATAATAACCTAATTTATATAACAGATGATCACAAAGCACACCATAAATCAATGAACATATGGAGCAAGTCTTTAAATGGAAGGAAATCACTAGCTTCATCTCATCAATTCCCTTCACCTGTCACCGATCACAAAGGGAGTATTGCACTGTCACATCAAAACATTCGGCTGAGGGGGCAGGGCTTAAACCAACACATCCACTGCGCTCTTTTGTAACAAATTCTTGCCATACAACTAAGATGGATAAATAATTAAAGGAAAAAGGTCACTCCTGAGAGAGAAAGAGAGAGAGGAAGAGGACTATGAAAGGATGGAGAAGCAGGAGTGGGGAACGAGGGGGGGTCAAGCTATTAAATTTATGACTCGAAGTGCCACATCATCAGTGGGGGATGCCATTTCCTGCCAGAGGAGGGGGTCAAACTAGCATTGCAAAAGCAGATGGTGAAGATATCACCACAAATTATACCTTCAAACACAACTTAAGTTTTCTTGTTTAGAGTCTTGGTGAAAATGTCCTATCTGTGTTGTTCGCCCAATAGGTCTGAAAGCCCAAAACTGAATGCTAACCAAACCCATTTCTCTTATTGTAAATATGCTGATATGAGTGGAATCATGATACCACAGACTAAACTGAAATATTTTGTGTTAAAACCAATATTATCACAACTTCTTTAGCATATCTTATTCAGGCAAAAAGGAGAAGTGTAATTAACCATAGTTCTTATTTGAAGACATTGCTAACACCCATCATGCATTACAAGTTCTCGCTTATAAACTACCATTCAAAAGATTGGGGTTGGTAAGATTTTTTTGAAAGATTTAGTGCTCAAGAAAAATTATCAATGTTGAAAATAGTTGATCATATTTGTGTGGAAACAGTAATGCATTTTTTTTTCCAGGATTTTTTTTTTTTTTTTTTGATGAATAGAAAGTTAAAAAGAACAAATTTTTTTAAAAATAGAAAATATTTTGTAACAAAAGTCTTTAATGTCACTTTTGATCACTTTTTAATGCATCCTTGCTAAATAAAAGCGTTAACGTCTTTCAAAAAAAACAAAAAAAAACTGACCTAAAACTTTTGAACAGCAAAGAGTATATACTATATATAGTAGTAGTTTAAAGCACTACATAGTAGCTGAAATGTTATCAATGCATTTACTTGTTATAATGTTAACTATATCTTTGGAATCCTTGTCACGCTTACTTCTCCTTGTAAAGACCATCTGGAAATGATCTAGTGAACAGCATTGGCCTGTCAAATTTACTGTTGATCATAAAACATTTGTCTAAGTAGACAATACACAGCAGGAACACAACGTATAAGCCAACAAAATGACACTGACAGAAGAGGCCTTTAAGTAACAGCTTTACGGCACTAGCTCTGAATTATTGAAGAGAGGGAATATGAGTCGTGGTCAGCTCTGAGGAATACGGCACATTTCTCCTGAAATCGACAAAGAAGTGGAACAAACATGAGCTAGTCAGAAATACACACTGAAGCTACGTGGAGACACAGTTGAGCGGTGAGTGATGAGGGGTGAAAGGTGAGCACTATATATACACACATCTACACACACAACACGCCAACGATAGACATCACACCTTCCTAACAAATGCATTTGCATTATTCCATATAATTTACTCCATATATTTCAATTGTCAAATGCCATACTACCGCACAGGTTTTAAGAACGAGAGGATTGTTCTACCAAACGCCTTACGGGATAGTGTGTGCCACGGCTGATCGTTTCACTAACCCTTTGATCTCCTTAATGATCAATGACCAAGTAAGGAATCTATGCGCAGCAAGCCTAGTTTTATGGCGATGAGAGGGGGTGAGGTCTACAAATAGGTCAAAGGTCATCAGATTCTGCTTATGCTAAACAGAAACGAAGAGTCAGCAAGCTTATGTTAGATTTCACAGAGGCAAATGCTGATTAGAGAGGATCATGTTTCTCTGGGAGCCATCTTAAAGTGACAGTAACATTTTTTCTTGATTTGGAAGTGTTCAGATCTGACTTAACATTAATAAATAAACACGGTACAACAATATAGATTATTGAAATTAAATGTTGCTTTACATGTGACAAAACTCATATATTCATCAAATATCTTTATAAATTAATATTAAAATATACATTTTGGATGCATGATGCACTAGCATTCAAATATTTAGGTGCAGTAATTTTTAAAAAAAATAAATTAAACTTTTAATTTAGAAAGGATGCATTAAATTGAACAAAAGTGTCAGTAAAGTTATTCACAATGTTAAAAATATTTCTATTTCAAATAAATGCTGTTCTTTTGGATTTTCTAATAATTTTTATTAGATTTTTATTAGATTTTGAATTATAATAATATTTTACAATATTGCTGTTTTTACAGTATTTTTAATCAAATAAATGCAGCCTTGGTGAACATAAGAGACTTCTTTCAAAAATAAACCTTACCAACTGAAAGGTAGTGTACCTCGCCACGTAATTGTGTAGCAAGGTTGCTGTACAAGCTACTTCCTCTCTGCTATGTGCTGTAAATTTTTATTGGTCAGCGATCACCCCCTGATGAGGGGCCAGATCCAGTGCACGAGCTAAGAAGGATTCAGTTCCTGCGCCTAAGAACTAACTCGAACCCAAATTATAGAGGCCTTCACTGGATGTTTCTTTTTTTTCTCAAAAAGGTTCATTATTGATCTTTCATCCCCCTTGTGAGCAGCCTTGAATAATCCGTTTCCCTCTCACTTCTTTTCTACACAGTTTATCATGAGCGCTGAGGGGGAGAGAATGGAATCAAGGAAGGAAAACAAATCCATTATCTTGTCAAAATTCTATTTAACTTCATTAGGCCTCATCCTAGGAGAAGTGGATAATGTCCTCTGTTGATAACATTGGCTGCTTTTTAACAGTGCGGTCAATCATGATTGGACAAGTTTCGACCCCAACAGCTTCATCAATACACAAAAATTATGCATGGCTGCACTTTTATTTGTATACAAAAAATCATCTTACATTATCTGTGATTTCAGCAGGACAACTTTCTCTGGATAAACAAGTTGTTGACAGACACTTACTCTGTTGCCCAATTTAATGCGCTATTTGGTTAGAGATAGGCTGGACAAACCAAAGTGAGGATGTACAGCTCTCTAGGTCAGCTCTGGATCTATGGCATTACGAGATATATCTGGTTTCTATTGATTTAGTGAGGACTTCAATCAGAATTTACTGATTGCTTCTCTGTACCTCTTTGAGGGAGGAAGGGACCAGAAATGATCTAGAGTATTACACGGATATGACTTAAAGCTCTATTAATCCGATTGTGCTCACATGTATATAAATCAGGTGCTAGCTGGACTGCCTGGCTATTTTAAGAAAATAATTCTCACCTGTGAAACAAATAGAGAGAGACAAAAAGTGTAAACTAACAAACACTGAAGAAATTTGAGGGAAATAAAGTAGTAAAATATAAATACGTTTATATTTTTTTAAAAATCTACATACACATTTTATGCAGAAATATTTTATTGCTATCATAACAAATCTGCATGCAATCCGTGTCCGATCAGGATTTTTGGGGCCGATCAACGATCACAGGAAACAGTATCAACTGATACCAATCACGGGGTTTATTTGAAGGCTTATTCTTATCATGTAGTATTATTTATATAGATCCAGTCAGTATTTTACAGACATTAAGGGCACAAATTTCATTTTGGAAAATGGGGGGAAATCTCCCCTTAAATTACTCTTTTGGGAGGGATTTTCTAATTTTAGAGGATCTGCATTTTTGTTTTACAATGAGGCAATTTTGTTGCACAATAGCTTATACAAAGCACAAGTCTGATTTCAAACTTTGAACTGAATGTACAAAAAAAAAAGAAAAAAAAAAAAGACGTATAAACGGCCAGTAATAAAATAAGAACAAATAAACAAATTACAAGCAGTAGCACAAATAAATACAATAGAATAAAGATACAAATGAAATATACAGTGCTTGAAGTTTTTTCAGTGTTATTCAGGTAAAAAATACTACAGAAACTGAATAGGAATCAAATGTAAAAATAACACTGGATAGTCTTCCTTGAATAAATTAAAAACAGATTATCATTACAACTAAAGTTACAAAAGTTCTTAAGTCAAGAGCAGTGAGTAATTTTTCACTTTGTCTTTTGTTGTTTGATTAACATTAACAGCAGTAGGTTTATTAGGCTGCTGTCACTTTAAGACCAAATGCATGGATCCAATATACTGTTACACATGCGTTTTCTTTCTCAGTGGTTTACGTTCACTGAAGACATAACAGACTGTGTTTAGGAGGATACTCGCCAAGATGGTAATTTTGTACATACATTAGGGCTGTGCGATATGACGATATATATCGCTACCACGAAATAAAATGTCTATCGTTAGAGATTTTGCTATATCGTATATATCGTAGTATGTAAATATATTGCACTATTGACACTTCAGAGTGATGAAATGCATGAATGAGAATTTAAAGAGTGGGACGTGCTTGATGTTAAAAGAGTTATAAGCGCAATATATCCTGAAAAGGAACTCGGTGCAGCAATCGTGCTGACTGGCACACTGCCAAAGTGCGCGCATGAAACCTGCCTCTCTCAGAAGGCGATCGCGAATTAGAGACGTGCTCGATGTTAAAGTGTATTAAGCACAATAAGTAGGGGTGGGCGATATACTGGTAGACACGATTAGCCAGTTGAAATTTGTCAACTGGTAGAGATTTTGGACTATCGTCTCTGTCAAGGTTACGCTCACGTGAGGTTGCTATGCTGTGCAGTCAAGAAAGAGTATAATTTGCATGAGTTTTTAAGCATTGCGGTTTAAAAACAAGTGGTTTAAAACCATTTAAGTGCAATTAGCAGCGAAAGACAACTCATTTCAGCATATGCACGCGCTCTCTGAAGAGACTGTTTCTCAGCGCCGTCTGAGAGACGCGCAACATGAAGCCGCTGCTCATAGAGCGCGTGAGGACTGAACTGAGTGCTTTTTGATGCCTAATTGGGCTTGAACGGTTAAATACACATACCTATGTGCCAAAGTGACCGCATATTTGCAAGTAAACAGAGCCATTCATGTCTTAAGTGAAGGTACAGTTGAGAAAGACAAGGCATGAGTTAATGGATCGGTGCAGTCAGTCTTAAAGGGACAGCATCCAAATTTACCTGCTGTCATTATTAATGCTAATCAAACAACAAAAAAAGAGAGAAAATCTCTCACTGCTTGCTTTTGTAACTTTAATAAGAATAAATGTATATTTAATTTACACAGTAAAGACTATGCATTGTTTTTTATACCTTTGATTACTTTTACTAGTGCTTGAAGTTTTTTCATGTAGGTCTATTTCGTCTGTCTTTGTTCTATTGTAGTTTGTCTTCTTTGTTCTTTCACCACAGTTTATTTGTCTTCAGTAAGCTTGAGAGTTTTTTAGGCTAGTATTAATTTAAATTTAAAATATATTGAAATTGATGATAATTATGAAATTTCAATGATATGGAAAATGTTGATATCATAAAAATCTTATTTAAAACAAAAATAACTATATCGTGATATATATCGTTATCGTGATATAAAATTACTCATATCGTGATATAAGATTTTGGTCATATCGCCCAGCCCTAACATACATTTGTGTGTACTTGACCATTTAAGCACAGTTAGCCGTGAAAAGAACTCAGTTTGGTACTTGCGAGCTGTTTGTGAGGCAGCTTTATGTGTGCGCGCTTTGAATGTGCATTAGCTCTCAGAGAGCGAACGAGTGCAGAATGGTTTAAAAACGCTAGAATGTTTAAATTGGCAAGACTTAAAAAGATGTGCAAATGATAAACTTTAGTGACACTGCCACGATTGTGCAAGTGACAATTCCTGTGTCAACTGTGCAGCTTGTTTATAGTGCAGACGCGATGTAGTGATGTGAAGCCCATTTCGAGGGAGTGCGCTTCTTCACTCATGCTGTTTGTGAAATTATGTCTCAGAAAAAGTTTTCAAATTACTGATTTGTCAAAATTTATTTAATAAAGATGTATCAGTTGTACCGCACCTTCAGAATTATAATTATTTTACCAGCACCAGATAGAGATTAAGACAGCGCTGTGGCAAGCATGTCATATAGGCTATGCCATACCTCTCACGGCAGGCTTTGAGATCGGTTTCTGAGATCGGCAAATTGAGAGATCGCCGATCAAGTCATTAAAAGCGCTTATTGGCTAGCCGATCAATTGGAGCATCCCTAGCAAGAAGACAATCTTAAGCTGTCACTTCCTCTGCGGAAGTGCTGATACTGTATTTAATACAAATAAATGGAACTGAGTTCTGAACGGAATGAAACAGAAAATGAAGTGTAATTGGTACACATGCACTACAAACATTCAATAGTCACTATCAGAGGATACCGATACTCTTACACAATACTGAAATCTTCCACAAATGGCATGGACAAAAGAGCCTCTGCTCTTTACTTTATTGTGCACTAAAGGTCAGAGTCCACCTTTTTGCTCTGCTGACAGCTGGAATTTGATTGGTTCAACAACATTGGTTGTTACCGTAATTCACATAAAGGGCAGCAGAAATCATTATTTCCAATACATTTGTATTTCTTGATTTCCTGAGTAACTCTGTCTTTGATGCTATACAGTAGAAAATATAGATAATTCTTAAATACAGACATGTTTTCTATGACGTCATATATTTATAGGGTGCTAAACGCATCTCACTGTTAAATATCTGAGTCTTGTTTACTGAATAAATCACTGACAACCTGCATTCAGTGATACCAAGCTATATTCATCAAAGACCATTAGAAAACTACACTACAATAACCAGTACATCTCAAAAACAATTAAAAATTAAAAAATGAATTTACTGGACTTCTTAAACCTCATCAAAAATATGAAAAATCAGAACTAATCTTAACTGCATAAACTTATTTCTAGTCAGGAAAACATAATAAATGACCTTACAAAAGTTTTTTTTTTCTTTTTTTTTTGATGTGTTCACTCCACTGGCAAACTGGAGAAAAGGAAACCTTCCTGCTTCTGAAGCTATATGCTTGAGGAATTCTCTCCAGAGTAAAAAGCATCAAAACTACAGGCATTCAATACTAATTTAAAAATACCCGCTTTATGTTTCTTCACATTTCTTCACAAACCACATTTCTCTGGCTATTTTTTTCCCCCTGTGAGTGTTCACTGTTGCTTTTTATTTTAGAGTGTAAATATTTTAGGTTACGTCTTTCTTTAACAACAGAACCAGACGGAAAAAACACAAGCTTGTTTTCATTTCAAATATTTCATAGTTCCCTTCAGACCTGATAAATCATCTTTACAGCAGCAGGAAAGGAATTGGGTGCAGGGCAATTCTGTAAAATAAACAATCCCTAGGATCCAGAGGCATCTGATGCTGTTTCAACTATTAATTGTTCCCTGTTTTTTCACTGCCATGGCACCAGCAAGCAGAGGTTTCTTTTACTGACCTGCAAATCTTTTAGCACAGAGGTGTGGAAGTCAGTTGGAAGTTAATGACATCCATGGCAATAGTACTGAAATTGCTCTTGTTAAATGAGTGAAATGATCAACGGCTTTAAAACAGAGCTGTCTTCTGCATTAAAGCGTCTGCTGTAATTGAGGTTTCTTTCATGAAGGTGGGGAATGTTGTATCACATGCCTGTGGAATTCAGGCTCTAATTGACCCTTGAATTCATTGCTGGCCATTAAAAACAAAGCAGGCCTTCTCTGCTGCATGTGGGTTGTGAACTATGTAGGGCACTGGCCGGTCAGTTGAGTAGCACTTATTCATGAATTCAGCACTGGATTAAATTGGACCTTGATAGTATCACACTTTGTAGTTAGGACAGACATTACTTTGTCTCACAAGTGGCTTGCTGATGCTTTGAATTAATTCTTACTTCAAATAAATTAATCTGGTTACGTTAAGTGGTTTCACAGGGTTTAAATAAAATGTTTGCATTTATGCATATGTTCTACATCTACCTCTTAAGCCATTTAAAGGGATAGTTCTCCCAAATATGAACATCATCATCATTTACTCACCCTTATATCGTTCTAAATCTGTATGACTTAATTTTTTCTCTTTAACATAAAAAAAGATATCTCTGTAAAAATGTCTTCTTTTTTTGTTTTAACAATGAAAGCCAGTGGGGTGCAAAATCAAACAAACAAACAAAAAAAAAACTTGGGTGAACTGTCTCTTTAAATTGCTTGTGAGAGTTTGTACAAAGATTCAACACTATCTATTCCACACTATTCCGACACTATCGACAAAAAAATGGTCTTTGTCTTTATCATCGAGACAGACGTAGGTTCTTCAGACTGTCACTACTGTTTGGGTGGAGGGGTTGTTACAGAGAGGCCCGAGGCCAGTAAAAGGGGGTGTGTGCAATTTGAATGAAGAAATGAGGAATGGGGGGTGGGGGTGATTACTGACCTCCTGAATCAGAGACGAAGAGCCACCGCCACCGAAAGCAACACTCGATTCTTTCAGCTTCCTCCCTGGCCCGCTGCCTTGGCCTGACTGAACACATGTCAAGGGCAAAACTGAAATCACGGGCTGAGACGTACAAAGAACTACATTTGACTCATGCTAATGAAGCCGGCAAAGAAAGACGGCATTTGTTTTAAACAAAGTAAAGGTCACAACACAAAACATTCTGGTGTTAGTTGCTTTAGTAGCAGACGTTGTACTAACAGGCAAGTGAGTTGGATTAGCCATAAAAAATTGGTATTTGCATTCACGCTCTCAGACAACAGCCCTTTCATTTTTCTTTCCACCCCCATTTTACCCTTACATACTTCTCCATGTCTATTCACTTTATATGTTTTTCCTCCATTTTTTTTTCAACCCCAAAACCTGCCCTCTGTGCTCCATTATCCAAAAATCTCCTGTGGGATTAAGCAACAAGCTAATTTACTAATGTTACATGTGATCTTTAGCCCCATGTGTGTCTCTGAATCAGACTGAATGGGTCAGGCTGAGATTACCCTCCATCTTATAAATGATTCAACCACTGAGGAAAAGGGTGTTACTACTAGGATTACACTAACAGTTTACACAAACAGACAAAACTTACAAAAAGATATATCAATTGTCAAACAGACATAGCAAAATAAAAAGATTTGGTTAAAAACGCTATTCATCTTAGAGAGCACAATCATCAGTTATAACTGTAAATTTTCAATAATGTTCCCAGCGAATTTAAAGACGACACATCTGACACCAGGTCATAATCAGGTGTGATACAGAAAAGTAACAAGCAAAAAAAGTATAGTAGAATAAAATAAATTATTTCCATGTCATTTTTATCCAAACTAGCTGTGACCACAAGCGATAAAACATTTGATCAATTTCCATTTAGCTTCTATTTCGCTAGGGCTGCATGAATTGGGGAAAAAATCTAATTGAAATTTTTCTAATAAAAATTGAAAATCATGATTTAAAATACAATAAAAAAAATTCCAGGTTGCCAAAAATGACTATAACATTATTATTATTATTACTAAAAATATTAAACTTTATTAAACTATTGAAATATTTCCCTGTAAAATAAAAAATACTATACTAATATTAATATTAATTTCTTTTAAACTTTTATTCTGGCAGGAACCCTTAAAGCTTTTCTTTTGTTGACAACAGCCAGTTTATCCACCTTTTTCCTACGCCCCATGACACTTTGCACGAATTATGGGAGTAACTTCAATTAAACTGTAAACAATCAGTGAAAGGCTTGCTCTATGAATGCAATAATAAGCTTTTTATAAAAACTGGGTACAATGAAGTGACATTATTCTACTCACCCTTCAACCATTGAATATTAAAAGGAAACTCAAAGGTGTAAAAGCATTAACATTACTACAACAGACCATGAATAACCCCAAAAGCTTGATTATTTCTGCAGTAATATTACTGATGGGTTAAATGTCACTGTAGTAATATTTGTCTATATTATGTAACATTTGTTGCCTTAATCAAAAAAAAAAAAAACTTTAGCATTAAATGATAATATTTCAAAAATCTTTCTATCATTTCGACAGATAACAAATATAGTATTTACCTGCTATAGAAACGTTCCAGTAAACACTGCTAATAGGGATTAGAAGTGAAAAGGGGAGACAATTACATTTTTAAAGCATGCGTGTGAAAACAAACCTGGAAAGAGACGTGAGGATTTGGGGAGAAAAACAAGAGATTCTTGGTGCATTCCAGTGAATCATTCATGGTATATATCATAAAGTAAATCAGGAGAGCAGATTACAAATGCGCAAGACATGTTGTCTTTTTAATATACTATTACAGCGGAATACAAAGAAAAAAATAAAATAATCTGGAGGAAATGAGCACAGCAACTGAAAAGAGCTCTTGCCACAGAAATTCCAGTGATACCACATTAAAATACCAAGCGTTACGTTATTATTTGAAATTATTTGTTGTGAGTCTTTTTGAGTGGAACTTCCCCAAACCGAAAGTGCCTCCCATAATTTAAAACATGGTACGCTCGTCAGGACAAAAGGAGGATAACCGCTTCTCATTACAAGTATAGGAAGATGGCCAAATTATACAGCATTTCCTTAAAACAGATTACTCAAATAGTCTTTCAGGTAAGCCACCAACTTGTCATCCCTAACATTAAACGCATCTTCTGGATGTGACTCTTGTTACATCATGCAGCGATTTTGTGCACAGTGTGGTCAGACAAATTGCTTGTCACTGGACACTTGTTGCATCACACCTGGTTAGAACACAGTGTTACGATTGTGTACTGTATGGACATGTCTAAGTGCTTGACCAAACCAATTAGGCAGTGATAAACTCATATAAACACAAAAAAATGTGTGTGTGTGAGTGGGATCATTAGGATGGAGGGATGTGCTGAAGAAGTTAATCCTGTAAAGAGAGTATCTGATTCTGACCGTAAGCCTAAGACACTCAATGCTTGATTCCTCCCTATCTTTCATTACAACTCTTCACCTTAATGAACGCTGACACGTGAGGCCATATGGGCCAAGACTGATGACATGAGACCTCAGCTGCTGCCTGCTGCCATGTAATACTCACTGCCCTGCATGTGTCTTACTGATACTGACACAAGGACAAATGAAAACACTTTAGCACCAAAAACCAAAATGCAAAGCCAAAGCAATATGATCTAAGAGTGTTTTACTGCTGAGCTCCAGCTTAGCCTAAACGCACTGCAAAAGATTAGGCATTCCTTTACTGACCATTACTCTTGAACTGAAGGTAAAACGGCTCCGTATGTCCATTAATAGCTAATTTACTTCAAGTACCAAGAAAAATGTATGATAAACCTTGCACAGAGAGCGCAGTAAATGACCTTAAAACAATATATCACATGGATCTCTAATGATCATATGACATTGCTGCACTCAATATGAAAAAAAAAAAAACCTCTGCACAATTATTGCACCATATTCAAGCATGTCAAAAGTTATCTACTGTACAATCTGAGAATGTTTCTACTGGCTCAGGTACTGTATATAGATCTTGTAGCTGAAGTGAACAGAACGTTTTGTTTATATCCTGGACATAATGTTTGCATAGACTATGCCTGGCAACCATGATCACAAAGTGTATTGTGAAATCAATCTACATTGACTCACTACTAATAAATGACCAATAATATTCCCATGTTTTAGACAACAGTGAGTGAATGTTTATCAGACTTAATGAAGCTAGACGTACTTATCAGTATGTTCCTGTTCGAAAACAGATAAAAAAAGATAACAAAAACACATCTCAACTAGTTATTTCACTGCAAAATTCACAATTCACATGAGCTGCCTTCTGATCACTTGACTCCAGCATACAGGAAATCACACAGGGAACATGCACTCTAAATTGTGTGTCCAAATGATGCCATGTGGTCTACAACTGCTTGAAATCACACCTCATTCTTCAGATTAAGGGCAAAGTGTTGAAAAGCTATGGAGACCATTAACAGGGTAATGGTATGTATTACAGTACTACGCAAAACAGAGTATACTCTTGCTCTGACAAGGTGTTACTTCTTATAAACACACTGGGGGGGGGGGGGTTGTTATATTAGTATTTGCTGTGTTTGCTCATTGCCCTATGACTTTTGCAAGCTACACAAGAAAAGCCAAGTTTCCTGCTATTAAAATGTGACATCTACATTAAAAAGACAAGTCAAACAAATCAATCTCCCTCTACAGATACAAATACAGATAAGCTGATAATTATTGTTATGCAGTGTTTACCATTCATTAACTAGATTGTGTATTAACTAGACTGTCTCGCCAGAGTTTCATAATAAACCGAAAATATATTTGAACTTCTCTTTATTACATAAAAGGTTTTTAACGTTGTTTTGCACCATTGCTTTGGTAAAGTATCTGTCAAACGAACTAAAATCGCACACTAAAAAGCACAATATGGCTTAATCCCCTTATCAAATTGTAAAAGGCTGCCACTTAATTAAATAAGTCTGTTTGTGCTGTGTATTTCAAAGCAAAGTGTGCACTTTGTTCACGCAATCAGCTTGTGATCCAGTGTTTTGCGCGTCTCAGAACAGCTCAGTTCAAAGTGAATGAATGGTTATTAACGCAGTTGAGAGAGAGAGAGAGAGAGAGAGAGAATAAGCATTTGTGAATGAGCCTACCTGAGTCTGTGCGTCTCTCAGGGCAGCAGTGTCTCTACTAATAGCTAAACTGTACGTTTATCTACCTCAAGAACCACACAGTTATTACCTCACTGGTGAGAAATGTCATGTAGCTTTTAAGTTGCTAAACTATTTTACTGATTAATTCGTCAGAGCAGCGCGGATAACACGTGTCCTGTCCATACTGTATGTGCGTGTTTGAGTGAGAAAGAGAGAGTATGCGCTTTCAGGACTTAATAAAACGTATTTTGAGACAAAAGCCATGACAATAATTTCTTGTTTTTATCCTATTGTTTGCTATATTTATTTGCTTGGTCAGTGTCGTTGTGGGTTTTGTTTCTTTTGCGGTTGTAGGCTGTAGGACCTATTGAAATAACTGAAATCATTTGGCAAAGTGATATGAAACTGTAATGCGGTCAAGACCTGCTAGAACTACTTTAGCCGTGCGTTTCCCTGAAAATAATTGCACACCTTAGAACGTTCGACAACCAATCACATTTGAGCATTTAACAGCCCCGTAGTATAAAGTAAAATAATATACTCATGAAATATTCATTTATTCTATACAGTGCATTTGTTTTACAATATATGGCTATTACTGTCATAGGAATAATAATAATGAGTTCTCACTTTGACGTGACACTGTTTTTGTTATTACAGTCAGTGAGCAAGATGATATAGCTCTAGCTGTGGGTCTGTGACCAGTTCTGAATGTTCAGTATGGTTAATGTTCAAAGCAGGCTTATCAGCTCTCCACAAATCTGGCAGCTGATGACATGTTCAACAGGGTTTTTATAACAGTCCACCAATTGGACATAGCTAAAGGGGGCTCTTATTTATAAGGCGATCTAAAACTGAAACGACTGGAATTCTATTAAATATTTCCACTGACAGCACATGTCCAAAACGAACCTGCCACAGCTGTTGGAAGGCCTGGGTTAGCTCATACCACAGAAGTCTAACGATAGTGCTGCTGGGTAAAAATCACAACCTCTGTGCCATATGGAGAATTAGCTCCATGCATGTGTTTTAGCTTGAGACTGCATGCTGGGGCACTTAATGGCTCTCAGGACCCCAAAACATATGAGCAAAGCAGTGCAATCAAACAGAAGGGGATACTGTAGGGGTGGAGCAGGCCTGTAAAGTCAAGGAATGTCTTGTGTTGACACCGGAGTTACTGTGTGTGTGTGTATGTGCATGTGTGTTGATTTCAAAGAAGGGCTCCAAAGATTTTTATGAAGGTATTAATGGGCTTGAATTGAAGTGTGTTACTTGAGAAGACTTTAGGACAGGCCATTTAAATATATTAACAGACAAACCGCAGAGGCTCATGGGTTAGGTCTGTTTTGGCCGCATATAGCCTCTGTCTCTCACTTCCATAAGTTTTTTTTTCCTCTTCACAAAAGTGTTCAGTAAAACAAAGAGGTGCATATCTTTAAACCCCTGCCCTCTGACAACGTTTGTTTAACCACAAAGACTACTTTGCCTTCCTGGCTAGGGGGAACGTTGTCTTCCTTTCAATGATTTCACAATTGCCTCATTTCCCATTTTCTCCAAGAGATGTTTTGCTTAATCGTGAGTGTTTGAGTGAATTAGGCCACCACTGGCTGCCTCGATACTCGATAATCTGTTTTGAATTGCAATTGTAAAATGCCAACCGATTATTTTGAATTTACACAGGTTTCTAACCATTACTTCTAGAGGATTAAACAGCCAAACTGTCTCTTCTGAGCCTTAGAACAGAGTTCAGAGTTTAGGGAGTGCTAATATCCTCTGAGTCATAAAAAAAAACAAAAAAAACCCACATACACAATACATAAGACTAATTTAACTAAAGCTGACTGGAGAAGGAAAGAGAAACCTCCTTTTCCACAAGCTCATAGTGAAACCAAACACCACTGCCGGGTTTCCTCCACCCCGTTCAGCCCTGCCCAGCCCCCTCTATGGCCCTGTAAAAGGCTTGTTATGGGAAAAAAGCCATTCTGTGAGTTTTTTTATGTTTGCAAAACATGGCAGAGAGAGGGGGGGGATCAAACATACGCCCCGAAACCAAAGTGGAGGTCAGACTGAGTAATCAATATCATGAGTGATATTTGCAGAGGGGAAAAAGTACACTCTGTATTTTAGTAAGCATTTGATATGTGCTTCAAAAAGGTTGAGATACAGAGCCTGCTGATAAAGAATATTAACTATAAAGTGGAGCCTGTTTGATACTACATACACAAAGTTTGGGGTCAGAATGATTTTTTTTTTTTTTTTTTTTTTAAGAAATACTTTAATTCAGCAAGGATGCATTAAATTGATCAAAAGTGACAGTAAAGATTTTTCTAATATTATAAAAGATTTCTAGTAAAAAAAATCAGTTTCTGAAAGTACAGTGCTACATAAAGTAATTATATTTATTGTGCAATGCAAAGAAAACTGTATTTCAATGAGTGTGCATACATCAAACAAACACTAAAAAAAGCAATACATATTTAAGTGTACAACAGAATGTGATTCTCTTTGTGGACACACACACAAATATGTTTGTCTGGCTAGACTGTGATGAAGTATGCAGTTTGTTCCTATTTCGTAATGGCTTGGCTTCGAGCCGACCCATACGCAGCCTGAGAGGGATATCCCAGCATTATTGGGAGGGAGCCAGGTTGGAATGCCACCAGGTCTAGTTTCCTGCATTCCTGCCAAAACTCTACGCAACTACTTGCTTTTTTTTCCCCCTCTCCCCTCACTGTTTCTTTGACAATAAACGGCCGTATGGCAACCGGTTTAACTTTGTCTCTTCCGATCCTTCCCTGTCTGGCTCTCTTTCCTATCTATTCTGTTTTCCTTTGTTAAATGACTCATTTCTAATATCAGTGCAAATAGAATTGCTACACATCCATCTTACGCTTAACTAAAAGAAATGAATTTATGATATGAAGTGCAAACAATGTTATACATATAGCTTTTTATAAGACCTATTTAGTTTTTATATTTGAGAGTTATTTAGATCTTTGGGTTTAGTTTTAATTAAAAAATATTGCACACAACAATTTGAGCTGACTTTGAAAGTTCTTTCAAAGGTACGCATGGTAAGTGCGTTTTAGTGTTTTAATTACTTTCATAAATACAGACACCAGGAATTTGGTCACAAGTAAGTTTAATGCTTCAGTCTATTTTTACATTCCTCTAAACAGCCTTTCTTATTTCAAGAAGGCATTTATAGCATTTAGACATTTTTTGAAGTGTTGAAAACAGGCAGTACACTGGCTCCAGTCAGTCTGCCAAATGCCATCGGCATCCTTTCATTGTTTCTACATTTCACTTGATTTGTCCAAATAGCTCAAGAGCGATTACAAAATGCATGTCCTAGACTTCTGCAAAACATTAATTGTGTTATGTAACACTGTCCTCAGTATTGTTTTTTTTTTAGAAAAAGGGAAAGAAAAGATCGTGGTTGATATTAATCTTACATGATATGTATGTATGTATATATATATATATATATAAAAAACACAAAACTTCTAGAAATTAAAACCAAATATATTTACATTTCATTATTAAAATAATGAAATCTGCACTTTGAATTTCTTCTGTGTTGAATTTTTAGATATTTTGATGCACAATTTTCCTCAATTTCATCACATTCAATCAAAGCAGCTGTCTTTATTCAAACCACATTGTACCCCTTACGTTAAGCCAGTGCTTACACTAATGCAGCCACTAATGTGCATGTCTCATTTGGCCAGGTCTCAGAATGATCTATCATAAATAAGGAATGACAAGTCCATCCAGGCTCGTTCTGTATAGATCTGTGTTTGCTTAAGAGCCTCACTCTCAGTGTATCACTCTAAATTATCCCCTGAGAATACAGTGGAACTAAACTGCTGCAGCATAACGCTGAAACATTCTCGCACATAATCCTGAATTTACAGGTGCACTAGCTGACTTTGAATAACTAAAACATCCAGTTCCCATACAAAAATCAGTTTTATAAAAATCAAAACCAATTGAAGCTAAATTAGTATTTTGTGCTTGTACACATCAACAGCAAAGACTCTAATAACAACATATTTGTTCTTTATGCACTCTGCAAAAAAACACTTTTAGAAATAAATTATGAAACTGTGATAATTTAAACATTTTAAGGAAGTATTTAAGCAATTAATCTTTCTAAATTCAAAGTAGTTCAAAACGTGTGAAGTAAACTTATTACTGCAGGTTGTAAGTTTGATTTTACTTAAAAATGTATTGCAGCGATTAAACTTTACAAGTGGGAAAATTTTACAGTGCAGGCTGTATGTCAATGTGTTAATGATGAAACTGGACACTGAAGCGGCAATTGAACCTGATATAGGCTTACTGAATTTATAATGTCAATGCATGATGCAAGTGTCTGGACAGTATAGTTTACATTAAGATCAAGCATTAAAATTATAGCACTGCCATAAAGCCTGTTGTTTCCTCTGGAAAATTCAGTTTTTTGATTATTATGACGACTAGCTGTTTAGTTATGAAAGATACTAGGACTTCAGCAAGTAGTTTCACACAGGACTGAACCCAATCTCACTTCATGCTTTTAAACTTTGCACATTAGTAATCACCATACAGATCACCAGAGGGCAAATTCAATGGTTATAAGAGGGCATTTCATGAATCTCACTCATGGACATACCTGTTTGAACTGTTCCTCATAAGTCCATTCGTGGTGCTGCGATTGTGCTTGTGGTGCCAAACCACTCGGTGATTCAGCCTGTCCTGGAGCTGGATAGGGAGGCTGGACTCTGGACAGATGTATCGGTGTACTTTTTGGAGACTGCCCCGCACCGGGATAAACAGCATGGCGCGGTGGGTAATGAGCTAAGGGTCCCTCCAAATCTTCATCCCCTCCACCTTCGTTCATACTGTCATCTTCATCCAAGTCGCGCTCTTCATCATCCATGCCGCGGTCCAGGTCTAGGTCAGCATCATCATCATCGTCGATGTCGGAGTCGGCTGTGCGCTCATTTGGGTGGCCGGAGCTCGAGTTCGGGGCTCCCGCAGCGAACGCTCCCCTGACTGCTGCTTGATAGTGGCGGAAAGCGAGGGCTTGCTGTTGAATCTGCGACTCCACCATAGACCTGATGTCTTTCTCTTTTTCGGCTTGGCGGATCTTCTCCTCCAGGGCGAGTCGAGCCGCCTGCTGTCGCTGCAGGTTCTCCATGACAGCCTCCAGCTTCATCCCGCCGCCGCCGCCGCTGCTCGAGTGACTGTGAGCGCTGGAGGAGCTGACCAGCAGAGGAAGAGTGCTCGCCGACGAGAAAGCGGCTTGCTGTGGGCAACAGAAGGCAAATGTTACAACAAATTTTAGCTGGAAGCGTGGTGCGAATTATGGGGGGTTTAGTAGAGTCAGACCCCCTTAATTAAGACTTGAGCCCCCTCAAAAAGATGCCAAAATATTTTGTTGGGGGTGGGGGAGGGGGAATAAAGCACATTATTTTTCATACAAGTAGGCTAGTTGGCGTTTTAATAAGTATAAAAGTTAACATTTTAAGTTAGAGAAAGTATTTTCACCTATCATCAAAAAAGACGCTAACGAACAGAAGTCTAGTTTGCCAGAGGAGGTAACCATAACAACTTTAGTTGTTCACGCTGTCGATCAGTTTCAGGCGGTACAATAAAACATAAAAACATTATGTATCACTTTATTGTAGTTTTACATATCAGAACTATAGTTACAAAAACTATAAATCTACAAAAACTCGTTTTTTTAAAGAAAGAAGTATTTTAGGCAATTGGTGTTTAGCTAGTGCTAATCTAGTGGCGCCAAATTACAATTTGGGCGCGCATGACGTGCTCAGACAGATTGCTCACGAAAATTACATTTAGGCTACATTTTATAGTTTAGAAGACGTTCTTTAAAATGTATATGTAGAAAATATAGGCTTTGTCAAAATCTCTTAAAAAAGCATGTCAAAACTTTAGCCGAAAGTCATTTGCATACTGGTCGCAAATAAACATCAGTAACTTAAAAAAGCAAAATACTGTATGCCTATTTAGACCTTGAAAAAATAAATACATGACTGATACACTGTAAAAAAAATCTTCTCATCACTGTCATAACTTTGTTTCCAACCATTTAACTTTTCCCAGTAATTTGTTATTTCTAGTCGATTTTCTTCATTAGTAAAGTCGAAAAACTGAACTTATCACTGCAGGTAACTTCGGCACCGCTTTAAACTTAATTAAATGCAGCAATGAAACTTTTCAATTTAGTGGGCTATTTTTTTTTTTTTTTTTTTAATGTTCAAATGACATTACCGATCAAATCAGTGCAGCACAGTTCATGGGATAAAAGAACTTTGCATGTAGGCTACTGGGTTAGGCAAGAATCGTGGTTTCTTATGGAAATGATTCCACTAACAAGATCAACTACACAAACAACCTGACGGTCAGCATCAGTGAAGCTGTAAATGCATGCAATGTCACATTTCTGATGCGATGTGCAAAAAACGACCTCGAACTATTCCATGCCAGAAATATGACAATGTAGCCTATGCATATTTGCGGTGTTGCTACAGTAGGTATAGGTCGAAGGGCAGCGTAGTGTAACAAAACATGCGGTAATCTATAAACAGCTTATAAGTGCACTAAAGATCTAAATACAATATTTAAATTAATGTAACGCGCTAAACAACTCTATTCTACCCGAGAAGCAAAAGCGCATGCTTACCAGTGCAGATTTAGTTGCTATGCTTGTGTTGTCAACCATGCTTCTCCCGTCAAATGCGACGAATTTGCTCAAAAGTGACCTTTTTCCCCAAACAAAGTCAGAAGTGGTTGTATTCCCGTCTCAACATCTAGCTCTGTGTCGTGAAAGCAAAGAAATAGCTCTTTACGAAAGCGGTTTCGCGACGCGCTCGCGGTCTCTGAGCGATTTGGCAACAAGTGGCTGTAACTGTAGCGAGAATGACCTCTGAGGACTAGAGATCAGATCAGTCCCTATGCTTCCATCTGCTCTCTACACGTCAATAGACATGGATATAAGGCAATCAGGGCAGGGTCTGCACTCAGCCAACAGAAATACAGCTGAGCAGCGAACACGATCAGCTTCCTGCGCGCGCTTCTGTTTAAATAGGCTACTACACTTTAAACTTTATTTGAAACTAATTGAACGTTTTAAACAATTTTTACATTTTAACACGAATGCTCCGACTTTGAGAGTTGAAAGTGTAGAATATGTGAGCTATTCAAAGATTGAAGAGGGTTTTAGCTTTGCGTGCGTGAAACGCAAATGATAAAGAAATAACTAGGCTATATTATAATCTTACAAGCTGTTCTCCAAAACAAATGCCTGCATACCATTCTCCCCACTATTTATGTGTTTCTGAACAAGAGAAGCGTTTGTTATTAACATGAAAATAAGAGGTCACTGAAAATACTAAAACCCCAGATTTGATTTTAAGATGTGCTATTTAGGCACTAAATTTAAGTGTAACTGTTTTATCATTAATGTAAAATGCAGCCAATGTTCATTCATTATCATACAGAATAAGTCAATCCGTTGCATTACAGCAGCATCTAGACAGACTTAAATAGTACTGATAAATATCGAGTGTTAGTCTTCTGTAAATACACCCTTCTGACTGCAGAACATATAATTGCCATTCGCCCTGCAATTATCCAAGATTTATAATTATATGAACCGATGAACAGACTTACAATTGAATTCCATATAATTTCGGAGAAGTATTAGTCATTACCGCAGTTTTTAGGGTTTTAAAGAATTTTGTGGTAATGAAGTTAAAGGCGCCTTTGCAGCGTCCTCTGAATCATGGCTGTGAGTTAGATAGATAGATAGATAGATAGATAGATAGATAGATAGATAGATAGATAGGCGATGTTTGACTGTCATACATGTGATGTCTGAATTAGTCCAGATAGCACTGAACAGCCAGTAATTTCTCCCATGACCCCTCTGCTCTCTGATTATGATGAAATAACCCATTATCTTTTGACCCCAATAACTCCTGCAAGAATCCTGTGTTGCTTTATGCCCTCGAACTGTTGAGCAAAATTGATAATCATTCCATGGTTACAATCCATTCAAGTTAATGCAAGGCTAAGGTCTTGCACTGACACTGATTAGGCTAGAATGATGGTTAATTATGTTTGACACAGTGAACTGTGCTCAGTGACAGGACTGAAATCACACACTTTGCACAATCAATAAATTATAATGTGCGCATATCTTAGAACAAAAGTGAGACTTTTCTATTAGTAATAAAAAGATCTAATGATAAAAAAAAAAAAAACTAGTATTACTGTTGTCAAGGTTATGTAAACAAAAGCTTTGTTCCAACAATCTGAGATAAAATACTCAGTGGATTAAAAAATTCAGAAAATGAACTTAAATGTTGCCTGTTAGTGGTGTAAAAATGTGTTGTTTAACATCGCCACCTGCTGTTCATGATCGGTAAATACATCAAAACAATACTATAATTTCAGAGTTATTACTGAGAGCTACATATTTTCCTAATACTTTAGTAAGAAATGAAGGCCAGAAAATTTAAAACAGGATAAATGTAGTGTTCCACAATGATAATCCTATTTATTATCATAACATTTTTCATGATCCGGTTTCAGCTATAAAATGACTCAGCATAAAACTTGCTGTCAGATTATTTTTCATGGCACTCGCATCCTCAGAAACACTTAGCTAATGAAAACAGGAAAGCGTTTGTGCTTTGCATCAGCTCTAAGATGGCAACTGAGTAAATTCAATAACACTAATACATTGGCTGGCTTAACAGATAAAACGCAATGGTGTGATTGAGAGAAAAAATAGCAGCAAAATCATGTCTATATTCAGAATTTAAGTCATGAATGTGCCATATGCAAAGTAATAATTTTCATTTATTTTGTCTTCAGCTCAAATTGGTCAAAAACTATAACCCAAGTTCAGAAATTCCCAAAAGACAAGTATACTGGTACATCACATTTTTATCTGAACAAATTCTACCCTACCTGACCTCGGTTTGGCTTTAGTGAAAATCTAATTTGTTAAAAATCAAGCTTAAATGTTAAGTACATTTCAAGAGAATGTTTTTTTTTTGTTTTGTTTTTTTAAGAATACAGATCAAAATAGTGTTAAAGAACCAAAGAAAAAGGGAAGAATAGAAACATTCCATGCATTGGAAAGTAGCGGGCAGGGGGAAATTAGCATTTACGAAGCTTCTTAGCATCCCGATAAAATGGAGGAAGGGATTTGATGGGTCAGGTTGGTTCTAATGGAAAATAATCAGGAGTGGATAGTAGATTTAGAAACATACAGCAAGCTCTGTACTTGACAGACATCTAGTTCAGGTATTTAAAAAGTAAAAGTGTCAGTAAAAGGCAGGTTCTTGTAGTTACATTATGACAGAGATAACAGGGGTGATGTGGATTTGGCTTTACAGTTGAAAAACATATGTTGAAATTTTGCAAAACTCTAAAAAGTTGAAAAGAATTTTGCAATGTTTCAACAGGCATTTCAACTTGTATGAAAACAAATCTTTGCAGCTGGAAAAATATAACAATAAATCTGGGTGGTACACGTAAAAAAGAATTGTTGGTTTAACTTAAAGTAAGTTACCCGGTTGCCTTAAAATTTTGAGTTCATTGAAATTAAAAATTTGAGTTAATACAATGAAGGCGATTGGTTTAATCAACAGAAACTCAAAATATTATGTTATTTGAACCACATTATTTAAGTTGATCTGACAGAAGAAAAATGCTGTGATAACAAATCATGAAAATTATTTTTACTTACTGAATTCAGTTCACATCATAGTTTATTCAACGTATTTTGGTTGTTGCTCTGCTGCATTCCATTTGAGCAGGTGAGCTCTGAACTTTCTTGTGTAACTAGGCAACTGCAGCAGTCACATGATTAAGGTTACTAAATTATGCTTTAAAGGTCACTGAGTGATGAACCATAATGGTGCTATACATATAATAGTGCCTGAGCATACTTTAACAACTAACCCAATGCAATTGATCCAAACTAGACAGAATATTTGTAACAAATCCACTGGGAGGCTAATTTAACGAACCCATGTGCAGCTTTATTTACCAAACATAATCCACTACAAAATAAACAAAGACTTGACTTGACTAAGCTTGAGTTGACTTGACATGACTTGATATAACACTCACCAAATAGCGGTTACACAAACAAAGCCAAGAGACAATGGGAACATGAGGGCTATACACAAAGGCTGTGTCCGAATTCCAGAAGATGGCGCCCGCAGCTGAATCATCCATCCATCCATCCATCCATCCATCCATCCATTTTCCAAACCGCTGGTCCAATGTGGCTACAGTGTAATATCAGGTACAAGTTCATTTTTAATTGATTATTACATTGTTTAATTAAGATTTATACATAGTTTCCACGACAAAGTTCAAGATAAATATTTTCAGTACTACTGGAGCTGCCAATTTGCTAAGTTTCAAATAATTATTAAACAGCAAGCAAAAACTAGCCCTTCCGGCACACTCAGTGTCTGAATTCACTCTCGTTTTCATACACTCCCGCAAGTGAACTCCGGAGGCTGCGTCCTCCAGAGGTTGCATTTGAAGGCTGCATACATCATCAAGGATGTCTTATTTAAGAAAATTAACCGTAATAAAATTGACTGTTATTCCTCGTGAGGTGTAAAATACTGTAATTTCTTTCTTTCTTTGAAATCTAACGGTTACTTTTCTTAAATGAGACCGCCTCAATGACGTATGCAGCCTTCAAATGCGACCTCTGGAGGACACAGCCTTCGAAATGAGACGCAGCTAGTGAATGAGGCTATAGGGGGCAATTTTGGACACAGCCAAAGACTAATGACTAACAAGATACACCTGTACGCAATTAAACAATGAACCAATTAAAGAAAGACACATAAAGCAAAAGAAGCACATGACATGATCACATTTGGTACACTTGTACAGTTTGGGGCCCTGAACATTTTCAGAAATGGAGCCATCACAAAAATGCCTCGTGGTCGCCATGGCGACCATTTTACTTTCTGCCATAACCAAAATCTGTATTTTGTATCATATCTTCTGATAAAACATCATAAACTGTTCAGGTGAATAGTTAATAGTGAATTCAGTGATGTGAGATGGAAATCACAGTATCCTAGTAGTAATCTAGGCTAGACTGTATAATATGTGACCCTGGACCACAAAACCAGTCATAAGGGTAAATTTGGGCCAACTTTCATCTGAAAGCTGAATAAATAAGCTTTCCACTGATGTATGTGTTGTTAGGAAAGGACAATATTTGGCCGAGATACAACTATTTGAAAATCTGGAATCTGAGGGTGCAAAAACATCAAAATATTGAGAAAATTGCCTTTAAAGTTGTCCAAATGAAGTCCTTAGCAATGCATATCCACTCAGAAAAATATTTTTTTTGTTATATTTATGGTAGGAAACGTACAAAATATTTTCATGGAACATAATCTTTACTTAATATCCTAATGATTTTGGGCATAAAAGAAAAATCAATCATTTTGACCCATACAATGTATTGTTGACTATTGCTACAAATATACCTGTGCAACTTATGACTGGTTTTGTGGTTCAGGGTCACATATCATGTCTGTTGCATGCATGTTGTGTAGCGTTTCAAAAGCTTAATCCTTTTGTTCATTAACCCTGACAATACAGTGACTGTAAAGAGTAGAATATGCAATATAATCTACACTGCTCAAAAATAATAAAATAAATAAAAATAATAAAATAAGAGTACACTTAAATCACACATTGTATCTCAATGAATGAAATATTCAATTTGAAAATCTTTATTCATATACATTCTGTAATTTGTTAATAACAAAATTGTGACAAAGTTGCAGGCTGATCCAACTTGCATGAAGTTCATCACAGCAACTCACAATGTAAGTCAGTAGTGTGTATGGCTGCACAATGAATCAAATTTCTAATCGTGATTACAATTACGGATGCCACAATTACGTAATCGTTCAAAAGTGCAATTACAAAAAACAAAACAACAACAAAAAATTCCACTTACAGAACATTATTTTGTGTGCTTAAGATGTGTGTTTTTTCTTTCTACAGGTTATTGTTTTAATTTTAGTTTTGGTATAACATTATAATACCATATATTTTTTTACTTTTTATTTAAAAAAAGAAACCAAACCAATGACATTTGAGGCTTAATGCTATAGAAAAGTTTTTCAGGAAGAGTGTTTTCACCTTGCTTATTTTCATATAAAAATATGGCATGCAGTTGCTTAAAACAAAGGTATAAAGCTATTCAAAACATAATTCAGTGCAAACTGTGATAATCGTAATTAATAATTACAATTACAATTACAAGGGAATAATCAGCAATTATTTTTGTCATAATCGTAGAGCCCTAGTAGTGTGTATGGCCCCCACATTCCTGTGTGCACTCACGACAACATCTGGGCATGCTCCTGATAAGATGGATGGATGGTGTCCTGGGGGATCTCCTCCCAGACCTGGATCAGACCTTTGGATGCTCCAATACATAATGTCCAAGAGGTTTTCAATTGGATTCAAGTCTGCGGAATGTGAGGGCCAGTCAATGGCATCAATGGCATCAATGGCATCAATGCCTTCGCCATCGAAAAACTGCCTACACACTGTAGCCAAATGAGGCCAGGCATATCATGCACCTGTTGTCACTTTTATTTGCACCAAAGCAGGTGAAACTGATTCACAGTCCCTAATTGGACAGATTGATATCCCTGAAGTTTAATTGACTGTTTAATTTTTAAGTTTAATTATACTGTGATGATTGCTTGTTCCCTCCCTTAATTTTTTTTGAGCAGTGTATTTCAGAAACACATTTGATTGTTTTGTTGTTGAACCTATTCTTCAATAGCTGCTTTTCCACTGTAGGGCCAGTACGAGCCAGGGCTATCAACGTGCTGTGCAGTAGCCTTGCAGCATTTCCCTAAAACCCGTCCTTAACACGCCTCCACAGAACAACCTCACATGACCTCACCATTTCACCAGCTGATCACAAGGAAGTTATTTCAAACACTAACTGGTGTCTGAAAGTGAGCTTTTAGCTGAAAATTGTTTAAAATGCTGGTAGCCTGATATAATAACATGGGAAATGAGCAGCGGTGTTGACTGTCTCCTGACTCAGGTAAACTCTGCCTCTGTTCATGACCACTCCTCAAGCGCTAGTTGTCCCGCTTTGGACCAAGGTATTCGGTGGGCCAAAAAACCCTTGCCGTTGGCCTGATCAAGCCCAGGAAGTGACAGTGGAAACGCGATTGGCCCTGGTACGCACTAGCACGCTCACCTTTGGACAGTAGAAATGCAGCTAATGTCTCCATCACAGTCTCCTCTACATTGACAGAGAGCTGTGCACTTTAAGGAGGCTTTTTTTTTTTGTATTGCAGCCACAACTTAGGAATGAACTAGCTTGCCTGTGGAACTGTTGACCACAATGGTCTCCAATTGCTTGGATCCATCCAACCCCAGACTGAGATGGCATATTTGGTGCCACCTCAAGTGCATGTCCCCAACAGTGTCCTCCTTGGTACACTGCTCTTTTGAGATGCTGCACCAGTCCTTAGATGAGGGGATTTGTTCCATTACTCTTCCTTTCTTTGTGAACAACGCAAGACAAGCTTGATTGATGTTGAGTTGGCTGCTGGTGTGATCATAGAGGAGAATTGTGAAGTGGTTCATAATGGAAATCACCTCCTCTGGAATGCTTTTTGGAGCCTTTGACAGGGCATTGAAGGCATCTGTTGTCATGTCATCTGCAGTCCAGGTATCCTCTGCTGTCTTCTTGCCCCTGGTTGCAAATGTAGATGCTGTGTCACAGCCAGTGAAGGCATGGAACACAGGAAGGGCCTTGGATTTGTCAGGACCCAGAGACTTGGGAGTCTCATGGGGAGGTATGTATCTGAAGTTCTTGCCAGTCCCAAATGCCACCCACATGTCCTCAATGTCCAGCTCTGACACATGTGTAATGGCTAGGACCACAACATCTGTGTCCACAGTGCACAGGGTGATCTTTTTAAATCCTTTTCTTGCAGAATCTGCCACATGGTCATGGAGTACCATTCTTGTATCTGCCTCATCATGTATGCAAGAGGCAATCTGATTTGATTCTTGTGCAGGCCAGTGTGCCATAACAGAAACTGGGGACTTTCTTGGGTAACACTTTATTTTACAGTGTCATTGTTACATGTGTTACATGTAGTTACTCCAGTAATAACTATAAATTATCTATAATTACATGCAACTAACCCTAAACCAAACCAAACCCCAAGTTACTTAATATTACTCAGTACTTAAATGTATAATTGCAGTGTAACAAAGACACCTTAAAATAAAGTGTAACCCTTTCTTGCTGTCTCATGGTACACCAGTTGTCAATGGTGACAAGCAGATTAGCAGATAGTCTTGATTCAGTGTACTGGTTGTAGGCCCATGTCATCAGGATGTGGAGACGACTGGCAGTTACAAATCCAAGGCCCTTCCTGTGTTTTATGCCTTCACTGGCAATGACACAGTATCTGCATTTGCAACCAGGGGCATGAAGATAGCATGGGATACCTGGAATGCAGATGACATGACAACAGAGGCCAAATCCCCCCAACTAAGGATGTACTGGTGGCAACAGACTGGGGTTGGTTAGATCCAAGCATTTGGAGACCACTGTGGTCAACTCTTCCAACTCTAGCCAAGCCAGACCATCCTTGAACTCTTAAGCTGTGGCTGCAAGAAAGGCTGCCGGTTGGCACTGCAAATGTAAAAAGCTTCCTTAAAGTGAACGGCTCTGTGTCAATGTGGAGGAGACTGTGAAGAAGACTGAAGAATAAGTTCAACAATCAACAACAAAACAATCAAACAAATGTGTTTCTGAAATAGATTTTTTGAAGAAAGTCTTTCTGTCTGACATTCTATGTTGCTAAGGTCATATTGCATATTCTACTCTTTACAGTCACTGTATTGTCAGGGTTAATGAACAAAAGGATCAAGCTTTTGAAACGCTACACAACATGCATGCAACAGACATGATATGTGACCCTGAACCACAAAACCAGTCATAAGTCGCACAGGTATATTTGTAGCAATAGACAATACATTGTATGGGTCAAAATGATCGATTTTTCTTTTATGCCCAAAATCATTAGGATATTAAGTAAAGATCATGTTCCATGAAGATATTTTGTAAATTTTTTACTGTAAATTTATCAAAAATTTATTTTTGTAAGTGGATATGCATTGCTAAAGACTTCATGTGGACAACTTTAAAGGCGATTTTCTCAATATTTTGATGTTTTTGCACCCTCAGATTCCAGATTTTCAAATAGTTGCATCTCGGCCAAATATTGTCATCTCCTAACAACACATACATCAATATAAAGCTTATTTATTCAGCTTTCAGATGGAAGTTGGCCCAAATTTACCCTTATGACTGGTCTTGTGGTCCAGGGTCACATATTATAAAGTTTAGCCTAGGTTCTCAGATACTGTGATTTCCTCCTCACGTCACTGAATTCACCATTAACTATTCACCTGAACAGTTTATGATGTTTTATATGGTATCATTGTAATCCTTGACCATCAAAACATAGGGGTAGACATCACCTTTTCTGTGTTATCATGTTTGATTCAGAAGATATGATACAAAATACAGAATTTGGTTATGGCGGAAAGTAAAATGGTCACCATGGCGACCACGAGGCATTTTTGTGATGGCTCCATTTCTGAAAATGTTCAGGGCCCCAAACTGTACAAGTGTACCAAATTTCATGCTTTTATGAAAAGGTGAATATTTTTGTCACATATCACCTGGACTAGACATGAAAATATGACAGTGAACTAATACCCAAAACAAACCTGACAATATTTGGGTAATACCTTATTTTACAGTTACACGCTACTTGTACTTGCTATAGTAATTACAGTAAATTTTGCAAAATTACATGCAACTAACCCTAAACCAAATCTATACCCTAACCCTATTGTGCATGTTGTTAATTAATATTACTCAGTACTTAATTGCATAATTACACTGTAACAAGGACACCTTAAAGGTGCAATGTGTAAATTTTAGGAGGATCTATTGACAGAAATGCAATATAATATACATAACTATGTTTTCAGTGGTGTATAAAGACCTTACATAATGAACCATTATGTTTTTATTACCTTAGAATGAGCCATTTCTATCTACATACACCGCGGATCCCCCTCCATGTCTAGTCACCATTATGCGCCGGCATGTTTCTACAGCAGCCCTAAATGGACAAACTGCTCTACAGAGTGCGTTTAGTCACTATGTTGTTCTTCTTCAAAATCGTTCGTGTTTTTAGTGGCAGCTTGCATCGTCACTACGTTGAATACACACAAAGTAGTAGCAGTAGTAGTCGTCTGGTTTATTAGAAGCAGAGACCGTTCTTTGTTAGAAGTAAGAAGAAACCTCATTGCTTCACACAGGCTACTCTCTGCTGTCTCAGACGACGACATCTTTGTCTTGTGTCGGCCAGACAGCCACCATAGCTTCTCCGAAAGGGAGGGGTGCGAGGGGTGTGCGCCGTTAGTTGCAGTTCACAACCTCCCCGCTAGATGCCGCTAAAGTTTACACATTGCACCTTTAAAAGTGTCCTTAAAATAAAGTGTAACCAACATTTGCATTAAACTACCATACAAATGAAAGACTGTTCCTGAAATATTACAGTAGATAAATCTACCTGTTTAGAGATCAAAATTATAAACAACAGCTGTTTAATGACACACATAGACATTAGTGGAAGTTAATATGTTGACCAAGACCTGCATAAGTTAACAGTTGGAAATGGAACAGCAGATGATCAAATCAATACTGATCAGGGATATTGATCCCTGAAAACTTGTCAAATGGGTCAGTGTGAGAATTATTGTGGATCTTACTTTTTCTAATGCATTCCAATTATTCTTTTGCATTGAATGCAATGCGAGTATCGATGAATTACATTAACAAAAAATCCATCTGATTAGTTCAGACTACATGATTTACAATATTGTTGTTCAAATCAGTTTCAGCTGCTGTTTTCCTGCTTAATGCTACATCCAATAATATGTTCCAAAATAACACAACTGACATACATACCTGTATATACAAACCCGATTCCAAAAAAGTTGGGACACTGTACAAATTGTGAATAAAAAAGGAATGCAATAATTTACAAATCTCATAAACTTATATTTTATTCACAATAGAATATAGATAACATATCAAATGTTGAAAGTGAGACATTTTGAAATGCCATGCCAAATATTGGCTCATTTTGGATTTCATGAGAGCTACACATTCCAAAAAAGTTGGGACAGGTAGCAATAAGTTAAATGTACATATAAGGAACAGCTGGAGGACCAATTTGCAACTTATTAGGTCAATTGGCAACATGATTGGGTATAAAAAGAGCCTCTCAGAGTGGCAGTGTCTCTCAGAAGTCAAGATGGGCAGAGGATCACCAATTCCCCCAATGCTGCGGCGAAAAATAGTGGAGCAATATCAGAAATCTCAGAGAAAAATTGCAAAGAGTTTGAAGTTATCATCATCTACAGTGCATAATATCATCCAAAGATTCAGAGAATCTGGAACAATCTCTGTGTGTAAGGGTCAAGGCCGGAAAACCATACTGGATGCCCGTGATCTTCGGGCCCTTAGACGGCACTGCATCACATACAGGAATGCTACTGTAATGGAAATCACAACATGGGCTCAGGAATACTTCCAGAAAACATTGTCGGTGAACACAATCCACCGTGCCATTCACCGTTGCCGGCTAAAACTCTATAGGTCAAAGGCTGGGCCAAGGCTCATTTAAAATGGACTGTGGCAAAGTGGAAAACTGTTCTGTGGTCAGACGAATCAAAATTTGAAGTTCTTTTTGGAAAACTGGGACGCCATGTCATCCGGACTAAAGAGGACAAGGACAACCCAAGTTGTTATCAGCGCTTAGTTCAGAAGCCTGCATCTCTGATGGTATGGGGTTGCATGAGTTCATGTGGCATGGGCAGCTTACACATCTGGAAAGGCACCATCAATGCTGAAAGGTATATCCAAGTTCTAGAACAACATATGCTCCCATCCAGACGTCGTCTCTTTCAGGGAAGACCTTGCATTTTCCAACATGACAATGCCAGACCACATACTGCATCAATTACAACATCATGGCTGCGTAGAAGAAGGATCCGGGTACTGAAATAGCCAGCCTGCAGTCCAGATCTTTCACCCATAGAAAACATTTGGCGCATCATAAAGAGGAAGATGCGACAAAGAAGACCTAAGACAGTTGAGCAACTAGAAGCCTGTATTAGACAAGAATGGGACAACATTCCTATTCCTAAACTTGAGCAACTTGTCTCCTCAGTCCCCAGACGTTTGCAGACTGTTATAAAAAGAAGAGGGGATGCCACACAGTGGTAAACATGGCCTTGTCCCAACTTTTTTGAGATGTGTTGATGCCATGAAATTTAAAATCAACTTATTTTTCCCTTAAAATGATACATTTTCTCAGTTTAAACATTTGATATGTCATCTATGTTGTATTCTGAATAAAATATTGAAATTTGAAACTTCCACATCATTGCATTCCTCTTTTATTCACAATTTGTACAGTGTCCCAACTTTTTTGGAATCGGGTTTGTATGTGTGTATGGGTAGGTCTGCAAATGCCTGCCACACACTCATAATTAGACAGTATTGATGTCATTGTGTTGAAAAGTCTGTGGGTTAAAAGGAAGGCTAGCTACTATAATTACATCTCCTGCCCTCTATGTGAGTGCATTTTATTATTCTAATTATTCTCCCCCTCGTGACTAATGACCACTGTAGCATCTTATTTAAAACTGTTCTCTATGTATTTATCAGTGTGTTAACACAGGGAGGTGATGCTTTGAAATGACAGCATTATTGCACTCGTGTGTTGGGAAATGCAGCCAAAGCTATATTAAAATAAATTAAATGTTAGTAATGAAACCTGTCCTCAAGGTGCATGTGTGTGTACAGGTTTGCATGCGTCCCTTGTGTAGGCCAAATGAGTTTATTTTCCTCAGCTCTAAAATAATAAAAATTACAATAAAAATGTGTTTGAAAGACAAAAACCTTCCAAAGACATAACAATACATGGTTAAATCTGTAAAACCAGTGGTCAAATGCTTTATGGCCTCTCAATTTTCTATGTAATTATAGCCACCTGACTACACACACACACACACACAAACATATATATATATATATATATGTAAAACAGCCGGTAGGTGTCTCAAAAACACATCTGTAGTTTAGCAATAAATCAGCAGAACTGATTATAAAGGCATGAAAAGACCCTTTCATACACTTGCATATAATATTTGTGTTTTGCTAGCTACTGTATAAATGAGATGAGATGACTTTATAATAATAAATAGCTAAGACAACTTGACTTGACTTTTGATCCTGAACATTTCTGAAAGGTACACTATTATTAATTTGGAGACTATAGTTATCCTGATTATGGATTTGTAGTTATGGCTATTTTCTTTAGATTTTTAAGGTTTTTTTTTTTTCCTTTGATAATGTCATAATGCACTTTCTGGGTGTTTGTGCTTGTAAATTAACTGATGGTGAGAGTCAAAGTAAAGGATGTTTATACTGAACTAATATAACAACAGAGCAATTATACTTTCGTACAGTGTCTGTTAATGTCTGGTAACTTTACAGATAACCTTACCTATTAAATAAATGAAATACTTTTCAATGTTTTATGTATTATTTATTCAGGTTCTTTTTGTGTAAAATTAAATTGCATTTGAAGACTTTCAACATTCAAAATGAGGCCTAAAGGAAATAGGTGAGTGGCAAACATGTTTTTACACCACTGTAAATTGATGACGCAAATGCAGTTTGTCATTGCTAAATGTTCAAAAACATTAACAAATTACAAGGAAGTGTGAGAAAAACAGCAACCCATCCACTCAAAGTTACAGTTACCTCCAGAAAGCGGGGGATGAGGTGGCACTTTATGCATGACATCCCTTGGCTATTGGAAACCATGACTTTGCCGGCCTCGAGCTGGAGACATTAATCTAGCATAATCAGGATTAATGCAGAACACAGCCCTTTTACTCGCACTGACAGATGGCTTCAATTACGTGAGCACTTTAATACATTTAAGAGAGCACGAGTCATAAACTCATCGATTAGATTAGCAAAACCCAAAACAAGCACGGGTCTATTCCAGGAATTACAGAAAAATTAATAACAAAGAGATATAAATCTGAAAATGTAAGACTTCAGGATGACAACTTGACTTACACAAGTAGCATGTGCAATTGCAAAAAGATAAAATGTAAACATAATTATCCGAGTTTTAATGGCTATGGAGCATTTTGGAACAATTTTGTAATTCAGTAACCATAGCAATCCCATGGGAGAACTACACCCTGGACCACAGAATAAAAGACACTCTCAGCATATTGCATCTCAGGAAACAGGGAGTCTGATATTTAAGTGGGAGTTCAGTAGGTCCGCCAGGACTGTCGTTGTACTTTGGCCATTAGATAATTACAGGGACGTACTTCACTGCAGTTCTCTGAACGGATCTTTTGGTTGCTGTTATCTTTATATCCATTTTGTTTATTCAGCCTGAATGTGTAATACCTATGGGGGCAATCAAATGAGCTGGGATTCAGAACAGTCTCATTGACTGAAGCCACAGACTCAGCGCACCATTTAGCAGTGACGTGAATATGAAATATATTTTGTCTGGAGAGTTTGGCTGAGTCAATATTAATCTGCCGCTAAATCTGTCCTGCTATAAGGCGTTCTTATTCTGAAATGTGCTTGTTCTTACTCTGAGTCTTACCATTAACTTGACACTTTTGTTGCATTATTATACAACATTCTAATTATTATACAGAGCAATATTATACATTGTATAATATACATATACATTATATGCTATACATATAATTAGTATTTCAAACTACATTAGGCTACATCCATTTTCAAATAACTGCATATCATTTTGTCAAATCTGTGATGTGTTGCTGTAATTCTACCACTAGATGTCACTACGATAGTGCTTAAATAGTTGAAGTTTGCATAGATGGACATGAGGTCCAGACAGAGAACAGTCAGCTATCAAAAACCTGGCATGACATACAGTATAAAACATGAGATAAAAAGATTATTGATTGAGGATTTAATGTTTATTTAATGACTTTATGATTTAATGTTTCTTTAAATTAGTTTGTAAATCATTTACATGGGCATAAATACCTGAGCCCCTTTGTCGAAGTCCATCATTTGGAGTAAATTCAGTGAACCATGATGTGCTATCTGCTAATATTAGCATTAAGAACATTTTACATGATGTCTTGCTTGTGTTCTTGCGGTCTTTCTTGTGTACAGACGTTTTTCATACACACCAAAGACTGAATACCGACTATAGCTTCAGCTCAAACATGCTGCATTTCTAAACGATTAATGTAAAATTTCAATGTTCCTAAAGTGTTAGCTAATAAACAAACAACAAGTGTTATTTTAGCATAAAATTATAGATCAGCCAAGAAAAAATATATTCCTATACAAATGTGAGTGTTCAAGAACCATTTGGTGTGCACAAAATTGTTCACTATTTCACTATTCCCTGTACAGTGAATGTCACATAGTCCACAATACAGATATTATGGAACATTTTGTCAACATTCGTCAACCTAAATGCAGTAGCAAGTATACTTGTTCTTGGTGCTATCAAGTATGATGTTTAGGATTTATGTCATTGCACTGTAATGCAATGATTGTTAGATTACTGTACAACAGGCTACCACAATCAGCACTTGATCGATTACAACTGGTGCAAAATGCTACCGCCAGATTTTTAACTGGGACAAAAAAGAGTGAGTCCATCACTTATTATAAAAACTTATGTGCCTTTTAATACTGATTAGGCCTCCAATTTTATTGTTGGGTTAATGACTGTATTTTATGGTATGGCTTAACTTGTACAGCACTCTGGATCAACCTGTATTTGAAAAAAAAATATATATATATATATAAATTAATTAATTAATTAAAATTGTAACTGTAGTGTGAACACTTGACCATTTAAACCAGACTGAAGTTGTGGGCTGCATTGAATTGAGACACTGTAGCTTTAAGGAGGGGGCGGGCTGCGCAGCGATGACGCAGGAATAATAATGAAAGGATGCTTGAAAATTCCTCCTAGACTGCAGCGTGTGTGGTGACCAGACGAGCCGCACACTTCACACATCCTAACAAGAGTAATTACACAGGCAAGCGGAGAGACCCAAAGAAGACTCCAAACAGGGGAAGAGAGAGGGGCTTTGGAGAGACTTCCAGGAGAGACACACACGACATAACTCACTTATAAACAGAAAGAGTGTGATTTTGCCATACTAAGTTCAATTAAGGATAAGTCTTAATTTATATAGCAATCTACTTGGGAGGGGGAAAAAAAAACTTTAAAAAGCTTTGGCTCTTTGCAAAAAAGAAAAAAAAGTTACTTCGTTCATTGGTGTCAAAGATGTCATGTTTCATGTCACTATGTCTGTCCATTTGGTTAGTACTCATGATGCCTGGCAGGACAAGTGCACTGAATGACAACATCAATGTGATGGTCATGTTGCCTCTTAACAACACATACTTGTTCTCTTACCCGAGAGTTTCTCCGGCTATCGAGTACGCAAGAAAAACCCTCGAGAGAGCAGAACTCTTTGCAGGCTTGAAATTCAATGTGCGCTATGAGAACTCCGCGTGCGGGGTGGACGCTCTCTACGCGCTCGTGGACACGCAGGGAGACGAGCGTCCCAACCTGCTCCTCGGTCCTGTGTGCGAGTACGCGGCCGCGCAGGTGACGAGAGTGGCATCTCACTGGAACATCCCGGTGATCTCAGCAGGTGCTCTGGCCACCGGCTTCAGATTGAAAACCAGCGAGACGAGCGAGTACTCTCATCTCACACGAATCGCACCAACTTACCTGAAAATGGCTGAGACTTTTCAGGCGATATTCGAACATTTCGCCTGGAGAACGGCATATTTGATTTACGACGATGATAAAGACGAGAGAAACTGTTACTTTACGATGGAGGGGGTTTATATGGTGCTCTCAGACTACCACATCGTCACAGATTTCGCTGTGTTGAACTCGCACGAGGAGAGAGTAGACGCCGACGGGATCATCACCTCCGTCTACGGGAGCGAAGGTAACGTTACTCGTTCACTTGTCCGTCATTTACCAAACGCTTTACGGCAAGCCGTTTTAACATTTATTCCTCAAGATGAACCAGTATATATTTTGTTTCTTTATTTCATTAGCTACAAGTGTTTAATTTGATTTTAATACTTATAGATACTAGTATGTATTTAGTCACTAGTACTTTTTCATTATATGCTCTATAACTGTGTAACAAGTTGCACGTTTTTGGCATTGAATTGCATGGGGATCTGTGATTCTGATATTATTCACATTAGATTAGTATGTATTCCAGTTGTTGCTGGTGCCTATTTCAGTATTAGTAACTATTCATTAGGTGCTACAGTAGTTCTGTTTTCTTCTGCTCAACAAGTACTGATAAGTAGTTTTAAGGAATAAAACGGCTTGCCATAGATGCCAAAAGTTTCTTAAAAGAACATTCCCCTGGAGAACTTTCTTGCCAGAAGGTGATAATTGGCACAAGTGGAATGAATGGCAACTTGCTGGGTTTGAGCCTGATACCTTTCATTTACTCCAGACTGGTGAAGAGAGAGGGTCTCTGGAGAGACACCTTTCAATTACTAGACTAGATCTTAACTGTTAGACTACAAGTGGTAGCAATCCACACTGATACTAAATCAATAAGATTGCATGTTTCCATATTAAAGAATTTCAGTATAACATGATGCAAATGGGACACATTTCAGATTTGGTGATGATAAAGGGGTACTTAAGTGGATTGTACTGTAGGGGTATGTAACTGACAAAATGTTTGGAAAACACTGTAGAGAATATTAGCTTGAAAAACATTCTGAAAATTCCGTGCTGTCAGATTTTTTTTCACCAGTAGCTTGTTCTCTGTAGTAAGTTGTGACTCAGCTCGGGTATTCACAGGTCAAAAGGGTGGATTTGCAAAGTGTTGCCCCTGGTCAAACACACTTCCTTATGTTATTAAGTCACTTTTAGTTTAAACTGGAACTGGAACATAGTTTTTCTGGAAGTGTTGTATATAATACCAAATAATAATGCATGGAAGCACTCCGAACAGCAATCCCAATCCGGAGCATGTTAAACTGCCCGGGATGTTGCAACAGACAAGAGCAATACAGAACATACACAAACATGTCAAATGCAGATATTTTCCTAACTAGGGCTGCTTCCTGTCTGTAAAGATAGGTAAGAGGTCAGTTGCAGTCCATAAGAAAGCCGGTGGAAAAAATGATCAGAATTGTGACAGGCGGTCATCACTGAGCAAGAGCAATTTGCAGGCTTTAGCACTCCCCTAGACATCCTCAAGCACTTTTTAACAGCTTTTCTCATGGCGAGTAAAGTCATGCGCTGTCTGCCTCGCTGATTCTCAATAACCAGAGAGGATACACCCTCCCTTGAGCTCACTGCTACTATTGGTGTTGGATGCATTGTGGCGCTAAAAGATATGCCTGCTGTCAAAACTATTAACTGTCTACTGTTATCCTTCTTTCAAACATCATATCCGTCTGCCCCTAATCTGTGGCGTTTCACAAAAAGTCTGACTGTGCACCTCCTTACTGATCCTGTTTCATAAACAGTGCATTTCTCACATTCCTAGCAAGGATGTTGTCGATTTTAGAAAATATACACATATCCCTCAATACAGGGGCCCTGTATCACTTTTCTAAGACAGTCCCGTGCATTGAAATGAACATCTTAGGTTTCTTAAGCTAATATTGCATATTGCGTGAATGCTGGTCATTAAAGGAATGTTCCACCAATTCTGAAAATGTCAGTATGGAATGACTGAAATGGGGTAGGAGGTTAATGCTGTCTTGGGGCTGTTTTGACACTAACAATGACAGGGTAACAGCTCTTGAGGCTTTTTATAATTTTCTTTCCCTTTTCTACCAGTTTACAGCAGCTAGAGGTCCTCAACATGTTGCGATCCCCCACAGCAACTATAAATGTGCAAGTATGGAATGCTCCTCATATAATGACATATACTTTCTTTGATCTGTCCATCACAGGCCATGCAGAGATATAAATGTGGAATCTCAGTGATGGGATGCATTTTTCAAGCCACAACCCAAACACTCAGGCCCCGTTTACACTAGTGCATTTTTGTTTTAAAACTGCGTTTTAAAATGAAAACGATCCTCGTCTACACTGGCGTTTCTACAGCGTTTCAGAAATGATCTCCGTCTGCACTACACGGCCGAAAACACGTCACATGACCGTTCATGCACACTGAGCATGTGCGTACAAGTGTAAACAGTTGTCTCTTGTGCATGTAGGCAGCTGCAGTATTAAAAAAATGCAGAGTTTAACTGCACAGTCTCTGCTAAAATTACAACAAAGCAAGCAAAGATCGCAGTTCAGTCTCCATGTTATTGTTTACACCAGGGGTGGGGAACGTTGATCCTGGAGGGCCATTGTCCTGCAGAGTTTAGCTCCAACCCTGAAAAAAACACTCACCTGCCTGTAACTTTAGTAATCCTGAAGACCTTGATTAGCTTCAGGTGTGTTTAATTAGGGTTGGAGCTAAACTCTGCAGGACAATGGCCCTCCAGGATCAACGTTCCCCACCCCTGGTTTACACGGTCGTCAAGGATACGCAGCGCGAACGTGGGCATCCATGCCATCATTTTCAAAAGTCTCCGTTTATACTGAAACACAACCCTGGCATTTTCAAACTAAAACGGGGTCTGCAGCGTTTTCGAAAGTCTTCAAAAACGAGGTTCAAAAACGTCGACATAGAGTAAACGTCAGGCGTAACCGTAGCAAAACTTATGCGTTTTAAAACAAAAACGCACTAGTGTAAACGGGGCCTCAGGGCAAAATTTGACATCGGTTTTAAGCCTCTTATGAAGGATAACATTGAGCTGTACATTTATAGTCACAGAATACACTCCAATTTGTAATTTCTCTGCAAAAGTATGAGCATTTTATGAGAAATTTTGTCATTTTTAGATTTTTTAAAGTAAACAAGCAGCATGGCCAAAATTTCATACTGTAGTCTGGCTTATATTTTTTCATCTACAGTATGCAGTAGTTTTGTTTGGTTTTCAAGGATGAGGGAATTTCAACCGACCTGTCCACAGGATCATCACCATTGGGGGACCCTGTGATGAGGGTCCAATCATTTAGTCTGCTTAAACTCTGCCCTTTTTCTTACACTCAACCGCAAGCTCGTATTTAGATTAGCCTCAATCCAATCAACAGCTGATGGATAGATCCAAGTCCCCATCATAAAATTTTCTGTTTCACTCAGATGTACATCAAAATACTGAAGAAAAGATCTGTCGCTACTTCCATAACATTGCGAATTTAAGCAACTGCATTGCCTGTCCATGTCGGCATCTGCCTTCTACCAGTTGACTGTTGTGATTGGGCCCAAATAATGTACAGTTTAGTTTGACATCAGCAGCATCATAAGATATGGGAAGCTTGTCTTCTCCCTTTTAAAAGCTGATAAGCCTATTTATTGTGCTATCATAATTATGCATGATTATATGTGACTCGTGCTGGCAAAATGAGTCACAATGAGCAAATTATCAAAAATGTGTTGTTATTTTCACATTCTCTATTAAAAAACCTTCAATGATGTATGATTTGTTGGAATCCGACAAAAAATGACTGAGCTTTACCTTCTTGAAGTCGATAGAGTCAGTAAAGTCAATTTTGAGAAAAATCAAGTTAAAGTTTTCTGAAGGTTCCAAAACAAAATCACCTAGCAACTATACTGTACGTTATAATCCCTGCTAATACCACCAAATTTGGCACAAACCAAGTCAAAACCCATATCTAAAAAAATATATATATTCAACTTTTTTTTTTTCCATAATTCCACAACTGTTTGATTAACATTAATGAAACAGACAGCCTATTAAGACCTACTGTATCACACAGATCTAATATAATGTTACACATCAGATGTTTTCCCCAACAGTAAACTAAACGTTCACCTAAGACATAACAGATAATGTTTGTGTGAATACTCGCCAAGACAGATTTTTTTTTTTTTTTTTTTAATACTGTAATTCTGTGTATATCGGAATCGCGGCGTCTTTGTGCTTGCGCTTTGGATATGTCAGTCAGCGTGAGTAAGATCGTTTTGTTTACAACAGCATGAGTTTGAAAATCACATTTCATTGGTTCAGACTCATGCCATCGAGATACGGGAACGAGCACTGCTTCGCTAGACGCGGTGGGGAAAACTCATTTTTCTTCGATTACTGAAGCCTTTTTCATAACACAGTGAAAACTGCACGGCCATTGGTTCATGCAGTTCAGATAAAACGAACCAATGACAAGGGAACGGAGCTGCACAAGCCTATGGCGATCATCTGGCTATATAAGCGGGCATTCTGGCATAGGATCCTCAGGTTAATTCAACTGAAGCGACGACAATGAGTTGTGCAGTGACATAGCACAGCTAGCATCACAGTACTCGTTCCCGTATCTCAGGGAACCGAGGTTACGTTAGTAACCGAGTACATTCCCTTTCAATACTTCACTCGTACTGCGTCGTTAGACGTGGTGGGGAGCCAGTACAATCACACCAGGCTATGATAGAGGAATGACTGATATGTAAATTCACCTTAAGCACCTAAGGTGTCCAGAGCGACCAAGTATAGCAGGGCAAAGCCATTAATTAGGGTCTCAGACCTAAGTTGGGGCCCTACAGGAGGCAAAGTGGGCTAAACTCACAGAGGTCAAGCCCGGCCCTGGACAATCGTTCTAAGAAAAAACTCTGTACAGCCTAGGCACTTAGGGAGGGCCAAGAGCGTACAAGAATAGCAAATGCCTGAAGCCAACGACCCAGATCTAATCTGAGTTGCAGGGAATTTTAGCGAGTTTGAACGCGATAAGGTCAAGCTCTGCTCAGAACCGGTCCTGCCTCGAGGCAGGTGTGTGGGTACCCAGTGGGTCGAACTCCGAGAGGCCAACTTTCTATGCAGAAAGGACCCGAGCCTGCAAGGCAGGGATGTCCAAGTTGTAGAACCTGGCAAAGGTGGACGACGAGGCCCAGCCAGCCGCCGCACAGATTTCTGCAATGGACACAGAACTGGACCCTGCCCATAATGAGGCCATGCCTCTGGTGGAGTGGGCTCGTACTCCAATGGGGCATTGCAGGCCCAAAGAGGAGTATGCTAGTGCAATCGCACTATCCATCGGGTTAGTCTCTGCTTCGTGACCGGATGCCCTTTGGTGCGATGGGCAGAAGTTCAGCTGATTGTAACGGCTCAAAGGGGGGAGCCCACAGAACCGTAGACAGGTCCCATGTAGGGACCGTAAGGGGGCGAGGCGGATTCAGCCTCCTAGACCCCTTTAAAAAGTGAACAACCAAGTTGTTCCTGCCTACCGACTGTCCGGCTATAGAAGCGTGAGAAGCTGCTATAGCTGCTACATAGACCTTAAGAGCGAAGGGAGTGCGACCCTTATCCAACAACTCTTGGAGGAAGGACAATATCAATGATATGTCGCAGGAGGTTGGGTCTTCGCTGCGGGCTGCGCACCAAGCGGAAAAGACCGACTGTTTAAGGGCATAGAGATGTCTCGTAGATGGGGTACTAGCCTGAGAAATAGTTTTTAAGACGATTTCGGGGAGGTCCACAGGCTCCCATCGAGAGGCCATAGTTGCAGAGCCTACAGCTCGGGCTTCTGTTTGCCTGAGAGAAGAGGTCCCGTCTCAGGGGAATGGGCCATGGGGCTGCTATGACGGCATCAATGGCAGGTCCAAAAAGACCAGCGGGGGAAACCGGAGAGTCAAGGAAAAGGGCCTTGTCCGCTTCCTTGATCTCCATCAGGTTTAACCATAAATGGCGCTCCAGCACCACTAAGTTGGCCATTGACCTGCCGATAGTCTGAGCCATAGCCTTTGTAGCGCACAGGGCCAGGTCAGTCACGCTGCACAGCTCTTTAAATACGGCTGGGTCGGGTCCAGACTCATCCATAGAACGGAGGAGTTTGGCCTGAAAGACCTGGAGGATGGCCATGGTGTGTAATGCAGAAGCCGCCTGGCCAGCCAAGGTGTAGACTCGTCCAGCGAGGGCTGACGTCGTCCTACAGGGCTTAGACGGATGAGCGACCTTCACTTTCCATCCAGTGGCAGTGGGCGGGCAGAGGTGTGTGGCCACCGACTCATCCAGGGGAGGCAGCTTCTCATAACCTTTTTCAGGCAGCTCGCTGGCAAGGGGACATGGAAGAGGACACAGAAAAGTTTGGCGTCCATCCAAGCTCTAGGGTCGATGGGTTCCAGAGACAGCAAGGGGGGGGGGGGGGGTTCATCGAGCCCGTCCAATCCTCCATGTCTGAGGCCGCCAATGACATGCTGTCATCTAGGGGATCGTCTTCAGACCCCCCCGAATGAGACCAAGTCACTCACGATGGCAGAGGGACGTTGGTCTGTGAGGGTCTCTCTGTGTGGAGAGAGTGAGGCACGTGGGACCTGCGCCAGCGTGAGCTCACTCGTAACCGAGCGCTGAGTTCCTATGTCCCGCTGTTTGCTCTTAGGAAATATCTCTTTGAACTCGCCGGATGGCAGCAGGAGATGCGCTGAAACAGCTGTTCGCAGACACTAAAGGCGACTCGTGAGCGGCGCTCTGATAGAGCTTGCTTGCAGAGCGGCGATCAGCTGAAGCAGAGCAGGCGCTGAGTTAACAGCATGTCAACGACGAGAAGGCTTCGAGTCTCACAGTGCACAGAAGAGAAGAAGATTGTCGTCGCCGAAGGAGAATAAATCTGAGGATCCTATGCCAGAATACCCGCTTATATAGCCAGATGACCCCGCCCATTTCAGCGGGCTTTGGCGGGCTTCATCACCATAGGCTCGTGCAGCTCCGCTGCCTCATCATTGATTTGTTTTATATGACCTGCACGAACCAATGACTGTGCAGTTTTCACTGCGATATGAAAAAGGCTTCAGTAATCGGAGAAAAAGGAGTTTTCCCCACCATGTCTAGCGACGCAGTACAAGTATCGAAAAGGGAAACTCCTCTCAGAAAACGTACAAATAAAGATACATTTGGATGTTTAATTGCTTGTAATTTGGAACATTGGGATCACTAAACGAGGGCTTAACTCATTTTTGTGAAAACCTCAAATTCGACCAAAATTGACATTTTTCACTCGTTTTGCCTGTAGCTCAAAATTAGCCCGTACGCATTCCGACTCATTTTGACAGCAAAGGTCACATATGGTTAGTTGCATTGTATTCATTGCAACTATTGTAGCATTGTTATAAAAACAGACCTGTGACCCACCAGCTGAGAACATAGCCATAGAGCAGCAGTTCAGTACTATGTTAAGGAGCTTGTGATAGTACTAAAGCAGCCATTTTTCAAAGATAAAATTTACCAGAATTTGAAGGGAACATCATTTAAAAAAAATATATTTTTGAAAGCTTTATGACAAGTGACGAGATAGTTGGCTATAGCCCTATGATAATAAAAGTTTGTGTTTATATTACCATAAATTATTGACATAGCCACTGTATAAATTAGCATATATTTGAATGCTAAATGATGCAGCCTGTTCCATGAGGTAGATTGCTGGCATTGAAATTAGTATTCCAGGCATGGTAGATGCTTCATTGTTTGGCTGCAGTGGTGTAAGTAATGTAGTAGTGAGTACTGATACAGTACAGATGGCAAAGATGCTTAAATTTATCTGGGTGTCAAACTGATAAATTACATTATGAGTTTATACACATTTAATTAATTTTTTTAACTACTACTTTTCACTACTCATGGCTTGTTTTTTTTAAATATCATTTTAACTTCAAAATGCAGACTGCAACTGTGTTCAGAGGTCAATGACAAAAGCATGTAAGAAAGTCGATTTATGTGGCTGCTTATAATAACAGCATTCATCAGTATCTACTCTCTCACACAGTTTCTCATAATAAGAAATCAGTACAGATTGCCAAATAGGTTTTGTTTGCCTGCAGTCATCTTTAAAGGACGTCATTGGGACATTCTCCAGCACCCGTGACGCCTGATTTGATTAATTGGCCATTGCAATACCCTTGTTTTTGTTGTTGTCAGTCTTCGTTATGCAGTTTTGAACCTGTTGCACGAGGCTGCGGTGTGTTGGTTGGCACAGCTAACCAACTGAGGCAAATGTAATAAAATACAGGTAAGTTTAATGACATGGCCCAGCCTGCACATAAGCGCTGATTTAAAAAAAAAATTAACACCTGTTTATCGAAAGACTGTGGAGTGGGAGTGTTTTGTAGGTATGATGGCTAGATGAGTGTCAACATTGGTAACAATCCGCTTGTTAAGTCATGACATAAGAAATACAGTTTCGGATCCAAGCCTCTACTAATTTCAGCTAAGCTAAGTGTACAATACAGTGTCTGGGCTCACAGTGTCCCAGACACCAGTATTTTAACGATTCATAAAAGATGAATCATTGGTCATTTGAGATATTTAGGTATGGAGATAAAGCTTAGGATTATGATTTTTTTCATGGTATCACAGCACACTGTGAGTGTATATCAGCATCATTTGTGGTTTGCTTTTGGCATCTGATAGAGTGTTTGGACCAGGAAACGATACCTAGCTGTTGAATGTGTAACATATAAAATTCCAAGTTATAATGATTTGCATCCAAAATAGACTGCTTTTTTCCATGATGTGCTCTCTTTTTTTTTTTTTTTTTTTTTTTTTTTTTTTAGATGTGGATGTAATCACTATTATAAATGCTATTTTTTTTAAACATCATATATCTTAGCTAAACGTTTATAAACATCTGTTTTGTCAGATCTCCACACTGATGTTAAATGTCAGAAGATAACGCACTTTAATGAGGATGGAATACAGTGTTGCAATGTTTTGACAGTGAATGACGTGAGCACAGAAGCACAAACTGGCTGAGTGGTCCTTAGGGAGTGAATTTACTAAGCCAGATATATGTCATTATAGCCCTGCTTATTTTGCATTCTGTGCCATGCTGCCAAAGTCGGACAGAGCGGCAAGACAGTAAACCCTTATACTCAGTAGCGATACTGCACAAGTTTGCACAGCGATATTATTTCCATGTGCACGTTCACACTATGCGTCTATATAGACCCCCAGGTGCTTTAAATGCGGCGCAACCAACGGTAAGTGTGCCATGTGTTGCCCCTTTGCATTCCTCAGCTCATTTGTAACTAGTGTCAGTGGGAAAATCCAGATTTTTGAAATATTGCTGGCTGGAGCTGTACCCCATGGAATCGCTGGAGAGCCAACACAGGGCCTGTAGTGTGCTGTATGCTCTGTAATTAAAGGGTGCTATAGTGCAGGAATACTGAGGTGAAGTTTGTCCCACTCAGCTGAGGATATTTCAAGCAGCGCATTACACTGACTGAGCTGTGGGGAAAGTTCCAATCTTCTGAATCTTCCTATTTATGGGACACTTTGCGACTTTTTTGAAAAAACCTCTGTTTGCTTGTTGTTTATTTATTTTTGACCTCCTTGCTCCATGGGAAAATATTTCGTACCTCAGACTGTGTTTCTGTTAGACCAGGTCAAAAATAAGCTATTCTATGGTACTCAAAGGCTTGTGCTTACATAATTGAATCAATGCCACATGTTCTTGTAAAGCTGGCCAGTAGCATAAAGGTCGTAATTAATCTTAAATGAACAGCACTGAGCATGTTCTCAGGATCAAGATGATAATACCTTAATGTGCATGTTGAATTTATGGTCTGTAAAACTCTTATGAAGACACAGTGCTTTATTTTGTCTGCCATAAATAGAAATGGGAAACATAAGGAAATTAATGGTTCTGGTGCATACAGTATTATCATACAAACAACCAGTCACTAACTTATTTAGGTCTCACAAGCCTTAACATTGTATCAGTTTTTGGTTCATGGAGTTGTAAATGAAAAATAAATAAATAAATAAAATTAATGACTTGTGGTTCAGTAAGTGAGTCGGATTAATTGAGAAACTGCTCCATTTGATTCATAAGTTGTGATTCATTAAAAAGAACCACTGGCCACTGTCACTGGCCACGCTCTCTGTTTTAGATTCAGCAAAAAGAACCTGCTCAGAAGAGTCATTCGCTTACTGTGAACTCTGTATGTTTTGTGCTGAATAGTTACGTAGGGAACACTTTGTTTTAGTACAGTGTTCCGTCGTTATCAGCGGAAGGCACATGCGAGAACCGAACGTCATGAAAATCATTCAGTTACAATATTATTTTATTTTGTTTATTATTTTCTTGGTTCCCCACCTTAGACATAAATGCCTTTTGACATTATACACATAAACCAGGTGGCGGTGGTAGCTTAAAGTTGTTCTGAATTGCAAATAACATTCTGTTCGTTGTTGTTCTGAATTGCAAATAACATTCTGTTCCTTGTCGTTTTGCAGTGGTGATTATGTGTGCCAGGGCGGACACAGTACGAGACCTCATGCTGGCATCTCATCGACGCAAATTAACCAGCGACAGCCACATCTTTTTCAACATCGAGCTCTTCAACTCCTCTTCCTATGGTAAAGCTCCACTGCTCTATTCAAGGTTGTTGTGCACTGATTACAGAGCTTATCTCTATTCCCAAGATGAGCCATAGTCAGACGAGATTGTCCTATGACCCTGTAGCACAATGAAGCTATCTACAGGTCTTCTGCTTGATAGAGATTACATTCAAGAGATATCTGGCTCAACACAATAGCGCCTGGATATTGTCTGGTGAGCAGAACCAGGATGTTCCACCGATTCCTGTGCATATCTAAAAGCCCCATTGTTGCAGCAAAAGTAACAGAGTAGATATTTTGCCCATTGTCATTGAGGTTTTATCAGTAGACACAGGCAAAACATGGTTGTATAATGTCCTTATCTTGAGAGACATACTTTTCTATAGCAAATCTTGCAATATGTTGATGTGAACGAATTTGTTACAATAAAACACAACATTATTTCACAGGGGATGGATCCTGGAGGAGAGGAGACAAATATGACAATGAGGCCAAGGCTGCCTACAGTTTTCTCAACACTGTGACATTACTTAGGTCCACCAAGCCAGAGTTCGAAGACTTCTCCGTGAAAATGAAAGAGTCACTACAGCAGTCGGGCATCCCTGTTTGTGAAAACTGCAGTGCTGTACGTGAGTCTTTGAAACAAAATTACTGAAAATAATGTTAAAAATATATATTGAATACTTTCAGACTTTTATTGGATTTCAGATTAATTTGGACTGGTCTTTGCAGATCTAAAGATCTTTGTTCACATTTCACCTTTTTTATTTTAACTTTCTATTTTGCATTTACTTTCTATTTGCACATAAAGTTAATTTTATATATATATATATATATATATATATATATATATACACACACACATACAAGTATTGAGGAGGAATGCAAAAGAGATTAACCTAAAAACTTCCAACTGTGAAAAAGTTGCAGAACCTCCTTGGCTATTTTCAAATACACCATCCTTTTGTCCCCTGTTAACAATATACAGACAAATCAGCCAGCCAGTCAGTCAGTCAATCAATCAATCAATCAATCAATCAATCAAACAAATGCCTCTTTTCTGCATCCATTTTGTGGCCTGCAATATTCAGAGAGCAGCTGATTCATTTATTCACACAGTTTAAAGTCAGAATACAGTGCATTCACACTTTAAGTGCTTTTGAATGGGGTGACTTGGCGTTCCATATAGGCCCCATATTTTGGTCTGGCTCTTTGTCCCCATCATGTCAGCTTCCTTTGAAAAGCCATCAGAGCTTTTCTAAGAAAGACAGCGGAAACTGTCTTTCTGAAAAACAATTGTGGACCAATCGAAGTGCCAAGGTTAATAACCTCAGTGGGGGCCCTGTCACTTTTGACTGGCTCAATTGCTGTATCAACAGGAGCCACAAAAGATTTGAGCTGGACCTTTGCGGGGGACCACTACCATATAGAAATGTATTCAGACAAAGCCGATTCTCGTTCCAAATATGAATGTCAAGGCTTCAGTGTGACGAGCACAATTATTTCATTGTATGAATACACTTCCCAGAGAAGCCTTACCTGACAGAAGCACAGGCTAAAGTGATGTTTCACAAACTTGGCCCTCTGCTTGTAGCTGCCGCTTGTATCTGCTCCGTTTTTTCAGATGGCGGTGTTCATGCTGAATTAATGAGCTGGATGAAGAATGCTCACTTTATTCATTAAGAAAGGTGATACATTTTTTGGAATTGGCTTACAGTGAGTGGTGTTCTTATGAGCATCCACACAGATTTAAGCAATTCATACTAGCTGCCAGGAAATGCAGCCATACTCATTTGCAAAGAGCCCCCATATGCAGAACATAAATCTGCTGGATAAATGAGTTTCCACTGTTAAAATTCTAGAAGCTCGACTGTATAATCCAGCTACAAAGTAAGACCTTTAAAAGATTCATGAAATATGGATATTTAAAAAGTGCTGTTTTAGATCAAGGTGCTGTCAATCTGTCTTTAGTGACTAAAATGACTGAGTCTGTGAAAAATGCTAAGTATTTTTATGCACTGATGACCAGTAGGTGGGTGTGTTGGATTACCAGTCATTAGGAACATGTTTTATGTATTGCAGTATAATGTGTTTTATGTTTTATGTGTTTGATTGGATTTCTCCAAAGTTTCTTCCATGTTTTCCACTCGCAACATACTCCCCAGAAGAAAAGGTTTTGAAATGATCCTAAAAACAGGCAACATTCTTCAGCATCATTAACTGTTTTTTAGCTGAGAAACATCATCTCTTCAAAAGAAGGAAACCATGAATTTGGTCAGACTGACATGTATTTTATCTTACTTAGTAATAGTTGTCATCTGTTGGCCCTCAGGTTCTCTCTTATTTTCATCTAATTTCGGCTCGCCTTTCGCCGTGCGTCACTGCAGGTTATCAAGTTCCAGCATGACAAAACCACTGAGGCTCAAATAATCTCTAGAAATTCTTTTTGCACAGATTAGCATTTCTAAAATACCTATCTCCTCAGGTGTGTATAATCCAATCACAGCTTCTTAAATCAGGTGATTTGTGTTAAAGTCGAGCAATTTAAGGTCAAGTTACAAACAATGAGGTTTTAATGCTTGGCGATTGGCTCTAAGATGTATATTTCCATCTGTACTTAAACAGAACTGCTTCAAAGGAAGATCAGTGAAGCAACTAGGCACATTCATTAGAGATGATTGAACTTAATGCACTAGACTGCATATGAATTTAAGGCCACCCATGAGTGCTTCTTTCCTTTCCTTCTCAACAACTCTTATCTAGAACAAGATATGCAGTCAACCGCTTTGCTGACCATTAAGGGTCCCTAAAACCATCTCACAGGATCTGAACACACTGTGGCCGATTGGCTAAACTGAGACAAACAAAGGAAGTCACAGACTTATTACAGAAAGTTCGTTCCGCTTCATTCGTCTCCATTTGATCAACAGTGGAGGGTGTCACTGTTTTCAGAACAGACCTGCGATAACGACCAATGATATTCTCAACCTTTACTTTATCACATTTCTCTATATAATCTTATAATTCATTCAAGGAATGTTTGTTCAGATAAGGGGGGCTATGGAGGACTAAATATTAAAATAAATGAGGAAATGTGAAAAAATACATACATGAAGTGAAAAAAAAAAAAAATGCATGACCCAATGAGACAAAATGTTGTTGTTGTTGTTGTTTTTTTGCAGTTTTATTTAAGTTAATATACTTAAATTATTTTCATTTATTTGCTAATTAATTTCTCATTTCTAATTAGTTTCTTTATTATTGTTTCTGTATTTCTTCCTCCAATGTAATAAGAGAACTAAACACATTTTGCTGCCTCACCTGTTGCTTTAAGCAGTGCAGTATAATTTAATAGTGCTACATGGATTAAGAATAAGATCTTTATATTTCTGTGAAGGTTTTCAAACCAGGTCATCACAGAATATATCACTCAGTCCTTGCAATTGGACTTTGATTCTTATCATTTTGAAGAGGTTTCACCAATCATCTGAAAGGTTTCGAGTGGTCTTCAATCAACGAGAAGAAGTCCTTCTGTAGCGACTGAATTCTAAATGACTAGAAGCTCTTCACGTTCAAAATAGATTGTCTGAACAGTTGATTGTCTTTCATTCTCTTGTTGCATTCCATTATAAAGAAATAAACATGAAAATAAGTAAAATCAAATAATACATACAGATATAAATAAGTGAAATATGTTGTACAGATTATTGCGGAAATTCATAAATCAAGTGAACTAAAAAAGCGTGTAATTAACATTGTTTCCCATTAGGTCATTTATATTTTTTTTTCTTTCATTTTTCATATTTGTTTCTCCATAGACGATGTCTTAAAAGTTCTGTTCTGGCCTTTCTGTCATTGCAGCACGCCTGGTAGTGACAGTGAGAATGCACTGGGTAATTTTTCACCGGGGTGAGGAAACTGACATGCGGTTGCACCTTTTCATGCCAGAGCCTGAAGTTAATCAGCCCAAATAAACAGAAACAGGCTTATGGGTAAAACAGTGAGTCCAGTGAGCCCTGAGGATGAGTTACATTCACTTTAATGATGCAGGGTTTGTTTGGGTTTAATCAGTTGGGCCAATTATGAATTAGTGCCGTTATGCAGTTCTCTCTCCCCTCCCAATACCTATGAAGGAATTTAACACATTAAAATTATATATTCTGTATTAAAATTGCTTATATATATGTTTATGTGAAATATAAATTGACTAAAATCAGTTTCTGCATATGTAAGTTTTATTAAATAAACAAAAGTGACTAAGATTGTGAGACTTAAAGTCAAAAACAGCCATGATAAATAGGCACTAAAACAGGGAAGAAAACCTTACAGTTGATTTATTTATTTTCGTTACATAAGAAATCACTTTAGCATTTAAAGATGCTGCAGACTGTGATGGAAAACCACACATCTCAACGTGGGTGACAGGCCTCGAGACCTCTCCTTTAACATCTGAGTTAGAATAACAGAAATTTAATCAAAATCTCCTCTATATCTCTTTCATATCACATTCTTAAACTGAGATGGCATCAGTTTTAAACAAACTGTTAGCAATAGTGCCTGATCTTAAATATCAGCGGGGTTTGTTTCGCAATGAGAAAGCATTACATTTTTCGCATGAGGAATGTTTAGTCCGATACATTGTGTTGCTGAATTGCAAGCTGTGCTCTGTATGAAAACACGGCAGGGTTTGTTATGCTCTGAATGCTTGTAGATTTCACCTCTGTTCACGCTTCCAAAAATGAATATGTATATAAACAGTCATATGACTATATCAGCTTTTCCTGCTGTTTCACTCTTATTAGGCAGTTGAGGGTGAATGTAAATATACAGTAATCTTGGCAGCCGGATATCGAATCTCCCCCGGGCCGCAGACTGACTAAGCCCCAGGTTTTACTATTGTTTGCCTTGGGCTGCACACATGCAGCATGCGGCTCTGTGGCAGGAACGGACCATTAATCCGTATCATAACATGAGCATCTATTAGTATGTGCTTTTCAGTATTCATGGCGGCTGGGTAGCCCTTATTATTTTTTTAATTGGTTAGCATTTTATTGAACAAGACAGTGCTGTTTATGGATCCTCTCCATCTTATTCACTCTTGATGTTAGAAGACACTGTATGCAGTTGTTCATTCATTTGCAGTTAAATAAGATAGTGATTGATGAGCTGCTCTTGGATTCTCTCACGATAATCTTTGCTTTATCATATTTGTCTACTAATATCTTATAATTCTACGTAAATAAAGTTTGAGCAACATTTGTTCAGAAAGCAAGGAGAGTTATAGAGGGCCAAATATGAAATAAAAGATTGAAGAAATGTGAAAAATAAATGCATGTGTACTTTAATGATACACAGAGACAATATATTCTTTCTTTTTTTTTACAATTTATTCATCAAATGTATTATACAGGGTTCGTACAGATACTGTAAAATGAAATTCAAGGACTTTTCAAGCACTACTTTTTTGGTTTTCAAGGACTACCGTCAGAGATCTCACTTATAAATACTATCTTCAATATCTTCCAAATTCTAATTGTTTGCAATAAATGTATTAAGTAATTTATCTGTAATTTTAAAAATCAAATTACAGATAAAATGTATCCAAAATACAACTTATTTATATTAAATACAAAGTTTAGAATGGCTATTATTTTTAAATCAATAATATTTTATATTATAATGTTGGTATTGAGAAACTGTCTAAATGTTTAGAGAATTATTAACAACTTCAGTGCAAGTTTCATAGTTAGGTGGTAAAATCCTTGGTCCGTCTAGGGGGGTTCGGGGGCAAAGAAAATTTTGTACATTTTAAAGATAAATTCATTAATCTGGTGCACTTTGAGAGTTCAAAATAAAGAGCTCCAACCAGTGTGTTCAGTGTGCTGATTGAACAAAGAAAAAGTCTGTGCAATGACTTGTACTTAAATCCACTGTTAAAAATAAATCATCCAACCGCTCGATCATATTCTCTGATTTAGATATATGCACCTGATCATCACATTACAATTATTCAAATTCTCAATGTTAAGCATGATGATATGGTAACATATCACACTGAAGTAGGCTGTTTATAAATTAACATTTTATTAAAAGTTCTTCTTTGGCTAAATTACATTTCCTTAATAGCATAAACACAGGCTTTACTCCCTTCAAACTTAAATTGTCACTGTTTCATTAAATCATTGTAGGAAAACACTCTTATCAGAATAATTTCTGTTAGTTAAGCTTGTGTATATTTTTTTAGTTAAAGCTGTTGAGTTATAAAGCAATATCTCATGTAGGGTTTTTCCTTTGTGTTTTATATAATGACCACTAGGAGGTGGTCACATGTTTTCCTTGATTGGTTTTCTCTGAAGAGAAATACGTTCAGTTGAAAACGAAAGTTCGTTGCGTTTTACCGTGAAATGAGAGTTATTGATTTATCTCTCATCCACCCGCAATTAATTGGAATGTTATTTTGTATTACTTCCGCCTTACCCGCGGATTATCCGCAGAATACGTGGATATAACCACAATCCGTGCATCACTATCGAACGGTTCGAGAATGGACACAGGCCGGGAACCCGCAACAGAACCGTGTCGGTGGAAAAGGTGTATCTGAGCATGTGACTGCCTGTCTGAGTTTTGTTGACAGCCGGAGGCGGCCTCGTAATTCTCTATGCAGGACAAACTATAGCTTATGGCATCGTTGTCAAAGAGTACTTAGCTGGTGAAGTGGACTTACTTATTGCGGAGTTAACGAAAGTTATCATGAGCATTGTAATGTTTAAAACAGATGTCTCAACAAATCTCAGTAGACCCGACCGGGAAGATTTTAAAACGAGCGGTCCATTCATAAATACTGGAAATACAAACCGGAAGACAGAAGACAACGAGCGCAGCGCTGAGAAGAGGCGGGGCTACATAAGGTCTGTATCAGACGAGCTGCAGCGTTAATTTTGCGTTAAAAGATATGTTGTTTTTTTTTTTGAAAAAATTAAACACTGATTTCATATATACATCGTCTTCCAATAATTCAAGCACTTTTCAAGTACCTTTTCAGGAATATCACTATATTTTCAAGGTTTTCCAGGCCTTAAATTTCAAAAAGTCAAATTCAAGTACTTCAAGCACTTTATGCACCTTGTGCGAACCCTGATTATATTAATTTACTAATTTATAAAAACAATTTCAGAAATATTTACTATATAAATAAAATATTCTCGGAGCTGATAGCCTCGTGGGCAGGACTCCAACACCCGAGTTCGAGTCCTTGCTTGTGTTCCTTTCCTGATCCCGTCCCCCTCTCTCCCCCTTTGCTTCCTGTCAGTCCTCTACACTATCCTATCAGAGTAAAGACAAAGATGCCAAAAATACATCTAATTAATAATAATAATAAAATACAGACATATATACATTTTTATATCAAAGAGAGTGTGAATGTGTGAGCCCTGTGATGGACTGGCCATCCATCCAGGGTGTCCCCTGCCTGTGGCCTGAGACACTGGGATAGGCATCCCACATCCTTGCAGAGGATTAAGGGGTTTGGGGATGAATGGATACATCTCTATCACTTCTCTATTTCTTCCTCCAATATGCTAATGGAAGGTTAAAGCCTGGATATTTCCCTTTTTCATTGATTGATTGAAGTGTCTCTCTCAGAAGCAAACATTATTTTGATTAAGAAATTGCTGTCTTCACCTAGTGTTCCTCAGACCTTGCTCTTTTATTGCATTGCAGGTCAATATGTTTATGGAGGGGTTCCATGATGCTTTGCTTCTGTATGCAATTGCCTTGCGTGAGGTGATGAGTAACGGTCTGACGAAAAAGGATGGACTGAACATCACACACAGCATGTGGAACAGAACATTTGAAGGTAATTAGTAAAACAAATGCTGCGCTTTTTCCCATAAAAATATAGACACTGTGGAAGACATCATTTGCATTTTATAACAAAAATTAATCAGCAGCTGTAGTTCTGAAATGCAAATATATACTCAGAAGTGTGAGAATTTACTGGTTCAATTTTGTGTTAAAGTTCAGCGACGGAGAAGGTAAACAGTGGCAGCAAACTCAGCAGTAATCAAGTGAAACCTTGCACTAGCCAGACGGTGTCAGAATAGGATGATTACTTGAGAAAATAAACATTACACTTGTGTAACCCTTGGTTTAATCAGGCTGATTTTGCATGTGTACATCTAGGGTTGGGATACAGCATTAAATTAACACAAGGCCCTGAATAACATAACAGAGCTCATTTTATGTGTGAAAGTTTGGGTACAGAAATTCTTGTTCAAACTAAACTAAATGCATTTAAAAAGCAATGATTTTATACATGAGACTTTGGGAGTACCCACAAAATGTTACATTACTTGCAAGGAAGGGATTTGAAGCATTATAACATAATAACACTCAGTTTGTAGTATGATCCATTTATTTAAATTATACAAATGAGGCTAATTGCATAAGTACTTTTCATTAGTCACAATAGCCGCAAATGACATCTTTTGACCACTTTAACCTATTTACCATCTACAGACCAATGTACTGTATATGCTATCATTTAAAAGTTTGGGGTCAGTACTTTTTTTATTATTATTAATACTTATATTTAGCAAGGATGCAATGAAGTGGTTAAAATTGACAGTGAAAAAATGCTTTTCTTTTAAACTTTCTGTTCATCAAAGAATGCTGAAAACTATTTATGGTTTCCACAAAAATATTAAGCAAAACTGAAAATAATGTTTCTTGAGCAACAAATCAGCATATTACAATTATTTCTGAAGGATCATGTGACACTGAAGACTGGAGTAAAGGCCCGTTCACACCAAGAGCAATAATTACAAAGATAACTATAACGATATCTATTTTAGTGTCCACACCAATGCACAATATCGTTCTGTTTATTTTAAGTATGTGCTGCAGTTTTGTCATCTGCCTCTTTAAATGTTCGAGCTCTTTAAAGCAGGATGGATTCTGATTGTCAATGTTTTTATCGTTTATCAGCTGGAAAAATCATTCTGAAAGTGGTTTCAACGATATCGTTCATCTGGGCCATTATCATTATAGTTGTGGTGTGCTATTCTGCTATTCTTTTACATTTAGAACGATTTTTAGAACTATATCTTTGTTATTGTTATCATCCTTGGTGTGAACAGGCCTTAATGGCTGCTGAAAATTCAGCTTCAGCTTCAGCCATGACAGGAATAAATTACATTTTAAAATGTATTAAAATAGAAAACGGTTAATTGTAGTAAAATTTCACAATATTGCTGTTTTCACCGTATTTTTTTTAATCAATTACATGCAGTCTCGGTGAGCATAAGAGACTTCTTTCATAAACTTACTGAACCCAAATTTTTGAACAGTAGAGTACATATGAATTTTAAGAAAACACATATAAACTGGTTGGTAGGTTAGCAACACTTTTGTCTTTTAACAAATCAACATCCTATTTAATGATATTTTACACTCTAAGCTTATTATTAGGAAAATCGTAATGCATATTTTGTGCAAAAAGAACAGTGGAATTCGAAGACTGACCAAGTCTTATTTTATTCCCATTATTATTATTCACCACATTTGATTCCCATTATTGTAGTTGTGAACAGAGGGTTCTCCAGTATTCCTGCCACTGTAATTCATTAAACTTCCCTTACAAAATAAGTGCTCAGACATGTCTGCGGCCCAGACCCATCTCAATGACCACAGCAAGACAACTAAACGTGAAATAACAATGTTTTGCTCGGCCAGAATCATCAGAAACAGGGTCATGTTTTCCTGTTAAATGAAATAATATTTTAAAAATCTCAAGAATTCAGGAACACAGATGTACAGATGAAATTACCATTTCTGCAGTCAAAGCCAACAAAAACGGCAGGAGGCGGATGAGATTTCCTGTTGTATTGCCCACCCGGAATTTGCCGACTCTTGCTGGTGTTTTCCTTGGAATGTTTGACTCTTTAAACTAATTAATTTTCTCATTCCTCGCATTCCGTTATACAGGCATTGCTGGCCAGGTGTCTCTAGATGCCAGTGGTGACCGAAATGGGGATTTCTCTGTCATTAGGATGACAGATCCAGAGGCAGGAACGCATGAGGTATGTGCACGTAATCATTTCTGCTTTATTTGACCGAAAAAAGTCAGGACATTCAATCATTTGAAACTAATTTGCAGTATTTGGTTTACTATGTTTGTGCCAGAATTATGTCTGAAGTAAGGAAAGTGGTGTCTTTTTATGCCTTCAGACTATCATGAACTACTTCGGCACCAATGGAACTTTCGTTACCATGCCGGGCTTTAAGAGGGAATGGTTCTCCTTGCGATCAGCACCAGAGCCACCACCCCCAAAACACATTGAACCATCATGTAAATTACCTCTGCTTCTTGAAGACTGACACTGTTTTGTAACAGCATGATATGCACATGAGTCATATATTTATTATTATAATTTATATGCAGCTTTCCTTATAAATGGTTTCATTTTCTTTCCTAAGCAGGTGGACTAGGTGTATCGGCAGTGACTGGGCTAATAGTAGGGGGAATTCTGGGAATGGCTCTCCTCATGGCATTCTACTTCTTTAGGTAAACGTCAAAAACTTTTTCTTTTTTTTTTTTTTCATAAAATAGGTCAATGTATTAATTATAATGATACTAGTGTCTGAAATTTAAATCTCAGTTTTAATATTTTTAGAACCATCTGCCCAAATGTTTGTTGAGATAATAGTACTGCTGATACTTGACATCTACATTCATGATATTGTTTTTCCTGCTCCTCAGGAAGAATTACAGGATAACCATTGAACGGAGAACACCTCGAGAAGAGTGTGACATCGGAAAACACCGTCAGTTGCGGGAAGACTCCATCAGATCCAACTTCTCAGCAGCGTAGTCTGTAGTCGTAAGTCGACTGCTGGGGTGTTCGAATTCGGGGAAGGTGCATCTCAAATGAGCCTGTGGGCTCTTCAAACACCATCCCAGGAACCCAGAAATATTTATAGACATGCTGTAGTGTTTTTCTTTGTAAATGTTTCTTGCTCTTCAATTCGTAAACTCAGGAAAGTTGAATTATTGGAGGAGAAGTGCTCACAAGGCTTCTTGACTCTCTGTAAAGAAAAATGGTCTTTTTTTATTTAGCTACAGACCTTTTTTTCCCTGCCAAACTCATCTTGAGGAAGATTCTGTAGAAGCCTGTCAATTTTGTAGAAAAGAGTGGGCTGACTTGAGTCCGGTCAGCTGCTGGGTCGGTGGGGAGAAGCAGTTACGAGATATTGAGGACTGTAAGAGTGATACTCAGAACTTAAGCTTATTTTAAACGTAACACTCTCCCCAGTGATCTCGGCATCATGTTACCTTCCTCTTCTTCGTTTAGAGAATGTCCAGTAGAACACACTGATAAACATCCATTCTTTCTTCTTTCTAGACTTGGGTCAGGAGGCACTGATGAATAAAAAACTGATGTGAACTTTAAAATGATGTTCCTCTCTGTCAACACGTATCTCAGCAAGCCTTGATATATCAAATCTGGCTGCATGCTGAAACACTGAACTGTTTTTATTTATGATTATAAATTCTGATTTTCTACAATAGGTTTTAGTCCCACTAATTATAATAATCAAATATAATTTCAGCTCTGTCATATCTTGATTTACACTGCCATGTACAGTATCATACACGCTGCTGGGTGCCTCATAACCAAATGTTGTCTGACTGGTGTTCACGGTTTTGGCTTCAAGATTCAATTGATAAAACCGACTGTTGTAAAACTAAACCAATCTAAACTGTCCATTCATGTCAAGATGTTTAAAATAGGAAGAATTTCTGCTTTTTAAACTTGTCATGCTTTAATAACAACAAAAAATGTCTGCCATAGTCCTCCTCCACCATTACATTTTTGTGTCAGTCGTTTTGTACAGCCCACTTTTTATTGGTAAACATCACACTTTTTGAATGCTAGAAAGAGTTTAAAGAAGAGATGATTCTGCTCAAATCATGCCTGATTCTTCATCGTCCTGCACTTTGTTGCATCTGTGAAGGTGAACTGCAGAGGCAAGCAATTTTGTTTGGTTGGTTTAAAAAGATAAAAAGGAGGCTGTGAGGAAGTTATGTAATAGATGTATAGATATGTCACAATATGATTTTATACACAACAGAAGCCGGTCTACCTATCAACGAATTATTTTGAAAAGCTATTTTCAGTTTATATTGCACATGTACATTTTTTAACTATGTCTTTAGATTGTCTTTGTCAGGAGGTGGTTATCAATAAACTATCAGTTTAATAGCATATTATTAAGCATATTTTTAACATTTGTGATGATTCAGTAATGATGATGAGATGTAAATGTGAACTGTCACATTTAAAACCATCTCTATGGTTTGTGCGTCAACAAAAATAGGGTTTTATTCAGGCTTGGTATGATGGCAATTGTATACTGATGTAAGTAAATGTATCAACATAAGATGTGATGTTATTTATTGATATTTTTGTAGAGGTTTCATTTTTCTTAGTGTTGATTTTAACATTGTTTCTTGTGTGAAATATACAGAATCCTTTTTGTAAACAGTATATCTGCCTTGTCAGAGCAAATTTTATCTGATAAGTATATTTACAAGGCTTTGTAAACACTTGGAAGAATTGTAACTTATTTAGATTGATACATATTGACCAATTAAAAAGACAATTTATGGAATTAAATAGTCTCTCTGTGTTTACCACTAGCGGCTCATACAACTTGAAAATGGTCCGTACTGGGTTTGCCGACTTTAGGAGCAGCACATCTTTTGCTCTTGTAATTTAGTGTCTGAAATTCGTAACCAACAGTGTGGATATGTTTTTCGTGAGCTTGTGTCGATTCAGTGGACCAGTGGACTGTCATAGCTGTGGTCTGAAATTCCTCATAGATCTTCAAGAGAGTGTGTGCAAATGATCCCAGACTGCAGAGACACTATGTGAACACAGGTCATGTAGCCAAAGCAAACACAACTCACTTCCTTTGCTGCTCATCACAACAGGTGTCTCACACAGAACATTTTTCCATTACTAGTCCATCTGTAGAACTTCTCCGGAACACATTTAAATGCTGAGGGATTGAGAGATTATTCACTCAAAAATGAAAAATCTGTCATCATTTACTCACTCTCATGCCATTCCAAACCTGTATGATTTCTTTTTTGGGTTCCTGTTCCTTTAAGGTCCTCCTAAATCTTGACCTCACCAGACATTCTTCAAATTACCATCAAAATTATGAACCCACAGCCTGAAGTCATGACGCTTAATGTCTGTTGGTGTACAGTATGAGTTCAAACGCACTTCAAAGAACCATGAAATCCCAGCTGATACAAAGTCATTATTTGACCTCACATCTGGTAATGGAAAACCACATGGAAAAATTCCTTGAATGCTTCTTAATCAGAAGACTACAGACTATGAGGCCGAACCTGTTGACTAAGCAAATGACCTTAAACAGAGAACAAAATTTATCTGTCTGTATACAAACACACTACAGCTCAAAATCTCAATATTTAGTTAACACATGCAATGAAACTACATTCTCCTAGTCTTAACACAGGCGAAGCAGATCTATTTTTAGCACACATTGATGGAATGCAATTTTCATTTATTTTTTTCAGAAATGCAAAGGGTTCCTGTAATCTGGTATATAAGTATTTTCAAGGGAAATCCATTATTCAGTGCCTCTGCCATTACTGCTGCTGTAGTAGAAATGATACTTAAATATCAGTACAGTGTGTGTCTGCGCAGGAGTGATTTGTGAAAATTCAGGGAGATGAAAGTTGTCCTTTAACATTAACATTCATCACAATGGCGCAGTTGCTCATCTGGTAAAGGATATTGGTACAGGTTTTTCTGTATGATTTTTTATTTTATTTTTTTAGCCAATCACTTGAGCAACAAAATTAGTCACTAGTAAACCTATGATATAATAACATATTTGCAATTTATATGTTGCTTTGCTTGCAAAAACAATTATTTTGTCACAAAAACATGTCTACGTTTGAATGAAGGAGAAAGATGCCGGATGGTGACGGATGGTGTAGTTACAGCATTTGCCAGCAGAGGCTAACTGGACTGTGCTAACCACCCAAACCTTGACCCTTCTGTGAAATCTAACATTCTTTTTGACATCTGAAGATATGGCTGTTGTTAAATATGGCATAAAAGCCATATATTATTACTTTTAGTATGTATGTAAAACCTGACATAGTTGTAAGTGGCTGTTATAATAGTTTATGATCTGAAGTGATACCCACTCATAATGTTGTTTAATATCCCACACCCAATCCATGGCCAGAATAAAAATTTTTTCATTCTTTAAAATGTATTGCCTTCTCTTGTGAAATCTTAACAGTCCTTTGTGAAATAACACTAACGAAGCTTGAACAAAACCGTCTATAAATGAATGCAACAAAATATTTCTTTACTGTTAAAAAAAGCCCATTCATTTTAATCAGTTTGAACTATAAAGATCCATGCTAAGATTATTCATTAGAAACTTGCAGGGACTGAGAAAGTGAACAACTCATACACTGGTGTTTAAAGTCCATTTTAGATACTTAAGTTCTGTGAAGAAGTTCAAGAAATTAAAATTTGAAGATACCTGATGCTACTTTTAAACCATGTTATTTTCAGAAAACTTGCTTTATTGTAGATCTTAATGTGCTACTAAAAAATATATGAAAACATGCACTAAAGTTATTGGTGCCAAATCAATTAATACATTTATTTTAAATACATTATTTCTAAATAAACTGATAGCAGCATCTATGTACCAAGTTTTATGCAGAATAACAACAGAATTTTATATTTCTAAAAAATCTCATTTTCCCTGAAGAATTAAAATGCATATGAATATAAGCACAATATCTTTCAGAACATGCTGCTGCATATACTGTAATACTAGAATTATTTTTAGTCCATTTTTTTTTTTGCATCATAACTCTTAAATATGTATAAACAAGCTTTTAAGCAGATTTAATAAATAAATAAATAAGTTATGTAAGTACTGATCTTGCATTCCTTCTCTACTGCACATAAAAACTCTGAGTCTGACATCCATAGACATAGCCTACAAAATTCAGATCAGTAGTCAATCAATTTAGTTTTTACCTTTGGATGACAATTTGATTACCATAAATATCTTAATGCAAGATTTGCAGGTAATCGCGTCCACAGATTTGAGAAGAATGGCTGTAATGAAGGGTTTTAACTCCATTAAATTAAATCTATATAAATTATATTATTGAAATCATAACAGTCTGTTATGATTTCAAGTATATAATTTATAATGTGAAATACTTTATAAAACCCTTTACATAACATTTTATCAGAGTACCAAACTCCAGCACTCAACGGAATGCTCTTCCTTATTGCACAATTGCATGTGATGTTGGATAAATATTATTATCCAGGCGGGATGTTGTGAGGGATGCTTTCATTAAATTTACTCAGTGGCCAGATTAGCATCTGTGCTGTTACAAACAATACAGCTCTCTGAAACAGCCTCAGTATCAACACTGCCCATTGCTCTTCCAGTCCTCTCAGACTGCTTATGACCCCTGTGGCCTTAATATGTCCTCGCAGAGACGTCAGAGTTTCCTTATCAGTTGTGATTCTTTGTCCCAGAGCCCCCTGTTTGAAATTCATACACATTTAAGTCTTGAAGCAATTTCAGTCTTCCTTCCTCCTTGATGCAGGGTTTCCTTTTTCATCAGTCTTGTTCAGCTCTGATCAATTTCACTTTCCTGCTACTCGGCTGTGCAGCGCAGAGGAACAAACCACTGGGACTTCTCACAATGACCTTCTAAGGTCTGTCACAGTCTTCTTAAATGTTTTGACTGATGTTAAAAATCATTTGCAATCAAATCCTCTGTGGTTAATCTATTAATCATCTGCAAACAGTCTGTCTAAAATAATCTGGCTTTATGCATGAGGATGCAAATCTAAATGTGCTCTTTGTTCAACATCAAAAGGAAAATATTTCATTTCATAACATTAGATTTGGTTAGAGAAGTCAAGCTAGCCACTATAGTAGCTGCTTGCAGCAAAGCATAAAGCATTATGTAATGCAAGCATTTAAATACTGCTTGCTATCCTGTTTCCATAGCAATAGAGACAGTTGAACAGTCCAGCAATCCGTCTCAGCCTATTTTATTTTCTTATCAGAATGAATTGATCTGATGGAGTGGAGTTAAAAGAGAAATGCAATCTCAGTGCAAGAAACCAGAACCAATACTTCAAACCTTTCTGTGACTAAAAACAGCACTGATGATGTGAGGACATGATTTAATCTATGAAAGATTATCTGGACCTACTGATAACAGTGTCAGGTGAGCAATAACAAATCAATGGGATTGGTTTTCTCTTTCTTTTCTTTTAAATACAGCAATATATTAATTCAGTACATATATGGTTGTAACACTTTCATACTAAAGTAATTTAAAATAAAGTGAACAAATCATGTCAAATATCAAAGTATCAGTACAGGTAAAGGCCTATGAGAATACACAAAGCTAAGCCTTAAAAGAGTATGTGAGATGAATTAAGGAAAAACTATATCTTGCAAATGTAAATTGTAAATTTTGCAAAATGTAATTTAAAATTTTCGTAAATTTTAAATTACATTTTAAACCGGTAAATCCAACAGCTCTATTAGCAAGGTCACGCTGCTAAAAAAAAAACCCCATCAAATGTCAAGTGAAGTGTACTTCCAATGTCGCACTTTGCGTGAATTAAAAATATATATAATGATGTGCACTACATTTATAAAAAAATACTTCAATATTCTATTAAAAAAAAAAAAGAATTTTCAATTTTGATCTCATGGTGACTTTAAATTGGACATTATGATGTTATAAATAAAATAAGCCAATAGGTGATGACAAGTGACTCTCTTTAAGAGTGAGTTATTGAATCATTCACTCAGCTGATTCATTGACAAACACTCATTCAGTCAGGAATGAAACAAGTGACTGCCTTTAGGAATAAGTCATAAAATCATTCACTCAAACAATTTGTTATAAAACACTGATTCAATCAGTAACACAAACACTGTGTTTTGCTCAAAGATGGTTGGTTCTGCTATGGCTTTGTTTGAAACTATTTCTGTATAAAAAAAATATTGTGTCTAAAATGTAAATTACTCAATATTTATTTATTTATTATTGAACAGCTGCATAAAAGCAGTGTTGGGGAGTAGTTAACTACATGTAGCGACATTACTAGTTTAACTACATTTTTCAGTAGCTTGTCAGTAGTTCAGCTACTTTTAAAACAGTGTAGCTTTTTCAGTAGTTAACTACTTTTTCCAGCAAGTAGCGGTGTAGCGCGACCAAAAGCTACAAGCTACATTCCGTTTTGCGTTCTGATGAGCCTGCGATGCATTGAAGCAGCACAGCGTCTTACTAGATCACCAACTAAAATCGTGCATTACTGCCATCTATGGTTATATCACGCATCTTGCGGCTTTACAGTTCACCGAGAAGAGATCGTCTGATGATTATGTAAAGGACAGGAGTGGGTTCACACTCCACGAATCGATTAGTAAAGGTTACGCTTAATTTATAAACAAGTGATTAAAACGCTGTCTGTGTCGAAGACTTCAAGTACATACAGGTGAATAGCCTTTTTTAAATTGTCCTGCTTTATTGCAGTCTATATCAAATGTATGCGAACTATTACAGTGGTGATCCGCCATAGTCTAGTCTGTCCCGTCAGTTTTATAATGATCACTAACGCGGTGTTTTGCGTCATTGCATTGGCAAAGCATCCGTCAATTGAACAGAATTGGCAAAGGCTGATCTAATAAAATTGCGCTGGTTTCGGAATGTTCACGCAAGAAGCGCATGATTTGCATCTCAAAGCTTTATCACTGCATGTGCTGTATGTTTAACCTGCATTTTTCTGTGTATCCAATTTAAGTTGCATAGCTATATTTTGTTCTTGCATGGGTGCAGGTCCGGTTCCAGAATCAAATCATTGAGGGTGCTTCTGAAATAAGTGAGGGTGCTATAGTGCAGATGTAATGTGTAAACAACGGCTCCAACATAATAAGAATAGCAATGTATACAGTGAGACGTTTAAGATTTTTTTTTTTTTAAGTCATTACTTTTATAAATAGAATTTCAAAAATATTGATACAAAAATTCAAATATTTTTCTAGTCTGCATTTACATTGCTTATTATTATTATTATTGCATATTTTTGTCCCGTGTTATGGTTATGGTAGCAATTTTGAGCATGAATCCTGCATTTATCTGTAGATATCACTTCTGAAACTGCAGAGTGCAATTGGTCGTCGGCCCTCTTATAGCATGAAAAACAAAACTTATATTAAAATTCTGAATGTATTATATAAAGCGTGCAAAGAGCACTTCCTTTATAATGACTAAAAAGTCAAGTCAAGTCAAGTCACCTTTATTTATATAGCGCTTTTTACAATGTAGATTGTGTCAAAGCAGCTTTACATTGATAACTGGTACATTATTTGGCTGCACAGCAGCTCTTAAAGAATAGTGTCAATGCAGGCAGATCAAAGCACTGTTGAATATCAAATGTCAAGTCAAATGTCAAGTGTCCCCAACTAAGCAAGCCAAAGGCGACAGCGGCAAGGAACCCAAACTCCATCAGGTGACATCAGGTGGCAGACAAGTGGCAAATAGGTGTTTAAATGGAGAAAAAAACCTTGGGAGAAACCAGGCTTAGTCGGGGGGCCAGTTCTCCTCTGGCCAACAGTGCTTTGTTACGATTCAGGTTGCCATCGTAAGTCCAATAGGATCGCAGCATTCAAAGTATTTATTCCAGTTCCATCCAATTGAGGATCGTATTCATCACGCCGGTATGGACGGTTGTTGAGGAACTGTGTCGTGGCTGTCGTGTTGATGAGGCCCTCACAGTGGATGATCTAGTTGACTCAATCTCTGCTGATACTTCAGGGCTGCGTTGTGGTCGTGTCAAGGCGCAGGTCCTTGGTCTCACCTGGATACGGCCCGGATCCGGTTGACTACGGTGAACCTCGGGATAACCAGAAAGACTAATATTAGCGTAGATGCCATTCTTCTTCTGATGTAACGAGTACATCATGTGTTATAGGAAGTGTTCCCGGTTCCGGCTGACCTAATTTATGCAGCCTAATAATCCTTTAACGGATTTGAAAATATAAATTGGTAATGTGTTATGTGTATGCCAGGTTAAAGAAATGCGTTTTTAGTCTAGATTTAAACTGACAGAGTGTGTCTGCTTCCCGAACAATGCTAGGAAGATTGTTCCAGAGTTTAGGTGCCAAATAGGAGAAGGATCTACCGCCTGCGGTTGATTTTGATATTCTAGGTATTATCAGCTGGCCTGAATTCTGAGATCGCAATAGACGTGAAGGACTATAATGAATTAAGAGCTCGCTCAGGTACTGGGGAGCTAAACCATTTAGTGCTTTGTAAGTAATTAGCAAGATTTTAAAATCTATACGATGTTTAACAGGAAGCCAATGCAGTGTTGACAGAACCGGGCTAATATGGTCATACTTCCTAGTTCTAGTAAGAACTCTAGCTGCTGCATTTTGTACGAGCTGTAGTTTATTTATCAGGCGAGCAGAACAACCACCCAGTAAAGCGTTACAGTAATCTAGCCTTGAGGTCATGAACGCATGAACTAACTGTTCTGCAAAAAGTCTTAACTCATCTCAATTATAGCTGTCTACACTGCACAATGAGTCTCTTACATCGTGTCTACACTTTGTTAATGGGAGGCTTCGCAAGTGTGCAAACTCAGTGCTGAACAAAAACTCTGGCGTTTCTTCCGGTGAGCGAATTCTAACTAACTTAAACACCCCTGATTTGGTCATTGCATTCAAGAGGTCAACAGCTATGTCTGTGATTGGCTACGTTGCTCACCGCTGCAAAATCATGTTGTAAATAGAAACATTCGACATTCTCCAGAGCGCAAACACAAATACGCACTGGAGCGTTTGCCAAATCTGTTTCGCCAGTATGATATTATACAGTATCAACTGAGGGTGCTTAGGTGCGTAGAACCGGGCCTGCATTGGTGTGAGATTTGTAGCAATTTTGCACTTTGACAGTCAGTGTGAGATATATAGGCTACATTTAAGTATTGTATCTTTTGATAAAGATTACAAAATAAAACAGTACGCTTTGAAATCATAATTGTAGTTAATTGCGTTGTTTTAAACCCCAAATATCTTACTTAAACATTCTTCATTAACAGTTATTCGGTTATTTATAATAGGCTATATCATTTAAAAATATATATATATATATATATCAAAGTAGTTTCAATGTAGCTAGCTACTTTTTGATAGTAACTTGTAGTGTAGCTAACTACTTTTTCAGAAGGGTAGATTGACTGTAGTTTAACTACTTTAATTCATGAGTAGCTTGTAGCTTGTCAAACTACAGTTTCAGAGTAGCTTCCCCAACACTGCATAAAAGTTTCTTATAAGATTATTTTAAGGATAAGAAACAAACAACAATGTGCCTGTCACAGTCACCCTCATGTTCTGTTTGTTTTGGTTTTCTCTTGTCACACGTGCTCCCTTGTTCTAACTTCCCGCCACCCATCAGTCACCATGGACACTAACCACCATCACAGCTGCACGTCATTAGTTAATCTTCCTTTGTGTATATAAGTTCCTGTTTGTATTCAGTTCCTTGTCCAATCACTGTCATTATACGTTGTGTTGTATCTGCCATTCTGCCTGTTTGGATTAAACTTGGATTTTTATATTGAACTCTTTTTCTTCGTCTTCCTTCGTGAACACAGCTGTGACAGTGCCAGTCTGTGTCTGAACAGGGGTATGGTTTTGTAAAAATGTGCAGACAGCAGTATGATCGTTTACTTTATTAACCGCTTAATTCACAGTTTAATTTTTTTTTTTTTTTTCCAGCCTGGACCTTACTTGACAAAGAATGAAATTATAAAAACTGAAGCTCCTATTACACAAGCAAAGGAAACGTTTTTACTTGAATTTGGCCTGCGTCCAAAAGATCTGGATGCGCGTCAAACCACGATGGTTCTCAGCTGTGTTTCCGTCTTCCATTCCCTCTAGGTACTCCCAGCACAGATTTCAGTAACTGGATAGACTTTGAGAAATACAGGCCACACGAGACGTGTTTGTAGTTTTAAGAATTAGCCCTGTAAGGTTATGGGCAAGAAACAGGAGCTTTAGTCATCAGGCTCAAAAAAGATCCTGAATCCATGTAGTACATTTTTGTAGGGAGGGCACATCGCAGCTATTTAACCATGTGAAATGTGTCTGGTCTCTTGAAATACAAATGAAACTGTGATACAATATGACTGTTGTCTATTTTAGTAAAGTCAGAGGGTTATTTTGTGATGGCTGAGCATGTAACCAGTTTGAACAATCTACCATTTCAGACTTATCTTAATATTCTTATGCAACATTTACACATGGCCTACATTTCTTACGACATACACCAACGCACAATATGGACGCATTGACAAAAGCATCTAAAACAAAAAAAAAAGTGTTTATGTATGCATTGCCTTAAAAATATAAAAATCTTTAAGAATCATTAATGTTATATTTATATGATTAAGTCACATTTTACTAATATAGTCTAAAGATATATTGTGAAAACATGTCAAATCACGTAAATGTGCTGCTGAATAGCATCAAATATATTTATTTAATTGTCCATTTTGTCATTTATAGGGCAAATCAACAATCTATTATGGATTCCCTAAGTTAGGTCTGCACAATTAATAGAATTTCTAATTGTGATTACAATTAAGGATTCCACAATTACATAATCGTTCAAAGGCGCAATTACAAAAAAAAAGTCCACTTACATTATACTGCATACTTAAGATGTTTTTTTTCTTTCTATAGGTTGTCTTAAGGGTTTTTTTCATTGTTTTAATTTTAGTTTTAGTATAACATTATAATACAATGTATATTTTTACTTTGTTTATTTAAAGAAGAAACCAAGCCAATGTATAGCTGACATGTGAGGCTTAATGCTTTAGAAAAGCAATAAAGGTTTTTCAGGAAGAGTGTTTTCAGCTTGTTTATTTTTATATAAAAATATGGCATGCAGTTGCTTCAAACAATGGTATAAAGCTATTCAAAATATCATTCAATGTAAATTGTGATAATCGTAATTAATAATCGACAATTATGATTTTTGTCATAATTGTGCAGCCCTAAGTCAGATGATGTATCGACATGTCCTGTCCTAATGACATTATTCATTTGTAACACTGCAACTACTAATCTTCTTTCATGTCCTCTGTTAATGTAGTGGATGTGTGGATTTGTGGATAAAATTATCATAATAAAGCCATAAAGCCATACATCTAAGCCTAAATCTTCAGGTGATGACCAGGGCTGCGTTTCCCAAAAGCATTGTGAGCCAAGTTGATTGGTGGCAATGGTTCTATAATTTACTTAGGCTTACGATGCTTTTGGGAAATGCAGCCCAGCTTTGTGGACATGTTGCTGGGCAATGAATTTAGACAAAGGGCAACTAATTTGAGCAGTACGGTGTCTGTTATCATAGTTTCTGTTGGAAAGGCTATTGTTTTATGTCTCTAACTACTGCTTATCTCCATTACGGATGCTCCAATAAGCCCTGTTTAAAATCAGCATATATACAGGCTCAGGTCTCTCAGTTTGCCTAAACATAAGCAGCAAGGCCTCAATGAAATAGTCAACATTATCTATGCATTCCAAGCACACGTATAAAAAATAGCTCTTGGTCTGAAGTTGATAGACAAAAGAATACAGCTCAACTCATTCAGCAAACTGCATGGGCATGTTTTCATTTGTAAAACACAAAAATTCAGATGGCTTATTTTCTTATGGAAAGGACTTCAGACGAGGAAAAGAAAACATGAGAATTATATTCATAGCAATGTAATTCGATTTATGCACAAATGTTCCATAGAGAGTCATGCAATTCGTGTCTCGGTACTCAGCTTGGGCTGTTTTCAAGCTTTGAAATGTTCTTTTAAAACATGATCTTAATTCAGAGCAACCAGCACGCCACACCATCAGACATCTCGTGGGTACAGCAACTCCGATGTCAAACTCCATTTGCTTCAGATCATTTGAGATTTTCATTGAGGAGTGCTCCCTTGCTCCCCTAAAATACTTGAGAGTGAAGCCTGGGGGAAAAAGACCAAGCTTTAACATCTAAAGCAAATAACATCTGACTTTAAAACTGCATTATGGGATGAAAATCCACAAAGTACTCAGACTTTAAGAATGTGTCTGATCCACCCAGTTTTATTGCCAGGCTGTGCTTTTTTGTAGATTGAAGTTCTGGAAGGTTCACCTGACACATTCCCATGATGGCCGTGGTTTGGATTTTATTAAAAGTGCATGGGAACCGCCTAGGAGTGGTCAAGATGTTTCAATTAAATTACATCCATACCCTTCTTTGTCCCCAATTATTAATATTTATAGCAGGGGTAAGTGGAAGCACAACACTGGCCCAGCCTTAATTGCACACAATCCCATGTAAATGAAATGAAGTGTCACTGCCACTTTTGTGCTTGGTCTTTCTTAGAAGTGTGAGATTTATTTCTTTTTAGATCAGTCTGTGCACTTTAATTCAAATTTTTGGTTATATGACATTTCAGACTACACGCAATTTCCCAGAGTCCTCTCTGAGTATCTCTTCAAAACCATTGCTCTTTTAATGAGGAATTTACAGAAACACGCCTTCTAACTAGTGCCTGTCACATTGACTACATGTGACCAGATACTGTAAGTCTCTAAACTAATCAAGTCTTCCTGTTTCATGGATTATGTCCAAACACACTGAAACAGACTCACTGCATAAGTGGCTTTCCATTCAAAATACTGTAAGAGCAAGACTTGATTAGCACCACAATGTTTTTCAAGGTAAATGCAGTGTGTCGAGATACACGCAAAGAGTATGCAAAGCCTTTTAAAGCTACTAACTGAAATAGCATGGATTTTTTTTTTTTACTGTGCTTCCCTTCTATACTTTGAATGTATTATCTCAATTTATACTGTGGGGCTGTTGAATGCTTGAATCTGATTGGTTGACAAACATTCTAAGGTGTGCAATTATTTTTAGGAAAACGCACGGCTAAAGTAGACCATATACATGTCTATATCATTTCGCCAAATGATTTCAGTTATTTGAAAGGTCCTTGCAGCCTACAACAGCAAAAGAACTAAAACCCACAATGACACTGACCAAGCAAATAAATATAGTAAACAATAGGATAAAAACAACAAATTATTTCCATGTTTTTTGCCACAAAATTTATTATGTACGGAAAGCACATACTCTCTTTCTTCCGTTCTCTCCCAATCAAATGCATACACACACACAGTACGAACACACAAACGTACAGAAACATGTTTTCAGTGCTGCTCTGACTATTTTATCAGTAAAACAGTTAAGCAACTTAAAAGCTACATGACATTTCTCACTAGCAAGGTAATAACAGTGCTGTTCTTGAAGCAGATACACTTACAGTTTCACTATTACTAGAGATGCTGCTGCCGAAAACTGTTGAGACATGCACAGACTCAGGTAATTCACACATGCTTAATCTCTCTCTCTCTCTCTCTCTCTCTCTCTCTCTCTCTATATATATATATATATATATATATATATATATATATATATATACATAATAACTGCATCAATAACTGCATTAGTCTGCTATCCATGGCTCAAGCTTCCGTTACTAGCTCTAAAATGATGTTTTGGAATTAGCAACGGAGGCGTGGGATGAAATGCATAAGAAAGAGTCTTACAGCACACGTTTTTAGGACAAAAACCTGACAAATGTATCGAAATACAACATCTGAACAATGTCTTGAGGTGTGGTAACTGTAGTATAAGTGGAATAATTGACTTTGGTCCATTGAATTATTAGAAAATAATACATATTATTTTCTAATATTTCAATAATAAGTCCTCAGACTGGGAATTATGCATTTCTTTGGCAACACTATTAGCTCCTAAATTAATCTGCAGCGGTCATGTGGTACAGGTAGGAGCTCTCAGAAAATTCCCATCTTACAAGCTGTAATTACGAGCTCTACGGCGACGTGAACACTTTTTACAAGTTGAAACCCCGTATTACAGTATTTACAACATGGCGTGAATGCACCTATTTCCAAAACACACTCAAAGCGAATGACCAATCACAACACACTGGTCTAGCTGACCAATCAGAGCACATTGCACTTTTCGGAAGGTGGGGCTTCATAGAGACAGGAACTAAACAGAGCATTAATGACAGAAATATGTGAAAAATAATGTTTTTTTAAGTTCAAAAACATAAATCAAGACTTTGTAAAAGGGCATAATATGGCCTCTTTAAAATACTTTTTGGGTGTGGGGCAATTACATGCCACACGGTGTTTATATGCCACACATATTTATTAACATCATTTAATCACTAATTTCAAAACAAAATGGTTTTTCAGATTGTGGATAAAGTACAAAAAGCCAGCAAAGGCCACTTCCTTTTTAATCACCAAACTGAAACACATCACTCACTTTAGTGTAGCGGGATCTCACCGAATTCTGCACTCTTGTGAAAAGTACTGAGAATGAATCTCTTATTTACATCATGTCAGTACCATACTGGCTTATAGTGAGTGTTTAGAATAGATCCATATTGATGGGATTTATTCTTTGGCTGTAACTGACCTCTGATTGGCTGTTGCCTTCATGCATTTAACAATGCTGCAGAAGAATGTTGTAAATGGAAATCTTTGATGCCAAAGGTAAGTCAAATGCTGTAATCGTCACCCCTATTTTATATGATTGAAGTGCCTTTGTTGTAACAGAAATTAACAGTTTACTTTATGGGAACAATATGCAAGCAAATATAACTTTTATAATATAATAATCATCATCATTATCTCAGAAATAGTGCACTACTGCTAAACACACTATGAATAATAACAGAAGTCTATATTTTGATCATTAATTGCTTTAAACAAATCAAAAATGTTTTTTTCAATGCCTTCATTGTATGTCTTGTATAAAAACAGATTAACCTTAAAAAATGTTTTGACTCCAACAATGAGCCATTTGTCTTCAAAAATTATAATTTGTATTTTTTTTTTTTTTTTACTATATTTTTGTCTCTTTTCACCAGCTGTTTATTCACAATTTAAATATAATTTGTTTGTGTTTCACCACATGTTTTTCATAATAATAATAATAATAGGGGAAAAACATCTGTGACCATCATGTGATGAACAATCCTGTCTGGACTGTTTTGTTTTGAAACTGTCATTGTAATTTCTAAGTGAGCAGATGATGGTGCTGAGATAGCAGCCTATTAATATGCAATATTTAGAACAGCATGTCAAGATTCATTTTTGTTTATATGCTGATAAAAGTCTTCAGAAACAAATCACCAAATCTACGGAAAATGTGTACAGCCTGCATAAAAATGTACTTGTGTGATCTGGGACCCCCCAGTCAGACAAATCATAATATTTGTAAACAAAGATGTTTGCAACTCCACTGGGTAGACAACTATCACCCAGCAGCCAGTCTACACAGGAAAGAAGAGACAACAACTGGGAAATGTATAATAATCAGTGTTCTCTTTACATTGACGTTCCAATTCTAAAACGAAAAAGAGAAAAATTTAGTTTACTCTGTTGGGAATTGGCCCAGTAAATGTACTGGAAATTGCTTTGGATAAAAAGTGCCTGCTGAATGAAGTGATGACAGGTATGTTGTTTATCGATCTGGGCTGCAAGAAAGAAGATATTTCAGCTGCATGTTCAAATCAGGGATGACAGTGCTGGAAGGCTCAGAATGGTCCATCAGTATTGACAGTATTGACAGTATCTGTGGTTGTACAAGCAGCCAATGGGAGATTAGAATAAACAGAGAAATGAAAATTAGCCATAATAGCCACAGTGTTGAAACATCATAAAACGTCAGCAAATAAGTTGGCACAACCTGAAGTTCAGTGTAAAACTTAATGATTTGATGTGAAAGCTGTAGGAATAGCTATATGTATTTATTGTGAAAGAGCAATAAAAAAAAGCTTAGAAACAAGCACAGATTAATAAAAATTAAAAAGAAATTTAATTTTTAATTTTGTAGTACTCAAACTGTAACACGAGGAGCAAGCAATGGAGGTGAAGATGAGGATCTATGTGCAATTTTATTAGAAATACAAACAAAACAACAACCAGGATCATGGGGAGCAGGCATACAGGTGAAAACAATGACTAACAAAGGAACAAGCAAGCACAAGGGCTATTTATACACAGGGGGGTAACAAGGCAAACAAGACACACCTGGAAATAATCAAGGAACTAATCAACATAAAAAACATCAAAAGTACTAAAAAACTGGCACAGCAAACGGCAACACAACCTTCAACATAATAGTCCCAACACGACACAGGGAACATGTAACATAACGTGTAAATTGTAATTGAATTGAATTGAAATATTGACTATTGTTAATTGAATATTGTATATTGAATATTGTTAATTATACAATTTGACTGATTTAAAGGGTCATGAAACCCCAAAACACATTTTTTGAGATGTGAACAGATATGTACAGGCTGCACATCACAAAGCAATCATAAATTTAACCAAGTGGAAATTGGTTATTTTTGCGTTTTTCTGAGCAATTTCGTTTTTCCGGTTTGAAAAGCAAAGTCGAAGCAACGTCACAGAATCTGACGTAGAAGCGTGCATCCGGAGTGTGTGATTGGCTGCTGGGGCTGGAGAGGCACGAATCTATGTCATCTGGTTCTGAGCGCTTCTCTGCATTTATTCATGAGAATGAACTCTTGTAACCCAATCACTGTGCTGTATTACGCATGAGATCACATTACAGCCGAGAATTCAAACAAAATGTGACAACATGCGGAGCGTGCATGAGAGCGGTTTCTGTGCGGAACGCAGCGATGGGTTTAACAACGCTTGCAACGTGGATCAAAGATCATATACGGACTGGAGTATGGGTGTTTTTACGGACATATTTCACATACTCTAGTGCTCTACATATGAACCAGCACCGTGTATGCGCATACATTTAATCACGTCTTCTTCAAATGAGATATATGTGCAAATAAGGACACTGATACAGCCGTACGTCTGATCATGAACACAATGACACGGAATTATTCTGATACACAGAAGACAATGATGTAGACCGAAAATTCAAAGAACAATGGACAAAAAAGTAACTATGCCATTATTATTTTGTGTTAAATTGATGCCTGTCATTAGTTTAGAGACTGTAGTGCTTGTAAATGTAATGAAAATATTATTAGACTTTTAAATATTCTTCTGAGTTTCTCCCTCATTCTTGGGAGTTTGTATGCCATATACGTTTATATTTTTAAAATGCATCAAGGTGCCCTCAACTCTTATCAGTTTTTTTTTTTTTTCCGTGGTCATGTGTCTGTATAATGAGTGTGTTGCAGGTTTGCGTTTTATTGGTTATTGTCTCCCCTTTTCCCACCCTCTACTCTCCAACTTTTCCACAGCCTTACATGCCCACTTCTTGAGACTTTTTCAACTCAGAGGTGTGAACGACCAGGCTAAAACAGTGATTATCTCCAGCATCTACCTCCAGCGTGTATCTCCAGCGATTCCCTCCAGTGATCATTCTCTAGTGTCTTCCTCTCCCTTGTGTCTCCTGTTCTCACCTGCAAGTAACCAAACCATCATACTTACCACTCAGATGAGGTGTGTGTGTTCCACCAGTAACCGGTCCATCCATTCACGATCTTATGAACCTGTAAGACGAGAAAAGTCATCATTACCAAGTTATACTCTGCTTCCAAAGTCTATTTGAACTGAAAACTTACCCGTTATATCCAATCTGCTCTGTCCTGTGAATAAAGCTGACCATATACTGCATTTCTCTGTCTGAGTCTATGTTCCGTAACAGAAGACCGGACCACAACAGTTCTACAGGATCATGAGCTCAGCAGACCCCTTCTAGGAGATTCTGGATTCTCTTTGTCGAATTCTCCACTTCGTCTACCACCACTCCTTCACCGACAGTTGTTGCCAGTCCCATAGCCAAACCAGCACCCTACTCTGGCTTGGCAGAGGATTGCAATGGATTCCTCCTCCAGTGTTCGTTGGCCCTGGAGATGCAGCCGCATCTCTACGCCTCTGATCGAGTAAAGATCGCTTTCATCATTTCCCCACTGATGGAGTGAGCACTCCAATGGGCAAAAACCATCTGGGCCCAGGCTGGTACAGTTACACAATCCTTGGATAATTTTGTCAATCATTTTCGTGAAGTCTTTGGAAAGCCTACCGGCAGGGACTGGAAACCAGAGTGTGGCTGCATCTTGCTGCATACGATGATTCCATCAGCCTAGAATGTCCATCAGAGTTGCCCATCATATGCAGTCGTGTCTCAAAGAACACCAGGGCCAGCAATCCTCCTACTACCATTGCCAGCCAGAGTCCATCAGTGCACCAGAACCAGGCTTCGAATTGCAAATTGACAACACAAGACTAGCTCCAGCTGAGCAGCAGGAGGCTGACCCAAGGGCTACGTCTATATTGCGTGTGCTGGTGGGCATGTCATCTCTGCATGCTCAGTTCGTCCTCTATTACCAGTGGTGAGTTTTGTACATACTCCTGCAGTCAATTTAAAGCCACTCACTGTAGTTATGCTTACTGCCTCTAACATCTCAATTTCAGTCCATGCCCTCCCCGATTCTGGGTCAGCCAGGAATTTCATCTCCAGAAGCCTCTGCCACCAGCTCAACCACCCGAGGATTGCAACCAAAACCTCCTACAAAGTCCAATCGGTAACAGGAAAACCCCTGTGCAAGAAACATGTATGCTTCAGTGTTGGTCCCATCCACCTCCACGTTGGCCAACTGCATCTCCTGTTTTTGAAAAACTCCACCGCTGATTTGATTCTAGGGCACCTGTGGCTTATGCAGCATGACTCCATCATCTCATGGATGACAGACAAAGTCCTGAAGACAGCTTTTGTGACATCGTACAGGCCACTATGAATATTTCGTGATGCCGTATGGATTTCATGCATGAGGTGCTTTGGGAGTTTCTCCATCGTTTCGTGCTCGTCTACATTGATGACATCCTCATGTACTCCTGGAGCATGGCCGAACATCGGCCAGGACGTTGCGGAGGTGCTGAAATGCCTGAGAGAATTCCACCTTATCCTCAAATCTGAAAAATGCTCTTTCCACCAATCCTCAGTGCAGTTCCTTGGATACAACATCAGCGGCCAGGGCATCCAGATGGACAAGGGGAAAGTGGAAGCCATAAGGAACTGGGCCACTCCAACCACCATCAAAGAACTCCAGCATTTTCTAGGCTTTGCTAACTTCTACAGACGGTTCATCAAGAATTACAACACCATCACCTGCCTGCTAAGTAGTCTGTTGAAGAACAAACCCAAGTCTCTGTCCTAATCAACATCTACCACCGAAGCATTCCAACGACTCAAAGAGGCCTTTACCAGAGCACCGCTCCTAATCCATCCAGATCCCAACAAACCATTCGTTGTGGAAGTGAATGCATGTACCACCAGGGTAGGAGCGGTGCTGTCTCAGCAGCAGGAGATTCCAGCTAGATTCCATCCATGCGTTTTCTCCTCCAAGAAGCTCAGCCTGGCGGAGAAAAATTACAACATCGGCAACAAAGAGCTCCTTACCATCAAGTTGGCCCTGGAAGAATGGAGGCATTGGTTAGAGGTTGCACAACATCCCTTAACTGTGTTGACTGACCACAACAATCTTGAATATTTAAGAGAAGCTAAAAGACTTAATCCCCGCCAAGCACGCTGGGCTCTGTTTTTTTTTTTTGTTTTTTTTACCAGATTTAATTTCTCCATTTCTTATTGTCCAGGTACTAAGAATGTTAAGGCTGACGCTAGTTCCTGTCTGCATGCTCCTGAAGAGGTCTGTGAAGAACCTGACCCCATTCTGCCTACCAACCTGATCATGAGTCCCATCCAATGGTCTCCTGAGCCAGCCACCTCCTCCAATGCCTCTGCTGCCACTCCACCGGGCTGTCCACCAGAGCTTCAGTATGTTCCCAGAGTATAACGCACTCCACTCATGCACTTTGTGCACTCATCTCTGGACACTGACCACCCAGGGGCCAATAGCACCCTCTCGCTGCTTTAAGACCACTACTGGTGGCCCAACATGGCCAAGGATGTGAGAAGGTTCATTCGAGGTTGCTTTGACTGCGCCATTTACCAACTGGCAAACTCCATCCGCTGCCAATTCCCAACTGGCCATGGTCACACCCCGGAGTGGATTTCATCACGGACCTGCCCCCTTCTGATGGTAATACATGCATTCTGGTTGTAATTGACATATTTTCAAAGTCATGTCATCTGCTTCCTCTCAAGGGACTCCTAACAGCCATAGAAACTGCAGAGCTCCTCTTCAATCATGTCTTCAGATACTATGGAATCCCAGAGGATATTGTTTCAGATCGTGGGCCACAATTCATCTCCAAGGTATTTTTTTACCCTCGTAGGTATGAGTCTCTCCTCAGGATACCATCCCCTGTCGAACGGGCAGGCGGAGAGAAAGATCTAGGAGATTGGTTGCTTCTTGCGAACCTTCTGCCACGGCCACCAGAACTCTTGGAACCAATTCTTGGGCTGGGCCGAGTACACGCAAAACTCCCTCCGTCAGCCTGCCACTGGACTCACACCCTTCCAGAGCGTACTTAGTTACCAGCTGCCATTGTTCCCATGGGCTGGAGAACCATCCAATGTCCCTTCCTTTGACCACTGGTTCCAGTTCCGAGAGAGCGAGAGGGTCTGGGACGCAGCTCACATCAGCTTAAAAGGGCAGTGCGCAGATTCACAGCAGACCTTCAACGATCTGAAGTTCCTTCAGCCTGGTCAGAAGGTCTGGCTGTCAACCCGGGACATCAGGATGTGCCTGCCCTGCAAGAAGTTCAGTCCCAGATATATTGGCCCCTTCACCATCATCAGACAGAACAACCCCATCATGTATCAGCTCCAGCTCCCCTTCACTCATCTTTCCATGTGTCACTCCTCAAACCTTACCACTCTCCTATTTCTGTTCCCACAGAGCCTGGCCCAGCAGAAGAACTCCCCTTCCGTTGATCCTGGAGGATGGAGCTGTTTACCAAGTGTGTGACATCTTGGACTCCTGGCGCCTTGATGGTCTTCTGCAATACCTGGACGACTGGGAGGGATATGGACCAGAAGAACACTCATGGGTCCCCAGAGATGGTAACCTTGATCCCACACTACTTGCTGCCTTCCACGCTTCTGACCCAGATCGTCCCGTGCTCCATGAAAGAGGTAGACCACCACGACATCGGGGTCCTTGGGCCTTAGGATGCACGGTCACGGATCTGCCATGCTCTCACCTCAGCCAATCACAGCGCACTCCCTCACAAAAATACTAGCTGTGCTGTGAATAAAGCTCACCATATACTGCATTTCTCTGTGTCTGAGTCTATATTCCGTAAGACACAATATAGTTACTTTGTCTATTTTTGCTGTGAATGCAAATAGTTCCAAATGAAATCACAGCAGAATTCATTGTTGTGCGTCTCCAGGTGTCACGGGTAGCTGTGTAGTTTATATCCAAAGATGGGATGCATGACACAGAATGAACAAATAGATAATGTTAATGAACACCAAAATATCAAAGTACACAACACAACTATGATTAAAAAAACACTGGACAAAGAACTTAATTATTTAAGGATTCACTTATAAACAGTCACCTGCTGAAACCTACTGGCATAACGATGTAATGTGCAAAAAGACTCCACCACTCATGCCCAGACTGACAGTCTGTCTGTATTTTGCAATCATATAGCCTATATTTTCATTTCATATGCCAAGAAGTCCTATCATGAGGTTTGAGTTTGCGTGAAAATGATTATTTTATATTTACTTAGACTAGTTTACTTAAATGATTCATTTCTCCCCACAGATCCACATATCTTCGTCTCAGACAGATGTGCCATAAAGACACCACTGTTTTACAAAGCAAAGAAGAGAGAAGAGTGTCTCTAAGCATTTCACTGGCTTTTAAAAGACACATTAGTCACTGCTTGCGTGAGCCTTTGTACAAATGTTATTGTGTGAACTATCAAAAGACTTGTTTTTCCACAAATATATCAATGCTAAAGGGAGGTGCTATTCCGTGAGATCCCTGGATGTTTCAAAATTCAAGACAACTGGGAATGCTCAGAAGTAAGTTGCAGTCAGGACAGCCTGTCATTTTCAGCGTTTGAGTTGGATTCACAAGAGCCGATTGAAAGATGGTTTCAGATGCAATGTGGTTCTAATTCACACAGCCTGGGTTTGGTCATGTCTGAGAATGGCCTTTATCACACACAGTATTCAAAGCCTTTGCATGCCAGACATGCCCTTCCAAATGTGGTCCAACAATTTCTTGGAGGACTGTGGGTAATTTTGATACCTTTAATCAGCTGTGTTACAATTTAACCCTGTCTTGACTCTCTCGACTGATTTTATCAGCAATCTCAATACATGGACTTTAAAAAGATTTGGGCACAACCTTTTCAGACCTGTTCTAGTTCTTCATGGATGAAAGCAAAACCATATGTTTCTCACATTTCAACCTGGAGCTATTTCACCTTACAACAAATGTGCTAGACTAGTCCCACATAACCATTTCATCCACTGTGTATCAAGTAAATGTAAACTTCTTGAAATAAGTTGTCTTATATATATATATATATATATATATATATATATATTTGTTGTGTATTTCTTACCCTAATTGATTTCCTGAAAGGTGGGAACTTGTTTGAATCACTCCACTTTTCTGTGACTTCTGCAGGTTACATCACTACGCCAGTTGGTGGCAACAAGTGACCATATTTATGAGTGATTCATTAAATCATTCATTCCACAGATTCGTTCAATCACACTTATTTATAACCCACTTTAGAAAAAAACAAGTGACTTCATTTAAATCCATAATGCAAGCGTTTTACATTAAAGAAACTGTTTTATGTTCCCCATGTCTTGTTTGGACTTTTATGTTACTTCCTGTCTTGAGTGCCATGTTTGTAGTTTTCTCTATGATTAATCTCATTGTTTCCAGGTTTGTCTTGATTGCCAATTAGCTGCCTGTGTGTATATATAGCACTTGTGTTGATGTGTTAATGTGTGTAGATTGTCCGTGTCTCTGCTCCCCGTGCTCCCTTGTTTCCGGTTCTTGCGTTTGTTATTTTGCTTTATATTCAAATAAAATCCTTGGGATTTAATCGATGGGATGGGATGGCTATGCACATATACCTTCATGACTCCAGCCACTGGATCTGTCTCAAGGTAGACAAGACTGGCATCCAGTGTGGTGGATCCCCTGCTGTTGGTGGTGAGTGGCGGCATCTCAAGCCCGGTGCTCTAACTGTTCCCGAGCCCAGTGGTCCCAGTGCACTCTAGCACGGTGGTCCCAGCACTCTCTAGCCCGGTGGTCTTTCCTGTCCTTAGCACTTCCAGTAATGACTACTGCCATTTTGTGTGTCTGAGCCGCACACACTTCCCCTAAGGTGGTGGCATCTGCCATGGCCAAGGAGGCCAATTCTGATAGCACTACGTCCTCTGTCAACTCTGTAACGGACATTGAGACAGACTCTGAACTCCCTGTACCCCTTATTGGCTTTGCTATGGTCACAGAGGCCAACTCTATACTCTCTGTGCTCCCTGACATGGCCTCGGAGCTCATGGCCTCTTTCTGTCATGGCCACCGAGGCTGCCCCTTTGTGTGCTCCTTGTTTCTGCTTCGCCATAATCCCCTGACCCCCTTCACTGTCTTCTGTTCCACTGTGGTGCCCAGATCTGCTGGCTCATCCATGGTGATCTCCAGCTCTGCCAGCTCCTCCGTGGTGAGTTACAGCTATTTCCTCCTCATAGCCCCGGCCCTCCATCACTCCCCCGGTCCACCTCCGCTCCACCACCCACCTGGACTTTTGTTGTTGTTTGCTAGGGAGCCAATTAGTTCCCTGTGTATATATAGCTCTTCTGTTTCCTTTGTTCCTCGTCAGTCAATGTTTGCTATAGATGAGTGCGTGTCTCTTCTCCCTGTGCTCCCTTGTTTCTGGTTCTTTTGTTTGTTGTTTTGCTTTGTTTAAATAAAACCCCTGTACCTAGATCCACATTACCACCCCACATCTCTTTAGCACCTTCCTTGTTACAGAAATGACATCTCATATGGTTAAAAAAAATATGCCCTCATAAAGATAAAAAGGCAAATATGCAAAAAGGCAAACATTGCACATAAAAAATAAAAAAAAAATCATTTTTTACTTTATCCTAAGTGTACCCCACTCAAAATAGTTTTGTTTATTATTATTATTATTAATAATAATAATAATAATTATAATAATAATAATAATAATGGTTTGATGTATTTGTTCATAATGATGTCATGTCAACAAGAAAAAAAAAAGTCAACAGGAATCAAAACCTGTAAAGAAGTTTGTTTGTTTAAGCTGAGTGGCAATTCAGCATACAAAGAAGAGAGACAGCAAAATTGCTGTTAAATATTAAATAAGGCTTTTACAAATTTAAATCTTAAATAAGACAAAGATTAATTTAGTAAAGGTAAAAATGTCAATCCACATCTTACAAAGTACTGTTTTTTTCTTTTTCTTTTGGCTACTGACTTTGAGGTTAATTTGCACAAGTTGCAAGACAAATTTAAACCATCTTCATTCTCTCTTTTAAGAGGCCTAATTCTAACATTGTGTGCTGGACAGAAACCAAAATATGATAGGGCTTGCTCAAAGTTTAAACGCAATCTATATAGCTTATTACTTTGCTGAAGTTGTATAGTAATGAAAACATTTAAGCCTTATGTATTTGTTCATGGAGGTGTGCTAATTTGGACCACGCTGGCCAATATGTTTCCATTTTCAGTACAGCTAGACGGCTCAGTTAAAACAGAGAATTCCAGAAAAACCATAACAGGTGTATTTGTAGAGACAAACCTGCCTATCATCTTATTTCCACAAGGATGTGTGGCCCAGATTTTTCCAGCCTTCTTCATCATGGTCCGCACGCAAAAGTCAAATCCTCTTATGTCGAAAAGGATCTTAAGAGTAGTAAAATGAGAGGTCAGACACCCAACCTGATATCTGACAGTCTGCCTATTGGCTCCCAAGATTAGCCACCCATTAACTGGCACACGGATCCCTTTAGGCCAAACATGTCAGTTCAGATTTCATTTTTCCTTTTTTCACAGAACTTTAATCTTCACTTTTAAGTATACTGCAGCATTTTTACAAGGGCTGCTTGGAAACACATTTATTTGCACTTTTAATAAAACAAATCAGAGATGGAAATTCAACAACTTTGATTTTAAAACAATGTAAAATTATTTTATTGGCTATGAGTTGACCAAACATTGTTATTGTCGCAACACTCTTGTGAGCTTTTTTGTCCAAATGACCTTTCAATAGGAAGGAATGCAAAACTTCCTTTGACTGACAGAAACAGGCACTACTTTCTGCCCTGAAGCTAAACTATGCCAACCTCAAATTCCCTTTTGATTGCGTACAGGTGCCAGAGTCTCTGGCCTGGGAGCCATCCTGCTTTAACACGATCAGAACCAGAGGATCAAAGATCAGAGATAAAAGCGTTTGTTGGAAGTCACTGCACGATTGCAACAAACAATCCCACCGGTGCCCCTTAAAACCATTAAGCCTGGTGCAATCAATTAAAACTTGGGCACAACAGGTCCCTACTTCTTCTTGTGACTTCTGATATATATATTTTTAAAGCCACAAAATCAACGGAGCTGCCAATGACACACACACACAAAAAAAATCTCAGTATGGCCTGAAGGCCCCATTTCACTGGAACTAAAATGAACATGGTGAACGCTAATTGGAAAATTATCAGCATGATGTTTGGTTGCCCCCAGCTGGGCGGCTCATTGTGTGTTTCGGATCAGGTGTGTTGTGAGGACACCCAAGCGGGGTGAGAGGTTTAAGCTGACATTTCAATGTTAGTGTTTGTCGGCCGTGTGTGTTATGTATAGGAAACGCGTCATTAAGAATACCATTACCGCAGATTACCGTTAAAGACCATCTAGAGACTGTTTATTTTCCATCATAAATCACAATGCAATTCACTTCAGTTCATTTCAAGCTTTTCGTTAATTGAGAAGTCTGGCTGAGGTTCCAAACGTTGAAGTCTGCTAAAACACAGCCAGGTTTCTCACTTGATCTCCCTTACAAGTGCTTTCCTCTTGACGTGCTAAGCCAAGCATGGCTAAAACCTGAATAAACAATCTTCCATCCAGTTAATCATTTAAGCCAAGAGCAGGGAAATGAGCAATATAAGGGGATTAATTGTATGGATTAATGAGATATAATTGCACCACTTAAAGCTGATCAGATATTCCAGACAGGGAAAAAATGTTTCTTCTGCCAGCTATCTGAAAGTAACCACAAAATGCGTAAGCAGACTCACGTGTCCCCTGTCTATACCACATTGACCTCACAGTATCAGTTCAATATTTACACAAATTCATCACAAAGGAAACCCCCCAGGGTAGGGCTGGGCGAATATTTCTTAGCCAAAAAGTAATGGTAATAAATAACACCAATAATAGGCTATTATTAACAGCAAATGCTTTGTAAAAACAGAAAATAACAGAACATGAAATATCAAACATACAGTAGTAGCTCTTTACAGGTTTTTGCATTCCATTGCACTATTTTTCCTGTTGCTTTTATGTTTGGCGGACGTGTTTGGGTGTTGCACTTGTGTCTTGCGTCTTTTGCAGCGTCTCACCCATGAAACGGCATTCTGAAAAAGCGGCGGTCAAGTTAAAATAAAATTCAACTTGCATTTAATAACTTTGCTTTTTTTCCCCATTCAACTGCCCGTGTCTCATTTTTTCAATGCAATAATGCATTTCTGAGTGAACAGCTGCTTAAGGGGCCGTTCACATATCGCGTCTAAAAACACATGGAAAGCATCACCGGATCATTTTCTTCTTTTAACGGTTATCATTGCTGTATTGTCAACATGTCTAATTGTAATGTTTGCTAACATTTTTATTCAAAAAAAAAAAAAAAATTCGCGATTTCTCGATTTAAAAATAATAAAATCGAGGCAAAACATTAAATTCGAATTAATCGAAAGAAAAAAAAAAAAAAAAAAAAAAAAGGAAAAATCGCCCAGCCCTAAAGGATGCCTGTGTTACACATAATCAGCTTTTTTGTCTACAGGAGCCGTTAATGTGTAGCAAGTGTAAGATGAAAACAATGGAAAGTGGAAGCAAGAGTTTCAGGAAGTGAGTAGGGATGGGCATTTTTCCAAAATATTGTATTCGAATATTTGGGCTCATAAAAAAACGAATATTCGAATATTCATTTATTTAAATGACGTTAAACGAGAAAGACGTTATTTTTTTTATATTCATCAAGATAGTTTAGGCAATATACACAACAAGCTTATATCTTAAGGTTTTCTTTTAGTTCAAAGCATTAAACAATATGTGCAAACAAAAAATATAAAGAACAAAAGCATTTAAGCTCAAGCAGCGCGAACGGAAAAAACACTAATAAAGCAGACAGCGCCAGTTATCGAACAAAACGTAACATACATAATACACTCTAGTCAGTATATGGTTATCGGGTTTATATTGTTTCACATGTTCATGTTGAGAAAAACAATAATATCCACATGCTTGGGTGAGAAAACGAGCTGCGCTGACAGACGTTGCAGAGACAGAGATAACGATAATACATAACAGTGTGCTAAGCTAAGTTTCTAACAGCAGCACTTTGTTTTCTGTTCGTAAATATATCTCCCTCGACGAAACTTAAAGGAAGCATACGTCTCGAGATCATTTTGCTATCACATAAGTTATCTTCTCGGCTCACTCGGGGTAGCTAAAGCTGCGCTTACCTCTCGTGAATGCTGTGATGGACAACTGTCTTTCCTCATTCGACGGGTGTTTTGATTTCATGTGCCTTCTCATTATGGTGGTGATATTATGATAACTTAGTTTCATTAATTTGATCAAAAGTAATTCCATTTTGTAAGATCATTTTCATCTAAGTAATTCCAAACTTCGCGAGGCAGGCGACAACATTGTGATAATCAAATAAAATAAACTTTTTAAACACGCTCCACAGCGCCACCCGGTGCATTTAGTTATTTCTGCGAGTTTTAGTGCTTAGGATTTATCGTGGATTCACTGCATTTACGGCCAGCAAAGCAACATAGTATAATTCGAATAGTATTTTTATTTTTCGAATATTAATTATAGATCGAATATTCGACTATTTGTGCACACCCCTAGAAGTGAGTGCCTCCGTCTCCTTGTTTTATAGTTATAAACCTCCACTCACACTTGGCCCTCTTCTTGAGAGATGAGGGACAAGTGTCTGCACCCTGCAGTTCAGGCCCTGCTGCTGCCGAGGCTCTCTTGCCAGCTCTGGTGATGTGCTGGATCCAGAAGCTGGATCATCTGGATCTTCACAGTGAGGTGGAGAAGTCTTGGAAGAATCCATATTTAGCTCACATATTTCCCTTTCAACATTCGAATTACACTAATGTGGAGGGATTGTGTGAGCGAGGATATGTGAAGATACCCCCTGTAGAAGAGATGGTAGCTAGACATGCCAGACCACCTTGTGGCTTGTTGGTAAGGTGTATGTGGCAGCAGGTCAGGCTGGTGGTGCCCTGCATACGATGGCGGTTTTGCAGGCATACCAGGCTGACCTGCTCAAGGACTTGGACCAGGGAAGGGATTGTCTGCTGAGGCAGTTGCTGAACTGCGCCACACTACAGATTTAGTCCTCTGTGCAACCTGTTCCGATGGCGGCAATGGTGGTTACGAAGAGGCAATAAGAAAACTTTCCTCCTTGATGCTCCAATCTCGCCCTCTGGACTCTTCAGTGCCTCCGTTGAGACAGTGGTGGAAAGATTCAGAGAGGCAAGGCCGCAGTCGGCGACGTCCAGGAAGTACATCCCCAGTACATCAGGTCGCCTCCTAAAATGGCCAGAATCTGGACTGATGATGTAAAGTGGCGTGTGTCGGAATGAAATGAGGCCTTCTATCTGATGCGTTCCAGGGCAATCGCTTGACGTAAGCACTGCTGAGGATAAGCCCAGATTTAATAAGGGTTGTTGCGGTGAGATTATGCGACCTCTACTTGCTGTGGCGAAATGATCCGACTCCTTCTCTTTGTTTATCTTCTTTCCTCCATCATAGCTGGCCGGTAAAAATAATATTGAAGAAATGATTAAAGAACGTTCCTTCGTTTTTTTTGGAACTCCTCCCTCCATTGAGCAGCCGACCGTGAGTCTTAGGGATTGGTGAGACAATGTGGTAAAAAAGAGAAATTACCATTTCTCATCAGTTCCCCTTTAGCATATTGGCTGAGAGGTGGCGTGAAGATTGTCATATTGATAGAATGTGGGGACTTCACTATACAGACCCACATCATCATTCGAGGCCCCTCATTCGAGGAGGGTGTTGAACTTATTACACTTCCTTGTTGACTCATTGTATTTAGGCTTGGAGATAGAGCAGGTTATCGCTTTTGAAACAAGAAGCAGAAACCACTCTCTCTGTCACGTTTCTTTATTCACTGAGAACACTGCTTATTTATGTAATGCACTGCTTTATTTTTATGTCTAAGGATGTCCTGCTCCCTTCACCTGTCCCTCCAGGTTATGGACTGGCATTTGGAGTTGGAGGACTGACGGAGCAGAGGTAGATTGCCTCTCTTGCTGTCTAGGTCAGTCAGTCAGTCGCTTCCCTCTAGATAGGTACCTACTTAGGGTTGATGCAAGGTGAACGTAATTTTGACTGGCAGTCCGCAAAGCATCCCTCTGTCTCGTTTACCCCCGTTCCCAACTATTTGGGGTTTGAAGTAGGGAATATGCTCCCCTTTGGATTGGTGCTCTCAATAGACCTCTTCTAGTATGATCAGTGCATAGAAGAGCTGAGAGTAGAGGTAGATCGTCTGAAAGTGTCCGTCTCTTTTAGTCTGCCACCTACATTGGTGTAGTGCTGGAGATTGCTAACCATAACAGGTCTCTGGAGAGTGCCTTTACTCAAGTCAAGGTATTAGCTTGGTAAATGAGTTATGGGGGGACTGCATAAGCGTTCCATTCTCTTTTTTACCGCTCTCCCCAGTTGTTTATTGGGGTTTTCAGTAGGGTGCAAGCAGAGCCTGGTTAATGAGAGTTATTTTGGACGAACTGCAATGTGTCCCATTCTATTGTTTGCCTCCATACCTTATGATTTTCTCTTGTAAGGGCCATATGTTCCCCCTTAGATGAGCGGCAATACTGAAGGTTGTAGCATGGGCACATGGGCTGAGTAGAGATGGACTGTATCATAGCGGTAGCTGTCCACTCCTCGACCTTTCTCGGTACTCTCAGGCTGGAGGTACTGGTTACTGAAGTTTTAAGCACCCTGCATGCTAGCTTCAGTAGGCTGCTCCCTAAGAGCCTCTCAGTTAATACTTACCGAGTAGGGGTGTAACGATTCACTTGTTTTCCCAATGCATATGCATCGTCAGGATTTGTAATCGATGCATCGATCTTGAAACATATTTTTGAATTATTGATTTCAGTCAATAATAGGTTTAAAATGCTAAGAATCGAATTAATCGCATTCAATTTAAAATATATAAACATTTATAAACATTAAATTACTACATTGTGCGCCGTCATTCATCACAGATATGCGCCGCACTCTTTACCGCCTTTCACTGGTCCGTAGCTCTCATTGACACATTTTTGAGCAGCCCATGTTTGAGCTCTCCTCAGGATGGCCACTGCTACTCGTTTGACTGACATGTAACGCAACCAATCAAAGTTCGTTTTGTTCTGCGTCGTGTTTAGGGGCGTGAAAATGTAAAGTCGATGTTCCTACAATAACAGACCGGTGTGCATCTAATAAATTATTAATTCAAAAATGTTATGCAAGTTTACTGCAACAGTGGAGCCACAAACTTCACATACTTTTGAAAATCCAGCGTTTAGTTGATCCTGGTAAGTGCTCATTTTCACAGTTGTAAACACAACAGCGTTCTTCCACAAGGGAGTTTGGTGTCACAGCATTTGTTTCCATGCAGACCGTTAAAGAATGCGAGACACGCTTCTCCCAGACATCCTGTAGAATTCAACCAACCAGATGACGACTTCGAAAATCCTGAAGTGTTTCCAGTTAAGTGTGCCATATGCATCAGACGTTCAGCCAACGTTCCGTGGGTGTGACGTCTGAGGCTGAGACTATCGAGCCATTAACAAAGCACACTGGAGCATAACTAAGGCTATGTTGCGTATCCCCCTTATAGCTCTGCTCTTGGGGCTCTAGGCTAAAGCCTGTCCTGTAAGAGGGAGTAAGGATGGACTAGCCTGAACTTCCCTCATTTGAGGTAAGCATTACATGGAGCATACAAGCTTTCGGGTTTTTACCTAGCACCTGTGGACTCTGGCTTTAGGGAGCAGGGCCACTGTCCAACTTTTTGTACAAGTTGCATAGGATGCACCCTTGGGTATTAATGCGCTTTTTTGACTCCAGCTTAGATCCATGGAGTCACTTAAGTGCTATGCCCAATCTGTTTGTGCACAGGCATTTCTTCAGCGTGGCTTAATGGGTATTGCATTCCCCAAACACCAAGATTTCTTACATCTATCCATGTCCTATGTAGGATGGCCAATGTTCCAGTGTCCAAATCAAGCATATCTTTGGATTGTAGGGGGGAAACTGGAGAACCAGAGGAAACCCACACCAAAACAAGGAGAACATGCAAACACCAAACCTCCTGGCTCACCCGGGACTCAAACTCAAACCTTTTAGCTGTGAGGTGACTGTGTACACGCCGATCCACATTTCTTGCAACAAAAATAATATGTTTTTGCAAACATTATGAAAATACCTTAGTATTACCTTAGTATAGGGGTATTTACTGATCGGACAGCAAATCTGTTCACACAACAAGCAATGTACCAGAACTGCCTGGTAACATGGCAGTAAAATTGTCATTATTCATATTATGTTCAATTTTCCATAACTTTGTGAATGAAAGAGACATTCTGAATGGGCACGCAATGTTGTAAATTTCTCACTTGTGGGGAAAATGCAGAAAAGGTAGCAGAAAATGCAGAAAAGCTAGCGACCTAAACCTAAACCTATCTCTCTAAACCACTTTGAACTAAGCATTTAGATCTGTCAGTTTGTGGATTAATTCTGTTAATCACATCTAATTAATCTCTTGAAAATGCAATAAAACATTCTTAATAACAGTCCTTCAGGATGTATTACCATCTGCTATGTCCCATTCACTGCATAACAAATCAAGATGACATATAGACCTCTGAAATGTTAAAATATGAAGAAGCTACAGAAGCAGCGAATGTAATTGCACCACAGATGTTTCCAAGTTGATGACAAATAATCTTTGAACAAATATTTCCACATCTGGTTTAAGCTGATACAATTGCAAACAGTATAACATGTACTTGTGTGAACATTGTGAACATATTAGCTTAGTATATTTTAGCATGCAATGCTTCCAAGTCTTTTTCCATTGTATTTGCGTGCGTTGGTTGATAGACAAATTACATAAAGATGTTGAAGGGCTCTGGCTTTTCAGAAAGTTTTTAGCTCTGGAAAAAGTTGTTATATATCATATTTCTATATCGATATCTATTATTTATTTTATTTTATAATCACTAAGAATTGTCAAAGCTGACAAAATCCACATCACCTGAAATATTGTGGGTATTACTGAACAAAATATACCATGGAGATCTTTCAAGATCTTTCAGGCAGGGATCGTGACAGAGGAGGCTGAACAGAAGAAAGTCTTTTACAAGCAGTTCCTGCTGCTGCAGCGTCTTTGTGACGGGAAACTCTGTCTTTTCATGCTGAAAAAAAGGAGACTGTACACACTGAATTTCTTTGAAAAGCACCTGTAGTGGCCAGACATATTTCCACCCACAGCTGTGACATTTGTACAGATGTGAAAGCAAAAGAAAAGGAAAAAATACACAGTCTCCCGGCCCTCATCATGCCATAATAAATTCCAGGACCTCTGTTATAAGGTATCTGTTTGACTGAAGCCTAAAAACAGAAACTGGAAAAACTACAGATTTATTGAAAGCACTACCCATATGATGTCCTGAGAAAGGTTGCTATCCATAGGTTGGCATGCAATTCACATAGGCCTACTGTAATTTGCTTTGTAAACATGACAGAAATATTTGTACCTTGCAGCTAGGAACACTATTAAGACAGAATTGCTCTTTATGACTCTGACAATGTAATTAGTTCAGAACAATTTAATTGTCAAATGAAAAACAAGCACAAGCAGGACATTTCTCCATTTACAATTTTGCATTTGAATAAACTATTTAACCAGCTTCAATTATGTTTGACTGTTCTAACCCTGGAACGAGAGCCAAATTTTATCTTTCATTGCACATTCTCAAGGGAGTTGTGGTGTCATCAGTAAACCACCACAGAGCTGTGTATTGTGTTGTGAAATGTGTGGGCACTTTCATAACCATCCAAAATTATGGATGACATATGCAAGAGACCACAAAGGGTGTTCATAAAGCACATACAGTGACCCCAAAAAGTATTTGGACACATCTGAACACTTAAGTCACACTTTAAAATGTCTTAATGTCATTGCATTATATGCATTTCATACATGATATTGCATAAATGCATTTATACACTACCGGTCAAAAGTTTTTGAATGGTAAGACTTTTTCAATGTTTTTAAAAGAAGTCTCTTCTGCTCACCAATGCTTCATTTATTTGATCCAAAATACAGCAAAAACAGTAATATTGTGAAATATTTTTACAATTTAAATTAACTGTGTGTGTACGTGTGTGTGTGTGTGTGCAACGCAAAGACATTGTGTGGCTTAAGTGTCTAAATATTTTTTAGGGGCCACAGTATTTATTTTAGTGCATACGTTATAAAGTTATAATAGTTTTAAAGTTGATAAGGGTGTGGAAAATCCATAGAAAGTCCATAGTTTCTTCATAACACTGTCTTTTTTTGTTCTCTGTAAGTGGCCATTATGGTGTGTGATACAACCAAGCATAAATGTCCACTAAAATGCAAATGATTGTAGTTGACAGAAAAAAAACAATGTGTAATGTCGGTTCAAGTTTAACGGCATGTGTCACCTTGATTCATTGGAAACTGGTAATGTTTTAGGAGAAACTTTTGTAACTTCTAGAATGAAAAAAGATTTGGACAGGGAATTTTCCCACATGATGTTCTCACATTTATAATGTCAACACATGCACAGGGCTGTTCATTTCCTTGCACTTAGAGGCAAAGTGTAGGGATGAGGAAACGGAAAAAAAGAGCTCCATTCAGACGTCTTATCTCAATTGCTTCCTGAAAACAGGTTAGAGGACCAATCAGTGTAGAGCTGGGGAGTCAGGTTGTTGCTGTCTAAATAGGAAGCGCTGTAAATTGCCAAAACACCAAGGACTTGCAGGCCTGAGACAGCAGACTTTAAGGTCCATGTTTCCTCTATATTCCTGTTTAACAAGCCAGCAATCCATCAACTCTATCTCAAGCTCTCTTCCTTTAGCAAGTTTTGTGTTTGCTTACAACAAGAAGTAATTTATCAGGGAAACTTCAATCCAAGCCCAAGATAAACATGAATTGTTTTGGATTTATTTATATTTATTCGCATTTGATAAGAAAATACAATGTGATAAAATGTTCATGGCTATCAGTTCATGAGCATCTCTATGCGCATACACAGCACCTCTATGCACATGCATAGTGCATCTGACTGTCGCCTGCCCATATGTGTGGATTTGACAGTACTAAATCAGTTTGACCACTAGGTGGCAACACACATTGTTCTTCCCTTGTATAAGAACTAGCTGAAGGCAGCGCGCTGGACAGTGCAAGAGATGGAAAAGAAACATATTCTTGGCTTTACGACATCACTGATTTCATAATCTTTTCTGCAAAATTTTGCGGGCAAAAAAGATCCATTGTCAATTGTCAATAGTGTAGCAGAGCTCAAACATAAGTCATAAGCCAAGCATCATTCTGTTAGTTAACGCGGCAAATACGCGTGACCAACTAGAACCAGTTGAAAAATCTGCAAAATGTGACCACACCTTATCACGCCATATTCAGTTCTGTAAAAGAGTGATGGCACCATAGAAAGCATAATAGTCTATCCCCTTCTAAATTATGATTAACAGTGACTGTATCTGACTTCTCAATTGGTGAAAGAATTTATTTGCCTTGTGTGAAGTGTGATATGAAACCTTATATTATAATTTCTAAGAAAATGTCATTACTCAACTGAGATTTCTGGATTTCAAAAGAACTCGGCAGTCATTTAGCTATGGGGCACTGCATGTGACATTAGCAGGGTTCTTGTGTCCTGCAGGTTTATGGACTGATGCCAGCTAGCAGCACTCGTGTTTAATTTACAACCTCTAACAGCTTTTAACACAGACAGCCAGACTCAAGCACCTAAACTCACCTCCAGAATTAATGCATCTCTGAGAGCACTCCAACCTTTAGAGCCATAAGCACTTCCAGGAAAAGGTGGTAATTGCAGAAGGTGCTGAAATCCGCTTTCACCTCTCTTGCTTACAGAAAGTGTCACAGCTCTCTAAATCTTCCCATTTACATTCTGTAAAGCAAAAAAAAAAAAAAAAAAAAATTGGTGACAGATTTATGAAAAAGGGGGGACAGGTGTGAAAGATTGCTGACATATATGTTAACAGCATTTTCTGGGATCGCTCTGTCTCTGCTTTACTGTATGTGTCCTCCCACATAACACCATAATGCACACGCTTTGTATGCTGCTTTGGTGTAAATGTTGAGAGAACTTGATTTACTGAAGCTCATTTTAAATTATAATGATTTTATTGCTTGAAACTAGTGGAAGAAAGAGAACAGTGAGAGAATTATTGAAATATTTTTTCATATTTTCATGGCTTGCATCAGTTGTTTAATTAGATCTTAGCAATGATCCATCCATCCATCCATTCATCCATCCATCAACAGTAGTAGCCTTATGACCCTTGAGATGATGAGTGCAGTTAAGTGTGCTAAACAGTATAAAACATGCCATATGATTTTCCATAAGAACACCAGAAAGGCTCTGTGTAATTATACATCTTGCTGATTAGAGCAATATCCTCAGCTGAATCCCTTTGACCTGAAGTATATACTTGAAGTAATCCCTGATTAAGTTGGCTTGAAAAAGCCAACTACGGTTTTCCTAAAAATGCTGATCAAAACTTGAAAAAACTCCCATAGACTTACATTGAAAATCTGAACATTCCATCAACCTCCAACTGTCACAAATTCAAATCTAAACACTAGGGGTGTTTGATTCCAGGTTTTTTGGAGTCGACTCCGACTCCCACTGTAAGAGTCGATGGAATCGACTCCTCGACTCCATTTACTTTACATCAAAACAGGGTCATAAATAAGGCAAGATGGCAGTCCTTACACACTTAATTAGTTTATCTTTCCCCAACGCGAAGCCTTAAAATCCCCTCATTAAAACAACACACGTTTAGCGAGACTGTCCAATAGTCCAATTTAGCGATGACTTGATGAGTATCAATGTTGCTACCTAGCTAAATGCAGATACCTAATTTTACAGAGAGAAAAGTCACGAAACACATCTGTGGTCGAATATTATGTCAGAATTAAATAAACGAGAAAGAAGGGATTTTTTAATGAATTCATCTCATTATAATGGTCGGGTGATGGCGCTAAACACACATAATCATTGTCTTAAAAGTGCTTGGACAGGAGAGTTAAAGATAATAAAATTAATACAATACATACAAAAATGCATACAATAATGTACACTTATTGACGTGTTTATTGTTGATGTGAGTTTGTTTTATTATGTATGGTTAGTTTAATGATTATGAACACGGTTAACCATGGAAAATCAAATCTATATTTATTGCATAATAAGCTACCATAAATACTAAAGCTGGCACGGAGATATGTACCTATAATTACAAACTAAAGTCACTATGACTGTTATCTATTTCTAAAGTAAGCTACATGTAGGATAAATCTATGTGACAAAAGTTTCTGCGACAGCTCTTTAACGCGATTCGTCAGTGTCCGAATTCCTCGCTTCATTTCGTTCACTCCTTACTTTATATGGATTCGAGAATCAGTAAACAAGTGAGCGGTTTCGGACACAGCAACAGAGTCGACACCGAGAGTCGATTCCTGTGCTGGAGCCCCGACTCTGGGGCTATTCAGAGTCGAGGAATCGACTCTTTTGGAGTCGACTCCCCATCACTACTAAACACTCTGAAGCCCATTAGACTGAATGAAGCTGCCATTCTATGTACTATTTATAAGCCATTTTAACTGATTCAAACTCATTAACTAACTAACTAACTAACTAACAAACTAACTATATATCTATCTAACAAACTATCTAACTAACTATCCAACTAACAAACTATCTAAATAACTAACTAAATAACTAACTTAGAAATGTCTGTAACTACGCAACCCTAAGTCTGATTGACTTGAAAATTGGCATGCAGTGTCTTTTAGGTGCCAAGACTGCCTTTGAGGACATTTGCGTATCTCGAAAAACGCGGCCGGCAGAGGCGAATGAAGTTTGAGCAGCTATCAGACAAGGTTAATGGAGGCCGATTGGAACGAAACTCGGGCGTGTTTGACTCACGGCCCTAGAGGCCTGTGAAAAATTCAAAAGAAATTGACCACCGGGGGGGTGCCTTCATATTTTTTACATACGTAGAGGACTGCATATCTCGAGATTTTTCGCACACACCCACGACAAATATTTTAGGGTGTACTCACACTAGGCACGGTTGCCTTGAACCGAGCTTGAACGCGATTGTCCCCCCTCCCCAGCTGGCCTGCACTCACACTGCACTTAACGTTTCGGGCCGGAGCACGCTTACGTCATATACGATGCAACTTTTTGAATGGAAGAAAACAGGAAGAAATGCACATTCGCTAAGATACTGCCTAATATATATTATCATTTATGCTGCACAGCGATTTTCACTTGCACGTATCAGAGGATTACAAAGGCAGCTGACGTTAATGGAGGAATTTGCAGCGTTAAGGGGGTCGCACACCAGACGAGAAGCTCAGCGCCGCGCCACGTCTTTAAAATTCGAACGCATTGTTTTCAATGAGTGTACGCACACCGGCGGCGACATTCGGCGCCTGTCCGCGGCGCCCAGCTACGACTCAGGAAGTTGTTCAAAATCCTGCCGCGCCACAGAGCGCCATGTACATTGTTTTACATTAAATTTATATTATATTTCTCTCAAATCGTCGTTAATGTACATATTGACTTCACCCTGTGCTGCAAGATACATCAGTTTTACATTCTTAGTTTAACAGCTTGAATAAAGTCTAAAAATGTATAATAAACGTAGCTTTTTCTTTTGCTCTGTTGTGCCATTTTTCCATGTACACTAACCTCAGTGCTAAATATTAAAGCATAGGCATATGTAACGTTTCCCCGTCGACTTAAAACTCACCCATCGTGCAGCTCTTCTATCAGGAGTTGATTCAAAATTGAGCTCACGCGTATATAATGTGCACGGCCGGTGTGCGATACCTGTGAGTTGTCCGAGACGCGGCGCGGCGCGGCGCTGAGCTTCTCGTCCGGTGTGCGACCCCCTTTACTCGCAAACTACAATTCCTGTTCATCAATAAGGTGAGAATCAGACCCGTTAACCAAATACACTCGAATTAATTACATGAATTGATAAGTGTACTATCAGAGTAGTAATAAAGATGTTTGTCGTCATAATGATGACAGTAGTATACACAAAAGTAATAACTGTTCCGTGCTCAGGCACGGTTAGCGCTCACACTGCATGCGAACCGCGCTCTGGCCCACCTCTTCCAAGCGGGCCAGGGCCGGTTAAAGGAACCGCGCCCGGGCACGGTTTGGAGCGATCACACTAGTCAAACGAACCGGGCTTTGGGGGTCAAACGCGCTCGGGCACGGTTCAGAACGCCTAGTGTGAGTACACCCTTATTTATTCGACATATTTTATTGTGTTTTATATTCCGCAAAAAAATAACCCAGATTTAAGAGATATCCAGTTATTTTTAGATTTAGATTTTTAGACTAGGTTTAAGCCTAGTCCCAGACTAAAATGCATGTTTGAGCTATTTTAACATATCTTAAAACATATCTTTGACATTTGACATATCTAAAAAAAATATGTCACTGCCATCGTTTTGTCTCAAGATGCACACTAATGTTTTTTTTTTCTGGCACGTTTATAAAAGCTACTTAAATGCCCTAATTGAACTAAGGCCTTATCCTGTCTTAATCCAGGCCATATACTATTTAGAGTCACATTTAACTTTATCTGAACTATACAATGCATTAATAAAAATACCAAATAATAAAGCACCAGGTCCAGATGGATTTCCCTCAGAATTTATAAAACATTTTTGGAATATAATGGCTCCACTGTTTTTTAGAATGGTTACCGAAATAAAAGCTAATGGTCAGATTTTGTCCCACACAAATATGTCCCTAACAAGACTATTACCAAAACCGGATAAATATCCGACTTTGCCACCTAGCTATCGCCCACTATCTTTAATAAACTCCAACATTATAATCATTTCTAAATCTTTGGCATGCTGGTTGGATACAATAATTCCCACAATTATTCATAATGATCAAACAGGATTCATCAAAGGCTGTCATTCTTCTAGAAATTTAAGAAGACTTCTCAACCTTATTGATATATATCACAACGTAATTAAATACTAATACTAAAATAGGCGCTGAAGAGGCTTTTGATAAAGTCAATTGGAAATTCCTTTTGTGCAGTCTTGCAGAAATTTGGTTTTGGAAATGATTTCATTCAGTGGATAAAGACAATTTATAATGATCCCAAAGCCTCAGTCATAACTAATGGAATTTTATCACATAGCTTTTCATTATAAAGAGGCACTAGACAGGGATGTCCTTTAGCCCCCTTACTATTTGCCATTTTTATTGAGCTTTTGGCAGCTGTGATCCGCCAAACTTAAATATAAAAGGCATATCTATAGGTAATATGGTACATAAAATCAATCTGTATGCAGATGATATTTTATTGTATCTGCAAGACCCACTTAATTCTTTATCAGAACTTTTCAAACGTATATCATCTTTCTCGCAGATCTCTGATTATACAATAAATTGAACAAAATTAACAATACTTCAGATAACATCTAACTCATAGAACCCTTCATCTCAGGTCCCATACTCATTCAACCTTCTACAATGCGAGTAAATCACTCGCATGTGTGACCAAATTTCACGCTAGGTGACTAAAAATGTTTTAAATAGCCGATGTCTAGTAAATTGTACGATTTCAATTGCCTGTGATTGCGTTAGAGGCAAAAAATAAGTTTAGCGCAGATATAATTTCATTGCCTGCTGAGCTTTATGCACCGTCACTTGGTTGACAGCACCCTCTGTCACTTTCTCTCATACACGCGCACTCAACCTGAGAGAAAGAGAGCGACTTTTACACAAAGAGAATTAAGTCAAGAGAATTAACACGCTACATCTAAATGCAGAGCTCGACAAGACTGCCCGATGGACAATAGTTGACAGAACTGTCACTTTCCCGATCAAGCCAGTGCTACATCGTCATGAAAGTTTATTATTTGCTTGTGTTTTTAGCAAGAAGACACTAAAGATAACTTGCGCGCCTCTGACAGCAGGCCCAGAAAGCCGCGTCTGAAAGGATGTGAATACTGATTTGAGCTCTTTCACGTCTTGCGCTTTAACGGACAATTTCACACAAAATTATGTCAAAATGTCTGTCTTTGTGAGTATCCTAGTAAACATAGTCGGTTATCTTTAATAAACATAAACAACAGTTAAAAAAGAAAACGCATGTGTAACAGTATGTCTTAAAGTGACAGCAGCATAATATTCCTGCTGCTGTCAGTTTTTTTAATGTTAATCAAATAAAAGACTCACTGCAAAAAGACTGGAATACTTTGCTTCTCTCTCTACTAGGGTGGATAACTACTGTCAAAATGAAAACCCTGCCTTAAATCAATTACTTATTTTCAATGATCCTATTTAAACCTACTTCTGAGTGGTTCCAATCATTAAACTCAATTATATCTCAATTATATATTTTTATTGGTAAAATAAAAAGGCTACAATCAGCCTCTTAATATTTGCTACATGACTAATCAGTTACAATTTATTATTAGATGGTTACACTCCAATTCAGATTATAACGCATGATTGATCTGGAACAAAATTAATGTAATAATATTAAATTAAGTGATTTACATTTTATCTATCAAAAACATAACTTTTTCAAAAATATACTTATTTCCTCAACTCTTACAACCTGGTGGAAAATTTAAAAAATAATCAAATCCACAATGGACCCCTGTAAGTATTCTCCAATTTGGCATAACCCTGATTTCTTTATTAACAAAAAGCCTCTTTATTTTCTGCAAATGATGCTGTTCATTACTCCTATAAATCAATTAATTTTCATTGAAAATGATCTCACATATTTCAACAAGCCATCTTGCTTTATTATTATTTATTATGAATTTCTTAAATAACCAACCTTCAAAAACATATGGGCAGATCCCTTTAGCACAGCTGATGGTGATTTTAAGTGATGCTTGAGTGATCAAGAATATTCCAATATACAAAAATGATTTCCTTAGATTCCTTCATCCTCATTTTCTTTCCTTGCATCCTTTCCTTTCTTAGAAAGACGAAAGGAGGCAAGGAAAGGACACAAGGATCCACAATTAAGAAATAAGGAGCACCCAAAATAGTCGGAGCAACTTTTCTCTACTTGCGGATATGACGAGACACACATGGGCGAGTGACATATGTACGCAATTTCCAGTGAAAACCATCCTTCCCGGTCTAAAATATAAACACTTATAATAGGCTTACCATAGTGAATCAGGGTAAGACAAAAATGCATTTTAGAAGGAGGATTGATGATGTATTAAGTCATTCAAATTTTGTTAATTTTGAACAAAAAAAGTTAAATAGTGTTCCTTTAATTAATAGCTTTTTATCAAATCATATCCTTCCCCCACAGTTCCCTCACAAACGAGGTGTTGAACCCGAGTTTGGGAAAGTCTGGCCTAATATATGCACACTATATTCCGCTAAAAAGCAAATGAATTATAAGAATTCCATTCAGAAAGAGAGAAAATAAAATATTTCCATTAAGGAATTTCTTTAATAATACATAATTAAACTGTTAATTAGTATAGTTCTTAAACAGTAAGTTTCTCTGTGAATCCTCCTGTTAATTAAATAAATTGTGGCTGCAGGTTCAATCTCAAGTAGGGGTGAGCTGAGCCCTGGAGAGCTACTTAAATTACAGGGCAGCTCACTATTATGCTTTTTAACCCTAGAGTTCTCCAGAGGGAATGTCCTATTGCTTTTAATTAAAGTGCTAAAATGACTGTAGCCAAGTATATGTGGGCGTATGACTGTAAAAAGCTTTCTTGGATTTAGAAGTGAGTGTATTACGTTTAATTTAATAGGTAAAACTGGTCTGTATTCCCCTTTATGCATTTCAAACAAAAAAAAACATACTTTACATAGAGGTGTTAACAGATACTTTCTGTGTTAACAGAAAGCAAAAAATAGACAAGCATCTATCCACAGGCAGCTGTCATGCTTCATATTCAGCCCACATACAGGTTTGACTATACACGTACTGTAACTGTCTACATCTCCCTCACAGCCCCACTGATTTAGATCTTAATCATAAATAGGGAGCTTTTAGCTTGTGTTCCAAAATGATGAAGGAAATCATCTACAGAGAGACCGTGTTCAGGGCTGAATAATGACAGATCCCCTTAATATCCATGAGAGGGAGATAAATCATATGGTCTTTTAGCTCTAAGTGGTTTGTTAGCTGCATGAATAAATATCTGACACATCAAGTAGGAAAGCACATAATTTAATGAGACTATGTCACCCACTTGAAAAGCTGACAGATTGTGTAGCTGAAAACAATGACAGTGTTTGATGCTTTGGTCTGTTTTCTTCTGAGGAGCAGAATTATGGTCTTAGCACTCTGCAACAAATAAATGTGACATCTTTGATATAAACACATTCAGGCAGCTGTAGAATGCTATGTGGTCACACATCATCGGTGGTGAAACATTTTGACCGTGCAATAACCAGGTCCATCTGCTTGAAAGCCTTTGGCCTCTCTGGTTCAGATGCCAAACGATTCTCTAAAGCAGCCTGACTAGCCAGTCAAGTGACTTCTTTTCATTCTCTTTCCTCATGGTAAAACTTAGTACATAGTCTTTAACTATGTTTGGAATAGGAAACTACTACACAACTCTTATTTTTTTGCAGTATGTAAAATGTATATGTATTTTTAGTATTCATGGAATACCCAGTTAACCTAAAAAGCAGGGTCCAATGTACATGTGTTAATAATTTCCATATTGACTTATGACGGGTGTTTTCCCTGAATTTTGAATTATGCATTGTATTATGTTGTGTTTTAAGGTTAAAGGAAATGTGCGTAAAATTAACGGAAAATGTCCAGCAATTTTCTACTGATTTTTTCAAAAATTCTTTATTTCTGCACTCTTTGGACTGATGTGCTCATCATCATATGAATCCAAGATTTACTGAATCTTAAGACGGAGCCATTTTATGGAAAAAATTAACAAAGTATGCTCATTTAAAGATGCACTTTGAAACTCTTGGCCCTCATGTGAAAAAATAAAACTGCATGCATCTTGCGAAAGTAGTTTGTTTTGGTTGCAAATGAATGTGGTTGGAGGTACCGGTGTAAACATAAATACAGAATATTTTATCAGAGCCAAGAGACAATTATATATAACGATGAATAACGGTGAATAGCTGGTGATTCACATGAGTTTTTGCCGTTTTGATCAGTGGTCATTTTTTTCTTGTTATTTGTAACAACAAATAGCAAGTGTTAAGCTTCATGCTACTCTTGCACCACATGTACCACAGTAGTCAGAGCTACTTTCTCTGTGTATGGATGACATTACATGCACAAGTGAATGTCCTAATTATGCAATTTCCCACTAAATCTGTTGCGACAACTTTAAGAAATAAGTCATAGTATATCAAAGTGTATTTGAGTAAAGTAATAGCTTGAATGATGGATTTTTTTAAGTCAAACAATTTCATATTAGCTTTAAATGCCATCATGTTTTATTGAATTATTGTTTCAGGTGAAGAAAAATGCTCAAACTATAGCTATCCCTGCATCCCAATGTGCATAGGGCTGGGCGATATGGCAAAAAAGTAAAATCTTGATTTTTTCAGAATGATTGACCAATTCATGATTTCGATCTTTTTTTTACTGTTTAACTAGGCAACTTAAAAACTTAACTACAATATGATTTAAGTAACATTCTCTTTATTAACAATCTGGTTAGAAAAAAAAAGTTCCATTCCAAGTGCACCACACATGAAGTGATCAACATGGTGTAAATGTAAAACAATTTGTTAAATATCTTTGTAGAAATATGCCTGAAATATGAAGGCAAATGTTGTACAAACTTACCTTAAACACATCATATATACTCAGAAATAATATAAAATAAGAAAATGCTAAATATTTCTTAGCCAAAAAGTAATAGCAATAAATAACACCAGTAATAGGCTATTAACAGCAAATGCTTTGTAAAAACAGAAAACACCAGCAGCTTTCAGCCTGTCACCATCATGCAAACATGAAATATCAAACAGGTTTACAGGTTTTTGAATTCCATTGCGCTATTTGTCCTATTGTTTTTATGTTTGGCGGACATGTTTAGGTGTTGCACTTGTGTCTCGCGTCTTTTGCAGCGTCTCGCCCATGAAACGGCATTCTAAAAACACGGCGGTCAAGTTTAAAAAAAAAAAAGCTCAACTCGCGTTTAATAACTTTGCCTTTTTTCTCATTCCACTGCCTGCGTCTCATTTTTATAACGCAATAACGCATTACTGAATGAACAGCCGCTTAACCCTTTAAGACCGGATGGAGCGTCGACGCTCCCATTTGCGTCTCTCTTTAAGAGCCAATAAAAACTGAACCCATATAGGTAGCACAAAAATTCTTTTTGCATACAAAACCAGAGACTTTACACGTTCAGATCAAGCCTCCGACATGCTTCTGTTGCGTTGTTTTCAACCTCCAATGAGTAATATGCATTTACAACAAAAACAGCACAGCCGCTAACTGAATACAAATACGTAGATTTCACGTGCTCATAACTTCATGAAAAATGCACTGATCATAGAACATCATTATTTTAAATCATTATTTAAAGCAGATTCTCACGATTAAAATGAACCCAAAATCAACATATTGCGTTGATCACAAGATATTACTCACGGAATGATTTAACATACTTGGCTAAAAACATGTCTCTCATCTTTCCGGGATGCAGTGTGTATCCAATGTTCCCGGACCCATTCATGTTTGTTTTCCAACGTGGAATAACACAAAATATCATCTTAAAGCTTAGAATCTCATCTTTTTAATGCATCTAACCACTTTGAAAAACTCCTAACGAGTGCTGAGAAGTGCCTCTAAACCTGAGTTTACCGCCCGTGGGCGTCATCTGGCTGCGAAAAAATGAATAACAATTTATTCAACTATACTTTATGCTATCACCACAAAATTTGAACCAGATGCAGCTCACATGTAGGAGAGCATCACCAAAAAAGAAATTTTCTCCGATCTTATTGCCTTCCTGAGTTATTCCATGTCAAAAAAAAAAAAAAAAAAAATGAAAACTTAAAAAATTATATATATTTTTTGTCTTTTATCAGCAGTTTCTCAGCATGAAAATGTCCAAATGTAATGTAATTTATATTTTCTAAATATTTAAAAAGTGTTCTATCAAATGATACCTACCTTTTGACTCTCCGCTCAGAAAAAAAAAAAAACTCTAAAAAAGCCTTCAGGTCTTAAAGGGTTAAGACTAGTGATGTGTTCTACGTTCATAGAGCGTCACATGAGAGCGGTTAATCAGGCGCGCCGCCGCCATCATGAGGTCGGATCATTTTCTTCTCCTAATAGGCTACGATTATCATTGCTGTATTGTCAACATGTCTAATTGTAACGCTTCCTAACATTTTTATTCAAAATCGCGATTTCTCGATTTAAAAAATAATAAAATCGAGGCAAAACATTAAATTAGAATTAATCGGAAAAATCGCCCAGCCCTACTATCCATCCTAAATAGTATATGAGATTAGAATAAGTGTGTCTCAAAGCATAGTATGTTGAAAAGAGTATGCCATAAGTCTCTGGATGGTCTACTATTTCCAGTATACTTTCGAAGGCTGTGTCCGAAAGCTTAAAAATGCCATTTTAACACAGCACTCAGTGTTTAGCGTACTACACAGTATCCTTGGAAGCAGACTGGGATGAGATCTGATGAGGATGTGTAAAAAGCGCCAGTGATCAAATGCAATAACAGAAATGAATCAGCATCTTTTAATCCAGTGGTTCCCAAAGTGGGGGTCGGGAGACATCGAGGGAGGGGTCGCGAGATGATTTCCAGAAATAAAAAAAAAATAAATAAAAAAATTTAATGATTAGAAATAGCATATTTTATGAATAATTGTAACAAAATACTAAAAATATTAGTTAAATTAAAAAAAAAAAAAAAAAAAAGCCATCAACCTTTCGATTTTCCTTCCCCTTGACCATGACTCCTGAGGTGATTACGACAAATTAACGACATAGGCTATTAGCAACAGCATCAGTTGCAACAGGTCAAATTACAGCACCATGTTACACATTCAGACATGTGCACGTAGGTAATTCTTTAGGCTTTAAGCTTTGGATATTATTTTTGTCGAAATAAAAACGTTGGTTAATATCGACCAAAGACAACGCAGGGAGGAGAGCGGAGAAGCACCACCGTCAGGAGACATAATGGATAGCACTCAACTCTTCGTGAAGGTGGAAAAACAAAGTTGTTTATGACCTGAGGGATTTCTTGTAAAAGATTTAAAAAGAAAGAAAAGACGAGAGTCGCCTGTTTTTGTCTATTTTAAGTTTTAATTTAAAATGTCTGTGATTTTAACATAAAGCGTATGTTTAAATGTTTTGCCACTTGCGTGAGCAAGTATATAAATCAATATATAAATCAAAAGTAGGCCTATTATATAAAGTAATGAATTGAATAAAACGTTTAAATGTAGTGCGCTTAAATGTGACATCAATGAAATATAGTGTATAGTACTGTATACAAAGAGAATCGCAATGCTGACAAGCCATGTTCAGTAACAACTTTTGGATTTGAAATAAAAAGTAAATGTTGTTTGTGATAAACAGCCACAGATCAGTTGCGCACTGCAAACGCGGCGTATATGAAAGCACAATAGCGCGTGCTGCATATGTACTGCAAAAGCATGTTCACCTAAATGCCAGGTAAGGTGCCATTTTCCTTGCTTTACCCGAGGCAAAAAAAAGCCATATGTTGACTGTAACAGAGATTTTAAATTATATGCATCTGTGGTGAAATTACTAGTTTTTCGCGTCAATACGTTTATTTTAATGCGAACAGTGCGCTATCATTTTAATTCAGCGCGGTGCAGCGTAGCAAAAATAGACTGTGCGTAAATGATCGCTGCACTGCTGCAGACGTACCGCTCCTGGAACGCACTGCCGGACTGCATCTGTGTGCAGTGTGAACGCTCTAATCCGTTAATATGGGAACGGGGAAAAAATACGCACCGCATACGCACTGCAAACAGAGTATGTGTGAAACAGGCGTTAGTGCGTGTGCGCCATTGCGCACAACGTTTGTATACTTTAACCATCTCCGAGGATAGTGGGGGTCGCGAGTCACTGGCATCGTTATTTTGCGGGTCGTGGGCTGACAAGTTTGGGAACCCCTGTTTTAATCCACTACATCCTGAAAAGTGAAGCCAAAGGATTTCGATCGCCCCCTGGTGACTGGCTGCAGTATAGGTCTTAAACCCCGAGCCAAACTAAAAAAAACAATTATATGTCAATTAATTAAAAAAAAAAAAGTTTCTATTATTTCAGGTAGTTCTCATCACACAGACGTAGTTCAAGTTTTCGTCTTCCCAGTAAGTTCGCTTTTAGTTGTAGTTAGTTCTTTAGTTTTAGTTTCACTACAGTGGAAGGAAGAGGAGACACGCTTTCCATTTTTTAACTTTTTTTTTTTTTCAGTTCGTTAAATGAAGTCCATGTGCCACCTACAGCCCTATTAAGTGTAGGCTGTTAGTAAAGAAGACGCGATATGTGAAATGACCCCTCTTGATATAAACATATATACACATATTATATAAACACTGCTTAACATTCCTGTTATTGCATTTGATCACTGGCGCTTTTTACACATCCTCATCAGATCTCATCCCAATCTGCTTCCAAGGATACTGTGTAGTACGCTAAAACACTGAGTGCTGTGTTGTAGACCGGTTACTTAGACAACAAGAATGGCAATTAGCTGTGAACTAACATGAAGAACCCAGTGAGGGTTTACACTGCTTAGTTCCAGTAATGTTCAACTGCAAGAATGTGCTGCGTGATGTTGCTATCGCAAATCAAACAGCTCCCTTCCCACACTTGTTTAATTAGTTTGTCTTGTCTGAAACCTGCAATAACCTTGTTTCCAGGCAGCATTTCATTATAATCCTGACACATATATGTACACTGCCATATAAAACTAGTGTTCCTGAACGACAAGGTCTCAGTAAGAGATATGTCACATTTCCTCTTCATGAAAAGCCCTTACAATACTTGTCAGGTTTGTAAAATGTTGAAACCTTCATGAAATCCTTTAAAATGTGTTTTATTGGCTGAGGAGACAAAAGAAGCAATAGTTAGGCAGTAATTTTTGCTGAATATCTAGTCAATATTTAACTAATACTAAAGGGAGCATTTCTATACCCCATGTCTATCATCAGAATTGCATTTGCCCCTGTGTAATGCAGATTTAGAGTTGAAACATATGCCCCTGTTTTGTAAACTTTGTTTCCATAAAACCACAGGGGGACTCAGTGCTGGGCTACGAAACCTCTATTGAGAGTCATAAAGAGCTCCATTGTCATGAAAAAGGCAAATAGTTTGGAGAGGACTCACTTAAGTCAGCGACATAATGCTTGAGGGTATATGGGCTTGCTCGCAAACACTCATCATTTTAGACGGTTCATGCACAACCTGTGCCGTGCCGGACTACAGGTGGACCAGAGAAGCATCAGACTAGGATTATCTCAATTCAGGATCAGTTCCAGATGTGCACGGTTTGCATTTATAAGTGGCCTCCAGACGAATGCTCTTTATTAAACCGATTACCTCCACGTGGGATAAATTTGTTTCCGCAATGATTAGCTAGAAACGACCTGTGTTTACAGCAACATGGGTAGTGGTAGTGCAGGCTAATGTTTCTGTTGACAGTACACTTTATTTGAGGGACGATTGTTCTGGTTTCATCAAGTTCCAGCACTGAGCTCTGTAGTTACTGCATAGGCCCACATGTGTTTGAATGGGATCCAGAGCACCACATATTCCTACTCTATAAACCAGTTGACAATGCTTGACATGAAATCACATCATTCTTGCTTGCTTTATTCTGAATATTCCACAGGGTGTTGTATGGAGTTCCGAAAGTATTGCGTATCACTGCCCAATTTTCCAGATTTATTTCAAACAAATGTCAAAAGAGACTAGATTTCGAAAGTCACATTACAAAAAGATAAATATTAAATCTACATCTACATTTTCCATATCAATCAAAATGGTACATCTAAATGTTATATAAAGTACCCATTTAAAATGTAAATCTATAGCTAAACATTTAACAAATATTCACATTTGTGATGCCCTAAATTGAAAACCAGTGAAAACGTAACTGGGGTATTTTTCTCAGACATTTTCTGTAGGTTATAGGTGGCGACAGTGACTGTGGCTTTTTTTTTTTTTTTTTAATTCTAAGAACACAAAGATGAGACAGGCAACCTAAAGGTCAAACAATGGCTCTGTCCAAAATCGCCCCCTATACCCGCATTCACTATTCCCTACATTAGTCCACTAATATAGTTCACTTGAGGGAGTGAATGAGAACGAGTGAATGAATTCAGACACTGAGTCTGCTGGTAGGGCAGCAAGCAGTTTGTGTTTGCTGTTTGAAACTTAGCAAACTGGCAGCTCCAATAGTTAGATGAAAAGATTTATCTTAAACTCTGTCATGAAAACTATGTATAAATCTTAATCAAACAATTTAATAATCAATTAAAAAGTAATTTATACCTGTATGATATTACGCTGTAGCCACATTGGACCAGCAGTTTGGAAAATGGATGGATGCATGATTCAGTTGCGGGCACCATCTTCTGGTCAGATGCAGGAATTCATTCAGTACATGCCTCTCACAGTGCATTATGGGTATTCTCTAGCCGTTGAGCATACATTGGTTGTACACTCGTTATTGCAGTGCACTGTGGGATTGAATGAGTGCACTCGATAATGTCCACTATGGTTTTGGACACCACTACAAATGGTTGTCCCCTCAAATACTACTTTGTTTAAGAGTATAGGCGGCGATTTCGGACACAGCAAATGTGTGCTTCTCAAATGGAAGGCTGCATCCTACCGAGGTTGTGTACTTCCTAGTCCAGTCCTTCGGAGTCTTGTAGTCCTCCTCGGCATTAAACACTAGAATGAGACGGTCTAGTAAGTGTGCATGGCTGCGTCACACATTCCAGCCCCCAGGGTCAAGGATTAAAAATACTATTAAAACTTAATTTTGGAAAAATGCTTTGTATTAAAAAATGTTATATTAACTGGCTTTCTATTAATACAGTAGTGAATGACAACCGTCTGTGGTCTCCCAGTGGCATTATTGGCAGTTTAGTGTTAAGTGATTAATGTACACCAAAACAAAAGAAAACATTTATGCCTTCATCTCCAAAAACGTTATTTTTGTCTTACATTTCATAATGAACTCAGACAAGCTCAGTGTTGACTCCTTCAGGTTTTTTTTTTTTTTTTTTTTTTCATGAATTAGAATGTGTGCAAAGGATTGTGGGTGATTGAAGGACGTGAAGGATACACTTGATGCATCCTTCAAAACAGGATACCAATGAAGGATACAAAAAAAGGCTGCCTTCCAAGGACCCTTCAAATTGAGACAGCTTTCAGCGGCATTCCGTTTGAGAAGCACCCTATAGCTGCATCCAAAATTGCATACTTCCCTACTATAGTGTTATGAAAAATATCAATATTTCGTTATGTATCGATACTGAAAAATCTGAAACTATTCCAATACTCCTTTCTTTGCAGTATCGATACACTGATACCAGCTGCGCATTCTCACTTTCTCTTCTCTCCGATGACGAAGTGACACACACCCGCCTCCTGTGCGTGTCCACTGGCGCGGAGCGGAAGGAGCTTTTTCAATTCATCCCTATGTAAGTTGAGCCTCACGCTCTCGTGAGAAAATTAGTTTGAATGTCCACGGAGGAAAGCGATATCTTTGTCTTTGTCCTTTTAAAAGATTTCCCTTGACAGCGCTAAAACAACTTCCTTGTTTACAACCAGTCCCTTTCAATTTGCTACTGACTCACTCATAAAGACAGTCTTTGCTGCCATCTAATGGTGTAATAATGTAACTTTCACTGAAGTCGAAATCACAATCACTAACGGACCCTTTCTCACTACCAAATAAGGCATATTATTTATAAAAAATAATATTTATTGAACAATAATATTTAAATTAACAACAATAGCCATTAGACAATAATAAACACAAGCAAACAATTCAGTCAAACACACAAAAGCAGCGCTCTAGAACAGCATTAGCCTAAATATAAAGTTATGAAACTTAATTTTCCCCTTAACCCAAATCGATTTGCATCTGGAACAAGTAATAGATTAATAAGACCGAGGATTGCCCATTTGATATACCCCAAACAAATTATATCTCATGTTTAACCACTATGAGCCAGTGGCAAATTCCCGAAGGACTGGCCGAGATTAAGCTGTTCTCTGCGGGTACATGAGCGCTGAATGGCCGCTGACTGCCTGGAGCTCACATCTGCGAAAGCATCTAAACAAATTGTAAAATAAGCACTATGTTTATATATGAGTCACACCAGAATTCATACATCCACTAAACCAATTTGAGACCAGTTGGTTTAATGCAGTGACATTCATAATTTTTTACATTTAAAATTAAGTGTCTAATTTACATTTGACCCCAGTAAACAATGAATTACTGAATTCAAAGCAGGGCGGTCAGTCACCCAAGTATACAGAAGCAGTTACCTTAATCAACCTGTGTCTTTTCTTAAAACCACTATAAGGCACTCAATGTATTTAAAGGCGCAGTATGTTTTTTTTCGCCGCTAGGGGTCGCTAAACTCATCAAAACAGTAACAAAGGCGTAGATTGATGACGCAGTGAATGAGCGTGGGCTCATGAAACTTGTCCTCATTCCAATGGATATAATAATGTTTATAGGCCAATTTACACCGCACCGACAAACGCCAACGAACAAGTTGGCTGTTGGATTTAGAATTCTATGAGAAAAAACTGTCATGTTCACACTGCCCCGACAAACGAGTCACAGAGAGTTAAGTCTGACTGGGAAAATTCCACAACTACATACGTGTACTCATGTTAACAATGTTGTCAGGCAAGTTTATTATATTAATAATATAGTATATATATATTTTCATTGTATTAAAGTATTGAGGCAAAACAAAAATACTAACCTGAAATCCGAAGCGCTGTAGCTATCGATCTGATCGCAACCTATTGCGTTGCGGTTGGTATACACCGGTTTTTAAACTTTTTTTTTAGCGCGACCCTTTTTATTTACGTGACCCATATGCCTATACAACCAGGTAGCTAAATAAGCCAAAACGAATTAATTTGAAACGAAACTGAAGGTAAACCTGCGTTGCTCTCATGGTGGTTATACCTCTCTCTTTCGGTGAAGTGGAGCAGTGCTATTGCTGAATGGCACGGATTGCACTACGGACTATTGTACCTTTTATATGTATTTTTTAACGGTATTTTATTTTTTATAATGAACAAGCTGCGATGTCACGTTTAAAGTGCTTTGTTGTGTGTGCGTGAGGCGTGGGCGCGATCAAACGAGATAGGACTAACTGCAGAACCATACGTCATGACAGTCTGAGGACGACAGCGCCAGACTAACAGCCTGAGGCTGGAAGTGGGCGGAGCAAATTTATCTTCGTAGGCATTCTTCTTCTTCTTCTTAGTTTTATGGCAGATTGCAACCATGGCTTATCAGGTGCATACCGCCACCTACTGTATCGGAGTATGTAGCATGAATATGAATCTACTTTTACAAAAAAAAAAAAAAAAAAAAAATTATCTAAATCCTATAATACATCCCTGTATCCTTCAAATATTCCACGACAGCATCCTGCGTTTTTTTAACCCCTTCTCCTGTTGTTCCCAAAACACCTTCAAGGTTCCATTTCCTTCCAATCTGAATTATCTTTTGCTTTAATCTATTCCTCTCTTCCCTATATTTCCTACAATGTAACAGTATATGTTCTGCATTTTCTGTGATTTTACATTCTATACATTCATCTGATTTACATTTACCTAACAAAAACAATGTTTTATTTAACCCTGTATGGTCAAACCTCAGTCTGGTTAAAACAGACTCCTCCCTTCTTTTCCTTCCATTAATACCCTGTGCATTAATACATTTCTGTATACTATAATATTTCCTTCCACTATTATCCATGTCCCATATGTCCTGCCATTTCTTCATTATTTCTTTTTTAATTATTGCTTTAGCTTCTCCTTTGCCAAATGGAATATTTATAATATCGTTTATCCTGGTTGATTTCTTTGCTATTTTGTCTGCTTTCTCATTCCCTCTTATATTTACATGAGCAGGTACCCAGCAGAATCTCACATCTATCTGAAGCCTCCGCAATCTAAATAAACTTTGGTGGATTTCTAGCATTAAATCTTCTCTATTAGATCTCATATTTTGAATACTGTAAAGGGCTGCTACAGAGTCAACACAACATACCACTCTATCTGGTTTTACTTCTTCCACCCACTGTAACCCTATAATAATTGCCATCATCTCTGCCGTATAAACTGACAGCTGGTCAGGTAATCTTTTCCCAATACTTACATTCAATGTTGGTTTGTATATTCCTATGCCTACCCTGTTTTCTTCATCTTTGGATCCATCTGTATAAATATCTAAATAACTGTAAAATTTGCTTTTTATGTATTGACTTGCCATATGTCCTTTCTCACTCTCTTCCCATTTATCCTTTAGTACCATTATATTCAAGTCTACCTCAGTTTTTGGAAACAGCCAAACAGGAATATTACTAATAGGTGTAGGAGTGTTAAAAAAGATATTGTTTAATCTATATTCCTCTGATTTAGTCTTTGTTACCCATCCAAAGCCATTACCTTTAAAAGAGTTATACTCCCAACATTCATGAATAACACTATTTGTAGGGTTTTCATTTCCACATCCACGTAATCGACACCAGTATGTAAGCATAAGTTTATCTCTTCTCAGTTCTAAGGGCACTTCTCCTAATTCTACTTGAATTGCTTTAGTTGGTGTTGATCTCATAGCACCAGAACAAATCCTCAAAGCTTTATTAATAACTCTATCCATTTTCATTAAATGTGTTTTAGCTGCTGCTCCGTACACAAAGCATCCGTAATCTATCGTTGACCTCATTAAAGCCCTATAAATGTACATCAGTGATTGTTTATCTGCTCCCCAATCTTTCCCAGCTAATGCTCTCATTAAGTTTATAACTTTTTTACATTTTGATTCCACCTTTTCTATATGTATTTTCCATGTTCCTTTTTGATCTAACCACATACCCAAATATTTAAAACATTCTACCATTTCCATATTGTGGCCATATAACTTCAAGTTCTGTTTGTCTATCCCTTTTTTCTTGGTTAATAACATATAGCAGGATTTACTTGGAGAGAGCTTAAAGCCCCAATTATATGACCATTGCTCTACTTTACTTAATGCTTCCTTGATTTTATATATCACACCTATGGGATCTCGTCCTCTTACCCAAATGGCCCCATCGTCTGCATACAGAGCTGACCCAACTCTTCTATCTAAATTCATAAAAATATCATTAATCATAACATTAAATAAAACTGGACTTATGACGCTTCCTTGTGGAATTCCATTAGTAATTTCATATTCCTCTGATACTTCTGATCCTACTTTAACTCTAAATCTTCTTTTTGATAAAAAATCTAAAACCCAATTATAGAACCTACCTTTTATTCCAATTTTATTTAATTTAATTAATAACCCTTCCCTCCACATAGAGTCATAAGCCTTTTCAATATCAAAAAATACAATATTCATTAATTGTTTCATTTTAAATGTTTTCTCTATCTCATTGCTTACTTTCACAACAGCATCCATGGTAGAACGTCCTTTTCTGAAACCACTTTGGTATGGTGCAAATAAACCTCTGTGTTCAAGGAAATAATTAAGTCTTCTTACCAAGATCTTCTCCATCCACTTGCATAAGTGGGATGTTAGGGCAATGGGTCTGTAATTGCCAGCGTTGTTAGGATCCTTTCCAGGTTTTTTAAAAGGCAATATTAATGCACTCTTCCAATTTTTTGGCATTTTGCCTTCTTCCCAAATCTTATTAAATAGATATAATATTATCTCTAATACTTTTTCCGGTAATTTTTGAAACATAACATAGCTCAGTTGATCTTCTCCTGTAGCAGTATTTCTGATACCATTTAATACTGTCACTAACTCATTCATATTGATTTCTTCATCCATAGTATTTTCCATGTTATCTTTTTTAATAAGCACATCCCTATTTTCATTTAAAATCTTTTCTTTATTTTGTCTATGAATATCATCTAAATGATCTCCACTATGCACACTAGCAAACTTCTTTCCTAGCATATTTGCCTTTTCCTTATCTGTTATTGCTATTATTCCTTGATCCTCTAATACTGGTGTTTTAACATACACTTTATTCCCACTCATTTTCTTCAGCATTGACCATATTTCTCCTATTTGAACTTCTGTCCCAATAGTTGAACAGTAACTCCTCCATGCATTTCGTTTACTATTTTTAATTTCTCTTCGAGCTTGAGCCTTTTTCCTCTGATAAATAATATTTTCCTGATTCAAGTTATTTCTTAATATTCTCAGAGCTTTATTTCGTTCTTTTATAATTTCTGTACATTTATCATTCCACCATGGAACCATTTTCCTTTTTCCTCCAACTGTCTTGAGTGGTATGCTATTCAAAGCAGCATTTAATATTAATTGTGATACTTCAGATGCACATTTCTCAATATCACCTTCCATTACAATTAAATCTGCTGATTCACTACATATTTCTATAAATTTTTGCCAGTCAGCTTTTGTAAAATCCCATTTCTTATGCCTAGGCCTTTCTTGAATATCTATTTCAACGTTTAATGAGCATATTATTGGAAAGTGGTCACTCCCAATACTTGTACTGTCTTTTATATTCCACTCACAAGAATTTGCCAGATTATTAGAAACTAAGGTGAGATCAATACAAGACAATGTGTTGGAACGTATGTCAATTCTTGTACCATTTCCATTATTTAGACAAACTAACTGCCTAACATCCATCAATTCTTCCACTACTTCCCCATTATTATCAGTGTGTTTACTTCCCCAAAGACTATTGTGAGCATTGAAGTCACCACACCATATTTCTTTCCTTTTTCCTTGTTTCATAATTATGTCCTCTAATACATCTAGACTTAATGATTTACATGGGTTATAAAGGTTGACTACTACCAAATTCCCATCTGATTTGTATACTTCTATAATTACACATTCTATTTCTATTGAGGTTGCTATTCTTTTAAATGATATCCCATCCCTTACAAATGTTGCACAACCTCCCCCCTGATTTCCTTCTCTATCAAACCTGACAGACTCATATCCTGGTATAATAAAATCAAGGTGAGGCCGAAGCCAAGTTTCTTGAATGCAAACAATATCAGGTTTGACTTCAGATTCTGATAGAAACTTTTTAAATTCTTGTCCATTTGAAATCAGGCTTCTAGCGTTCCATTGCAAGAGGTGGAATACCATTACAAGATTAAATACCACTCTGAGATCCCCCATCATTATTATTAGCACTCAACATACTGTGTATATCTTCAGCTTTAACATCTTTGATGCCTAGAAACTCCTCTGCAGCTTCCACCACTGTCTTGATTCTATCGCTTTTCCTTTCTTGCCGGGTTGCAACATTAACAACTTTGCACATAAAAGCTATAAAAGTTTTCTTTTCCACAATCAAGGTGTTCTCCTCAACTTTACATTTATGATTGCATGGTTGCTGTGGAGGTGCTGGCCTTCCTGGCTGACATCTCCTTATGTCTGAGTTCTGGGGTACTACATACCTTGTATTGTCATTAAAGTTTTCTTGATCTTCTATTGGTCTCTGTTGTTTTTTTTCATAATTGCCAATACCCTTTAAGGCCTCTGCATATGTCACCTTATTCATGACCTTGTATCTTTGTACTTCTTTAGCTTGTTTCTGTACTACACATCCAGCATATGCAGCACTATGCTCCCCTCCACAGTTGCAACATTGTAGTTTAGCATCCTTTTTACATTTACCATAGTCATGTTCTCCTCCACATTTCGCACATCTTTGTCTCCATTTACACTGTTGTGCTGTATGCCCCATTCTCTGACATTTGAAGCACCTTAACGGTTGTGGAATGTATTCCCTCACTTTATATTTGATCCAACCCATTTGAACTTCAGTAGGCATTATCTTTTCAAAAACAAGAAGTACAGTCATGCTATCTGATTTAACACCACCTTTATTAATTTGGAATCTTTTGACTTCAATTACATTCCCACCTTGTATCGCATTCTTCACATCCTCCATGGACATTTCCAGAGGCACATTTGATATCACTCCTCTTAACTTTGCTGCCATTCCTGGTACATGAACTTTAATCTTTCCACCACCAAGGTTACTCATTTTCAGAATCTTCTCCTGCTGTTTCTTATTTACTGCTGAAATTAGAATTCTTCTATTATTCAGCAATTTAGCATATTTAATTTTCCCAATTTCCTTCTCAATTGCTTTAGTTACATGAACTGGATGAAAGTGACCTTTATCATTACTAAGTGTAATAATGACTTTCCACTCTTCCTGTTTATCATCATCTAACCTACTACTTCCATTAGGTTTAGCTCTGATCTTTTTGGTAGTTTGTCTTGGAGTACTCTCTCCTCCACTACTCGCTTCAGACCATGCTTTTTTCCTTGCCTTTTTAGTTTGGTAAACCTCCATATCTGAAGGCCACCTGTCATCGTTACCATCTGAATCAAAATCCATTGCTACACTCACGATACAGTTTGATTACAATCCACCGTCTCTTCATCCACCTCCCGACAGCAGCAATCACTTCGTCGGACCTGTTTCCCAATCCTTCTCCTACCGAATAAGGTAAGTGACCACGATGCCAGTACTCGTCGGTCCCGTTCGATTCACTTCAATCCTCTTCAGCCGCGTCCGATCACCCTTCGTAGGCATTGCTCCATTTGGAGCTTTTTAAAGTTTAAAACCATGTTAATGTCAAATATTTTATTAAAAGGATCTAACTGAAATTAGATAGATAATCTATAGATACTCGCGTTGTGTTAATAGCTTAATCATATACACACAAACAAACAAAAGTTATATATAGCCTATGTGTATTAAAACCCCCTTGTAACCTTTTAAATATTTTAAAAGTTAAAAGTTCATCAACTTGTTTTATGTCTTAAATGATTAACTGAATATAAATTGAACACAAAGCTTAAACACTAAAAATGATGAACATTTATTAATTTGTCATAAAATGTATATTTTACTCAAGCATTTCAGAATGAACCATTGTTTTTCATAATATATAATACACATTTCACGGTTGTACACTAGATTTCATGAATTAAGCAAATTCAGATCCATCAAACCCAAAAACAAAACACAAAAGTTATTTATTTAATTTTAATAAAATGTACTTTTCCCCCTAAGTAGCAAAAGCATTATATAGGTACTAGCTGTGCTTTGCTCTAAAAAAGTACAAAATCAAACCAGAGTGTAAATTGAACAAATTATTGCACAGCAGGTACATTATGACAAATTAAATCTTTAAAAAAAAAAAAAAAAAGTCAAATCTCCATAAACATGCAATTAATTACAAGACTCTTTTTGTCCAGACACTCATTAAGAAAAATGTCCATATCATCCTTAATACACATCCCAAAACACTAAAGGCTCTTTGGCCAGTTGTCTGTCATCATCCGTTTCAGCCTGTGAAAGTTGAAGAGGGGCTTTTCCCTGGTCTTCCTCTTTCAATATCAGAAAGCATGGCTCTTCCACTAAACCCTTGAAGACTTTTGGTTGTGCAGCCATTCAAGTGCAGCGCAGAGGTCTTCTGTGATCCGTGGCTCCTTCATGAGAGAAGGGTACAAACAAATGGGATGAAATGTTAGAAGTGTATTTAACAATACTTTGTGTTGTAGTCAGGATGCAGCACAGCATGTATAATAAAGTTTTGACATTCTGTTTTTCTCATGTTTATATATTGAAGACATAAATCATACCCTATCATACCCAATGAAATTAATCAATCATGTTCAGTTTAAATTTTTTTTTTTTTTTTTTTTAAAAAGACAAGCAATTCACATGGCCCTTCACGCTGCACTTAACCCCGGTTTATCGTCGTCCTAAACACCACTTTTAACCATGGGTAAAATAACGCTCCACATATTGCTTGTATATTGCTTTTGACAGTCACAGAAACACTGTGTATTGTATATAAATAGAAAATTCAGCATTGGAAAGAAAAAAACAACAAATGCTGACAGAAAATGCAACAATTGCAGTGCAGAAAATACTGTTTAATTCTTTTATAGTCTGAAATGTCCATTCAGGATAAACTTGATAGTGAAGTTGACTATATGTAATGAGGATGTGCAATGCCTGAGCATTTATGTAAACATATTGTGTGCTTTGTTCATCCAATCAGTGACACTGACACTGCAAATAAGTACGTTAACCCAGGGTTTAGTAATGTACAGTGTGAAACGCTGTGTATTAATACTCAGGATTAACTGTTAACCCCAGGTAAATGATGATCAGTGTGAAACGTGAATCAAGATAACCCAGGATTCTGTTTACCTGGGGTTTACAATCACCCAGGGTTAACTATTTCAAGTATGAAAAGCCCTCATATTTGTTTTTCATTCTAATGAAAAGAAGTTCATACATTTTTAAAAACTTTTAACTTTCCCTTCTTTTTCTTACCATTAACATGAAGATCCCACAGTCAATAGAGCCGGTCAACTGTTGTGGAACATTCTTAAACAATAGAAAGTTATTCCTGAAAAGATGTGACATATATAACAACACACCATCTATATAAGTAGCTTAAGTGTTTATGAAAGTCTTATGAAACTAACCTTGTTTTTGATCAGCTTCCACTGTCCTGGGGTGATTCTGCTTGTCAATTTACTGCATTGCAAAATCAAACAGAAAAACATGAATGTATAACTATAAAAATTGCATAAGAGAGACAAGTTTCGTTGTTCTAAAGTCAAAATTACTACTTACTGCATTGCAAAAGCTACATTATAAATTCAGAATACAAAAGAAACGTTCATACCTCCATGGTATATTGTACTATATTGTAGTATATACCCTAAAGTTGTAGAAAACTTAGTATAATATTGGGTAAAGTAATTTGTTTATATTACTATAGTTGTTATATTATCACAGCAACTGTAGAATTACCACAATGAATTAATTCAAGTACTTATAATACTATAGTATGGTTCAAAAACACTATAGTATTTACTATAAATTACTATAGTATTTTTTCACCTGGGCGCAAGCAACGTAAGACGATTTGTAAAATATCAAAAGACGCGATAAAGTGACTTTGAAGCCCATTTACAAAATATTAGTCATGTTAAGTGTTAACAATTGATTAAATACACAACAAATAAAAGTGATCGATTAAAACACAACACAAAGAAACTTTTTACCGTGTTCTCTTCTTCCGCCATGATTGTTTGTTTGTTTGTCGCTAACTCCGCCCACTTCCGCCTTCAGGCTGTTAGTCTGGCGCTGTCGTCCTCAGACTGTCATGACGTATGGTTCTGCGGTTCTGCAGTTGGTTATTGTTGGATCAAACAGCTGTTTTTGCAGGGGACTTGCCTCATCGTCATGGCAACGGTTCGTGGCCAGGTCAGATTAAGTCAGAGTTTGTTGCCGTTTGTTGGAAAACTGTTCACACTGCTCAGACATTCCACGACCCAACAAACGCCGATTAAACATGTTCAGTCGGGTGAAAACAGATTCCGACCAACGCCAACAGACTCCAACAGACGCCAACAGGGGTATCACACCTATCCAACAAACTCCAACAGACGAGTTTGTTGGCGTTTGTCGGTGCAGTGTGAATTGGCCTTATGGCGAAATAATGTTATGGATGAGTGAATGCATTCATGTTTTTAACTATTGCTAATGAGAAACAGATATCAGTACCACACGCGAGTCCCAGGGGATATAAAGGAATGAGGACATTTCATTCCACCGAACTACTCGCAAAGCTAAAATACTACTAATACAGGTCAGTTTATTTGACGTGCTGTTGCGCTTGGTCTCATGTTATACTATCATACTAAACTGCATTGAAAGTTGTATGTTATTCTATGTATTAGTTTGTTGGCTGTATGTGAATGAGACTAACAGTAAGCTAGATCAACATTAGAATATCATGCTGATGATATTCCAACATTTCATCGTGTTGAGCTATATAACATTGATTAGTCTTATGTAGCCTACATTTCAGGGGCGTTTCCTCCGAGGAGGCAAGGGAGGCAGTGCCTTCTCAAAAAATAGGATGAGAAATTAATCCATATTACATATAAAACACCACAAATATTACAAATTATGACATTAAAAAGAGCGCAAGTTACTCGTATTTCTAAATGAACACTGCCCAACAGCGACACCCGCAGGTAAAGTTACAGCAGGAGGCATGCCTCCCTTTGCTCTCATAGAAAACCATAGAAAACCATTAGACCCCCGGCATGCGGTGGGTTTTGTGGGGGGTAATTGAGAATGAATGGGGGAAAGTCACGTGAGAGGAGTCAATGATTGGATGTAATTGGTTATGATTGGATATGATTGGTTTGTGCGATAAATCCCGCCTCTTGTTTACGTGCACGTTCCGCGCATCAGTTTGAATGAACAAATGATGGCGTCAATGGGAAGACTAATTGAAAAGTAAGTAAACAGATCACCCAGTTAGATATCACCGCTTTATGTCATGTCAAAATCAAACTTGAAATGGACTGAAAGCATGATGACTGCGGGTTTTTTTTTTAATGCAATCAGCTTGGTGAAATTAAAAATACAATTTGTGTCTGTGACAGACGGTGTTTACGGAGCATGACTGATGATCCAAAATAGCTGACTAATAAAGTTGACTATTAAAAAGAAAAACATCAATACATAAATAAAATGTTTTGTTTAAATTGTTACAGCCTTTAGTTATTATTTTGGAATGAATGTAGAAATGCTTAAAACACTGACTTGATGAGATTGACTTGGTTTTGAAAAATAGAACATTACATTGTTAATGTAAAATTACAAAATAGAATTGTATTTGGTTTCTTTTTTTCTTTTTTGATGTAATGTAAAGTAATGTTCATTTAACAAGGAAGATGTGTCAACGTTAAGAGTAATGCACATGAATTTACATTTGATTCATAAAAAATTTAAAAATGTGCCTCTTCATTTCAGAACACCACTGCACGCCACTGCTACATTTGCTTACCTTGTCTAATAACGTGCAAGAGCGGCGTCTCTGTCAAGTCAAAGTTTGTTGCAAAGCTCTCACCATCTCGGAAACGCCACGCCGATATTGTTCCTTGTTTTATTTCCCCTTTTGTCCCAAAGTTTGCTTGCCATGGTCCATAATGTTTGAACGAAACAACAACAGCGTGCCGCTAGATGTTACGCAGCTGTCCGCTTCTGTTGTCATGGTTACTATGCAGTACAAGGAAACCATGGATAATGCAGATATTACGTCATTGAAGTGAAGTGAAGTGACGTGACATGTGGCCAAGTATGGTGACCCATACTCAGAATTTGTGCTCTGCATTTAACCCATCCAAGTGCGCACACACAGCAGTGAACACACACACCGTGAACACACACCCAGAGCAGTGGGCAGCCAGTGCTGCGGCGCCCGGGGGTATGGCTCAAGGGTCTCACCTCAGTCGTGGTATTGAGGGTGGAGAGAGCGCTGGACATTCACTCCCCTCACCGACAATCCCTGCCGGACCTGAGACTCGAACCCATGACCTTTGGGTTACAAGTCCGACTCTCTATCCATTAGGCCACGACTGCCCCAAAGGCGATAAGTGACAAAGGAGGGACGGGCAATATTAAAAATAGTGAATTTCTCTGAATTTACAAATTCTTGGAAACATTTAGGATAATGTAAGTACACAGCTGAACGAAATATATAACACTGTGCAAGTGGTTTTTGGATATTTTAATATAAAAATCTTACATATTGTGCCTTTAACAACATTTAGAGGGCTGAGTAGTCAGTTACACCCCATAATCATTTGGTACTGCATGGCATTCGAATGAGATCAAGTAACAATACAGGTGCTGAACGGTTTGGCCGGTCTGAGCGCATCTATTGAGTGCCAGCAGTCTGTGAGATCATCAGGGGAAATAAAGCAAATACAATGAAAAGGCCTAAATGATGGCAGTACCTGTTTTGAGGGGCACATCTGACTTTTATTAAAAGCACTTTGAGAGGAAATAATAACAATAATCATAATCAAGGCAAGATGTTCGCTGCCCTATGTTGCGTCACTCACACTAAAAGCTAAGTGAGACAATCTGCTCTGTGCAAATCTCTTGAGACTGAGGCTATTCGCAGTGTTGCTTTGCAATGAAATTAATACTCAACACTGACACAAAGATACGTTAAAAATGTTAATATCTCTAATACACTGATACGGGTGCTGTGCAAGTCTACATCAAGCACTCTGTTAACAACACTTTTTCCCAGAGGAGTCTTTACCACAATATCTTGTTTCTTGACTTGTTTCTTCCTGTTTTTTTTTTTTGTTTGTTTGTTTTTTTATCCCAATTTAACAAAAAAAAAAAAAAAAAAAAAAAAACATAAATGTTAAGGGTCCTCATCAACATTGTTCTGTGGCCTTTTTAACAAGAAACTATTTAATACAGGCAATGAAGCTGTTGTATCCCAGTCTTGGCATGAGCTACTATGCACAAATGATCACAAGGGAAGCACTATTAGATGCAACATCCTTTTCAGAAAGAGATCTATTAAATTGAAATACTACCACTAGGAGTAAAAGCACATTAATATTGATTTAGTTTGGCTTGATTTTTCCAGTCTACTGGAAATGAATATGCAGGCGGTGCATTATTTTGAAGTAAGTTTTTGATTTGACAGATTTAGGCAGATGTGTATGCCATTACTGTTATATATAATTTATCTGAATTTAAAAAATGCTAAAAAAATAAATAATTTGTCTCTGACTCACGCTGATATTGAGGGTTAAAAGCCAAAGCCGCTCTGCTCTCTGGCCTGTTTAAATAGAGGTACATGCTTTCAATCACTCGACATGTTCAGACTCTTCTGCGTGGGGGATGCTGGTACTCCACAGGGGCTGAGGGCCTTGAGTTTGTCGGTGAGAGAGAGAGAGAGAGCGCTTATCAGACACATTCCCAGCGTCCCACTGCAACAGACACTGTCCATGGTTTCAGTATGTTTGTTTTCCTTGAGAAAGTTTGGGAATATAGTAAATCACGGAAGCCTATAATAGCGGTTTCTGTTTGTTTGTCAGATTTGTTTGAAATCTGACCTCTTCAGAACAGAATCATCTCATTTGTTTAGCTGTCCTAGATGGGTTGATAGAGTCGTCTTTGGCAAGAATGTCAATAGAAGGGCCTGTATAATAATAATAATAATAATAATAATAATAATGATTAATATTCACCATAACTGCAGTATATTGTGTTTTCTGATTAGAGTAAAGAAGAAATTGTACATTCTACAACATTGTTGGAACGCTGCTTGACTAAGGACTAACAGTTACTGTTAGTCTTTGGTTGAGCAGCGTTCCAACAGTGTTTATATACAGTTCAACAGCACTGGGACTTTTCACTGTTTGGATCATTGCTTGTCTGTGTTAACGATTTTTCACTGACTATTTCCTCAGGTTACATCAATATGCCAGTAGGTGGCAAAAAGTGACTATGTTTTTAATTGAGTCAAAGATTCAATAGATTTGCTCAAAACCACTGTTTCATTCAGAAACGAAAGCTGTCTTTAATGAACAAGTCATTGAATCTCTCACTCAAATGATTTTTTTATAAACATTGATTCATTCAGGAAAGCCACTACTGTGTAGTAGTACAAATTTGGTAGCATCCAAAGTGAAAACAAGTTTAAGCATCAAAGTTTAAGCATAACTAATGCATCAATATTTGGAAAAAACATCACAATATTTTTGTTTTGGAGATTTGCCCTTAATGTAAATCTTTACTGATTATATCACCAACTTTATACTGATTATCCGTGTTACCTGGACTAAGAAATTCACATTTATTTGTCAGTAAAAGTCTGCCAGATGCAACAATGTGTGTCATATGGCAGACTTTTGACAGATCCATGGCTTATGGGAAAACAATGAGTGCTTCTCAAATGGAAGGCTGCATCCTAGTGAGGCTGTATCCTCCAGTGCTTCGGAGACTTGTAGGCTAGCATTAAACGCTGAGAAGAAGACGGTCTAGTAAGGGTGCATGACTATGTCATGAATGTTTCTGCCCCCACGGTCATAGCATGAAAATACTATTACAATTATAATTTGAAAAAAACTTTATATTAAAGACCTTTATGTTACCTGCCTTTCTAATAATGCGGTAATGACAGGTAATGACAACTATCTGTGGTCTCCCAGTAGTTTACATTGCGCACAATTTAGCATTACGTGATTAATTTACAACAAAACAAAAGAAAACAATGACTTTATCTCCAAAATCTTTTTTTTTTCTTGCATTACATAATGAAATTGGACAAGCTCAGGGCCGATTTATTTTCTGTAAATTGTTTTTTGTGAGTTGGAATGTGTGCAAAGGACTGTGGGTAATTGGAGGACGCAAAGGATCAAGTGGTACTCACTGCAGAATCTAGGATTGTTTGACTGCATGCAGTGCTGAGCAGAGTGATCGGCGGCTGACTTGAAGCAGTGCATGCCGGTTAGAAATTTTGTCCGACTTGAGACAGCGCTGACGCCACGTGACTGTGACGTATGGCATCAAAATACTGCGAGAGCAATTCGAGAGCAGTCGGCTGAGTCAGCCAGCGCAACTTCTACAGAGCGGCTGCACGAGCTCTGATGATGACACAGCTGTTGCACGATTGGCCGGATTCACTGCATGACAGCAATCACGTGCGTTTTGTGTTTATTCTGAAACCTTCAGTTCCAATAATGTTCACAAATCTGTATTTTTATAACAGTAAAAGGTATTTTCATGTAGTCGCGATGTTATATTGTGTCATGTTTATCAAAATAAAACTGATAAAAACGTACCACTTCTTTGGTATTTAAAGGTACAATGTGTAAGTTTTAGGAGGATCTATTGACAGAAATGCAATATAATATACATAACTATGTTTTCAGTGGTCTATAAAGATATTACATAATGAACCGTTATGTTTTTATTACCTTAGAATGAGCCATTTCTATCTACATACACCGTGGGTCCCCTTACATGTTAAGTCACCATTTTGCGCCGGCAGGTTTCAGTAGCCCTAAACAGATAAACTGCTCTACAAAGCGCGTTTGCTTGACTGGCTACTCTCTGCTGTCTCAGACGACAACATCTTTGTCCTGTGTTGGCCACTGTAGCTTCTCTATATTGCAATTCACAACCTCACTGCTAGATGCCGCTAAAATTTACACACTGCACCTTTAAATAGAATATGCTTATGTTGTTATTTTATTCTTGTACAAACAGACACTGTAAGCAGTAGGCTACATAAAGTATTGAATGAAAATTCCAGAATTGTCAGCAAGCTTACTATCTAGATAGCATGGTGAATGTTTATATATTGTTGTCAATGAATGGCATGTCAAATATAATTTTGTCTTTAATAAGATTTTTCCAGTAAATAGACAAGAATAAACTTCCATGGTTCCTGTTCTTTCCGACAACAAATAACTTGAATGCGACAGCTCATAATCACTTCAGAAGTGGTAAGTAGGAAATTTCGATAGCAAGTGAAGCATAACAGTTACTGTGCGCATAGGTTTATCACTGAAAAATGTATTGTGCTTTGTGTAACGTTACTCTTTAGACAACATAATTTATGGTAAAAAAAAAAAGGAACAATATGGCAACAGCTTTCTTACCTGTAACTTACGCTCCGGCGTTTTGCTTCGGGGTGGGGGTTGGGACTGACAGAACAGCATTTTCTTTCAGTTTTCGTTAGTAGTAATCCAGTTTGAAATGTTGACTACAAACATGGAAGTTTTTCAGATTTTCCGTCGGGGTGTTCTCTCCATATTTTCAACTCTTTGCAGCCTTTAGCTACTGCCTACAACGCGCTGAATACTCGTTTAAGCTGCGGTCTAGACTCTGAACGTGCGAAATTTCATGCGGCAACGGTCATGATATGACGTCATGGTCTACAGCGTCTTTTTTTATAAACATGAATTCAACATATACGTTAACATATAGTAATACATTCAAAATGTAAAAATATACAACCTACTCGACTGCAAAAATATCATTCTTTTATTTCAGAGGTCACGCCGTGACGAATCGATCTGGTCGCGTGTCTTCACCTGATGCGAATTCGCAGGTCAGAGTTCACCAGACTTGAACTTCGGAACGCAGCGAAATGCAAAACCAGAGATCGTATTATTATAGGGAGATAAGAGGGTCTGTATCTCTTACCATTGGAGAAAGCTTAACGGCTAACTTAATCACGTGCGGCACCTCTCAGCCTATCGTGTCGCCGTTCAAAACTCCTCCCTGGGTACCGCCAGTTAGCATTAGCCGTTACGCTTTTTTGGCTATAGAGCCCCGGGTATACTTCACTTTCCACGGCCGGACGCATCTTGCGCACAGTCGCGTCCGCGCATTTTTCAAAGTATACTAAACCGTGGATGCGCGCGGATGACCGAGTTCGACGCATGCGCAGTACAATTTTTTCTATACTCTTTACCAGACATCGTGTCATCAATGGGATATTCGCTGGGCAGGATCAGAGAAGAAAAATAGTGCATCCACCATTGCAACATAGTTCAGAAGATACACCAAGAGAACAGGAATCAAAAATGATGAAGGCATGCTTCTGAGTTTACTCGTCTTGTTTTTGAATCGCTCTTTACATGCTCTTCTTCGACGACTGCACATTGTGCTCAGTACTGTGCGTATTGCCACCTAGTGGACTCTTCTGTCCTGCTTGCGCATACGCTGTTACACGCGCAACGTCCGCGCGGTCTCGAAATTTGGGCTGCACGCGGACAGGGTGTGCGGCCGGCCGCGAGCTCTCCGCATGACGATAATTACGTCATGCAGACGGTGCACGAACGTGGACGACCGAAGTATACCTGGGGCTTAAGGCGGTCTGAAGCATTCGCATGCCTATGAATGGAAGTCAATGGGACGAAAAGTGCAGTGTGAAGGCCTTTGCACACTGAGTCCGAAATTCACGTCCGAAATGTTCGCACGTTAAAAAATAAATACGACCTCACGTTGTGTCAAAACGTTTACACACTGCCTCCGAAACTTTCGTCCGTCATAAAAAAAATTGGATCAGGTACGATTTTCTGCGTTTTTCGCATCCGTGGCACGCTTCTTTTTTTTTTTTTTTTTTTTTTTTTGCCTTTTTACTCTATAGGTAGCCACGTTTTATTGAAAGCCTATTTTGCCAGTGGTGAAGTACCTCTTTAACAAATCATTCAGGCCACACACAGTGTTCACGATTATGGCTACCTGAAAGTGACATTACATCTTCCAGTTGATCGTCAGTTTGTGCCCCTTGTAGTTCATTTTTGAGCCACAATTATGTTGATAACAATCCGAATACCTCTGGGAATATGATGATCAGCTGTGTTGCTCTGTGCAATAAATTTCCCTTTTGTATTTTGTAGATTCAAGTTTACCATAATAAAAACACCTTTGTTTTTCTGCCATTTAAGAGTAAATCAATCAATAGATGTTACCCTGTAATAAGATGAGATGTAGTGAAGGTTAAGAGTTTTGTCTTGTTTTCAGGAACTTTGTTGGACACACATTGGTGAGCACATACTGTATACAGACATTCACCACAAAGCGAAAGTCTGGGAAATGTCAACAAACGCTAGACTTCTCAATAGTTACTGGAAAGGCCACCACTACAGTGATGTTTCCAAGCATTTCATTGAAGGCGCCAGTGTCACACTTTCAGTGCCATGCGTTTGAAATCCAGGACCTTTGCACAACAAGAGACAACCACTTTTCTGAAAGTCATAAATTCCATTACAAAAGTTGTTCTGGTTGAAGTCCTGACAGGGGCAAAAGCCTGTTGAGATACTTGTTAAGATTTTGTTGCAGATTACGGTTTATTTTATTCATACTGAAGAGTGTTATGGGATAAAATAATGACGATGTGAATGAGCAGATGTGTGTTTCAACAGAACTATGAGAAATCAGGAGGTCATGACAGCTAACAGCGCCGCTCACTCACATTTAATAGCTTGAATACTTTGGCAACATAAGATCAAATGACATTGCATGTGAAACAAGAATTTGATTTGTGTTTGCTTGGTTAACTGCAATGAGGATCAACTTAAAAATGTTTCAGCCAAAGCTGGTAGGATCATTTTCACATATGGGTCAAACAAACAATGGGTTGCCATGATATCTTGACATATTCGCTTGAAGCCAAGTGCTCATGATGACATTTAACATCATTTGGCTGCATCATCCATTTTCACACCCAGTCATTGTGTCACGAATGAGCACAATGAAACATTTGCTGAGGAAACTGGAAAACAAAAAAGGTCAGTATAATATACATAAAATCATTCATTTTCGAACCACGTTTTCACCTAATTTTCTCCCTGTCACAAGTTTTCATTTTCTCCCTGTACTAGCCTAAATTAACTTAAATTACCTTTAAAACACCATGGAAATTGATGCTTGTGATTTCTCTCACAAAAGTAATCTTTGTTTTTTACTGGATTGAACCACATTACTTTAACTATAGCTGCTGTTCAGGACAGAAAGTAACAGTGATAAGTAACTCTTGGTCAAAATATGTGTCACTGTCCGTATAAAATATCTTAATATGTGTGTTTTATGTGTCTGGACAAGCCCCTCTCCACACAGCCAGACTGCCCTCATCATTAGACTTTATTTGAGCTGGACTGAGTTGACTGGAGCAGCTTTCTCTGGTTCATTTACACTCCTCATGAAGCATCACAAATCAGAGAAGACACATGTGCCGCCCCTTTTGTTCTACACTCTGACAAACATATAGAAAGAGATTTACTTACTTTTTTGTATTCTATTAACTTTACTCTTAGGGATGCACAATATGTTGTAACCATATGGATTATCAGAAAATATTAGAGATTTTTTTATCCGCATCGGCCGGTATTTGGATATATTGTACTTGCTCATTTCCCCTTTTTTTACATTTAGATTACCTTCAGGTTATCTAAATTTCACTTAAAGTTATAGTATCTTTAATAACACTAATAATTCAACACAAATGTCTAAATCCACACAACCCCATTTCCAGAAAAGTTGGGACATTTTGTAAAATGCAATCAAATTTTGATTTGTTAATTATCTTTAACCTTTATTTAACTGACAAAACTACAAATAAAATATTTCCTATGTTTTCACTGACCAACTTAATTGTATTTTGTAAATATAAACAAATTCTGATTTTGATGGCTGCAACACACTCCAAAAAAGTTGGGACAGAGGCATGTTTACCACTGCGTCACATCACCTTTCCTTTTAATTACACTTTTTAATCATTTAGGAATTTTATCAAGTAGATTTTTTGCCCATTCTCGCCTGATACAAGACAGCTACTCAACAGTCCGTGGTCATTGTTGTCCGATTCTCCTTTTCATGATGAATGATACATTTTCAAAAGGAGACAGATGTGGGCTGCGGGCAGGTCAATCAAGCACATCCACTCTACGGTGTAGAGTGTCTACAAAACCACTGCACTGCATGTGTAGATTGTTTGTCTTACATTGTCTCGCTTCCCACGAAAGATATAATCTTGATGGCAGTATATTGTCTCTGTACAATCCCAATATACTCCTCCTTGTCAATGGTACTTTCACACATATGCAAGTCACCCTTGTTGTTTTTGTCTCAGAATTAACAAATCACAGATTCTTGATTTTATTGCATTTTACAAAATGTCCCAATATTTCTGGAAATGGGGTTGTACTTCACAAATAACAAAAACTTTATGTAACTGTGAATTTGTAAGTTACAAATGAGATTGCTTCAGTCTCACTGCATGACTAATTCAGATGTTATGGACGCACATGGAATAGCTTGAATAATTCAAAGTCCATGAAAGACTGCTTGAAACTGTTTAGGACAACAGCAAACACATCCAAACAGAAATGTCCTCCTCAATGTAACTGTATGATCTGTATCATGTGTTAAAGTTACAAACACTTATCCAGGTGCTCATCAATGTACCTGTCAGAGTTATGTTCTGTTTTGGTCATGTTTCTTTGTGTCTTTGTTTCTGTCATGTTTGCCTGTGTGTCCACTTAGGGCACGTTTACACGACAACGATATGGCTAAAACGGTTAAGTTTTTCCTCTGAGTTTTCCGCGTACAGACGACACCAATGTCAAAACGATCCCCATTCATACGAATCCGTGAAAATGACTAAAAACGCTGTATTCTGCTGGCAGGCCATTAGATGGCGATGAAACACTATAGACTGAACATGTAATGCGCATGTGCATGACGTCATCGTTTTCACAGTTTGGCGTTTTTATTGTTTACACGGAGACCGTTTTCAAAAACTTGCACTTTAAAACCCGTTTTCAAAAGTTGTGCAGGCAGTTGTCGTGTAAATGAAAGGCCAAAACGCATAAAAAGTTTTCCGTTTTTAGTTGAAAACGGTGTCGTGTAAACGGCCCCTCATTTGACCCAGTTTCCCAGTGTGTCTGATTGTTGTATTCGATTCACCTGTTGTCTAGTTAATTATCTCATTAGTTCCTATATTTATACTCCTTGTGCAGTCTTTGTCCAGTTTACATCTGTTTATCTTGGTTGTGCTATTTTGCCTGCCTTCATCTGCGTTTGCTTGTGGATTTACAGTTAAAGTCTATTTTGATTCTTTATCTTCCTCATCATGCTCTTGACTGCAACCGAGCGTGACAGTACCCTGATTCAGAGAAAAATGAATGTGACAGTAGTCTCTTAGGAGTTTTAGCTCAGTATGACATGCAGAGGGAGAGGCACCTGTTCTGATTGGATCCGCTGCTCTTTTTAGCTTGTGTCATCTGAGTTAAACCAAATGTCTTATGCTACATTAGGTGGGAAATTCATCCTTTATCAACTAAAATACACACTGTAACAGGAGCTGAATATATACACTTTGAACATGATATTGACTTCTGGTGTGAGTGATTGTGATTCTCAGACATTTTGTCAATGTATAAAAATATTTAAGTCCACTTCATTATGACTGTCTAAAGAAGTCTTCGAGCATACAATACTATGATGTCCATGAGAGATACAGCTGAATGAATGACCCTAGTGATATATCAGGTGGTTTTTATCCAAACAATAGCAGAGTTTAAAAAACTAAAGGAAGAAATCTTTATTTTAGACCTGTTATGGATGAACAGAGATAGATTGAATTGAATAATATGACATTTTACAATTTAAACAAAAACTCTTTAAACTCTTTAAGTTCTTTAAATTCTAAAATAACTTCAGCATCAGTGACGTGTTGAATTAGGGTCCTGAGAATAATGAGTTATGTGAATTGGTGCACAAAATACCAGAGGTGCAAGTGTCATCAAAATATGTGAACACATACATAGCAACATTTCACTTTCACACTCTTTCCCTGATGTGACTGGAATGCAAATATCCAAAGACAGGTACCGGGGAGACGGCATGAGCTATGTTTTAAAGAGTTGAGTTTCATGTTTTGAAAATATTTAACACATACAAAGTGCATTCTTCAATCTGGCCCCTGACAGCGCTGGATGTTTGGCCTTGTTGTACAGCAGACACCCCCTGTTGTTTCGTTCCTCTTCCTCTCAGAGCAATCTACAGTATGGGGTAACACATTTGGCAACATTCCTGTTTCCTTTTAAAAGAGGCCATGGCAGCGAACACATATACATGTAAAAACAAACTCTCAGGGACAGGTTAATAGGACCCACAGTCCTCATAGGGATTAGAAGAGGCACTGTGCCCTCAAGTCTGGAAGTCAAGTAGTCCACAGTCCAACATCCAATAATGGCTCATACGGACAGGCATTTGATTTTAGTTAAACTAAACCCAAGATACGGACACCTAGTAAGCGTAAGAGATGTTTTTAAAGCAGTTGAACGAGACTCTATAAAATTCAATCATAATAGACGTGTAAAACACATGGTGATTTTTATACAAAGCAAACAAAATTGTTTCCCTTCAGCATTTGTATCTGTCACCTATGTGCAAATCAGTAACCGAATAGGCCCCAACCAGGAGTAAAGAGAAATATAAGTCCACTTGAGTCCAAATAAAATGAAGAATGTGACATCGTAAAAGTAATGATTTTCGGAACAAAATAATAACACGACCCAAGTCCATTACTTCAAATTGTGCTGCAGACATTCCACTAAACTTCCTTTCACCTCCGAAGAGCAGACGCAGCCTCCTTTCCCCTGGAGGACACATTAAAAATCCCTCCAAGTCGTTAGGGGTTTGTTGAAATCCAAAATATTCCATTTATTAAAGCTTTTAAAAGAGATGGAAATGTGAAGTGTAGAATAATGTTATAAATGGGGCTTGTGACTTAATTAAGTGTAGTGAGGCTTGCCTCTGGGCAGTGAATGACTTAATGGCCCGGCATGAGAGTGTGACTGACTGCTTACATTTCTTCTCTCTGCTAACTGAATTAGTCAGCAATTAGTATTAGTGGATTAGGCAATCTCACATTAAGACGTTCCAAGCTAACAAGGAACATTCCCAGAACGTTCTTTCAAAGTTGTGTGTGTGTGTGTGTGTATGTGTGTATATATATATATATATATATATGTATGTATGTATGTATGTGGGTCATTGACGAATAAGGTTTTTAAAAGTGTAAAAAAACATAATGGAGATATAATTAATTTTGAAGTTTCGTTACATGTTAACAATGAGATTATGTGGTTTTTATAATCAATTAATACTGTTTTTGTCATTTTTTTACAAGATGGACAAAATTTGTCACCAAAAAAGTCAGTCAGTTTAACCAAAATTTCAGTTTTACCGAATGACACTTTTGGTTATACCGAATGACGCTATTTTCAAACAATGCTAATAGGCTGATATTTAGCTAGCTAGCTAGCAAAAGGACAATCAAACATTTTATGTTTAGTACAAGTTTTTAAAATATTGCAACATTTTCCATGTTTTATAGCGGTTGTACCGAATGACCTGATGTTTCAGGACATGCGTATGAGCAAGTGAAAACATGAATTTTTCAAGTAGTTAAGAGAGTTAATTACTTTGCTTCACAACCATGTGGTCCTTTGCAGGCGTCTGAATGATGTCACATCCTGTCACATGATATTGACCACATGACTTGATCCAAAATGGTCCCTTTATATCGGTTACTCCGAATGACATCAATGAAATTCATTTTTCCGGACATTCTTTCTCATAACAAAGCAACGACTTCACATAATTTTAATACTATTCTGCACTATGTTGATGATGTTATAAAATCATGCCAGAATAAAAAATATATACATTTATTACATTTTAAGATATTTTAATCACAAATGAAATGGCTGCATTGGCCTTTGGATGGTTAAACCGAATGACCTTTTGACACTTCAAAATCTTTACCATTATATGTAGCAAAATATAATTAAAACCTTTTGATTCAATAAAAGAGATCTAGTTGTACTACCTTACATACTTTGGACGTCATATCTTTGTTTTTATTATTATTAAGGCCTTTGGACAAAAAAATTACCTGTCACGTCATTGACCCATATATAAAGCATCCTTAGAACAATTGTTAGTTGGGGTATTGTTTTTGGTTGTTTTCGCACTTTCATTCCAAACTGCTGCTTCATTTCATTGATATTTTGGAGCAGTAATGCAACGATACATATATGTATTAGCCTTATTCCATGTTTCTAATGATACTTTTGAGAATAAACCCATCCAAAAGAAAGGATTCAGAGTTACGGTTCTCCAGTATAATGAGGAGACCAACAGGTCCAAACAGGGCTTGTCCTGGAATTCCTGTGGTCTGAGCGGCAGATAGGCTAGAGCAAAGAGACGAGCAGATCTCTGTTTAAACATCCTCCAAATGGCATGCTCTGACGTCCCACGGTTGAAGAGAAACACTACATGTTGACACTGCGTGTGCGGTAGATGCTTTTACGTCAAGAGATTCTCTATGTCTTTTTTTGCCTCTTCTGCAAATCTTTGTTTATTTGAATGGTGTATTACTGCTTCCCATTGTCTGGTCATGTCTACATTCTGTCCATGCTAGAAGAGAGACAGTGGGCAGACGGAGTGGTGTGAGGTCTGAAAAAAAGAGAACTGAACAAAAAAAAAAAAATCAGTTCTTACTGAGCACACGATCTGAAGTTAGTTACTCGATTGTGGTATTTATGTGATCAATAAGTATCTTTCATGTCCCAAGTAATAAAGTTTTATATCTCTAAAGGGAATTGCAGAGCCATCTGATACAGATCTGTTAATTGGATCACAGTGTGAACACCACTGAAGCGCATTTAATTTTTATTGTTAAAAATTGATCTTCACACTTTCATATGTGGAAATAAATCAGATACTCAACTGATTTTTTTTCTAAAGTAGCTTTAGTATGAATAGCCACAAATGCGGCCATTTGACTGCTGCATTCGTCACCTGTTCTGAGAAGTGTCTGATGTGGGCCATATTTAAAAGGTCATGTGAACAGCTTCACCAAAAAATGGATTTGAGCAGAAAATTAGATTTAGGCCACATTCAGCTGTACCCAAAAGCGGGTTTCTCATTAATAAGCAGGGAATGGACATTATGGAAAATGCCATGGAACCATTTCTGTTGAGAAAAACACAAACTAATAAGTCAAATTTTGTGTGGCTCAATATTAACCTCTTGTATATAAAAGCAATATCATACTTGCAATAGTGCTGGTCTCGGGCCTCAGGCCTGCAGTCGAATCGTAGCCGTGCTGATTCAGTACTACAGCATGATTGTTTGTGTGATATTGCTTAAGAAAATCAGACTAAGCATGGCACAGATATATATATATTTCCATATAGTCTGTAATGAAACAATACAGCTGGGGGCACCTAATGTAATGAGGAATTTTTAGTGTCCTTCGAGTCTTTAAGCTGGAAAAAGGGGGAAAAACAGGATATGAACAGGTCAAGTGGAAAACCCTCATCCCCGAAGTGATTTAACATAACCCAGCGCAAACACGGGAAGCACGACCATGAATATTTAAAGACTGCACTATTCCAAAAACTTTTTTCCCTCATTAATCACAGTGAATTTTTCTCCAGTGCTACCTAGAGTCTTTCAGTTGATTGTATTTTCCACTATTAATGCAAACTAAGTGAGAGATGTGTGATATCATTATCTGAAGTCTGCACAGTTTGTTTGTTTATTAATAATTCAATCTGGATTGATCCTCGATAAGAAATTCCACTGTGGATACACCCAAGCACATAACAAGATGATTTGCTACAGAGACCGTGTTGTGTACACTAGATAAATGAGACATGACTCCTTATATTTCCCCCCTTTGGCAAGACATTTCTCCGCCTGTGAGCACATTTGGACCGCTGCGTCAAAATTACAACCATGACTATCTTAATTGTGTCCGTGGGGAATCAAAGGAATTAAAGTATGGCTCAAGTTATGGCATTGCATAATGCTTTGCCACACAGCCATTTGCTGCAGCACACTGAAGGAGCATATTGGCGCCCAGGCGGAATCAGTCCTCCCTGGGATGCAACTTTCTGTCCTGCTGTGTAGCATGCAGGTGTGGGAAATCTGGCCTATGTAAGGCATAATGTACTGTTTATTATATAAAACTCACCAAATAAATAAATATGTGGGCATGAAATACTTAAATGAGTTGAAATGACTTTTTAATTTTACCCATGTTTTATCTTAAAGAAAAAATAGCCCATTACAATGTAAAACAATCGGCCAAGTAACAAGACAAACATTGACAAAAATGATCATTTTCACAACAATCGTTAATTGAGACGCAATATGACGTCAGTTGCATTTGTATGAAACAAAGTCCCTTTAAGGCAAGTCATTTCACTCGGCAGCCATCTTTGAAACGCCTTTCGGGCAGCTATTTCAGTCATGCAAGTACAGCTCAATCTCTTTGAATGAGGAAATATCAAATTCTCCAAAGCTGTTCACCAAGTTTACAATTAAATTTCATATTTGAAATCACCAATGAAATCTGACAACAACTGTCTCATAAATTTTCTTTCCAAATGATTAAATCATGACAAAAAAACTGTATTTTTCAGGCAGTGCAGTCTTAAGGCCAATTCACACTGCACCGACAGACGCAGACTAATGGACTTATTCTTCCAAACTGCGAGTTGCTCTTTCTCCCATTCATAGCAATATGAGTGCACTGTCTTTGTATATCTAAAGTCTTTGTATGAAATAAGAGAAAGCAGGTCAATGGTATGATACGAGAGACATGAAAGTAGTACCCTTTTTTTTGCATGTCTGTCCACTGGCACAGAGTAGAGCGGGTGTTTTCCATTTATTCTTATAGGAGCCGAAGGGGGATTGTGGGATTGACAGTACATGTACCATACACTGCCACAGCTCCACTCAATGTTGCTCAAAATGCTATAAATCCTCCTCTTTGGGGTGTGTCTGTAGCGAGTGTGTTTAATAAATGTTTTTTTCAGCATGTGGCCACTATAATTATCATATATACACACAATTACAATTGGAAAGATGCAAGCTTTGTATCTGAATTCCCAAGTCAAGATAAAGTTGTCAATAGGGGTTATGTGCAATCTAACTTCCATATTCTGTAAAACAGATCAGATCACTTCCGGTTTAGGTGTTTTGTATGTGCTTCATGAAAAAATTTGCTGTTTTATACAAGATAACTTAAAAGGAGTGAGCAAAGATGAGCATAACTGATGTCCCCCGCATATGCAGATTGATATTTAAAAGCTTTTTTCATTTTTCTTCTTCACACTAACGTTTAGATATTTAATAGAATAAAACACCTATAACAATGTGAACTAGGTAGTTTCACTGATTACCTTAAAAGTCCATAGATATGCTATCAGTTCATACTGCTGTTAACACTTTCTCTGACAAGCGGATGCAATGAGACCAGTTGTCCGGTTTGGTCATGTGACATTCAACATATACCCTATTTAATCAACTATTGTAAGCTAGTCTTTTCACAATAAAAGTGTCCAAACAACTGCAAATATCTCCTTGTTTGCATAATCTTTTTGACACTTCTCAGCTCCCACAGGAATTAATTAAAATACCTGCTCCGTTCCGCTCGCTCCATTTCAGCATTAAGCGCATCATTAAAGTTAAAGTTGAGATGAAACTGCGTTAGTCTTTTCTTTCCTATTGTGATGTATATGTGGCTTCTTGAAAAAGCAAAAAGGGCAGGACTTGATTTTGTCCATCGGGAATTGATTTGATGGTTGGATCCTTGTCATTTGCTATTGCTGCGATCTCATGTGAGTGACAGGCTGTCCCGCCCTCACGGAAGTGTACACGTCATTAGAGAAGAGAAGAAAAGTCTTTTTTTAAGAGGGAGGGAAAGCTACTTTGATTAAAGATGCAGTAAGCAATTTCTGAGAATCACTGTTGAACACTGTTGATATTTGAAATCAACCCAAACAAACACACTCCTCCCTTCATTGCTCTGCCCCCAAAATGGAAGTCTCTTTATCATAGCAGAAGCAAAGCAAAATAAAGCTTTGCGAAAAATATAGTGAAGATGACGAACAAACAAAAAAATGAACATACAGTACACAAGTATATACAGTAAATACAATTTGGATGCTTTCGCTGACTGGCTGGGTTAACAAAAGTGTATAAAATTTTTATTTTAGACATTTGAAAATAAAGTGTGCACCATTCCGACTATAATGATTTATATACATGATGATTATTTTGGCCATGTATTAAAAACAACCACAGATTAAACACATTCACTACAGACACAGACACATCATAAAGCAGAAGCTTTCTAGCGTTTGGAGCGACACTAAGTGGAGTTCTCTCGCTGCTGTGGACATGCACCGCGGTGTTGCCATGGATTGACCATTCAGAATCAAGTATTCCAGAGAGCTGTGTAATAATGGCTGACACATTCCAATACCCTTAGGCACATTTAAACACTATTGACTACCCAAACAACTTGTCTGAGGGTGAAACTTAATCCTGGCAAACAGCTCTCCTTCTAAACAATAAGTGTTGGTCCAGGACAGGCAGATTTACGAGGCGGTGTGGACAGTCAGGTCGAGGGCACCTCCAGCTAACCTCAGGGATGTTCTGCTCAGCAGGGTCCCGCAGCCAGCGCGAGGGGCTGTATAAACCCCAGCTGAGAGAAGAGAAGTTATCAACGAGCCCACTACATTCCTCACTGTTCTTCAGCCAACATGAGCAGCCATGTCTACATCTAAGCTCTGTGCAAACAATGAAACTCCCTATATGAAATATGAAATACACTTCAGCATGTGTTTCACTCCTGCCAACAGCACTTTGATCAGGACACAATAAAAGACACGAGTCAGGTTTTTGAATTTTATAGTTAAGAGTACTAAAAGCTTACTTTTCTTTAACTGCATACGTTTTATATTTCTCTGATGGATTTGCCATTCAAAACTCTGAGTAGTAACAGATCTGTAAGTATTTTCAGATGAATAATCTACAAAAATATTTACTAAGAGATGAATTTGGTGTCCCATAAGTCAGATATTCATTTAATGAACAAAGATAGCATTTACAAGAAGAGTTCTACATGTATTTTTGCACCAACTAATAATTTCTCTTTGATTTGAATCCATAAAGCCGAAGAGGAAAGCGCGATCAAACGGAATCTTCCATAAACTGGAACGTCTGGACGTCTGTTTTATCATTACAGTCAGCAAAGCAGTATTTCATCTTATCCTCATGGTTGATTCCTTGACCACCTTTGGGGTTATACTCATTAATCATGAAAAAGGGCCTGTTTTGATCTATCTTCACTTCTGTGGCAGCTTCACCAAAACTGACCTCACATGTAAGCAGTACATATCTATGCCAAAGACAACTGCAGCCATTATTAAACTGACACTCTCTGGACATTCCATGAAACCAGCCAGGATACCAACACACTCTCTGCTTTTTAATTGTATGCTTAGCGCTATACACAGAATGATAGTAGGCCTATTTGGCAGAAATGCACCAGAGCAAGAACACTTCAGCCAGGGTGAAGTCTAAGTGGACTTGTTTTTCATCTGACGTGTTCGTGATGAATGATTTTATCCTTGCCAGAGGGTCAAGAGGAGGGATTCTGGCCTATAAACTTCTTAATATAATTTGTCCATTGTAAAGATAATTCAACTGTAGACAAATTGGCAAGATCCGACCGTAGTTCACAGCCAGAGCGGGTTCCAGCCAATACCATCCCTGTCACGGACAGGAAACTCAAGGCGCCCCGTAATCAATATGCATTTCACATCTCAATGGAAGAACAAATTCCTTCCATGAAACAGTATCCGTTATATTAGCCACCATGGAGTAAAACAACAGAGGCAGAGACATCCATCAAAACTGGGCTGAAAGGGTTTCCTCATGCGTTATTCTCTTCTGTAAAACCAACGCCAGTTTGATATTAGCCCAAAGATGAGCTACACGCCCCGGCATATTCCCATGTCCAGATGTAAACATAACCTGAAACTCAAGCGCTGAAATATGCGATGCAATACTCAGTGACACCAGAACCATTCAAAGAACCACAGACACCGATGTTCAATCGGCAGACTCACAGCAGACTCTTCAAATGGAAGCAGATGTTGGACTTTTGAGGCATCGGTGACCTAAAGTGCTTCACTGGTAAACTAGTGCAACACACCCGCTTGGCTTCTCTTTTGCAGGATGTTCTTCATATTCCTCCATCCATCATAAAACCATCAAAGTGATATACAAGAAATCAAAGAAGATTCAGGTTGCATGGGCGATTAAAACCGCTGCCAGCTATCGGGGACATTCCACCGATTCCTGTTTAGTGGACAGATGGGAGAGATCTTGCGCTGTGTTTGTGCTTTCATTAAAATGATTGCAGACCAAAGGACAACTTGTAACACGTTCTAATTGAGCAACTGAATGTGACTCCTCATGACATCCACATTGCTCAGTTCAGTGTGTTCATATGAAATATCTATCATGCACTGATTGAAAAGGAAATTCTTATGCATTTACAGTGTTTGATGCACTGCCAAGAGTTGTGAAACAAATTCCTTTCCTATCAGCAACTAACATGTGATGGAAAGAAATTCGCATCAGTAAGTCACAAACACACTGACTGTGAATTGTAATATTGATAGTAAGGTTATGAAGTAGAACTAAAGACCTTCAGTTTATAAAATGGAAATGTGTACTCTTCAATGGTCAGTCATTTTAAAGAAACCTTTGTTTCATTGTTCAAAACGTTGACAGGTTGAGTATGTTTTTATTGTGCGTCTAAAAACTAGCAGGAGAAATTTTCATTTCAATAGAGCATTGGTGCCACCTAGTGATATCTTTCTATTTTGTATGACATTAGACTTTTTTTTTCTTCAAATTATGACAAATATAAATGTGCATGATCCATTTTAATCCAAGGCACTTTACTGTATTAAACTCAGAACATTTTTAGCAAGGTGGCAATTGACTAGTGAGGTTATCAAATCATAAAAAAACACGCCAAACTCAGACCTATATACTGTATCCACCAATAAAATGTTTCAGTTTCTTTTTATCGTGGGAATTTTGCACACTAACATTAGCATTAATCTGATTATCGATTGTGCGAAAGACATGCTCATGGTTTTAGAGCTTGATATTTCATAGTTTTGCATTGTGCCAGCATTTGGTCAAAGAAATGATAGGTAAGAGTGAAATGCTGGTTCAGTCTGAATCAAAACATGAAATTATTACCTCTCAGGAGCTAAAATGAACCTCCGTGGTTGCAATAGATCTCCATAGTAACCACCACCTGAAGTGCAACCAGTGAAACGGAAAAAGAAATATTCTTTTATAAGGCACAGTTTGATGTTCAAACCTTAGGCTGAGGATGCATTTGATACTTTGATAGAGTTATATATATTTATATGTATGTACACACACACACATTCTACAGAAGTGGCGCAAATTCAGGTATAAACTTGATTTCCAAATGTATTCTATATTTGTATTGCTTTGTTTCTGCGATGTATAAATTTACTATGGTTACACTGAAATCTTTTTATGCATTTTCAGAATTTTGGAACATTTTAAACAATGCCCCAAAATTGGTCAATACTGAAACAATAGAAAATTTGCCCCAATCCGTATTTGCACTAAATGTCTGAAATAGGAATTTTGCTCAGTCAACCAATTCTGAAAAATTTATATAAATAATATATATACAGTCAAACCAAAATTTATTCAGACACCTTGAACATTTCATCCATTATTACAGTTTATTCACTATAGTTTAAAAATGGTAATAAAATATGACAAGATCTCAGATTTAAACTGTGTCTAATTAATCTTAATTATGTCAGATAACACTTAAGCAAAACATGGTCAGGTCAAAGTGTCTGAATAATTTTTGGTCCCAAATTTTTATCAATTTTCCTGGTAGTCCACTGTATGAAGAATTTCTGGGTATAATATGTCACAGTTTACTTTATTTTGCTATCCTCACTTACATAAATGAACTAGAGTCCTGCACCCACTAGTGAAAAAATATCAAAAATGTCTGAATAATTTTTGGTTTGATTGTATATGTATGTATATATATATATATATATATATATATATATATATATATATATATATATAAAAAGATAAATTCATTTTATCTTTATTCACATTGGACCTCTGCATTTATAAAAAAAAAAATAAAAAAAATATTGGTGCTCACACTGTGGTTACCTCCTACAGAAACAGTCCGAATAATGCTTGCTTTGCACGCAACACCATAAACCATATTGTCTCAAAGACATGCTGGCAATACAGTGGCAACCATGATTTAAGATTGATTTAATTTAGACAGCAAATGCAATTGATGCAAGATGGCTCTTCTGGACAGTCAAGTGAAAGGGCTGGAGTCTGGTCTATGTTTGAGTGGGTGTACGGACAATTATAATTCCTGCTCCCACGCAAAGGCGAGCAAATTACACACAAGCACTCAGAAATGGACACAACAAGCATCATAAAGTGCCAAACGCCTTCATTTTAGGTAATCCATTACTGCTCTTTTTATTGTCAGGATCACAACATGTTTGAGTTTAAAAATCTGCATTGGAACATGGTATAGGGAATAAAACATCATAACATGGGTTAAATTTGTATAGCTAGTAAGTATGCTATATTTAAGTCATACTCAAAATGACACACTGAAGACTCCAAACCAAAAAAGCCTTTATTGTGTAGGCAGAGTATGAGAAGAACGCAGCTATTAGACTATTAAAATAACAATCACCCAGTCAAGACGTATTCACACACATCAAAATTTAACAGCAGACAGTTGGAAATTAACAATAACATAACAAAAGAAGTCTCTTCGAATTTAACAACATACATATAGTACAAGTTGAATCAGGAAACATTTTGTTAAAGTCCCCGTGTACCAAAGTATAGAACTCTAAAAAGAACCAGCCAACCATTCACTGCACAAAGTGATCTTACAGTCTTTTAACTGCATCATCGATGTCCGACATTTGTTCCTTCAGCTGATTCCATTGCTCAGGATTCAATGAGATGCCTGAAGGTAATTCAATACAATTGATGGAACAAAAACAACTATGGCACAGTAATCAAATGAAAGAAATATTTGAAATGAAATATTTTACCTGCATTTAAAGATGTTTGACTAATATATATAAGAGAAAAATAAATGGCTGCATAGTTACCTTTTTTTCCAGGCTTCATTTCACCTGCTTGGTCCATCCAGTACTCTCGAATGTCAATCAAAACCTTGCCTTTGAAATCCCTAACGCTGACGTATCTCAGCTTCCCAATCTGTCACATATCAGAACATGAATGAGCCACCAATGACAATTCATTTGAAGGACAGCTCTACAATCAATCATACTGAACTTTTACAGTCAAATGCTGAAGAATTAGACAATAAAACGTAGTAAAAAAATACTGGTTCCAATGCAAATTTACTTCAGAACCTTTATACATATTCTTTATGCAACCTTTATGTGTACAAACAAACCTCTTCCAGAAGCTCAAACGTGCTGCGTAACCAAAGAGGTTCATTCTTGTGTGTTACGCAGCACGTTTGAGCTTCTGGAAGAGGTTTGTTGTTGTGCGTCATTCAGGTTCGGTTGAGCTTCTGCTTATGTTCGCTGATCAATGTTTACGTGTGAGTAAAAGCCTAATTTAAATCTGTTCATCAAAGATCTCAGATTTCATCAAAAAGATCTTCGTTTGTGTTCCAAAGATGAACGAAAGTCTTATGAGTTTGGAACAACATGAGGGTGAGTAATTAATGACAATTTTCATTTTGGGGTGAGCTAACCCTTTAAAATAGAGGATAGGCTACAGCTACTTTTGTATTACACTATTGCTCGTAGATTAACTTAAGCTTTTACTGAAAGTAAGAAAATTTATGTCAAATCAATATTACATGTCCGTGTATTTATTTACTTGTAAAGTAGTTTTGTAGTAAGTGGGATAATGTATAGTCAGCTGATAATAATTTAAAAATAAATACTGGTAGGGCAGTTAGGATCCCCACACAAGTTATTGGTTAAAAAAAACAAAACAAAAAAAAAAAAAAAAAACACTCAACCTGGAACATGTTATCATCACTGTTTCTGTCACTCTTAGCAGAGCCGCTCGGTTTAGAGGTCTCTCCGCTTTTCTGTTTTTTTGCAGGCTTCTCAGGAGCACTTGCCTTCTTTCTTTTGGCCTTTGGTGAGAATTAGGACACGAAAACAAACATTTGAGCCAGTAGTGCCAGCAGCAGCACATTTAAGGTCTAAATTAGAACTAAAAGTCAATAAATATAGTTTCCAACTGCAAACGCTATATTAATTTTGCTGCATTCATGCAAATCAGTGTTCATACCTTTGTTTCTGTATCACTGTCTGAATCACTGCCAGAAGTGGAAGACAGCACTTCTTTAGTCTTAGGCATGCTGCTGAACACAAACAAGAATAATTTTTATGTATACTATTATTCAACACTGCCCCCATATGGCCACTTACGGAACCTAACAATAATCTTTAAAAAACGTGGACATTTCTGTTGTGAAAATTACGTTCGTAGGCATAGTCAGCTTTATTTAAAAGCAGTCTCGAAAGTATTTTTTTTTTTTTTTATATCCTTATCCAGCAGTCACAAACATTTAAAGAATCGGTGGAAATTCATTAGTCAAAAGGTGTGAGAAACCCTTATTTATAATGTATATAATCTCTAGTCATCTATTCATTTTTGGTGTGAAAACGTTCTTTTTACTACCTGCTACATAACAGAATTTAATGTAATTATCGTCTAATTATCTTTCGATCAAAATTTAACAAATGTTAAGTAAATAAATGCTAAAAAAAAAAAATCAGGTTCTTTAATAATAATACAAAATCAATAAATAACAACAAATGTCATATCTATATTAGCTACATTTGCCATCACTTCACAAGTCTCACACAATGTGGCTTCAAAGCAAAATAAACAACAACACACATTTAAGTGATTACTCAGAACAAATATTTTATAACTCCAAATTATTTAAAATGTTTACTTAATAATAGTAATAGTTAACTTACTAACAATTATTAATCATATTGTAATAGGTGAAGAAAAGTCAGACACTATAAAAAACAGTTTAATGAGATTTTTATTATCTTATAATCTTTTATAATTTTATTGAATTTAGAGACTTTCTCTGACAGAGTAGCCCAATTATAAGATTCCCTGATATTCCCAGGGTTTACATTATTTCTGTGGGAAATGAAATACTGGTTTATTGCTGGTTTAAGTACTAAATTAAACATTCTAAAAACGACCTGCAACACACATTTCCTAGCTCTAACGTGCTCCATACAGTCACGATTTTCAATGTTTTTTTTTTATCCTAGCCTACTTGAATTTTGCATTGATTTTTAAAAGCTGCCAGCACTAGCTGCGCATCCCTTCCGCTGAACGCAGAGCACGAGAGGATTGTCATCTTGGTCGAAAAGATCCATATAGCAAGAGAAAGAATTGAGGCTTCCCCGATCAATAATGATTTGCCTTCACATAGGGGACGGGCGACTTTAGACTGCTTTATTGGTCTGTTCAACCAAGACTAACTGATGTAGTTCAACACCGGCGAGTATAGCGGGCTGATCAAGGGCCTCTGCATCCCAAATCTAAGGTTGAAAAATAGGCCCTGAATGACACATGCCTATTATAAGCGTTTTTGTATGACTGGTTTTTATATGATTCTTCATGTTTGTGCGCTCATTTAACAAGTGAATGTCTAAAACTGACGGTTTACTATTCGCTTTAATATGAATTGAATAGGACTTACGTTTACGTTGTGCAGTGGGTTATAACAGTCAGTCACGCTTAGCGGCGGGAAGTCGAGGAATCGAGAACCAACCAAATGGCTAATAACGTCTCAGAGGGCATTGTGGGAAGTGTAGTTTTTTTCTTCAATGACGGCACTGCGTCCGTCTGTAAACCACCTAGCAACTAATCTTTTGAGACAAGTGAACGAATCGTTCTCATTCGTCCTTTGAACAAACGTTTAAGTCAATCTCACTCATAAGAAGGCGAGAAAGTTTTAAAGTAATGACGTTAATGAAACTCATAACTTATTTTTATATGATTGTTTGGCTGTTATAAAAATCATTCCCAGAAGTTGGATGATAGTGGAAACATGACAAATCTGTGTTTTATAACTCTTATGTTATTTGTGGGGAAACACTTACAATGCTTAAAGTCATAAAATAAATTCTACATTTTTTTATGGATAGCAGTATTTATTATAAATGATTTATCTGTGCACATTATTTTTTCTATTCATGTGCCCTTGTAATCTTTTAAAAAGTACCTTCCCCTCCCTCTTGCAATGACATCTGGATGCATTCACGCCATGTCGTAATTATGAGATTACAACTTAAAAAGCGTTCACATCCTCGTAGAACTTGTAATTACAACTTGTAAACTTGGAATGACTGCTGTACCACCTGACTGCTGCATATTCATATTGGCTTTGATGGTGTTGCCATAGAAACGCATAATTACTAGTCCGAGGCCATGAACAGTAGCATGTCACTTGTTGTAATCATGGCAATTAAGACAGCCTGAATGCAGCATCTCTTCTCTGATGACGTGTTTACTGGCGTGAGGGCGGGACAACCTGTCACTCACATGAAATCACAGCAATAGCAAACCACAACGATCCAATGAATTCCTGATGGACAAAATCAAGTCCCACCCTACATTTTTCTTGTTTGAGAAGCCATTTCACTTGGACATAGGCTACGCCACAATAGGGAAGAAAGGACAACTTCATCAAATCACAACTTCTGTTTCATGCCAGCTTTAAACATTCTTTCCAGAGATTGGAACAAAGCCTTTTTGTTGGCTACCTTCGAAATCCTGTCTACAGACGGAGCAATTTTCAATTTTCATATGTAGACATTATATCAACTCAGTATTTCTTAAAGAATTGGTTCAGTGAATGATACAAATCACTCACTCGTAACAATAAGACGAAATACCAATGTAACCTGCAGAAACAAATAAGTAAACACGTTTTTTAGTGAACAGATTCAAAAGAATCGAGTCATTAAGATTAATCAAAATAACAACAAAATAACAGTGTTAACAGTGTAAATAGTGTGGCTGCCTCTTTTTCCATGTCCCATTCAAAAATTAATTAGTGTAAAATTAATATTATGGCAAATTATTTAAATTAACTCAGCATATTAAGTATTTCACATTTTGTTTTGTATATTTCATTTCGTTTGTTTCCTATCACTTCCGAATCAAAATTATAGACAAAACTTCCATTGTTGTGTGTTTGGGTTAACAAGTTGTACTCAACGACCTTGAAACTGGATTTAAGAAAAACTACACTTCCCATCTCTCGCAACGTCCAACGCGCATGTGCGGTAAGCGCTATATCCTGGTACGACCTTCTCATATAAAAAGGCAGGGTTACGAGTCAGAGTTCGTTAGAGAATAGGAAACCAATGATTCCCATATGTCCAGTAGTCTCCTTCACCTATGGTAAGTAAAATTGGGGTTTTAAAAGCACATTGAGATATCAATGTGCGTTTCAAACAGGGAGAGGATGTGTTTGGGATCATGTTACGGTTGTGCGGGGATCGTCGGCTTTATGTCGTCGTAGTTTCCTGCGTGTTTTCTTCCTCCGCATGATACGGCTCTTCATCATGGTTGCCATTTCACACAGTCGCTTACCTTCCACAAATCTGTCTTTTTGCAGTGCCCAGCCGGCTTGGTGAAGATGCCAAAATGGCCACCGGCAACTACTTTGGATTTACCCATGGTGCTGCGGCCCAGTACAGGTAAGGGCCATGATGTTTAATGAGGATTGCGTTGATGGTGGTGGTACAGTAATGGTGGGATTTGGCCCCGCTGCCTTTGTTGCTGGATTTGGGAGGGGGTAGGAGAGGGAGGCGATTGGCTGTGCTTTATGCCTCGAGATGAACGGCTGGAGAGAAAATGATGCATTATCACATGCATTAATATACCTATGTATAAATGTGAGTAATACGTTGTTTTTATGTATATTTGTTTAATTTTCTTTTGATGGGGAGAGGCGCTTCAATTTTGGTTATCGGGGGACATCATAGGGCAAAACTGTAATTACTATGATAAACTACAAATAAGAGGTTATAATACCGCTATATAATTTAAAGCCTTTTATTTGTATATAAACATCCGACGTGGTGACCAGCAGGGGCACAATTTAAACCGGTGATCATAGTTTAAAATAAACAAGTGTTTTAATGTCTGTAAATTTTAGTTACAAATGTAACATTTTGGTTTGAAACTAATGGCAGAGGTTTAGTAACTAAATCCTTGTTTACGCTAACTTCAGACCGGTTTGCCTCATGAACAGACACGACTCCTATCTTTTGTGAATTTATGATTTTTTTTTTTTTTTTTTTTTTTTATCGCAACACACGTTTAAGATATTAACACTGTTGTGAACTCATTCTGGTATTAACGTGTTTGGTTAAACTGAGAATTTAGCCCGAACGGCGCGAGCAGACTGCAGCTGTCATCTCTCCTCCAGCTCTGCACTAGAGCAGCTCTGCGCATGCCCGTCCAGTTCAACGCTCTTCTTTACACTCGTGTTTTTAAGACGGAAGCGCAAAAAGCAAATTAACATGGTCGCGCCACACTATTAAAAACTGATTTGACGTTATCGTCGTTGGAAAATAACAAAAAAAAACAAAAAAAAAAAACTTAAATCTAACCGAATAATTGACAAATAATGTGTGTGTGGTTAGGAAGGGCGATGTCTTGCGCCTCAAGGACTCTTTGAATGTCACTCCTGATCCACTTTTTAAAGGGTTTAGTTGGCCTAGGTTGACATTTTTCAGTGACTTGTTTTTAAAATAATCCTACTATTCCCATCTTGTCTTTGTTTGGCATGTATTTGAAAGAACGTGCCTCAGTTTGTAAAAATAGCAGTGATATTTCTGACCAGTTTTCCTAGGCCTTGGTGTTTGCTATTACATTGAGTTTGATGGGTTGACATTTTGGAAATGTTTGCAGTTTATACATGGATGGATAGTGGTTAGACTCAAGTTATTGATTAATTTAGCTCCTAGATTTTGGCCCAGTCTGCACCTTTTTAAATGGGTTTGAGATGTCTTTGGTGTGGCATGTTAAAGCTCAAAATTGTGATTTCAGCTTTTTGTCCGATTGACGATTAGAGTAAGAGAGAACTATTATTCTGATATTATTATTATTATTATTATTATTATTATTATTATTATTATTATTATTTTTCTCTGCCTTTTATCAAGAAAATGCTGCACTAAACCATTTAATCCATCACTGATTTGATTTTCTTCTTCTACATGCATGTTCTTTGTCAAGCTAATGGATTTGGTGCATAAAGTCCAGCAATCCAAAAAGACTTATGAATTTATCTCCAAGATAATGATATGGAGCAATTTACATGTTAACATGAACGTCTCAAATACATGGAAGGCCATTACTGTGCAATATCATCTACAGTATTCTCGTCTTTCAGTTTAGTCAAATTACACCATAAAGTTTTTCTCTGCATATAAAAAAATGTTAGCAATATTGTTGCTGTAGTGGATGCATGTTGTTGTTTTTTTTTTTTTTTTTTTTTTTTTTTTTTTTTTTTTTTTTATTTATGCATATGTGCATAATTAATCTATGCTTTTTAGATGGAGTGTAGCATCTTGTCAACTTCCCAAAAGTATTTTGCCAGCTACCCTTATATCTTATAGATATTAAGTTTATATTAAATAATTGCAAATGCTTCAGTTCAGCACAGACATTGGTAATTTGGTAGACTATAAGCAAGGGTAGCTGTCAGTGTTGTCATCTAAGACTCTGGTTCTCTCCTCTGCAGTCAGCAGCCGGCCGCTGGGGTAGCGTACACCCACCCCACTACAGTGGCCAGCTATACTGTGCATCAAGCACCGGTGGCGGCGCACACGGTGGCGGCAGCATATGCCCCTACAGCCGCCACGGTTGCTGTTGCTAGGCCTGCACCGGTCGCCGTAGCAGCTGCGGCTACTGCTGCTGCTTATGCAGGATACCAGCCAGCCCACGCTGCCACGGATTACGGGTATGCACAGAGACAGCCGGAGGTTCCCCCACCACCACCTCCTGTCACCTCGCAAAACTACCAGGTAAAAGAAAGGAGCAAACTTGCTTTTTACTTTTAGTTCTAGTAGACTACGGTTCAAAAGTTTATTGCCAGCAAGATTTAAAAAAAAAAAAAAAAATTCTATTAAAGGAGTGGTTGATTATGATTTCACTTTTAACTTTAGTTAGTGTAATGTTGCTGTTAGAGCATAAACATATGTATTGTTACGATGCTCAAAGTTCAAAGCAAAGGGAGATATTTTCTTTTAAGAAATCTCTTTATAAGGACTACAACAAACGGCTGGTAGGGACTACAACGAGCTTCTTCCCAGGTTGGTGACATCACTAACCCTTAAATTTACATAAACCCTGCCCCCGAGAACACGCAACAAAGGGTTGAGGCCATGTTATTGCAATACAGTATGTAACACAAATGCAATAGCATGTCATTAAAAGTAAGATGACAACATGAGTTAAAACCATAATTAAACTAAACTATACCTGTTCTATCTTCATGCAGCATATATTCTCTGGCTCTGTAGGATCTTATAGCAGTTCCTGCATGAGCGATTTATAGATTATCATGACAGAATATGCTAATCAATGACTTTAAGATGGTTAACTCCACATCAGCTACATAAATTAAGCAACTAACCATTCAGAAACGTCCTGTTGCATTCTACATGTTGTCACTACTTCTTGAGTCTCTCCATCATTGTCCGACTCTGGTTTGAACATAAAAGGCTGAACAGTTTGACATTTTCAGTGATCTGCGTAATCAGAGCTGCTAACACGAGCTCTTGAAACTCCGCCCTCTTCTTGGGAGCAGCAGCTCATTTGCATTTAAAGGGACACACAAAAATGGAGCGTTTTTGCTCGACCTCAAAAAGTGACAAATTTAACATGCTATAAAAAATGATCTGTGGGGTATTTTGAGCTAAAACTTCACATACACACTCTGGGCACATCAGAGACTTATTTTACATCTTGTAAAAGTGGCATTTAATAGTTTTATTCAGAAATGATGCACTAAATTGATCAAAATTGACAGAAAAAAAAAATTCCATTTTGAAAAATTGTTCTTTTGAACATTGTATTCATCAAAGAATTCAGAAAAAGTATCAAAGTTTCCACAAAAACTTTCTAAAATAGAAAAGTTATTTCAAATTGTAATATTTCACAATTATTTATTTTTAACTATATTTTTCCATGTCCCTTTACTGTTGCAGGACTCGTATTCATATGTGCGGTCCACAGCTCCAGCTGTAGCATATGACAGTAAACAATACTACCAGCAACCTGTGGCTACACCAGCTGTGGCCGCTGCAGCAGCCCAGCCACAACAGACTGTGGCCGAATCCTACTATCAGACAGGTACGAAGGACAAATCTTGGCATTTAAAAATTCTGTAATTGATTAGTGATTTTGCTAGTTCTGTTTTTACCTTTGTACACCTTAAAATTCTCTCATGTGACAGTTTATTTCCAAATGTGAAGGCCTTAGTGTTCCATAAAAGCATTAACATGTAATTTATTTTATTAAATGTGATTTAATTAAATTGAAATATTTAAAAAAAAAAAAAAAAAAAAAAATTCTCCCCCCCCCCCCCCCATGCTATCTGAGGGCACAGAATGAAATCAGTAGTCATCGTCAGGTCACCCTTTAAATGATCTGTATTGTAAGATATCCTGTACAACTTTGTTTTTACTCCTCCCTCTAGCACCTAAAACTGGATACAGCCAAGGCGCCACTCCGTACACCCAGACCCAGCAAACGCGTCAGGTTACAACCATAAAGCCAGCCACTCCCAGCCCTGCCACCTCAACCTTCTCCATTTACCCAGTGTCCTCTGCTGTACAGCCAGTCGCAGCTGCGGCTGCCTCTGTAGTCCCATCATACTCTCAGAGTCCCACCTACAGCACCAATGCAGTCACATACTCTGGTAAGAACATCACGCTTCTATTCCAAAACCTTTGTGGACTTTCTCAGTTGAATTCACAGAAGCCATCGATATTGTTGATCTGACATCATGAAATTTACACTGATCCCTGGAGACCCTAAGCTCTCGTGTAAAGGTTGAGTAGTTTAGCCGAATGCTTGATCAAAATTGAACCGAATGAAGTAAAATGTTTTTCTAGTACACTAAAGTTTAAGAGTAGAATTATTTTTCATGCCACTTGCTCTCCAGTTATACTCCTCTTAAATTTTAGCTTTGATTCCAGCATAATTTTGAGTAGCGTTCATTGACAAAGCTTCCCTCCCCACACCCCGCCCGTATGTTTTAATACTGTATCAAAACCATGAACTTTTTATTGCTAGTGTCATGCGCTACCAGTTGAGCCACCGGATCTAGGTTTATAGATTTAAAGTTCAAAATTACAGCACAGTCTTGTCAATCTCCAATTGTGCTGTGGCCAATAATTGCTCCTCTTTGTTTATTCAGGAACATCATACTCTGGCTATGAAGCTGCAGTGTATTCGGCTGCCTCCTCCTACTATCAACAGCAACAGCAGCAGCAGAAACAGGCGGCCGTCGCTGCAGCAGCCACTGCCGCATGGACCGGCAGCACTTTTACAAAGAAGGCTCCCTTCCAGAACAAAACACTCAAGCCTAAACAGCCCCCTAAACCACCACAGATACACTATTGTGACGTCTGCAAGATCAGTTGTGCTGGACCACAGGTATTTTATAATTAATGAATTAATTAATTGCTGTTAGTATATTGCATTGGGTTTCTTGCAGGTGTTAGGTTAATTTTTATTTTTTATTTTATTTTATTTTGTTTTTTGCAAACCAAACAGCAGAGGTTTACTGTTAAAATGGAAACGGGGGGGGAAAAAGATTCCTTAATGTTGTTTTTTTTTTTTTTGTTTTTTTTATAATTACTTTCTACTGTACAATATTAATATTTTTCACAAATTTAAACCGAACTTATTTTGACGGGTTGTTGTGAAGACTTTTCAGAAGAGTAACTGTATATATGATGATGGTTTTTATCAAATGAAATGGTGCAGTTGTCGTAAATTAAACTTTAAGAGCAGCTCTGAAAATGAAGATCATGTGTTCATGTCCTCATATAGTGAGGTGGCAGACACTGAAAACACCATGAGCATGAGTGTGTGTAGTAGATGAAACCGTGTCACTCATCCACACAGAGACGTGCAGAACATGCATACTTCATATTTAAAGTCTTTTTGCACTTTAATATTCACAGACACTAGTAGTCCATAATCGCAGTTTAAGTGTATAGTCCTACTTGTGATTTATTTTTCCGAAATTTGCCACATTCCGTAACTTTCTACATTAGACTGTACATTTCATTTTTAGTTGGTGGTTTTTTTGTGGAAATCATAGAGCTCTGCTGGGTGCCCAGACACTATACAAATAAAGTGTTTATCTGATACTCATAACAAGTGGTCACATGAGCTTGCATGAATTGTGGCACCTATGTCTTATCGCCTACTTCTCAGACCTATAAGGAGCATCTGGAGGGTCAGAAGCACAAAAAGAAAGAAGCCGCACTTAAAGTATCACAGAGCAGCAGTAGCAGCAGTGGAGGCGGGAGCTCCGCCCGCGGCACACAGAATCAGCTACGCTGTGAGCTCTGTGATGTCTCCTGCACTGGGGCTGATGCCTACGCCGCGCACATCAGAGGAGCCAAACACCAGAAGGTACATGACTCACTTTCTGATCCTGGCACATTGTTTTTTTTTTTTTTTGTTTTTTTTTTCTTCTTTCAGCCTGTTTTTGGCAGCACTGTTTTTGAATGCGTATGATTCTAGCTCTCCGTTGTAGAAAGGGCATCCTAGGAAATCTGTTACAATATGCTACCCAAAGTTGTTTGAAGGGGAATAAAGGTGCATTAGTATAAGCGTACTAGATTATGTAATGCCAGGTTGTAATAAGTCAATCTTCATAGCACTGGATTCTTTAAAAAGTGTTCATTAAATTCGCCTAATATCTAATTGCATTCTGTTTCTATAGGTTGTGAAATTGCATACCAAACTAGGAAAGCCAATACCATCCACCGAGCCCAGTGTTGTTTCCCAGTCCTCCACCTCCAGTACAGCAGCTCCCAATAAGACTTCCAGCTCCAACATCAACAGCTCCACAAGTACATCGTCCAACCTCTCAGCTTCCTCTGTTTCTGCCTCTTACTTAAAATCTGGCAGCATGGTCAACAACATGGCTTCAGCTGCACAGGGCAAGAGTTCAGTGACCAACAGTGTCTCTGTCAATAGCAGCTCTGTCAAGAAGGTCAATACACCCAAGATCAACTTTGTTGGTATGTCTTGAACTAATATTATTTCTTCTTTGAACGATCATATGGAATAGTTTGTTGTGTGTTTTTTTTTTTTGTTTTTTTTTTTTGTGTGATTTATTTAAATATTATATTATTTACTTTGCATGGCCAAAACAGGTGGAAACAAGTTACAAACCACTGCTGTTAAAAATGATGAATCGAAGATTGAGGCAGCTAAAACGGCACAGTCCACGGTGTCTGCACCACCACCGGATGGAAAGAATGAAATACCTGACCCTCTGTCACCTCAGTCAGCACTTGCAGCCCTGCAGAGTGATGTTCAGCCTGTCGGACATGACTATGTTGAAGAGGTATCAGAAGAAAATTATGATAAGGAAAAGTTCCTACGTGGAAATGAGAATTTATGTAGCCAAGTGCATACAATAAAATGTGGTTGTTTTTTTTTTTTTGGTTTTTTTTTTTTGTTTAAGGTTAGAAATGATGAAGGAAAGGTTATCCGGTTCCACTGCAAACTGTGTGAATGCAGTTTTAATGACCCAAATGCCAAGGAAATGCATTTGAAAGGAAGGAGACATCGACTGCAGTATAAGGTTAGTGGGTGATTAGTGAAATTAGTTTTCAGTGATTCTTTCATGATTAATGCAGAAAAATCAAAATGGTTGTAACATGTCAGTGTAGCTGATTGTATTTTCACCACTGTAGAAAAAGGTGAACCCAGATCTCCAGGTGGAAGTGAAACCTAGCATCCGAGCCAGGAAGATCCAAGAGGAAAAGATGAGGAAGCAGATGCAAAAGGAAGAGTACTGGAGAAGACGTGAAGAAGAGGAGCGCTGGAGGATGGAGATGAGGTGTGATGCCTTTCTCCCCACCCCCCTACTCCAATATGTCAGTAACTATATTTGAGCATTTTGAGTAAGAGGTCCTAAATATGATTGTCTTCAGGCGCTATGAAGAGGACATGTATTGGCGGCGTATGGAGGAAGAGCACCACTGGGATGAAAGGCGCAGAATGCCTGATGGAGGTTATCCACAGGGTCCACCTGGACCACCTGGCCTTCTTGGAGTGAGGCCTGGGATGCCCATTCCTCAACCACAAGGACCAGTAGTAAGTCTTAAACTACTATAAAATACTTTTATTCAGCAAAGACACATTAAACTTATCAAGTGTAGGGCTGCCCCCAACTAAAGATTTTTCTAGTCTACTAGTAGTTCTTAATTTAAGCCATTAGTCACACGTTTGACATTTAATTTATTTATATATATATAATTTTTTTTTTTTTTTTTTTAAATGTATACCGGGGGAGAGAGGTGGCATCAGAAAAGTTTCAGGGCTGAGAAAGAATATTCTATGTAACATTGCTAACCTTGTTCTACGTTATGGAGAAATACTAAACCATAATCATGAACCTTTAAAATATAAATTAAGTGCTCAAGCATGCCACATAAAGCTTGGTGCACTGCACCAGCAAAAGTAATGATTATGAACGTGTGAAACAAAGGGAGACTGTCTGAACATTTTAATTTATTAATAAACTTTTTTGTTTTCCGAGTCATTGTCTGCTCTGCTGCAAGGTTGAATTTGATGACGCTCATTTGATTATCTCTGCAGTATAGTGGATGCGCCTATAGAGAGAATTGCACGTAAAGTTAAACATGTTATGCAGCAAGCATGGTACTAATTTAGCTTTCACACTCCGCACTGGATATGCGCCTAATAATAGCGCATATTTATCTAGGTTTATAATAGCTTCTTTACATGGCCGCTTGCTCTAATGTCATTAGGCTACTAGCATGTTTAAAATGATAAGCCATGTTTGAATTTGCTGAATGATAGTTGAATGTTTGGATTTCCTGCCCAACATAATTGCCACATGGACCAGCTGTGTTAATGATCTCTCCGTCAGACTGTGACCTCTCCAATTCCTGGGGAATTTTTTTTTTTTTTTTTTTTTTTTTTTTTCTGCAACTAACCAGCTAGTTAAAATTGTCAACTAAGTCTCTTGTTGACTATTAGGGGGGCAGCCATACAAAAGTGAGAGGCTTTTAGGTTCATACAATTTCAAATAAATGCTGTTCTGCTTGAACTTTCTACTCAAAGAATGCTAGAAAGAAAAACTCCTTATCAATGTTGAAAATGGTTTGTCAAATAAGTAATGAGCACCAAATTAGCATTTTAGAATGATTTCTGAAGGATCATGTGACCGTAGAAGTGTAGTTGGCTGCAAGTAAACAAGATATGGTAGGTTTTGATGGAAAGAATTGACTATGAAGGTCTACACAGATTTCTACAAATTTCTTTAGTGTTTGTAAAGGCTTTTAAGGGACTGAACTGATAAATGAGTTTTTTTTGTTTTTTTGTTTTTTTTTGTTTTTGTTTTTTTTTCCTTCCTTTACTGGTCAAATGGCCCTTTCCCATCTCTAAGTAGGACGTTCTTGCATTGTCATCACAACTCTGGTTTATAACATCTAGTTTTTGTTGCAGCCTCCACGTCGCCCTGATTCCTCAGATGATCGTTATGTGATGACCAAGCATGCAGCTATTTACCCATCTGAGGATGAGCTCCAGGCCATCCAGAAGATTGTGTCAATCACTGAGCGAGCACTTAAGCTTGTCTCTGACATCATTACTGACCAAGATACAAGTGCAAAGGGCAAAGAAGAGGACAAAGAAAAGAAAGAGCCTCCCAAAGACAGGTGAGAGAAAAGCGCTCTGTTTCTCAAAGCGGAGAGGGGGGGGGGAGGCCAAAGCTATACGTGACCTCTTGTGCATTGCAGGGTGCTGAAAGGAGTGATGCGAGTTGGCGTTCTCGCCAAGGGCCTGCTTCTGCGAGGAGACACACATGTCAACTTGGTCCTCCTTTGTTCTGAGAAGCCGACCAAGAATCTGCTCACACGCATTGTGGAACATCTCCCCAAACAGCTCACGGTACTGGCTCAATGCAGTGTAAACTGAAAAAAATATTAGTTTTTCCCACAGATTTTCCTTTGGGTTTTTTTTTTTTTTTTTTTTTTTTTTTTTTTTTTTTAAAAACTAGCAATATTTTTCAAATGCTTAAGGATGTGGAGTATCTGCACCATCTGTTACGTGGGTCAAGAAGGTTTGCCCAGTCTCAAATAGATGGTTGTGACTGTTTTCTGCTAACCCATGTGTTTTTCAGATGGTAACGCCAGAGAAATATGAGGTAAAAGGCTCCATTCAAGAGGCTGCCATTATTCTTACTTCCTGCACTGAGCCCAAGATGCAGGTGACCATCACCCTTACCTCGCCTGTCATCCGAGAGGAGAACAGCCGGGATGGAGGTTGGAAAAGACGTTGCTCACATTAACCGACTACCTATCAGATTAATATTTTTATGCTGATTTTGACAACCTAAAGAGCCCATCTGTTGGCAGTGTGGAGATGGAACTAGATGTTAATACTGGCACAATTGTTTGCACCTTTTGGACTTGGGAGCATTTCATTTGATATTTCACTTCATTTGAAAAAGATATAGAATTGATAGTAGGACAAATTAAACCTGGTATGTGCTTGAGCTTGGCCGTACATAAGAAATGACATACAGTTTTCCTTTAAATGATACACAATTGAGGTAAAGTGCCTCTTTCTCTCTTTATTTATACTTCAATTATTTCATTTGAAGTCTGTAATGTGTTCATATTGTAACAGGATTGAAGCCAGTTCAAGTGGCTTTAAGTTGCTTTAGAGCCGAGTTCAACACTGCCAGGTTTTACCCAACCATCTCCGATGCCGGCAGTGGTGCTCCGGGTCCTCTCTCTGTAACACTTTTCCAGTGCTCTTGAAGCTCTCCCCAAAACAAGCATGATAAGTGTTTGCATTGTGTAAGTCTAGTTAGTCCCGGGTAAGATTCATTTTTGTTTCCTGTGTTCAAGGGGATTGTGTCCTATGCAAAAACATATTTTCTTTCCCACGGGGTCATAGTTTGTTCAGGGGTAGTATTCTGTGCAAACAAAACTTAATTCCTGATTTAGTTCCTGAAGAGAAATGCTTGAGATGGGTCTTAGACCTTAGGAGTAGTTGGAATGCCTACCATGTCCCCACAGGAAACAAATCTTATTTTTGTCTGGTGGTGAAAATGTTCACCATTCTGAGGTCCCCTGTTCCAAAATGAAAGTGCTCCCCTGAGAGAAGCAATCGAATATAGAGCTCGATAAATGGCAAAATTTGGCATTCAAACAGTGTTACGTTAATTCTTCCTTTACATGGGAAAAAAAGGCATTAAATGACAACATTTCCCCAAGTAGTAGAGTAACTGCACCAATAACCGGTTTATCTTTTATATCTTTACAACGAAGAGTATTAGTTAAGAAGTCGCTGAAATGGTGAAGTTTTAAATTCAGGCTTTGCGGCCATGCCGCCATTCCTGTTTGGCTCCTTAGGGGAGTATCAGTCAGCTTTTGGGAAGAAAGCTTTGATAGAGGAATCTTTGGTTGGACCTGGGGTTTTACAGCCTTCGGTATACATTGAGATATGGGGGTTCTCCAAAGCCAATCATGACAGGTATGCATGCAGTGATGTCCTAATCCTCTTGCTGGGAGCTTCATATTTTCTTGCCAGCACGCATTGCTGCCTTCATGTATACAAAGCTTTTCAAGTCCAGCCCAAAGCCTCCTTGCATTTTCAGCAAATTGTCTCCCATCTGAGGCTACGTCTACCAGCTCCGGAAGGATTTTTGACCAAGGTCCCCCTCCTGAATACCTTCAAACACTTTGCCACACCTACCATTGCCATGTTACTGTAGTGGGTCACTACAAATACTCATCAGCTGTTAACATTGATACCCCCGTTTTACATCATCATAATTTACACATCGGGTACCATTTGCAGCCCATCATTATCTTTCCAATGTTTCTGGATCAGTACAGTGACTTTTCAAAGGAATTCTCAAAGTATTTTTCATAACATTAAATACCTCCAACTTTACTTATGTAGACACTGGAATCCACAATTTGTTGTTGCCCAGAGCAAAAGAGAAGGACTTTAGCCTCAACTGTTAAGTCAGCTGGTTAAGCAAGAGATGCAGGAATGGTACACTTCCTGAATGCATTCAAATTAGACTTGTGGTTTAAAATTCCTCATATGCAACATATTTGATACTAGAACACTAGAGCAACCAGATTTTGGATAGTTTTCGGATTTTATTAGCATTTATATATATTTAAAAAAAAAAAAAAAAAAAATTAATGCATCCTAAAGGTTTTTTCTACTATAAGGAATTAACAGGATGGTATGTAATTGGCAAAATGACACAATTTGAAGATTTTTCCAAATTAATGTTTGTAAACCTATGTGATATGATGTAAAATTACATAAGATGGCTGTTGTACTTTTTGTGAATTTGGCAATGGCAGCAATTACGGATCGTGACAGTATGACTACTTCTGCTAGGCTAGTCTGTTATATTTTAGCATTTGAAACTAACATTGTCATTCCCAGCAATTTCAAATGGTGGATTGCAGAGCATTGATATGACGGCCATAACTGAAATGGTCTTTATCAAGAGAATTATATAGCTAGTTAATAAGTATCATGTTCGCTATATGCAGAGTACCCAAAAAAAAAAAAAAAAAAAAATTCCAACTCTAATTATGAAATCCTACATCACTATGCCACACTTTCTAGTGATATTTTTTTTTTTTTTTTTTTTTTTTTTTTTTCCCTCTTGTATCCCTGACAAAGGCCTTTAATTCAAGACTCATCTGTCCCTATCCTGTTTCTTTCAGCATCACATCAGACTAAATAGAAGTGCACCCAATGGCAAGTGTAGCTGATCCATAATGTTGTTGAAAAGATCTGAAAGATTCTGCATATGGGGTGAAATGTGAAATGCATATACAGGTTTTTTTTTTTTTTTTTTTTTTTTTTTTTTAAACACTTGGAAAGAGATTGGTGATCAGGAACAGACTGGTATGTGTGGCAATGTGTTCTTGGCAGTCTCTCTGACCTGGTCAAACACCCATTCCTTACCACCATTTGACAATTCGATCCATTTTTAGATGTAACCTCGAGTATGGTGAAAGACCCAGCGGACGTCTTGGACAGGCAAAAATGCCTTGACGCTCTGGCTGCCCTACGCCACGCTAAGTGGTTCCAGGTTCGGAACATCATTTTACTTTCTTCTTGTAGCCTTATGAGATGTATTCCTTTTTATGTTCATTTAAGTTGTTTAGTCTTTTTATTTTTAAATTTTAAACCTCAAAGTTGATTTTTGGGAGAAAAAAGTGATACAAGGATGCAGTATAAAATTTGGTGATTATGGTACTATATTGTTTCCATTCTGTTTTTGTATATATGAGCTGATTTGATCCTAAAAAATTAAGCATCCTTGCATACATGTCATTTATTCGCAAGTCTTGTATTAAATACTTAGCATGTAAAATGATTCCATAAGGCTGCAGAATACCTTTGCATAAAGTGTCATCGATAAGAGCTTTCATGTTGAGCGTTTTGTTTTTTTGTGTTTTCTTTATTTTTGTTAATGATTTTATTTTTTTTTTTCTTTTCTTGGGAATAGGGATTGAGAGGAAAGGAATATCTGATTAGTTTACTGTGTTGTTGCAATCTCCGCAAATACACAGGCAAAGTAAAGCAGATTTCCTTGACTGCTTCAGTTCCTATGCAACTACTCTTGCAAACTGATCTTTTGTAAAATGAAAGTATATGTTTGTGAAGTATTTGACAGTTGAGGTCAAGGTTTACAAGATTACAAGGGAGTCATTCCAAGTGAATCTTGCAAACTTTGAACTCTTGTACTAATGGTGAGGTAAAATACTGCTGGAAATGGCAGCTTTATATAAAAAAAAAAAAGTCAATTGGTCCAGCGGTTTTTAAACCAGTTAAAAGCTTCCATTGTGAACAGTAGTGTTGCACCTCTCTCTGAACTCTGCCATGTTGTATGTCTTTGCTCTTGTGCATTAACTAATCTTGACTTCACTGCACTGAAGGCTAGGGCTAATGGGCTCCAGTCATGTGTGATTGTCATTCGAATACTTCGTGACCTGTGTCAGCGAGTACCCACCTGGTCTGCCTTTCCTAGCTGGGTGAGTAAAGCCAGAAATACACGGTCATTAAACATTTGCACGTTTTTCTGTTCATACATAGTTACGCAGTGTTGGGGAATAGAAACTTAAAAGTGTGGTCACATTTGTGAAATTTATGTGAAATATTTTGCAGGCAATAAAAGGTCCTTTTGTCTATTGTCGATTAGTGTAGCGAACACGTCCCTTTTCAAACAAAGCAGCTCTGCGAATCCGTGTGACCAACTTGAACCAGTTACAAAATCTGCAGGGGGTATTCTTTTCACCCTAATGCAAAAACTACTGATTGTGTGGATTCATACTTGGATTTTAATTCGCTGAACAATGACAAACGTGACCACACTTTTAAAGGATTAGTTCACTTCAGAATTAAAATTTCCTGATAATTTACTCACCCCAATGTCATCCAAGATGTTTGTCTTTCTTTCTTCAGTCAAAAAGAAATTAAGGTTTTTGAGAAACGTTCCAGGATTTTTCTCCATATAGTGGACTTCAGTGGGGTACAACGGGTTGAAGGTCCAAATTGCAGTTTCAGTGCAGCTTCAAAGGGCTCTACACGATCCCAGACGAGGAATAAAGGTCTTATCTAGCGAAATGATCAGCTGCACTGAAACTGCAATTTGGACCTTCAACCCGTTGTACCCCACTGAAGTCCACTATATGGAGAAATTCTGGAGTGTTTTCCTCAACCTTCATTTCTTTTCAACTGAAGAAAGAAAGACAAACATCTTGGATGACATGGGGGTGAGTAAATTCAGGAAGTTTTAATTCAGAAGTGAACTCATCCTTTTACTTGATGGTAGCCATTTTTAAAATTGTTAATGCCAACTAATGTCTTACAAGCAACTTAGCATTTTGATATGCTTTGCTGATCACTGGAAAAACTACACCATGCTTAGATCTGCTGACTTGAGTAGATGCAAGTACAGTTCCTGTCTACATTACTCAGGATAGCTTTCCAAGCTTGTTTTTTAGTAACAGAATCTTACAAATGTAGTAAGAGGCCTTTCCTACAACCACCATGTTGAGTTTCGATTATTTTAGGGGATTGTTTCTCCCCCATTTCATTTCCTCCTTTATATTGTGATTGTCCTTAGGGAAGCTAATTTAAATTACAAGTAACAAAGCTACACTAAGACTGTTGCTATAGAGGTTTTAAAAGCACAATGCTGCTTTTCAGTCCTACTTAATTTTATCATCCTCCAGTCTTCATTTTATGAGTAAACTGCTGCTTAATGCCATTTTAAGAGCAAGTGTTTGATATTGTAAATTCTATTAAGTTACTGTTTACTTTTCCAAGGCTATGGAGTTGCTGGTGGAGAAGGCCATCAGCAGTGCCTCTGGACCAATGACCCCTGGAGATGCTCTGCGACGAGTCTTTGAATGTATTTCCTCAGGCATTCTGCTGTCTGGTAAGAGGGTACTCTGACTTTAGTTTTCTGATGATCATCAACAGCTACAGATATTATGCATTAGTAAATATTCTTAATGGAATGCATTACTAAGTTATTATAATTTACTGACAATTTAGTCACATTGTTGCATAAAAATTCAACTTAAGAATCTGGTGCTCAGTGTCTTATGCTTTTCCTTTGTAATGCAGGTGCTCCAGGATTGATAGACCCCTGTGAGAAGAATCCAACAGATACACTGGCTAGCATGGAAGAGCAGCAGAGAGAGGACATAACGTCAAGCGCTCAGGTGAAGTACACAGTAACTACTTTAAAGAATATTTGCGTCATATACTTGACATGTCATGCAGTGACTCCATTTAAAAATGTTTCAAAATGTGTGATAATTATTGTATAAATATGCATGCAGTTTTTATGGTCTCGTATTAATCGAGAGGTAAATGTACACGGAATAGTTTCGGTTTGTGTATTGACCGGCCACTTTCTCCACAGTTTGCCTTGAGGCTTCTGGCGTTCCGTCAGATTCACAAGGTTCTGGGCATGGACCCCCTGCCCCAGATGAACTCGCGCTTCAACGTACGAAATAACCGCAAGAGGCGTCGCGATAACAGTGATGGAACTGATGGATTTGAAGCAGAAGGAAAGAAGGACAAGAAGGACTACGAGGGGTTCTGAAGTGCACTACAATACAACTAGCCCTGTTCTCCCTGCAACGGTTTCAAATTCTGTTCATTCCTGGAATACAAAATGTCATTTCTGTTGATCTCTGTGCATGCCGATTACTGCGCATTAGAAATATTTTTAAGAACTGGTAAAGACCTAATTATGGCCACTTGGGGAAATGCCAGGCTTTATATCCTTGACACGTAGACTCTAGTCCATCTCAGTTGTTTAGTCTGGTGTCTTGGCATAAAGATTTGAGATGCGCACAATCTAGAGAAGTTAAGCCTAAGTTCCATTTAGCACATTGGATGTAGTCTTTCACCATCTTCAAATCTCTTGCGAGTTTCAGGCTAGGTGTTTCTTGAAGTCTGAGCTGTGTATTTATGTCAGTGTGGAACAGGTTCTTTCTTTAAAGTCTATCTTATCCTTCCAGTTACACATGTAAAGTAACTTTGACAATGGCTTCCTTGGCTTTGCAATAAATTGCTTGGGTGTTTTCGTAATTTATTTTGTTTAGAGACATTCCTCTTGAAAACGCAAGATCTAAGATAAGATCGATTCATGCGATGGGTTAGTCCTGTTGTGATGAATGTGGTGATTGTCTGGACGTGGATTTATACAAGCATGTATTTTCCATTGCTAGTGCATTCTGAAGGCTGGGTTGGCTTTTAACCATTTGTAAATTTATGCCATTGGCTAACTAATACCCTTGAAACCTCTCTAGGACCTCATTCCTTCTATATGCTTAATGCAAGTGATGTAAAGCTGCAGTTGTCCCAAAGTTAGGCTGTAAGTGTGCTGATAGCTGTGCCTCTGTGGTGTAGCTCAATCACATTTCTAAAGACACCAACCGTAGAAATCAGACCTGGGCCAAATACCAGAAGTATCTACCAATTTTCTCGTGAGTTTAATAAGGAATCTTGAGTTACCGGCCCATTTCAGATTAGTTGTTCACACAAGGAAGTACTGTGATCATTTAGAGTATTTTAAGGTCAAAGACATTTTTTCTTTTTCCTATAGACATTGTAATTGACCCAGGTCTGCCTGTGTTTTGTGTTCATAATATTGTAAACCCTAAATGTATCTTTAAATGTGATCATATAACTGTATGATCTAATATATGATCATTTAATAAGCCTGTATCTAATCTTGCAATAGATCTTCAAAAACAAATGCCTGTATGGTTTTTAAAGCACAGGAATGATTTTTTTTTTTTTTTTTTTTTAAATAAATGTTCTTTGTTTTTATGGATTTTGTTTTACTGGTTTGTAGATGTGTAGTTGCTTGCCCTTAATTTTGGTTTCTGGTTCAAGTTTGTTGAAATAACTATTGAAGATGATGGGAGGAACAAAAGTGAAATATCTGTGTTGTAACTAAAGATTGATGTAGACTTACCCTTTGATGCTTGTCATTCACTGTCAAGGTACTACTGCATTACAATGCTTATAATAAAGACGTTTCTGAAACGATTGTACTTTCTGTTAAATGTTTTGTTACTTCTAGATTGCCTCAGTTGATTATGCTAATGAGGAACTACTTTAGTCTGTGCACTGAGAAATTAAGTGCGAATTAGGAAAATCAGTAGTGCAACCACAAAGCAAAAAAAAAAAAAAAGATGTAGATTTAGAAATATAAACACAAGCCCTTCTTACTTTAGGGCGTAGGCTATTTTGAATACGGCTGCTTATTAGTTCAGCAATGAGGAAGTGCATAAGATTGACAGCCGCATCATCCAATGAGCAGTAAGCGGCTTGCTCTTGACCGGAGTAGAAAATGGACCGTTTGTCCATAAAGAGCCAATGATGTCGAATGGGCGCGGTTTGCTGTCAGAGCAGGTTTTTCTTTCAACCAAAGGAAATAGCGCTTGTGAAAGGAGAGGTGGAGAGAGAGGGAGAGGAAAGTTGTGTTCGCACTCTCCCGGATTTCCACCTGACTGCTCGGGAAGCGGGATACTGGGACAGGCAAAATGTTGAGTTTGGGGAGCGGAGGAGCGAAGTCTTCAAAACCGTCATTTGTGTCTTATGTTACACCCGAGGTAAGCGAAAGCTTTCAAGCAGTATTACACATACGTTGTTTTCAAAACAACCCGGAGACACTGGTTTTGACTAAAAGGAGTTGAAACAGCGGACAGTCGTGCACTGGGCGGGGTTATTGTGCCATGCTGAAGTTGACATTGTTGACTTGTTTTAAGTTTAGAGACTAACAGGGAAATCTGAGTTTTGTGTGCGTTTCGTTCACACGGCAAAATGCATTAAAAGAGCAACAATAAGTTTTCATTCAGTTACATCTCTAAGTTGACTGCCTTCGCACTGACGACAAAAATTCAGTTCTGTGGACTTTCAAAAAAGTAAAAAAAAAAAAAAAAAAAAAGTCCTCAACATTACAATCCAGTCTGCTTGGAGGTTGTAATCCAGGTTATTGAATGATTTTTGTTTATTGACACGAGTCACCTGCCTCTGGCATGTGATGTGTTTGAAGTCCATTCTTGGACCATCTTATGTCTTCAGAAAGCTGCAGTGTTCATTTGCGGGTGAGAACGAGCAGGGCGTCCTATTAGAATACATGTCATGGGTTGTGTCTTGATCAACAATAGACTTCATATTCTTGTTTTTCATTTATGAAAGCATGATGGTAAGAATTGTTGCACCCAATATACAAACAATAGAAAGGTAAACCCCTTATTTTCATCCATTTTATTAGAGAGATTAGTAAATGAAAACATTACAAGACTATAAAATAATTCAAGGTGTAGACTAGAGGATAGTTCACTCAAAAAATAAAAACTGTTCTTTGGAGTACAAAATGAGAAGATAGTTCATTTTGTGTAGCTCAAACTGTACAGCATGGTACTAGCCAGCCAAAGTCATGGGTTCGAATCCTAGGGAATACTTGAACTGATTGAATTTGTACCTTGAATGCAGTGCAAGTCACTTTGGATAAAAAGCATCTGCAAAATGTAAATGTTGTCACTTTAGGAAGAATGACAGTTTCAGCCACTGTTAAATTTCATTGTATTAAAAGAAAAAAATCATTGTATTTTTTGCATAGTAGTATTTGCCTTTTTTGCCAAATAATTTTTCAGATAAATACCTTAACCAAGTGTTTTGTTCTTCCCTAATATTTGAAATATTTAAAAAAATATATATAAAATATTTACCTCATATTTTAATGGTTTAATCTAACTAGGGTCAATAAATACATTACTTTTGGCCACTACTGTATGTTTGGTGTGGTTAGTGCTACAATAGTCCTATTTAAGATGGTGCTTACTGTGGACTGTTAAGACCAAGTCGTCACTGGTACACTGCTGTATTTTTTCAGTTGCCAAAAAATGTCATTATTACTTTTATTTCCACAGTTTTAGTACTGATTTGTAGAGAGGGAGAAGTTATTAAATTTCTTACTAGGTCAGTTACAAAAATAATACATTAAAGATCAGTGTTGGGGAAAGTTACTTTTAAAAGTAATGCATTACAATATTGCTTTACTCCCTAAAAAAAAGTAACTGATTGCGTTACTTAGTTACCTAATAAGTTATGCGTTACATTACTTTTGCGTTACTTATTCTCACCTGGGCTGGGCTTGCTTTTTTGTTTTTAATAACAACGAAAAAGTTATATTTTTGGCAAATGTAAAGGCACTTTCACACCAAAAGTGAAATGAATAGGCCTAAGCTTCAGGCTGATCACAAATGTGATGTTTATCTAAAGTCATTGCTTATTAGTATGGTTGAATTGGATGATCGAAGGTCAGCAGCAAAGACTGGTTAATAAAGTGAGATTGAATACATAAAGTATATTTGTTTAATTTAATATATTTAATTATTGCAGGTTTGTCCAATATTCTGAGATTGCATTTCACTGTTTTTTTTCATTTTGAGGAATACTCTGTTTTTGTGCAAGTGAGATGAGTCTGCTCACATTTAGTCTAGAACTGCAATAACCGTTATGTTGACACAGCGCACACAACACCTCTGCGCTTTATTTCTCTTAACATGGGGACAGGAGAGCTGTCAGTCAGTAAATGGGAAAACAAAGTAACTGAGATATTTTGTTGTAAATTTATAAGTAATGCATTACTTTACTAGTTACTTGGAAAAAAAGTAATCTGATTACGTAACTCAAGTTACTTGTAATGCGTTACCCCCAACACTGTTGACGATCAAGCTTGTATCATTTTATCAACTCCCTGTCATCATATAATTCCAATATATTATATCTTTTTCGGAAAGTGTGTGGTCTCCTCGTCTCTGCTGCCATCTTGTTACTTCTAACAAGGTTAGGATACCTCTCCAGCACTCTTAAATAATTAAGGAGCTGAGACCTAGTCTTAACATATAGAAACCTTTATGAAGCACGCTTATTCTTAAGTCTAGGAATAAGACTAAAATTACATCATTCTTAGAATTTTGACACACTTAAAAATTTGCTCTGAGCGGTTTTATACATATGGCCCCTGGTCTTATATGAACACTGAAGAGTTCAACTAATTCTCTTTCTGAAGATCAGAAACTGGGGCATGGTCAGATCTCACAGCGTTCTTCCCATTTTTGTTGGCTGGACATCAATGAAGACCTACTGTGATCCATTTTTTGTCTTGCAACATTTACATAAATGGCAAGAACATGTGTATTTAACGTCTCAGGTTTCAAAAGCAAATTTTAAAAGAATGTTTTCACCCTGAGGAAGTCATTAGGGAAAGGAGTGTCCAAGATGCTTGGGGCTGTTTGTGAAGTTTTAACCAGATTTTTTCAGCTGGCCTCATGGTAGCCAGGATGTTTGATGGCTTCCTTTTCTTTATGTAGCCTATCCTGTTTGTTTTGACTGAACTTGTATAATTTTCACACATTGGCATTAATTTATTGATTTTGTAGTTTTCTAATGCCACTTTTATATGTTCTAGCCAATAACAAAGTAATTTACCTAATTTAAATTTTAAAGGTGCGGGTATATCACAGGGCTGCTGCTAAAATTCATGGTACCAGGCAGAGACAAAACTATTATGGCTAGACAGTCTTAGTGTGCTGATGTTGCTGAACACTGCTGATGTTGTTCAATTTTGAATCCGTTCTAATTATATTAGGCTTCATTACTCATATATAGTATTACATTAAAGTCATAATGTTAAAGGGATAGTTTACCCCAAAATGAAAATTCATCATTTACTCATCCACATGTCGTTCCAAACCTGTATGATTTTTTTTTCTTCTGTGGAACATAAAAGAAGATATTTTGAGAAATGTCTCAGTGTTTTTTTCCAAGTCAATGGTTATCAACATTCTTTAAAACATCTTCTTTTGTGTTATAAATATGATAAAAGAGGCCTTACAGGTTTGAAACAATGTGAGGGAGAGTAAATGATGACAGAATGTTCATTTTTTGGTGAACTATCCCTTTAATGTAAAATATCATGACTGTGTAGGTTTCTCATACTACTTGTATTCTTATACCTATGCTATGCAGCAGTTTGATTTTTCATTATAGAGCAGATGTCCCGTGGAGGCATCTAGATTTCAAATATTCAGTTACTTAGCATCTGGCACTGTGTGAAATGCAACATGATGTATTTGGCATTATTTTGCAATATGGTACTTGTGAAAATGCCATTTAGTAAGATATTTTATTAGATAATCAATCAAGTTTACAGTTTATATTAGAATTTTATTGCTTCTGTCTTCTCTAGGAAATAAAATTGGAGAAAGACCTGCCAAAGAAAGAGAAACATCCTGATTTGCTACCAGGTAAATATGAAATCCCTCACACAATGTTCTGCTATCTCAGGTTTTTCTTTGTATTATTGTCAGTTAATCTAAAATGCTTTTTGTGTCAGTGGTACAGAGGGAGGATGTAATTTTCAATTCATACTTCTAATTGCTCTTTAATTCAGACTGTAACTTCTAGGGAGCTCATTTAATGTAATCATCATAGTTTTGCAGATACAGAAAAATGGGTAATATACTAAAACACTGACAGCATTTCTTCAAAGCTTTGCACACCACAAAACAAACTTGTACCATCAGCCTCTGTTATTGGCATTGTGTTTATGTCTGACATTGTGTTATTGTGTCTAAAGTCTTGTTTGTTCACACTGTCTGTTCAAATCCGATTATTTGTGTATACGATTAGAATCAGATCTAAATGATTGACTGTCCACACTGTGTATCGCAACTGTTCAGATCTGATTTGTGTGTCCCATGGCTCTTTTTCATTTTGTGGAATATCTATGTTGGTTTCCATGGCAATGATGTTGCGTTGGAAGGACTATGTCAAAAACAACATGGAGGGGTTTGCGATGTTGTGTCTTAGAATATGACAATGTGTAGCTGTATCGCTGGACTTTATTCTATGCTGCCGTTTCTGCCGCACACCTCATCACTGGATATGAAAAATCGGATTTGGACTGACTGTCTGAAAAAGGCTTATCTGACATGACTTTGCTAATCTATTGCTTCTTAGGTGAAGTGGTGTTCTGTAGTGCCAACCCCATTCTCAAATACACTCAAGATGACCTCTCCCAGCGTGGTGTCTTTGGCACGTTGTTCTGCACCAATTTTCGTGTTACATTCATTAGTGATGAGTCGACACAGGAAGAGACGGTAAGGACAAGTGACAGGACTGTAAAACCATTCAAACCCTACTGTTCTGACCCTATTTCATGAGAAAGTGGAACTGTTTTAAACAATTTTGTAATTTCATATACAATTTGATTTGTATGAAATGTAAGATTTTTTTTTTTTTTTTTTTTAAAGCATGAAGGCCCTAAATTGAACCCTCTGTGAGGTCTAAAACAACTCAAATGAAAATGTACGAATGCAAACTCACCACAATGTAAAATAGTAACGAATTGCCGTGAGAGTTTTCCTGTTCACAGTAAAAGAAAATAATCAACATATCAACACTGTATTCAGAAAACAAAATGGTCTTATGTAATGCTCATTCACATCTACTGAGTGAATAGCAGAATGCTATCACCTAAGGAACAATGTATAATTTCTAATTCAGGCTTACCGACCAAAGAACCACAGTGCTTTTTTTAAAGACATCATGTACTTCCTGTGTGTAGACTGCAGCGGTCTTGTACACAGTGTGGTTTGAAGAGAAGATAATATGTGATCTAGATGTTTATTTAATGGTAATCTTAATGATAAATACGCTATTTATTAGATCAATTAATATTTTTATTTAAAATCTATGCAGGTGAGGCTTGGCGAGGTGCATTGCCTGTAGTAGCAGAGGGCATGACTAAATGTGTTATTATTTTTTATAAGTCGTTATTGTTTTTATTTATAATTGTGCTAAATGAACGCATTAAATTGGCAGCCATACTACTATTCCAAAACAGTTTCATGTACATGCAAAAGATTGGACATAAATGGCGGATTATAGAGAGATTGGGTAAATGACAGCGTACAGGAAGATTTTGTTGCTTCATAAGCTTTATAGCCTAAATAAATTAAGCACTGCAGATCTGCTAATATTGTTTGCTCCTGTACGATACATACCTTTTCCTCATTTGTAAGTCAGGTTTGAATAAAAGTGCCTGCTGAATGAATAAATAGAAAAAGTGTGAATACAGTCTAACTTTGTTGAAACATTGTTTGCCAAGCTCGGTGACCTTGCATGAGGAACTGTGCTGTGAGTACTCTCGCTTTAGCTGCCATTTCAGGAACTTGAGTGTCTGACTCACTGGCAGTGAAATTCTGGTGGGAAACCAGTGACTTACAGCAGGCTCAAATGGTCAGGTATTCATGAAGTGCCAGGTATTTTTGTTTTCGGTTAGTTTTTTTTTTTTGCTTTTTTGCATGTTGACTAAGATTCGGTATATGAAGACGTAACTAATCTAATCAGTAATCTTAAAAAGCTGCAAAACAATGCTGCTGAAAGCTATTGGTCAGATGTTAGTGTTGGTTGGTATCAACAGGTTTCATCGGCTACTTTCAGACATATATTTGGAGGTGGCTAAACAAGAAGCAAAGTATGTTTCCCTCTTGATTTCACAAATAAAATATTGTGTGAACGTTTGATACAGCACACTGAACAAGGCAACAGCGTCAGCCTTTCCTGTTAGTTACTGTGTGCTGTATAAAAATGCACCTTTCACAGCCGACTGAGCATTTGTTAATCACTGTCTTTCGCAAGCCTTGTTTACTTTGGTACTATTGTCTGCTTTGTGAAAGTACAATAAGAGGCTATTGTGTCACTTACCTTTGTTTCAGTCCAAGACCTTCAAGAACAAACTCTATGGAGAAAATGACATTCCATTAATGTGTGTGGATCACATCTATGGTGGTAATAATCGTTTTTACTTTTTATCATTAATGATTATAGATCTGTTCATGTCTAAAAAGGGAAAGTTTTTGGTTTGAATGTTTGAGTTCTGAGAAACATTTCTTTTCTTTTAAAGTTTATGATGAAAAAAGGAAACTGATAACAGGAAGCTTCGTGAAGAACAAATACCCATCCAAAATGATCATTCACTGTAAAGATCTACGTGTCTTTCAGTTCTGTCTTACATTCACCAAGGAGGAAGATACCAAAAAGGTAATTTGTTTAACATGAGGACTGAAATGTATGTACATTTTAAAAAGAGTTACACATCTCCTTGTGCATTTGTTTGTTTGTTTTGTCAGATCTTTCAGGGTATTGCTCACCATTGTTTGGAGGAGAAATCTCTAAAGTGCGTCTTTGCTTTTTCCTATGCTGGGACACCAAGCCCAGGTACAGATTTTAGCTCATGTTAGAGGCTTTCCTTGTGTTACTATTGTTACATTCCATAGTTTCACTTGTTCGTTAAATACAGCTGTTGTCTGAGTATCAATAATCCTATAATCCACTAAGCACATGTAACCACTAATGCAACATGAGGCAAAAAATCACCATGAGAAGTTTGTGAAGTCACACTTATGCAAAACATGAACTTTGCACACGCCTGAAATGCAGACGTACATGCAGCACTGGACGCCTAGCACCAGCTGCTAAATTCTGATCATAGTCTATGCAACTGGAATTCAACAGATGGTTGCAAGAACAACAGCCAGACTCTCTTTATAGACATTATATGTTCCAGATTATCTTTCTGGATTCTATTTTATAAATATGTTTAAATATTTTTTAAAGTAACTTTTTACAGTTGCTGCAGCCTCATCCTGTTATTATTCTCTTCAACAGCTGTTATATCACTTAAAGCTGCAGTCCGTAACTTTTTTGGGTTAAAAATTATCCAAAATCAATTTTTGAGCAAGTACATAACCAGCAAGTGTTCAAAACTATCTCCTTACCTTAGCCCGATTCACAACGGTAAGCTTGTAATAATGTGTTCTAATCCGAGTGGTACTGGTGGGTTTCTGCGGGAAATTCGAGCATGCGGCCATTTGTCTTTGCATCATTACGTCACGTCTGTTTACATAAAGAACGAGTCCCAGCTAGTAGACTATATGGCATGTGAGGATGCTGCAGGTAGATCATTTATAGCCTTTTCTCACAGCAGCTGCAATAATTAAACTTATCATTTTGATGGCGGATTGTATGGTATGACAAATTAACTTTAGAGATTAGACTGTAAAGAAATCTAAATCTACAGGTAACGCTAATAGACACTAAATACACGTAGTCACGCAATGCTGATGTTGTTAACATTAACAATTTGAGAACAAAGTATAACAATAATAATAATTTGCATGGTTTGATGTGATATGAGCTAAGCGATCATTAGATTTAATCACCATTGGCAGTGCGATTTATTCTAATGTTTTTTTTTTTCTCAGTTGGTCAAGACAAAAGTGGCGGATTTGTTACTTACTTATTCAGATTACATTTTCCATTGAAAATTCTTATTTTGGTCATACTTCCAAGACTTTAATCTGTGATTCCGAAGTACAGTATCCACACTGGTGCGTGACTGACAGCAAACATTAGATTCATCCGCGCTGAGGAGCCGTGCCGATGCACAACCCACATAAAGATGATAATTCCACAAATAACTGCAGTTGCAGGTTTCAAACAGAGATGGCGACAAAGAGGCAAAACTTACGGACTGCAGCTTTAAATTTATTATCTTAATAGAATGAAATAACAGTACAACGTAATATTCATCTGTTTAATGACAAGATTACAGTAAAAAAAGTGGTTTTAGAGTGCTCAACAAGGATTTATATGTACCAGGAAATTTTTTTTTAATTAAATTACAAAAAAATGACCTGATATTTAATTTGCAGTAATTTGATGGAAAACAATGGCATTATTAATTTCTACCTCAAGCTTCTTAGAATATCCTAAGTCTTCATTTCCACAAAGCTCTTTTGTCAGCTAGCTAGCAAAGTTACTTCTTCTACAGCATTTATTAATCTTAGTCAATGTTAATTTCAGCATTTACTAATACATTATTAAAATCAAATGTTGTATTTGTTAACATTAGTTAATGCACTGTGAACTAACATGAACAAACAATGAACGACTGTATTTTTATTAACTAACATTAACAAAGATTAATAAATACAGTAAATAATGTATTGCTCATTGTTAGTTCATGTTAGTTAATACATTAATGTTAACAAATGAGACTTTATTGTAAAGTGCAGACTTTATTTGCAGAAATGCAGAGGAAACAGGAGACAATTATGTTTGACTCACCAGAGGACTGGACACAGGAAATGAAACGGACCAAAGCGAAATGTAGATTGGTCACAGAAAATGAGAACTTTGAACTCTCTCAAAGGTACTTCATGCTGTTGTTGTTGGCTGTAAAGTGTCTGCTGATAATGTGTTACTACTGTTTTTATTACAAGGTAACGAGATAATCTCTAATCTATTATAGTCTTTATGTACTACTGACCTAGATTTTTGTAAAATCAGTCCGACACCGTTTATATTTGGGTAGTTCAAAACTGCTGTAAATAGTTTTAGATTATGTAACTTATTTTAATCTGTTTTTTTTTTTTGTTTTTTTTGCAGTTAAATAGTCCTGCAGTGAATATATGTGCATTTTCAAAAGAACAAATGTATTCTCTCAATTAATATAGGATAAAAAAAATGCATGCATCTATTATAATTATAAAAGAATTAGCAAAATAGTTTTCAGCGATATATAGCATGTCACGCATTGAAAATGTTAATGTGAAATAAATGTATCCACCAAAAACACTGCTCTGACGTTGTCTTTAGGTTACCGAAGTACTTCGTCATCCCAACAGCACTAAAGGATTTATTCAGCTATCAAGGGAAGGGATTACCAGTGAGTTAAGGATTTTAACTTAACAGGATATAAACATTTAAATAATTTTGTATAGTTGAATGTAACTGAAGTCGGATGCCTGTTATTTTCCTCTTTAGATCTGGTGTTGGTCTCATCACAGTGGTTGTGCTCTCTTCAAAGCGTCTTTCCCGCTTATGACACAGGAAGACGGGGATTTCCAAAAACACTTGGACACGTAATGGATTACAGTTTTTGACTCTTATTTATCCTCTGAAATCAGCCAAACTGCTGTGATATCCTCATGGTTTTTGTGCCCTGAGTTTCTGTGTGTTTAGGTGCTGACATTCAAGGGCACTGTTCTTTATCAAAGAACAACATGCCTTATCTAGTAGTGCTCATCAGCATGAACCAATATAACCTTTTTGTGTTTTGGTCATGTAAAATGGTGTCCACAGCAAATAAAATGGTCGTGTAACATGGTGTCCACCACAGCAAACAAAAAATAAAAATGAAGTATTGTCTTATTTTGACTGTCAATGGTACCTTCACATTGACAAATTCTGTTTTTTTTTTTTTCTTCTGTTGCAGAATGATAAATGCAGTCGCACATAATTACCTTTACTCTGTAAAAACAGAGGACCTCTCAGTATCCCTTCCTACAATCCTTGACATCCAGCAGTCATATAACAAGTTCAAACAATTCTTTCTTATCGGTGAGTCACAGAATATACTGAAGTCTCTTTCACAAGAAAAGGTGAAAAAATCCTCAAATATTAAATGAAAGGATGGGTATTTTGTTTGCAGTTATTTTGTGTAACACACTTTCTTTTTATTTATCTCTTAGATAATTCAACTGATTTTTGGATGTCAGATATGAAATGGTTCTCTTCCCTTGAAAGCTCAGGATGGCTAGACATTATTAGGTCAGGTTACATTAAAAAAAAATCCTAAATTGTGTGATTTACTAGTATTAGACTGAAACTATTAACAAAGTGTATTTAATGTCCTCAACAGACAGTGTCTCCAAAAAGCAGTAGAGGTGGTTGAATGTATTGATAAAGACAACACAAATGTCCTTATAACAGGTAAGTCAAGTGTGTTTCAACTATATTGTCTTATATTGTGATTTTAAAACATTGTTTTGATTGTTTGAACAATCTGGCATGTGTTCAGAGGTGGTTGAAGTGTCTGAGAGAACTACAGTACCTCACCTTTAAAAATAAAGTATTTTTAAACCTCGATGGATCTATCTTTGACTTTGAGATTGTATCCCCTGATGTTTTATGTTGTTATTGATTGATTGCAGAGGAAGAGGGAACAGATCTGTGCTGTGTGATCTCCAGTCTGGCTCAGGTAATGCTGGACCCTTATTACAGAACACTTATGGGTTTCCAGAGTCTGGTGCAGAAGGAGTGGGTGGCTGGTTGCCATGCCTTCCTGGATCGATGTAATCACCTCCATCAGAAAGACAAGGAGGTAATTATTGCATGCTCGTTCTTGCCTGTTGTTTCTTCATAGGCTTAGTGGAAAGTTACTGTTTTATATTTTCATATTTTCATTATTCATAACCTCTGAGAATTAAATTTTTTTTTTTTTTTGCTGCAGAATAATGAATTATACATTTGTTACTTCAACCAATCTCCTGCACTAGTATCATGTTTTTTTGTTCCACTCTGCAGACTTTTTCTTCTCATATAAAAAAAAAAAAAATCACCTAAAGTCAATGCCCATTTATTTTCTTGTTTACTAAGTATCCATGTGATAAACGGGATAATATACAGTCAACCGGTCACTATTCGTAGTTTTCAGTCATGTTACTGGCGCAGACTCAGAGACCTGGAGAGCAAAACATCTATACAGCTGCAGCACAGGCCTGTAAATTTCCCATCTGTTTCAAGCCACAAATATTTAGATCACCTATCAAAAGAAGAAAAACAAGATATGTGAACAAAATGCAAGTTTTGCGATCCATATAAAGCACCCGCCACAGTATTTCAATCACTAAAAATTGCTGGACATTCTAAGAGCTTAATGTGAAAAACATATATAGTACCTTAATGTACTAAAACAGTGATATTAAAAGACCAAATTCAGTATGTACCTTATTGATGATGCATACTATATACAGATGAGCATATGAACTCAGAATATGAATGCAACACATTAAAAGTCTAAGAATTTTCTTTATAATGGTTTTCTATGGGAAAACGCTTAATAACTGCGCGTTGCATTTATATTCTGGGTTCATCCGCTTGCCTGTACGTAGTATGCATTATAATATTACTGTCTTACTACATTAGTGCTTATTACAAACCTGGTAAAAATAGCTGACAGGCAATGGAGGAAAGCCCTGTTTTGCCATCAAGGTGGCCATTCCTATTCAGCTTATTTTTCACATAAGAGCAGGCACGGGCATTTGTAATTTGATTGTGTCTGGCTTCCGGTGTCATTTGCTTCCAGTTATTTTAGCTGTACAAAAACAGCCTGTTATACAGCTTTATATTGCAAACTTTTAATTGTTATCATATTATTTTAAAGGCACAATACGTAAGATTTTTAGACTAAAATATCCAAAAACCACTAGAACAATGTTAAATATTTTGTTTACTTGTGTACTTACATTAACCTGCATGTTTCCAACAATGTTTAAATCCAGAGAAATAAACAATTTTAACCAGGACACGGAACATGTCATTGCGTCGCCTGTCAATGACGTTATATCCGTGCTACCTTCGATTTCCAGTTTTACTAATATCGATCTAGATTACGGCAAAGTCTCTCATAGCAGCCACCAAGCGAACGCACAGAGTAACGTTATAACTTAACTTTAAAGACACCCAAATGTATTTAGTATGATTGTTTTAACCATGTAAAACAGCACTGCGTTACCCCACATACGCAACGAAAAGAGCGGAAGCGGCCGACTGCAGCAAAAGCATAATAAAAGCTCCACTGAACTCAAGACCGGTGTGCATTGCAGGTGTCCATAATATATTTAGCATTCGCTCCAGCGGCCTTGTCCCACACTCCCACGGCTCTCAAGCCGTCCTGCTTCATACCACCGTAAGGTTAGTAAAACTTGAATACATTAGCTCATCCATAAACATGATTTCTGCCTGAGTCCATCGGATTCCTTTCCATCAGCTGTGGAGGTGAAGACAACAACACCCATAATTCTACGTTCATTCACAATGTCGTCAAGCTACCCCTTTGTTTTGAATAAGCGGCCTCTAGCGGCAAAAATTACATATTGTGCCTTTAATTTCATTATCATAATCATAAGCACATCAGTTTATAGCACAGATAGTTTTACAGTTTACGGCACTTTGTTATTCTTGTAGTGATTTGCCTATGGTCGCTAATGAATTGGAATTCTCGCACAAAAAAATAGTTCACTTCTGTGCTGCAAAATAAGGTGGATAAGGATGTGACGTCACATGAAAAATATGAATTGCTAAATAAATCCCTTCAGAATGAGATCTCCCTACTAGAATTTAATTTGCGATCATCAATTGTTCATTTAATTATGAATGATTGATGATTTGTTCTTATCCTCATTGTCTTTTTAAATTGATTCCTGTTTCTCAATGCCTAGTGCCATTCTCCGGTCTTCCTCCTGTTCCTGGAGTGCGTGTGGCAGCTTGTTCAGCAACACAGCCCGGCTTTCCAGTTCTCCGAGACTTACCTGACTGTGCTGTCCGACAGTGTTCACGTGCCAATCTTCAGCACCTTTCTGTTCAACTCTGCCCATCACAGAGAAAGTGTTATGAAGGTAGAACTTACGTATTTTATGTTTTTTAAGAACTATTTTGTTGAGATTAATGTTATTTTGATGTTGTGATTACAGCTTAGAGTCAGTTTGCTACACTATTTTCCATTTTGAGTACTGCATTCACCATTCTGCTAGGAAGTACAGTGGCTAAAAAGAAAACAGTCAGCCCTCTGTAATGTCATTAGTCTACATGTACTCAGGAGTTAGTGGCCATTGTCGGCACGCCTCCTGCTGACTGCCTGTGCTTGATTGTCTTGGCAGGCCGAGTCACCACTTGCACAAAGCGGCCCATTGAGCTGCCCTACAGTGTGGGACTGGTCTGTGCAGTTTGACAGCAAGGCCCAGAATTTCTTCTTTAACCCACTGTATTCAGAGAAGGTGAAACATGAGAAGACTGCACGCAAAACTCACAAACCCAAGGTGAGAGTATGAAATGCTTTACTATCTATTACCCATCTTAGGGCCTGTTTACAACTGATCATTTCATGTGTTTTTACTGATCGGATAGCCATCTGATTTGTTAAAATGGTTCCATTTACACTTGGCCACATAAATGTGTCTCCGCAAAAAAAATCTAAATCCGATCTTCAATTCCCGCACTATATGCAAATTTAACGGAGTTCACATCAACAAAAGCAATGGATATCAGCTGCATTTTATTTATCATCAGCTAATTTCAAGATCAAAAACCACAATAGGAGAGAGAGCGCCATCAGCAATGGTAAGATTAGTCTCACTACTTTTAACGAAGATGATTGTGTGTTACTTTCAATTTCAGCAGCAGTTTGCACTTTGGCTTGCTGAAGAGATACTCATCTGCAGCGCACGTTGCAGTAGCGCTGCCATATCTAGCTATAACATTTTATATAGCCTATAACGCGCTCTCACACGTTTATTTTTTACCGTTCTGGAAGGAGTAAAATTAACATATGTGGTTTCAGCAACCAGATGCATTTACACTTGTCCAGTTTCTTTTGGAATGCATCTCAAACAACCTTCTTTGAGCGATCGGATTTAAAGGGCACCTATTATACCCCTTTTCACAAGATGTAATATAAATCTCTGGTGTCCACAGAATGTGTCTGTGAAGTTTCAGCTCAAAATACCCCACAGATCATTTATTATAGCTTGTCAAATTTGCCCCTATTTGGGTGTGAGCAAAACAACACCTTTCCAGAAGGGGGCGGAGCTTTAACAGCTCACGCTTTGGTTGCTCAACAACAACAAAGCTGGAGAATCTCAAGCAGCCAAAATGACGATTGTCAGTAAAGGTGTTCAGCCTTACATTGTTCAAACCGGAGTCAGACACTGATGGAGAGACTCAGGAAGAAGTTACAACTTTTAGAATGCAACTGGACATTTCTGAGTGGTTAGTGGATAAATTTGCTGGCCTTTGCAAATAAACATAGCGTTTTTAATGTCTTGTCTTTACAGAAAACGTACACAGTTTTTCAAGACAATCACCTTTTACAGTGCTCTTTACAAACATGTGGTTATAAAGTATGTAAACAAGGTTTAAAATAGACGACAGACTGGCTAACAGGCACATTGACTGAAATGGCAATTTGCTCAAAAATTAAAAAATAAACAGTGTAACACTACTTCTGGAGGATCACGAACAGTTGGTACAGATCCATCCATGAGTACCAACTTTTTAGCAAAGCCTACCTTGTATTGCCCCTCGTTCACAAAGCAGTGGAGTGAAATTATTTGCGTAGACATAAACAAATATAGGTCGATTTTTGGGGCGTATTATCTTCAAAAATAAAACTAATCCACTGTGTCGTCAGTGGCTCAGATGTTGGGAGAAAATGAAGAGTCTTATGTTTAGTCTTGCATCCAAAAACAGAACACCAGGATTGCTTACAAGACATTGTTGATGCTACTTCTGCTCGAGCATGGAGAAAATGGTGGACAGTGTACAACTCGCTGAGGGCGGAAACTATTGTAATGCAGGACTGTCATTCCACGGCTGTGGGCGGGGCCTGAACAGTGTGATGTCACACTGCTCAGAGAATGAAAACGGGATGTCTAATGAGACTGCTTTGGTTTAATGGGGATTAAAAAAAAGGAGTGGGTGGATTTTTATTATTGTAGGGTGGAAACAGTAAGTCTGAAACAGTGTTCATTTACTGCTAAATTGTAACATTTAGAAATGAGTTTAGCATGTACAGGATAATGATGCATCATTCAATATATTATTAAAAGAAAAATAGAAACAGTTGCACATTTCTGTTTTATAGCACTAAAAAAAGATCTGATATCATGTGAATCATAATGATAGATGTTTTGAAATTATTATTAAATATTTAAATATTCTATTTTGTTAATACATTTTTACAATAACTTGAATTATTGCATAATGACAGATAAATCAACAGAATCTCACTTAGTGACACCTGAATTACACTGTATAATCTGAATTATGTACAGACTTGTATTTTAAAATGTAAAATATTTTAAAAATGTAAAAACTATATTTAAATACTAAAATATCTTTTAAATATAAAAAAAAAAAAAACAATAGATAAGAAAGCAAGAAACTATGAATTTAGATCAAATGATGCCACTGAATTAGCCTGCACTTTATGATTAATAATAAAACATCTAAGCCATGGAATTATTAATTTTATATGAATTAATAGTTATTAAAGTCACCATAAAATCGAAATTGTCGATTCTTGTTGTTTATGGATTGTTGCAGTGTTTATAAAATGATTTAATCATGAAAAAAAAAAAACAAGCATGTGAACACATAAAAAGATCGCTTTTTTTTGTTTTGTTTGCAACACCCATTTTCTATGAGCCAGTCATTGCTTTGGACAAAAGAAAAGTCAATTTTTTATTTCATGCTTACTTAAATAATAAAAACACTTAAATCTTCACTTTTATACCTTTTTCTTCCAAATAAAAAACAATATTTGTTACCATACAAATCTGTGAATTACTATTCAGATGGAATAAATCTCACAAATGCTGATGTTCAGATAAAAGGTCAAGCTTAAGAGCATAGCTATTCAGCAAATCTGTTGGGATTTAGTGACATCTATAGTCAAGAGGAAAAAGAAATGTGTGGGGGGCATCTTACCCAATTTTGCCTTAATTTTGTGTCTTTGGCTTATTTTGTTTGTGTGACTTTTGTTCTTATTGAATAATATAATAGTTGAGTTTGTTCTGTGCATTAATTGTTTGCATACTAATATTTAAATTGTTTTTATTTTAAAATGTATAGCACCAAAGACAGTTATCCTTACCCAGCACAGCCTTCAAAACCCCACCCAAGAAAGGTTTCTTTAAGGATGAGACAGACAGCCTTAAAAAGATTCTACGAGTGAAGCGTATCAGTCGCTGGATGGGCTCTCCTGACTCCCCTGTGGCCGCCACCCGTGAGTTCTACGAGTCCTGGCAACAGCGTCCTCTGGACTATCACGGCCTCCTGCTCCCCTGTCTGGATGGACCGGCTGTCCGCGTCTGGATGCAGCGCTACCTGCGCTGGATACCTGAGGTGCACATCCTGGGCGGAGGCTCCATGGCCGTCATGACCAAGCTTATGGAACTTCTAAATCAGGTGCAGGATCTGAAGCGTGTGCTGGAACAGAGAGATGCATCGCAAGCTGCTAAATTTGATCACCGTCCACACCTTCAAAACCGGCTGTTCTCGTTCGGCACCTCAGGACGATTGTCATCCTCATTCCCCTTTGCTTACAGCCGCAACCGATCTTTCAAGCCCATCATTCCTACAGGTCTAATGCAAAGCCTTATGGTAACTGACAACCTAGCTAGTCAGGAGGATGAGGCCAGTTAGGTTGTGAGTTTGATTTAACAGGAAATCTGTCTTCACCCATATGTTAAATATTTGTCCGTATATTATTAATTTATAATATTTTTCCGTAAATACAGGATTATATTGGCCTCATCAGATCCAGATTAAAATTCTGATGATGGTGCTTAAAGTGCCTTTGGTGCTAAAGCGGGTCCTTTTGGAAAGTAAAATAGGCTTTTGTCTATCCAAATGTGCCCTATTATATTGAAAACACAATATGAGCCTTCAAACAGGATGTAAGCTCTTTTATTTTAGGTTTTTTTTTTTTTTTTTTTTTTTTTTTGCATTTTCCTCTTGCTCATCACAAAACAGGAAAAGGATACAGCCCTGAACTTCCAGCCTTTCCACAGTGTGCAGTGTTACATAAAATCTTTACCAAGTAACAATCCATGCAGTATTCCATTCCAATGATCTATGGGTGAATGAATAAAAGCAATTATATGAGTTAAAAATACATTTGACTTCCACATTTCTCTGACCCCTCACATATTATAACTTCTGATACATCCGTGCACTCAGCGGTCGGTCTGTACATCCCGCTGTAGTGCTTAAAAGTGGGCAGTGTTCACTCCAGTATGTTTTCAGCTATTTATAGCAGTGAGATTTGTCTAAAAAAGGTTAGGTAATGAAAATAGTGTGGAGCCGTCTACATGTATATTATTGTTACTGCTGCATTTAAAATCTATTGAAGATTAGACTATACTTACTGTGGTCCAATGTGATTTCTTTCTTCTTTTTTTCAGAAGCCATGTCAACCTTTGGGGTATATATATGTTTAATGTGTAAATGGGGGCTTATGTTTTGTTTTGTAAGAAAATGTAAGAAAACAGGAAGTTGAGAACAATACATGAGATCAGCTGTCTATCACTGTGTGACTCTTATCCGTCCAATGACCGGCTGACTGTAATTTTATTGAACCTTTAATGCTGTAATTGGTAGTACATTATGAGACATTTTTTTAAAGGACACAAAGCAGAATATTAATGTCATCACAATTAATTTGTAACTCTAAGAACAGAATAATGGTGGAAACCATTGTTTTTATGATGACAAATGCATCAATCAAACATAGACATCACCACAGGATGTGAAAGTTTCAATCAGCACTTACACAGCGAGATTCAACTGACCAATTTAAGAGTAAATTCTCATAGTAGACTGCAAGCCTTTGCAAATATAACTATTAAGGCATAAGCTAATTTCATACTGTATCAGCATTTGTGCACATTTTTTTTATTTTCCATTCACTGGTGCCTGCAGAACTACTGCCACAAATCAACAGGCACTTCAGTCAAAAATTGTGTTGTTTGATGTCTGTTGCCCTTCCCCTCCACCCCATAATAATTTTATTGTAATGAAACTGATGTAAGCATTGCACTGAGTTGTTATTTGTTAGCAAAGGTGTGGAGAAAGCAGTTTCCTGACCATTTTGTTTTTGTTAACAATCCTTTCATCCTTGTTTTGCACTACTGCTCCTTGCCAGTCAGTCACTGTTAATTGAACAGTCAGTCCGCTGTCAGTCTGATTCTGTTCACTTCAGTTCAGCACTGCTCTTGTGTATAACAAGTGAAGGTGAGCTGGATAAGAAACTTATTACTGTATAATTGTTTTGTATTTTTCTGTAATCAAGTTTAGAGTTCACATTATCAGAGTTTGGCTGTGAAATATGAAATATGTCAGATTGCTTTATTTTGGACAGTTTACTTCAAAATTATAATTTTCATGTAAAAGTAGCATTAAATACTTTTATATGTGCACATGGGAAATATGTAACTTGCTATTTTTGTCCACAAAATATGATTGAAATAAAAGACTTGATCAATGCTTTGTGATCATGATCAGTGATTCTTGTGAAAAATAACTTTTAATGCAAATTCTTCTGATGTGTGTTTTTTTTTTTTTTTTTTTTCAATAACATTTTCAACAATCAATTTTTATGATTGTTATTCTGTGGTCTCTTGATTCTCTTGAAAGTGCACATTTATAAATATGGAAAAACAAAACAGGCTGGAAAGAAATGTACAGTACAACTTGGAAAGTCTAAAGAAAAAAAAATAAACATTTTATATAAATAAATACAAAATATTTAAATATATTATTAATGGTACCAGCTTAAGTCTGTCTCAAAACTAGTGTGGTATCCATTGTTATTTTAGCGTCTTTGAGATACTTTTAGTTTTTATTTAATATTCATATTTTTATATTTTCCCTTTTTCTTTAATTTTAAAGTTTTAGTTATTTTGAAGTGTTTTGTCATTTTAAAAAAATAATAATAATAATAATTATATATATATATATATATATGTCTATTAATTTTTTTTATTTTAGTTATTTTACTACAAGTTAAATGAAAATGAGAAATGTTGCCTTGGTACCTAGCTGAAATTAAAAAATAACAATAATAATCTTTATTTCAATTAACGTTTTTATTTTAAGTAGGCTAACGAAAATGTTTTTAAAAATGTTTTAGTAAACGATAATAACTCTGGTGGTACCTAACTGAAAATGCTGTCTCTATGCACCTCAGATACAACCTGAGTGTTGAGATGCCACATCCACTGCTGTACTCGTCACGGCTGGTCGCCATATTAAACCTGACGGAATCAGCGACGGTCCGACCGCGGTAGGGATCGCGAGGGGCCCCTCTCTCCCAAACAAATCCCGAAATTAAACCTTTATTCCCCTTATTCACCCCGGAAATCATTTATGCATTGGACTGAATAATCCAGTCTGTTCTCAGACAGGAGTCTGGGAAGGAGGTTTTGTTTTAGTGTGTTTAAGAAATGAGTACTTTGACCCAGCGGAGCTCCGGCCTGGTGCAAAGGCGCACCGAGGCTTCGCGCAGCGCTGCAGCCGCAGACAGAGAGCGCGGATCCGGCGACGAGGACTACGAGCCCCGCCGTGGAGACGAGCAGGACGACGACGACAGCGGCGATGCCAAGGAAACCAGACTGACCCTGATGGAGGAAGTACTGCTGCTGGGCTTGAAAGACCGAGAGGTTGTTGTTGTTGTTTTGCTTTATTTTTAATAGTTGTCTTTTGTCGATGTTGTTATCTCTCATCATCGCTTACCTCGATCGCGTGCTTCATAGTTGATATTTGAGCTCTTTAAAGAAAGATGCAGATGGAATCCTTTTTTTTCCTTTTTAAATGGGTGACGTTTTGAGTCAAAAGCAAATAACATTATTGCTGTGATGCAATGTAGCATTTAGCTTGTCTTGCATTGCAGTTACAAGTTCTCTTTCTGACCCATCAGACTGTAGTAACAAATCGACATTGCGTGAAGAACATAGTTTAAATAACAGAATAATGCATTTAACTGTCTAACACTACAATTCTAATACATTTTTTTACTATAGCATATGGAAACCAGTGTGACACTAAGATGCTATGACATTATCATGTCATATCCACATTAAGCTCAATATGACCGTTTCAGATACAATGCTGCTCTAAAAAAAAACTGAAATATGAAGCTGTTGTATATCTTGCAAGATCTATAGTTGCCAGATTAATGAATAGAGTTAAAATGCCTTAATCACCCCCTGAGATCCTTGTCACTAGTTACTCACATGTATACATTCTTACAAAGCATGTAAATCCAGATACACTTGAAACAACTCATGACAAGAAGTGTTTTGGAACACATCCAAAGTTTATTTTTTTATAGTTTGCCTTTTGATGCTGATCCGAAACACATCTTGAAACCTCTACTAATGAGTTGACATAAATCAACTTGGTTCAATAAGGAAAACATCCAAAATGTTTTGATAACCATTGTTGTAAGCTCCATTAAGTCATTGGATTGGACTGCCAAATGTTAAGTCATTTTTACTCAAAAAAAAGTTATTTTAAATTAATAACTTGACATCACTCGCTGAGTTAAACATCCAATGCCTTCTGTTTCATTTGCTTTTAGTAGTAGGCAAGTATACAGTCTGTACTGTACAGTATTCAGTAAGCTAGTATTCCATAACCATCCACTGGGAGGGAGGTCACCAACATGGAGGATCTGTTTGAAACGTGAAGGGAAACTGATTATTATCGCCCCAAAACGATGTAGAACTTTCTAAATGTGTTTTATTGGTTGTTACACTTCTAGATGCCATAATAGTAGAGCACTCCACTTTAAGAGGGAAGGTCATAATTAAAATTTAGTTTAAAATTTGGGGGATCAACTAATATGACTGTCCTCAAAGGGAAAGAGGCAAAGCACCTAAAATTAGCCAGTTTGGCAGTTTGATGTATTGACCGACCCTTAATTAAGGTTTATAGTAGGTAGTGAATTGTACCTACCTCATTGTCTGGCCTTTGTAGTTAGATTGTGGGTGAGCAGGCATTTGACAGGGCAGTGCTACTGAAGACACCTCTCTTTACAGCTCATTCATGTCAGATTACTGCCTGCTTTTATTTATGCTCTCAACAACAATGGCTTTTGGGTACTATTCAAAATGAATTGTAGCTTTCAGAAAAATGGCCAGTCTTTTACTCAGGCAGTATGTCTTGGATCCTGTTGCTTTGTCCAACCTCAAACGGCGGGTTTCTGGTTGTGTTTTACATGTCTAATATAAGGTTTTGGAGTTTAAGTGTTTGATTGATCAATGGTTGCATGACTTGCATGACAGGTTTCAAGAGACACCATGTGTCAATAAATTTGTAGAACACTGCAATCAAATTGAAACATTTTTTTTCTCTTTGTCTCTCAAACCTGGAATCATTGTGTCATATTTTTCCACAGCAGAGATTTCTAACGTATTGACTTTTAGATGGATAAAGTTTCTTTCCCTGTTGTCGTGTTTGATGTTTATGGTCAGTTCAACATCTTACATTGATCCTGTAAGTGTTATTCTGCTGTACATTTTGTTCAGAATATTAGTTTCACAAAAGTCTTCCTTGTATTTTTAACAACAGTGTACTGTTTTGCGCAAGAACAATATAGAAGATCTTTAATCCAGAGGGTGCATTCATGTCGCTTGTTCACAAAGCTTTCATGGGTTTTACATTACTGCCATTTTCAGTCATCGAATATCATGTCGAGGCTTCACTAAGGTTTGCTTATCTGTATGGAAAGTAGCAGAAAGGATAAATGGATTAACATAACTTATTCCAGGTCTACAGTTTGCTCATGCTTATGGTTGGCACCAAATGTGTAAGTTCAAACATTGTCAAAAACACTTTAAAGTGCAGATGATTTTAGGAGAATCTCACAGAACCTGTCAGAAACATGTCTGGGTCATATTTCACCCCAAAATTAAAAGAGAGAAAAGAAAGGAAATCTGTTTTTGGACATTTGAGATTTTTGTATCATGCTTAATTGTCATGAAAGAAATGAAATTATTTTAGCTGATCTCTGTTCTGGACTTGGACACAAACTGCATTGCAATCTTTTCCCAAAATGTCATATGGAAATATTCCAAAGTCTGTTAGCAGGAGGTTAACACAGGCCAGAGACGGGACACGCTGAAGACAGTTACAAAGAAGAGAACACAGATGCCAGCAGAGCAAATACTGTACTGGGCACAACAGGCTCAGTGTTTGCAATGCTCAAAATATAGGAAGAAAAATATACATTTGAATTGGGGGTGGGGGTTTATATGAATGTATATCTGAAGGGAACTGACTATCTTCAGAAAAGTTTCAATGGCATTAATTTTCCTCTTACCTCCCTATAAGTGTTTATAAGCGCAGCGCTACTGTGTGTACAGCAGTACCCAAAGAAACTGCTGCTGTTCCATAAGCGAATCATGATCAGTGCATCACTAATTAAGAGATGGCAACCCGTGACGTTCTACTCGGAGCTGTTTACATCCTTGGACTCAGAATCTGCAGCAGTCTGGTGGTACAGATCAGAGCTCTAAGTTGTTTATGTTCATTATTATTTTAATGTTATGTGCTTTGAAACATGAGGTAATTTAACGGCGTCTTTCATGATGCTTTGCAGACTCTGTTGTGCGCGTTCATGTGTTTTGGAGGAGGCGTGGCTTTGGAGAGCGCTCTGAAGGGAGGGTGGGATTTCATGCTTTTAAAGCTAGCTTGCTATTGCTAGCCTCTCTGAAATTGCCTACCCTACCTTTAATGTGTCCTTGTTAGGGCTGATTTATACTTCTGCGTCGAGTGTACGCCGTAGGCTGTGTGTATCACGCGTAGCCTACGACGTAGCCTGACATGCACCTCTTCAAAAATGTAACAACGCGTCAATTCTACGTGGACCGCAAGCGCTGTGATTGGTCTGCTAGAACCCCTCCCTCAGGTCAAAAAACTGGCGCAGAGCAATCGGAGAAGAGTGAGCGTTTTCAACTTCCATATGAATGAAAAAACACTCTGTTTCAGGGGACACATTCAGTCAAACTGCAACAAAAGTCGTTACCTATTTGCCGCTTCTCTGCCGCTTCTATTTGTAAGCTTCTCTGACAACGCACATGACAAGCTGCTTCTTCTTCGGCTTTTGCCTTAATCCTCAACATGACCGCGGACACTGCCTCCTAGTGGTCTGCATGCACGTCGCTGCGGACAACGACGCATAAGTATAAATGAAAACCGCCGCAGAGGCTCCGGCGTAGGTCCGACGCAGAAGTATAAATCAGCCTTTACTCATTATTTGTATTTACTATAGTAGTAATGAGCAGCTAAAACTAAATCAAACCTTAAACCTGTAGTATTTCCATATTGTTAATTAATTTTATGCAGTACCTTTTGTGTAAAAGACACATTAAAATTAAGTGTGACCATTGTTTGTCTTTCTTTTGAGTCTGGGGTGAAATGTGACCTGGACATTTTTTTTTTTTTTTTTTTTTTTTTTTTTTTTTAAACCTGATTGCATGTCTTACCACATTGAAACCAACAAAAAGGTGAGGAAATATCATAAGATAACATTAAAATAAGTAATGGTCTACTGTGACGTGGCTCAGGAGTAAATGAAGGCCTCTATTTTGCATGTGGTTCATCTCCTCCAACAGTTGTGGAAATACAGCTGCCTTTGCCTACCGAGCCATTATCATGACTGTCTGCTTGTGTGTCAGCTCTTACTCTGGTTTTATGTTGTTGTCAGAGCACAAAATTTATCTAGTGTACTCACAGGACAGAGGACTTACACACAGTGTCAACAAGAAAATCATGACAGATTATTTGTGAGCTTGAATGCTGTCTTTTAAAGTAGCAATGTTGTCATATGTATTCATTTTAATATCTTATTAACCTGTCACAGCAAAAGCAAAACACAACAATCCAGTCAATTCCCAATGGACAAAATCAAGTCCTGTCCTACATTTTTTTTTCCTTACTATAGTTTTACTCCTCGGATATACAGTATCTCACAGAAGTGAGTACACCCCTCAGATTTTTGTAAATATTTTATTATATCTTTTCATGTGACAACACTGAAGAAATGACACTTTGCTACAATGTGAAGGGTTAGGGTTAGTGTACAGCTTGTATAACAGTGTGAATTTGCTGTCCCCTCAAAATAACTCAACACACAGCCATTAATGTCTAAACCGCTGGCCACAAAAGTGAGTACACCCCTAAGTGAAAATGTCCAAATTGGACACTCAATGAACTGTAGCTCCCCAGTGCCGGCAGCACTCATGCAGCCCCACACCATGACACTCCCACCACCATGCTTTTGGTTGCCGCCACACACGCTTGACACCATCTGAACCAAATAAGTTTATCTTGGTCTCATCAGACCACAGGACATGGTTCCAGTAATCCATGTCCTTAGTCTGCTTGTCTTCAGCAAACTGTTTGCGGGTTTACTTGTGCATAATCTTTAGAAGAGGCATCCTTCTGGGACGACAGCCATGCAGACCAATTTGATGCAGTGTGCGGCGTATGGTCTGAGCATTGACAGGCTGACCCCCCACCCCTTCAACCTCTGCAGCAATGCTGGCAGCACTCATACGTCTATTTCCCAAACACAACCTCTGGATATGACGCTGAGCACGTGCACTCAACTTCTTTGGTCGACCATGGCGAGGCCTGTTCTGAGTGGAACCTGTCCTGTTAAACCGCTGTATGGTCTTGGCCACCGTGCTGCAGCTCAGTTTCAGGGTCTTGGCAATCTTCTTATAGCCTATGCCATCTTTATGTAGAGCAACAATTCTTTTTTTCAGATCCTCAGAGAGTTCTTTGCCATGAGGTGCCATGTTGAACTTCCAGTGACCAGTATGAGAGAGTGAGAGCGATAACACCAAATTTAACACACCTGCTCCCCATTCACACCCGAGACCTTGTAACACTAACGAGTCACATGACACCGGGGAGAGAAAATGGCTAATTGGGCTCAATTTGGACATTTTTACTTAGGGGTGTACTCACTTTTGTGGCCAGTGGTTTAGACATTAATGGCTGTGTGTTGAGTTATTTTGAGGGGACAGCAAATTCACACTGTTACACAAGCTGTACACTCACTACTTTACATTGTAGCAAAGTGTCATTTCTTCAGTGTTGTCACATGAAAAGATATAATAAAATATTTACAAAAATCTGAGGTGTGTACTCACTTCTGTGAGATACTGTACATCGGAAAGAAAAGACAGTGTAAATGCAATTCTTACTGTCACTTTTCATCTATTTAATGCATCCTCCTTGCTGAATGAAAGTATTAATTTCTTTAAGACTAAAAAACAAAAATCATACTGACCCCAAATGTTTGAACGGTAGAGTAGGTCTTTAAAGTATAAAGTAGTTCTTAATATGATCTATTTTTTAATAAACCAAGCACAATTGCAGCTGAACTTGATCCTCATGCACTATTGTTGTATGAAAAAGCAGCTTTGACATTTGATGATTCTTATGTTCCACTAGAAAAAGGACATGAGATTCAAGCCATGTGGGTGTGTAGTGATGACATCATTTTTAGTTTGAAGCAAATTATCTGTGGAAATTGGAAATAAATTTACACAAAAATTAGATGTGATTTCTGTTTTAAACTATTCAAAATGATTTATTTGATTATTTACTCATTGTGCATCACTCTGGGATTTTGCATGTGCTTCACTTCACGTGCAGAGCGTTGCCTGTGTTGCCAGTACCTTAAAAAGAGGCCTGTTGTTTCCCAGTAGTGGCCTCTGGGACAGGGAGGCTGGACCTTCACAAAGCAGGCCTTGTTACTGCTGGAGTGATCCATCGCTCACTTCATCCACTGCTAAACATGACACTGCAGCAGATGGAGCTGCAAAAATTAAAACTAAAGTCAGAACTCTCCCTCTGTGTTGGGGAAAAGTCCCCATTTTATTTAATAAATTCAGTAAAGGCATTGGAATTTGAATTTCATTGGCCACACCACACAGGAAGTTGAACTGGCATATTTTCTGGTATGTAATATACCATACATTATCATTTCAACTGATTAGACAAACTAAGTTCAGTACTGTCGAACTGCCATCAATTTTACCTCTTCAGTTTTACCATATAGCACCACAAAATGTCCACTATGTGTTCAGATGACTCTAAGGGGCCGTTTAAACTACACCATTTTAAACTAAAAATGGAAAACTTTTTATGCGTTTTGGCAAATTACAATTAAGCTGTTTCTTTTTGGTTTTTTGTCTTATTTCTGCTGACATAAATTAGATCCTTGTGTGATGACGAGTCTTTTTCAAAAAACAACTGGAGTCCATGTTAACAGTGTTTATCATTTTGAGTCATCTGTAAACTGTTTAGAAAATTTTTCTTTGTTCACAAACCATTTGAATGGAAGTTGTAGTTGCACTGAAGCTCTGAACCTCGATGGGGCCTGTATACTGACTTTCTTCGGTTTGTTTTTGTGCAAGGGCTACACCTCCTTCTGGAATGACTGCATTTCATCAGGCCTGCGGGGCTGCATGCTCATTGAGCTGGCCTTACGAGGAAGACTGCAGCTGGAGGCCTGTGGCATGAGGAGGAAAAGCCTTCTCGCCCGGAAGGTAAGTTAAACTGTTCAGCACTCTGGAAATGATCATACGATAGGGGAGAGGCTTCCTGTTTTGGATGCCTTCTTCAGCTGTGTTCATGTTCTACGTGCATTTAAAGGGATAGTTCACCCAAAAATAAAAATTCTGTCATCATTTACACACCCTCATGTTGTTCCAAACTTATATGACTTTTTACAAGAAGGTGTTTTGAAGAATGTTGGATAACATTGGATCCCATTGATTTTCATTGTATGGACCATAAAGAAAATACAGAGACGTGTTTTTAAAAATATCTTCCCTGAACATCAACATTTCAGATGTATTAGGCTATGCTGATGGTACAGGGTCAATTGCACAGGTTTCTACAAACACAGCTGGACTGAACAAATTCAGAGGATATATTCTTTATGTGCTTGTAGAATTCAGCACTCTGGTGTCACTACATTTACAATTGTGTAGGACACTTTCTACCACAAGAGGGAGCACTTTGATATTAATTGTATGTCAGGAGGCCACTTTTTGCAGTTGGTGTTGGCTGTTGGAAGTGAGAACTTTTTATTATTAAACCAGGCTCAGATGTATCCCTGGAAAATGCATTAGATTTAATACATGAAGTAAAACTCTTTGGTCTTCAGTTGAAGTAGTTCATCTCCTTCATATGATTTTACCCTCATGAGTTCTCTGCCTTGATGTCAGTGGTGCTTTTGTGCAGTAGAATGCATTAATGTGTTCAGTGACGTTTCACTTCTCCTGTTTTTCCTCAGGTTATATGTAAGTCTGATGCTCCAACGGGGGACGTGCTGTTGGACGAGGCTCTGAAACACATAAAAGACACTCAGCCGCCTGAAACCGTGCAGAGCTGGATAGAGTTGCTCAGTGGTGAGTAACCACAGATCATTTGAGATCCTGAATCTTGAATTTTTTTTCTGATTACCCCAGTAATACCATAGATTGGCTTTAGAGAACAGCATAAATATTTAATAGTTTACTATTTAAACTCTTAAACTTTAAAAACTTAAAAGTAAGATTAAAGGGTTAGTTCACCCAAAAATGAAATTTCTGTCATTAAGTACTCACCCTCATGTCGTCCCAAACCTGTAAGACCTTAGTTTATCTTCGGAACACAAATTAAGATATTTTTGATGAAATCCAAGGGTATCTGTACCACACATAGGCAGCAACGTTTTAAAATAGTCAACATGACTACAGTGGTTCAACCTTAATGTTATGAAGCGACGAGAATATTTTTGTGTGCAAAAACAAAACAAAAATAACGACTTTATTCAACAATTTGAACTGTTGTCATACGCAGTTGACGTAGTGAACGCATTGCAGGCTTCCGTGTTAAAGTCCAAACGCCGGCTCACTATTGGCCAACTGCGTATGACAACAGTTCAAATTGTTAAATAAAGTTATTTTTGTTTCGTTTTTGCACACAAAAAGTATTCCCGTCGCTTCATAGCATTAAAGTTGAACCACTGTAGTCACGTTGACTATTTTAACAATGTTTTTACTACCTTTCTGGACCTCAAAAGGTGCAATGACGTTGCTGCCTATGTGTGGTTCAGAAACCCTCAAAATATTTCATCAAAAATATCTTAATTTGTGTTATGAACGAAGGTCTTACGGGTGTGGAACGACATGAGGGTGAGTAATTAATGACAGAATTTTTTTTATTTTTGGGTGAGCTAACCCTTTAAGAATAAGAGTAAGATTAAAAAAAATCTTACTGACCTCAAAATTTTGAACAGTAGTGTAAATAGATTAAATGAAGAAATTACATTTAATTGAACCATTTTAACATTTGCTACCTGCTAATTATACTGTGCCTGGTGCGCATAAAAAAATCTGGATCCAGACTTGTTTTGGTCCAAAGATCGAGAGAGATTTCTGGAGATTTTCTGTTGACCTACTGTGGCTATGAGCTCAGTTGGAAATGTCTCAGTATGGACAGCCAAAGAGTCAAAGAGTGAGATCAAAGCGTCTGAGAGAAGGAGCTGCCATCCTCGTTTAGAGAGTGTATAAAAATGTGCTCAGAATTAGATCAGAGCCATAAATTACTGCAGGCTGATGACTAGCAAATGCTGTAGCACCGTCTGCTTTGATCCTGTGACGTCTGTTCTTCTCTGCTTCAGCACAGGAGCTGATCAACTGAGTTGGTGGCACTCGCTCAAGGGACTGTAGCATGACTTCGGCATTCAAAATTCCTGTCAGCAACTTGTAAAAGACTCAAAACTTGTCAAAAATCTAGACAAAAACATGTTAAAACTATTAATAATGCAATGGTCCTGTAGGAGAAGCTATCAATAAATGGGACTATATTATTGAAATCTAGCATAGGTATGTACAATATAGCAGTGATTCTTTTCTTTCTTTTAGGTAGTTTTATATAGGTATTGGTTGATATTAGATATTTAATTGTGCATGCTCATGTATCCCCGTTTTTACATTAAGATTACCTTTGCTGTCATCTAATGCTCAATTAAAGTTAAGTTAACCATTAAAAGCACTAACAATTTAATGACACTGTTAAATGTAATCATTCTCAAAATGAATGTCCTTTTTCATACTGTACATTACAATGTTGTTATGCCTAATTACACTTGCATTTAAATACATTTTTTTTTAATTTAATTAGGCATAATAAAGTTAGTTATATTAACCGTTTATCGGTAATTGGCCATAATATGAAAATAAATAACAGCTTACCGATATCGACTAGAATTAGAATTATTGTGCAACCCTTAATTTATTATTACAATAATAATTATGTTAATTATCAATTTATGTCCGACAGCTGTGCCATTAAAGGTGCAATATGTAAAATGTTCTGTCCGCTAGAGGTCGCTAGAGGCCTATTCAAAACAGAGGCGTAGCTTGATGATGCCAAGTTTGAGCGTGGAATCTTGGGACATGTGGTCTTCACCTCACAGCCGGTGGAAAGTAATCGGGATAGGACTCGGGCAGAAATCATGTTCATGGATGCGATTATTAACGTTACTGTAGTATGAAGCAGAGCAGGACCGAGTGTTGTGGGAGCTGAACGAGGCCGCTGGAGCGTTTGCGCAACACACGCCGCGAGCAGCGGAACTTTTATTATCCCGCAGTCGCCGGCACCACTTCCGCTTTTCCGGTCATGAGTATGAGGTAACACAGCTCTGTTTATCATATTAGATACATTTGTGTTGAAAATGATGTTATAACGTTACTCTGTGCGTTCGCTCGGCAGCTGCTGTGAGACACTTGTTGCACACTGCAGTAAGCTAGATCGATTTTAGAATATCATATTAAATGCTGGATGGGGTGTGTTGATAAATGGTATGGAATTAATTTTAAAACGTATTGTATGATGGAGAAAATGCTGTATTACTGTTACTAAAAATAAAGCTGCATCTGATTATGCTATGTTAGCTACTTGACAAAATAGTAAATGGTGTTTTTCTCTGAGGCATGGTAAAGCATGGTACTCGCAAAAAATCAAGAAAATTTAGATTTAAACAATAAGACTAAACGTGTTGAGCTATATAACAACAATTAGTTTTCTGTCTATAAATGTATCAAAACAGTTGTTCCCTTGTCTATTAAAACATGTAATATATTAAAGCGTCTTTGGTGTTTCCATGGTTTCTACAAAATAAAACCGGAAACCGAGGATAAAGCGGGTATGACGCAATTGACAGGCGACTCCTCACACGTCCCGGAGCCTTGGTTAAAATTGCAATTTTCTCACGATTTACAAATAGTTGGAAACATTTGGGATATTGTTAGTACTCAAGTGAACAAAATATATAACACTGGCCTAGTGGTTTTTGGATATTTTACTGCAAAATTCTTACATATTGCACCTTTAATCAGAATAGAAAATGGTATTTTCAAGAACAGTGAGGCCCGTTCAAGGAAAGCACTCATGTCTTTCTTCTGACCTCATCTTGTGCTGCTGTTGTCTAAGTAGAGATAAAATCTTACTTATTTACATTTCTGATTTAATACATTCCTAAAAATTCCTAATTCCTAAAATAAATGTAATACATTTTTGCAACAACTGCACAAGGTTCCATCTCTGTCCTTCACAGTGAAATGTCACAAATGTACAGCCCTTATGGGAGCTGTACCTCTTACGCCAGACTTTTTAACGGCTGCTACAGTGCTTTTTCTGTCAGTTTTTATTATTTTCTTGATACTTTTTGGTATTGTAAGTTATAGCCATAGCAATTTTTAAAAAAAAATTATCATATATCACATATTTGTGAAAGAGAACCTCTACTATAATACTACAGTCACAAATTGGGCATAATTAGAAAAATTAAAGGGTTGGTTCACCCAAAAATAAAAATTCTGTCATTAATTTCTCACCCTCATGTTGTTCCACACCCGTAAGACCTTCATTTATCTTCGGAACACAAATTAAGATATTTTTGATCAAATCTGATGGCTCAGTGAGGCCTCCATTGCCAGCAAGATAATTACACTTTCAGATGCCCAGAAAGCTACGTACTACTACTACGTAGCTACGAGTACTTAATGACAGAATTTTTATTTTTGGGTGAACTAACCCTTTAAATATTTCAGTAGTCATATTGAATCCGATAGATTAATTTAATCTCAGTCCTTGTCAAATAAAGTGAATGTTAGTAGATGTCTGGTACTGAAAGTGCTTGTCTTTTGCAGGCGAGACATGGAACCCGCTGAAGCTTCACTACCAGCTGCGTAACGTCCGAGAGCGCCTGGCCAAGAACCTTGTGGAGAAGGGCGTCCTTACCACAGAGAAGCAAAACTTTCTTTTGTTCGACATGACTACGCACCCCCTTACCAATAATAATATTAAGCAGCGCCTTATTAAGAAGGTGCAGGAGGCCGTGCTGGACAAGTGGGTGAACGACCCTCACCGAATGGACAAGCGTATTCTGGCCCTTATATTCCTCGCCCATTCCTCTGATGTACTAGAGAACGCCTTCGCCCCGCTGCTGGATGACCAGTACGATCTGGCCATGAAGAGAGTACGGCAGCTGCTGGACCTGGAGCCTGAGGGCGAGAGCATGAAGAGCAACACCAATGAGCTGCTGTGGGCTGTGGTGGCCGCCTTCACCAAATGAAGCAGGTTCAGTTCTGATGGAAAATAAAACGGTTGGACTGGTAAAATCAGGTTTGAGAAGTTTTGACCTGGTGTATCAAAATGGAGGCTTGGTTTTCTTGTAGATATCGCCCTTCCTCCCTACTCTCTCTGCAAGATCTATCATTGGGTTTCTCTCTTTTGTTTGAAAACGGGACTGGTGTATTTTAATCGTTTGTTCATTTGAATGCAATTGGGTACTTTCTCACCGTAGACTGTTGGAACATTTACATTTTGCATTGCTGCACAAAACAGCCTGTTTTTCTTTTTTTTTTTTTTCTTTTTTTTCCTTGCCTGGACATCCGTGTTGGGTACCTAACAGATTTTACAATGTTTTGTCATCAGTTTCGTACATTTAATTGGAATTGATTCTTTGTGACCGAAGCGGTGTACGCCAAAGCAGTATCTGCATATATGACTCAACAGATGCTCAAGAAAATAAAATACACTTCAGTGTATCATATTTTTTAATTCAATTTGTTTTCATACTAATAATGGGGCCTAAAAAGAAACCAAAAATGTTATCAAGGATTAAATCCTGTTGTGGTAACAGATTAGTGGTTTGTGGCAAGTGTGCTAGCGTTAGCGAACTTCACGTTCACACTACTGAAACAAAACAAAAAAAGAAAACAGTGTTTTAATGGCTAGTAAATACAAATTTAGAAAGGAGACACAAAGTTCAGGCTGTTAGAGGATCTGTATTGTATTTACTGGATGGATTATCAGCAGTTTTTATAACAGCTGTACCATTGCGATTCCTTCCGTTTGGTCCATAAACACCCCACAAATGATTCAAACTCTACCTCTTCACACATTTATTGTTGTGATTCCTCATTAGCTTTCTCTTATGTTAGTTAAAGATGGATTTAAAATGTACTTTTATGTGCCTGAGATTGGTTACAGGATGCATAGCTCCCAAGGTGCAGTATGTACTGTAGCTCTTTGTTAAATGGCATTAATGGAGCTAGATTCAGAAAGCGTTTGTTACTCAGTTGCTCTGTAGTCTTCATACCCTTTGTATATGCCTACCAGTAAATAAATTTGAGGACCTCAAGAGTTTAATTTTAAGGAATCTGTGTCCTCCCAGAAAATAAACGCATCTGTATGGCATTGAGCTTCATTTTCTTTAAATATTTTTCCATTGATTTATATAGAGGTTAGCGCAAGTCCTCAAGGTTTTAAGAGATGTTTTATGGAAACTGTTTTGAATGTCAAAAGTTTTTCAATTCATGTACTCACACTTCTAAACAAACATAAGATTAAAAAAAACATATATATATATATAGTGACTTTAAAATGTGACTTTTATATGTAAGAGCAGATTCCTCCATTTTCTCGAGTCAGTATATTTTTGATAGTATTTTATTATCATTAGCTGATTGGCGGTAGTATGGCTTGACATTGCATTCTGTCACAATCTAGTTTAATCTGTATCTAGTTTATGTAATCATGCTGCTTACCACATGAGCAAACTCTGTATCAAACCTGTTCATTTTGCCTGGCATGTAAAAGCTGGCACAAGCATGTCTTAATTTTGTTTTTACACTATGAATATCTGTTGAGAAAGCCTTCATTCAATCAACATATTCTAATGTTTGTTTATTTGTCATTATGCTGATTTTTATTCAGTTTTATAGCAATAATTTAAATCAACATGCTTTTGTTTTGCTTCTTGTTTTCTTCACAATGATGCTAAATGCTTGCTTCACAATAGTTAATTGTATGTAGCGATGGTCTGGGAAATCCACCAATTGTTTGGAAGAGTCAACCTAAGGGATTTTCACATGTCTGAAAAGTGTCTCAGAATGAAAGAAAATTAAGATCATGTGTGTAGCTTTAGGACTCACTATTAAGGGACCCCAATGTATATACTTTCTTATTACAATGAAATAAACTATGGTCTTGAAAGTGCCTCAAACATCATCTGTTATTTATTTTTTGAAGAAGTAAGTGCTGATGTATCAGATTAGTTGCATGGTGTTTTTTTTTTATTTTTAACATATAGGGGGCAAATTCAGAAATGTTAAATCTGTACACAATGTCTTTCACATAAATGCATTTACATGCACTTTAAAAGTTAAATTTTTTTGTACCAAAAAAATCTTTCGTTTTTTCTGTCATTCAAAAGTTTGCCGTCATTAATATTTTTTAAATGTTTTTTGAAAAAGTCGCCTATTCTCACCAAGGTTGCATTTATTTGCTCAAATAAAAAAAAAAAAAAAAAAAGTAATATTGTGAAATATAATTGCAATTTAAAATTAAAGCTGCAAGCAGCATTGAAAGGGCCCTCGCACCCAGGGCCCCTGCCACCCGGTGGTCTTAGGAAAACAGTGAACAGTGGGTGACATGCATTTAAGGGGGTAAATATAGGAGAAATATGGCAAAGTCATTTCGACGTGCCACACTTCCTGTTGCCAGCAGGTGACGTTTTGACTACAACTGAATATTATTGTAGTGTAGATGTCTTCAGGTCAGGACTGTTATCAAATTTTGGGGCAGATTGGACAATGTATGCCTGAGCTACGACAACTTCCTGTTTCATGGCACTAATCGCATACATTTAGCACTTAGCCAAGCGTTGCATGATTTGCATACCATTTCCTGTTGCCAGGAGGTGGCGCTATGACTAACAGAATATTGGCATGTAGATGTCTTCAGGCCAGGACTCTTATCAAACGTGAAGTTTGGGGCAGGTCGGACATTGTATGCCTGACTTACAACAGCTTCCTGTTTCATGGCGAAACATCAAATTTTGTCAGGCCGCCACGGACACGCCCTTCAACAAAAACTCTAGATCTTCGCAATTTAACATCGCTAAGGCCTTAGGATTAGACTGACCAAATATGATGTTGATCTGATTAATTCTCTAGGAGGAGCTCGTTAAAGTACAACATCTGGAAATGGCAAAAACTGCAAAAATTTTGCAAAGAAAATTCAAAATATATCACTTCCTTTTGATTTTCAGATTTTGCTCCCAGGGACTTTTTTGTAGGTATTGGGCTGTTACATGTGTCTACCGAATTTCATACTTGTACGTGAAATGTAGCGTGAGGGACACTTCGTTGAAATTTTGTAGGTGGTGCTATCGAGCCATTTTGCCACACCTAATTCTGAAACCAATATCAGATGTAAATTTTCGCCACTTCTGACACGTGCAAAGTTCCGAGTATGTTTTGAGTAAGAGTTTTCGAGCATGTTTAGGCCCTCAAATACGCAATTCATTTCGGAGAAGAATAATAAGAAATGGAGCAATTCCAATAGGGTCTTCACACGATCGGTGCTCAGGCCCTAATAACTCTTTTCTATGTTAGCATATTTTAAAATGTAATTTATTACTGTAATGGCAAAAGCTAAAGTCTTCAGTGTCACATGATCCTTCAGAAATCATTATAATATGCTGGCGCTCAAGAAACATTTCTTATTATTATCAATGTTGAAAACTATGATTAAACCATGCTAAATTTTTCCAGGATTCTTTGATGAATAGAAAGTTATTGCACCCTTTGCACCTGAATAAAAGTATTAATTTCTTAAAAAAAAAAAAAAAGTGTAACTGACCACAAACTTTTGAACAGTGGTATAGACTAAGCGATTGCAGCTCAGCTTCATCCAGCATGTCAGACTGCAGTTGTGTACATTTCTCTGAAGGACAGAGGTATTTACTCTTAAAGTTAAGCATTTAAAACTCGTCAGACCGAGTAACACTGAAATCCCAAACTAACTACTTTAGCATTTAAACCACTAATGAGCATTTCAGCTATTTAAGTCGAGGTATGTTGGCTTGCTAACAGTTTTTTTAGTTATTTTATTCCATAGCACATCAAGTTTGCATGAATAAATATTTGATCTAATTCTAGAAAATAAAAAAAACCTAAAGCTGAAACGCTCATTGAGAATGAGTTTGTGTTTACCCTGTTGAGAGTAAACAGATTTATTCCACATTAGTTTGTGAGCAGGTTTCTCTTACGTCAGGGTTCTTGTATTTACACACACTTCTCATTTGATCATTTTTCAAGAAGTCTCTGAGTGGTACTTTTCCCATAGCAGTGGATGTTTGTTTACAAACAATATATAGTGTTGAGTCTGGTCTATTCTTGTGCCTGGCCTGGTGTGCTGTCTGGTTTCTGCAGATCTTTGGCCATCTGGCCAGCTGTGGTGGAAGGTTGTATCATGTCTGCCTACGCAATAGCCTCACTGCATTAACATTTCAGCTGAGCTCATCTCTTAACGCTGAAAGAAAACGCTCAGCCAAAGGGTCAGAAGCGAGCATAACACCTTCATCCTTCAATATGGTTGAAACATGTTTCTCTGGCATTGTCAATGATGACTCATAGTTATGTAAAATTCTGTCTTTTCCTTAAAGGGAAAGCATTTGACATGCACAAACTCACTTGGAAATGTTGCAACTTGGAAACGTGTGATTATGTTGACTAATCCAGTGAATAAAAATCAGTCTCTGCTGACTTAAAACGCAGTTCACCCTGTTAGCTGACATGATTTTGTTATACTTGGTAACTTTCTCAGAATATTGATTCATAACTTCATGAAAATGTGGTTGATCTGATTTATAGACTTGCAAGAATTGCTTAAACCGATGCTGAATTAAGTCAGCCGCAAATGTGAGTCCCAGAGAGATAAGAATCTAGGCAATGTTGTGAAATATGTGTTTTGAGGATTAGATACAGAGTAATCTCTTTGCTGTAACATACCAACATAATAAATATTTATAAATCATTATCCGTTTTGGCAAAGCTCTTATGAAGACCTTATACTCTCGTGTTCAACTGCTTGATTGCACAATTAATATCACTGACTAATCATCGTTAGTTTCAACAGATCAGAATATACTTTATAATCCTCTAGAAATTTAATTTAAAACTGCATGTTGCTACCAAGATGCTGAACACTCATTTATTTGATCTATTTACAATCAAAGACATTGTTAAAATAGTCCATGTGACTACAGTGGTTCAACCTTAATGTGATGAAGTGACGTGAATACTTTTTGTGCGCAAAAACAAAACAAAAATAACAACTTTATTTAACAATTTGAATGTAAACACGGAAGCCTGCACTGCATTCACTACGTCAACTGCATATGATAACAGTTCAAATTGTTAAATAAAGTCGTTTTTTGTTTTGTTTTTGTGCACAAAAAGTATTCTCGTCGCTTCATAACATTAAGGTTGAACCACTGTAGTTACGTTGACTGTTTTAACGATGTCTTTAATACCTTTCTGGACCTCAGAAGGTGCAATGACGTTGCTGTGTGGTTCAGAAACCCTCGGATTTCATCAAAAATATCTTAATTTGTGTTCCGAAGATGAACGAAGGTCTTACGGGTGTGGAACGACATGAGGGTGAGTAATTAATGACAGAATTTTCATTTTTGGGTGAGCTAACCCTTTAAAGTGTGTAGAACGGCAAACCTTCAATCGCATGTAGAGTAGAAAGTATATAACAAAATCCTAAAAGGAAAAAGTTTAGGAAGAAAACTGTGGTCTGATCAACAGACTACAGATGAGTCTAAAAGCAAAGCACCATACTGACCACAAGCCAAAGACACAAACACCCTGGTAAAACCATACATCTACCATCAGACTTGATGGTGGCAGCAACATATTCTGGATTTGATTGAAGATTCATGTTCCAGCAGAACGATAACTCAAAGCACTCAGAAAAAGTATGATGGAATGGTTTAAATACACTTATAATTCTGGAATGGTTTCGACTGAGCTGAGACATTAATCCAATTGAATATTTTTAAGTATGACCTGAACATTGCTGCAAGCCAACACTTTCTAATTTGGCAGAGATGGAGTGAATTTGTGTTGAAGAATAGAAATGTGGAAAGCTCATGCAGACATAACTAAATAGACTCATACTGTAGTTGCTACTAGAGGAATATGTGCACAGCATGAACTCATTGGGGGTGATTGCTTTGTGTTGAATTTATTTTTATTTCAACTTGCTAAAATTTGGAAGTATAAAAAAATGCAGAAATAAAATCAAGGGGTGAGTACTCTGTAAATGCACTGTATGCCTGTTCAGTTTTCGATTGTATGAATGTCTGTTCCATTTCAATAATTTATGATGAAATTTATCCCACACTTGCCAAAACGTCTCCTCAACTTGGCAGGATCAGTGTGGGTGTCCAGCAGTCTGAAAGTGCAACATTGTCTTCATAGTTAATATCACTTCCCTTGAAATAATAAATGACCTAAAGGCACATAAGCACCTCCCAAATCAAAACCACCTGGGCCCAAGAATGTGAGTTCATTGTTTCTATGGACTCCTACAGTTGAAGAGCGCAATACTTCATCTGCAGAACAGCCTTCTGAATATTAGTTCTGTAGAAAAAGCCAAGGTTTGAGCACAAATGTTTTTTATGGTTTGATTCTCCATCTCCATCAGTTGTATTAAGTGCCATATCACATTTGAAGGGACTCAAAATCAAAATCAGTTCAGCCAAAAATGAAACTTTTGTCACTTTTGTCACCGAGCAAAATTAAAAATAATTCAACAACACTGTGCTAATCATAACATTTCTAATCACTATTTGGATCATAAGCAGAAATGTTCACATACAATTGTGTTTGATAGCAAACGAAAATATCAGCAAGTTTTTGTTCTGAGACATTTTTTTCTTGTTCCTGTTTGAAACAAACAGTGAAATTCCTTTAAGCATTGAAAAAGAAATCACTTCGTACATTCAACAGAGTTCCTCACAAAAGTAATGCTGCTTTTAACAAGGTATTTTGTGTATTTAAGTTTCTAGGCATGTGATACTGAATGAGTTAAAAGCATGCAGGGCAAGTCTGGTCTGAAAAGGAGTTGAGAGTCTTAAGCCTTTCAAAAAAGACTTTTATGATCTGATTTGCCATGCCCAGACAAAACTCAGCTGGGGATTCCCAGAGGTTATGGTTCAAAAATGAACTTATATGTAAATAAATAAGTACTTGAATTGAACAGAATCAGTTAGAGAAAACTAATCTATGTCGCCAACGGTTGCTGTTAATGATAAAACCAGAATATAACAGATTAACATTATAGTAGAATATCAACTGTTCGAACAAAAACACAGAAAGTCTTCATCTTTACCCTTTTACAGCACACAATTCAGAAATTTAATGTTAAAAAACTGGGCTCTCAGTTTGACATATATAATTGGAGGGAATATAAAATTATAATTCCAAGTGTAGCTTAAAATTGCTCTAAAAAGATAAATCTACCACAAGGCATTTAACAACTGCTCTGTGTTTATAGACAGATCCAGCAGCAGCTAATTAAACAGCAGCAGCAGCGATGTTGCTCCGCCCACTCCCTGCGTCACTCATCACGGCGAATCGCGTGCATGTGTTAAAACTGATCCTTTACTGTTACTGCTGCATCCTTTGTGGAAGAGTTGTCAAAGTTGACCAAAAGGGAGGCGATTTTTTTACAAAAACACACAGAAGAAAACAGCTCAGTTGTTAAATATGCATGCGGTACTTTTCTTAGATTACTACAGGCGTTTCATGAGGACTCGACTTGTGAATCGCAGTGGATTTCATTGATTTGGATTAACATTACCTCTGGTCATGGAAATACAATCTGTTTACACTTTTTAATGCAGTTGCACGGATGGTAAGTTTAAGTTTATATAGTTTATAAGCTTCTCTGAACTCCCTGAGTCTCCCTTCACTGAACTTCTGTCGCATTTTTGTCTTGTGGCTGGCTGTGCCAAGACATCAATGGAGAAAATTGTTGACTAACGGATATCTATCCTGATTTATATTCATACTGGGTTATTACTACCAAATAAGAGCATGTTACTGTATCTATTATTATGATGAAAGAATCTTTTTTAATTTACCTTACATCTGTGATTGTGAATGTGCCAACTTTTAAAAAGAGTAAGTTAACAGTCAGTTTTCAGCACTGGAATAGTTAATCTGAGCACTAAGTATTTTAGCTAATTTGTGCATTGTATTTTTATTTATTCATTTATTTATTTTACCTAAATTAAAAGTTTTACACTTGAAAAATAAGGTTAAAATTATGTACATTTACATGAAATGACTCTGGTCATATCAGTCTTCTAGAAAAAAATAGTTTTATTCTACATAGAGTGGGTCGCCCCCCATGTGTGCCACCATGTTGACATCACATGACCAGTCATATCATGCAGTTGAACTTAGTAAAACTAATTGTTTAATTTAATAATACTGTGATTAAATAAAAAAGGATAGCAGAGTCCACACCACAGCTATAATGATAATGGCACAGAGAAACAATATTGTTGGAATCACTTTCACAACAATTTTTTTTTTCCAGCTGATAAATGATAAAAGCATTGACAGACAATCAGAATCCATCCTGCTTTACAGAGCTCGAGCATTTAAAGTGGCAGACAACATAACTGCAGCGCGTGCTTATAATAAACAGAATAATATTGTGCGTTGGTGTGGACGCTAATACAGTTATCGTTATAGTTATCATTTTTGGTGTGAATTGGTCTTTAGTCTCTTCCTTTGTTTGTCCGTTTCTGCTGAGGTGGGAGAATTACACACTGTTGTCAGTTATGACAGTCAGCATTTAGACCTCCTATTACCATTGTACCATTGTTCCTATCCCGAAAAGAATAAATATCCAATGATCCAATGTACACAATGACATGTCTCTCATTGTGTTTATATTAGATGCAATATGCACTTTCAGAAGTACCATATAAGGTAAGAAACAAGAAGTAAGCTGATCATGATGACTAAACTTCTGAACCAGATTGAGCCATTGCACTCACTGGCCAAATTAATTTCTTTGCAATGACTTGTTAGCTGATTGTCAACACATATTCATATTTTCATGTCATATTCCCAAGTTCCCAGTCATGTTCTGATCCATTGTATAAGTCATATGGAAAGCGAAAAAATTCCAAGCCAAAAGCCTCAACTATCAGTATCTGCAATATGACATGGTGAATTTGAAGCCATTTATTCATTGTCCATCGTAAAGGTTATCGGCTAAAAACTCACTGACATGTGATCCTTTTTATTTGTATAGTTTTAAATTCATATGACAGTAGGCTAATTGTTTTGTGCACTGTGTACACACTAAATGTAGTTGAAGTCCACACTGCATTAGAATGTTGCTGACGTGGGGTGCCCCTGCTTGGTTTCTTCATTTGATCACTTCATGGTAGCTATACAGATCATGAAAAGACCAAGTTTTAATGCCGTCTTTTTCTTCTTAATGCTTCGTAATCTAATATCAAACATGAACCCACCAGCAACAACCTTTAGTGTTACAGCACTGAAGTGAACTAAAGTGTGTCCTGGAAAAAATGAACAGCAGTGTGTATAGTCTAAAATAAGAGACCGTAATGGTGCATCTAGAGAGAATGGTGAGACTTAGAGCAGGGGAGTGTCAGTGGGTTGTGGTACAGTTGTTGTTTTTGGGTTAAGCTGGACAGCATCTGGCACCCCGCCCGACAGCAATGCATGGCTCATCCAGAGGGGAGACCACAGGCCTGAACCAACCCGCCCCCTCTAGATCAAATTCTCATCTGGGGGATTACATCTCTACATCTCATGCTGCACCATTAGGCAAAGAGTAAGGAAGGATGGCCAGTTTCATAGAAAAGATTGCAGCTTCTGGATGTGATGTAGAGCATCCAAACCTTTGTTTTTGTATAATTAATATTAGGTGCTTTACATATATTTTGCTAGGTTGGTTATCTGTTTAATGAAGCAAGCGAGTAGTTAACGATGGTCAAAGTGCAGAGATGAAAGGAGTCACATTTGAATGGATCCTTGCTGGTATGAAATTTAAATATTTATCTTTCTCTTGTGGTGCATGGGTCAGGGTGCTTGGGTGCAATAAATTCTGAAAATGTCAGATGTGTATACGAAAATACAGTGGACCATTAACTTTTCCTGGGATGTGTTTGAACACATTATTCTGTTTCCTACCGTCACAAACATGTAAACCAGTCTTGTCAATGTGCGGGGCGAGGCTTTTCTCCACTGACTTTCTATAATGTTCAAAGTGTTTCTAAGGATGCTGATTTTTTGAAGGCAGCTGTCTGACTCTGAGATGGCAAATGGGAACATTGTTTGTGTAACGTTAGCAATATATTATTAGCTGTTTGATAACGTAGTCAAGCCAAAGGCTAATTATATCAATTACAGTTACGCTTCGTCTGAGGGGCCGTTAACACTACATCCTTTTCAACTAAAAACAGAAAACTTTTTATGCATTTTGGCTGCCTTTTACACGACAACCGCATTTTGGGGGCCTGAAAATGCAAGCTTTTAGTTTTTGAAAACGATACCGTTATCGTCTTCACGATACAACAACAAAAACATGAATTTGTGAAAATGGTGACATCATGCGCATTACTTGTTCAGTCTATAGGCGTGTAGTGTTTCTTTACAAAGTGACATCGCCAGCTACAGGCCTGCCATGCGTAATACTGCTTTTTTATCATCTTTGTTGTGTAACATACACTGAATCAGTTTCTTGTTCAAACATATATGGCTGAATTAAAAAACAAAAAACAATATTTCGACTTGCCATTGTCTAGCGTTTACTACAGTTGAGCGAGTGGATCAGGTAGTCCGAACTGGTGTGAGACGCTAATTTGCATATTCATGGTTCCACGTATACTAAATGAAGCAAGGATGTAGAGTTAAATTCAAGCTATTTTAAGGCATGAAGTTATTTTCACAGGAATTTTTTTTTAAATATGTTATTTTGTTTATCAAAGATGAGTTTTAAGGGATAAAATTATTGACTACAGAGGACTTTAACAAAACATTCAAAATAAATTAACTTCTGTGTAAACATGGTCGTTAATTCATTTTGAATGTTCTGATAAAGTCCCTCTGCAGTCAATAATTTTTAAGAAAAACTGAAGTAGTATTTTCTAGGGCTGCCCTGGACTAAAGATTTTTCTAGTCGACTAGTAGTCTTACATTTAAGCGATTAGTCGACTAATTGCACGTTTATATTTATAAACCATATAAATAATAATATTGAGCATAAAGCTTGCCACAGCACACCGGCAAATGTAATGATTATGAATGTGGCGTGAAAAAACAGCAAATAGACTGTCTGAACATTTTAATAATTTTCAGTAAACAAGTGTTTTGTGTGTCTTCGGCTGCAGAGATGACGATTGCAGAGATTGTTTTAGATTTGAATTGGTTCATTTAAAAGTAGACATTTCAAGCTTTCCATAGATACATTTCTCATGTCTGTGAGGCAAGTATACGCTGAGTTTTGGTTCATTTTTGTGACGCACTCAAGTTAACTTGAGACCGAGACAGCAGAAAGCGTAGTTTACAGAAATAAAAGGAAACCATTTACAGTTTCGAATGTTGGATTACTCTTATCTGTATGAGCGAAATCTGTATGTCCGTCACAGATTGTGTGATTTCACCACTTCCTGTAGAGGTTTTTTTTTTCTGCGACTAACCAACTAATACCAGTTTTGGTCGACTAAGCCTCTTGTCATCGACTAACAATTAGTCGACTATTAGGGGGCAGCACTAGTATTTTCTTATAAAACAGACTCCAGTAATCTTGTTTTATTTACAACTTCGAAAATTCATGTTTTACAGTTTAGTCCCATTTGTTTTAGTACACAGACCATTGTTCAAAGTTTAATATCAGGATTAACATTTAATAAAAACAAATTTTTGACTAAAAAATATACAGCATACTACTGTTCTTGTTCATGTTTGTGTACTCTGAGAAAGAGTGTGCACTTCCAAATAAGAAACAAGCCCCCCCTCCCCCCACTTGGCCAGATCTGAAGGGTTTATCCTGTTGACTTCTGATGACATCAGAAGGGTTTTGCATCATTATTATGTCACATCTTGTGTAAGCACACACTATTACTTTTCTAAGTGGCTTCCCTAACCTCTCTGGAAAGCATGGTTATAGTATAAATAGATGTATAGCTGTATGCTGTGTTATGCTGTGGTTAACTCATTTGCACTGAGAATGCCTTGAGAATTTTCAGTAATGATCACTGTACCTCAGTAAAATATTACTGATAAATCCTTGTCTAACAATGAGATTACTTTATTACAGACCTTAAATATGGAGAAACATGGAGTGCTTGTGTCCCATTACTGATGAAATGCTAAAAACTCCCCTGGTTTCCAGTGTTACCTTTTCTTGAAATGGCAAGTGTGCAAATTGTCTTTTTCTTTTTAAAGATGTTTTATCTTAAGTGCAAAAAATCCCCAAAACGCTATCAATTATATGTAAGTAATAAAATTAAAACTGATGGAAGACTAAGAAACAATATTAAACTAAATGAAAAAATCTTAAAACCAAATGTATTACCAACGAAGGGCCCAAAAATAATCAGATTTAAAGCTTCCTTTGAAAGTGCTTCCATTCATTACTGCCCTATTTTAGTCCGTATTGGCATCATTGTAAATCGTGTTGAAAACAACCATTCATTTGTGGATGGCCATCACTATATTGGTCTTTATGGCAAGTATGGGTACTTGATGAATTGTACCCTGTGTAGGGTTTCATTTACATATGAGAGCCCCCTGTAAGTGCAATTCATTGTCCTCAATGAGAACGGAGAGTGCATGAATGAATCTGAATGAGGGGGTCTCACTCCTACAGTGTCTCACCTCTGACATCTGCGTATATTACACTGACACCCTGCCCAGCCCCCACGGCCTTCTCACACATTCGGCTGGAAAATGCCCCCCTCGGGTTTCAGTTCTTTCACTTCTTTTGCACTGTAAGTGTTTCACAACATTTGAATACATTAATTGGCAGGTTTGTTTGTGCTATTGCTTTAAGTCAAGTCTTTGAATACCAAAAACTGTTTTTTACTTAGAAAATCATTCCCCAGAGGTGACCTCACTAAACCTTGACAACTGTGGCAAGCAGGGGAGTGGTGAGCAGAGTCTGCCGCCATGGGCGCTCGATGGCACCGCAGATTTCCCACAGCTCTTTAACAGTGCGTTCCTCCTTCCTCCCGGGTTTCAGCACCACTGTAACAAAGATTTGTTGATAAGGGAACAAGGAGGCGAGCATCAGCAAATATTAAACATAACTGATACTGAAATATCTGAAACGCTTCCAATACTCATTTTCCGTAGAATAGATACACGATACCAGCTGCGCTTTCTCGTTCTCTCATCTCTCCGACTGCGAGTTGACACACAAACCCGCCTCCCCTCGCTCACTTGTTTCATTTGCTCCGGATGAATGTTGTTGTTGATACAGTCTGAATTTCGGCATGGGGTTGCATGTATTGTGCATGATTTTACTCATTCCCACAGATTTTGTGCTCACACCCAAAGTGTGCGCGCGTAAAGCCGCATCTCAGTAATAAATTGAGTTCTTTTTTGCTGCTCATCGCACTTAAACAGTCAAATACACACAAAATAATATCAAAATTACGGTCTTGGCGAGTATTCCCGTAAACACAGTCTGTTATAGTATAAGGGGTCTGTGCGTCAGGTCTTAAAGTGACAGCAGCCTAATATATACTTGCTGACAAATTATGAGATAATACTAAAATATCTATATGGCAGTTTTCCCCCATGGTATCGATGTCAAAATTGTGGCCAGTGAAAATGCTGAGTGGCTAGTAACTTTGGAAAACCACTAGCCACAGTGGCTGATGAGCAAAAAAGTTAATGTCAAGCCCTGGTTGTCACTACTCCTTTTATCCTTCCGGAGCTCCTGCGTGGGACTCGGTTCTCACGGCTCTCGGACCCGCTCTAATTGCCACAACAACCATATGCTCAGATGGACTACAAATATGGCTCTATGGTTTTGCTGTACAGTTTTTGCTTCTTTTGTAGCAACTAAAAATAGTATTTTGGCAAGCAGATAAAATGTTCCCGTATGTTTACGTAAAAAAAGCAATTACTGAAGCTTTTCAATAGGATATTATGATCTTGAAGTCAAACTCTTTCTTTGAACAGCTCAGATTTTCTGTAGGCTATTATAACCGTAGCTTTCTGAACGACTGCCAAAGACACGTTTTGAAAACACCTGTCAAGTCTTTCTGGAAGAATCCAAAGATGTTTGTGTTAGTGAGGTTGAAGGGCTATTTTGGGAAGTAAACCACAAAGTGCTTGTTGACTCGTGAGATGTGAAGAACATGCCTTGTTTTGTAGCAGTGTGTCCGCTGACAGGACTGAATGAGCTGGCAGGTGTGTGGAAGGTTCCAGACTGCACGGCTCCAGAGGCTGCTGCCTCATGTTAAACCATGGGTATAACCAATGAACACGGACATTACCAGAGAATAATCTCTGACATTCCTCATGCATAATTTTATTCAAGTGTAGCAGTATTCGTTTTATTACAGTGGTCATTAAGGTTACTGATAACAGTACTCTTAGAACTTCTTATTCCCAGGTGAAAAAAAAGTACAGTTCTATAATGTACTTAAAGTGCTCTATTTTCGTGTACTAATTTTGTACTAAATATACAAAAAATTCTTCTTTAGCACTTCTTAAGATAATCTTAAGAACATCTAAGTGTACTCAACTGTGCTATTTTGAGACACCATGAAATATGAACTAAATAAAATGTGCTTTTAATATACTATCTCTGTATTTAAAAAAATTATTTAATTACCACTTATAGTACACTTGAACCCATAGTGTGCTACAAGTGGTAACTAAATACATTTCTTTTTTTGTGGAAAACATGATACGTTTTTTTAATAATATTTGATGAATAGAAAGTTCAAAAGAACTGCATTTATATGAAATAGAGATCTTTCGTAACATTATAAATGTCTTTACTGTTACTTTTTATCCAATTCATGCATTCTTGCTGAATAAAAGTTTTCCTTTCTTTCAATAAAATGTTATTGACCTCAAAACTTAGTATGTGAAATTAAGAAAAACATGTATTTTCTCAACTAAACAGATTGTAGCCATGAGGCGTTTAGGATGAGTTAAAATGGGGGTTCAGTAATCTGTAGCCATATGGCCTCCAGGAGGAAGGAGGGATGTGTCGACTAGTAGGGAAAGGGAAACAAAGGTTGATAAACACACAACACTACTCATCAAACAATGACATTGGTCCTGTTCAAATATTCTGTTTGCCCTGTTGTTATTTAAATGACATCAGCTGGGATGGTGAAAGTGCAGCAGTTAAAAACTGACCTTGTGATATATAGGTCCTAATACAAGGTATTAAAATAAATAAGGTTGTCACTGTATTAAGTCATTATTTTTTGTTGCTAAATACTAATCAAATACACTACAGAAGACAAGGCTAACTTTACTAAAGACCTTAGAGAGAGGTGACAGAAGTGTGGCTTGTTTACTGATAAGTGTTTGCGGTGTGACGATGTATGCAGCTGAACCCAAGTGCAGCATTTTAATGTGCTACTGTAACTAATTTAATGAGATTGATAAAACACACTTTGTTTCTTGCATACTTTAATCTCATTTTTTCATCTGTTGTTGCTGAGGAATGTCATATCATAAATAACTCCTGTGTGTTTTGTGTTCATTCTTACAATTTTGGGGATCCATTACTACTACTTTGGGCTATGTTGTTTATTAAATGGTCTATAATTATAATACAGTTGTGTTTAGTTTTCTGGTCAAAATTTGGGCAATAATCTGTATGGAGTACCACAAATTCTTTCCATTACTGATTCAATGAGAATAAATGAATCAGATGATATTTGCTGCAACTACTACATTCAATTTGAAAAATGCAATAGAAGAAACTGAAAGTCTATTAAACTGGTGTTTCTCTTTCTCTGCAACTTTTTCTGGTTTATCTTCTGATTCTCTTTTTTGTCTCTTTCTCACTGTACTTTATAGACCACTATTCAGTCCATGACTTCAGATCCTGGAGGAATTGAATGGTCATTGAGAAAAGCTGTTGTGAAGCAGTTGGCTGCTGAAGAAAACAAATAATGAAATGTTAACTAATTGTGACTGAGTTGCATGAAGCCATTCTATAAAGCCATGGTCAAAAGTGTCTGTATAACATGGAAAAGTGAAACTCTAATGCTGTCAACAAACCTGGATCAGGATCAAGAAATCAACAATGCCTTTATATAAAATATATAATAAATACATAATATAAAATCTTTAATAAATCCATATAGATTGTTTTAACCATTAATGCTATAGCAGTAGCTCATATTGATCATATATAATTATAAATTTAATTAAAAATATAAATTATAACTTATATAATAACTAAAAATTGTCATTTAAAGTATACATTTATATTTTAATAACATACATGTATAACATTTTAAATATTAAATATAATTATATTTAATCACAAAAAAAGTTTTAAATAAAACAAAGATTATTGGAGTATACATTAAAATTTCATGTTTAATTCAATGTATTACTTGCCACTTCTTTGCAATTGTTTGTGAAACTTGCAAGTAATTTCAGAGGGAAAATTGTTTTAAAGACTTACAGCACAGACCTACAAATCCTACACCAGTTTTTTTTGTCAGTGGAAACGGCTTAAGCTCGAGTCATTTCTGCCTCCTTTCCACCTGCAGCCCGCCCCCTACATTTTGGTCAGTCCTGGGGTAACCCCTCGACCCACTGTCCAGGATGAGAGCTCCATACCCTGAGCAGATTGCCCACAATGTTGTCCATCTGCATTCACGTTAATAACAAACAGTAATTGGGGGGATTTCCTCTGGACTCAACATGCTTCTCAGTCAGTGTGCTACGTCTTCTCAAATAAGGGCTATTAAAACGAGTGGTTTAAATGTGGTCTGATGCCGCTGGTTGCTGACCCAGTTTCTTGTAGCCACTTTGAAGCTGCGATTTGTTGCTCTATTAACCAGTCTTTGTTGGCGATCTGACTGTAGCGTGTGTGAACTAGGGTACAATCGCACAACTACACTATATCCTGTACATCTAGTGCCTCATTAACTAACAAAACATACTGTTTGGCATTACAAATAGCTCAGTCCCATGAATAGATGCATGTTGTTTAGCAAAATCTATTTATTTTGGCAGCACAAATATTTTCGTCAATAATGGTATCCATTACTTAAGTCGTAAAGGTTCACATTTGTCAGATCAAAGAAAAAATGAAGTCCACCCCATAATCGATTGCTATAGATTATAAAGCACTGACATGGGCCTGAGGGCAGAACCTCATGCAGGAGGGAGCCCATTTATGGCTGCTCTCAGAAAGACCTCTGTGATTAGTGGCAGTACGGCCCTTCTTTAGAAAACTCAACTTAATTCATGTTTCCACAGTTGGCATCCAACTTTATTATTTGTCAGTCAGTGTTCTCCGACCACAGCGTTCATTTTTTAAAATATTCCTCCTTTTCAGGAATATCTTCACAGCGTGAGCTTGCGTGATTTGTATGTCAAGTGTGTGTATGCGAAGTGAAGGAAAGTTTCAGGATGAAAACATCCATGTTCATGACAGTTCTATTAAATGACGAGAGAGCTTGGTAATGTTATCCTAATGGATAAAACAAAGAGGAGATGAAAGACCACCCTTATAGAGTGACAAATGCTGTTGGACTCTGGAGTTCAGTGCTGGATTGGTGTTTCTCTTTGAAATATGTTCTCTAATTTCTTTCTTTTTATTTTGAATGTATTTACAGAGCTCTGAGCTCAGGCGGTTCAGCTTCCAATTATGTCATTGTTTGGCTAAGCTGGAGAAGTGTATTGTTTTAGTATGATCAAAACTAAAAAAGTTACTTTTTAATTCATCTGAAAGACCTGAGCATAGACATTAAATATGTCTTATATGGCTAATAATGACCATTTATCCTTTTTTCATTGTTCTTTTTAAAAGCAATGCTTGACAGATTTACATGATACTAAAGGGCTTTTTACACTGTGCATAACCCCGGGTTATCGTCGTTCTAAACACCACTTTTAACCCCAGGTAAAGGAACGTTTCACACTTGTTATTTAGAAGTGGGATTAGTGCTGCTTTTGTGGTGTTAACCCCAAATTGCGGTGCCAAAATTGTACAGTGTGAAACGATGCAGTGTTAGAATGTTACAGCTAGACGCTTAGCAACAGACAACCAATTGCTTACTCATATTTGCCTGCTTTGGACAGTCACGGAAGCACTGCGCATTGTATGTAAACAGTAAATGTCAAATACTGACAGAAAACAATTTGAGTGAACAAGAGATCGTTTTGTTCTTACCTTTTTATAGTCCGAAATGTCCATTCAGTATAAACTCGATGGTACAGCCGGCAATACGAGGATGCACAATGCTTGGAGCTATGTAAACAGGTTGTGTGCTGCGTTTATCCAATCAGTGATATTGACACCGCAAATATGCAAATAAGAACGTTAACCCAGGGTTTAGGAATGTACAAGTGTCATTTTATGAATACCCAGGATTAATTGTTAACCCCGGGTAAATTATGAGCAGTATGAAACATGAAGCAAGATAACCCAGGATTCTGTTTACCCGGGGTTTAGAATGACCCAGGGTTAACTATTTCAAGTGTGAAAAGCTCTTAAGTCTTGTTTGTTTTTAAATGAAAGGCTTCTTTATTCCAACCATGTGGAGTTCATGGTTTTACAGCTATAATCATCCAGCATTGATCACGTTTTTTTTCTCGGTTTTTACTAGTGACACATTTTCGCTTTAATCCCTTTTCTTGGGCTTTCAATATGGGTCAATTCAATGGGAAACAACAGCTTTCTTTATCATAGGGATGTTGTTGTTGGCAGAACCCACTGGCTTAAGAATGTTTACCAACACTTCAGTGTCGCTGGACTGGAGAAAGTATAGCTGCTGATGATTACCATTCATTTTAATGGAACAATTACACACACACACACATACTTGTATATGTGGTTTACGGGGACTCTCCATAGACGTAATGGTTTTTATACTGTACAAACTGTATGTTCTATCCCCCTACACTACCCCTACCCCTAAACCTACCCATCACAGAAAACGTCTGCATTTTTTGAATTTCAAAAAAACACCATTTAGTATGATTTTTAAGCCATTTGGTTTACGAGGACACCGGAAGTGTCCTCAAAACCATGTTTAAGTTGTAATACCCATGTCATTATACACATTTGTGTCCTCATAAACCATGTATACAAGAACACACACAAATATAGGATAGATATTCTATCATTCAGTAAGATTTTATTTTAAAGAAATTAATACTTGTGTTCAGCAAGGTTGCCTTAAATGTATTAAAAGTGGTAGTAAAAACATTTAAATATATATTAAAAAAAATACAAAATAGTTATTTTAAATTAGTTTTAACAGAATATAATAAAAGCATTTTCATTTTTCTTAAACTAATCCTTAAAGCTTTTCCCACTAAAATCTCATTTAATGTGTGCCAGTGTTTTATATATATGCATTAGCTTTGAAAAAAGGAATTGTTCTTATGTGAGGAACAAAAACATCAATAATCATGAATGACATGATGGCAGAAATATAAACACTTGAACTGGCCATTCAGCAACTCAACCAAAGAGAAAATGGGAGGTCATTGTGTGTTTAAGTGGCACAGGGGAGGGGTGAGACTAATCCTATTACATGTGGGTCTTTTCGGAGGGTGAGTCGGGGGTCTGCAGACCTTCTGTGTCACTGTGACAGCGCAGCACGGCGAGAGGCGTCTACGTGCTTGAATGGAGTAAGATAAAAAATCTCAAAAATGTGAAAAGGTAGGAGGAAGATGTTGATAAATGTGTTTAATAAGGGGCGGTAACTTTTCGGGTTTCATTTTGATGTAATGTAATAAACTGTAGGGGACTGTTGTAGTGTGTATAATAATCTCTTGGACAAATAAGTGTGTCACATTCCTGTGGAAAGACAAAGCTTCACTGTAAGCATGTTTTCATATTCAATACGGTAATTTTTCTTTCATTACTCACATTATCAATGACATGATTGCATATTGCATGCCTAGTTGTTGATAGAAATGTTTTAGCATTGCCATTTATAAATTACATATGACTTGTTGAGGTTAAACTCTTGAAATGGGTTCTGTCCTCTGGTATTAGCTGTCACTTTACTTTTCTAGTCTGATCTATATGACTTCAGCTGACAGTTGGTTATACATCCCCCTCTTGTTTATATAGCTGCGCTAAGTAATCTTCTCACAGTTTAATCTATTTTTTCCCCTCAGTAATGGACATTAATGCAAAGTTGATATATTGTTACACATAAATGCTCCATTATCTTATATCACAGAAGGATTTTGAACTCATATGGGAGCCATAGTAGTGTGTGTGATGCTCACAGAGGCCAAAGTCGTGTTATTTTGAGCAAAACCCCAGAGTAGCAATTTGATTGTGGTCTTTGTCTAGAGCATATACTTAAATATGCCAGAAATGTGGTCTGCAAGTCCAAGAGTTCGAGCTACACCATCACAACATCTGGCTGGCAGTTTCAACATTTATTGTCAGGTTACATTCCACGAGGTTAAGGTGAATAAGAACTGAAAGGAAGTTTGCTTTTCCTTTCTGTCTGCTCACTGTGCATCGAATAATGTCAACCTCATTGATTCTACCCCAACTGAATGTCTGTATAAACAGCCAAATGACACATCTGTAAAAAGCCCATAAGACTATTATTGGAACCTTTTCCAGTTCATGAATTCTGTCAGTCAAATGAAACGGCTGGTATATAGGAAGCTTTCTTTGTTGTCATACTTACGCCAATTTCTGTTCTTGTGCGTACTGAGGTTGAGTAGCAAATGAGCCATGACTGTAGTGCTTTAACATGAGTTCATGCCTGCTGACTTTCTTTGTAATGGCAATTCTATTTATTTTCTTTCTGATTAGGTGGACGTCTGTGGCGCCTGTGAGTCAGGATAGATTTCGACTCCCAACGATCTGCTATTTTCCACTTTAATGGTATTGGAAATCAGATTTGGCACGCACCAAGACGACCAGCTAATGGCACACGTTCTCTTGTTACCCCTCAAAGCATAAACGTGTCCGTCTTCCTCAATCTCCATGCTTTCCTTTTGTTTCTGTGGATGACATCATGGACCTCTGTGGTCTAAGAGTATCACGAGTGGACGCCAGCGTTCTGGATCTGAAGTCTATGAGGTCACTGTGTCATTTTGAGAGGAATGTGAAGCCATTTTAATGCGTCTGATTACAGCCACCACTGGAGAGCCTTGACTCAACATGCAGGGGCGGCCCAGGCAGGCCCAGCAGCAGCAGCTAGGATGCCTATCACCCAAGAAAATGCCCTGAGCCATCTCCTCCTGCTGGAGAACTGGCTCAGGGCTCAAGAAAAGAACCGAGACGAGGGCGATGAACCTCGGATGAGCGCAGGCGGTGTTTGCCAGGCCGCCATCTGCAAGCTTGTGGAATACATCCAGCTAAACTTTGCTGATGTTGAGAGTCCTTTGTACAGTAGTAGCCCATTTAGAGAGGAAATTGATGCTGAAGTGAGGGCGGTCTACCTGAACAAGTCTGAGGAAGATGGACCGGAGTTTGGGCTCAGCTTTGGAAATATTCCGATTTTTGGAGACCCTGAGGGGAAGAAGAAAGGGGTCAGGAGGAGGCGCAGGAAGGGCGATAAAGGCCCTGTGTTGGATGTCGGGTGTATTTGGGTGACTGAAGTGAAAAAGAACAGTCCAGCAGCCCATTGTGGAGATATTAAGCTGCGAGATGAGCTGCTGTCACTAAACGGACAGCTGATGGTTGGGGTCGACGTCACTGGAGCCAGGTAAGATGTCTGAATTTGTTTACAATCAGGTCTGTCTTAAAGGGTTAGTTCACCCAAAAATGAAAATTCTGTTATTAAGTACTCATCCTCATGTCGTTCCACACCTGTAAGACCTTCGTTCATCTTCGGAACACAAATGAAGATATTTTTGATAAAATCCGTTGGCTCAGTGAGGCCTGCATTGAAAGCAAGTTAATTTATTCCTTCAAACGCCCAGAAAGGTACTAAAGTTATATTTAAAACAGTTCATGTGAATACAGTGGTTCAACCTTAATGTTATGAAGCGACAAGAATACTTTTTCTGAACCAAAAACACAAAATAACGACTTTATTCAACAATACCTAGTGATGGGCGATTTCAAAAGACTGCTTCATGAAGCTTCGAAGCTTTGCGAATCTTTTGTTTCAAATCAGTGGTTCGGAGCATGTATCAAACTGCCAAAGTCACGTGAACCATTGAAATTTCGAAACATGACGTAACGAAAGGCTTGTTCGAGATGCATTGGCACTGCGCAGACCGATAGGCGTATGAAATCAAAGTACCGCGAGAGCGTTTCAAAAGCATAAGGAGTCGTACGCTCTCCAAACGCTCTCGCGGTACTTTGATGTGATACGCCGATCAGTCTGCGCAGTAAACAAGCCTAATGCCTCGTTTACTGAAATCACGTGACTTTGGCGCTCTGAACCACTGATTCGAAACAAAAGATTCATAAAGCTTCGAAGCTTCATGAAGCAGTGTTTTGAAATCGGCCATCACTAGATATTGTTGAATAAAGTCGTTATTTTGTTTTTTTGGTGCACAAAAAGTATTCTCGTCGCTTCATAACATTAAGGTTGAACCACTGTAGTCACATGAACTGTTTTAAATATGTCTTTAGTACATTTCTGGGCATTTGAAAGTGTAAATTAACTTGCTTTCAATGCAGGCCTCACTGAGACATCGGATTTTATCAAAAATATCTTAATTTGTGTTCTGAAGATGAACGAAGGTCTTATGGGTGTGGAACGACATGAGGGTAAGTAATAAATAACAGAATTTTCATTTTTGGGTGAACTAACCCTTTAAAGAATTAGTTTGGTTAACAAAATAAGTAAGCATAGAGTTGAATTTCTCTGATATTCAAGCCCATTCTGTTGACTTAATGAGTTTTTCTTGGCTTTGAATCTCTTTGTATTTCAATAATTGTGAAAAAGTGTGCACTGAAAGCATTCCTCTTTCATCTGGTCATCATGCAAAGTAATTTGAGTGTGCTTGGACATTTTAAATGAGCACACCAGGTTATTTACAACTTAACATCCATTGACAGTATATGTAGCGTACACTCATAATTTAAGATTTCCCCTCAATCTGTAAAAGCCAATGGGAAATGGGTCTGTGATAACTGAAATGAACCACAGATGACATTGCCTATTTGGGACTGAACTTGTGTGAAAGACATGGCGACAGTGACAGCATTATACATTGCCATACTCAAATCTGTGGAGAATGTAATGAAGTTTTATGCTGAAGAGTTGACATTGTTAATGTTAATGTTGTTAATGTCTAAGATGGACTATGGAGAATCATCTCAGCAGTGTTGTGCACAAGGAGGAGGGGCCAGGGGGGCTTGAGGCCCTGCCCCTTTAATCGTGAAAGTGAACATGCCCTTTTTGGTCATATTGCGGTGCCCCCCAGAACGCGATTTCTACCGAGAGGGACCCCTCCCCGCGGAGGTCTGTGCACGTCACTGCATCTCAGTTTAAATCAGGGTTTCCCATACTACGATTCATGATGGAAATGCAGGGATAATTAAAATGTTTTTTTACCAAATAACTGAATTATTTATTTGTTTACCTGCATGTCATGTGACCATTAACCAACATCAGAGAACTGTGAACATGAAAATGGTGGTAAATTGTTAAAAAAAATTTTTTTTGAAAATTTTACATTTTTTAAATATTAGGAAAGTATTTTAGGTTAAAGGGGTTTGGCTGACAAAAAGTTTGGGAATCCCTGGTTTAAGCCATTGAAAAAAAATCCAAATAATTAGGTACATTTGGCAATGAAGTCAGTGGTCTGCAAATAGAGAACATTTTTTTTATTGAAAAAGTAAAAACAGCCAAGAAAGGTTACAGTGAGTGAAATGAGTAGAACTTTTCAAAAATATATCTACATTCTAAATGTTCAGCCAGTGGGGTTTCACATTAATGACTGTATAGAATATCACACCATTTTCTGAATAGCTACTCGTCTGACTGGGTGGCAGTTTCTTATTTGGGTATCAGGGTGATTCACAGCTGGTCAGAGAGAACAGGGTCTCCTGTGTGGTAGTGTTCCTGTGTCTATGTACAGTGTGTCAGCATGTGTCCTGGGGTTGTCTAGTTTTGCCCCAGAGCATGGTACTTGGATCAGGGCCAGTGGGTCTTTTCCTTGTTTCCTCATGTTGACAGCTCTGACAGACGGCTGCATGTGTCAGTGGTGTGGACAATTTCGTGTCTGTCTGTGTTTGGCCTCCATCTGGACCGGCTGACACGCTCAGCTTTCACTTAGACCGCCAAATGTCTGTCTCTAACCAAAACAAAGGATGGACCTGCACTGTGAAGTTCACCATGTTGCATTGCCATGCTTTTTTTTTTTTTTTTTGCCTTTTCCTTTCTTGGCAAACAGAACCTTGGAAAATGTGTCACATTACCAGTACTTTTGTGTCCCACGTTGCCAATGACTTTAAAAACACGTTGGAATGTTTTGCACCATTTTTCTTCATTTCAAAAGCACTTTTGTCCTCTAAGAAGAACTATTTTAGCTGCTAATGTTGTTATTTCCAGATTTGTAATTCAGTTTGCAAACCTTTTTCTTCAGAATGAGAATATAATAACATTGCAGCTAAGTTATTTTTTCTGTCCAACCATGATAAAATCTTGTACAGCTTTGGCTATTTAAACTTCAGACAGAAGTGCATTCAAAAGACTTCTAAATGACCATTTTAAAGGGTTCATTCACCCAAAAATGAATATTCTGTCATCATTTATTCGCCCTCATGTCACTCCAAACCTTTATGACTTTCTTCTGCAGAACATAAAAGAAGATATTTAGAAATTAGAATGTTGGTAACCATATTTGGTGACCACTGACTCCCATTGTATGGACCAAAAAAAAAAAAAAAAAGATATACGTGTCCTGGACAGAGGAAAGTCATACAGGTTTGGAGCTATGGGTGTGTAAACATGACATTTTGCTTGAACTATCCCTTTAATGCTTAAAGCTCTGTGACCACATCTTAGGGATTTGAAAAAAAAATGAGACCAAAAGAACTGGCATATAGATTTTAACTGGTTTAACTGGAAACTAAAATAGTGCACAAATTTGCCCAATTGGCTTTATGTCAGGAAAAAAAAGCATCCAGTGCAATTAGCATATTCTTCTTATTTCTAGAGTGTTTATGTCAATGTCTCATATCCTATCCAGTCCTATATATACCCAAGTTGAAGACTACTTCCTTTGAAAGTCCTTTGAATGTTGTGGTCTGTCAGGGTTGACTCCATCCCTGTAACTTAAGCTCTATAATTAGGTGTTGTATTGTGTGACTGATAAATGATAGGAAGTTTTGCAGTGTTCACACAGAATCTGGTTTGGGATAACTGATTCCTGTATGGATGGACAGCGGGATACAGAAAGGGAGGAGGTTCCTGGGAGTGGCACGTGGTTTTGACCAAGAACAGACGTATTATTTTCTCAAGCTAAAGAAAAGCTGTTGATGTCAAGACGTCTCTGGGAGAGAAACAACGGCTGTATTTCTTCTTGTTATTCTGATACGAGAGATCAGTTTGTTTCCTGTTGGTATAAGCTCCTTACCCTCTCTAAGACCTGGAAAACAAATGAATGATTTTGGTTGTTTTATTTGTAGATGTTTGTTTTGCTAATATATCTCCAGGAAGATTTGAAATATCAGACTTTTTGCTCAACTTCCAATCAAGGTTTATATTTTTAAAAGCTTAACTCTATTCTTGCAGACAGGGACTAAGGAAACTCAAGTTAGAGAGCAAGAGAAGTGTTTTAAAAACAGGCCTATGAGATTTGTGACAATACTGGATGGTGAGGTGACGTACTCAAATGAAGTAACATTCCACTAAGGATTTTTTGTTTTTGTTTGTGTTTTTGAGTAAAATTAAGAATTTACTTTATTTAGAGAGTATATAAGAAATCAGTGCTCAATACTGTTCTTGTATATTCTCGATTCACTATAGTAAGCTTTGTGATTAATATTTTGAAAAGTCGGTTGGATTTGGCAGGAAATTTTGGATTTACTTTACTTGTTCTTGCATGTTTGTTATCATGTATGATACAGTTGCTCAGATGACATTTTTCAAATATATATGCTTTATAGGAAGCACAACTGAATTAAAAACAAAAAAATTACAATTTTATGTTTCAACTAGATGGCGATAGAGATGTCTAAGTTTTGAATTGCACCTCTACAAGTGCGAAAGCAGTTATTTTATAATGTGTATAATATGGTAATTTATTTCCTGATAAAATAGCATAGCTAGTAATCAACATACACTACTGTTCAAATGTCTCTTATACCAAGGCTGCATTTATTTAATCAAAAATACAGTAAAAACAGTAATATTGTAAAATATTATTACAATTTAAAATATGTTTTCTATTTTAAAATATTTTTAAAATGTAATTTATTCCTGTGATGGCAAAGCTGAATTTTCAGCATCATTACTCCAGTCTTCAGTGTCACATGATCCTTCAGAAATCATTCTAATATGCTGATCTAGTGCTCAAGAAACATTTCATATTATTATCAATGTTGAAAATCAGTTGTGCTGCCACTTCTAAACTAACTTGACCAGCACAAACTTGCATTAACCAACTTGGAAATTCATGCTAGTCAAATCTGTCTGCTATCCAATCTTTACTGAAGACACCACAGACTAATTTTCTAGAGGTCTAGCCATCCATTAGCTGTTTCCTTCCTTTACTCACACAAACCTTTGGTTAAATTTCAGTTTAAGTGAGTTTTATGAGTCTGCCTCAGGGTTATGTTTGCTCATTACGGCATTACTCTTATTTCCTCTCTCAGGTAAAGCCTGAATCTGTAAGGGTGCAAACACTGAGAACTGTTGCAGTAGAAGGTCTGGTGTGAGTGGAGAGATGAGGGTTGGACACTGTTCAAACAACAATGGACCAAAGCCTTCAAACACAAAAAAGACACATGATGGAAACTTTATTTTTCATCAAGTGCTTTTCATGTTAATGATTTCAGTGCAAAATTTCTGGGCCCGAATGCAGCTCACCACAAAAAGCCTTGTCGGTTTAATGTGTCTTCTTGTAATTTTGGTCCTGCTGTATTTCCCCCCCCACCCCCACCCCCACCCCCACCCCCCTTTAACAGCCTGGCCCAGCATCTGTCTGTGGGGAGCATGGAAAATAGATCAGTGGCGCTGATCCAACCGGCCCATGCAAAGTGTTCTCCACGTGCTCAATGAGAGAGTATTGGAGAAAACAAGGTTAAGAATGATACACTTTACTTGGATTCACTGCAACAAAGAAAATCAAAGCTGTTTGATTTGAAAACTAGAATCAGCTGATTAGCACTTCCATTTTAATCTTAAATTAATTTAAAGGATTTTTCCAGAGATTTTGGGATCCAGAAGCCACAAGTATTTGGGAGTCTAAAACAGAGGTGTGAAGAAATAAATGACCGCACAGAGTGAATTATGAACCGTGTATTTTCCTTCCACAACTGTTTTTACAGACATATACTGTGTCAAAGTGATTAACTGTATTAGACTCTCCATCTGTCCTATCAAAACCACTGTGAAACATTACACATTTCAGCTTAAGTCTGCCTAGTTCCTGTCAGTATAAAGATCAAAGCCTTTTAGTCTATGTTTGCTTTAAATTGAATCTCAGAGTCCTGAATTGGCAAGGCAGCTCTTCGTGGTTGTTAACTTGCCGCTTGGATGAATGAGAGAAAGACTGCCATCTTTTCCCTGGCATTAACTATGTCTGAGTTTGCACTTTTCTCTTCAGCAAAAGAAAGCTTTGGCTCTTTCGTCTTAAGTGAAGAGACTGGTGCCATTTTCCCACAGTAATGGATATGAGAACCTCAAATCAGGCACTGTGGTCTAGTTAAAACAGTACAAAAATGTTCCTTGATTGAAAATAGCTTGTAATCATCAGATCAAATGTTTTGTTCTCATTCGTTTTCTTAATTATAACCGGAGGACTTCCAAGATTGTGAGGGTGTAAATAAAATATGCATTGAAATGGTTTAAAATGCCAAGGACTTTCAAGAATTTAGCGAGACATTTGGATGAATCAAATGGCCATTCATTAATTTAAAATGTAAAATATTAAATATTTAAAAAATGACACTGTAAAGAATATCCAGTTAACTTTACGGTAAAAATTGGCAGCTGTGGTTGCCAAACAAACAACTGACAATGTTTGCGGTATTATGGAATTCCTCAACTGTATATTTCATACAGTTAAGTGATATATAATGTTAATATACCAATCTACTTGAACTACTAAGATCTAGGTTGATCTTTACCTTAAAATGTGCTGATAACCACCATATTAATGCTGTGGCCAGTTACTTAAACTGCTTAGACTAGTTAGTCATGTAATTTTTTTGCTTTGACACTAGTCATAACTTTTTTTTTTTATTTTTTTATGTCAGTTACATAAAAAAGTAGATTGGTCTCATTTGAATCTGAAAAGTAAGACTGAGTGATTATCCTTGACAAAATGCTGCTTGGCCAGACTACATCTTATTGTGACTGTATGTCACAATAGAAAGCCACATGATGAATCAGAAATCATTTCAAGTGGTCTGTACATAAAACTTGACCAATGGCTATAGATTGACATGCACAGGTCATACATAGACACAACACCATCAGAGTAACACACAATACTAAAATAATGCAGTAAACATTAACTAAATGTCATAAATAAACACAAAAATGAGAAGAATCAAATCTGTTTTAAAATATAATCATATGAGATGTGTCATGTAGGGGTTTCTGCAAATGTCCTTTTACGGTTTTCCCCCATAATTTATATGATAATTTATAGTTTTACTTCCAAAAACCATAAATATATAACCATAACCATAAAACACCCATAAATGTGATGTTAAACCATTTACAATTTCCACTGTATATTGTAAGGTAATTTACAGTTAACCAATTATCATGTTTTAACCGTTGCATTTTTACTATATATATATATATATATATATATATATATATATATATATATATATATATATATATATATATATATATATATATATATATTGTTAACATTACAAACATTTTTACTGTGTAGAATTGTTCAGTCTTGAGATGAAAGATAATAGTGCTCAGAAATCATAATTTATCCAGCAAGTCAGCCTATTGTTATGGGCAGAATATAGTCATAACTTCACATGATAAAGTATAATAAAGTATTTTATCTGTCTCAAATTGCCAGTTGCACTTGCTTCTTTGGAAAAATGCTTTTATGACATGGGTTCAAAATCAAATCATTCATCTACTGTGCATAAACCCTGTGCCATGAGAATAACGCCGAGTCTCATGGAACCCCCAGATTTCTCTGGTCACAGATGGGGTTGAGGATTAACTCTGTTCAATCCGGATATTCAGGTAATACTGTCTGGTTTGTGGAACTAACCATTTTGAAGCCCCACAAATTACATTCCACCATGTCTGGCTCTGTGATTTTCAATCATGCCCATTTTGGCTTTTTTTGTAGAAAGTGGTGGTTTACTGAGCAAGGTTGATCTGCCAACACACAAGGCCATGTGCACGCACATGACAGTGCCTCTTTACAATTTTAAGATCTTAGCTCAGTCTGGAATTACAAAATTGAATTTTAAATAAGTGAATATATTTAGAAAGTCACACATGTCCTATTTAAGGTAGTAAAACACAGGGTTTCTGTTCTTTAAACTCTTTCATGTTTTAATTTTATATGAAACCCTTCTCAATTTAACACTTATTTTTGGAACATTTCTGATTGGTTAGTTTTCAGATTGACTTATTAGGATAGACTCCTCCCCTGACTCTTTTATTGCTGTTTACTGAGTCTAGGTATGATTTCTCAGGTCACATTCAGTGATATCTGTAGAGACTTTTATGTGTGGTGAAAAAAGGCTGTGCAGTTAGGACTGTACAGTTGTGGCTTTGTCCACTAGAGGGCAGTAGTACAAAACTTTCTAGTTATTCCATACAAAAATCCTTTTACTTGCACTATTGAAATGAACACCATGAAATGTGATGAACATAATGTAATCAAACTAAAATAAATTGAGCACCAGGCAGCAACTAGATATTTGACATTTGTATGAATATGATTGTGAGAGATAAAAAAAGGTCACATTTCTTCTTAATTTTACTTTTTGTCTATTAGTAGGCTATACCTAATTTACTATGGTCAGAACAGCAACAGCAGAATATATGACATTGTCCATTTCAAGTCTGTGAATACTGTGGAAGGCTAGGGTGCTGTGAATGATGCTACTGTCTTTGGGACGTTTCCCCACAAACCCCTCAGAGCTATGTGAAGAATGTGTGCCAGACTGCTGCCCGCAACCGGATGTCTTTCATAATGAAAACAGGCTTTAGGAGGAGACGCCCAGCCAGTGCACACTCAGGTGCAGTCTGTTATGATTTATGGTATTTATTTGTTTGTTTTATTTATTCATAACCTAGTGGAGACACACTTTCCCTTCAGCAGTAAATGATGTAGCCTAGTGATTAAGTGTTTTTTTTTTCCATCTGTTTTGTTGGAATATTATGATCCTGCCAGGAGGGAGGACAGCACAGTGAGGCTGCTTTTCTGTCTGAATGGATGACTAAAACATATAAAACTAGTGAGTTAATAATGAAGTATAGCTTCAGGCTCAAAGTAAATGCTCACCTCCTTCAGAATGACTGACGCTGCTCAAGGTCACATCTGTCACCAAACCAGAAAAAGTTTTTTCCTTATAAGCTATGATATGACAACTGCACAAAACCCAAAAACATGTTATTTCCAAAAGACACTCCAAAATAAAAGTAAAATGCAACTGTAAATCTCAAAAACATTTATCCTTTTTAACATAAGAGAATCTCGAGTATTATATCCGTGTTGAACTTTATGCTCGCGAGAACACAGTCAGCTTTAAATCTACCTGTTCGTTAGGCCTATAACGTAGTTAAAGATACACATAATGGAATTTGTTGTAGTCAATGATAATTTATATATATATATATATATATATATATATATATATATATATATATATATATATAAAATGAATGAAGTAGGCCTATTAGTAGGCTATTTTTAATTAATTAATCGAATTAATCGGAACCGTCTCTAAACATAGGGTCACCTGAATGCTTTCTATGTAGGCAGTTCACTAGTTCACCGCCACAGTGGTATTCCTTCCTTCGTGTGTCAATATCTGAGATTCAGCTGTGAGCGTCTTCTGTTGGGAGTTTGAAGAAGGGGCGGGACGATCCAAACAATCTCAACCGCTGAGATGCAACGCGCTGGTTAATGGATCCCAGACGCGCATGCAAAGTTTGCGAGCGCCGAACCGACCTGTGTTTTCATTTGACAATCTCAGAGACACGAACACTGTCCGTATCGACAGGCTGTCCTGTGGAAAAAAAAAAGCAGCCATGGACTTTAATCAAGCTCTGAGTAGATCACATGAAAGGGGCGAGTCGCTGGAGCTATTAGAAACATTTCCATGAACATACAGAGTCGTTCAGGGACTTTATACGGATGATTGCTATGATCATTGAACTCACGGGAGCCCAAACAGCGCGTGCCAGCTGTCGGGAACTGACCTCACCGCAAGAATGATGATGAAGGGGTGTAAGTGAACGTTTCAGGTAGGCTACAAAATGCGCATTTTCATAGGCATATGGCTGTATTGCGTTTGTTATATACTTAAATGCTACGTATTGCGTGACGTGTTTTAATAACTTGAGACTTGATATTTACAGTTTATTGGATGAATGAGTAATCTAGTAAATCTTACAGATAATCTCGCAATAGCAAGTTTCAGTAATAAACTTTTTGTTGCATAGGCTGACAGCTAGGTATCATATAATTATTGCTAATGATATTTAAGGGGGTGAATATCATTTTTCAACAACTTTTCATGCTTCTTGTTTTGACAAATATCTGAGAGTCCCTGGTCTGACATCATAACCTGCATGTCCATTTTTGCAACAAACATGGGTGGACAAACATGCTTACCTTTACCCATTAGCCTATATCTGGTTAAATCTCTGCCAATAGCATTCATTCACTACCCAGATCTCATTGGTGGCAGAAAGTAATAATAAATATTGCTTAATAATTAAAAAAGATTTGACTTTGGTTTAAATGGCACTTAATGGCACTGTTCAAGCTGTGTTTTAGTATCTTTCATCATATTATCTTCATGTAGCCTATTGGTCTTATCTGAACTCATAGTGAATGAAACCAAAGGGAGAGCTTCAGCTACTGCAAGTGCTGCTCTGTGAATGGAACTGTTCTATTTATGAGGAAGCGCAGCGTAAATAGAGACTATAAATCTGCTTATCTCTGAGTCACATAAGCTCCCTTGCAGCACTACACAAAGAGGGATACTCTATGTCAGGGGTACTCAAGTTTGGAGGCCAAGAGGGCCGCATTTTAACCACATGAAATGCAAAGGGCCACAAATTATAACTTGGTTCGTAAGACTTTTATTTAGGCCTACTTAAGACAATATTTGTAGTTTTACTGAGTATTTATTAAAAGTGCAGTTTATTAGGCTATCTAGCTAAGTCTTACTAGTACTTTAATGGTTGTCCTATTTAAAGTGTCACTGAACATGATAAATGGCATTAAAAAAAAGAATTAATAGCTTGTCTTGCTGTATTCTTAATGTACAAATGCATAAAAAAACAATAACTGATGAAAAGAAGTCCTTATTCATAGTGAAATGTCTGCATTGTTTTCACAAGTAATTTCAGGTCTGGCTGTTGTTCACTGGCCGATGAGACAGTTTGTCAGTAAGACGAAAACATTGCACTTTTTTATAGTCTTTTTATACTCCATTGCATCTTTTTAACACTTTTTATAGCGCCTATTTATACTCAGGGTTATTTGTATTATTATTACCTACCTTTTAATTTGGTCAGAATCCCAAATTTTTTTTTTTTTTGTTCAATCACAATCTCATGAATTCTCTAATTATAACCAACGTTGTAAACATGATAAGTGAGATATTCTCCGTGAGCTCAATGATGTGACGACAGATCTGTAATGGGAGCGCTTTCTGTTTATAACACATTGACATTAAGAATAAAAGTTTTGTTTTTCATGCTGCTAAGAGGACTGTCGTCAACTTACACACTGCAAAGTTTGAGGAATGTCAACTGCATTACATGATGGAAAAATAAGGTTACTTCGCGCACAGTCTCGAGCCGTTGATAGCGTTCACGAACACAAGTGCTCGACACATGCGCACTAGAGAGATTCATGCTTGTCTAGTCTTTTTCGCTCAAATAGTTACAATAAAATGTCTTTGTACTCGTTTAAAATAGAGTTGCTGGTATCTTTTAATCCCCTCACACGAGCGCTCTTCAACACGGTCGGCTATTGTGTTTGTTGTTACTCTTGTTCTGACTTATCCGTTTCTTTTCAGACTGAAACAACAGCCCGTTTCAGTGCTGACACCTTGTGGACAAACTAAATTAGTGCAAAAACTATTCAATTTGCGCGTGCAAAGTGCCTTCAGTCTATATTGTTCTTTGCGGTTAGAAAAACTGTGCTGCACGCGTACACTATGTGCGTTCTCTGCTTATGATTACAGCGTCACGCGCACTGTACGCCTACCCTAGTGTACGTGTAAAAAAAACTAAGTAATATTCACGCTAATTTTGAACGCAAATTATAAATACATTTATATGTAGCATGATGCGGGCCACAAATTTAATGCTGACGGGCCGGATGCGGTTAATTATTAGGCTTAAATGAAAATATCATCACACTGAGACTTGGTAACCACAGGTAAAACCATACATGGCTACTCACTACCACTGTCAAATGATATTATGATATGTTATATAGGTCTATAAAAAAACACCTAAACACAGGTAAAATACACCTTAACAAAAACATGAATTATATATTATATATAGATTTAAAACTAGTTTAATCATCGAGTGATTTGTAGTTTGTAAACGAGAGGTGTGTGTCGAATTGAAATGCTTGCTCGCAACGCTGTTTAATAATGGTGACCGGGAATAAACGCAGCTCCTTTAAGCTTCTGTTCCGTTATTCACTGGGCCGTGCTGCGTAGTTCAAAGTAAACTAGTGAAACACATGAAAACAGCGCTATTTGTTCTGTATTTGTCGTTACTGACCGAGAAATCACCTCAGATGATTCAGTGACAGAGCGGTCCGAACGAATCCAAATCGTTTCAGATCGTTATGCAAGCGTGTTTGGCCAATTTACAGAAAAGAATCGAGACAAAAGAATGATTAATTCACGAATGACTGATATCGCTGGTTGCGTCGACAGAAATATGGAACACACATAATAACTGCTGAAATATTCGCACGGAAAACATTTCTCAGGTCAGTCGGAGGAGCGTGCATGGTATACAGTGCGTATATATCCGTGCAGCTGCATGCGCCACTGCGGCCATGATATCTATTTAACCGCACCGCCAGGAAAAGAGGAGGAGGGAGATTGGGGTGCCGCGGGCCAGATGAATATGATCGGCGGGCCGGATTTGGCCCGCGGGCCGCCAGTTGACGAGCCCTGCTCTATGTCCTCACATGTCTTAAATTGGTTTCTGAAACTGGCTTGACACAGGCTCGAATTTATGAATGAACAAAAAGTGCTTTGGTCAACTTTTTGCACTGAATATTCCCTCCACAAAATGTGTTACTGCAATTCTGCATCCTGAGACTTCAGTTATATTTACAGAAGGTAATGGGGTTGTACATGCCATATTCTGTGGAATAATAATGCTTTTCTTTGCTTTTGACGTTCTTTATGAATTGTTTTTGCGCTGCGTTGAAAGACAGAATCCCAATGCTGTCAGGATATGGAGATGAGTGTATCCCCGAATTCCTTTGAGCCCCCAAAGGGAATAATAGATTTGAGCAGCCAATTGGAATGGGTTTTGTGGTAACTAAGCTCTGTTTAAAGCAATGGGTCATGTTTGGGTTGTTTGACTGTTGTCTCTGTCCCAGACAAACAATTTTTGTTGTGGCTTCCGCAGTGCTAACTGGTTTAGAGGTGGATGACCATCTGTCTCTGTGATAATCTGAGGGAATATGGTTCCCTGTTTCAGTAACTTGTATACACTACTGTTCAAAAGTTTAGGGTCAGTGCAATTTTTTTTTTTTTTTTTTTTTTTTTTTTTTTTAATTAATACTTTTATTCACCGTTGATACATTAATTTGATCAAAAGTAACATTAAATATATTTAAAATGTTTCAAAATATATATATATTTTTTTTCAAAAAAGTCTGTTGAACTTTCAATTTGTCAAAGAATTAGGGATGCACTGAAATGAAAATTCTGGGCCAAAACTGAAAATTCAGGATGCACTTGGCCGAAAACTGAAACAGAAAATAAATAATAAATTAATAATCAATTAATTAATCAAACTTATTTAATAATCAACACTCAAGTTGTACAAGAGTTGTACAAATATTTTAATTGCACATAAGGCATTTTTTTCATATCAATTTTTTAATAACAGAATTGTTTCTACTCTAGTTTGTTGGTGAAATATAAACATTTAAATGACAATAAACTGTAATAACTTGTTTTCATGACAGATTTATTCAAACATACATTAAGACATCACTAACAGGTTAAAGGGTTAGTTCACCCAAAAATGAAAATTATGTCATTTATTACTCACCCTCATGTCATTCTACATCCGTAAGACCTTCGTTCATCTTCGGAACACAAATTAAGATATTTTTGATGAAATCTGATGGCTCAGTGAGGCCTCTATTGCCAGCAATGTCACTGAACCTCTCAAGATCCAGAAAGCTACTAAAGACATATTTAAAACAGTTCATGTGACTACAGTGGTTCTACCTTAATATTATAAAGCGACGAGAATACTTTTTGTGCGGCAAACAAAATCAGGGGCGCCTGCAGGATTCTATCTCAGGGTACGCACAAAACTAGCACAACTTTTTTTTTTTTTCTTTTTTTTTTTTTTTTCTGTCCGCAAAAAGCGATTAAATCAATTATTGCGTTGGTGGGAACGGTCTAATGCTGTACAAATCGACTGATTGACTGTTCACGCACTTAGAAAATCTGATGCACTTGACTGCACTTTGATAGATGCTTCGTGATTTTTTTTTTTTTTTTGTTTTGTTTTGTTTTGTTTTTTATGTTATCTCGGAGCAGGTTTATGGCTGCTGTAAATTTTACCCGCCACAAGATGGCACTGTTTTCGACACTCTTGGTGCTTTGAAACATTTCCCGAAACATTTAGAGAAAAGCTTCAAAGATTTAAGAGGCTTAATTTCTCCATCCCTACTCAATAGTTTTAGGCCTTTTGCAAATGTTTCAATCGAATTTAGCTGTTTTAGAGAGTGTTTACTCATTTTGAGCCTGTTTTTAAACATTAACTATTTGAATGTAATTTTTCATGTATGGAAAAAGCGACGAAACTAAACTAGCCAATCAGATTTCTTTTCACCCATATTCCCCACACCCACCCATGCACGCACATACACACTTCACAACACACAAACGCACACCTTTATTTATTCTTATTCTTTCTTGCTTTCTTAATATGTCATGAGTGTACGCAGATAGATTTTAATAATCAATTTAAAAATTATGTAATGTAAAAAAAAATAAAAAACGGCATTACTTAGCGCCCTCTCATGTACGCACAATGTGTACAGCCGTACGGCTGCAGGCGCCACTGAACAAAATAATGACTTTTCAACAAAATCACTGGTTCGGATCGTGTATCAAACTGCCAAAGTCTCGAGAAATATTGAAATTTCGAAACACTTATGACGTAACGAAGCCTCGTTTACTGAAATCACGTGACTTTGGCGCTCCGAACCACTGATTGTTTTTTTTGGCGCACAAAAAGTATTCTCGTCGCTTTATAATATTAAGGTAGAACCACTGTTAAAGGAACACTCAACTTTTTTTGAAAATAGGCTCATTTTCCAATTCCCCTAGAGTTAAACAGTTGAGTTTTACCGTTTTCAAATCCATTCAGCCGATCTCCGGGTCTGGCGGTACCACTTTTAGCATAGCTTAGCATAGTTCATTGAATCTGATTAGACCGTTAGCATCTCGTTAAAAAATGACCAAAGAGTTTCAATATTTTTCCTATTTAAAACTTGACTCTTCTGTAGTTACATCATGTACTAAGACCGACGGAAAATGAAAAGTTGTGATTTTCTAGGCTGATATGGCTAGGAACTATACTCTCATTCCGGCGTAATAATCAAGGAACTTTGCTGCTGTACCATGGTGCAACAGGCGCAATGATATTACGCAGCGTCTGTGAGCCCCTGCTTGCACAGGGAGCGTGCCTTGTAACCATGGAGACGTTTGTGAGAGACGCTGCGTAATATCATTGCGCCTGCTGCACCCGTGCTGGACCCGGAGATCGGCTGAATGGATTTGAAAACGGTAAAACTCAACTGTTTAACTCTAGGGGAGTTGGAAAATAGCCTATTTTCAAAAAAAGTGGAGTGTTCCTTTAAGGTAGAACATCTAGCTTCGCCAGACTGCCTTCCGTATTCTACTTTCGAAGAAAGTGTAAAACTCTTGCAGTTCAAAATGCTTACACTATGTCCTATGCCTTCCCTATTCAACTTATGGAAAAAGCTTAACTGCGCAACGCCAGTTCCGTTTTTTTCGTAAGTTGAATACGGAAGGCGGTCTGGCGGAAGCTAGATATTTTACTTGGATATGGATATATTTTTTTACACAAACGCATCGCTTCGCTTCAGAAGGCCTTTATTAACCCCCCGGAGCACACGTTTATGATGGATGGATGTAGATGGAGGCACTTTCTTCAGCTTCATATTCGTGACCCCTATTCACTGCCATTATAAAGCTCAGATGTACCAGGATATTTATTAACATTTCTCCAATTATGTTCATAAGAAAGAAGAAAGTCATATACACCTAGGATGGCTTGAAGGTGAGTAAAACTTGGGCTAATTTTTATTTGAAAGTGAACTAATCCTTTAAGCAGTAGAGTTGTCAAAAGTACCGACTTCGGTACCACATCGGTACTGAAATTTTTAAAAATGTAACTCTTTGAGTGCTGTTGAGCGGATTCGTAAACACCTCTGATTGGCCATTGTGTTGACGCGCTCATCAGATATGTTTGTAATTGGCTTCACTGAATAACGCTTCAAAAATGTTGTAAATAGTCATCAATGACGCTCTTCACCGAGCGTTTACACAAATAAACACGGGAGCGTTTGAAAGCAGGCGTCTGTTGCGGACCAGTCCCCTGATAGACGCCTGCTTTCAAACACTCCTGCTACTGCTTTCAAAATGCTTTCAATTTCAAACACTTCCGTGTGCTTTCAAAAGCTCCCGTGCATTAATCATTGTAGCCAATCACAGACATATCCGATGAGCGCATGAACAAAGTGTCACATTTTTAAAATTTCAGTATCAACTGATACCGAAGTCGGTACTTTTGACAACTCTATTAAGCAGAAAAACTCTTTTTAACATTAATAATAATAAGCAATGTTTTTGAGCACCAAATCAGCATATTAGACTGAATTTTGAAGGATCATGTGACTTTATGAATGGCTGTAATTATATTTTAAAATATTACTGTTTTTACTGTATTTTAATCAAATAAATGCAGCTTTGGTGAGCATAACAGACTTCATTTAAAAAAAATTAAAAAATCTTACCGCAAACTTTTAAATAGTTGTACATATCTGGGATTTTCTGGGCTTTTGAAGATGTTTGACAAAAGACTGACCCTTTATAATTGTAGCTTGAGAGTTTTCTATAACAGATAGAAAACGTGGACCTTAATTTAAATCATGATAATGGAAACTGTATATTTCAGAGCTACCAGTATGGTAAACTATTTTATAAACCTGTCTACCCACAAACTAAAACACACACTCACAAAAATGCTAGATGGATGGATGCAAAGCTGCACACATAGAAGAAATGAGAAGCTCTGTGTTGTTCTGACATCTGTCTCTCCATCTGAGAGCGTTCAAATGCAGAGCTGCTTGTGGTGGGCTCTATTTCCCCTCTGTAGGCTTGTTCATGGAGAGATTGCTGACTGAGGTTATTACTTCAGCTCTCCACCACATTGTGGAATGTCTTTACTACAGTACTTGCTGCCGTATTGCCTCCAGTTGTAACCTGGGAAGATAGTTAATACCCTTGTTTTAAATTGAATCAGGAATTGTATTTACATTGTATATACTGTAAGGGTTAGTTCACCCAAAAATGAAATTTGTCATTAATTACTCACCCTCATGCCGTTCCAAACCCGTAAGACTTTCGTAAGCGGTTTAGTCCAAATTTTCTCGATCAAGTCTCTTCAGAAAATGTAGACTTAACCACTCAGTTCATATGGATTAGTTTTACAATCTCTTTATGAACTTTTTGAAGCGTCAAAGTGTCAGTTGCATTGCTGTATATGGAGAGACGAAAGCTCTCAGATTTCATCTAAAGATCTTCATTTGTGTTACGAAGATGAACGAAAGTCTTACGGGTTTGGAACGACATGAGGGTGAGTAATTAATTACAGAATTTTCATTTTTGGATGAACTAACCCTTTAATGTGGAAGCATAAAATATAATGTCAACAACAGGTGGATGCTCAAATCAGGATTCCTTGGGAATCATTTCATAGGATTTGTTACATGAGTATAGGTTTTGAGTTTGTGAATATATGCTCAAAAGCCTCTCTTCTTCATATTACAGGACTCATAACTGTTTCAAATGCCTTAGGAAACGAAGTGTAAATGTCTGTGGTTGGACATTTGAACCTCTTGTTAAAAGCTAGAGGCATATCCTCATCCTTGCTTAGGACATCTCATTAGCCCTTTTGGCTTATTAACAAATGTATGGTGCATATTTTAGAGAAATTAGTTTAGATTATATCATTTGTCTCTCATATCCCTTCATTCTGTTTAGACTCACAAATGTTTCTATTTCCTTGATTTTTCCTCACAAGTTGGTCTCATTTTGAGCTCTTTTTTGTAATCCAAATCACTAGCTAATCAGCCTAGCGAGAGCATGATTTTCTTCATTTTCTGGCCAGCATTGGCTTTTGGATTCTTACTAAAGGCCTTTTTTTCAGTAACCTGGATGAGGCAAGAGGGAAGAAAATTTCAAACAGTATTTAAAAGATTATTGTGAATGCAGCAAACTTTTGGGGTCATACTTAGTTTACAATGTTCATGAATAACATGAATTACAGTTTAATGTTTGTGGCATATTTTGTTGACAACTGTTATAACAACGCATTTGAAATTCAGATTAAGTAAAACTTAAATTGATGCTTTACTATGGTCCTTCTTCAAGCAAACAATTATTTGGACACTTAAACCACTTTAATGCCTGTGCAGGTTTTCTTTTTAGAAATGCATCTTCTAGGACACCTGTGTGAACTTGAGAAGTTCATACATAGACTAAAGAAATCTCCATTACACCAGTTGGGTAAAAGTCATTATATATTGGTTCAGAAAAGTTAGTTCTCATAAAAGATCAAGCATAATTTTTTTATGGTTTGAGGTTTTGTTATATAATGCATTCAGATGTTTTTAAGACTGATTTGAGTGTCCAAATAATTTTAGGGCTACTAAATGACCTAATGTGATTTATTACATGAATCAAATGATACTGCATGAACGTCTTCCTTGTGTCTTCACACACATTTAAGCTTGCAAAATAAGATTATTTGTTTGATAATCTATTTTTTTTTAAAATATTATTAGCTTTATTGACGTCTGTTTCTTGCAGCAATTGCAGGGCATGAGCCTAATCTTAATCCTTTTTTTCTAGTGCTTGTTAATGTGACTGTTTATTCACATGTTGTTCCCTTCAAGTTAATCCCACAATGACAGCTTCTCATGTTGGTTCCCATTTTTTTTTACTTCCAGACTTCAGTGTAAAATCTGGGTCCTAAAGCAAAACCAGTCAAGAACCACTGATGTAAATGCAGTTGGGCAGATACTTTTAAAATAGTATTTAGAGAAATGTCAGTGTTTTGGTCTTGAGTATGTGCTGAGTCAGACTTTTAAGATCTTAGATTGTTTCTAATTTGTTTACTTGAAAAATTTATATTTCAAAAGTCTTTTGGAGGATTAATACATCTCAAATACATAAATCAGAGTTGTTGTCTATACCCTGACTCTTCAAATACATAAAAATAATATGAAATGGAGTGTTGAAACTTCTTTCAGCATCTGGATAGAAGCACTTATATAATAATTCTAATAAGTCATTGCATAATAATCATTGATAACAGAAGTCCATAAACCAGAAATCAGTTTGTATAGATTTGCTCCTACACTCTTCTTCTCTTTTTATAAGGTCACATATCTATTTGTTATATTGCCATATATGATCTTTTATTTTCATTACACACATCATGACAAACACAAGACTGGGGGTGTGAAGTGGTAGAACGATTTTCTCCCTTGTCCTCTCCAGTGGACTGATGGAATTCATTCCACTTGGCAGGCACTCTTAAGTGCATCTGCTTTAAGACTAAAAACATCATCCTGTCATGGAGCCATTGCTTTATAGTGCTTTTTCATTTTTATTCTTAATTTTATTATCATGTGTCTTGTTGTTTTTGATTATTATATGTGTATACTGGAAGAAGAAAAAATTACTTGTGTGTGCAAGCACACCTGGCAATAAAGCTTTTTCTGATTCTGATTCTGATCAGGCTTCTTTGTATTCCTCTTGTGCCCCTGTAATCCAATGTCATAATGTGACAAAATATCATACACCTAACCCTCAATAGTATTTCTGGGCAAGTCGTTATGGTTATGGCAAATAAGGTGGAAAAGTATCTAAATCCAACCCAAGAAATGGGATTTCCTTACTTGGCCTGTCACAGTATCAGTTTGTTCTTGTGAGTATGCAGGATCTGTTGCAGCATATGATATCCAGGTGCAAACTTTTATGCACGTCTGCAGTCGCTTGGCTCACAGCCATGGGAAAAGTCTTTTCAGGAGGTTTCAGCTGTGGATATAAATGAGCATCTACTCAACCTGACGTCTGCACCTACAATACAGTCCATGCATAGGCGCCACTTTGAGAAGTCTGCCAAATCCGAGATTGCAGAAAAGCAAGCGTAGTGCTTTGGAGGGAGACATAGCTCTGAATTATTAAGCCAACACTGTATGGGAAAGGTCTTGGGCGTCCTCCACTCCACGACAACAAATCACTCCACGTCGCTCAGAGAGATGCGGGCTTCGAGACCGCTTTAGCCAATCTGTGTTGGTCACCGTTCTGCTTAAATTGTGTTTGGCTGGAATAGATGGATTTCCCTACTGCAGCTGTGGTTTAGTCTGAAAGAGGCAATGCAGGCTTGTTGCTGGGTTTCTCTGAGACCTATTAGCTTTTACAGCAGCTTAAATTCCTTGTCTTTGTGCCAGAGCTGAGATCATGGCTTGTTTTTCTTCTTATTTGGTCTTTATCAGATGCTGATTTGCATAACAGGTCTTTAGAATGGCAGGTTTTTATCTCATTTTTCACTTCAGTTGTTTCTCTCGAGTGTAATAATGAACGTGTCTGCTTCGGTGGGACGCTGATGTGGGCGATCATCTGACGGCGCTCCATTAGTGCGTGGCACACACCTGCTGAGATAGCAAACCACGGCTACAGGGCTGAAGGAGGTTTTTTCAACCGTTCATCTGCATCCATGTTCCTTTTTCCCTTCGTTACCTCCACTGATAACTTTTTCGTTCCCTGCATTTTGCTCTGTGGTTTACATCCATCACCCTGGCTCAGAGATGCAGATGGTAGTTGGCTAAATGTTTGATCAGTGGCCTGAATGAAAGGAGTTTATGGCTTTTGATTAATATGAGGTTGATGAGTGCCATTACAGGGTCTTGTTATATCACTTTATTGTGTGGTAATGTAATGTTTATGTTGCCCTCTGCTCATGATCCCACATGTGTGGGTTGGCAAAGCATGAGTTGAACAGTCTAGCAAGATTAAGTAATGACATGGACTGAACCTAAGTCATGACATCACGTACATAAATCACATTTAGAACCACAGACTTACTCACTGCAGACTTAAGAAACTCATTTTCCCTTTCATTAAAGGGGAAGTTCACCCAACAATGAAAATTGTGTCATTATTTACCCTCGTGTTGTTCCAAATCCCTTTGACTTTCTGCCGTGTAACACTAAGTGTGACATTTTGAAGAATATCTTGGCTGTTTTTTTCTATCTAATGAAAGTCAAGGTCAAAAATTATGAAAAAAAGTACCATTAGAGACTCATAAACATGGTCCGTATGTCTTCTGATGCCATACAATATAACCAAAATTTAGGTTGTTATTTACTGAAAATGTCTCACTGTAGTTCACCAATCATCAGGTTATATTTAAGTTTCTTCACACCTATTTTTCAGTCTGGTCCTTTGGAATGACATGAGGATGAGTAAATGAAGATGGGATTTTCACTTTTAGGTGAACTGCATTAAATTCAACTTTACCCTGCCTATTTTTTTAAATGCATGTTATTGATCTCATTGTTAAGATTTGTTACTGACGTCGGCGCCGATGGCCTCATGGGCAGCGCGCCGACATGTAGCGCCAATGCGCTTCGGGCGACCCGAGTTCGAGTCCCGGCTCGTGGTCCTTTCCCGGTCCTGTCCCCCTCTCTCTCTCCCGCTTCGCTTCCTGTCTGATCACTGTCCTGTCATAATAAAGGCAAAAACGCCAAAAAAAAAAAAAAAAAAAGATTTGTTACTGACAACAAACAAGTAATGCTCAAATATTTTCATCTTTTTTCCCTCTGTTGGCACGATGTAAATACAGTTAGGTGTTGGGACATGCACGGCAGCTGTCCACATGTTATCTGAAAATAAATCATCAGTAGTATTTTAAAGGTTTTATGGGCTAAGATAACAGCGTTGCAGCACACAATACTTTTTTTTTTTTTTTTTTTAACGCAGCCGAGCCAGACAATGTATCATCTATCTGCATCTTTTGGAATGCAGTGTAACTTTTCCAGTCTGCCATTGAGATTGGAACTATCATCAAAATCTAGGAAAGCAGATTTGGATTTTACATGTGGCAGATTTGTGCCAAGATAGTTTGAGTTGAGTTATGTCAAGATATTTTCTCCTTTTTCCGTTGATTTTCATGTGGGACGATTTTTGTCTCGAGTCCCACAACATTACAAACTTTGTTCTTATCGAAAAGGAAAGCTCAAGGAAAACAGATCATGACAGAAATAGGTCAGACACTTTTCATTATCAGCTAGATGACTGAGGGAAAGAAACGCCACAAAAAAGGAACATTAGAGGCCGAAAGTCCGTTCTCTCCTATTGAACAAAAGCGAGACCACAGCTGCTGTCAAACCAACAAATTCCACAGATGTGCTTTCTTACCTTAAAACGTCTAAACCTTACAAGCAAGCACACTGTCAGATACTGCATAAATACTATGCCTCGATCTTCTTCAGGGAATTCATCGACTTGCCGTTTCCTGAACATTCCTCGCTTTGTTGTATTTTTAACTTGACAGTCCTTTCAGTCCTTTCAGTACTTTCAGCATGCTTTAGTTCCAGGAGATCTAATGTGAGTGAATTTGCATACCTCATTGATCCTGATCTCTAGAGAGGATCAGACCTGAAGCTATCATGCATGTTGTTTATTTGAAAACAGTTCTTGCTAATCTTGATGATGAATTCATATGGTATGTTTGCATGTCCAGGCCCTGTAATCATCTAAACAACAGACTTGGTTGACCTCGCTCTGTCATTAGCAGCTGGCCAGAGTGCAGAATGCATCATTTTGACAGATGATTTGAGCTGAAACTCAGAGGTTGATATATACATGACTACCACTTTAAGTGAGGTATGTCATGAAAGGACATTCTTTAAAGGAATGAATAACAGTAGCATATACTGTTGCATATTATTTAACTGATGGCATGGCACTGGATAAAGATGTCAACAAGCAAACATTCAAAGATGAATAAAGACTGTCATTGAGATTAATCGATGTCTAAGTATAAGGGTGTTGAGACTGAATATACTGCTGTTGATGACAGTCTGCAAAATAAAAAAAACCCAGCATATATTTATGATATTCCATTCATGACACATTTAATCACTTTTTTTTTCACTCTTTGTGTCTAAAACACCTCCTCTCGCTTTCGTTTCTTTCATTAGTATCTCCTCCATTGTCTGGCTTGCTGTTTAGGGGATGTAAGCAAATGCTTTGTTGGTGTGTTACATCAGCACTGTCAGTATGTCTAGTCAGGGGGACATTGTCATAGAAAGTCCACTCCCCCATGCCTTTGTACAGCTGGAAGCTAGGAAAACTGGGGAAACACATCAGTCAGCCACAGTTGATTAGACCTGTGTGCGGCATTGGATGTAGTCTTACCATAATATTGAAGGACATTGTTCATTCATTTGACCATGGGACCCTGACATCAGTTAAACTCAAGGTGTGTGCACTCTTTTGACCTATTATTATATTTCTTAGGACTAGATGGTTGTTCTGAAGTTTGTCTACATCTTTATTTGGCCAGTTTTAATGCATTAATGGGATAGTTCACCCAAAAATGTAATTCTGCCATGTCGTTCCAAATCTGTATGACTTTCTTCTGTGGAACACAAAAGTTTTCCATTTTATGGACAAAAAACACTCTAAGACATTTCTTTAAATGTCTTCTTTTGTGTTCCACAGAAGATAGAAAGTCATACAGGTTTGGAAAGACATGAGGGAGAGTAAATGATGACAGAATTTTCATTTTTGGGTGAAATATCCCTTTAAGGATATCAGGATGAGATCAAGCATTTAAAAGCTTTATTCAAAATATATAAATATTTCATTCTTTGTACTTTGAGGTCACCTTTTATATGACATCATTAAAACCAAACTCTGCAAAACAAGTAGCACAAATGATTAACTATAATCATTTTAACTTGTTAATGTATAATGACATAAGGTCTCAACCAGCTGAGATTGTCAAACATGTTCAGTATACAGCTAAATGTCAATCCAAGCACTCTTTATGAGAATCACATGAGAGAAGAGCTAAAATGGAGGTCATATATGATAAACCTGTGAAAGTGTTTTCTGCAGCTACCAGTTAAACTTCTAAGTTGCATCAGCTAATGTGGAGTGTCTCAGGACATGTCCCTCAGGTACCATATATCAGTATATCACTTCTGTCATGAATCCGTCTTTGGACATGTCTAGACATGGTGTAAAACATGCTCTGTATCAGTGCCCTTCCTTATTTCAAAAACTCTCTGATAATCCCACAACCATTAATTATGACCGATTTAGAAGCTCCTTTGTTTGCTCTCTGAATTATACAGGTTAAAGGCATATTCACACAAAAAATAACATTCTTTCATTTACTCTCCCTCATGTTGTTCTTATGACCTTTCATATAACACAAAATGTGATATACCCTATCATTCAAAAGTCATGGGTTGGTAAGATTTTTACGTTTTTGTTTTTGAAAGAATTTGGTCAAAAATACAGTAAAAACAGTAATGTTGTGAAATATGATTGCAGTTTAAAAGAACTGTTTTCTATCTGAATATATTTGAAAATGTAATGTATTCCTGTTATGGAAAAAGCTGAATGAAAGCTGTATGTTGCTGCGTCTGTTTTAGCAACCACTCTTAGCAACGTAAACATATGTTTGTTCTCTATTGATTTTGTTCATTGAAGCTTACTGCATTATGTAGAAGAGTATTACGAGAGAGATATCAAGTGACCGAGTGTATTACCTGCATTCAGATTTAGCATTTTCCTTCAGGTCAGTCCTATGTTCATAATAAAAAAAATTCCGTTTGAATGTCCGCTGCGATCTTGTCCTTTTAACATTTAATGGGTTTTCCTGTGCCCTGCTAACACTGACAGCGCTAGTCAAAGCATTGTCATTTGCTTCTTGTTTCGTGTTCAGAACAAGTTTCAATATAAAAGTCTTTGCAACTGAGTGACTCGCTCATAAAGACAATCTTTGCCGCCATCTAATGGCATAATAAATGTAACTTCTGTTGCTGTTCAGGGTCAGGGACTATTTTTTTTCCAGCGGAAGGAAGGCTTTTAATGATTTTACTTCATGAAAGTTGCAATGATACATATTTTTTGGCTTTAATATTTGTATTGTGTGGTAAACGTTTTATAAATGCAATAAGCCCCGTGAAGCCGTGGTTTACAGTGAATTTATAACAGCTAAGGGGGTTTTCAACAATGCCCATTAGCTGTTATAAATTCACTGTAAACCACGGCTTCTTGGGGCTTGTTGCTTTATTTTAGCTTTGCAGCCCCGGTCTTCATTCACTTTCATTACATGTAAAAGAGTGAACAAGATATTAATTAAAAAATTCACCTTTGGTGTTCCACAAAAGAAAATGGGTCATTTGGGTGTGATCTGTAAACATGTACAGTATTTGACTAGTGTATTTAATGTGATTGTAAATGTTTGATTTGATGGACAGCTCTGTAATCCCTGGTAATGATGCTAGAAAATATGTTTATTTTGCTACCAAACAGGTTAATTTACATTGTGATCATGTGTTTTAGCAGTTTGTTCATTTTTTATCTTATTTCTCCACAGTTACTTGGCGGATCAGTGCTGGAATGGAGGCTGCATCTACCTGATCATGTTGCGAAGAATCAAACGTAAGGCTCCTCTCCCTCCATGCAATGGCAGCAGTGGGGGCAACTGTGTGGATGTCTCTAATGAGCATCGGCGCAATGTCTCCAACGAGCCTGTTGGCAGCCCCACACAGAATGGGCAGAATGGAAAACGAACTCGCAAATTTGGCGTTATTTCCCGCTCATCGTTCACTCGCGACAGCAAAGACAGTAAAGATAGCCGGGACTTTGAGCATGAGAATGGCTACAGCTCCATGGAGGCAGAGGTCACGTCTCCAGAGGGCAGCACCCCTCAGGACACACCGACCGACGATAGTCCATTCATTGGCTCCTCAGAGGTGATATCCAATCACTTAAAGTTGGGGAGCACGGCCACCCTACCCAGCCGATTACACTCACGCCTGTCTGAAAGCTACAAAACTGAGTCAATAAGCAGTGAACCTTCCAGTCAGGTAAGAAATATTAAAAGAATTATTAAATATTGTAGAAATATTAAAAATATAAAATGTTATATTAAAAATATTAGATTAAAATATAAAATATATAACTTAAAAAGTTAAGTTACACAAATTATGGCCAAAAAATGTCAGCATAAAATTTGATAAATAAACAAGCAAACAGAAAAGAGGGCACTTTAAAATCTTTGGAAACGCCCTTTAAGTGCACACATTCAAACATTTGCCATTGACTTTGCTTTGAGGATGAATGAGTGGTTGGTTGATGCTCATCATGTAATTAGAAGTTTGGACCCCACAGTGCGGCTAACTGCACATGTTTCCGATTTGATTCTCCGTTGGGACCGCTAGTGTTCCTTGGAGCATGTAAGTCTTGTGACCTTAAACTGAGTGGCTCACTCAAAATAACCATAAGGGTTCTTCTAGATGTATCCATGTGCCAGTGGTTGGAAGAACTGCTTGGAGGGATCATCCCAAAAAGCTGTATGTGTCTGATTTTGAACAATCACACAGGCTTTCAAAGACAGACAAGGTGCGGGTTCCATGAGATTCTGAGGTTCCAAGCAATTTTTGGAAAGCCACTTGAAAGGACAACAGACTGAATCCATATGCTTAATTGTATAACTGTCCTTAACTTCCATTTAAAATGAAATTTTAAAAAAAGTTTTCCCACACACAGATTTAGCAAATGCACGCTCTTTGAAGGGCTTGAGGCGGGTTATACTTTTTATTATAAAACGGTTAGTTCTTGTCCTTGATTCTGATTGGTCAATAGCTGTGTTTTATTCACGATAAAACACGGCTATGACCGCTTCACCCAACGGTTCTGTGTATCACTACACAACACCCTTAACAACTACTCTTAGCAACATAAACTGTATGTTCTCAACTGATATTGTTCATCGAAGCTTAGGCTACTGTATTATGTAGAAGAGTGTTGTGAGAAACAGATCAAGTGAGCGAGTTTATTACCTGCATTCAGATTTAGCATTTTCCTTCAGGTCAGTCCTGTGTTCATAATAAAAAATCTGTTTAAATGTCCGATGTATTATCTTGTCCTTTTAACAGTTAAGGGGTTTTCCCATGACTAACAGCGCTAGTCAAAGCATTTGTCAGTTGTGTCTTGTTCTGTGTTCACAACAATTCAGTCTTTTCAATGTAAAAGTCTTCGCTACTGACTGACACTCTTAAAGACCGTCTTTGCCGCCATCTAATGGCGTGAAAATGTAACTTCTGTTGCTGTTCACGGTCAGGGACTATTTTTTAAGGAAGGCTTTTAGAAAAAGTTTACTTTATGAAAGTTGCATTGATACATATTTCTGGCTTTAATATTTGTATTGTGTGGTAACCGTTTTATAAAAGCAATAAGCAATAAGGTACTCAAGGCTAGTGCTGCTCCGCTTCGCGTCGTGCCTAACAACGTCCTTCAGCCGTGACTTATTCACAATACAGCACAGCCTCTCATACCTTATTGCTTACATAGGGATGCACAATATATTAGTAACATATTGGTTTTAGGCAGATTATTATAGTGTTTTTTTATTATTATTATTATTATTTATTGGTATTGGCTGTTATTGGATATTTAACTGTGAATTCTCATTTCCGGTATTTTTATGTTCAGACTGTACCTTTCTTAATCTTTAAAAAATCTTTTAAAAATTAAATCTTGATTTTAGTTCTTAGTGTTTTTATTTTTAATTTATTTTGAGAAAAATGGTACAAGAATTTTATTAATGGCCATTTATCGGTATTTGCCAGAATTTAAATATCAGTGTATTCTTATTATTAATGTAAAAAATATCCACCTTATTCCCACGCCCCATGAACCTTTGCAAGAATTGTGGGTGTAACTTCCGTTAACACAATAATAAAATTTTTTTTAAACTGGGTACAATGAGATGACATTATTCTACTCACCCTTCAACCATCGAACATTAAAAGGACATTTAAAAGTGTAAAAGCATCAACAAGGTACTTTCAACGGACCATGAATAAGCCCAAAAGCGCAATTCTTTCCACAGCAATAACGGACGGGTTAAATATCACTGTAGAAATATATATCTGTATTATGTAACATGCGTTGCCTTAATCAAAAATATTCATTAACTTCAGCATTGTGTGATACTATTTCAAAGTGATTTCCATCATTTTGACAGATAAATTGTATTTATCTGTGAAAACAAACCTGGAAAGAGACGTGAGGATTTGAGGAGAAAAATTAGAGACTCTTCATGCTTTCCAGTGAATTATTAATGGGATATATCGTAAATTTAAATTGAGAGAACAGACCACAAATGTGCAGTATATGTTGTCCTTTTTCATACTATTACTGCGGAACGCAAAGGGAAAAAAGAAAATAATCATGAGGAAAAGAATTCAGCGACTGAATAAGCTCTTGCCATAGATATTCTTGTTATAACAAAATACCAAGCGTTACGTTATTCTCATGATGTCTGAAAATAAAACAAGAAGGAAAATTTACAGCTCATTCAGTCAAACTGACGGATAAGCTTTATTTATAAGGCAACCTTATGATTTTAAATTATTCTTTTCATTCTTTTTGAATAGAAGGTCCCCAAACCAGAACTGCCACCCATAATTCAAAACGCAGTAGGCTCGTCAGGAATAAGGTGGATAATTTTATATGAATAAATCAACCAGACTACATTAGTCTACTTAAACGAAAGTTGATTTTTAGGGTCAGTTTAGGCAGAAATAGCTTTTTAAGAGAAAATCTGCACATTTTTACCATTTTCAGTGGATTATCTAAATGGTTAGAATCATGTCACATTATGGCAGTTTTAAAGCAAATCAAAAATCATTTTGAAGTTGACAATAGCACATTGAGCCACTGAAATTAGTCACATTACCTTGGAGGAATGTAATATCTCAACCAGAATGTGTGTCACCATTATGTTTCACCTCACCAACCACAATATCAAAGAACAATTCATAGTGTTTTAATCTTTGTAGTTGTATACACACTGATGACTAATTAGTTATGACTGACTTCACAACCCAGTTGACAGGAAACATAATCTATGTGTAACGTTAGTTACAGTTTATGGACTTGTTCCCTCTCAAATACACTTTTCTAAAATGTGATAAAATAAATTTCCTAGACAGATTACCATGAGAGTAATTAGTAGCATTAATGTGTCTATGCAAGCGTGTTGCGTAGGAACATGTCAGAGGGAGGATGTGTAAGCTTATTTTGACAGTGAACAGGAAAAGCGTGAGAAAGTCAGAAGAGAGGCAGCAGACCATCTCAGTGAGATATCCCGTGTCGGTGATTCACTCCGCCGACAGGCTTTCCTTGAGAACATGCCCCTCTCCTAAACAGATTTCAAAGGAAATGTGAACAAGTGGCAGCATGTTTGTAGTTCAGAGGTGTGTGCTAACCCAACTGCCATGTGTTAAAGGTGAAGTGTGCATCTGCGCCACAAGAGGCACCAAGCAGAATTGCAAAAATAATGAGTTCTTCCAAGCAGGTTACTCAGGTTAATCAGACATACACGCACTACTGTTCAAAAGTTTGGGGTCAGTAAGATTCTTTTTATGCTCTTAAAAGAAGTCTCTTATGCTCACCAAGACTGCATTTATTTGATTAAAATAAACAGTAATATTGTGAAATATTATTACAATCTAAAAGAACTGTTTTCTATTTTAATATATTTTAAAATGTCATTTATTCCTGTGATGGAAAAGCTGAATTTTCAGCATCATTACTCCAGTCTTCAGTGTCATGTGATCCTTCAGAAATCATTCTAATATGATGATTTGCTGCTTAAACATTTTCTTATTATTATCAGTGTTGAAAACAGTCATGCTGTGTAACATTTTACTTTTTTTCTTTCTTTTTTTTTTTAATTTTCCATCTTGTGAACATCTTGCTAGTGTTCACTAGTGTTTCACTATGTACTCTGCCTCTTTGGCAAGCCTTCTGATGTTGGCTATTGTTTCTGGTGATAGAATAAATTATTTTAAGATTTGAAAAAAAAAAAAAAAAATTTCTTTTAACTAAATTTCTTTTATACATACAGACATAAAACTAAGCTTTGAATTACAAAATACAACTCTGTTGACAGAATTTAACAATATGAAAGGTTATGTAAGATCAAATTTGCATGCTAAGGGAATCATTTTCTTAATATTTTTTTTAAGTATATTTTAGGCTGATTTCATGACCCATCTTTAAAATAGTTTTTGAAAATTCACAGGCTTCTGTGTTAGCGTTACTGTTAGAAAAGCTTTGATGCCAGGCACAATAGCTATAAATGGCTCAGTGGCTGAAATGAATTCATGCATTTGAAGCCTGACTGAAAAAAAGGACTCTGAATGTCATGACATTATTGTATGTAATGGACTTTTAAACCATATTGTACATGTATGAAGTACAGTTAGGAAGATGTCTGTTTTTCTGTTGAGAAACAGGATCAGGTTCATTTAACCTCGTAATAATGCTGTCACTTATTTTGATTTTCATTCAAAAGCAGAGAATAATATATTTTTTTTAGTTGTTTAGCCATCATAATAGGCAAAAAAAAAAATCACAAAAAGTCAATGCAAGAACAGACAGGACATGAGAACAAAGTTCACAGTCTATTATAAATATATTTTATAATAGTCCAAAACATTGACATTTAAAATGTCTGTTCTGTTATTTGATGAACTTACTATCTTCATTTTTGTCTGATAGAAGGACAAAAGCATTAATGGTATTATATAAGTGTAATAATATATATTAACGGTAATATATAAGTGATTGTTGAAGTGCAGCTCACACAGTGAGAGAAGAGGCTCTTGAAACTGTGAGAAACAGGTGCTCTTGAAGTTTCCCTTCTTCTGATTTATGGCCTTTCCAAAGGAGGAAGTAAGCCTGGATTTCAAAAAAAAAAAAAAAAAAAAAAAATCATGGAAAATGCATCAGTTCAGTTCTTCCATTTACCTTTACAAAACCGTTTTTCTTATTTGAGAGAAATAGGCTATAAATTTACTGAAACAGTCTGTTTAAAGATTATTATTAGTTTTTTTTTTTTGCATGAAACGCAGCATAAAATGGGTAACAGTTTGGGAACTGTAACGTAAGTTAAAACCACAAAACAGCTGCTGCAGGAGTTTTGGTATTATAGTGTTATATAATAAAGCACATTCCTAATTGTTCCAGCATACGGATAAATATACCCCCCTCTTCTTATCTACAGCCCTGTGAGGGCAGCCGGATCTGGAAGATGCACATGGTGAAGGGTCAAGACGGACTGGGTATCCAGATCACGGGCGGGCGAGGGTCCAAACGCTCTCCTCATGGTATCATCGTGGCCCACGTGGAGGAGGGAGGAGCTGCACAGAGGTAAACGGCTTTCATTAGCAAAGGTTTTCAGTTGCTGCCGTGGCAACAGTAGGTGCCGTGGTGATACTGCTCAGTCAACATCTCATACATATGCAAGTGTCAGAGAGTCTTGAGTGCCCTCCGTGATACTGATTAATCTTCAAAGCCATTGTGACACCCTTATATGGATGCACAGAAAATATCCAGTCACGCTGCCAATTGTACAATAATGACCAGTTCACAAGGTATCAGAAGATTCAGCAGTTGTAATCGTAGTGCTCTGTATTACTAGCGTTTGGAAAGATTTCTGGTTTTGCTGTCCTGTTGACATTATGTCCATGTTATGTCTAAGTTACCAATGAGTAGGGGTAGTGAAAAATATTATTTTATTTTAGGTATTGCGTCATTTTACATCACGATACTGTGATATTCACATGCCAAATAATCATCACTTTTAGTTATATTATTTATATGAATGTTTTTGGTAAAAGTACAATGTATTAAGTCAATGTACACTTGATTGTTCCCAACTAACCCTAATCCAAAATACAGAATAAATGAAAATATTAGGGATGTGCCAATATTAAAACTCTGGCCAATACAATAAGCTCATAATTAATTTCATGATATGGTACATAACGGAAAATTTGCCGATATTATAATTAACAGTGTTATTAAATTATTGGTGTTTTTAATGATTAATGTTGTAAACTTTAGATGGTGAAATATGTAATCTAAACGTAAAAACAAGTAAAATGAGCATGCACAATAAAATACTCAATATTTACAGACACTGTTAAATAAAAAATAAATATTGGTATCATATCAGTAATAATGATAATTTAACAGTATTGGCAAATATAAATTTTTAATTAAACTGATATCTGTGGTTTAGATATCTTATCTTATCTTATCTTATCTTATCTTATTCCAGTGCAGATTAAAGAGGGGGAAAATGAGAATTTTGAATAAATATACACTAAACCAAAAAATTAGGATATTATCATATCATAACCCAGATTTCAGTGAAATACCATATCGCTGGCTCCCTGGTGATCAGAGGTGTCATGCCCAGATTTTTTAGCCAAATGGATTTGAATGCAGCTTCCAAAAGACAAAAAAAAAAAAAGTTTTATAGTTAACCCTTTGAAGCGTAGATCACACCCGTGTGATTAAAACATTCAGTGCGTCATGTTATCAGCTGCTAAATTCAAATCTGCGTTTGCGCTTTGGCTGGAGCTGAGACAGACTGTTCAGTGTTTTCAACCATATATGTCTTTTTTTTTTTTTATGCTTCTGACATTTAAATTCAGATAAGTACTACCAAAAAAAACATTTATAGTTTGTAAAATATACACTGATATCTATGGAAGTGGCAATAATCCTAAATAAGACGTGTTTTATTGATATCCAACATTCAACTACACATTGTGTAGTTAACTATAAAGTTTGCTCTAACGGTAGAAAAATTAATAGTGCCTTAAAGTTTTCATCTTTTGGTGTATTTATTAGTTTTTAAGCTAAAATATGTCACACAGCCTAGGTGATTTGTGCAGAACCATCGAGTTTTCGTGTGCAGGTGATTGGGGGAATTCGTTCAAAATTTTACTAAATATAAATTTTTAGCCTTCTGTTAAAATGGCTTTTACTGATTGACCGAACTCAGCGTACACTAGGTAGCTGAGGACGCTAGGTTTGAAGGACTTCAAAGAATAGCCGCTAATTCACAAAATGGGCTCAAACGCCGAGATAGGCCTTGCGGTGTCAGTGCTTATAAGCTTTAAATTAGTTTGTTTCTGAAAGCTACAGAACACGTGGAAGACTGAATCTATGCAGGAGTTATAGGCCTAATATTCTTTTTTTAAAGATTTATTTTTGCTGTTTTTTGCCTTTATTATTATAGGACAGTAAGCAGACAAAACTCAAAACAGTTCTGTTACCACCCCCAAATGTGCTCCCCTCAAAAATACTAATTGCATGATGTCCCTGCTGGTGATTTCCACCTCCAGTGATTTGCGGTACCGGTATATTTAAGCAAATAGCTGTCATTTTGCAAAGCTTGACAGAGCCAGCATAGGATTCTAACATGATATATCCCTTTACTTCATACAAACACACACTAACAATTGCGGGGTCTTTTTTTTTTTGATACTGCAGAAATCTTTCCCTCCCCGTCTACATATGCATTGGCCCTTAAACTGTGTGTTTTAAGCTGTAACATGTTGGAAAATTTGCTGACTTGCTTCCCTTTGTGATTCATTAATGCACACTTTGGCAAAGTTTAAAGAGAGCACAACAACCTGATGGTAATGAGCCAAAAGCTGAAATTAACCCTTATTGCCTCAAAGAATTTGAATTACTCCCTCTAGATGATGTGCTTAGTTAAATAGATGTGTTCAGGGAAAATGAGCCCTTGTGGCTTTGCCTTGGGACCCGAAAACATTAATTGATTACAGGATATACAAATTCATGAGATGTTGCAAATCTGTTGTAAAATACATAGGCAGCTCCCCCACAGTGCCTACAGTCAGAGCGGGCTATTTTTGGTATAACCAGCACTAGGGTTTATTGTTATAATTTAACAATCCTACATTTCCTCCCACACAGTTTTAATGGGGGCCATTTCTGAGAAACCTATAGATATGAATCATGCATATTGGTCAAACTGGCTGCTTTCCAAATCTTTCTTTTTTTAGTGTGGCGCAAGAGGTGGTCAGATTCAGGGCCATCAGTGCAGCATGATGTGGGTAGTTATGAAGTTTCCTGCTCTTATATAACAGTTAACACTGAGATAACCTCAGATTCCTTCATCTGTGACTGAAGCCCTGAGGATTTTGACCAGTGAGAGGCTTTCAGATTTTGAATCTTTCTCTCTTCACTGCACACTGTTCATCATAATGAAGCCTCAGTTGAGTGGTCAGGCTGGAAGGATCCAAACTGTCTGAGAACACTTGGAAATGGAAAAATGTAGAAGAGACAGAGATGTCTTTGTAGCGGTGTTAATTTTGATTTAGTTTTAGTCATAATCTTTTGACTGAAATGCCATTTAGTTTAAGTCATGTTTTAGTCATCTGAATTATTTTAGTCTAGTTTTAGTCGACTAAAACTTAAGTTTGTCAGGTAGGTCTAACAGTAGTATTCAGATAAGAAATATTACGGAAATTGAATAAAGTGATCAGATGTAAAAACAGTGCATATTCTTCCTTGTATAAATCTTTATTAAAGCTGCTAAAGTTACTCAGTCAAGAGCAGTGAATGATTTTCACGTTTTCTTTTGTTGTTTGAGTTAACATTAAGGACAGCAGCAGGTTTATTAGGCTACTGTACTCACTTTAAGAACTAATGCACGGCTCCAATGATACACATCCGATTTTCTCCCAACTATTTACTTTCACTTAAGACAACCGACTCTGTTTAAATGAATACTCGCCAAAACGAGCAGTTTGATATATTTTTGTGTATGTTTCCTTTTAAGCATGAAAAGAAACGAAAGGAAACTCAATTTAGCACTCATACACTGTCAGAGAGGCAGCTTTCTGTGTGCGCGCTTCGGATGTGTGTGCACAGAAAACCGTACATCAAAAACTGTTTTTTTAGTTATTGTCTTGTTTTCTTCAGTGAAAAAAATTTTGTTATTGAAAACAATGGTGATAATTATTCATCAACAAAATTAGCACTGCTTTGTGGGATATCATTGTCATAACAAAATTTTTTTTTTCTTGATAAAAGCATGATGAAACTGGTCTCATTTCACTCTGAACACAATGGCTTTTGCATCATTTAGATATTTGCACCTTCTAGACAAATAGATAGTTAAATTGCATGTGGATGATCCAGAAATTATTTAAGACATTTTTGAAGCTCCAAGAGTAAATCCCTGCTCTAGTTCCACGACACACAGGCATCAAGGACGTTAAGTTTGAAATATGTTCTGTATTCTTTTGGTTCAAATACATTTAGGTATTTACTTTCTTAATACACATTCCTGGACTTGTTGTGATTGATTTAGTATAGCAAGTTGACATTATTTGCATCAAGCTTCCTGTCATATAGAAACCACTTGTAGTGATCCAGTCAGTTCCTGATTAACATTCATTAACATCTAATTAACATTTCACTGTAATAGCTGCAACGTGACATCAGGAGTATATGCTGCTTGTTTTTCATGTAAGGGGATGACCTGGTCATGCTTTCCGTGGTTCTTTTTTTAATTTCAGAGATGGTCGTCTGAAGGCAGGTGATGAGTTACTAATGATAAACGGTCACTCCCTGGTTGGTCTCTCACACCAGGAAGCTGTAGCCATCCTGCGCTCTACTGCTGGACTCGTGCAGCTGGTGGTGGCCAGCAGGGTGAGTTTGAGTTTGTAAACAAATTGGCCTAATACCCTATCAATAATTGTGTGTCAAGTGTCTTCACACACAAATCATGAGCTGTTCTTGATGTGTTCTTCGTATAAAGTGTGTCAGCTGTTCAAGCACATAAAGATGTCACAGGCAGATGCTTGTAGCAGCTAAAAAATTGAAGAGTGAGGCGCTGATGGGCTCGCCGCTCGGCTTTCTGAGATAAAGTTAAAAATACTCGCAGGCTGCTCAACGGCACACAACATGTTCTCTCCAGCTGCTCTTCCTTCCTTTCCCAGGATGAATCCGAAGTGGACTTCCACAAGTACCCGTCCACCAGCTTGCCCGACCTAGTGAGCACGTGCTCTGGCCCGGACACCTCTCCCTCCCCCGGGGAGGAGAAGGAGAATATGGAGCCGGACATGGAGGACGTGAGGGCCAGCAGCCTTTCACTGCCCACCCAGGACTTGGTACGTACGTTTGCCGCCTATCAGCCTGATTATCTTCCACTTTCATCTGGTGCTGCCTCAGCTGCCCTCAGATCGAGCTAGAACAGACTGTTTTTCTGTTTTTGTTAGAAGAGAGTGTTTATGATTAAAAGTTTGCTTTGGGGATAAATGTTCAGTGCTTTTTCGTAATCTGTTTGTTAGTGTGAGTATGTGTAGTTGTTCTCCGTTAAACTTTCACTGGTGCCTTGTTGAGGTGTTTGATAAAAAGCGAATGCACTTCCATGGTTTGTCTGATAAGAACAAGACTTTCCTGATATTTTTCAGCAAAATTGAAATACCCGCAGCATGTTGTGATTAAAATACAGCTTTTCCTTTTAAGGACAGCATAGTTGCTTTATCTGTTTGCTTCTTTTGATCTGTGTGCCAGGGCCCCATTTATGTTCTTGAGGTTTTATCTGTTGTTTTGCCAGAAAAATATTAGTGCCACTGCTTACCAAGCGGCCATTGGATCAGCGTTTGTTTGTTTCCTCACAGATAGCAAATTATTCATTTGTTCTGCGCAAGCAGGCGTGCATCAAATCACTAATGCCACACAGCGTTAATGTTTAATCATACAAAATGAGACGTTGCGCTGGTTTGTTGATCAGTGATGACAACGCGGCTAATGCCGGCCATTAGCTGTTTCAGTGGCGCACTGACAGGACCACACAACTCAGTGTATTAGGGTTAAACTCTTTTGGAGAGTAGCGCCCATGATGCTCTGGTTGAGATGTTCTGCGGTGCAGAGTAAAGTGGGTCATTCACCACCACCCCCCACTGCGTCTATACTGCATACACGTTCTTGCTTTCGGGATAAAAAAAAATGAAAAAGAGCAACCGTCCCGCCTGCTGTCTAATTACATTAGCATTCCACGGCTCCTGCTGAACATAGCTGTGAATCTGGGGCAGTAAAGCTTGGATTTTTTTAACTGTAGAACAGAAAACTTTTGAAATATTTTGTTATTTTGTGATGATCTAGTGCCTATCAATAATTTACTCATAGTGGCAATGTTTAAGCTTAAAAATAGCAAACAAGACAGTAACAGATACAGTATATAGTTCCATTTAAGGCACTAAATGTACACGACTTGATGGGTGGATGGGTAAGTAAGTAGGTTGCTAGGTAGATGGATGGATGGATGGATTTGTAGATGGTAGGTAGATGGGTGGATGGATGGGTGGATGGATGGATAGATTTAACATTTAGTCTGTGCTTTTTTTCATTTTTAGTTTAGTGAATTTAACTTCTGCTTTAAAAATCATTGTTGTTGTAATGTTGTTACAATGTAAGAATGTAATGTGATTTTAACTCTCTTGCACATAATATATAGCATAGCCTACATGGTTACATTCACTATATTTGTTTTCATAGCCTTCCATGTTCAATGAACATTGTTTGTTGGACAACACTGGGCAGGATTTGAAATAACATTTTTTTTTTTTTAAATAAATACAGAAAAAAAATTGTTTTTTATCCAAATAGAAAAAAAGTAGAAAATACAGAGATGTTTTTTTTTTTGTCCATATTGCCCAGCCATACTGAGAATCTTTGTGTCGCTATAGACAAAGACCATCTTAGCCTAGTTAAACCTCAATAGGATTCCCTTTGCCACTGCATAGATGAACACTTGTAAATAAAGGCTTATGGGACATGATGAGGTTTAAGGAGCCTGTAGCTTCCTCTCATCCGGTGTTCTCTAATCTCCAGTGAACTGTTCTCTCCCTTCAGTCTTCAGTCTTTAATGAATGACAAAGTGGGAGATCTTAGAGAGTGATGGGAACTGAAGGAGAAATAAGTAGTATAGTTTTTTGCTCTTGTTCTCATTTCCCATGATTTATTGACCTGGTACTTATCAGAAGGACTTCCTGTCATGTGCTATGTTTGTTTTTAACTTTCTTTGCAGATGTTATTTTTCATAGGTCCTATGATTTTAAAGCAACACTTTGTGGCTTTCTTTTAAGTTTGTTCTTTATAGGGATTGTGATTGTGAAAAATTGTGATTTCCAGACCTGGAAAATTCATGGGAAATTCTGATTGTAGAATTACAGAAACTACAACATCCGCACTAAAACAAACTTTTTGTTGTTGTTGCAGTCACTGCGCGTAGCTTTTTTGGCAAGTAAATGACAAATTAAACCTTTCCTTGGTTTAATAACAAAATGCCTCGTTTACTTTAGGTGACAAGTTGACAAATCGAATAGAATCCATAAATTGAATACACTGCTCATCTTTTGCAGGACTGTGCTAGAGCTCAGCAGCATTCACACCTGTATGGCTTTCACTCATAGCTCTTGGTTGCAGTATGCAAGAACAACGATTCATCAATGATCAGCACATTATTTTCCCTCAGTATGGCCTGCTTTCAAGTATTTCACCAGCTAGAAATGGCTTTTTGTGAGTGCAGTCTTGATAAATGGGTTTTAAAAATCCTTATTCAATAATAATGAATGCCTGGAAAAGGCAAAGCCATGGAAATTCATTGGTCTAAAAGTGTGAGAGCCCTATCATTAAGTTATTAAGCAGAAAATGAAATGGGGAGTGTAATTAGGACAATTAATTTTTCAGTTTGCCATATGTTTGCTTTCCCCTTTCAGTTTTCCCTTCCAAACCCAAACACCTGTCCAAACTGTTCTCACACTCCCTTTCAGCACCCTGCCATAGCAGAAGAGAGTGATGAGCGGTTGCTATTATGTGGGCGTCCAGTGCTGACAGTGTTGGGTGTGTCTCCAGATCTGTTCTGAAGTGTCAGGCTCAGTGGTTTTGATGAGACAAAGGGAGGGAGGGAAAATCATTTTCAACAAAATAGGGAAGGGAAGGATCTGGAAGAAGAACGCAGCTGTGACTGTCACGTTGTGTCCTGTGAGGCACGGAGGTGTGGGGTTTGAGGAAGCCCACGGGCTCACCTGCAACAGTGTTGCCTAGCTTGTTCATGCAGGAGACAGATCTCATTTCTGACAACGGAGGGAAGGGCTTCCTGTCTGCATGCCTGAAAAGATACCAGTGGATCTTCCCCCTACATGTTGCTGTTTAAACTTGTTTCAGGAGCAGTGTGATAACCTGAAGCTCATTCTTAAAGCTGTGTTTTTTTCACAACAGCCAAGTAGGTGCAGTATTAAAGTGGTGCAATAACACACAAGGTTTTCTGACTTCAAAATGCCATTGACATCTATTACAAAAATAAATGCACAAAAAAAATATTAACAAACCCCCAAGTCAACGTTATATCAGTGTTATGCAGAACTGGGCCAAATATCTGCAATCGTAGCTAACAAAGTTAACAAAGACTTCTCTGACTTACTGATGTAAAGTTGACTATATAATTGTAGTTAATTAACATAATGACTTAATTGCATTTTATGTTTATAGTTATTAGTGATCATTTAAGCATGCAGAACCTTTGAATTTGACCCAAAATTTTCTACTGTGCAGTGCTTTGACAAGTTAAGCTAACACACCTTCTTATTTAGCACATTTAGTGGTTACCATTTAAAACCAGAGATAGACGCAATCGTCTCACGCTAATTAAAAAAAAAAAAAAAAAAAAAAAAGCATCAATTATTATTACATTTGCACATGTTGGGCTTCCAAAAACATGTTTTTGAAAAATTCTCATACTCATTAAGGCTGTACTGTAAAAACTAATATTTTGAAATATTATTACAATTTAAAAGATTGTTTTCTATTTTAATATATTTTTAAATATAATTTATTCCTGTGATGGCAAAGCTGAATTTTCATTACTCCAGTCTTCAGCGTCACACGATCCTTCAGAAATCATTCTAATATGATGATTTGACGCTCAAGAAACATTTCATATTATTATCAATGTTGAAAACCGATGTTTTATTTATTTATTTATTTATTTTGTGGAAACTGATTTTTGTGGAAACTGTGATGCATTTTTTACCAGGATTCTTTGAATAGAAAGTCCAAAAGTACATTTATATGAAACAGAAATCTTTTGAAACATTATAAATGTCTTTATGTGATAAAAGGAAAATATCTTGTTATAAAAGTATTAAAAAATCTTAATGATCCCAAAATTTTGAATGGTAGTGTAGGAAAACTTGTTTTTTTTATTATTATTATTATTAAACTTTGCAGAAACTACAACCAGAAATCAATAAATATAATTTAATATGTATTGAAATTAGTTTTGCAAAGCTCTATTGCACATTCATTGGTTCATATTGTATCACTTGAGCAAGGGCACGTGGCACATTTCCATTCCACACCTCCAAGAGGTCTCCATGAATACACTGGCTTTCATGTACACATGAGATTTGATCTCCCTCTGTGAAAATAAGAAAGCATTCACCAGCATGAGTGTGCAACATTCTCTACAGTCCTGCACAGTGAAGGACAATCAAATGTTTATGGCTTACAATTTTAAGAGGAAATGTCACAGGAAATAGAGGAATGTTTACTCCATTTGCTTTCTCCAATGTTTATCATTCAGAGCCAGTCTGATGTCTTCTGTCTCTCTCTGTTCCAGGCATGTTCCTTAATTCCTTCTGCTTCCTGTCTTTCAGTTTACAGATCTTGACAGACTGGAGGAACGTGGCAGGATTGAGGGTCCCAAGGGATGTTGCCGAAGCCCCACACCGATGAAGTTCCGTAGCAGATCCCAAGGTCGAACATGTCCAGTTGTATCAAGTCTCAACACTGCTGAGCATGAAAATTTTATAATGAGATTAAAATGTGTTGGATTATGGCCAAGGGTGGATCCACCAATTCTAATTTCTTTATTATAGATTCTGGTACCAGATCAGGGTGTACTGAAATTGTTCACATAGACTTTTTTAAAATTATGCTTGTTAATCAGCATAGAGACATTCAGACATATGGAGATCAGTTTCTGCCACTGTGAATATAAATGACTGAATATTAAGTGTTTACATTTCAAGTTAATGTCTTGATGTCGTTATGATCAGGTGGAGGGAGCCGCCTGGAGTCTGTTGGCGAAGATGATGAGCTTATCGTGGAAAATGGTGATACAGGAAGTGATGTGGCAGAAAAGCCAGCGCGAGGAGGACGCAAACATTCCCTCCCACAGCAGCTGGATACAGTTGGAGTCCGACAGGTCACTGCAGCATTCAGCTCATTCGTTTTGATTTATTGCCTTATTCAAACTGTTACTCTTGGAATAGTCTATAGTACATGATTCCAGTTCCATGTGCTGTGATGGCCCAAAACAAAAATTATTATGTGGCACAGCCACTTCAAATGCAAATACAACACAGTCTTTACATGTGGGTGGAAGGTTTCCCTTAGCTGTGCTAATTACAATGCTTGTCGAAAGTAAATTGAAAGATGTGTGAATAGTTTAAACCTTACCTCAGAGCTTCATTTTTTGTTATATTAGTAGTACTTAGTAGTCTCTGCCTTTACACAAGTAAGGGACAATGTACATTTTCATTTTTCATTTCATTTTTGCGAAATAAACCCTAATAGGATGATCAGATAATGTGTAAAATACACTGCTCAAAAAAATTAAAGGAACACTTTGAAAACGCATCAGATCTCTAGGGCTGGACCAGAATATTTGAATATTCGTTTGGTAGGTTGGTATTCGATTTTCAATTTTGGGATTTGAATTTCGTGTTGTTTTTTTTGTTTTTTTGCACATCTGGCATCCCCCTCGCGAAACGGTTCTCATTCGCGCTTGAATGTTTACAATATAAAATCTGGCGAAATACAATACTCTTTTTTTTTTTTTTTTTTTTTTTTTTTTAAAATTATCTTATATAACCTAGCCGTTTTTAATATGATGGACAGTTTAAGGAACACAACCTTGTTATACTTAATAAATATACTTGCTTCTTAGCCTACTAATGTGTTCCCTGCAACTGGAGTATTCTCTGTCTGAAGCGCACAACTGCATGAACTCGTATTTTGGGTTAAGCTGCGCTGCTTTGTCATAGAAACAAAATATATTAGCCTTTTTACACATTAATATCAGTCTAAATGAATCTACTGCGAAATATAGGAGCTCAAACATATATATACATATATAGGAGCTTGTTAAAACTCAAACGTGAGATTTTACTGGGACGGCGTGTTCTTTATTTATTACCGTTCGTTCATTTATTTTTCGTTCTTCTTTTATTTAAATAGCCTACCCTTTACTGTTTCAGTAATTACTGTGCTGCTAATTTCTGATTTGGGAGTGATTTGTTTGTCAGAAAAATGTTAGGCTACCTTTTTAAAAGTATTGCTCTTAACAGACCTGTGTTTTATATCACTAGTGCAGTGTCCGTTCTCGGACCATATTAGCCCTGCCCGCGTGAGGCGCGTCGCTTCCGGCTCGCGCTGTTCTGTAGTTCATTAAAAGTTTATTAAATCTGAACGTGTTCTCGACATAATCAAAATGCAAACAGACAGGCAGACAGACACACACAGATTCCTGCTGTAACGCGTTGTCTACGGAGCAAATAGGGATAACGATAGCTCACTTAGCTTGAGTTATTGATACCACACAGACTTCACAGAGGCGATTGACATTTCACAACTGGCGCTTTATTCCCCATGAAACTCGTGTAACTGTCCATCGCAAATGTTATGCCGTCCACAGCGTTACTTAATAAAGAAAATAACTTTAAATAGCGACAGAAATAACCCGCATACATGCGGTGCTCGTGTCGTTCGACATAGTTCAACCAGGAGCGCGCAGCTCTTAAAGGGGCCACACCATATTTCTACTCGTTACACATGCCTTTAATAGAGAGAAGAATATCTTCAGCCCCCTCCCACCGAAGCTTCGAATCTCAAAAAATGGTATTCGGACCAGCCCTACAGATCTCAATGGGGAAAAATATCATGCTGGATATTTATACTGATATGGACTGGGTAATGTGTTAGGAATGAAAGGATGCCACAGCGTTTGATGGAAATGAAAATTATCAACCTACAGAGGACTGAATTCAAAGACACCCTGAAAATCAAAGTGAAAAAATGATGCAGCAGGCTAGTCCATTTTGCTGAAATTTCATATCAGCAACTCAAAATGGTACTCAGTAGTTTGTATGGCCCCCAAGTGCTTGTATGCATGCCTGACAATGTCGGGGTATGCTCCTAATGAGACGACGGATGGTGTCCTGGGGTATTTCCTCCCAGATCTGGACCAGGGCATCACTGAGCTCCTGGACAGTCTGAGGTGCAACCTGGCGGCATCGGATGGACCGAAACATAATGTCCCAGAGGTGTTCTCTTGGATTTAGGTCAGGCGAGCGTGGGGGCCATTCAATGGTATCAATTCCTTCAGCCTCCAGGAACTGCCTGCACACTCTCGCCACATGAGGCCGGAACCCAGGAGGAACCCAGGACCCACTGCACCAGCGTAGGGTCTGACAATGGGTCCAAGGATTTCATCCCGATACCTAATGGCAGTCAGGGTGCCATTGTCTAGCCTGTAGAGGTCTGTGCGTCCCTCCATGGATATGCCTCCCCAGACCATCACTGACCCACCACCAAACCGGTCATGCTGAACGATGTTACAGGCAGCATAATGTTCTCCACGGCTTCTCCAGACCCTTTCACATCTGTTGTCACATGTGCTCAGGGTGAACCTGATCTCATCTGAAAAGCACAGGGCGCCAGTGGCGGACCTGCCAATTCTGGTGTTCAATGGCAAATGCCAATCGAGCTCCACGGTGCCGGGCAGTGAGCACAGGGCCCACTAGAGGACGTCGGGCCCTCAAGCCACCCTCATGAAGTCTGTTTCTGATTGTTTGGTCAGAGACATTCACACCAGTGGCCTGCTGGAGGTCATTTTGTAGGGCTCTGGCAGTGCTCATCCTGTTCCTTCTTGCACAAAGGAGCAGATACCGGTCCTGCTGATGGGTTAAGGACCTTCTACGGCCCTGTCCAGCTCTCCTAGAGTAACTGCCTGTCTCCTGGAATCTCCTCCATGCTCTTGAGACTGTGCTGGGAGACACAGCAAACCTTCTGGCAATGGCACGTATTGATGTGCCATCCTGGAGGAGTTGGACTGCCTGTGCAACCTCTGCAGGGTCCAGGTATCGCCTCATGCTACCAGTAGTGACACTGACCCTAGCCAAATGCAAAACTAGTGAAAAACAGTCAGAAAAGATGAGTAGGAAAAAAAAAATGTCAGTGGCCTCCACCTGTAAAACCATTCCTGTTTTGGGGGTCGTCTCATTGTTGCCCATCTAGTGCACCTGTTGTTAATTTCATTAACACCAAAGCAGCTGAAACTGATTAACAATCCCCTCTACTACTTAACTGACCAGATGAATATCCCAGGAGTTTAACTGACTTGATGCTATTCTCTGATTAAAAAGTGTTCCTTTAAATTTTTTTGAGCAGTGTACAGTGTATCTGAATAAAGTATTCCAGAGAGCCCTGCAATAAGCCTAAATATAGTATATTTAACATAATAGTCTGTTTGTTTTTTCTTTACAATAACATTAGCACAATAGCATTTACATTTAGATTCTCTTAGCTGTTGCTTTTATCCAAAGTGACTTACAAATGAGGAAAAGCCTTTACAAAGGATTTCATAGGTACAAATTACTGACAGTAGCTGCGTATTTTCTCACAGTTAAACACAATAAAAATCAAGCTTATTTTATCATCTCATTGTTTATTCATAACCTCTTTTATCATCCTCTTCAGGAATATCAAATCGTGAAGAAATCGGCTCGTTCCCTGAGCACTGTTCAAGTGGAATCTCCATGGCGACTGGCACAGCCATCCATAATCTCCAACATTGTCCTGATGAAAGGACAAGGCAAGGTGAGAGAGGCCCTGCACCCAGGACAATACATGCTGTCACCATGAGGATTCACATATATAGCATTTTACATATAAGCTGCTTTGATCTTGTTGGTCTTTATTTATTTAGGGGTGATTCACTCTCTTTTTTGAATTGTAATAAATGGGATATAGAGGTGGACAATGAAACCTCTGTGCAGGGAACATTTCATATACCAGATACATCACCACCTGTACTATTGTAAATCCAGGCTCATAGAGATGTGTCTTTGAATGTGTCTAGGGTCTCGGCTTCAGTATTGTCGGTGGGCAGGATTCAGCCCGGGGGAGGATGGGTATATTCGTCAAGACCATTTTCCCCAATGGAGCAGCTGCAGCAGACGGGAGGCTGAAAGAAGGTAGACGGACACTCCTGATCATGAAACAGTAGCTCTAATGCACTTGGAACAATTGTCATCAAAGCACTTGGAACTCAACCACATGGCATGAGGATTTTCATTGTCTTTGGCTTTTATCTTGAGGTTTTTCGCTGGTGAACATTTCTTTCTCCACCTTTCAGGTGATGAGATATTGGAGGTGAATGGAGAGTCTCTCCAAGGCCTCACGCACCAGCAGGCCATTCAGACCTTCAAGGTAAACTGCTCAGTCATCCTCAGAAACACCTGCAGAAGTGCATGAATCCTCAGAGAAGAATTAGCTCTAGACTTTAATTTCAGGCCCATTTTTTAAAATTACTTTTACCAATTCTAAGGTGTTAATCCCATCCAACATTAAAGGGGACCTATTATGCCCCATTTTACAAGATGTAAAATAAGTCTCTGATGTCCCCAGAGTGTGTATGTTTTAGCTCAAAATACCCCACAGATAATTTTTTATAGCATGTTAAAATTGCCACTTTTTGGGGGTGAGCAAAAACGCGTGCTATAATGTCAGAAACTGCAAATATATGCTGCATGGAGATAGAACAGGTATAGTTTAGTTAAATTACGGTTATAACTTATATTGTCTTCTTCCAATATATTAGTACAAGCCTGTTGTACCTGACCCCGTCCGATTGATGGCCAAAACTTTACGGATGAGTTTTATGATGTTTATTGTACTTCACACAAAAGATGAAGCATCCGTTTTCACTCTAGAAAATCTCTGTAAGAGCTTAATAAAACAGTGCAAGTGTGCATTAAAATACTATCCATAAACTCTCTCTCTCTCCCTTGCATTGTCATCAACATAGCGAATTACACAGAAACACTCGTTACAACTAACAGTAAACAAATATATAAAGACCTTATGCCTTTTCGGTGGTGCTTAATAAACTGGTAAACTTTATATCCGTAAATCAACTCCGATGAACTGTAATAAAGTGCTCTCACCTTAATTACTGCCGTATCCAGTATCACTCTGGAGACTGTAAGCTGGATCACGAACAGTTTACTGATCCATCCTTGAGTAACAAATTTTTAGCACAGTCTCTGTTTTGTATTGTCCCTTTGCATTGACATTCGTTCACAAAGAAGTCCGGTGTGAAATGATTTGCGCAGACATAAACGAATTTCGGTAGAGCTGAGGGAGCATTTTCTTCAAAAACAAAATTAATCCACCTCGTCTTCAGCAGCTCAGATTCAGGGAGTAAATGGAGAGAGCTATGTGGATTAATCCATCCAGCTACAGAACACCTAAAACGCTTGGGAGACATTCTCGTCAGTGCAGCAATGGCGGACTGTACAACTCGCTGTGAACTTGCTCAGGGCGGTTCTATGTTAAAACGGCAGTGTCTGTCAACATTCGTGGGCGGGGCCTGTGGCTAATGTGACGTCACATTGCCAGGGATCTGGAAACGGCTTGTTCTGAGACACTGCTTATGATTTATGGGGATTAAAAAAAAAAAGGAGTGGTTGGATTTTTATCATTATAGGGTGGTTGTGTACACACACTGCCAACACGCATTTATGTCCAAACACCATGCAAAAGTGAATTTTGCATAATAGGTCCCCTTTAATGGATGACATTTTCCTCCTTTTCAGCAATTGAAGAAGGGGGTAGTTACCCTAACGGTGAGGACCCGTCTGAGAAGCCCCAGTCTTACACCCTGTCCCACACCAACCCTGCTCAGCAGATCCAGCTCTCCAAACTCAAATGCCAGTGGTGGGACTCCAGTCCCTACTAGCTTTGAAGATGGGGACTCTCGTAAGGGTCCTGGTCCCAAGGATCGCATTATCATGGAGGTTACATTGAACAAAGGTACAATCATGTCTTTTGCTAAAAATAAATCCTGTGAGTTGCAGAGATCTTTTAAAAGTTTAAAAAATTTGGGGTCAGTAAGATTTTTTTTGTTTGTTTTTTTTGTTTTTTGTTTTTTGTGGAAAGAATTTAATGCTTTTGTTCAGCAAAGATGCATTAAATTGATCAAACGTGACAGTGAAGACATTTATCATGTTACAAAAGATTTCTATTTCAAATAAATTCTGTTCTTTTGAACTTATTCATCAAAGAATCCTGAAAAAATGTATCACGGTTTCCACAGAAATATTAGGCAGCACAAATGTTTTCAACGTTGATAATAATAAATGTTTGTCGGCGCCGATGGCCTCATGGGCAGCGCACCGTAGCGCCAATGCGCTTCGGGCGACCCGAGTGTGAGTCCCGGCTCGTGGTCCTTTACCGATCCCGTCCCCCTCTCTCTCTCTCCCACTTCGCTTCCTGTCTAATCACTGTCCTATCATAATAAAGGTAAAAACGGCAAAAATAAATCTTAAAAAAATAAAAAAATAAAAAATGTTTCTTAAGCAGCAAATCAGCATATTAAAATGATTTCTGAAGGATTATGTGACATGATACTGAAAATTCAGCTTTGCCATCTGAGGAATAAATGGCATTTTAAAATGTGTGAAAATAGAAAAGTGTTATTTTTCAAAAATACTGTAAAAATTGTAATATTTTCATCAAATAAAAGCACCCTTGGTTAGTATAAAAACTTTTTATTTTTATTTTACAAAAACATTTAAAAAATCTTACTGACCCCAAACTTTTGAATGGTAGTGTATATAACATTTTTGTAAATTTTGCATTTTTACTTTTTAATGTTCTGACCAAAAAAGTCTTTAGAAGAAAACATTATCTCCATATTAAATTTTCCTATCAGCTTTGAAGTTATTACAACACTCCTTGCCATTTGAAATTGACACATAATATTTTGACACATAATATTTTTTTTATTTTAAGGAAATGGAATAATTTTAACATTATTTTTATTAGCGTAGACACACACCTGTGCGTCAGGATGAATGTGTGTTTAAGTCAAGGGCTCATATTGTGTCCAAAATAAACCGTCCTGCCAAAATGAAAACTCTTATTCTTGGATTGTAATTCTAATAAATAGACCCTCCAAGCGGCTTTTTTATTATTTGAGTTTTGTTAACTTATTCAGTTCAGGGACACCACATATTTCTCTGACATGAATTATATTATTGCAGTGTGTAGGCAAATTGTAAGTCTTTTAAATTAAAGACACCCGGCTTGATTTCCTTTTGGTTCAGTGGGTAATTTCACCTCAACAGGTTTTGGATCTATCCGAGGAACCATTAAAACTTTCCCACCTGTTATGTCAGAATATCTATAATACCTTTTAACCAGGATAAACACCAGAAATAAGAGTCAGAAATCATGCATGAAGTGAACTAAAGAATTTGGCAATGTTGTTTTGTGTGTGTTTTAGAGCCAGGTGTGGGGCTGGGTATCGGTGCCTGCTGTCTAACACTGGAAAACAGTGCTCCCGGGATCTACATCCACAGCTTGGCGCCAGGATCTGTTGCCAAAATGGATGGCAGACTCAGGTAGTCTTTTGGTTATATAGTGTTCAATTCCCGCCCAAATCCACGTCTCATGTACAGTAGCTCAATGGTGAATTAAAATTCATTATTTCTTACTCAAGTCTCAGTTTGTCAATGTTTAACAGTGGTTAATCAGTGGAAAAATTGGCTCAAAGCAAATGTGCTTTTTTAGTTCAGGTACTTTTCTAAGAAAAAATAAATATATTTCTAAGAAAAAATAATAAAATGACTCCATGGCTAATGCAGTGAAATGTCCTAAACGTTTCATGTGGTTAAGAGTGAATGGTGCTGGTTTGTCCGAGTTAGCAGACACTGGACCCCTTTGAGCAATCATCTTAAATTCTTCACTTACAGTTAATTAAGGAAGGGAGCGGCAGGAATGAGACCCCACTAGGGAAAACAACCGCATAGATCTTCATTTTTCCCTACAGAGCCCACGATGTGTCTGTACACGTGTTTGCAGCAGATTCTTTTTTCTAATGTGTAAAACATCCAGTAAACCTCATTTGGGCTTTGCTGTCTGCATGTTTGTTTGTGATTCGCTAGAGTTTGTGTGTGTGCTTACTCCTGTTTAGATGAAACACCTCACAGACTGAAAAAGAATGTGCAAAAAGAGCCAGAAACCCATGAATGGGGGTCTTTATGGAAGGAGATTGTGGTCCTGAATGTTGGATCTAGTTGTGAAAGTGGTTGCAGCTGTCTGAAGGGAAAGATAAGGCTGTAGTATACTTTCAGACATGTCTATTTTTACAACAAATGCAATTAAGTTGACACTTAAAATACCTTTGGACAGCATACATCAACGGTAATCTCCGTTATCATATGGTGTATATTATACTCTGTTGCTCAATGATCTAGGACCTAAATATATTTCGGATGTGCTTATTGAATAAAAACCTAATAAATCTCTTAAATTATTAGGATTGAGTTGGCTAAAAATACCTAGGGTTCACTCCAAATATGGTGAGACAGCATTAAGTTATTATGCCACCCACAGCTGGAACCAGCATCCAGAAAATATCAGATATCCCGACTGAAAGCATATATGTTACATTTGCCAATTTAGGTTGGTAAGATTTCATTAAATGTTGTTGAAAGAAGTCTTTTATGCTCACCAAGGCTGCATTTATTTGATCAAAAATACAGTAAAAACAGTAATATTGTGAAATATTATTACAATTTAAAATAAATGTTTTCTATTTTAATATATTTTAAAATATAATTTATTCCTATGATGGTAAAGCTGAATTTTCAGCATCAGAGACGGGTAGGTTTAGGGATATGTAAAGTGGGAGGAGTTGGATCTGGATCCAACCTCACCCCATGGATCTCGTGTTCTGCAGTGCGGACCATCTCCAGTTTTTCTCAGATCCTTGATTATAATGGCTAATGTGTGTATTTGTGTATCAGTCGAGGAGACCAGCTTCTGGAGGTTGATTCTGTGAGCCTGAGACATGCGGCGTTGAGTGAAGCCTATGCTATCCTGAGTGAATGTGGACCCGGTCCGGTCAGCCTCATCATCAGCCGACATCCAAACCCCAAAGTAAGAGTCTAACTCAGACACATATGTGGAGCCCCATTATGGTATCTTATTTAGCCTCAATATAGAAATTACTGTATATACAAACCCTGTCATTAACACTTACTTTGTAAAACCACTGTAGTTAATAGTTTAGTTCAGCGGGTGCAACTTCTTTACGGTCAATTCTCAATGGAAAAACAAAATGTAAATAAATATGTTATGTCTGTAGAGATATTAATAATGTAAACGACCCCTAGTTTTTCAGAATCTGGTTTAATTTATGAATAAATACACCCCAAACATCAGTTTGGTGATGTGGTCACACTCCTTTAGTCACAAGGGCCTCTTCCTCTGCCAGACTGCTGCAAGTGGAAATCAAAAGCACCATACACCTGTTAAGCTGTAATTTGCTCCTAGTATGAATCATTGAAGCCCGACAAAAAGTAAACAACATTCCTCTCCCCCTTCTGCTAGCGCGACTTGGTTTTCATCCACCTAATGAATCAAGATGTTGAGAAATGTGCGCTGGGGTGGGGTCCAGCGGGAGGTTTTGGTGGTTAGAATATGCTGACTGTTCACTCAACCTGATAAATGAGTGGAGAAGTGTTAGGACTAGCTTAACACTTATTGTGTGTGACACGAGGTCAGAAGCATTTCTCACAAAGATCATTAATTACTTAAATCTGTATCTGACATATTTTATACATATTTTATGCATGTGTCTGCATGTAGCCTGTGTGTGCAGATGGGTTTTTATGATTGCATTGTTTTGTTATATCTTCCTGTAGACTGTAAAGGCTCATGACTCCAATTCAGATGAGCTGTAAAAGTGCTCTTTGGGTGGATTTGTTGTTAAAGACGACCGGATTTTTAAGCATGTTTTTGCCAAACAGGTGCATCTGGCGTGAAGTGTCTGTTTTTTGCACTCAAGATGTAATGGGTTTCTTTTAGTATTTTACATTTAATCGGTTTTGTTGAATTGAGAAAGACTTGTATTGAAGACAATAAAAGTCAACTGAAATAGATCTGGTAAAACCTGATCTCATCTCAAATCAGTTAGGCCTTCTCTAGAAGAGTTGTATAAAGGCAAATAGGGATCTACTTTAAGTGTAGTATCAAAACAACTAGGCTAAATGGTTTACATTATTTAAATGTAATCCTTATTCTTTAATGTGGAATGCCAGAAACAGTATCACACATTTCTTCCTTTTTTTTGTCATTGAATAGTTTAATTTGATACCTGAATTTATATTAATTTGTAATTTTATTATTATTCAAGAGTCTCTGTTGATTGTAAGGTAATGTTGGCATGGATATGACTAAGAATGGTTACATGAGGTTACATTTAGTACATATAGAGCAGAATTATGAAGCAGATTTTAGGCAGCTTATTCTGCTTAAATCACAGTGCCACCTGGTGGTCAGAAATGTTAAATATCAGATCAAGATATTATACTTAATATTTAATCAAGACTTAAACTCAGGATATAGCAATGTTTTTGCACGGTCCATGAGATTCAATGGCTGAGTATCTTATATCATCATCTCTCTCACCCTCAGGTGTCTGAACAGGAGATGGATGAAGTGATCACCCGCTCCACTCACAGAGATAGTCATTCTTCCCACACACTTGGTAAAGTGCCTTTGCCCTGGTCTGACTGCAGCCACTTTTGACCGTGCTTCTCAGGGCTTTAAAAGCCACATGGTTTAGTTTACAGCTAGTCAAATTCTGAAAAGCTCAAATTTGGCTTTGATTTATGATGTTTTGGACTTCATATTAAGTTTCCAAATATTTGTTTTGAAATTCTGATTCAGTTGTAGTCTCTGATTAGTAACTGGAAAATATTGATTTGTACCACATCAAGAAGCACAGCTCTTTTCCAAGTTGAATAAATATAACTGTCATTTTCCTTTGTGCTCTCTTTCACAGGCCTGCCGTCCAAGAGTCCATCTCCCACTGTTAAAGTCAAGCAGGGTGAGGGTAATCCTGCTCTCAGCTGGACAATGAAGAGATTCCTAGAGCCAGCCAGCAGGGTAAACTAGAAGCTTTAGTCTACAGAGGACTCACCATGTCAGAGATAATAGACTTGAAATTTATCAAATCCATACAACTTTCTTTATTTACTTGAAATGTCTTTGCATTATATAACAAAATACCAAACAAAGTGGCATTTATTTTGTGATTTATTTGAAAGAAATACAGCAAAAACACACTTTTCAAGTGAAACATTCCACAAAAACACATTTCCTACTAGATTTCGAATGATAAAACAAGATATATTGTTTAAAATTAAGACACTGACTTTTTAAATCCACTAAAAATCACCTTGTGTTTTATGTCAAAGCCAAGTTACTTCTGAAAAAAGTATTTTGTGTCTAATGCAGTGGCATTCATACATTTTTAAGTTTAATCTAAGCATCCAAATACTTTTTGGGTCCATTGATTACACACTACTGAATGTTGTTGATCTTCAGAAAGATTTGATTTTGTGTCTTCATCTGACCCTGGCAGCAAGGCTCATTGAGTTCAGAGGCAGAGCTCTCTCAGTATTTCTCAGTTCACGATGTACCCAGCCAATCTTCCCTCTCTGAGACCATGGCGATGGGATCCAGTGATGACGACATGCTGCACTGTAGCCGGAGCTGTAATACATCCATGGAGGAATCAGCAGCACCTCAGTCACATGGTAACACCACTGAATCTAGTGTCATGCTGATTAAAAAGATCAATCACAGTTTGTCACTAAAACAGTGTGTTTTTCTGTCCTCTTATCATAACAGTCTTTCGGGATGGTTCCTGTAGAGGTTCAGATAGTAGTCCCACTACCCCAGAATGTTGTAAAGCTTCTGCTGGGGCTGGTCGCACAGTAGACACGGCCCAACAGCCCAGCGTGGGAAGCAGCCCGAGTTCTGTACGTAGCCCACTTCTCCGTCAGCGCCGGGTTATCTGCTATGAGGATGAGCCCAGTGACGACGAGACCGGTCTTGAAGAGGACAGTGGCCCCTTCCGTCGCCTTCTCCGTGGGGTCTCAGAGAGTGGCCACCATCACCACCAGGAGGAAGACTCTGGTATTGTAATAGCCACATCATCTCTTGAAGTCGATGATGAAAGCCAGGATAGCAGCGAGAGCCACAGACAGCTCGGCAGCGAGCCAGCCACTCCGATCTACGGCAGCTCGCTTGAATCCGAGGAAGGACCTAGCGGCCCTCCTGGTGCCGAATCTCCCTTCATGCCCATTCGCTGTATGGAGGCAGCCGGAGGAACAAACCTGGGCATCAAAAAAGAGCCCCATCGAGAAGGGCAGGAGGTTAAACGCTCACCCAAGCTGGAGCACAAAGCCGTGACTCGTGTCAAAAGCATGATGAGCATTGAGTGCCCCAGCCCTCCACAAAGGGCCAAGGGTGAAGAACCACCTTTACTTCCAGCAACCCCTGCTCAGGTTACACAGAATAGCACACGGCCAGCTTGCAGGATGCTGCACTGCAAGAAGGGTGAATCCAGTGAGCTAGCAGGGGTCTGCACCATTGAGACGATAGTGCTCCAACGTAGTGAGACCGAGTCTTTTGGTCTGGATCTGGAGATTAAGTCCGCTCCACTCAAGGTGCTGATCACAGGGCTGAGACCAGGAGGTGTTGCGGAAAGGGTAGGTTGGAAATTGTGACATTTTGATTGATTGTCATGCTTTTTAACATTCAGCTGATAATGCTTCAAAGAAAGACACTTTTTTTTAAAAAGTAAAATTTAAATATCATCATTTGGAAAGTAAATAGCATTCACTTATTTTTCTTTATTTATTTTTCAATATAACCATTAAATTCTTTACAATTCCTATCCCTACTGTTGAGATGATACTTGGTGTCAGGCAGGTGTCCAAATACACACGGCTGTATGTGCTTGGAGGCTTGGATAAATATATACAGAATAAATCTGAGGAGTGTATTTCACCCATTTCTTTTCTATCTATTCCTTCAGGAAGCCTCAGGGAAGATGAGCGTTGGTGATGAGATTGTAACAATTGGTGACACCCCTGTGTGTACATCCACCTATCAGGAGATCTGTGACCTCATGCACAACCTGCCAATCACATTGACCTTAGAGATTAAAAAGCCAGTCTCAGGTGAGTAGCCAGCATATCTATTGCTTCCTGGAGTTAACTGATGATAAGTCGATAATAGCTTTGGTGATGGATTTTTCCGTTGTATGTCTGGTCATTTAAATGTTCCAATAGAAGGATGATCCCATCAAAGGGATAGTTTACCCCAAAACGAAAACTCTTATCATTTATTCTCCCACATGTTGTCCCAAACCCGCATGATTTTCTTTATTTAGTGGAACACACAAGGAGAATTTCAGTTACAGTGAATGGCGGCTGACATTTAAATCTTAAAAAGAACACAAAATAACCATAACAGCACCATAAAACTGGTCCAATATGATTTCTCTCACAAAGAAATAACTTCTAATAGTGCACAGGTCATATAGACCGCTTTTTTGGTGCTTTTGCATTTATGTTGTCTCTGTTCATTGTAATTGAATAGAAATCAGTCTTCAAAAATTCTTCTTTTTTTTGTTCTGTGGAAAAAAGAAAGTCATAAGGGGTTTGAAACAGCATGAGGAATTTCATTTTTGAATAAACAGTTCCTTAAAACAATCTATTTTCCCTAATCTGATCAAACATCTTCTGTACACGACACTGGCACACTATACTCACACAGGTCCCAATTTACGTAACCAATCTAAAAATCAACATGAATTTGCTATGATCAAGGATAGTAGTCAGTTTTGTGTTATGTATAGTGTCATAATGCTCTAGATTGCTTGTTAAAGTATTGTCCATATCCCCTCCTCCCTTGCTGCAGACTGTGGTGCTATAGCAGAATCAAAGCTGATTCCTAATTGTATAAACAATACATCACAATTTAGCAGGATAAACACAAGAGATCATTAGGGCAGGTAGATTTGCCACTGCAATAAAGAGATCAGTCTGTCTTTTCTCATGCTGCCTTAAAGAGGTAGGAGTACTACAGGCTTCCCCTTTCTGGCAGTACCCTTCACCAGCTCAAAGGGAACTGCAGACTGCTGGCTATTTGTCAATGGTGACTATTGATTACTTTACTACCGTAGCCACTGTAGATGTGTAGAGTAACAGCGCTAATGCTTTCTAGAGGCTGCTAGTCAATTAGTACCTAGATTTGGTGTTATTGCTCTGACGGCCACATTAAAATTTAAAATGAAAAGTAACACATTCATAAAATTTTATTTTGGTCAAAGCATTTCTACTATCTCATGCAGAGCAATAGCCTCAAGGAACAAGTGATATATAGTGTATTAATGTCATGTGTCTGTCATTGTCTGTCTATACCTGCCGTCATCTCATGGTTATATATGATTGATCATATTCATCATATACAGTAGAGCAAATGCTCATATACATTTATGTAAACATGAGCATTTATCAGCTGTGTGTATGATATTTAGAATAATATGCACGTTGAATGTACCATAAGGTCTACATTTTTCAGTTATGCCCAGTGAAATGCCTTTTGAATGCATGAAATATTTCAGAAGATGTTACATATTTTACATTTGTCTTTTTAATTGTGAATGGAATTTTCAGAGGTTTCTGCTTCAGGTAAAACTGAATAAAGTCTCAGAAAATATGCCTCCAGGATGCCAGTGTTGCATCATTGGAAACAATAAAAAAAAAAATCTCTGAAGATTGTCTTTGTGTCCCCACCAATCCCTGAGTATGCTCAGAGTGAGACTCACCTTTTTTCTCTCAGAGAAATTGTTTCATACTAGAAGTCCAAAGTTTCCCAGAGTTGATGGCTTTGAAAAGCACTAATGATCAACAGAATCAGAACCAGTTTTGAATCAATGGAATATCAGACTATGGAATGAATTGCAAGGGTATTGCTATGGTTTTATTTTAATATAATTCTATACGCATATTTGAAGGAGACTGGAAAAGGATTAGTCAAATATTTTTCCAGTGGAATGTTGATTTATAAAACAGGCAATTTGTAGCTTGTCTTGCAGACCTCAGTGGTGCACTTGTATGGTAGGACTTATCTTGATGTAGAGTCATATCCAGTGATTCTCTTTTACTGTTCTGCCAAGGTTTTTAACTACCTATTATTGATTTGAAATTGGAATTGTCCTATGTAATGTACTGTGTTGATTAATTGACCTGTACATTTGTAGTAATTGAAAATAATTTTTTGTAATGTCTAACTATGTTGTATTTTTATCCACGTTTGCAGCTGTAGATCGACTCTCTAGCTTGATTATGTCCTCTGGCTGTGAGGGCTCATCTAAATCGGAGGCACCTAGACCTCCTTCTGAAGAAAGGAATCATATGGACAAAACTTTAGTTGTGGCTCAAGAAAGCCCTTCATCAGAAACAAATGTAAAACAGGCATTAGCAATCCACAACAGCATGCCTGTCACTAATATTGATGATGTAATAGCTGAACTGAACTCATCAGAAAGCAAAGAAAAAGACAAAAATGTCTTGGATTTCACAGACACAATTGCAAAAACAGAAGAGTGCAGTAAAGTAGACGACAGAGAGACTGCAGCCCCATCACAACCAAACCTTCTGGATTTCTCTGCACTGGATGTCGGGAACAATGCTTGCCATTTTCCTGTAGGAAAGACATTTTTAAATAGTTACTCAAGAAACTTTAGTAATCTGGGAGAGGATGTTGTCCCTCCAGAGAAAGGACATGGAGAGAAACCAAGTATGTACAGTCTGGTGGAAGATAGTGACTCTGAATGCGACTCTGCAGACAGTGCTGTCAAAAGAGAGATGTCTCAAGGTCACTGTGAGGGTCCTCAGGACACTGACTCAGATGAGGAGGAGGTTGAGCTCTGTTTCAGCACTGTCAGTCAGCCTGCATTCAGCCAATCAGAGGGCAGTTCTCTGCAAGATAGAAATAGCATTGACAATAGCCATAGTGTTAACAAGACTTTTGCTAGTACAGATTGCCACAATCCTCCATCACTCTCAGCGCAAGACAAGGATTCACAAGAGAACAATCATTCACCCCTTAAGTTACCAGAGACACTTTCCCCTCAAGTTTTAGATGATGTTCTTTTAAATGGGGATAGTGGACACGCTCCCACACAACAGGAAGCAATGTGTGCATCTCAGAGAATACTATCAAACTGCAACACTGATGAAAAATGTGAAACCATTTCAAAGCCTGTTCAAATCTGCCAGACACCAACAGGTGTCACGTGTCCCCCTGTAACTCAAAGCAATCGCCACGTCACCCCGAGAAGTCAAGAGAGGACTGCTAAGTTGCTCTCAGATGCATCACTATTCACAGAGAAACTTAACACTGGACAAGTGCCACTGAGGTCAACTGTGTTAGACCCTAAGGCATCAAATTATACCAGTGGCAAAACTAGTGGGCAGGTCTCATCTACGCTTGCTCCAAAAGACAAGGAGAGAGGGACAGCTCATCCCATACTTGACTTGAAATCATCCCTCTCCCAAAACCAGAGTAAATCCACCACTTACTGTGTCAGATCTTTGGGAACTAAATCCCCGAATGACACCCCTGTCTCGCCCCTGCTGAGAAGTAAACTCAAAGTTGATGATAAAAAGTCAAACACCTCTTCTAAACTCAAGGGTCTAAGTATTAAAAGTAAATCCAAAGACCAAGAACAGACTGTCTGTAGATCACCCAGGGCTGAAAGTCCAGTACAGAAGAAAGCTCTCAGCTCCCCAAGTCAGTCTCCTAAACTCCACTCCAAAAGAACCACACCAACTGGTAGCCCTAAATCCACCAGACCTTCTGAGAAGATCAGGGTTTCTACTTGTAAAACTGACCAAAGTCAGCCAACTGTATCCAGTATTTTGAAGGCAAATCCCATCAACACAACCAAAGAAGAACTCAAGCCTTCCAAGAAGGAGCAAGTCTTGGATCTAAAGGAGCAAGTCTCGAAATCGGAAGTCACTGTCAGCACTCAAAGAACTTTCATTGAGGTGCGACTTTCATCCTCTTCATCGTCCACACCTGTGCTCACACGCAAGGAAGCCGTGAATGCAAGTCATTTAAGCTTGGCCTCAGTACCGGTTGATCAAGTCGAGTGGGAGGAATCCAGTTCTGAACCCTCTCTTGGAAAGCACACCATCCCATTAGAATCTAATTCTTCATCTAGTTGTCCGCAGCATAGTGGTGCTAATAAGTCAAATGAAACTGCTGAGGAAGTGTATTGCAATGGCCAGGAAGAAAGTCTCATTAGGAACTCAAATAATAAAGATGCTGCTTCTAGTCTCAAGGCAAGCAAATCCAAACTGTACCTAAGGGGACTAGAACGCAGGAGCTACTCTACAGACACCAGTGGGACACTTGACCCAAACCCCTTCTCAGTTCGTCAAAGAATCCAGTCCTTTGAGAATCTGGCTAGCTTTGATCGATCTGCCGTAAAGTGTATAGACATTCCGTTTTATGCTATTAACTCCAAGCCACCTCTAAACCGGAGGTTGTCTGGGTATGCTGGATCTGTTAGCAGTCAGTCCAGTGACAGCCGTTCTTTGAGAAGGAGTTTCAGCTCATGTGTAGACAATTTGAGCTCAACTCCATCTCCACCATATCCACAGAATTTGTCTTCCAGTTCCACCAACTCTGAACCAACTCCTTCAAATCAAACCACAGAAGATGTAATGAAAGAGAAGGTAAGAAATAAGGCCTCTCAGAACCAGGCCACCGTAAACACGCCACCAGTACTGCGCTCCCGCAATGCCCGTGCCCATGGAGGCCTGTCACGCTCCAAATTGAGAGAGATAAGGGCACTGAGCATGCCTGAACTGGACAAGCTGTGTACTGAGGATTTTACCAGTGACCCTGGAAATGTGATCTTTAAGACTGAGCTAGAAATCCACCCTCGCAGGTCCATAGACCCAGCATCACACAACCTGCAGTGCACCATGATGACCAGGGTGAGCAGTGTTGACACTGGGGCTCTTGATTCAACCAGTAATGGGGAGCAACATGAAGGCCAGATCACAGGGCTCTCATGTTGGTCTATAAGGTGTGTAAAGACCTGTTTATAATGTGCAATGAAAAGAGTATGTGTAAAGTTGATAGTAGATGGATATTTTTAACAACCATTGGTTGATAACGTGTTAACACATTCCAAACATTTAGCTGATATCGGTTTGTCTCCTACGACAGTTTGAAAGACCTTGAATCTTCTCCTTTGGACCAAAATAAAGTGCAAGATCTTCTGTGTTCCCTCACAACCAAAGTGGATGTGACAAGTATCATACAGGAAACAAACAGTCTTTCAGAGGTAATTTATCAGGTCTTCAGGCTTCATTTCAGTTTAGAAAGCTAATATTTTAAGCATAAAGACCATCTGCCATTCTGAAGTTTCTTTTTAAGGGATGGGGAAGATATGCCTTCAGATGTAGCACAAGCAATTACAGAAATGCTTTTGTTTTGGCTTATTAATATTTATAAAGCTCACTATTGTTACTTAACTGTCACTTTTTTGTCACTTATTTTACTTTATTTTGTCAGTGTATTTTCAGTCATTGTTTTTATGGGTCCTATTCATAGCTTGATATATTTCATTTAATTTCAAAAAGATTAACCAGTCTTTCATTAATCTTTTTATCTAGGTTAAAGATGACATTTACTTTGTGATCTTAACCAAAGAGCAGGGATCTGGACTAGGTTTCAGCATCGCTGGAGGAGTAGATCTTGAGCAGAAATCTATTACTGTAAGCTCTTTTACTCAAAGCAAAAATGGAAACCTAAAAATAAAAAAATGGAAAATTCAGTAGCCATTTTCAGTAGCATTTTTAATTACACATTGTCACCCCCTTGTGGTATTTAAATGAACCAGTAGTATTATATAGTCAGCTAAGATTATTAAAGTTACCTTCTAAACTAAGTTGGACTGAAATGTTACATTTCTTTTGTCGCAGGTCCACCGGGTGTTCTCTCGAGGGGTGGCAGGAGTGGAAGGTACCATTCACAGAGGAGATAGGGTTTTGTCAATAAACGGGACCAGCTTGAGTGGGATCACACACGGAGAGGCGCTGTCCTGCCTTCACCAGACCAGACTGCCGAGACAAGCATTAGTTATCATCCAGAAAGGAAAGAACACTGAGCCAATATCAATTAGACAAGAACTTCCTCTTCAGACTGTAGTCTGCCCATCTCCTGGCCATAGAGTCAGCGTCAGGGAACATAAAACAAGTGAGTGTCTTGAGTCATTATCACTTTCATGGCAAACATTAACTCGTTGTCAGTCATTAACTTGTTGGCTGTTGTTTGGTAAATTTTATATTTCAATAATCTCCAAAAAAATGACTTTTTCTGTTACTAATTGGCTGCTTGGTGTGTTGTAGGTGTGGAAGTGGGGCCAGACGGGGCTTTGAGTGTGGAGTTACAGAAGACTACAGCTGGTCTAGGGTTCAGTCTAGATGGAGGCAAAGCATCTGCCCATGGAGATCGACCTCTCTACATAAAACGTATTTTCCATGGTGAGCACTCTATTCAAACATTTAAAGACGTCCACCAGGGGGAGACAGAGGGTGTAATCTATGCATCAAGAGAAAGCTTAGCGCTAGCCCATCCCTGAGCACAATAAATGAAAAGTGAAAAGGAAAGGTGAAAAGTTCAGATTGTGTGTTCTCTGTCTCCATTCAGGAGGAGCTGCTGAACAGTCCCGGGTCATTGACGTCGGAGATGAACTTCTAGCCATCAACGGCAGGTCTTTGCAAGGCCTTATGCACTATGATGCCTGGAACATCATTAAAACGGTCTCTGAGGGTCCTGTTCGGTTAGTCATCAGGAAACCCAGGACTTCAGTATGACGTCTGATCTATCTGCACGTGTTGCACGTTTGTGAGATGCCAAACTGTGGTGGACTCTAATTGTACATAGACTTTTATATGTGTTTGTTACAGGATCTCTATGATGAAGAATTTGTTGCACATTGATTTTTATACAAACCAAGGCTTCTGCAGATTTGCGGTGGACTTATGTGGGCTTAAGGTATTTTAGTACGTCTTTGAACTTTGTGCTTTATGACTTTTTAAAGACGTTTGAAGCCTAATTGTTAGAATTATGAATTTTGTTAATAACTGCATCCCTTGTATAATATATTTTGATTCCAATATTGCGAAAATTGTTTTATACGTACAGCTATGATTATAATGGTGATAATGCAAACCACTAAAGAGTTTGTTCACTCTGCCTAATCTGATGATTAAGTCAACATATATATCACACTATGTGAATCATAAAGTGAGCTTTTGTTTTGAACTGGTTTATGAATTATAATGGATTTGTGGAATTGATTTTTTTTTTTTTTTTAATCTCTGTTATCGTAGTAATTTTTTACGAGTATTTTTATTGTTCCTCTTGATGATTCCATTTTTGGGAGGGGGTGGGGGGTGCTATTGATTAATTATTTTATCTTAAAGGTGAAGTGTGTAATTTCCCAAACAGGTCTTCCAAACACTCCTATCACCCCCATCTGCCAGGCCATTGTACAGAAAAACAGGAAGTCCAGTTTACACTAACTTCACCTTAAATACTTGAATTCAGTCTATTTTTTAAAATACTAATTCACAAATCTGGTCATTCAAAATACAATCATACAATGAAAATAGACACCTTAGCACACTTTAATTTGACTGAAATAAAATCATGACATTTCAGGTCTTTCGGTTATGTTTGATCATATTCTTTCAGCTGTGAATATTTTCTCCTTGATAACATGTATTAGTGCTGTTATTATATTTTACTTGAATTGTCTGTGTAAATATTAAGGTTCCCACTGATATTATTGTAATTTAATTTCATTGAGTGTTAAGCACAAGTGTATTAACTAAAGTGTATATGAAAAAAGCAATCATGAATTTTTCTGTTGTCAGACTTTCTGCCCTTGTGAATAAAGACATCAGATATTTTGTAATATGACTGAAGTAGTGTTTGGTGCTAAACACACTTTTTCATTGGCATAACATTATCATAAGCTAAAACGGTCTATGCAAATGACCCCCCTTCCTATGAATGTTTTTGCTTGGTACAAAAGTTTAGTACACTGCAAATGTCACAATCTTTTTTCCTCATTGGCTGCTGTTTATTTGGCTCAGACTTGAATATGGCATTTGTGCTATGGAATTCCATATAATATTCCACTATTACAAAATGATAAAATTTACATTACCGTTTAAAAGTTTGGGGGCTGTTAAGATGTTTTTGAAAAAAGTCCGTTATGCTCACCAAGGATGCATGTTTTTAATCAAATATAAAGTAAAAAACTAATAGTATGAGATATTATTACTATTTAACACAACCGTTTTCTGTTTTAATATACATTGAAATGTAATTTATTCCTGCGATGGCAAAGCTGAATTTTCAGCATCGTTACTCCAGTAATGAAAATGCATTTATTTAAAATAATAGTTATTTTTATAACATTATAAATGTCTTTACTCTCATTTGAGATCAATATAATATGTCCTTGCTGAATAAAAGTATTTTTTTTTTACTCTTACTAACAGCAAACTGACATTTACAAACGTGCTTTAAAATATTTTGTCTTGAACCTTTCTCTTGATTGCTGCTGCAATTTTGGACATAGTTAACAGCCTCTTAAAATGGATGAAAAGAGAATTTAATGGCGTGATGTCATTTTGGTAGAGGACAGTACTCGACATTCTTTTCATCAGCCTGAGAAAGCATTTATAGCTTAAAACAAAATGTTAGGCATATTTATGTCACTAAATCAGACTGATTGGAACATTAGCCACAATATTATTTTTCAGTTTCACTTCATTTCTACTTCTTAATGCAAGACCAGCACAGCAGCACACAGGGACTCTGTGAAGGGGGGACTGTTTGCATCTCTTTCCAGCCCAGATGGTGGCCACAGTCTCCTGGGAACTGTCGCTACCTCAGTCTACCTGCCAAGAGTTCAATAATCGCTGGCAGACATCAATCTCCTCATAATACACAACTGTTTTCTGTCAATGTCCTTCTATGATTCCACTATTGCAAAATGATCTAAACATGGAAACTGCTGCTGTTATTGAGTTGTAGCCAGTTTGCCAGCAGACAGAATATGCAGGGCTATCACAATACACAGCAGGTTGATGTAACCATTGAAACAATTGTCTGTAAACACATGAATATTGCAAATATTTATCTTCTATACTGCCAGGTGTCAACAATCTGATCAAAACTGTTTTTAACCAGTCTCTGATGGGAGAGATTTACATTTAACAATAGCTAGTTACATAGCCTATAGTAGCTTGTGGCTACACACTTTCTTAAAATTTTGTCAGTTAAAGACATTATTTAGCTCTCCAAGAGAAGTAATATAGCCAGTATGTTCAGTTTGTATTTGGTAATGATGTTAATTATGCCACTTTTGTCATTTAACAGTAACAGGTAGCAAAACTATTGCAGATTTGCATAGCCTGAGGTTCCATGGGTTCAACTGTCAATTACAAATAAGCTGACACTTGTTGAAATGTCACAAGTTTCAGTTCTCACCCATTTCCTGTTCTCCATTTAACAATCATGTGATCAAAAGCCACAAAAAAAAAAAAAAAAAGTGTAAAATTCCAGTCAGCAGAGGAAAGTGTGACATATCATGCCTAGGCTGCAAACTCCAATAGAAATATATACATTATTTTATTTGTGCACGACTTAAAATCTATGCATTTTGACAAGACAGCGATGAAACCTTCGATAAATAACTTTTGGATGTGATGTTTATCACATATTAGACAATGAGATGAAATGGCAGTTGCGTGGGTGGGTACAAACTCTTTGACAGGACCCTTAGAATGGAAAAAGTGAGTAGGCTTATAAAGGTTCAAAAGACCACCAGACAAAATGCTATTTTTAATACAATCTTTTACTGTATTATGGTTGTCACAAATTTGTTTGAGGATAGTAATCCTTAAATCTTAAATCCTAAAGCTTTCTGTTTATTTCCAAGTCTAAATTAGGTTTTAAATCCCAGATTTTCAATGTGATCTTAGACTTCAATGCAGTCTTAGAAAGAAAGAAAGAAAGAAAGAAAGAAAGAAAGAAAGAAAGAAAGAAAGAAAAGAAAAGAAAAGAAAAGAAAAGAAAAGAAAGAAAGAGAAAGAAAAAGAAAGAAAGAAAGAAAAAGAAAAAGAAAGAAAAGAAAGAACGAAAAAGAAATTGTTGCTTGTTTTTGTTATGGTTGACTTGTTTTTAGCATGCCCTTACAAAAAAGAAGTTTATTCAAGTGTGCTGTTAGTATACTTCTTTTAAACTAAAAATAAGAAAGTATACTTTTGGTCTACTTTTTATGTACTTCTCAGATATATACTTAAAATTACACTTAAGTATACTTGACTTATACTGACAGAAAAGTCTAAATATATTTGGCCTATACTTGTACTCAATCTTGATATAGCCTACTTAATAGTATAATTAAGTAGCCTATTCTAAGTATACTTGGCTTGTAGTTGTGTTTACTCTTTTAATTGAGTGCCTATTAAATACTTTTTTCACATAGTTTCACATACTGTCTTATTAACTTACATTGTTTGAAAATATTTATTTATAAAGAACATAGGCTATGTTCCTAATTCTGATTATGTGAACTTTTGTGTAGTCCACTGGTAGTGTACATAGGAATTTACTTCAAATCTACTTAACTCTTTCCCCGCCATTGACTGAATTTTCTGTAATTTATGAGACAATGCTCCCCCACCATTGACGGAATTTTCCAGCAATCCATGTTTTTACTGTTATACGGTATGGGGCTCTATTACTCATCTTCTGAAAGAGTACAGGATCTCGGGTTCAAAACACAGGATAAGCAGAAGCAGAAACAAGCGAAAGAAGGCCCTCCCTTGGCTCCACCTGGGACCATTGTCCTTGCGGCTCCTCCGGGCTCCCTTATCCCTCCAGCTCCACCTTGGTCAGACATCGTTCTGCCTATACACTACAGACTTCCTGGCCTTCAGGTATGCTTCGTCCCTCCACCCCTTTGGCTCCGTCAGGCTCTGCCTTCCCTCCAGCGCTGCCTTGGTCCTCAGTCCCACTGTCTCCTCCTCAGTCCTCTGGCACCCTGGCTCTACCTCGGATGCTCGTCGCTGAGGCTCCAACTAGGTTTTCAGAGCCATTGGTGTCACTTGGTCTCATCAGCTGTTCGTCTTCACATGGGTTTCCATCTCCATCAGCTCAGTCTCTGTCAGTCACCCCCCCCAAAGTTTAGCCAGACATGACTCCACCATGGCTCCTCCCTTCGTCCTGGCTGTGCTCTGGGTCCCCGCCTGGATACTCCTGCTTTCCTCTCCTCCCTGGCTCCTCCCACCGTCATCACCGCCCTTTTATTAGTCTTAAAAGTAAGCCAACTCATTTTTTCCCTCAAGACTGGTCCTAACTTTTTAAAGTTACATAAAGTTACATAAAAAGGTAGTTTGGTCTACTTTGAAAAGGAAAGGTAAGACTGATTACCCCTTGGCTAACTGGTAGTTGGTCAAACTAGCTCTTAAGACACAGTCTTAACATAGTGGCTGTCATGATCACCGTCTGTTCTTGGACTCTAATTCCCATAATCTTCCCTACCAGTCACATGCACACATTCCACACCAATCACCAATTGCCACACACACCTGTAGATCATCACCTGGACTATAAAAGACTCACACACACACCACCTCGGGGCTAAGTCTTCACCTAGTGTACATTTCTGAGCGTTATTATCCTGTCTACCTGTCTGCCTGTTACCGATCCTGTCTGTTTACCGTTTACGATTCCCTGCTGCCTGCCTTTGGACTGTATATTGTTTCCCGACCTGTGAGTGATATCTGCCTGTCCTGACCATTGCCTGTATCCTGACCACGTCTCTGCCTGTCCCTTGCTGTACCTGTTTGTTCCTGTTAGACCATGCCTGTACGACTGCGCTCACCTTTCAATAAAGCTTTGCATATGGATCCCTGCCTGAGTCCAGCTTCGTTACAGTGGCTAAGTTTATGCAACTGGCCCCTGGTTTTTCACACCGTCACCTTCTCCTGTTCCCTGCCCTTCGCCTGCTTCACATTCTCCTCTAGAGCCCCACCCTCCTTCCTCAGTTGGACTGTTACAGCACGAGGATGTTTTTTTTTTTTTTTAGTCACTACCATGTTCCCTTTTTGCCTGTGTTCTTTTCTCCTTATTAGTTTCCTTGGTTGTTAGTCCTTGCACCTGTTTCTGTTCAGCTGATTACCACTCCTTGTGTATTTAAGCCCTTAGTTCTCCCCAGTGTTTTGTCTTGCGTTAATGTTGCATGTTTGGTTAGTGGTTATCATTCCTGTTCCTGTATTTTCCTGAGTGTTTCCTGAGTTTATTAAAGAATATATATTGAATTCTCCGTCGTCATGTTTACTGACCAGCATATATTAACAGATATTAGTATACTTACTACATAAAGTATACTTAAAAATATATTTGAACCTTACTTAATAGAATGAACTTGAAGTGTACTTATTTTTTTTGTAAGGGATTTTAACACCACTGCTAAATGAATGCATATTAATGACCATTTATACTAACAAAATAAACTTCTAAAACTAACATGTTTTTCCCCACTGCTAAGCACAAAATAGTCCAGAGGGAAACAGCCCTTGAAATTTTCCATTTCACTATCTCACGCTTTTAAGTAATCTGACATGTGAAGTTGACTTCATCCTTCCCCCTTGGGAGTCCTGTGCCACTACTCAATCTCCTTTGTTCCTTTTTCAAAGAAAGACTTTTCTGTCATTCAGCAAATTAACTTTCCCTAAAATCTCTTGCTCTTTCTTGATGTGTGCCCTCTTTGGTCCTCAGAACATCAAACAGAGCCCGTTTTTATATTCAGATTTTAACCTCTTGGTTACAAGTGTTTCGTTATATCAGTATAAAACACTATAAAAGACGGTTTCTAGGGCAGTGGTTTTCAACTGGTTTTGCTTCATTACCAATTGACAGTGGTTACCCAAAATAGAAAAGGTAAAATTGCATTGCATAGGCCCAACAATATGCAAAATTATTAACATAACATAGATTAAATAGGAAAATGGACAATTTTGTAAAAGCATAAAGGGTGATTTACCTGCCTAAAACAGGCAATTGACCAAACACTATTAGTATAAGCCATATTACCAAGAGACAGATGCATTTGCACAAAATAGCATCAGACACAAATCTGTCTGAATGTTGTTATTTGAACTTGGAAATGAACAGAAACATCAATATACCTTTCGCTAAAACAAAGCAATGAAGACTCCCTCTAAAAGGTCAAGTTGATTTATAGATGATCATGAACTTTAAATGTGAATCAAGACTTCTCGAGGTTGACATACAGATTTGTGTAGCAGGAAAAGTTTTAAATCAAAATGAGATGAGTCATTTAGGAGTCATTTACAGTTTCGGCTTACATTGTATACAGTATCACAAGCTCCATCAGGAATCGTCCTGATGATCAGTGTCTCTATGTCCTCACTGTGTCACAGATTGGTGCTTCCTGCAAGCTAAGCTAATGGATTACATCACTTGCAGTCATGGATATTTGGAATGCTGGTCTCATTCCAGAGTCAGTCTGCAGGGAGGGAGGGAAGGGAAGTGAGACCATCTCCGGCAAATAAACGAATCCCTAACACATTATACACACGCATACCCACTGGGTGAGGAGTGGCTCTTTGCCCACCTAACCGTGACATCATTGCACATATGGGATCTAAATGCTCATTCAACATATTGTTTTTGGATAAAGGGTGGCAATTTTTTCACTGATCCCTTCATCCTTAGACTTTTAATTTTGCTAATGTTGTTTATGCCAGAAATATTGTAGAACTGAGCCACCTGAAAAAAAAAGGTCCGTCACACACACGCACACACATTTACTTAGCTATCTACAGTAAATGGGGACATTCCACAGACGTAATGGTTTTTATACTGTACAAACTATATATTCTATCCCCTTACACTAACCCTACCCCTAAACCTACCCATCACAGAAAACTTTCTGCATTTTTACATTTTTAAAAAGCCTTTAATTACTTTATTTTTATACCAGTTTTACAAATGAGGATATCCCTAAAGGGTTTTTGGAAATTTGGTCAGGTTTTGGTCACTTCTGGGTACAAATTTGTCCAAATTTGTTTTTAAGCCATTTGGACACACTTCCCGTGTCCTCATAACCCATGTTTACGTGGAATTACCCATGTCATTATACACATTTGTTTCTTCATATATGCAAGCATACAAATACGCTGGGTTTTTGGGGACTTCCAATAGACATGATGATTTTGATACTGTACACACTGTATATTCTATCTTCTAACCCTACCCCTAATCACAACACTCACAGAAAACTTTCTGCATTTTTACATTTAAAAAAAAAACATCATTTATACTCAGAGGATACTCATAACTGATCATAATTCCCATTACATACCAGGGCAATAAAGTTTCCTGGAAAAAAAACAAAAAGGTTATTAAATGAAAAGATTCATTATTTCATATAAAAAGCCAATTTCCTGGGTGCTGTTGATAAGGGCAAATACATTAAATATGTGTCAAATATAAATTTATAAGGCAAAAAGTCTTTTGAAGCAGAAGTGACTCCCAAAACGGACCTGCAGCAAATATTCTGCTGAATGATTAAGTGCTGAAGACAAACTTGTGTCTCAAAATATCCATCCCAAAACCTTTGATGGTGATGGAGAAGAGGATTATTGGTAAATTGGATGTATCCAGCCTCTTAAACACTTTATCTAGCGTGCAGACCTGATAATAAAGAGCATCAGAGTGCATATGCACTCTCACAGTCACCAGCTGTTTGACTCACTGTGAAATTAGGATTAATGAACTGATCATGAGTTCAACAAGGAGTCAACTCAAATATGTGGGTCTCCCCACAAAAACAGGAAATACTGCTCTATTACCCACCTGCTTCATTTGTCCATTTTCTCTCTTTTTTTTCAAATTCTTCCCTTATCTCCAGCCAGCTGGCAGTAGACACTTATACTTATCTCATATGTGTTTATTTTAACACAGTGCTTCCTGGAGGACTCTATCAGTAGAATTCCCCTTCAAAATATGTTGCATTGAAATTCACCAGGGCTCTTTTATCACCCTCATAATGGTGAATTCATCGAAAGGAGCACTGAATGATGTGTTGATGGCGGTGCAGAGAAGAATCATTAACAAAGTTCTGCATTGCACATCAGCGGTGCTGATTCCATCAACACTGCATTGAGATGAGGTGCCATTTAGGTGAAAGAGAAAATGATGAGTGTGTTTGTGTTTGTGTTCATCAGAACATGCACTAAATCCTCAATCACACAGCGTATGTAAAAAGGGGAAATACATTTGAGGCTCAATGCAGGAAGATGGATTTTCCTGCCACTGCAGTCATCAGCCGAGGCCTTGCCTGCTTCAGCACAGCTGGGCTAGTGGGGTCTCCTTGGAGCAGCTCCAGACTGGTGAGCCACCAGCCAAAGTCCGGATGGAGCTGTTAATCAAAGTGCCACTAACACAGCCATCCATCTTCAGGCTGGACGAGCTGCTGTGGCCTAAACCGTGCCCCTCTACAGCTTTTCCTCTCTGGTGTGAACAGAATCTCATGAGTTTCATAAATGCTTGACGCTAATTTAGAAAAACTAAAATAATAATAATTTATTGCTATTATTCATTATTGAAGATGGTTGTTTGTTATTATTTCTATTGGCTGTGATCAATGATAAATAAAAACAATAATATAGCTGTAAATCAATGCAAATCTGCAGTTTCCCTTACAAAAAAAGTACTGTGGCACTATCAGATTATTACCATATTATCATATTCATGTAACGTTATTTCTATTTAAGTGTACATGTACCAAAAACCCACCTAACATGCTATTACTGCAACACCATTTTGTTAGTGACACATTTTTCTGCATGAGAGAACCGTGTAATTGTATATACAGACTGGATTGAAACTGTTTAGTGTTCATAATGTCAATGTGAGAAGAATGATGGGTGTGAGCACAGCGAGAGAAGGGTGATGAAGTGGGTTGTGATCTGATCATATTGATTGCATGACCCATTCCACATAGTGGGTAAAAGCTTTGTTGCTCTATAGTCTAAATGCAATGTTTAAACAATGTGTTTGGGGTGATAGTGTATGCCAGATTCATTGTGGACAATGTGGAAACAGCTCGTCACATAATGAATGCTTGTTTGCTAATTCAACATGACTTTTATTTTGGAGTTATCTGCTATCAAATAAAGACGTTCAGTTCAGCAAGGAGTCAATTCAAATGATGTGGGTCTCCCCCCCAAAATGTGATCTGCTATCAGATAAAGCTGTTTTATATGAGAGGTCACACAGACACTTGTGACAGGTAGGATTCACTTATGGAACTGCACATTCAATTCTATAGAATCTGCAAATGAGACTGTTAAAAGCTCTGAAAGTGTTCAATGCGATCAAGGCCATTATATGATTGTTTTACGAAGCACATGTGATTCAAGTTGACAAGTCGGCTTTCTCCAATGATACAAATGCCAAGGTTGTCATTTCCTTTAACAGTCTCTGGTAATGACATCACTTTACTGTGTTCATGCAGTGTGGGATGGAAACGGAGCACAACTTTTTTCTTTCTTTCTTAATAAAAAAAAAAAAAAAAATCAGGGTCTGTATTTAAGAAACATTCTTAAAAATCTTCTTAACTGCCATTTTCTTCTTATTTCTAATTTAAGAATAATAATCGTATTTCTAATATTGTATTCCTTAAGAACATTACCTCAAAAACATGTCTGTATTCCTAAAAACATTTAAGATTGTTCTTACCTTTGTTTGTAAGTTTGTTCTAAAAGAGTCTGAATTCCTGAAAAGAATATTTTTGAAAATCTTCGTAAATAAGTAGGTATTTTTTATTTCTGACACTCTAAAAAATGCTGGGTTAGATATGGACAAACCCAGCGACTGGGTTGTTTTCACCCAGCCAACCAATTTTGGGTTAATTTTAAGCCAGCCATATAGTAATTTTTAATCAATAGTTGAGTTAAATAAACTGCTTCACAAACGAGGGTCAATTCAACTATGGATTTGCACAAATGATTAACATGACGGCACATGCTAGTTGATGAGTTTAATCAACTTCACAGCAACTACATAAATTTATCCACTAACTGTTCAGAAACGTCCAGTTGCACTTCTTCCTGAGACTCTCCAGATCCGGTTTGAACAATGTAAGGCTGAGCACCATTACTGACACTCGTCATTTTGGCTGCTGAAATTCTCCAGCTTTGTTGTTGTTGTTGAGCAACCGAAGCGCGAGCTGTTAAAGCTCCGCCCTCTTCTGGAAAGCGCGCGGCAGCTTATTTGCATTTAAAGGGACACACACTGCATGTTTTTGCTCACACCCAAATAGGGGCAAATTTGACAAGCTATAATAAATGATCTGTGTGGTATTTTACATTTACATTTACATGGGTTGTTTTTAACCCAGTATTTTTTAGAGTGTTATAGCACCTTTCTAGAGCAAAGTGCTTTACATCCAAATATACAGTAGGAGTAAAATCCCTCTCCAAATATACAACGGAAATCAAAATAAGAGTGACAGACATGAAAAATAACCTTTTAAAGTTAGAATAACCACACTCTAACTTGTTTTAAAGCCCCAAAAGTAAAATATTTAATGAACTTATTGGGTTGATTCAAGCATTACAACACTAGCTACATACAATACATATTACTAATTGATAATGTAAACAATGATCGCTCATGATTATGTGTGACGTGATTTTTTTCCTGAATTGGAAATTCAGTAACTCAGGCTCGGCATTTGCCTCCTGCTCTGAGCAGGGTTTCTCTCATCAGTGTGTGGAGCGTGTGAAATGCAAAACCCGGAGTGGATCGAGCTTCAGCCGATTGATTACAGAAGGCAGAAATATTTGTCGCTCCACTCATCTATTCAAGTGCGGATTTCAGTCTGTTGATAGGTGATACACAAGGTCTGATGCATAAATTACTTGATTTTACTAACTATTTATTGAACTGTTGTATAAAAGAAACATCACACTTGCATTGTTGCCGTTGTTTTGAATAAGAACGACGGTGTTGCTCGACAGTGTGTTTCTTAAAAACCAGCAATTAAAAATCAGTATCCTGATTAATTGTTTATTAGTAAATAAACGGCTTTTTATTCCATGCCTAAATACCATGTTTCTCCTCAATCTGAAGCCTGAGCAGATCCAGAGTGCTGGACAGTAGCAGCAAAGTGGGCGCGTGGGCAGAAAAACACGTCCATGACATCATCCGCCTTGTTGTGATTCCCGATCCCACCGGGTTCATCTCGTGGATGCAATCACAGGATTCCCACACTGATTCCCCCCGTGTGCAACTTCAGCTCTTCAGTAACGGTCTAATGCTCACGCCCGCGTTGGTTTTACTTTAAGACTTGCGATATCTTTTTGCGCTCCTTGCCTTTGCTTTCGACATCGCCATTGTTGGGTTCAGCAGAGTTATGAGGACGACTGAGAGATGCTTCCGGTGCAAAAGTGATATCTTTATGAAAGCTGTCGCGAGGAAGAGCTGTCCGCTGTGCTCATGCGATCGAGGCTATTGTTAGACGAGATGAAACGGTGTCGGTTGGCGTGACACACCTGGGATTGTTACAGCAGACCTCCAAGCACGTATTTCTACTGTTCCCCACATCCATCGTGCCTGCAAGCGGAAAGGATTCGTTTGTTTCGCCAAATATTAGTTAGAGAAGCCATTCTAGTGTATGTTATTTCATGGGGATGTGTTCAAGGCAAGAGAGGATTCAAAAAGACGTCGACATCGTAATTCAAAGGTGTAAGGCAGAGAAAGACTGCCTGTTTTCTGGTGAGTTTCCATTGTCTCTTATTAAGAGTGCTGTCTTCCTTTAACAATTGCTATAGATTTACTCAATACAACTGACGGACTGTCAGGCTCACTGCTGATGGCTTTATTTCCTCCTTCACACAAAAGCCCGATATGTTCAAAAACACGTATGTGGTTAATGTGCCCCAGCGTCCGCAATTTAATCTTTCCTGGACATGATAAATTATGCAATAATCAACTGCAACCGAGGGCCTAGCAAAACGTGAGATGACATTATTATTACCACATATTCTGCTTTTATCGTCATCATAATATAAACATTAACATGCCTCTCAGGTGTTACTTTGTGATGTGAATGATTTTTCAATTAGCTAATAAATGTGTGATGGTCAACAATACTATTCACACATTTATTAGCTATCAATTTAATTCTCGTATATTCATTGTCTGTGGACATTCCCTGTTGATGTTGCCATGGAGACTACACTTGTTGAAAGGGACTTTTTTGTGGTCCAGTGTGTTATATTGTTCACACACCTTAAGTTTGTGTCATCTTGATTGTCTGTTTGTTTCAGACTTTAGATTCTCCGACTCCACCTTCACATTCACCTACTCCAAAGGACCTAAAAGGTAAATATAACAGGCAGCTGTGCTATCAATGTAAACAACTGCTGTACACTCACACACCTACTGGGTTCATGTTTTGAGTTGTTTATTTATTATAAATATATTTATCAGTACTCCGTTTACAAAAATGTACATCCCGTCATCATTTTATCACCTCTATCTTGTTCAGATCCTAATTTTCTTGTTTCTGTGAAAAAATAAAAGAAGCTGTTAGGTTGAACAACTCAACCATTTACTTTCATTTTTGAAAAAAGATGCTCTGAAAGTGAAAGGAGAGAAATCTGTCATCCTGTCTAACATCTCATTTGTGCTATACTGAGAAAGTTATAAAGGTTTAAACAACCTGAGGGTGAGCAAACGATGACAACTTTCTTTTTTTGGGTGGGTGGGGGGTTGAACTGAGCCTTTAATAGATGTTTCGGTTGTGATGAGCGAGGCTTAAAAATGATGATTAAATGTTGTAGTCAGTTTAGTTGAGGTTCATGTATGTTCTCTTTTCACCTTACACCCCCTCAATAAGGACAATAACCTAATTTCCTTCGCCTCTGCTCGCTTTTATAGCGGTCAGCAGTGCTTGTGAAATCCTGTGCATTGATAAATATGTACCGCCTTTAGAAGCATGCAGTCTCTTAGCTGCACTAGATTGTATTTACATATAATTAATTACCCTGTACTCTGTCATTGACATATTAAACATTGACTAATCACTTTTACAGTGATGAATAGGCAGCTATTTTTAGCTGCTATTCCTCATATGAAAAAAAGAATAAACTCATTATTGTATGCTAGAAAACAATGTGGAGCACAAAAAACGGTCTTTTGGAGATGATCAAGTCATGTGCTTTTCTCGTTCTCGTTAACAATGCCTTTTTAAAAAGAAAACACTAAGAATCTGAATACCATATACTCATCGCTCCATTGATCATGAACGCCAGTGTGTTCAAGTGTGGTTGTTTTATTTACATGTCACTCTCCAGGGCTCACACTTTTTAGTGTAATGATTTCGCTGAAAGCTGTGAGGATTTGATAGATGGTCTTTGATGTCAAGTTTAAATATGGAGATATTTGATATGTAAGCTGATTATATGTTGTGGAATGTCATATCATTTACTTAATAATCTTAACAAGTCTTGACATAAGACACTACAAGAAAAGCATGTTTTGAAAATGTCTGTTTTAATGAACAAAAGTTTCTTTCTTAAAGGGAAAGTTCACACAAAAATGATAATTCTGTCATCATTTACTTACCCTCAAGTTGTTCCAAATCTGTATAAATTTCTTTGTTCTGCTGAACACAAAGGAAGATATTTTGAAGAATGTTTGTAGATCTGGGGCACCATTGACTTTCATAATAAGAAAACATAATACTGTGGAAGTGAATGGAGCCCCAGATCTGTTTGGTTATTATTAACATTCTTCAAAATACCTTCATTTGTGTTCAGCAAAAAAAAAAAAAAATGTATACAGGTTTGGAACAATGTGAGGGTGAGTAAATGATGACAGAATTTTCATTCTTGGGTGAACTATCCCTTTAACTACTTAAAGGGATAGTTAAGAATCTGCTAGCGGAAGTTCATGGTACTTTCAGTTAGGAGTGGTTTTGGGTTAGTCTGTGAAAGCTTGACGTCAAGTGGCCATGTCTCGTCTTACCCACTCTAGTGTCTAATGCACAATGCACAAACATGAGAAGAGCACCATTGCTCTAATTCTCGAAAGGGCAGTCTTTCCAATCTATTGACTTGTTTACTACAAACCTTCAACTATGCCAACATATTGTTTAGACTTTTTCACCAGATTGAAATGAGAGATGGATAGTAGTTTTTCTTTAGCAAAATGGGGCTTGCAACCTCATTTAACAATGAAGTCAGATGAGATACCAGACTGAAATTTTAGCTTGAGGCCATTTAGATGAGTAATACCTCCAAAGCTACCAGACCTTGGTGGAAACGAGCACTGGTATAGTGCTTCCCTCCTTACAGTCATGCAAATTTTATGATAAGTATGCTAATTAAAAAAATGAGTTGTCCAGGAAAGCACTTTTGGCTCACTGAAGCATTACCAGTACAGACAAGAAGGTCCTCGAAAGATTCATAAAAGCAGTGTGGTGGATCTCGTCTTCTCGCCTTTAAATAAGGTCTTCAAGTTTCAATTACTGTTGGTTAAAAGTGGTTGGTTGTATTATAGTTATTACTGATTTGTTTTTTTTGTTTTACAACACCAAATGCAAACTCTTAATGCATGTATATGTATTCGGCAATTCTTAAAAATATTTATTTTTACTACTTTTATTACGTATGTTCACCTGTTATTTATTTATTTGTGCACATGCAATAAATTTGTAGCACTGCTGCTCATTTGGTTGTCTCAATTGTAATCCATTTAGGTGTCCTGAATTAAAAACAGGGAGTTCCTTGTCATTTTTTTTGTTTGAACTGGTTTGCAAATGTCACTCTTGTTCTTAGAGGAGGTGCCTTGCATTACAAGCAGGAAATGAGCTGACAGGCTCTCTATGAAAAATCATTGCACCTAGCCTTATAGAGGAAGAAGCACATTTCCTCCTGTTTGTAGAGCTGCGACATGCACTCAACATCTTTCACTGATAGATCCACGTGTCATTGTAATGTAGACATGGCCTAATTTTTTTGCACCTTTTATGTATTTTCTTCACGGGAAAACAAGGTAGCTCTAATATCTGATATGCCAGATAACCCCGATATTTGATACAACAAACTATTCAAAGATGGATATTCGCACGGAGATCACTTTTGTTTGATGTTCCCAAACTACTAAGTAGGTATAAGATATTTCACGAAGTGAAAAGAACAGACAAGCCCATAATCCCAAAGATGCAGTGGTTTCTCATGAATAATCCATCATGGCTGAGATCAACACAAATTATGTTTGATTTTCATCATCTTGGTGTAACTGAATTTGCATAATTACCATGAGTGCTAAATTGTGACAAGCTCTAATTCAAACAAATGTTGTTGCATTAGATGCGGATGCTGGCCGACCACTGAATTAAACTTTGGGTCATTTGGTGTACTACATCAAAAAGATGTAAACTATTAATTCAGTGAGTAGATGAGGAAGTTCCTTATTATTTGAGATCTGGCTAACCTTGTAGGTGTTGTGTATTGCAGAAAGTAAAAGCATAAAAGAAGTAGTTTGCCATGCTCACTCCACGTTGGGTTTTTATAACTGTTTTTATGCCAGTTTTGGGTTATATAAACCACAGCATCTGTCTAAGTGCAGACTTCACAGTTACAAACTAAGCTAGATACATATAGATATTTGTTTACAAGTGTGGGTGTTTATGTATGTATATAAGGTCAACCATATATATAATATGTAGACTATATAAGAGGTAGGTGCTTATGTGGGGAGAATACTTAATAGTTGAATTAAATTGTATGCAACTGATGCAGAAAAGCTTACATGCTGCTCTTCCATTAGCTGCCCAACTTTTGGCTTTCTTTTTGTAGTTGTGTACGGCTACTGGTGACACCTTTGAACTGTATGTCAGCAGTACAATTGTAGCATCATACTGAGTGCTGATTTCATCACGCATATGTCCAGTTGCACTTATTATCTTGTTGCAGTACTACTTGCATATGACCTCTATGCAAACCACAAGGGAAAGTTTCTCTCAGTGTGACAGGCAGTTGAAAAATGACTATAGATGCACTGCTGAGACCTGCCCATAGGGTTTTGCTCTCCTATGTTGGGCCATTCACATGTAGAGGTTGTTTGCTTTCACTGAAGTCTATGCATTTCATATACACAGTAATGCTTTGTTTCTTTCATCTTTCTTTACCCCAAAATCAAGCCAACCAGGGCTGGAGATACCAGATGCTAGCTGTAATTACCTTGTCATTTTGGATTCAGATAAATGGTGGTCTGTTCCCTGAAAATCTGTACATTTGACATTAGAAATGGACACTTGTTACCTTAAAGCACTATTTGGACTCTTAAAATGTACTTTCATTGGTGTAGCCCAAAGTACTTGGGTTGTTTCCAACCTAGGCTCATTGGAAAAACGTGCCTCTACCTACAGTACATGTTTGCAAAACTCCAAAAATGTACCTATACATGCATACAGTTTACTGCAGTTTCTAGCTGAAATAAACACCAGTGGCAATAAAACACCAACAACGTTTGTCCCTTTTCTCAAAAACTATGATTACATGGGATTATCGATTGATAAAGACTTATTTTTGCACTGTTACTCGCACAATATATGTTATGACCTCGAAACACTTTTACCATAGTGCATGATTTGTAAACTAATACATTTTTATGTTTGCTCCATATGTATGGTAAAATTTCATTTCCAAACTGCCACGATGCATACAACAGTGAACTTAATAAGATATTGCCACAACTTGCCAGATTCATGTTCATCCATTTCGGATAAAACTGAACACCCTTTTAGCACAATTCACTGGACATATGACTGTGAAACATGCAAGAATAAATGTAATATTTTACGTAATGGTGCTTTTTTGAGCTTGGGTTGGTTGTTTCAGTCGTAAATATAAATTAAATATATATTTTTTTTCACTTAAATAAAAACAATTTAGATGTTACCACATTTTTTTTGTTACTTAAAGAATTTTTATATTTTTGCAGAAGTTTAGTTGTAGAAATGGAACTGAATTGATGTTCAGTTGTAGATTGAATTGATGCAGTAAAAATAAATTAGATGCATTTTTAAGATAAAAAAGAACATTAGATATTGGGGCAAATATGCATTTTTGGGCCTGTGAATATTAAGAAGGCTTTGTGTGATCGAGCATAAGTATGAACCTCATACACCTGAAATGAACTAATGCATTTTTGCATAGTCATTGGCATTTTGCAGATGTTTGGTCTGCTTGAGAAAAATGTGTTCATGTGACCAAAGGTAAAATGTGTTTCACACAAGTTATTTTTAAACAATACCAGGTGTCATTGTGAATAAATGCTTCCTGTGAGTGGCACCATCTTGTGTGAGACCCCAGGAGGGGTTTCACTTCCACTGAATCAATCTCTCTTCTCTGTGTTGTCATCACATAATTACTTATGGGCTAGTACTGCTTTCTATTCCAGTAGTAGTCAGAGTCTACATACACACAGTATGGTTGTGTGGGTTTTTTTTTCATGAAGTTATTTGCCGTGATTTTTAATGGTATGTATAAGGTCATTGACTCCATTAATTCCTTAATATATTTTCTCACATTGTGCAATGAAGCGAAAAAACGTAAGCACATAAAGGTCACCTGTGTGATATTATATTTTCACTGTTAGCAGATCAGCCTATATCGAGGTAATTAATATGATTTTGGTAGTTTCAGGCTGATTACTAAAAGGCTTTTTAGCAAGCCACTTAATCTCCACGTTAATTCAAGGTACTTCACAGGAGACAGTGTCCTGTTGTCAATGCTGTTCGTTGTAACCTTATTTACTTGATTGCGTGAAACGGAGACCACACTTTCCTTAATTACCTTAATTACTTAAGTATTTAGATTAGCTGTGTTCAGGACATGTGGGCAACACCCTTCTGGGACCTGATAGTGTCTTCTGTAAAGTGTTTGCAAAATCCCTTTTGTCACTTGGAATTTATATATTCCATCTGCTCATTTCTGTCAGGCACCTTTGTGCAACTGTGAGAGGATTTTTTGAGCCTTTTATTTTTTATTTTTGATATCAGTTATGCTTCTATTTAAAGTTTCTGGTGTCAACACTAGATGGGGGTTCTGTCTTTACAGCATTACATTTCTGCACTGCACAAAAACATAAAATGATTTTTTATTTGTAGCTGACCATTTGTATTCATAAGCCTTTATGTGAACAGTTTAGAGTGTGAGCTATCAAGTAGATGGGGGGGGGGGGTATTAGAATTGGGTTTCTGTGAGCGATGGACAGGTGCAGTGGGATTCCAGCATCTGAGACCTCTCAAAATCTAATGTAAATTTTAAATGTACCCAAATTTCATAAAATTTTAAAGCTTGTGGAGTTCATGCAGCTTGAGTCCTGCTGTCATTAAAGCAAAAGGGAGACGAAATTACGGTCCGTTGTCTGTTTGTCAAAAATGTAGTGATGTAGTATAAAGCACAGCTCATAAAGAAATCACTTTCAAAGCAAGCAGCATTCTGTTGGTAAATGCAGCAAATCCTCATGACAAACTTAAAACCACTGCAAAACCTGTGTGGGGATATTTTTCATCCTTGCGTGAAGTTCCTGATCGTGTGTGAAAATTGAACAGTAAATGTGACTACACCTTAAGACAAAAATGTGTTAATTTTCAGTTCAAAATTTCACTGTATTTCATGCTAATAATAATATAATTGTAACAACAACTACAACAAAAAACGTATTAAATAAATATTAAAATAGAAAGTGCCAAAAATTTGCATTTTCGCTGGTGGTCTCCAATGATGATGAAGTTGTATATAAAAAATGAAAAGTGTTTGGCTGGATTTTGTACTTTTATTAGTTATTTGCAGAGTCTTTGCTGTGGTAGTATTGCTGAGTCAGGTACAATAAATGAAATTATGACTTTATTACACTGAAATCGAAACAGGTGCAAAAGAAAAAAAAACAAGAAAAAAAAAAACATCTGGACTTTTCTGTTGTAAATGTTGCTCCAGTAGGTGTCTGTCACAATATGTGAACTTTCAATATTCAGACTGTATCTAAATATTCAAACTGTTTCTGCATGTTGATTCAGTGTGTCAACTACTATACGTACAGCATGAATGTTTCTGAGAATCAGTATAATGCATTGCAGTGTTACATACATCCTGTCTAATGTTAATATTTGTGTTTTTTTTTGCAGGGTGACCTACTCTGTTCATGTCTCTGATGATTATCCAGGTATTGCAAGTAATGGATTATTTAATAAGTTGATAAATGATACCCCCAAACTCTCACCAGTCCTCCCATACCATTGAGATAGAGATTGACTTTATATCTGTCACAATAAGGGCCAATAATCATAACACTAACATAAAACACTATTACTACTGCTTACTTGGGATTTAGAAAAATCCATATCCCTAGGGATATTCATATTTGCCTTGTAACTCTTGTTGGGACATCTGTGCTGTGTGCTCTAGACATGAATGTTTCTTCAACTAAGACAGATTGTTGCAATTAATGCCTTAGACTTTCATCGAAGGAGGGACAGAATTTAGGGACCAGAATATCATTGAGACTTGGAGGTTGACTCTATTTGGACCAGTGTGGAACCATCCAGAACACCCCAATAGCTTCCTAATAGAAAAGTGCTAAAACCATTGAGAACACATAAACAACTGCATAACAACATCTTGCCAAGCACCCACGACACTAGCACTGTGGCAGTCCGCTTTTCTGTTAAAATTTTAAATTGAGTTCAAAATGTCATTTACTCAGAATATAACTGGCCTCAAAGGAAAGATGACGTCGCCGGGTCTACTCTGTAAAGTGACTGATACCTCTGTGGCTGATACCTCTGATAAAAATAAACCAGTACTAATAATATAGCTGAACTGCATCATTCTCAGCTTCAGTGTGATGAAGTGCTCTACCGCAGCTGCTTTATACTCCTAAGTCTTTTCCCATTGTCTCTTTTCCATCACATAATTATAATGGCACAATACATTAAAGTGAGCAGTAGTGTTTGTTTTCATTCCCTTATCGGCCATATAATGACACAACACAATGTTGAAGCTCGGTGGGTTTTATGGGTATAGTGATTACACTGGATTTTTACTTTCAGGTAGAGTTGCCTAGTCTAAAATCAGTTTGACTGAGCGTAGCAAGATTTTTTTTTTTTTTTTTAATTGCAAACAGAAGTTGAACATTTATCCCCCTCAACACACACACAATTTAATTTTGTTGTGAAGCTGTGGCATTGCTCTAAGCCTAAGATTGAGCTTTGATGTTCTGATTCAACACACAAGAGTTGTCCCCTAAATCTAAGTCTAGAAGATGCAGACCTCCCTTTTTGAAGGACTTAGTCTAGCCTGATTTACAGCATAGTGGCAGACATTCAGCTTTGCATAAGAATGAGGAATTTGCTTGGCACAGTTTTAGGCAACATTGCCAAAGGATGCGTTAACCTGAAAACAGTGGATTGTCCAGAAACGGTAGAATTAGCACATATCTCAGTTCACTCTCATTTGAAGTGTTTCTATTAATTATGTATAAGCTGCAGTTTGGTTTTTGTTACCAATCATTGGTGGGTTGATTACATTTGTTAGTTCTTCTTCAGGTCTGCTTTCCTTGGTGTTTCAGTAGCACATGCTTGTCTTTGTCATTTCAGATAACACGTATGTGTCTAATTCTGAAAATGATGATGAAGTGTTAGTCACCAGGGATCCGATACCAGTGATTTTCCATAGAATTGCAACAGGTAAGAGACATTATCATCTAATAGTGAATCATTAAAGAGCTGCAGCTAAAGAAAACCAATGAACCAGTTGAACAAACAGACATTTTAAAGTCATACCTAAGTGGAAAGGAAACCAGCTCCTTCCAGAATCAGTGTACTTCACAGAAATACTTCAGTGGTTTTCAACTTTGGTCAAGGCCCCAATTGGCTGAATATTTTTGCTCTAACCATGAACTAGCACCCATGATTCCACCACCTACACAATCAGATTTTTTTGAGTTAGCTCAGAGTTTGATCCTTCATGTCTGCCAATAATGATGTTCATTAGACCAATCATTACAAAAAAAAAAAAAAGTACTGTGGCAGTGGCATAGTACAGTGATGGTGTCAGATGGTAACACCATGATACTTTGATATATAACATGGTACTGAATGATTACCATATGGCATTTACAGTGTACTCGAATCCACCTCAAATATTGCCATGGTACACACTACTAATGTTCAAAAGTGTGGGGTCTGTGTGTATATATATATATATATATATATATATATATATATATATATATACACATATATATTTTTTAATGTTTTTAAATAAGCTTCTTATGCTCACCCAGACTGAATTTATTTGATAAAAATATAGTAAAAGCAGCAATATTGTGAAATGTATTACAAATTTAAAATCTAATCTCCATTCATCTCCATTTTTAAAATATATATTTCTATTTTTAATAATTTAATGCTTCCTTGCTGAATAAAATTATTTCAAAAAAAGAAAAGAAGAAAAAACTTGTGTATCCCCCCCCCCCCCAATAAATAAATAAATAAATAAATAAACCATGGTAATGCAGTGGTACATTTTGTTTAGGATAATCATCTAAAGATCCCATTATTGCAGTCTTAACATAGTGTTAGCCAATCCCTCTCTGTTTTTAGAGCTCTTTGATTACACTGGCAGTAATCCTGGAAATAAATTATCCTGGAATTGTACTGCATGTCTTCTGCTCCTATTTTTAGGACTGACCAAGACATATGTGCCAAAACAAAGTGGCAAAACAGCAGCGATCTTCACTGATTTCCTCCATCAGTTAGTTAGACGCTTAATAGAAGCTTATCATGCATCCACGCATTTAAGTCTTGACATCTTCCGACACAGTACATTACAACTAATGAGCCCGTACATTCTGCTGATCTTTGCACACTTTGTCAGTTTTAAAATGTTTTTTGACCTCTGCATAAACAATCCATCTTTACTCAGAGGCGTAGAGAAATGCAAGTACCACTACAGTGGTCAAGACATCACAGTTCTCTTATCACTTTATTGTGACGGTATGTTATCCCAGCTTTTACAGATTTGTGATTCTGAGCAGCGATAATTCTAAAATTGTAGGTTTTTGTGGTTTGGAATTGTAGTGGAATTAACAATAACAACTAGTCATGTAGTAAGACCTAGAGTAATTTAGTTGAAAGCAATTGTTTTGCTGTCACCATACATATCATACGATCTGCAGAAAACAATGATTAGGAAGTTAGATGAGCGTGCTGAAGGTTGCATATTCAGGACATGATCAGGCCTGTCACAGAAATTATGCCATTAATGGTCTTTTTTTTTTTTAATTGTTTATTGTTCAATCTGACATTCTTTCCAATATCATGTCATTCTCACACATCTGTGCATTCACTCTGTCTTTAGAAATACGCATAAATAATGATGCCACCAGCTGTCTCTCTATTAAATCAAAACTTCAAACTGACAAAAACTCGGTAAGACTATTCTTTTTAGCTTTATTGTAAAATGTTTTATTTTCAAATGTCAGGAACAACAATGAATCGCTTGTATTGTGACTAATGCCTTGTCATGCTTTTGAACTCTCTCCAGTGCCATTATGCTATAGAGGAGGATTCAGAGGGTGACAATGATTCTGAGGAGTTCTACTATGTTGGACAGGTAAGTTCAGCTGAGTCACTACATTTAATGCACATAAAATTTCTATCTGTGGAATATGTGTGGTCTTATTTACTAACCACCCACAATCCAGCTTAACCAAGTGGTACATAAATTGAAATGGCAACTGAGCCATGATTAGTTAATTTAAATTGTTGTCATAATTTTCAGTTCAGACATGCTTTCTTTGTTCTTCCTATACTACCGTAATTTTTTGGGGGGGAAAGAGATTAATACTTTTATTCAGCCAAGGGTGCATTAAATTAATCAAAAGTGACTATAAGGATTTCTATTTAAAATAAATGCTGTTGTTTTGAATCTTTTATTCATTAAAGAATCCTGTAAAAAAAATGTATCATAGTTTCCACAAAAATATTAAGTGGCACAACTGTTTTCAACATTGATAATATATAAGAAATGTTTCTTGAGCACCAAATCGTCATATTAGAATGATTTCTGAAGGATCATGTGACACTGAAGACTGGAGTAATGGCTGCTAAAAGATTCAGCTTTATTTTCAAAGAAATAAATTACATTTTTAAAATGTATCAAAATAGAAAAGTTATTTTAAATTGTAATAATATTTCACAATTTTTGTGGCTATCAAAAGGCAAAATTCATTCTTACTAAATTCCCCCAAAAAAGTCTAATATTAAATGGCTTTTTTATGGCACTTATTGGTGCAGAATGCAATTTAAAAGCACACATGTGGAAATGTGACCTTTAGGTAGAAGGTGTTAAAAGGATAATGGTGAAAGTTTCAGAGTTGGAGTTTGATAAACAACGTCCTGTTCACCATGTGAACATCAACGTCACATGGTCACTGCAACTAAACTTCCTAAGGTCTTACAGCTATAAAGCCAGCTTCAAACCTGCAGCACCTGGGGCTTCAGACTTTTCATTTCATGGTAAATTTGCTTGCAGCTCATAAAAAAACTTTATAACTCTCTTTAACTTTTAATGATTAGTCCCTCACTCTTCTGAGAAGGTTTCCATCTTGAGAATGAATGCTTGCACACACGGCTTGTGCTTAAATTAATCATATGACCATCCACTGGAGCAAATCCATAAACCTGGAGTCAGTGAGTGAGTGAGCTTTGTGCCCTGTGAAGACCAGTCCAGAGGTGATGAAGATTCGTGCACTAATGCCTGTGTCGGGCTGTGAATGCTCCCTGGCTCTTGCTCACTGTAATGTGGCAATTTTGCAATCCTTTGTCGTTCTGATGATCTCAAAGCCTTCGGGAGACTCTTCCATGCCACATGCTGGCAGATTCTCTCTGAACTTCAGAACAGCTGGTGAATTTTCTTCATCTCTGCTGTACAGAATTTCTAAAAAGACTGAATGTTATTAATCATTTACATCCACCAAAACATGATCAATGTACATAATAGGCCATATTTGTTTCATTTTTATGTAAAGACCCCTACATATAGTTTTTACTAGCAAATTAAGAAACAATTAGCCACCAATGCCGCTAAATGGAATTACAGAAATAATGACTGTTTTAGGTTTAATAATGGCAGGTTTTCCTACACAATACCTCCGTCTCCCATTGGTTGGACAAACAGATAGTCCTGCCAATCTCTCACCATTGGTTTGAGCCAGTGTTGCTGTGATGGTCGATGCTCAAACAAACAGATTAATACCTTGATAGTGCCACACTTTTGATAGTATTTACACTTTTCTTGGAAATCAACCTACAAATTACTTATCTTATGAGTTATTTTTATATAATAAATTAGAAAATAAGAAAGTATTTGAACAAATAAAACAATTGAAAAAATACTCCACTCTTAAGATACTCTGTAGTTAAAGAGTTAGTTCACCCAAAAATGAAAATAATGTCATTTATTACTCACCCTCATGTCGTTCTACACCCGTAAGACCTTCGTTCATCTTTGGAACACAAATTAAGATATTTTTGATGAAATCCGATGGCTCAGTGAGGCCTCTATTGCCAGCAAGGTAATTTACACTTTCAGTGCCCAGAAAGGTACTAAAAACATATTTAAAACAGTTCAAGTGAGTTCAGTGGTTCTACCTTAATATTATAAAGCGACGAGAATACTTTTTGAGTGCCAAAAATCCCCCCAAAATAACGACTTTTCAACAATATCTAGTGATGGCCGATTTCAAAACACTGCTTAGAATCTTCTGTTTCGAATCAGCAGTTTGGATCACATATCAAACTGCCAAACTATGTGCCAAACTGCTGCTGTGGCGCTCCGAATCACTGATTCGAAACAAAAGATTCTAAGCAGTGTTTTGAAATCGGCCATCACTAGATATTGTTAAAGTCGTTATTTTGGTTTTTTTGGCGCTCAAAAAGTATTCTCGTCGCTTTATAATATTAAGGTTGAACCACTGTAGTCACATGAACTGTTTTAAATATGTTTTTAGTACCTTTCTGGGCACTGAAAATGTAAATTAACTAGCTGTCAATGGAGGCCTCACTGAGCCATCAGATTTCATCAAAAATATCTTAATTTGTGTTCCGAAGATGAACGAAGGTCTTACGTGTGTAGAACGACATGAGGGTGAGTAATAAATTACATTATTTTCATTTTTTGGTGAACTAACCCTTTAAGGACAGCTAATCTAAACCTGTCATTCATATATTGCCTGTACAGTATCACCATTCCTGTTAATCCTGTTAAGTGTTTGCAGCATATCCACCAACTAGGTTTGAATCAATATTATGATTACCCTCCCTCTTGAGAAAAAGGGTCTCTGCATTCTTCTAAAACATAACATCTCTGTATTTAAACAGTTCAGCGATGGTTTTATTTTTCTAATGCAATCAGAGATAAAATCAAATACCCTAAAGATGCTGATATGGAAAATTAACTTTCACAAGAAAGCCAGACAGTTGATTTTGGACACAGTCTAAAGAGACTGGTCTTATAAAAGAGTAATCTAAAGTGTATGACGTGTATTGATTGTTAAGAGAGTGCAGAGCCTCAGTCATCAACAGTGATTGATGTCTAGAAGCTTGTTTGAAGTGTCCTGGATCTTATACTGATTAATATCTCACTGCTTAACCAATAGAAATGCACCTCTGAAGTCTCAAGGTAGAAACAATCATGAGCGGAGAAGTGCTGTTTTCTTCATTTTTGACTAAATACTCTGGTGCTCGTGTCTGTAACCCTGGGTTCTGTGTATCGACCCTTTGACCTGTGTGTTTATGTGGGCAGGTAAATTATGATGGAGAGCTTCACAAACACCCCCAGCTGGAGGCTGATTTGGCAGCCGTGAGGGACTTATATGGCCATCATGCAGTATCTCTCAGGTAACTGACTATTCATTTTTCTTGATGTTGAAGTGAGAACTTGAAACTTCAGCAAATTAAACTTGAAAATGAAAAAAAACGCACACACACACATCTAAGTCAGTGAAAGTGCAAACATTTCATCAGCTCAGAAAAAAGTATTGAAATTGTGACTTCTTTCCTGAACTCTCTCCACTACCAGCAAAGTGTTTTATGGGAAACGACACCTTGAGCAATCGTTCTTTAGTGTTCTGGCACAGTTAACCCACTCAAGGACGTCCTCTGCCAGAGCCAGGTCCCATAACCCTCAGGTGGCCATTTCTCCAATCTGTCATTTGGGGAAACGCTATGTGATCAACTGAAGGACGGTCTGTGAGAGTCTGAGTGGATTCTGTTTGATTACAGGGCTGTAATGGTGTAATGATTGCTGTGGGGTTTATCCTGACAGAGAGGCTTTCTTTTACCTAATCTGCTCTGCAATCAGCAAATTTATAGCAAGATATAACACATTTGAAACTGTGGACAACAGCAAAACATATACATGCTTGTGTTTGTGCTTAATAACTCAGATGGAAAAAAAGAACTCATGACAGATTGTCAACAAGAACGTGATTCACCACGCAAAATCTGCCAATCTGAATGGTGTTTCATGCGACAGCTATTAAAAGCTTCGTCCTTGAAAGTTTATCTTGTCAAGCCGCTTTTGATAACAGCAGACCGTCAAATGAAAGAACAGCATAAAAGACTCTATTCATAGCAGCGGAAGTGTGTTTTATATTCTGTCTAGTGTGTGATCTTTGTCATGCATTTGCCCTGAGTCATAGACAGAAAACCATTTTGAGTATTTATTCAGTGTTCTGCTTGAAAAATGACCTGGGCTGGTTTTGCTGCAGTCTCTGTGAGTGGGTTCACTGAGGCCCCCTTTAATAATTCCAGAACACGTCCCACTAAATGCTTTTGCCTATTTGTTGACATAGAATTAATTGGAAATGCTAAACTGCTTTTATGGTCATCGCACAACGTGTTTGGTAAACAGTATAACACTTGCTATATAAGTATAAAAGTTGCTCTGAATTTCTTTTACCCTAGTAAATGTGTAATTTTGTGTGTTTACATGTGTCTGAACATGAGTGTGTGTTTATATGCTGTGTGAAAGCTGTTTCCCCTTGACAGATCAAAGGGGATTATTATTTTCTCAAACCTCTTGCTTTTGAGAAACAGCGGCTGCATTTGGGAGTGAGGTGTAACCATGGTAACAGTTAGCCCAGAGCATCGCAACAAACTCATCACAGTGGTTTTATGAGAAATACATGCTTTGAGTGAAGCACAGCAACAGAGCTGGAGCATCAAGCTGCGTCCCTTCAACATCAAGTGTACCTGCGTATTAATTTAAGAAATAAATTAATCTGGTTTTATATTTTATTCTGGAATCTTTCTTATATATCTTTCTTAAATATCTTCCTAACATTAAATCAAAATTTAATTGAAAGTGTTTATGCACATTTGCGGTCTTATCGTGAATGATAACAACATCCTAAGAAAACAAAATTATTTTTATTAAATTATAATTACTTACTCTTCATCTAAGATGACTTTCCTTTTTCCACTTAAGGCCACACAGGCTATTGGATGGTAAATTTGCATTCAGCCTCCTTTTTATCCACCAGTTCCTGATGGATAAAAACCAGTCATGTCTTATTTTGCTTTCTTTGTCCCAAGCTATTTAAAATAGTGTGCAAATGACAGTTTGCATCAATTTTCAAGCAAAATGTTTTGTAAGCCGTCAGTATAAACAAAGAGAACTGCTTCATCATATCTAAATTTGTTGTGAATTCCCTTCAAATCCCTAAAAGCTTTGTGCTTGACTGTCAACAACATATTCTGCTGAGTAATATATTCTTGTCATTTTCTAGTCTTAATGAATATGTACTATAAAAGCTGCTGTAAACAAAGATTAATCACACTAGCAGAATTTATTTTGTCCAAGATGAAGTCAGGAATTGAATTTTTTTTTTTTTCCTTTTCTACAAAATATAGGGAATATGGTGCAATTGATGATGTGGACATCGACCTACACATTGATGTAACTTTCCTAGATGTAAGTGTTACTGTTCGGTGTCTTATTAAAGAGGAATAAGCCATGACCATTGGGTTTTTTTAGATATTTATTTTTTGTGTGTCTGTTATACTTTGTGAAACTGAAATGCAGCATTTGTTCATAGGAGGAGATTGCACTTGCCTGGGATGTGATCCGGAGTGAACCTGTTATTGTGCGGCTTCACTGCTCCCTCACACAATATCTGAATGGACCAGGTTAGATCACACATACAGAGTTGTGTTTTTGTGTTTTATGAGGACGCTTCAATGCTTTTTATACTGTGCAAACTTTACATTCTATTTCTAAATCCTTACCCTACTTCTAAACCTATCCCTTACAAAAATATTCTGTTGGTACATTTTCAAAAAAAAAAAAAAAAAAAAAAAAAAAATGCTGGAACGAACACACGCACACTCATACACATCATCGTAATTAATAGGATGGCACATTCAGTTCTGTACATATTAAAGAAGAAAATATTTGTACTTTTTCCAATTTGTGTGAATAACATTGTATTTGTGTTTATATATAGAAAGATACATAGAGGTAGATTTTGGCAGAAGAGCTCAGACTTCGACGTTTCAAAACTTTTTTTCTATTCGCATACTATCAAGTGTCTCAAATGATATAATCGTAAGAGTCACCCACAACATTAAATTTTTTTTAAAAGCTAGACATTTGTAATGATGCAAAATGATATCCAAAACAATATAAGGAAAATAAACGGGTACTTGAGCTTTACAGATGGGGCTGTGAGGGTAATGAAATGTTGAGAAACACTGAATTGAATTGACCCTAACAGAAAATGCAGTTAACAACTCTTTAAGAAGATCATGCAAATCATTGTGCTCTTAACAACATTAGACTTGTTTGGCCCAGTTACCTTGTTAGATGGGGTTTCTGTTGTTTCTTTTGCATAAATACAATGTGAATTGTTCAGTGTCAGTGAGAGTGTGAGCTCTCTCTGTTGATTGTAGATTTGTTCAAAATTGCTTGCCTCAAGAACATGGCTACTTCAGTTCAGATTGCAAGAGAAAGTGAGACAAGTTACTTGGACATGGCTGTAATGCCTGCTCTTGTTCTCCTGCCAAGATATTACTCATTATAAGTGGCTCATTTCAGAGTGACCTTCTGTTCCAGTGTTTTTAAAACCTCTGAAACGCTTTGATGGCTAAATCAAACGTCTGTAGCAAATGGTTAGATTATGTGGTACTTTATTTTGCAATACTGTTCTCTTTTTCTAATGGAGAATTTAATGTCCCGTTTCCAGTTCCCACTGTTGATGTGTTTCAAGTGTCTTCAAAAGACAGATTTGGACTTGGACATCAGTTGAAAAAGTAAGAAACTACTGGAAAATATTTTCTAGTGTTAAATCAGGTTTTCTAGGTCCGTTGAACTTCATGAGTGTGCTGTCTCTTGGCAGGATAATGCAAACCTTTGTCACACAGCAGTGGAAGTGTCAGAGCAAAGATAAACTCATCAGCCCACACAGCAAAAAGCAAACCGAGAAGAAGGTGAAGTCTCCCCTGCACATTTTTTCAACTCTACGCAGGTAAGAAGAAAAGTCACTCAGCTACACCAATACTGGGTAATCCTGAGTTTAATATCCCCTTTGAAGCCCTTTAAAACCCAGGACTAAAGGCCTGTTTGCCAAGAAAATTGGTTGGTTCTGGTGAATGTTAATATTTAATTAACCTCACACATTAAAGCAGCCATTTTTACAGCTCAAAAACTCTCTCTAGAACTTTTTTCTGTTCTTACGTATTGGTGTCATTGCTTTGTACGTGCCATTACTTTGCCAATATTTAAAAACACTTTGCCAACAGTTTTAAATATTGAATCATGAGTCTCAGAAGAAGTTTTTATTTTCATTGCCAACATTAGACAGCCTTAACCTTACTCTTAAACTTGTTTGTGTGCTGTTTTGTTTGACCATGCTATTACTGTAATGAAATATTAGAAAAATAAGTCTTGCAAAAAGTAATTATAATCTGAATACAAGGCTTGTTTTGAATAACCCTCAATGGATAAATGTTTTTTGCCCACTTTTGTACTGGAGAAAATTTGTTTGCTAATCAGCACCACCTATTGTGAATTTGGTGATTAATTTATCCATGTATTTCACATTTGGTGTGAATAGGCTGAATTTATGTGTTCAGGACTAGCATTTACTTTTATGCCATCAAGTGTGTCATCTTAAAGGGTTAGTTCAACCAAAAATGAAAATTATCCCATGATTTACTCACCCTCAAGCCATCCTAGGTGTATATGACTATCTTCTTTCACACAAACACAATCAGAGATATATTTAAAAATATTTATAATGGTAGTGAACGGGGGGGCTTTTTTTGAAGCCCAAAATAAATGCCTCCATCCATCATAAAAAATAATCAATTTGGCTCCAGGGGGTTAATAAAGGCTTTCTGAAACGAAGCAATGGTTTTTTGAAAGAAAAATATCCATATTTAAAACTTTATAAAGTAAAATAACTAGCTTCTGGCAGACAGCCATATGCATCGATTTGCGGCGGAAGAGTGAACTCTGACCTGACGCATGCGCAATGACAAACGCGGACGCACAGAGAATATAGCAAAACAAAACACCGGTCACGAATTAGAAATTTTAAAGAGAAATGACTGAGGATTTCGATATAAGAGAAGAGGAGCTTCAGTTTGTTGCACAGCCCTATTTCTTTGAACCGTGAGAGGCGTCTAAGCTTACGATACTCCCACATCGCGTCAGAAGTTACTCTTTTGGCGCAAGTCGACTTGCGCAGTATGCGTATCGTCGTCTAGCGTAATCCAATTATTTTAGATTATAAAGTTTTAAATATGGATATTTTTCTTACAAAACCCCATCGCCTCACTTCAGTAGGCCTTTATTAACCCCATGGAGCCGTATGGATTATATTTATGATGGATGGATGCATTTATTTTTGGCTTCAGAACAGGCCCTCCATTCACTACCATTATAATTCGTTGGAGAGCAAGGATATTTTTGAATATAGCTCCGATTGTGTTCGTCTGAAAGAAGATAGTCATATACACCTAGGGTGGCTTGAGGGTGAGTAAATCATGAGATAATTTTCATTTTTGGGTAAACTATCCCTTTCATGATCTTTGACTATTATGTCTCAGACTCAAGCTGGTCTGATGAACTCAATGAATGGTTATCAAACTGTAGGAACAGTTCACACAAATCTTATGTTTCATTGAATTGGAGAGACTCCAAGGTGGCAAGCAGTTTTGAACTGGACTGTAATGTTGAGGAAACTGATTTCAAGAATATAGCAATGGGTTTGGCAGTTTACCTCTTGAGTCATAAAGAGGATATCTTACCTGAATGCCTTACCTGTTTTTTATGAATAGTAAAATGATACAGAAATTAAAAATCAAGATATGCAGAAAAACTGTAAAGCAATTTGTCAACAATGCTTAATGCTTTGTATCTCATTAACTCTGGCACGACCTACTGTAGTTCATTAGCACAAGAAATGCGCATTCCCACTGCGAACTATGCAGACCTCAACATGAAAAATAAAATTGGTGTGAATCAGCCAATAAAGCATTCTGAAATATGCAGGATTTGCACAAGCGTAATTGCACAACATCTTTTTGTGTTCCTTAATTCTCGTAGTTTGATTAATGTGCTGTGCTGTGCTTGTGCAAACTCAGATCCCCCAGCTACCCTCCTCCTGGCTGTGGAAAGAGCAAAAAGAAGCTCAAACCCGAGCAGGATGGCGTGTCAAAATCCCACCGTCTGTTACGGCGAACATGCTCCAGCACAGTGAAGCCAGAAATGGACGGCTGTGTCGGCAAGTCGCACAAGATTTTGGGTCACTCCCTTTCCAGTGACCCACGGATTGAGCAACATCAGCCCCTCAAGCAGCCCCACCGACTGCTGCCGAGGCCCTGCTCGACCGCTGTGAAACCAGAGGACTGCCCGCCACTGCGGCCTCATAAACTGTCACCGCGGTCGAGCACGGCGGAGCCTCGCTGCGAACATGCTGCTGGCAGTAGCGATGGCGGTGCTTTAAAGCCCCACCGGCTCCTGGGCCGCTCCTGCTCGGGCAGTGTGCGGACTGAAGAGCTGGATGGCCTGAAGCACCACCACCGTCTGCTCAGCAGGTCCTACTCCAGCAGCACCAAGATTGACAAAAGCGACATCTTTAAAGAGCCTGTCACCGAGAGCAGACGCCTCTCCCTTACCTCAGGGCTAATCGGCATCCTGGCCCCATCACTATCTTCCACACCTCAGGTAAGGATGCTTGGGATTGTGTCTTATGAACATACTTCCTTGAGGTTACATAAGTTAGGAATTGCCTAATTTGTTTGTCTGTTTGATTTGGCTTTGGTCAGAGATACCTGATCGAGTGTTTTGGATATGAAAGAATTAACAGAATTTATTTACAGCAAAAATAAGAGTGAACACATTCACAGTGAATTGCAGGTAGAGATGAGTGAATTTAACAGGTTGAGGAGAGAGTGATCTATAAAAAAAAAAATTTATATACAATGTAATTTTTGCCTCAAGGCAGTGAAAACAACTTTGTGTATTTAGCTAACAAAATTTAGAGGGAGTTCAAACATTTTTTTTTGTGTTTCTGCTCGAGTAGCCAAACATCGGAGCCAAATCCATTCCAATCAAAGACAGAGGCTTCCTTGTTCAGGTAAAAAAAAAATATCTACACTTCGCCCTTTGCCTTATTTCATTAATCAAACAGTATTTTATAGTCTAACAGTCTTTTACTTGCAAATATATGCAAAATCCTTTTTCCCAAAGCAACCTGATTTTGAGAGCATGTGATTGGTTGCAGTAGTTGACATTTTGTAGTCATTAGTATTCTTGTGAACAAAATTGAATGTGCAACATTGTTTACTCACTGTCAAGTCATTGCAAATGTTCTAAACATGATGAAAATATTTTTATTTTTGGATGAACTGTCCTGTTTGTATTAAGGTTTGGGTGGAATTCTTGTGGTAGCCGTTTATGCTGTCAAAACAGTTGTAGAGGAGGCAAATGTTGCTACACGGTTGCTACATGTTGACTTGATGTGTAATTGCAGACTATGGAGTATGCAGAACAGCGTATCCCTGTACTGAATGAGTTCTGTGTGGTCTGCGATGAACCTCACGTGTTCCAAAATGGACCAATGCTCAGAGTGAGTCTCTTTGCTCTACTAGCAATCTTGGATTGGTTAATAGGGCTGCACGATTCTTGCTAAAATGTGAATCACGATTTTTCTCCATGGGAATTGAGATCACGATTCTCCCACACAATTCTCATTTTTTCAACCAAACCATTTATTGCCAAAAAAAAAAAAAAGAAAGAAAGAAAAAGTGCTGTCTACACAGGACGTTCATAATAAAGTGCTGGATTAAAAGTAACAAAAAGTTTTCCCTATTTTAGACCCCTTGAAGTGAATAAATTAAATCTGTAAGCTGTTGAACATAAACAATAGAATGTTAACAATAATAAATAAAAATAATTAAGAAATAGCACCTGTGCTTTTTGGACACTCCAGCTGGCTAAGAACCTTTGGGGTGGCGGCTGGTATTTTTATGTGTCTCACTTGTCCTTCATGGTTAACTTTTACTGTATTTTGTGGTGATGTTTGAGGTGGTTGTAGAGATACTTTACGGTGCTGCGACGATGCCAAAGCACTTAACACTATGTCCTAACCAGACGCGATGCGATGCCGCGACACGATAAAGGTATCTTTTCCATGTTAATCAGAGTTTTTGTCCTAACTAGACGCGATGGCGATGATTCTATTTGAGAAACGTTTTTTTTATTTTTCTGCGATGTCACGGCTGGAACAGCAACACAAAGTATGACAATGATAATCTCAGGCGCTGTTTGTGCTTTATTTAATGTGAAAAACGTCTAATATGCATTTGAATATCATTTTTCTTTTATAGCCATACTGAAAGCAACCATGGACAATTCACCGCAGCTCTTCAAAATAAATGAAAGGAAACAAGAACGTTTAAACTGTCAACTCATTGTGAACAAACAAATGAATTATATGACAAAAAATGTTTTGAATGTCTGAATCATTCGCTAATCTCTGACCTGATTGGTGAATTAATAGTGTTTTGTTTTACACTGTGTGAGTGTGTCCAATACATTTGACTGACATAACATCTTGGATTGTTGTAAAGTAAATAAGTGAGCACATGAATGCAGCGTGATCTGAATACAGGAAAATCACCATCATTTAGAAAGAAGATCGCATTTATGTATGAATCGAGATCGTGATCTTTTTTTCGATTAATCGCGCAGGCCTGTTGGTTAATGGTGTGAATACTCTGCATCATTTAAGCCACCTGTGATTTCTCTGATATTTTCTCCTGAATATTTTAAATTATACACTAGCCTACCTTTCAGAAATTTGGGGTTCGTAAGTTTTTCTGTTTTCTAAAGTGGCTTATTGTATGCTCACCAAGGCTGCATTTATTTGAAAAAAGCAACAGTCTAAAAACAGCTCTCAAAAACTTTTGTAACATAATAAATATCTTTACCGTCACTTTTGATCAATTTAATGCATCCTTGCTGAGTAAAAGTCTAAATTCTTTAAAAAAAAAAAATCTTACTGACCCCAAACTTGAACTTGAAGAGTAGTGTATTTTAACACAGCCTGTGTTCTTTTCTATATTTCATATTAAACAACCTCTGTTTCTGTTTAAAATAGAAAAAGATTATTTTAACTAGAAAATATTTAGAAATTGTCCTCATACCATATTATGCTTTCATGTCATATTATTCTGCGGATAAACTAAAAGTGAGCCAGTTTGTTACATGTGATATTATTAATCCAGGATTAATAATATCACTTCCTGTTCTAATGAGCCTGTTTATATGTGTCCTGCAGCCCACAGTGTGTGAGAGAGAGTTATGTGTATTCGCCTTCCAAACTTTAGGGGTCATGAATGAGGCTGCTGATGAGATTGCCACTGGTGCTCAGGTACACAAACAAACACAGAATTCATAGTCATTCTGTACAGAAAATGACATGTTTTTAACCAAATGCCTTAACAATCTCTGTTTGTTACAACAGGTTGTAGACTTACTGGTCTCCATGTGCCGATCCGCACTGGAGTCTCCGAGGAAAGTTGTCATTTTTGAGCCATATCCCTCTGTGGTGGATCCCAATGACTCACAAGCACTTGCCTTCAACCCCAGGGTACTTAAAACACTAAGAGCATTTAGCTTTAGCTTTACCCATCTCTTTTGTGTAATGCTGCTACTCAGAAAGGAATATTATATTGAGTGTTTGGGTTCTTCTTCAGAAAAAGGACTATGACCGAGTGATGAGAGCACTTGACAGTATCACATCTATCAGAGAAATGACCCAGGTATCAACTAGCAATTTACAACAAGAGCATGTTTGTTCTAAGGTTATGTTGTTTTTAAGTCTGTTAATCAATTAAAATTGAGCAATTTAATGGCATTAAAATATATAATATATTCCCCCGGTTTCACAGACCAGGCTTAAGATAGTCCTAGACTAAAATGCATGTTTGAGCTGTTTCAACTGAAAGTAACTTGCACTGACATATCTTAAAATATGTCAGTGCCATTGTTTTGTCTTAAGATGCACACCAGTAATGTTTTTTTTTTTCTAGTGAATGTTTATAAAAGCTACCTAAATGCCCTAATTGAACTAAGGCCTAATCCTGGCTTAGGCTAAGCCCTGTCTGTGAAACCGGGCCATAGAATATTATGTAAACTGTATTATAAATATTTAATGTATTTTTATAATAATTTAATATACTAATTTGGTGGCATTTTATTTTGCAGTGTCCTTGTTACACGTTACATGCAGTTGCTATAGTATTAACTATAAATTATGCATTATTACATGCAACTAACCCTAAAATAAGTACATGTAGCTAATTAATATTACTCAGTACTAAAATGTATAATTACACTCTAACAAGCAAACCTTAAAATAAAGTGTAGCCATTATTTTACAGTTTAATATATAATATTTTATAAATGTATACTTATTTAAAAGTGTGTGTGTGTGTATATATATATATATATATATATATATATATATATATATATATATATATATATATATATATATATATATATATATATATATATATATATAAAATAATTTTTTTTTTTTTTTTACAGCAACACTAAAAACAAGTGTTCTGTGTAATATTTTATTAAACACATTACATTGACAGCCCTAGTGTTTTAAATCACAATCCCTGTATCTTCCATAGCATTTGTCTTCAGAGGAATCAGCAAGTGCTTTGATTTCTGATGGAGGAGCATTTTAACATTTTAACAGTTTCCGTTTCTTCTGCACAGGCTCCATATCTGGAGATAAAGAGACAAATGGACAAGCACGATCCTTTGGCTCACCCACTACTGCAGTGGTATGACTGAATGACACTTCAATCATTATCTACTCCGCTCCTGCATTTTAATGATGTGTAAATGTGATGGTCAGCTCTCATAATAGCTTTAATTACATAGTCATGGAGAGTGTGTGCATCCATCTTTGTAGTACCTTGGGGAGTCAGTGTGATCATGTGACATACAATCACTCATATACAGTATTTAAATGCATCTATACAGTCCTGAAGTGAAGGGTTTCAAACCTAATGGGGTATATGGTTGATAAATCCATTTTTTTACAGGGTGATATCCAGTAACAGATCACACATAGTGAAGCTTCCTGTTACTAGAGTAAGTCTTGTATCTATCTTAAGCATTTGTTATGATTTCCCTAAATATTTCTGCTTGCACATGCCACAAGAATGTGAACATTTCTGAGATCTAGATTAAGATGATCTCGGTTAGACGCATAGTGATTAATCTTTCTTAGAATTACTGGCATTACCTCCCTAAGAGAGAACCATGACTCCTTTAGAAACCATCTTTCAGTTCTTATGTATTTTTCAAGAGAATTTTGAATTCACAGGCACTGTGAAACTTTTCAATGTTTTAAGCAGAGAAAATGATTAAGGCTTGGCGTCTCAAGTATATGCTCTTATATCTTGTTTCTATCACAACAGCAACTGAAGTTCATGCACACACCCCATCAGTTCCTCCTGCTCAGCAGTCCGCCAGCCAAAGAATCCAACTTTAGAGCTGCCAAAGGCCTCTTTGGGAGTACCTTTGCTTTTCAGTAAGTTCCATTTTAAACCTAAGAAACTGCTCTTTTTTTTTATCCTTGAGTCAAATTTGACCCACAGCATGACAAATTCATAAATTCATGATTAGGGTACAACAGGGCTTAAGAAAAATGTGTTTTATCCGGTCCCAAAGTATATAACTATATCCGTCTGGCTGAAGCTTGCCATTTTTGGCAAGCTCTGGGCAGTTTTGTGTGCAATGTGAATCAGGCAGTCTGTGGGTGTGCTGAACAAATGTTGTAGCCACAAGCCAGGTTTGCACTGTAAGACCTACTGTATCAGGAAAAAACACCAATTCTCACTTTGAAATGCTTCATGGCTTTGTGATTTTCCACTAATATTAAACACTAAATTTGGAAGTGCATTTCACTGTCAGAATAAGAGGACATCCGTTTCAGCTGTCTTAATTAGTTCAGTTGCGATTCAGCTGTGCTGAATAGAATTGGTTTCAGATCTGTCTTTTGCACAAATCTAATTAAAACTGCAGCTGTACAGGTGTGAAGTTTCTTGCTGACTGAACACTGGTTGTTGATTTTTCCAGTTTTAAAAAAAGACAAACTGACTGGTTCTCTCTTTGTCGCTTTCAGCGGATCACACATAGAAAACTGGCACTCCATTTTGAGGAATGGTTTGGTTGTGGCATCAAACACAAGGCTTCAGGTACTCACTTCTAATTGTGATGCAGATACAGTTCATTACGTAACAGTACATTTAAAGAGGCTCATCATAAAAAGGGTTGAGGGGAAGGTTGATTAGACTACTAAGTTTTTAATGTAATTAAACTGGGACGAAGTTTGGATGAAGCCAGTGGTTTTATAGTGGAAATACGATGTAATAGTATAGTATTTATTCATAATGCATTATGTAAACATCTTAAACATCTGAGCAGACTGATGCACACTGAATTTTTAACACCACATCTATTAATATATGTGAGGAGGAACTTAATAGTTGTGAATTTTCTGAACACTCTATAAGAGGTTTATTAGATGATTCTCAGAAAATCAATCAGCGCCCTTGTTTAGTAGTCAGGGCGCTGATCAGGGAGTCGGCCATTTTAAGGGCTGTCTCAATCGCAAAATCATACCAGTGCACTGAAATGTTTTGCTCTGCAAAAAGTCCTACAATGCACTGTGAAAACCAGGGATCAACGATGCTCACTATGGGTGCGTCTCAATCAGTTACCTAGCTTCCTAGGTCATGAACCAGTATATCATGTACATGAATTAGGGTACTGGTAATGACAGTAAGGACCCTGGCTCACTACACATTGGGACACTGATGACTCTATTTCTGGTGACATGACAAAGTCCTCTTTGTATAACATCACTACTGGTATTTATGAACAACAGCAGAACTGAAATCTTAATGTTATTTGAAGTACATCATGATAAATACATTGCTTATTACATATACTATATGATGTACATGCAACATTTCAGCCATAAATAAATTATAAATGTTAGATTCATTAACTGTCTAGCGATGTATGTTTATGCTGAAACATAATTAAATAATGGTTTGTATTTTAAAAAACATCTATTGTGTGTCCTTGTGTAGTGAGTTGGCTCACATGATTTATGTTTTGCGCTTTAGAACTTCCGTTAAGGGAACATAGGAACATAGGATGCGTCTCAATCAGGTCCCTAGTTCAGTAATCAGTGCACTGATCAGGGAGTCGGCTATTCTAAGGGCTGTCTCAATTGCAAAATCATACCAGTGCACTGAAACGTTTGCTCCCTAAAAAGTCCCACAATGCACTGTGAAAACCAGGGTGCATCAGTGCTCATTACGTTCCCTTAATGTGTTCTAAAGTGCAAATGAACATAATCTAGCTAACATTTATAATTTGTTTACAGCTGAAATGTTGCACGTATATGAAACAAGCAAAGTATTTATCATGATGTACTTTAAATGACATTAAGATATCAGTTCTGCTGTTGTTCATAAATACCACTACTGATGTTATACAATGAGGACATTGTCATGTTGCCGGAAATAGAGTCATCAGTGTCCCAATGTGTAGTGAGCCAGGGTCCTTAATGTCCTTACCAATTGCCCGAATTCATGTACATGATATACTGGTTCACGACCTAGGAAGCTAGGGAGCTGATTGAGACGCACCCTAAGTGTGTCAGATAAGAGAGACATACAAAATGTGCAGAGCGGTGAGTCCCCAGGACCAGGATTGAAAACACTGGTGTATGGAAACCGAATGAAATTACTGGGTAGCTCAGCAGACACATTTCACCTTTTGAGAACAAGTTAAACATGGTTTGCATACTAAATCATTGTTTTGTTTGCAGCTCCATGGCGCTATCTATGGGAGTGGAATCTATCTCAGTCCATTATCAAGCATATCCTTTGGCTACTCAGGTCTTAAAACCTTTAAAACTTCCAAAAACTTCTTTCAAGATAATTGATACTGATGTTTCATGTACTTTCTACATAAATATATGCACAATAAAACAAAAAAGTATTATAAGAAATAAAATTAAAAAAAAATCTTACTTGACATTCTGTGGCTTTTTCCCATAGGGATGAATAAAAAACAGCAGAAAGTTGCTTCAAAAGATGAAACTGCTGCCAACAAGTCCAATATTCATTTGCAGGTATTGAATGTATTTAGTACTTTTTACTGTTTTTTATTTATTTATTTATTTTTTATTATTAGTATTATTATTATTATTTTTCAGCACCTGACACAAAGTCATAACTTGAATGACGTTATCAAACATACTTGGTATCTGAAACCTGTTGGTCCACATTTTCTCTTGCTTTCAGTCACAGAAGAAAGGCCAGAACCCGCAGTTTCTGCAGAGTCGCAACCTGAAATGCATAGCCTTATGTGAAGGTTCATGTTTGACCCTACTGCCTTTACACAGATTCACATCATCATCTGTAATCTTTAAAAAAATAAAAAAATAATCTCTCTTTTATATAACAGCTATTACATCTCCAGACCTGCACAAGCATGGTGACATCTGGGTAGTTCCAAATACAGATCATGTCTGCACACGTTTTTTCTTTGTGTAAGTACATTTAAATCTATCTCAAAATATATATCTGTGTTGATAAATATGTATCTGGAAAAATGTTAGTAGAAGAACTGAACTGAAATTGAACCGAAACTCTCCTTTTTCTGTTTTTTCTTTAAACCGCTTGTCAACTAGTTATGAGGACGGACAGGTAGGTGACACGAGTATAAACACACAGGACCCTGGTATTCATAGGGAGATCCTGCGAGTCATCGGCAATCAAACTGCTACTGGATGAAAGAGTTTGAACACAATACGCTGCCTTGACCTCTTTCCCAAAGCTGGACATTTGAGCGTAGGAGGCCAATACCATGTATTTTTTGGTAACCTCATACACACACACACACACACACACACACATATATACACACACACACACACACACACACACCAAAAAAGATATTCTCAATCTTCAAAATACACTATTTATACTGTTCCCCTGGGATACATGCATATTTACACTGGTTATTCAAACTATTACCATTTTGCTAAGTTTATAAATACAAGGTACATTTTGAAAGAGCATGGTATGTCTCTCAGTTCAACTGATGGACTACTTATTTTTTGTAAAGATACAAAAAATGAAAACACTTTGAAGAATATAGTATTTTAAGACTTTCCTGGAGAAAATACAATATTCCTGTGTGGATATGCTCCATCTGACCTTGTTTACTAAGAGTTGTACTTGTTAAAGTACATTAATTTGTGTATACAAAAGGTGTCTACTGTATATGCACTTTATTTTTCTTAATGTATGATAGTTTCAAACTTCCATATAATCTTAAATGCCTTTCAAAGACAGACATATTTATTGTTTGACAGTGCTGAACACAAGTGAGCAGCTCCTGATGTTGACTGCATTTACAGCTGATGGAGAGCTTTGACGAGTGTAGTTAAAAAACAAAATCCCTGTGCTACAGCTTATGTCATGCTACTTAAAAGTAGCTGTCAGTTTACAATTTCTAAAGGCCTCAGTTTAGAATTTGCCCAGATTTACTGAACCTGCCACTTCATTAACTTTATCATTTTAAATATACAGTATTGCTGTAACATTTTCATTGGTGAGTGACTATACCAACTATATAAAAAAAAAATATTAAAACATACAAAAAATTTAAAAACTTTATATGTTCGGCAGCAGCAACTAAACATAAGATGCATGCTGCTTTCCTTACATTTTCAAATAATTTGTTTTCCTGGTATGGTTACAGAATTTTTTTGATAAAGGACAAAATCGGCACCCAATTGTAAAATATCTTTTCAATATAAATCTTTTTTGTAAGGTGATTTTAAGGCAGAATAAATGTTTGCTGCTTGTTGTTTTTACATTGTAATGTATTAACAGAAGGTTCAAATGTGTGTGTTCTGTTCAATTTTTGCAATTCTTTATAGTGATGTTTAGACACCTGTGTGGTTGTTAACTTTACTTTCTAAACATTAATTTGTTCAGTCGTTAAAATCACTGAATCATTTTTGAGAATGATCACCCAATATAGATATTAGGAATCTGTGCATAAAGGTAACACATTTGGTTAAAATTGTTTTAAAAATACTATTTGAAGAAATGCAACTTTTACATAGTCAAGATGTAGCACCACAACACTTTTCTCACTTATGGGCAGAATCATGGGTGTTATTAAAAACGGGCACATTAAATATGTAGTACTGATCATTTTGTGTGCAGAGAAGTATTTTGTATTTTTCCATGGGACTCTGAAATATTGGTAAATCCACATGATATTCACTTGCAATATATTCCATTGTAGATTCAATTGATCGAATGGCAACAGCTTAATATTACATTTAATCTAAAGTGAAAGTTTACATAATCATTACGCATTGTCAAGTTTGTCATTACTAAAAAAAGGGATGTAAATCAGATTTATTACAATGAATATTCCTTCAAATCCAAAATCTGATCAGTTAATAATAATATCTCTTTGAAGGATTAAAATAGGGGTTAGTTCTTACATGCATGTACACATAACTGTATATCATAACCGTTTCAAAACTTAGTTTTATTTTTATTTTACTTTACCTTCATTATGATGGACTATGTTCATATGTGACAGTTCTGTTTGTATAGTTTTGTACATTTTCCGCACAAATTGGTAAAAAAAAAAAAAAAAAAAAAATCATGCAATTAGCATTTGGTGCCTTATAGATAAGGATTTAATGGCAAATTTGACAATACTGTCATATGTGAAAATACTGTATATATTGTAAATGCCACAGCAACATGGAGGCCAAATATTTTCTGTAGTACGTTTTTACTTTTTCCTTATTTTGCGAACAGATCAAGCTTTTTGGCTTTTTACAAGTTATGGAAATAGTAGCTTATGTATCTGTTTATGTTCATTAAATTCAAATTTGCCTATAATTTACACATTTTTGTCTTTTTTTTTTTTTTTTTTTTTCCTTCTAACTGATGTTTTTCTACTATCTGATGTAAACCTCTAAATACTGCAGAATACCAGTTCATACACAGAAGTGTGCAGCCTTACTAGTCCCACTCAACTTTGATCCACAGTCAGTTTCCAAATGCAAGAGCTGTTCATTTTTAACTACCATAAAATGCCTGAAAGAAGCGGTGCATGACAATAATTTAGTATTACGTTGTGGAATAGAGGACTTAATTTTATTTCACATGTCTGTCCTCTGAAGCACAAATAAAAATTATTCCAGTGTTCCTATTGTTTTTTTCCCATAAAATCTAATACGTTACTAATTTAGCCATATCTCTGCAAATCAGTGTTAGGACAGGTCAATCATTGACTCAGGCTGGCCGAAAGCCAGGACATTTGGCACCAGGTTAGTCGGTTAGACTTTATTTTGATGGTCCCCTTTAGACATTCTTCTGACTATATGTAATGTTGCATAAAGTGTAAGCAGATATTAAGCAGACAGTCTACTAATGTTCTATTAATACTCAAGGAGGAAGTGTGTCTGTATCGTCCTAATGCATGGTGAAGAGGAGAGTTTGAGTGGCCAAAGACTCTTCAAGGATCACAGTTGGATAATTGCAGAGATTAGTTGAGTCTTGGGGTCAGAAAGCCTAAAAATATATCAAACAGCACCTACATCAACACAAGTTGTTCGGAAGGGTTTCAAGAAATTCTCCTCCCTCATCCAAAAACTAACTCCAGCATATTCAGTTGTCAGACATGACTGGAACTTCACAAGGGCCCTGGTTCAGTGGTCAGATGAAACTAAAAAAAGAGCTTTTTGGCAGCAAACCCACCAGATGGGTTTGGTGCACACAGGGATAAAAAAAGTACTCCAGGCCCACGGTTAAATATACTGCTGGATCTTTAATGAGGGCCTATTTTTCTGCTAGAGTTCCTGGACATCTTGTTCAGATACATGGCATCATGGATTCTATCAAATACCAACAGATAAAAAATCTAAACCTGACCACTTCTGCTAGAAATCCTATAATGGGCTGTGGTTGGATCTTCCATCAGGACAATGATCTAAAACAAACATCAAAATTAACACAAAAATGTGTCACTGAGCACAAAATGAAGCTTCTGCCATGGCCATCCCAGTCCCCTGACCTGAACCCTATAATGAGTGGGGTGAACTGGAGAGAAGAAGCACCAACATGGAGCTGGGAATCTGAAGGATCTGGAGAGATTCTGTATGAAGGAATGGTCTCTGATCTCATCAGGTGATCTCCAAACTCATCAGGCGTTATAGAAGAAGACTCAGAGCTGTTATGTTGGGGAAAGGATGTTGCAATAATTGGATGCCAATAATTGTGGCATCCAAGAAAAACATTTATTTCATAATGAGATTTTTTTAAAGCTCCCTTTGATCATATTTAACAAGGGTGTCAATAATTCTGGAGTTGACTATTATAAAAGTATAATTTGATAAAAGTTTATTTGAAGTTAGTTTTTGAATAATAATACAAGGACTGATCAGACAAACAGAACACAAAATATAAATTGTAATCCATAAAAAAATACTGTAGCTTACAACAAAGGTAAACAATTAAATGATCAAGATAAAATTCAGTTAATAATAAAATGCAGAATATTAATGAAGACTGGTTCTTTAACCTCTGATGACTGAAGGGATTTTCCATGTTTCTCAGAATAGTTCATATAATTTTAACAGCAACAAAATGAAACAAAAATATGTTTCTATAATCAGTCTCTATTGAACCTTACCATACATGACACCTGATTTAATTACTGCATCTTTATACAGTTATAGAAAATATAATAATATAAAAATACAGGAATGGGGCCTAATTTATAAAATGTTGCGCAGAAACCGTCCTAAATTTGATCTTACGATCATTTCTCCGATGTGCGTAAGTGTGATTCATAGAATGAACGTACACACAGAAAACGAGCGTACGCCTCTCTTTCAGATGAGAAATCTATAAATTGCAAATGATCTTAAACTTGCGCGCAGCTGAATGGTTTCAGTTCTCCGCGTTTTAAACGACCCTAAATTAATGTCATTTACATATAAAAGATCACCAGTCATCGTTCAAATCCTTGGCGAACTGCAAGAATAGCTTCGATTTCCAAAAACCTGCAGTAATCTGGCCAGGAAAAGTGTGTACGTCTGCTCAGACCCTGACGTAGCTCTAAGCACTTTTCCACGTCAAAGACCGTTTTTATAAATATGAGCGTTGGCATGGATTTAAGCGTACGCACACTCTGCGTACGCTTTATAAATGAGGCCCAAGGTGATTACAGGCACAATCTGTAAGATTTTTGGATTGAAATATCCAAAAACACTAGAACAATGTTATATATTTTGTTGACTTGTGTACTTGCATTATCCCAAATGTTTCCAACAATGTTTAAATCCAGAGAAATCCACAATTTTAACCACTGTAACGGCCCATGTCATTGTGTTGCCCTCGATTTTCTGGTTTTACTTCTGTAGAAACCATGGAAAGATGTTTAATATGTGTTTCATTAGACAGGTGAGCAACTGCTTGGATACCTTTATGGACAGAAAAGGAATCATTGTTATATAGAACACGGTTAGACTTATTGTTTGAATCTCTTGTTTTCTTGATTTGCCACAAGTAACATGTTTGTACCATGCCTCAGAGACAATGCTATCTTGTCAAGTGGCTAATATAGCAAAATAACAGCTTTATTTCTAATAAAGGCATTTTCTTTACCATTCAATATATTTTAAAATTAATTGCATGCCTTTATCAATTTAGCTTACTGCAATGTGCAACGAGTAATAACATAACTTTCAACACATTCAAACAGCGCTGCGTTACTCCACAGTCTTAATTTGTCAAATAAAGTGACCTGTATGAGTAGTAATTCAGCGCTTGCAGCTTTTTAATTAGAATGAAACAAAATAATGTGATTTTAAATGATCAAACCTAACTGTAACAAAGTTCAATATCAGGGAGGAAAGAGGCAGGAACCAGTGAATGTTAAACAACTTTAATCGTAAAATAAACATAAACAAAACAAAAGGAGCGCATCTGTCTCTCATTAACATTTGATCCACTGGCCTTGTTCTGCTCCCACGTCTCTCAGCATTAATGTTAAAAAACCTTTAATACATTTGCTCTTCCGTAAACATGATTTCTGCCTGAGTCCCGTCGGATTGCTTTCCATCGGTTACGGAGGTGAAGATGACAACTCCCACGATTCCACACTCATTCACGGTGTCATCAATAGGGTTCAATAGGGGCTGGCTGCAGCCTGAGGGGACGAGTGGAGCTCCACTCAAGGGCGGAAATACGTCACCTCCACTAGTAGAGCTAGCTACAGCTATGGCCGCTGGGCATGCGCACATCAATATTGCGTCATTTAATTACTGTATTTGCATTATTGTAAGGGTAGGTTTAGATGTGCCTAACGATTCTGGTTCCGGTTCCATTAAAATAATTAAACAACTAATAAAAAATCGTAGTAAGGGAAAAATGCACAATACTCGACTCAAACAGTCCTTTTTGTGTTTATTATTCTTGTAAAATGAATTTAACAGACTGTTAATCTCAACAAATTTGCTAACACTTTACAATAAGGTTCATTAGTTAACACAAGTTAATTGCATTAACATGAACTAATAATGAACTGCATTTCTACAGCATTTATTAATCTTTGTTAATGTTAATTTCAACATTTACTAATACATTATTAAAATAAAGAGTTGTATTTGTTAACATTAGTTAATGCACATGAACAAACTATGAACGGCTGTATTTTTATTTTTTTTTTACTAACATTAACAAAGATTAACAAATACAGTAACAAATGTATTACTCATGGTTAGTTCATAAATGAACCTTATTGTAAAGTGTTACCACAAATTAGATAAGATGCTTGAACACATGTAAGATTCAAACAGGTGAAACAATATTTTAGTAAGTTGGATTCATAAAGACTTGTTTCTGAAAGAATGATTCAGTTTTTAACAGTAAATTTGTTGCCACCTAGTGGCGTAACAATGCAAACGATACAGTCGTTATTTGAAGTCCAGTTACTTTCAGAAGGTAAATTATTATACATAAACATCAGCGTTTCTATCTGAATAATAAACTTTTGTATTCTGTTATAATTGGAATAGGCCTATTTGTCACACAGAAATAATGATACTGTGCATTAGAAAAGATTGTTTGTGAAGCTGTTTATATCTACACATGGCAACTCTCTTTAGATCAAAGGCAGCGCGAACGCATATTTGAATGTCGCGATTTTATTTTTGTCAAAGGTTTAATATACACGGGTGAATCGTTGTCATTTAGGAAATAGATCATGTGGATGATGAAATCGAGAACGCGATCTTTTAAAGATTAATCGTGCAGCTTTGGGCACCTCTCTCTCTCTTTCTCTCTCTGCATTGAAATCTGACGTATATGAGTAGCGCGAGGGCTTTTCAGTTCATTCATTGCTATACTATTCATGATGTGAGATGTCTCTATTAAAGTATACGCTCCCCGCACTTCGCCCACCCATCACACCAGAACCGTTTTCGGAACCGAAACTTAGAAATCTTGCACGGTTCCGGTTCTTTTAAAAAAAAACACTACCGGTTCCGGATGAGAACCGGTTCTCGGTTCCCAACCCTAGTCATCAAGATATGCCTTTGTTATTGTTTTGAATAATCAACCTCTAGCAGAAAAAACTTGCTTACTGTACCTTTAAAATCTAATTCTGTAGATATGATCCTTTATTGTATTGAAATGAAATAAGGTTTACAGTTAAAAGCAGAATGTGATTACTGTGACTACTCCTTCTTCTGTTTCTCTTATGCCGCTTTATGGTATTAAAATGTTACAAACTAAAACATGGCAATTCAAACAGTGCATCCTAAACTGTGTTAAACGTAGCCTATAGAGTGGCTGTAAAAAAAAAAAAAAAAGTGTCATAATTGGCTGGTCATCTTGAGACTGCAATACTTTTTGTATTATGACTTCTGGTTATTCAAATTATATAGTGTTTGTACTGATTACAAAGTTAAGTCCATAAAATCAGTAAATTCCTTTTGCTTTTAGTTCATCTTGTACTCGTTTCAGGTAGTCTGGATCTGGGTAACCATAACTACAAAGGCAAAAAAGCATTGTTACAACACTATAATTTTAGATTAGATTGTGCTGAAAATAAAAGGGCTTGTCTGAGATTATGTAACAACCAGAAAATGCTGACAATGCCCAAACTGTTTACTTACTGCGTTGGCCCTCCATCACGAGATGTCTTATGGTGAATGTCATTCCAAGTCACCACATTGTTCTTTCCAGTGGTAGATGAACACCCAATAGTGAAAGTGAGTCGCTGCTCAAATGCCCTCTGCAGAAGCTTCAGTACGTTGTTCCCCTCTGTTGAGTCAGGGAGGTAAACTATGCGGGACGCACCCTGGTATGCCATGCCTGGGTTCGGGTGTTCATTCTGCAGAGTATGAGGTAATCAAAAGACTCAGAGGTGTAACTGATTATTGTTATATTGAACAGCTCAAAGCAGAAGAATGTCTTACAATTCATTGCATTCATAAACTCACCCCCTGGTATCCACTTGGTATGTAGTAGCTAATTACGATTGTTCCATATTTTTCGTATCCAGGTAAAGAAGATCTGTCTCTTGAGACAGTCATGGTTCCTCCTTTTGGTTGCGTCCCTGTAAGACTGCCGTATATCTCTCCACACATCGGACAGGCTGGTTTCAACTGGAAAGCCCTATCTAAACAGTCTTTACAAAATTTGTGCTTGCATTTATTCAAGACTCTGCAATCAGGTGTTTTGATTGTCTCCAAACAAATTGGGCATGTCTCATCTTTGGCTTGGTCTATTGATTTCTCTTCTTTCACAGGTTGTTTGTAAGGTATGTCATCATCTTTTGTTTTTCTTGGGGTTTGGTGCTGTGAATACATTCCCATGTCATCATCTTCTGTTTTTCTTGGGGTTTGGTGCTGTGAATACATTCCCATGTCATCATATTTTGTTTTTCTTGGGGTTTGGTGCTGTGAATACATTCCCATTCTGTGCTGAGCACTCCCATTCAAAAACATCTCGAATCTTTCAAGGCTAATGAAGCTGCCAGTCAGTTCCATTTGATTTCGACCTATATTGATTAAGAGTTCTGGAAACTCTGCCCTGCAAAGTGTAGTCATTTTTTGATTGTAAACGTATGTCCTAGTTTGCAGCCCTGTTGCAGTCTTTTGATATAATTTTATAAATTGTTCTCGTGCAAATTGAGCGTGAATGTTCTTACCAGTATTAGACGTAAAATTCACATGACTTTTGTACGGATATATGGAAACTGCATTCCTATTTTCGATTGTATCAAGTTGCTTAGATTTCTTTTCTTGGATGTAACGCATAACAATGTCATCAACCTTGACTGGTTGAACTACCAGAGATTCACTTTGAGCTTGTCCCAGACCTGCTGCAGCATGGTCATTTAGACTCATTTCCTCTTGTCTTAGATCACTACTTCCATCATATGTTGTTCGCGTAATTATACACTTCTCATAAATATTTTCAATATCTTGGAAAGACCCGGTGGCAACTGTATATACACCATCACGTTTAAGTCTCACTGTCTTGCCGTGAAGTAAGCTTGAAACTGAATTTGGCGGTATGGTGGCTGGAATCTTAAGTCTCACTTCAGTAAATATCTGCAATGAATTAGAAAGTAACAATCATAGCTGACGTATTAACAGGGTATCTGCAGATATTTTGAAATCAAATGTAAGACTTTTTAACACTTTAAATTTGATCAAACTGATGTCACGCTTATGTCTAAAGACTATTAAACAGACGTTAAGGAAAAAAACAGGATTTAAGAAACTCACAATAGCTACACCTATATACGCAGTATAGTCAGATGTCAAAGTAATAATTAAAGTTTTTAATTCTCTGAAACTTACTGCCCTGATATTAAGTCCATAAACAATAAAGACAAATACAATTAAATAGGTTTCAGCATGACTGTTAACAAACTTACCTTTGGCGGGCTCGTCATCTCTTATCTGTGTCGATGGCGTCTTTCAGTTGTCAGGGAAATCCAAACAATATCCAGTGTACACAAAACGAGCCAACTAGCCTAGCCTACATATCGTAACCGTCAAGGAACGTGTTTCAGGAAAAAGTATTCATTCTTGTCAAAAGAGAAGCACAATATAAATTGTTCTTTTGGTCCAATATCACAGTGTCACTCAGAACAATGTTATCACTTTTTGAACGTAAACACTGCGATTTAGTTTCAGTTTTAAAGCAGGCACTCATGCGCAGTAAGATGTTCAGGGTTGCCAGATCCCAGAAAAATTTACACACTAAAGCCAACTCAAAACTACTGATCTATAATTACTAAATTAATTCTCTCTCTATTATAGATTAAAGGATCATAAAATAAACGTTTTGATTTTATTTATTCTGTTTAAAATTTTATTTATATAATTTTAGCTAGATTTGTGTAGTATGTGCATGTTTAATTATTTAATCTGTATTTTATTCCTATTCATTTAGCCTACTTATTTATTTATTTATTTTTTATTTGGTTCTTTTATTTCTTTTATTCTGTCTTTGATTTTAATTTTTAGCATTTTTGTATGAAATTGTTTAAAATGTGAGCTATAGACCTTGGTCTTGAATTTAAGGCGGATGATAGATGACATGCACTGTATAAAGGTCCTAGATCATGTAATTTTCACAACTCACAACTTATTTTATGGAGCTTTTGTCAACTGGAAGTTTTTTCTTTTTCGGAAAGATGTTTTGTCAGACTGTAATTCTGTCCCTCATTCCACTCAAAAATTAAATATGGTGCTACTCTGACTAAGGTCTGTAGGCCTAAACATGAATAACATTGTCACAGTGTGATAATATGCTGACATATAGCCATAAAATGCTAGGCCTATATCGTTAGGCTAGTTTTTGCCTTAAAACAAGTATTGGCCTTTCACTTCCCCAATTCTTTGAACACAGTTTGTACACATCTCCATACAATAAATGAAAAACTGATCTCAACGAAGACCATTATTAGGCTAATAGTCTGCATACACTTTCCATTCACTAAGGTTACCAGGTATTAATTTCAAGGATTGATGCACTTTAGTAAAAGGATCTATTTTCATTTTTATTTGTCTACAGAAGCTTTTTGGTTACCACAGTATATTATAAAAGTAGCCCAAAATCTTCAACCTGAGACTGCATTTTTAAAATAGCCCAATCATGGAGGAAAACCACAACCCTGGCAACACCAAATGTGTTAAAAATATATGGAACACCAAAGGGTGCATTTTTTGCATGCATTTTTTTTTAAATTTTATTATTATTATTATTATTATTATTATTATTATTTTCACTCGGGGAGGTGGTCTGGGTGAAGTGAAGGGGCTCAGTGACTGGACCGGGCCCCTGTGGATGGGCGGATCGATCCTTATACATAAAAATATAAATCTTAGGGTGTTTTTCTTAACTAGTGATTTTATTTATGTAGCACAAACTTTAAGGTATATTCAACCCAAAAATGTAAATTCTGTCAACGTTTATTTACCCTCATGTCGATCCAAAAAATATGGTCAAAAACAGAATGGAATTCAATGGGAACAAAAATTTTTGTCTTCCACAGAAGAAAGAAATGCTTACAGGCTTAGAACAACATAAGAGTGATTTAATAAGGGTGAGTAAATTCATTTTTGGGTGGACTATCCCTTAAAATGCATTAAAACCACAGTCACCACAAATGTACTATGGTTACCACCACAGTAACCATATTTTAACCATGATTAACCATGGTCTCATAATAGAAATAAAATAAGTGGTATCTCTCATTCCTCATTCCTCTTGGTACCAATGCTGTGTGTAAATTGGGAGTAAATTACAAATTAACTACACATGCTGCCAGACCTTAAGAACGAGATGTGTTTTTTTTTTTTTTTTTCACAAATTAAAAAAAAATCTATATATCAGGGTATGCAATTTATTTGTGATTTTTACTTGAATACATAATGCACATGCTACAGAGAAAGAAATTTAATAAAATGCTGCAGATGAGTAATTTAGAAATCATAAAGCCCAAATAAACCATCCTGATTGTAATAATACCAAAAGTAACCTGCAACCAGTTAGTGTAAATGCATTCCTCATTCAGTAGATACTCACTAATTACAGAGTAGAAAAACATTTACACCACACAAGGGAGTTAGAGGTGCATTCAGTTACAACTCAATATGATTTTACTCTCTTTCCCAGTGAAATTTTATTTTGCAAAGTTTGCTGCTTCAGTATTTGTAGGTTATTTTTTTCTCTATGGGATTAAGATCCAGAAAGTCGCCTGGTGACGGATCCAAAATGTCATTGATCTCCAAGCCACTTCATTATCAATCTTTCTTACCTTGTGATATGATGCTCATGATTGAAAATGCACAGATCATCAACAAATTGCTCCTGGATAGTTGGGAGCCATTTTGATACCATACTTTATTCATTGCAGTGTTATGGCATTATGAGAGAGCCCAGTCCCTTGAATGAGAAGCAACCCCACACATGGATAGTCTCAGGATGCTTCACTTTTGGCTCAACACAGGACTCATGTTAGCATTTATCTTTTCTTTTCTCACTGTATGTGCACATGCACTAACACCTACCTGCTGCAAATATTGAGCAAGCTCTGCACTGGTGGAGACATGATTCTGTAGCTGACTCCTCAGGATGAGACAGTCATGGCACTTACTGGACACTCTGGGACGTCCTGAAGCCTTTTGTCCCTTCAGGTTGAGCAAACCAGCTAAATGTGCACTTTACTCTCTATCCACAAACAAATACTTAGTGCTATTGTAAAAACACTGAAAGATTTAGCATGATGCCGATATATTGGAAAAAGAACAGCATCTAAACCTTTTAACAGCACTACCAACACACATTCAGTAGAAACCCACATTGTCAGAAACCCTTCCCCCCTCCAAGATATCATTAGGGACCCATGTCTCCAGCGAAACCTCATCAGAGAGGCCCACCAGCATCAATGCATCACTGGAGACCACCTGCCTGCACATGAACACCAGCAGACCCTCTGTCTACCCCTTAACACCACCAAAGACTGCTGTACCTAAATAATCAGTCCCTTTAAATGGATATAAAGACTAAAATTCTAAATTAAACTGGTTTTTAGGCTAATGTTAGAATGTGATAAAAGCTACAAAACTCCAGTTTTGAATTCATTAAGGTTTTAGTCACTTCTTTTCCAAATCAAATTTTGTCACGGGCTATATACTGTCCAGAGAATAGACTTGTGAAGTTCACATTAGTAGATGTACAGTTTCAAACGTCCACCAGACGATGTTCTACATAATTACACTAGATGGCAGTAGAGTAGTTTAAAATAACTTAACAAACAAAGCATCCTCTGTTTGCTTGATCGCTAGATGGCAGAAGAGTTCGCGTTTCTGACAAACCAATAACACCCAGTCTGCTTTTTAGTAATAAGGTCGCAGTTAGACTTTAATTTCGACAACACACATCAAGCAAATTCATGCCAAAATCGATTGTTACAACACCTTCTCTTAATGTTTTGCTTTTCTGACCAGGGGGAAATATAGCACTTACAGCATGACACAGGCTGCTCACACGCAGACACAACTGTCACCCAAAACCCACATTTCTTCTGCACTGTGTCATTTGCTCTTTGAGTTTATTTACATTCAACTTAAGGCTGTAAATGGGCGGGAAAAAAAAATATATTTCTATGCGCTACATGTTTTTTTTTTTTTTTTTTTTTTTGTAAGCGGTTGGTGGCATTGCACGTCTGGCTAACATGAAATTCTTAAAGGGGACCCTAATTGGAGTGAGACTTCACCATTGAGATGCTCCTGTCGGATATCACACAATCGGCCACCTGCACATGACACAAATTATGTGTCCGTACAAGACGACTTGTCAACGACTGTTTGGGACATTTGTGAAAACAGGAGGACAGCAGCCAAACGGGGCTCCCGTTCATCACAGTATGTATGCCTGCCTCTAGAGAAACTACAGATTTTGCGTTGAGGGTATCTTCATCTTTTCATCTTGCATTAATCTTCGAGATTTTGTTCGCTTATAGCTAAGTTTTATAATTTTTCTAAATTTGAACTGTTTTAGTTAAAAAGCGCTTTTAGTTATTTTTACTCCCAGTTAATTTCATGATAGCCTACGCACGAAACAGTTTAAATTAAACGACATAAAAGCGACTTAATATTTTGTACTTAATTCGACTTAATTATACTCAATTTGTTTAGATTTTATTATTATAAAATAAATAAAAAATGTTTAGCTGTGAAAAAATGATATAATGTTGTTTATTTTCCCCGCACTCTGTAACAGTGATATAACAGGGCACGCTTCTCATTTTTTAAACATATATCAGTATTTAATAATAGGATTTTTTTTCATAGTTTTTTTCCTCTTTATTCTAAATTTATTAAAATATCCAGAAAAATATTTCGTTTGTAATCACTTTGAACATATCAAAGTAGCCTAAATACAAAACAAATGCGGCTTTATTGAGCGCGCATAATATTTTTGTGGAATATGTTAAATAATAATAGGCCTATATAGGGCTAAATAATAATATATTTTATAAGTTATAAGTTAAAGGATACTTAATATTAAGGTTGATATTATTATAATTAAAAGCTATTAAAATGAATAACAAACAAAATGTGAATAGCCTATTATTGTGTTTTACTAAGCTACTCAAGATTTGAGTAAATTTCAGGATTTTATAATCTTGGATAGGCTACTACTAAAAACTTTTGTTAGGCCTATTTAAATTCTATTAAATAATAGCCTAAACTTGATTGAACAACAGCAACAATAATAGTAGGCTAATAATTATTATTTATGAATAATTATTAGCCTATAATTTATGCCTCTATAGGTTCTAAGCTGAACGGTAGCATATATATACGAAATATTCTCATAAGAAAAGGAACATGTTCTGTTCCATTTGAACCATTATTTACATTCGCCTTGACACCATGGCAGATTTATGTTTCTCTCATATCGATTTGCGCAAAATGCTGGAAATCACTGCGTTGCTAAAAGCAAGACGCTGTGTCTGCAAACGCATGTATCACAGCGGAAAATATCAAGCACTGCCCCGGTCCAAGCACATCCAGACAGGCAGAACAATATCACTGCCAGTCCTCAGATAGCACGGATCCCAAAGAGGCCACCAGTGTGGATTTAATGGCAGTGAAAGTATTATGTGGAATCGGATTGAGGGAGATCTAGACATCTGTCAAAAGCAGCCAATAGAATGTACATTAGTAATATTGAACCAAGAAAGACGTCGGCAGATCGGGGAGGATTAAGTACAATTCATAATCTGATCACGAAAACTCGGCTGCTTGAAAGCATCCAGGCCGACACAATGCATATGACAACAGGGGCACAGATCAAGATGCCCTTCTGCGTGAGATTCACAACCCAGACTAAATGTTATCATGGACATTAGCTTACCTCTTACCTCCATTTTCTGTACATAAATTACATAAAATAAATGTTACTTTCCATAAAATGTTAAAAATGTAAACTTAAAAATTTAAGTTTGAGGGGATGTGATGTATGTTTTTACTTTCAGTACTAATACCTTTACAAAACATTTTCTATTATTTATTTTATTTACTTTTTGCTCTATAATATTAGAAGACAGAGAAACTATTTTTTTTTTTCACATAATGTATAACAACATCTTTCTATACAAAGTCCATGATGACCTCCTGATGCCATAGACCTCACACCAGACTAAATATTGGTGTCAGACAATGGACACTATAAGCAGGATAGACAACAGACAGCAAAGAGGGACAGCTAATCTGATCTAAATATGACAGGGGCAGTGGGGTGATGGGATGGGGTTGGGTGGGGGGTGTAGGGGAGCTTAATTATGTTGTTGTTTTGCCTCGCTGTTTTTTTTTTTGTTTTTTCCTCAAAAACCCATATGAAAAAGAGGTCTATGAGAATGATTGAGATAATTATACATATTTATGTGTTTTGGGTTTTCTTTCTGAAGTCCCCATAAACACGCTCTGTTATTAAAGATGCTATTGTTACTCCTACGCTGACCAAAAATACATTAATTGTCATGTTTTGGACAGTGCTATTAGCTAGGACTTGTTTAGCATGGCTGGCTTATTATTGTGCATCTTTTGACCATTTCATCAATTATCACAAACACTCAACAATTCAGTAATTTAAAGAAAACTGATTTTGAAGCATGTCTTGATAGTGTTGTGATGATTGGCTATAAGAAATGTATGAAACACATGCTTGCTAACATAATTTGTTTTCCTTTTTCCTTAAGAGACAGTAATACACTTTACATATATTTGATTTAAAAAAAAAAAATCACACACTAATTTGCATTACAGGAAAAAAAAATATTAATGTTGTTACAAATATAACGTGCCATTTGTCCAAATGTTCCACGTTTATATTCAGATCATAGCTGTGAGGAATTTAGATTATGCTGTACATTTTAAAGCAGATGAGGACTCAAAATGTTGTGTGCGCTTTAAGAGCCGCTTAATGTAAATACAAACGAGGCAAACATCTAAGGATCATCTGAATCCCGTATATTAAACTGAGCCGAATACGTTAAAGAAGAGATCCAAAGCCTATTAAATCCAAGAGAAGTAGCCTTGAGTTTAGGCAAATCCATCTATATGATTGTTACCTTGGGAATGGTCTGAAACATTGTTCCGTGACAGGAGACATACCACGAAGGAACCATTTTCACTGTCAACCTGTAATGTGACTGTCAGGCTTAGCATTGCTATCTTAGAGTGTCTATATAATTTGATCCCCAAAGATGAAATACGGTAGATTCCCATGATTTCCATACTTAAAACACTTTCTATAAGAATCTTACATTTTCAGCCCTCTCGTCAAATTACAATGTCAATAGGGACAGTCCCTTAAAGCTGATATGATGAATAGAATAGATACATGTGCCTGGGAAAGAGAGAGAAGGATGGCAGTGTTTAGAATGTGAATCACCTGAGAATGACCCACATGAAGTCTCAGAGCGCTGGGTCTTCAGAGGAACTTACATGCGATAGAGCTTCCACCTACAGCCATCAAAACATCTCACACAATGGGCCTTAACAAAATATGAAAGCCAGTGAGGTCAGCACTGAATGATGTCACAGCTTTACCCAAAATAAATTCCTTTTAATAAGTAAATGGAAATGGAATGAGACACAGCACTGTGAAGTATTGTAATAAGGAGATGTACGAATTTAGAGTTTTTGAAAACCGAACATTTTTTACCTCAGTAAATAAAAAGATCTGCTACATGATACACAAAAGATAAATATGGCTTGATGACCAGTAGCCATTTCTTCTAAGGAAGTTTAAGATATTGATTAAGCAAGTGTCAGAGAAAGGCTAATCCTTCTCCTCTGGATAATTAGTTGACTTGATTATTATTCATACAGATTATTAGATTGTATTTGAGGTTGAGAATAAATAAATAACAGTAGACTTTAAAATTGATTGTTTAGTTGACTCATGGCCAGGGTCAGGATGTTTATACTTTTATGAAAGCTCTATGTTAATTCCAGTATAATTAGACAATCATTATGGCTCTCTAATTATGCAACAGATGCAATTTCAGTTTATTTTTTAAAACAATTAACTATTATTAATGTATACAGTATGTATTAACACATACATAAATAAACATAACAAATCTGCAGTTCAAAGCTCGCATTAAATCAAAATTATCTAATGCATCAAGTTCAGCAAAGTTGTGCATTTTCTTTTAAATTTTGTAAAAACGAGCTCCTTCAAAACTCAGAATACGAGACTAACTTTTCTAACACTAAAAGGTTATAGTCCTCGGGTGTCCGGTGAGCTTTACACTTATATGCATTTGCATTTGTGGAGAGTGTTTCTCTCATTTGATTCAAAATCAGCCCATCAGACAAAGTATAAAATTCAAAGTGAAAATGGCTGATGGGGTTGGAAATGGTGTTTGGTTAATGCAGAACCGCTATTACTGCTGGGGTAATTATGTATATGTGCACAGAACTGTTGAATCTGAAATGTCAAATGGAAAACTGGATGATAGTGCTGGGCTTTTACTGATATGTTCTTAATATCTTACACTTCTACTCTCAACTGTCTTTAATATCTATATCATCACATCAATAAAAGACCATAGTGAATGAAATCAATGTGTTTCCGTGATAATTTTCGCTGTGATAATTTACAACTGATATATTACATTATATTATATTATATTATATATTATATTATATTATATCACTTTATACTGTGTATTTATAATTTGAATGTAATGAAATGCTTTAACGTTTTGCATTGCTCTTTTAGAAATAAAGACAAATGTGTTTGAGTGGACTGCATTATAGAAATGCCACCCTGTGGCAAAGATAATTTATTTACTAAATAACATATGTATGCTTTATATGTCTTATATATCTATAACAAACAACAGTATTAAGGTTATATTAGACTAATGGATGGCAATACATTAAGTCAGGCGTGTATGTTGCTGTATAGTCTCAAAGCCGTGTCAACGAGCAGATGAAGGCAACAGCTGGATGTGAGACATAACAACTGGCTGTAAGAGGAGGGCTGGGAATGAACATTGTCTTGATCCTCTCTTATGGCTTGTGAGGGTTTAGAGGTGGTCTATAACAGGACATCCTTCTTGATTTAGAAATATTTACTTTTTAATACATTTTACTGCATTTGTTTCCCAATATGCAACATCCTTATGAAGAATTACAGGAGTGCTTGTGGCCTCATAGGTGTGATAGCTTTGTGTGAGAAAAAGTCCAAAAAATCATTTAAAAAACTTGCAAGAGAGCATGAGTTGCCTGGATTGCTTTTAGGGTATTTTCATAGTTTTCCAAAGATAGCTTAAAAATGACCAGGATATAGGGTTGGAACAATCCGATCTCACTGCAATTCAACGCTATATATCTCACGACCAATTCGTACATATTTTACGAGGTAGCTAATTTGTACAAATTCGTATGACCTCACTCGTACGAATTAGTAAGTTTTATGCTAAATCGTATGCATTTTACGAGTTGTTAAATTCGTATGAATTCGTACAAATTACCTACCCCTAACCCAGCCCCTAAATCTACCCGTCACTGGGGTTTAGACAAATCATATGAATTCGTACGAGTGAGGTCGTACGAATTCTTACAAATTAGCCACCTTGTAAAATATGTATGAATTGGTCGTGAGATAGCGTTGGGTTGGAATTAAGGTGAGGATAATGACAGAATGTTCATTTTTAGGTGAACTATCCCTTTAAAAGACAATGAAATCCTGAGAGATTAGTCAAGGTTTTATCTATGTCCAGTAACTTGGTTCCTGGTTGATGTTTTTTATCAGAGCACAGCCTGATAAAAAACAGACATCCCCCTGTTGGGAAAAAAGGACTCGCTCCTCACCCTTGGCTTCTAATGCCATGTTAGAAAAACTTAAAGCAATTGCTTTAAGGTGCTGAAATGACATGCTGACAAATGTTATGTTTAGACTAATAGTTAAGGCAGTCTGTAAGGGGAGCTGTGCATGTCCCTCTGAGTATGCTGGAGACAAATTTACAAATGGACTTTCCCCTGATGACAGCTTTTAAGTAAAGCTACATCAGAAAGACTGCAGATAGTCTCCATAGTAACTTCCACAAATTAAACACCTGAAAAGAGTGAAAGATTACTGGGGCCTCTTCCTCTCTTTCTGCTTTTAAAGTGGACAAAATTCATAATAACCTGTACAGGAAGTCTTGTCTTGGGAAACTTTTGACATTCTCTCTGTAGTGGTTTATATAATGGCTTGGTAGCACTTTATTTTACAGTCCTGTTCCCCATGTACATACTGTGTATTTATTATAGTAATTGCAATAACTGGGTAATAACTAGGTACTAACCCTGAACCTACCCCTAAACCTAACCCTAACCCATGTAGTTACCTTATATTACCCAGTACTTTCTTAGCTAAGTACACTGTAAGTACATGTAAGTGCACGTACTGTAAAATAAAGTGCAACCAATGGCTTTTATGAGAACATGTGGATGCCAGTGTGTTTAGGACTTTGACTGCATAGAGAACAACATGATAATATTATAATAGTATTTTCATCAAGGATATCACAACTCATTGTATATTGGTCTGCCCCAAACTGCGTTATCTACAGCCTGTCCAAAATGCAGCAGCCAGGCTGTTAACAGGGTTAAGAAAGAGGGATCACATTTCCCCAGTTTTAGCTTATGGCTCCTGGTGAAATTCATGGTTGATTTGTTTTAAAGGCATTATTCGGTCTCACACCCCAATATATCAGTGACCTTTTACACCCTTACTGTCCAACCAGAGCGCTCAGGTCTTCTGACCAACTGCTTTTGAAGGTTCCTTGTTGCCGTTATAGATCTAAGGGTGAACGTGCCTTTTCTGTGATAGGTCCTAAGTTATGGAATAGTCTTTCTTTCCATGTGAGGTCATCTTCATCGATAGCCATTTTAAATTTTCTGTGGCTTTTGAATAGATCATGGAATAGGTTTTGAAGCTGAAAAAAATATGATGTTGTATTTATTTTTTGTATGTATTTGTATTTTTGATTTATTGTATTATGTTTTATATTTAATACATAATTATTATTTTTTTCTTGCTTGATCTGTAAAGCACTTTGGATCAACTTCTGTTGTTTTTAAATGTGCTATAGAAATAAAGGTTGACTTGTTGACTTTTTTTCTTTTGGGGTGACCTTAAAAATATTGGTAACACTTTAAGACTTTTTTTTAGGGTATTTTAACTAGTTGCTTATTAGCTTGCATATTACTGTTTATTAGTGCTTATTAAGCACATATTAATGCCTTATTCTACATTACCTTAATCCTACCCAATACCTAAACTTAACAACTACCTTACTAACTATTAATAAGCAGTAAATTGTGAGTTTATTGAGGGAAAAGTCATAGTTAATAGTGAATATGTGTTCCCCAGACAAAGTGTTACCAAAATATTAAACAGTCTTAGATCTTATTGTGGACTGCAGATACTTAAACACCCCAACACCAACTTTGTTGCAGATTTAAAAATTCTTGAAAGTAATTCTTGAAGCATGCTTGCTGCTCACATTTGATGAGGAAGAGGACTTCTTCCAGGTTCTCAAAGAAGAAAATCTGAGAAACTTTTGAGAATACTGCATACAAATTTCTTGTATATTCCAATAAAGAGACTGAGAAATAATTATATATGGTCATTATACCATTGCTAAAACAACATCTAATGGTGGCCTAGGACTTTTGCACAGTACTGTATATATGAATCGATGAGGTCATATTAGTGATTGTAAATCAATTTTATAAAATCCTGCATGGTGACAAACTAAAACTACTTTTTAGGTTATATTTTATTCAAAGATGAAATAAACTTACCAAAGCATATAACAGAGTAACCTCATGAAAGATCATGGTTTTTAAATTATAATATCTGAATTCATAATTAACAGCAAAGTAGGCGAATGACATCATGCTTTCAAAGCAACTCAAACTAAAACTGTATACATGCAGCAAACACTCATGCCAATCAAAAATTCTAAATCCATTAGCAACCTTGTGGCCCACTGCATAATGAAAACACACGCTCACTTTTGCCAGAGTCAGATAAAAACACCACTTCAAGTCTCTCGGGACAAGAAGAGCCATTTCATGTCTGCATGAAAAGCAGTGTTGTGGACATTTGAAATTATTCTTTAATTAAGAGATATTATGTGTGCCACACATTGAGATATTTCCATAAGCACCATTGTGGATGGGTGTAAACCAAACTGTGCTTGAGTGAGTGCATTGCAATTACTGTGAAGGTTAGGTGTAGCACAGGGGGGTCAGCATCATGGCTGGCTTTCTTTTCAGACCAGCACTTTAGATGAACTGTTACCATGATCTGAATTGCATTTAAAAGGAAGGCCTTAAATCACAATGCACCATTGGTACAGTGTAGTTCTTCCGTTGGCAATTGTTGTTCTACGATGCGTGAAATGTATTAGAATACCATTACGTTGATGCCTCGACAATTAGAAGTGCTTCACAGAGACATGAATCTTCTTGCAACACAATCAATTTGTTTCATGCAGGAAGAAAGTGAACACGCTCAGAGTCCCTTAAGGTGCTAACTGAACACGAGTCTTTTCCAGGGCAGCACCTGGAGACTCCGTTTGTGACACGCTGTTGCCCATGGCTGCCTTCCAGCAGTGCTTCTTCAGGGATCCGAGCATGTAGAACAGGGGCTGGAACAACCGCCTCGGAATCTTCAGCCATGCGCCGCCTGAAACTTTAATGGTGACACGAGGAACGAGTTGTCCAGATGTGAACAGGGAATACCTCTGTGATACGGACAGTAATCCCTCCTCCTGTGAGTGTTGTACAAAACACTCTAGAGCGTTCGAGTATGTGTGCATGCGTTAGCAGGACATAGGGAGTGATGACTGCTTGAGTTAATTTCTCTTACTTTTTTTTGTATTGTTTTGCCAAATGACAAGTTTCATACCATCTGCTTCCTTTCCCCTGTTAATAAGTTTTCCCAGCCAGCTGAGTGCCCACTCAATTATTTAGTACGGCGGGGCCGCTGTCAGATCCATGTCCATCTCACGAGATACAGCCAAGAACTGCTCGCAAGAAGTTTATCACGCTGATAGATTAGTAGCCGAAAGATATGATGTCAAACACAAGCACAATAATGAACATACTGGACTTCACCAACCAATTGGTTTACAAATTAAAACCTGTGCCGGTAAATTTTTTTTTCAATGTGATCTATGAAATTTATGTCAATTCTGAGGAAATGTAGTACACATTAAAGTATTGTCTTGTAATTTAGTGGTCAGTATAGTTCAAATATACATGTAACAACAAAAATAAAACATATCTCTCTTCGATCTAATTCTGTTTGAAATACTTTAAGTAACCATTGATGTTATGAATTTTCAACAGCCATTTGAAAATTATTCCAGTCTTCAGTGTCACATGATCCTCCAGAAATCAGTCTAATATGCTGATTTGTTATTTTGTTGAAAACTGTTGTGTTGCTTAATATTCTTGTGGAAACCGTGATTTTTTTTTTTTTTCAGGATTTTTTAATGAATAGAAAGTTCAAAAGAACAACATTTATTTGGAATAGAAATTTTTCAGTCTTTACTGTCACTTTTGATCAATTTAATGCGTGTATATAAATTTGATATCAAACCATTTGAATGTGCACTATACCATGCAAGCTGTTAAACACTATTAAAATATTAAACTATGAATACAACAATTATTATTCATATAATTATTATCAATTAACTTTTATTCATAAGTTAGAAAGCATTATTCAGTGCTCTGTACATGCTCAGTTTATCTACATATATACAAATATAAATATATATACTGTATATATATATATGTATGTATATATATGAAATATCAAACTATTTGAATGTGTATTCAATCGGTTATCCCTTTTTAAATGTATAATTTTTGTAAATATCATTATTAAAAGGTATTGGTAAAGTGTTGTCGACAACTGCAGCCGATTTTAAATGATCTCATTGTTCACTCAAATTTCTTTTTTAAACCTTTAAACCTTTATGGATGTCACTGTCATATGATCTGCAATTGATTAATTGCATCTTATAAAATTCATATCATCACCAAAGGTGTTATGGTACTTTTGCCATCTCATCAGTATTCCCAAAGTAAATATCGAACATGTCAGTCTATGCAAAGACAAAGGCTTAAATTAATACATTTGTTTAATTTAATTTAAGTTAATTTAAATATCCATCCAAGCTCTTAACACATACAATATACACTGAAAAAAAATGTTGCATGTGAAAAAATATGGTGAATTAATACTCTGAACCTTTATGGATGTCACTGTCATATGATCTGCAACTGATGAATTGCATCTTAATATAAAATTCATATCATCACCAAAGGTGTTATGGTTGCTTTTGACATCTCATCAGTATTCCCAAATAAATATTCATAGAAGATGTTCTTAATGTGAAAGTGGATTTAGAGTGATATGATGTTTTTCACTGAACACTGCTCCACTCTAAAGTCCTCTGCCAGGATCATCGCTTGCGCTGCCAAGCCCTTTATTGTATTGGCTCTTGCCGTTGTGAATTGTGATCTGAAAATGGCGCTGTAAAAAGCCAGGACCTTTGATGTGTTGTGCTAATTTGATTACCATATTACACTCTTCTGTTTGCATGCACTTTGCCATGTGTACCTCATAAAAGCAAACACTAAACTGCCTTTACATGACAGAGAAACAACACAGCATTGTACACAATGGCTACTAGTAGTATTGAATGAGGATGGAAGGCAAAAGGAATACAAGGGATGATGAGAATGATTTATTGTTGTTTATGCATGTGTTGTATGTTGCAAGGCTAGTTCAAACTGCCCCAACAAACACAAACTTACACCAGTTGTTAGGTTGTGTTGAATCAGTGTTAACCTTGTTGGTGTTTATTGAGGCAGTGTGAAAATGACAGTTACTGAATGTTTCCCAATATTTCAAATCCAACAGCCAACAGTAAATAGTAATAACACAAAATAATCCAACAAAATCCAACACCCGAAATAATAGGTGTTTGTAGATGCAGCGTTAACCAGTCTGTATATGTGGAGAGGCGAGAGAAGCGAATTAAATAATAAAAAAGACACAATTTTTTTTTTTACTTTATCTTTACACTTCCCTTGTTTATTTAATTAAATTGAAACAATTTAGTAAATGTCAAGTTTCAAGCATTACATTTTAAAAGTAAACAAATAGTTTGTAGTAATTTGCAGTTCTTCAGGCCTGTTCACACCAAGAACGATAACTATAACGATAACAATAACGATAATGGTAAAGATATAGTTTTAAAAATATAAAAGAATAGTAGAGTGTACACCACAGCTATAACGATAACGGAACAGAGAAGCAATACTGTTGCAGTCACTTTTTTTTTTCAGCTGATGAACGATGAAAACAATGACAGCCAATCAGAATCCACCAGACTTTTGTCCGTTCACACCAAGAATGATAACTAATGATAACTATATTAGCGTCCAGACCATAACGCTCTATTTATTCTAAGCATGCGCTGAATTTTGTCATCTGTCACTTTAAATGCACCAGCTCTTTAAAGTCTGGTGGATTCAGCTGGAACAAAATCATTCTGAAACCTATTTCCAACAATATCGTTTCTCTGTGTTGTTCTAGTTATAGTTTAAGTGTGGGCTCTGCTATACTTTATTTAAATAGATTTTTAGAAGAATTATATCGTTATAGTTATCATCCTTGGTGTGAACGCCTAAAGGCCCGTTCACACCGAGAACGATAACTATAAAGATTACAATAATGTTCTACATTATTGTACAATAATTCTGTTGATTCAAAGCACATGCTGCAGTTTTGTTGTCTGCCACTTTAAATGCTCAAGCTCTTTAAAGCAGAATGGATTCTGATTGGCTGTCAATGTTTTTTTTTTTGTTTTTGTTTTTTTATCAGCTGGAAAATCACTCTGAAAGTGATTCCAACGATATCGTTTCTCTGTGCTGTTATCATTATATATAGCCTATAGTTGTTATATAGTTGGACTCTGCTATTCTTTTATATTTACAACGATTTTTACATCTTTATCATTATAGTCCTTGGTGTGAATAGGCCTTTAAAAAGCTTGAGAATTTAAAGTGGCAGATGCACACTTAAAATAAACAGAACGTTATTGTCCGCTGGTATGGACACTAATATATATATATATATATATATATATATAATTATAGTTATCGTTCTTGTTGTGAACAGGCCTTTTCTTTCAGATTTTGAACGTATAGCTTTCACAGGATGTTGTGTGATTACTACACTATCGGTGTGTCATTAAAACACCCTGGTTGAGCTCATGAGGGAGAAAATCCTCTTCTGCCCTCTCCAAGTTTGAGTTGGTTTCAGAGTTTGCAAATGTTACATGTGTTTATCAAAACTTGAGATATTACAACTCTTTCTTTTTCAAAACCTCTATCCAGAGACAAAGCACCTTATGTGCTGCATTTATAACTCCCTAAAATGGTGAGTGAAGCATGGATGTTTCCTTATCAATTTTTAATCATGCTGCCCCAGCAATTCTGTCAACAGTGATTCACAATAAACTACAACCCCTGACACATTCTCTCTTTATGACATCTCTGATCCTTTCCCATATAGTTTCTTTGACCTTGAAGTAAATATCGAACATGTCAGTCTATGCAAAGACAAAAGGCTTAAATTAATAAATTTGTTTAATTGAATTTAATTGAACTTAAGTTAATTAAATATCCATCCAAGCTTTAACACATACAATATACACTGAAAAAAATGTTGCATGTGAAAAAATATGGTGAATTAATACTCTAAAATAACTGACAGTATATGTTGCCATTTAAAAACCCCAGCTCATAAAAGAATAAACACTGCCAATAGAACATTAGATAACAATTAAAATGACAACACTTCTTAAGCACAACGTCATTAATCGTAACATTATATGTGAATCCCTGTGTCCTTCACAGTTCTCATTACAATGGCAATGGTCAACACTGGCATGTAAAACATTTATCCACTCAGACTCTAGTGGAGAGAAAATTCTTTATTCAAATCTCCCAGGATTCCACATTCTGGCTCATATTGTAACAGGATGTGACACATAGTCTGCTTTAATCAGCGTTTGAACTGGCAAGATGGCCACGGCTGGGAATAGGGAACCTCCACCATCGCTTACTGAATGCCAGTGGAAGAATAACTGTAATAAAAGGAAACCAAAATAATATTGCAAAACAAACAAACAAACAAACAAACAAACACATACACACACATACACACACACACACACACATATATATATATATATATATATATATATATATGTGTGGGGGGGGGGTTAAATTAGCTGGATGAAGCTGGATGAAGCTGGATGAAGAGAGAGAGAGAGAGAGAGAGAGGAATGGAGAAAGAGAGACAAAATGAAACAGACAGACAAAAACAGACAGAGGGAGAGGGAGTCAGTCTCTTGTGACCTACATGAAAGCAACGGGAGCGTAGCTGTGCCTCGCTACTCCTGGCTAAATGCACTCTCATATTAATATTTTAAAATGCCGTAATGTGACGGTGAAACCCTCAGAGGACAGATACATCAATTTACAGGGGCCTCGGCTTCAGGAAAGAGAAACAGGGATAATTTGCCATTAGGAGAAATTGTTCATTATGGGCAGCTTCTTAGGAACACATAAACCAAGTCCACTCTCTCACTTGAGCTGCAAATCCACACTTTTGTGTGAATTGAGACATTGCCCCAGAGCTTTAATGCTCCTGGGTCATTAGTACAAAAAGGTTTGTTGTGCTGTTAAATCTGCTGCATGTTGCGGTGATCAATCAACATGAAAGGGGCTTCCCACTAAGACCGGATCACTGTAAATAAATCAATTAGGCCATGAGAGTCAAGCTTTTATCAGAATTGTTGTCGCACACACATCTGAGGGGCTTACAGATTCAGACAAGCAGTGTTCAGGTAAACATTCCTGTTCAGATGCTACTCAACACATACATCTGTAAAAGCATAATGCTGGGTTCATTGCTCAATATTTCAACCATCAAAATGATACCTCCAGCATGCATGAATAAAATGTGTTTGCATACACTCGCCTATTAAGATCTGTATATGGTATTCTAGAATATGTAGAATATGCAATATATAATAGTTAAAGGTGCAATATGTAAATTTTCTGTCCTCTAGAGGTCGCTAGAGGCCTATTCAAAACAAAGGCGTAGCTTGATGACGCCAAGTTTGAGCGTGGAATCTTGGGAGATGTGGTCTTCACCTCACAGCCGGTGGAAAATAATCAGGATAGGACTCGGGCAGAAATCATGTTCATGGATGCGATTATTAACGTTACTGTAGTATGAAGCAGAGCAGGACCGAGTGTTGTGGGAGCTGAACGAGGCCGCTGGAGCGATTGCGCAACACACGCCGCGAGCAGCGGAACTTTTATTATGCCGCAGTCGCCGGCACCACTTCCGCTTTTCCGGTCATGAGTATGAGGTAATGCAGCTCTGTTTATATTAGATACATTTGAGTGTGTTGAAAGTGATGTTATAATGTTACTCTGTGCGTTCGCTCGGCGGCTGCTGTGAGACACTTGTTGCACACTGCAGTAAGCTAGATCGATTTTAGAATATCATATTAAATACTGGATGGCTTGTGTTGATAAATGGCATGCAATTAATTTTAAAACGTATTGTATGATAGAGAAAATGCTGTATTACTGTTACCAAAAATAAAGCTGCATCTGATTATGCTATGTTAGCTACTTGACAAAATAGTGTTTTTCTCTGAGGCATGGTAAAAGCATGGTACTCGCAAAAAAAATCAAGAAAATTAGATTTAAACAATAAGACTAAACGTGTTGAGCTATATAACAATAATTCGTTTTCTGTCTTTAAATGTATCAAAACAGTTGTTCCCTTGTCTATTAAAACATGTAACATTTTAAAGCGTCTTTGGTGTTTCCATGGTTTCTACAACATAAAACCGGAAACCGAGGATAACGCGGGTATGGCGCAATTGACAGGTGACTCCTCACACGTCCCGTAAAATTGCAGTTTTCTCAAGATTTACAAATAGTTGGAAACATTTGAGATATTGTTAGTACAAAATATATAACACTGGCCTAGTGGTTTTTGGATATTTTACTGCAAAATTATTACATATTGCACCTTTAATGTGTATTAGTACTGTACAGTAGCAGGTAGTAATACAGCGTCAAAGTTTTGGACACTCAAGTAGCTCAAGCACGCTTTTTTTAAGCAAAACTTTTCACGGTTTGTTGGGTTTCAATTACTTTTTCAAATACTTTTCCAAATTAAGTTTTTAAACAGTTCTGTGGTTATCAAACTTTAGTGGGTCATGTCTATAGCTAATGTGATAAACAACATTCCGCTTGAGGGGATTTGATTTTATATATCCCCGAAAAATCACCTTGACACCAGTTGAAAAAAATAAAAAATAAAAACAAAAGGAAAGCCAAGTTAGTTCTGAGAAAAGCTCTAGCCTCATTTGTTTGCAGATGCCATTTGCCTTGCTATCTTATTTAATTTAAATCTTGTAAATATTTAAGTGTCCAAATACTTTTTCAGGTCACTGTATATAGAAAAAAATAAGTTGAAATCCGCATTTTTAAATTAACATTCCAATCCGTTTTAAATTAACATTCAAAGCTAAACTAATAACTGTATTTCTTAAAACTTTCATTTGACTTCAGCACATTTGTAAATGCTTTTCTCTTGCTCAGATGTGTCTCACTCCAGCTAATATCGTATGTCTTCCCACAGCTAATAAGTTGCTCTTCGCGATTCTTTTTCAAGTATTTATCCTCTTCTTCTGTTCTCATTTAACTGATTTGCATGTCATTGAGTTTATACACAATGGCCTAATGAGAGATTAATGAGTCACTCAGTAATTATCATCAATTTCATAATTACATGTAGTAGTGTGGCGTAATGGTCTGCCCAGTACGAGGAGGGATGAATGTCTATTCTGAATGTTTGTTGACACCACTGAAAAACACAAAACAAACATTTCAATCTTTCCACTGTCAGCACTGAGAGCAGGATGCTGGAATCACAGTTGCTTTAGTTACAAAAATGGGTCCAAATAGCTGAGATGACTCATTAATTGACTGATGGACACTTGACTAACAAAGGAAAGAGAGATGTATCTTCAGATAACTGGGTGAAAATAACATAAAAATAATATTAATAAGCAAGAAAAATACATATATTAAAAACATTTATTTCAATTTAAAAATAAATTATTAAAACATTAAGTGGAATATACAATTTTTAGACTACAACAGTTAGTATGAATGAACAACATTATCAATAATTAAATAATACAGACTCCACAATCATGACAAATAACAAATCGCAACAAACAAGGACACCAACGAAGCCCTTGAAACCTGCCGAACCGACTGGCAGCCTCGCCCGTGACCTCACGCTTTCCTCGAAACACAATTATGTAGCCAAAGGTAAACAACCACACTGACGACCTATGCTTCCTTTTTTTCTTTCGCTCAGTCACCAGATGGTTCCATTGAGGGAAAGAAATCACTTGCATGACTTGGCTGTCTGCTTGTTCTATTTGCTTACTACTCAGAGACAGGGTCGCAATGAAGTCTCTAATGGTTATAAAACACCTGCTCAGCCAATCAAACAAACAAAACGCAGGGGGGGAATGAAAGCAAAATACCTATGTGATCAGGTTAAAAGGGCTGCTGGCCACGAGGGCTGCAGATGAGACAGGAAGCACAGGCAGATGTTCCACGTATAGAGGTAAGAGTATTTGACCTTACCGCCACAAAGAGGTATACAATCAGATCTACAAGATAATAGATAATTGGATATTTGTTATAATAATGGGTATAATAAAAACCACTGTTGAGCAAAGAGGCTTGTTGGATGATGTGGCGTAGAATTTCAGCAGTGTGCAGAGATTAGGAAACATTAGGAGTCCAGACACAATGGGTTATTTATAGAGCCCTACGCTCATGGGGAACACACAGTTGGGCAAAGTGACTGTGAAACATTTACACAATATGGCAAATTTGGACTTACTTTTCATGTTTGTCTAATTTTTTTGTCATATCAGATGTCGATAATGCAGAAGACCATAATGAACATTTAAATTGATAAAAATTATATTGCAAATAACCCCCACAACCTGAAAGTTTTTTTTTTTTTTTTTTGTAAAAGCTTCTTTACAGTTCTGACAGTTTTCCCTAAGCATAAAATGTACAACTTTTCACCTGCTCAAGCCAATTCAAAATGAATACAATAAATTTAGTAACTCATGAAAGGGGCAAAAAGAAATGCATTAAATGAAAAGAAATTAATTTTGTTGTTGTTGAAATTTAGACCTTTCATGCAGTACATTTTTATTAAATTGAAACTTAGATAACTTTTATGAGATTTTTCATCTTGCTCCTCATAGCAGACAATGCTGTAGCTCTCAGCAATGTTAATGCGAGGTTATTCTGTTTTCCTGTAATTTAAAACATTTAGACTGTATAAAATCCATTTTTCAGCTGATGATTTTAAGGAATTACTAATTTTGTAAAACTGATAATTTTGTAAAACTCATTGTCACTGTCAAGGTCAAATTTATGAAATGTTACAATAAAGCTGAAACAATTAACTTTTTTTTTATTTTATTTTTTTGACTACAGCAAACACAGCAACAGTGTTCAATTTCAACCTTCTGTTTTTGAGCCTGAAATAAAACAGGAAACTGTAAGCCAGCCATCTCCTGTGATTAAAACTCTGTGAGATGGCTATGAATACATTAACAGTGAGACATTTGCATGCAAGAGATGTTTTTCTTTTTTGAAACTGCCATTCCTCTTCTCTTCAACATCTCAATCACGTCCCAGTTCCCGCCCCTTTGTATTAGCAGACAGAAAGTGATGGACATCCTTTCACTGCCTGCGTGACCTCTGGTAATCCTGTTTCACAGACCGGCTCCCCGCTGAAGAAAACACAATGGCAGGCGCTGTACCTCCTCCCAGTCGATATTCTGACAGACTTGATCAAGCAAATTAGTATGCTTTGGTAAGGGCATGACCAAAGACCTTTTCAACACCCCTGTGAATCAATACAAAGACCAGTGGTTGGTGTGTGTGGTTTTCTTTTTCTTCTTCCCTTTTTTCTCGCTTGCACCTTGCGTTTGTAAGACTCCCACCTTGCTTTCACCTTCCCGAAGCTCTGGCATGAAGTTCAAATTGAAACTGTGGGGGAAAAACAGTTGCAAGTAAAAAAACAAAAAAAAGGTCTTCTGAGTCTTAGATGTTAAGGGAGGTGAGAGGTTTGTTAATGGATACACATAGCAGAACCAAACTGAGGGATCAGGCAATGTGAGACTGACTGTTCAGGATTTTTTTTTTTTCCCTAACCACTGGACATTACACATAATTTGTGTATGTGTGTATTTGTAACTGTCATTCAAATGTAAAGAAGACATTTTTTATTTTGTTTTAGAACTGTAAAATTGTGCCAAATAAACAGAAATGAAAGCATGGCTCTTCTATTTATTTACTTATTTTTATTAGAACACCAAGTTCCACTAACACAATCCTTTCCCAGCAAAAATAACAATCCCACATAAAACCAGATATCAGTGGCACTCAGTCCAATAGAGATGATTGGCACATCCAAAACAAAGCTCAGTGAAAATGCTGAACAGGTTCACCCGAAACAAGCACACATCCAATGCATTTACATTTTTTATGGACAGAATAACCCTCCAAAATCATAGCTGTCCATTTCCAGCGTTAATTGTGTGTGTGCTTATCCCCTTTTCTCCACTCCCATCTATTGTGCCATGGTCATGCCAAGCTGATCCCCTCCCAAGTCTAGGTAGCATTAATTACATCACGCAAATGTAACTGACACAACCTTTTCAACATTACTACACAGCTATAATTGTATATTTTTAAGTGTGTTGCATGCATAATTTTACTCTGTGAAGTAAATAGCACTCTATCAATTATGCCACAGCTGTTGCAGCAGGGAAAACATTTCAAGACTAATTAACCCACATTTTCAAAATGCCCCCATCACATCAACAACAGCAAAGTTTCAACTGCAGATCTTAAGAATGTTTTATTTTATTTTTATCTTTTACTTGTGCGTGTATATATATATATATATATATATATATATATATATATATTGTGCTATATATATATATATATATATATGTGTTTGTGTGTGTGTGTGTGTGTACAGAACATATATGGAAAAGAGAAAAAAACAAACAAATGAACACTGATAGCTTGTTTCAGAAGCACAATAACATGGGAGGACACACTTGTTTTATGACATGTTGCACCTCCCATTCTGTCATCTACTATTTCAAAGCAGGGAAAAAAAATCTTCCAATATTCAATAATCAGGGCAAGGCCATTGGGGATGTCTGCTGGTGTCTGGTCTAGCATATGTCAGACACCACAGGACCAGTCACAGGTTCACCACCCTCTGCTGACACCAAATGGAGTCTGAGGGTGGGCGAGTCTTGACCGCGCTGTTCCAGATGACACCACACTCTGCAGTGTAAGTTAATCAGTCTGGTTGAATACACTTAGAACCCTTTCAGTTCCAGAAGCTATGATGCATAATACAAAAAGAATTTTCACTTGACATTTCCTCAGGCATGCAATACAGCAGCAAGGCTGTGAATTGCTCAGTTCCTTCATGTATTATACGATAAGGTTAATCCTTGAAAAGTATTACACCTTTAAGAGTATTTGGTTGAGTGATAGCAATAATAAAAATACATGTGTATTTTTTGTTTTGATTGGCTTTTAATTCCTGCAATCCCTTGTTTCCAACATGAGATTACCTCCTTCTACCTCTGGCGCTGCAAAATATTTAGAAAAATAACAACAGCATGCCAAGGTATTATGGTATTAGGGCATCCATCATAGATTAGAGGGGAAAAAACAACAAACTCTTTCCCTTTAAAGGGCCAGGACTTCTTTTAGTTTTATTTAATTCATGGTTTCAAACATTTACATTAATATTAAAATAAAATGTTTACTTACTTAAATAATATATTACACCTTAAAGTAAGATGTTTCTAATTATAAACTTAAAAGTATAGAGATGATAATAATTTTTGCAATACCCTGCAATTACAATGGTGCTTGAGGTTTTCTAAGGGGCACCTTTAAACAGAAATCCTCCCAGTCCAACCAGCACTTTGTCACAACAGATAAACGGCACTCTCCTCTCAAGGATGACTGCGTGAAGGGGACCCAAAGATCCCCCTATGAACTGCTCACTGGCTTAATAAAGAATCAATAGCACTCTAGAGCAATGATGGAGTCTGCCTCCTTCAAATCCCCCTCCGGCCTTGCTGCAGCCATTCAGGAGAGTGCTAGCATAAAAGGTGCCTTGGTATCATTTCTGTTGACCTGCGATAGCAAAGTGTTGCATGCATCTTGAGCAAATGGCTTAATGACTGAATGTCTAGTCCACATGGTAGCTGGTCCACGTAAGGTACAGTGAGAAAATGCCTTTTGAGAAATATTTGTAAAGAGCAGAACTAAAACACAGCAGTTGGCTTATTGTCAAGAGTGTTTTAGACAAATGCAAACTACACTCAAAAAAATGCTGGGTTAAAAACAACTCAAGTTGGGTTGAAAATGGACAAACCCAGCAATTGGGTTGTTTTAACCCAGTGGCTGGGTAGTTTTATTTAACCTAACTATTGCTTAAAACTTACTATATGGCTGGTTTAAAATGAACCCAAAATAGGTTGGAAATTAAAAATCAGACACATAATTCCTAGAGGCAACAATAATAATCAAAAGGTGAACATTTATTAATAAGCAATTTAATAAATGTTTCTTGTTTAATTATTACTTAATAAATGCTCATTTATTAAACATATTAATAAAAGTTAATTTCCAACATACTTTGGGTTCATTTTAAGCATTTTAAACAATAGTTGAGTTAAATAAAACTACCCAGCATGTTGGGCAAACATTTAACCCAACTGCTGGGTTAAAACAACCCATTCGCTAGGTTAAAAACAACCCAATTGCTGGGTTTGTCCATTTTCAACCCAACTTGGGTTGTTTTTAACCCAGCATTTTTTATAGTGTATGTGTAATTTTGGCCCTGTGGACTCTCTTAAAACACACTTTCACCAGTTTATTTAATTTCTCTAATAAAAATGTCCAGTATATACAATATTAATATATAATTTCATAATTTTATAGTTTAGTATTGAAAGTCTGAACCTGGACAACAAAAATGTATGTTTAACAACAAAAAATTGATGTTTAATGTATACTTATTTTGGTGTGTAAATAAATAAACTCAATCAGTGTTACCACAAGAATCTGTATTTGCTATATATTTGCTAAATTAAATCACATGCTTCGGCAAACAAAATGAAACAGGAACAGACGCTAAACTGTATCCGTTTAGCAACATGACTGTCCTGCACGAGTGAATCTCAGAACAAGGCCTCCAAATCATACCTTTGTTACGGCCCTCTCTCTGTATGAATAACGTTAAAGGCAGCAGTCTGTTGAAGAGAGGCACTGGAGTTTTATGTGAGCCTGTGGCAGGGGTCAAGCGTCTATTGTTTACAGAAAGAGGAGCAGCATTCACTTGCGACCAGCAGGCTGAATAGCATTTGCTGTTAGAGGAGGGACCCTGCATAAAATATACTCCAGCACACACGGCTGCAGACAAAAGCAGAGCAGCCAATTTAGAGTCATTGAGAAATCTGATAATAAAGTAGGTCAGATTATATTAATAAAGTCTGTGTGCATGCATTTTTATATGAAGAATCATAATGATGTTAAAGGCTCGTTATGTCTATTGAGAGATTGTGATGTTAAATACAGTAAGTGTGAACTGCATGAAACAGTCACACTGTTAAATTAATGATGGAGGAACATTTCAGTGCGCAGTTACCTTATTATATTAAAAATCTTGGTGATAATGAAAAATACATCTCAAGCTAAATGATGAATAATTTACCACTATATCACACTTTTATTTGTTAATACGGTTGGTTCAACATTCAGCTTTGCCTGCTTTGTGACTTTTGCATTGATTAAACACTCATTATATGTGGGTCTTTAACCAACAACAAAGTTGTCATTCGTAGAGTGTTTATTGTGAGACGGTGATTACGGACTTTGATTTCCTTTGAAGGTTAAATGTTGACAAGAAAGGAGGAAAATCATTTTGCATTGGATAGAGGACTAAATTGGCCCAAAGGTCAGAGTTAAAGTGATGGCAAAAGAGATTAAATCAATTCTACTCAGTAGCACTATTACTCTCTTCTGAACACGAGTGAGCCACAGATCAGCTGTTGTAGATATCACATTATTCTGACTTTCAAATTCTGATTGGATGAGCCGCATTAAAAGCCTTTATAAAATGATTATAAACACACACCTGTGATGGAACATTCTATACTAAGTTACTTTGTTGCCAGGCAACTGAAAAATGTCCTGTGTTAGGCCCCGTTTACACTAGTGCGTTTTTGTTTTAAAACGCATAACTTTTGCTACGGTTACGCCTGTAGTTTACACTACTCCAGCATTTTCGACCCTCGAAAACGGAGAGTTTCGAAAACTCTGTAGAACCCGTTTTACTTTGAAAACATGGGGGTTGCGTTTCAGTGTAAATGGACCAAAACGGAGACTTTTGAAAATGATGGCGTGGCTGCTTCGCTCTGAGTATCCTTGACGACCATGTAAACAATAACATGGAGAATGAACTGCAATCTTAATGCAATCTGCTGACTTTGTTGTCATTTTAAGCAGCCATTGTGCAGTTAAACTCTGCATTTTTTTAATACTGCAGTTAACTACATGCGCAAGAGGCAACTGTTTACTCTTGTATGCGCATGCCCAGTGTGCATGAACGGTCATGTGACATGCGTTTTTGGACGTGTAGTGAAGACGGAGATCGTTTCTGAAATGCTGTGGAAACTCCAGTGTAGACGAGGATCGTCTTCATTTTAAAACGCCATTTTAAAACAAAAACACACTAGTGCAAACGGGGCCTTAGTGTAATGAACTATATTCTGATAAATATCAATAATAAATGGTTAAATAAATAAATGTAATATTTATTAATATTTTTAAGATTTATATAATAAATGTAATATTTATTTATTTATAATTTTGAATAAATTTATATATTATAATGTATTGTATATATTATTAAAATATATTTTATGTAATTTTATAAGTTTTCAGTAAATGCTTGTGTCTTTTATTATCATTTTATAAAAACAATACTCCACTCAAGTCCATGTTTTACAGTGATTTTAAGGGTTACCGTAGGCATAAAGGCCTCTTGCGTTGTACTTTTTCATGGAGTTGTGTTACAGCGACTTGAAACCGTCTATACAGACTTGTTGCCAAACACAGATGCCTTCAGGTACAGTATTAGGGCCTGATGGAAAATAGCAGAGTGATCAATATAGGTTTCAGTTTGCTTGCCTCTCTTTATCTTAGTTTTTGGTCAGTCAAAACAGATCAATGTAATACGGCTGCTTTTCAGTATTTAGACACACTTTGCTTTACAAATGACTCTGTCTGCAGTGACAACACATGCATGTGAATTGATGAAATTCATACATCTCTTCTGCTCAAAATAAACCTGCTGCCTTTTGCCCTTCTAAAAAAAAAAAAAAAACAGTTCAAAGGAAAAAGAAACAAAATAACATCATATTGTCTAATCCATTGTCTAAAAAAGAAACATACAAAATAACATCATATTGTCCAATCTACCACCTTTCCCCTCCCTCTCTGGTGTCCTGTCTTATCCGGTAGTTTTTGGCTACTATTTGCTCAAAGCTCTGTGAAAAAAAAAGAAGAAGAAGAAGAAGAAGAAGAAGAAGAAGAAAAAAAACAGCCTCAGCGATCCCCGGTCCACTTTGCGGTGCTGCTGGGGATTGGCAGTGAATACGGCGACCCAGCAGGACTTGCTGGCACCTGGTCGGGCAGCCTGTGCAAAGCCCCTAAGCCATCTGGGGGTAATTACCGCTAGGTATTCTTTAAAGGACCAGATGGGACCACGACACTGAGGAGGGGAGCGAGGGGGCCCAGGGGGTCCTTACCCCTCCCTGTCATTTACAACATAATTCCATTCAGTGATACACTTAATCCTCCCACCAGTTAGAGGCTCTTTCAGACCGCTGTGGTCGCTGCTCCTTTTATGTAAATCCGCCCTCTCCTTAAAAGAAAAAAAGAAAAAGAAATACAGCGACGTCTCTCCAGAGACAGGGAGAAATTATTCATCCTCAAATGCTTTCCGCCACCGCAAGTACTGTAACATATTTCCCCTTTAGTGTCTTTCTATCTTCTCCCCCTTGAAAGCAGAAGTGTTATTTGTTTAGAGAGAGACGAGTGGAGTGAGAGAAAGACAGGAAAGGAGAGGAGGAGGAGGAGAAGAGAGAGAGACTAAGCTAAGCTTGTTCTGAGCAAGGTCAGTGTCAGAGGCCGAGGTGGCACCAGCTGAGGTCGATTCAGCCACCTGTTAGATGGATGCACACTTCTCTTTCTTTCTTCCCCTCTGAACGCTACTCTGCTCTGCCAGCCCCTCAAATTAAATTAACCAGTAAAATGTTAATCTCACGGGAATACACAATCAGATTCCCTCAATTCTAATGAGGTTATTCCCAAGGAAGGGAGGGAGGGATGGACAGAAATGAAAATATGTTCTTTTAAAAAGTACAAAGTGGTGCCATCTTGTTTTGTCTGCCTCTGTTTACTGAGCCTGAAAATTCTATTGGAAAATGTAATATTCTAAATCACTAATTCCCAACCAGGGGGACCAGGACCTCAGGGGGCACCTAAGCAGGTTCTGCGGGTAATTTGTTTTGATAATACACAAATGACAATTTGTATATATATTAAAATAGCTAATTATAAATAATATCTTTTTCAATTCTATAATCCTTTTTAACGAATGAAAACAACATAATGCATGCAGTTTGTACAAAAAGACTATCCTCTGGTGGTTTTCTCACAAATATTTGCAAAATAACTTTCATACCAGTTAACGTGAGAGATTGACTAATTAATCCGGGAACTATTAGTTATTGGACAAAAATCAGTGCCAGTAGACCTTAGTCAGAGCAGACATATTTAATTTTTGATGAATAGAAGTACAGTGTGTTCAGTGGATTGATGTTTAACAACATGCCAATTGTGGAGCTGATGAACAGCTTTCAAAAAAAAAAAAAAAAAAAGAGAGACTAGTCACTAAACACTCCATGAAACAGTTTTGATTTGTGAGTTGTGAAAAATTGATCTAGTGATCTAGGACCTTTATAAAATTCAATATGGCATCTACTCCATTTAAACAGATCAATTATCAACCAGTTATGAACCTGTTTTCACAGTATTGGTCAAATCTACTAGTATTTTGACCTATAGCTAAAAGGATCGCGTTTTTGGTTTGGTGTCAATTTATACTTTTATGTTTTGTTTTTTTTGTTTGTTTGGTTTTTTTTTTAGAGAAATAATGTTCAGAATTTTTAAATTATATTTCTACTTTTAAGATGGTTAAATCTCTCTCTCTATATGCATAATCTCAGCTCGAAATCAGTCATTCTTTATTGCAGCATCTTTTAAATTAATGTACGTTGTACAAATGCTCCCTGCTAAAATCTTTCCATTTGTAACAAATAAATGTTTAATAATTTGTAATGTGATTTATTACTATGCATTAACTCTTATTAGAGAGGAGAGTCAGTGAGGCAGACGAGTGAAACCAAGAGTGATGGGGAGACTTGTGGCAGCAACTGTGAAGCCCTGCAGTTGGCTAGCTCGTGCTCTCCACACATCCTAATTCAATTAGATCCTAACCTTTCCTTTATAATTTAGTGCCCTCTCCCTGTCTGTGCCATTCATCTTTCCATGATAAATATTTCATTGTTTTCCAAGCTCCCCCCTAAAATGCAGGCCATAAATGAATATCCACTAAAGCTCTTCCCTCTCTCTCTGTGCTAACATAATGCTCGGCACAAACCTGAGTGCCTTAGAAAAGACATTTATATGAAAATCAGCAGAGCATGATGAAAGGTAGAAACACAACAATATGACTTCTAAATTATCTTTTGTTAACAGAAAATTGTTGCATTACGCAAATTTATGGAAATATTGTCGATGCAACGGTCTGGACTGAACTTGCATATGCTGCAAATATTAGCTGCAAAATTACGGCCATAGAAGGATGTCCATGTGACATCAATGTGTCAGAGAACATGTGCTAAACCGCAGAGAAAACGGTTTAATAAAGCAACAGTAACAGGTAAAATTGTTTCCCTAATGCTTAATGCATATTTAAAAACTGCAAAAACACAATCTTGTCATTCACTGATTATTCAGTATACTGTGTAAAAAGGTTTTATGGAAATAACAAAAGTAACAAAAAGTTTTGAAAGTCCCTCTAAACCAAATCCCTTTCAAGCACATCTCTGCGTGAGCTCCACGCTCAGTCTTTTTGAAAAATCTGAACATCCAGCAGAGACTGACAACAAGATAAAGCTCTCAGGGTAAGAGCCAGCAGGCCAGATGGCAACAGTTTGAACTCATGGGTCGCTAACAAGCTAGATGGCATGTCACTGCATACCCGCCTGACATGTAGGAGGACAATGAGAGAGAGCAAAGGCCAGCTAGGGGCCTGAGGTGGTCTGGGATAAGGCACAAGTCATTGCACAGACTCTGGTGGTATATAGACCAGATTGGGAGGTGGAGATTGACATCACTAACATTCTGGGAGGGAACGATAGGGGTGGTCGTGACAGGGGGGGGATGTATGTCTTTGATTACAACCCCCCACAACTGTTCCCCAGTGCTACGGCTCCTTAGTCCCATCCTTTCAAGTGCTGCAGAATTATGGGGCTCTTGCAAACAGACTGTAGGTAAATAAATGATGAAGAGTAGCAGGGGATACACAGAACAGTACTCCAGTTCGGGCAACACTGGGATAACACACTCTTCCAAGTGAAATATTTATAGCCCTGATTACTTCCTGTCGATGTGACACCAGCTCTTGCAAATTTTTCACAATGGGCCAACTTGGTAATAAGATATAAAACAAAATTTTGCTGAACGGTGAGATCTGGAAATAGAGGTCTGTTCCATAACATTAAAGGTTTGACTCGAGACAAGCAACAGTGAACTGTCTTTTTATTTGCTGCAGTGGGTTTGCTGATGTTTGCCCACAGATGTATGTATCTGATGATACTTGATTCAATTCCACTATGAATTTGCATCAATTTCGGTCAAGTTAGCTAGTATAGAAAGCAAGCACCTGAAATGCTTAAAAAGATACTCCACCCAAAAATGAAAATTCCCTCTCTAACAAAGTTAAAGGCTCAGGGATGAAGGAGGCGGGAACTGGTGAACATAACTTTAATCACAAAATAAACAACAAAGTAAACACAAAGTGAACAGTAATCCATACAACCCTAGTTGATGAACATAGTAATATTTTTTAAAATACTTTTTAACTATAAACCATCATTTCTGGTCAATGGTCATATGATGGTTCATGAGTTCATGCTTTTTCTTACACCTATCTTTTCACTTCAGAAGACATTGATTCATCAACTGGAATTGTATGGATTACAGTTGTGTTCATTTTAGGCGTTTTTTGAAATGGCAACACTGAAAGTAGACATGTGCCAATATTCGGTAATGCCATATATCACGATAATGAATATGCACGACATTGTTATCGTGGGCACTTCAAAATACCGTAAATATAATTTATTACCAATTATTAAAATGTTTATAATGCATTTAAGAATACTTTCCCCATCAACCGTATAAAATGCACATCACCGCTGTATTCTGCGTCAAAGGGACACGCGCTCAGATGTAAACAAGCCCAACGTGCATGAGAAGCACATGGCGGAACAGTGAAGAAGACGCGTTGAATGAAAGTGCACGTTCACTCTCTGACAGCAGAGGGCGCTGATGGAACAGCAGAATGCAGTGGTTACCCCGGAAACCCCGCAAACAAAGCAACTGCGCTAGTGAAGTTTTTAAAATGCTTCAAACAGCCATTCATTTTTTGTAATCTCAATGTTGTTCATCACAGCACCAAATACTCAATACTTAAAGACTTAATAGGCTATTTATTTTCAAACTTAAACATTTTTATATTTCAATCTGGACTACAACATGCCCTAATGATTAGAAATGTTCTGATTATTTGTTATTGTTCAATAACACTTTGAGACATACAGCTTCATTAGTTAAAGGTGCCCTAGAATTTACATTTTACAAGATATAATATAAGTCTAAGGTGTCCCCAGAATGTGTCTGTGAAGTTTCAGCTCAAAAAACCCCCTAGATTTTTTATTATACCATGTTTTAACTGCCTATTTTGGGGTGGAATTAAAAATGCTCTGATTTGGGGTGTGTAACCTTTAAATGCTCGTGCTCCCCGCCCCCAAGCTCGCGACTTCAATAAACATTGCATAAACAATACTGAAGTTCACACAGTAAATATAACTCTCAAAATGGATCTTTACAAACTGTTCGTGATGCAGCATATCAGATCAAGTAAGTATGGCATGTATTTTGTGGATGTTTACATTAGATTCTGAATGAGTCTGATAGTGCTGCATGGCTAACGGGGCTAAAGCTACACACTGTTGGAGAGACTCAATAAGAATACAGATGCGTTTATGAATTATACAGACTACAAGCGTTTTCAGGTTAAAAATGAAAATAACGACATGGCTTTGGTCTCCGTGAATACAGTAAGAAACAATGGTAACTTTAACCACATTTAACAGTACATTAGCAACATGCTAACAAAACATTTAGAAAGACAATTTACAAATATCACTAAATATATCATGATATCATGGATCATGAACAGTTATTATGGATCCATCTGCCATGTTCGCTATTGTCATTTCTTGCATGCTTCACAATACCTGCAGAATGTCAGATGATGTGCAGCTCCATTACGTTAATACTGCCTTGAACATGGGCTGGTATATGCAAAAGTTGGGGGCGTACATATTAATGACCCTGACTGTTGCATCACAGTCGGTGTTATGTTGAGATTTGCCTGTTTTTCCGTGGTGTTTTCCACGCACGAGATTTACGTATGAAGGAAGAAACAATGGTGTTTGAGGCTCATGGTATGTCATTTCCATGTACAGAACTCTTATTATTCAACTATGCCAAGGTAAATTCAATTTTCAATTCTAGGGCACCTTTAACATGTTAATTCATTATTACCAAACTGACAATGAAAAATACTTATAAAGCATTAATTATTCTTAGTTAATGTTAATTTCTTAGTTACTGTTTAATAACATTACTAAAATCAAAAGAAATTATTTAATGGACCTGAGATAAAACTACCAATGATTAGTTGTATTTCTTAACTAACATTAACAAAAAATAATACTTTCTGTAACAAATGTAGCTATTGCTCAATCTTAGTTAATGCATTAAATAATGAGACCTTATTGTAAAGTGTTACCTGTTGTTCTTTATAGCCTAATTCTTTTGCACTTTAATCTGTTTGAAAATTTTACTTTATATATTTTTTGTGTATTGTATTATTGTATTTAAACATTCAGAGATCTTTTTGTTATTACAAAAAGAGTTCTTAAACCTGTTATACTATGACAACACTTTTTTTTGCAACTTATTTCAATATTGTGATAACACCGTATACTGTGATAAAAGCTTCAGCAATTAATCGCAACATGAAAATTTGATACCGTCACATGCCTAATTGAAAGTCTATAATCGCATTATATGGATTCAGACATTTTTCTAAAAATCTTGTGATCATCTAAAGAAAGCAAGTCAAATGCATCTGGGACGGCATGAAGGTGAGTAAACAAATTTTCATTTTTGGGTGGAGTATCCCTTTAAAGAAACATCAAACAAAACCGATTTTTTTTTTTTTTTACATTGACCTTATATATTTATTTTTTGACTGCACAATTTTGGTTACACCCTCTTAACTGAAAACAGGTTTAATGACAAAACACACACATATTCATACAAAAACAGTCTAAAATGTAAAAACAGAAACAAAATAAAACACTATAAAACCATTAACTACAAAAGAAAGTGTCTATATTATTAGTCTACTGTTTACTGGTCCTGGTCTGTAATCCTGAATCACTGAACAATGTCAAGATAAATTCTTCTTTTCCCTGGAGTTTAAATGCTGGTTGTGTTGCCACCTCTCTCCTCACAGGGCATGCAGATGCCAGATGCAATGAATAGAAGCTCACAATGACAAACAAGCAAACAGACAGAAGAGGCAGTGAATTATCACAGTGCGCCGCCCCACTAATTAAAATTTTCGCTTGTAACTTATGTCAGCATTGTGGGAGGGGGGCTGATGATCTTCCCTTTCCTTTTCATCCCGAGACGTGTGTGCACGCCGGGTAAATTACGGGGACGGACTGAACGGGCAGCTCTTACAAGCCCAAATTGAATACACCCGCTCGCCCCGCAGCCCCGTGTGCGAGCACGCTAGGGAATGAAATATTGGGAGCGTTCCACTCCCCATTGAGAAGCCCTGATTGATCAACACCAAAGGAGGATTTGTCAAAACAACAAGGGCTGAGCCCAGTGGGACGTCAATATGTTTCATTTAGTCACCCGCTAAGACACAGGGCTTAGCTAGCAGGGACTGTCACAGGAAATCAGGGGACGTTGCTAAGTGGGTGCTAAGCTAGGGGGTGTACATTAGCAAACAGAGCAGCACTTTGAATGTAGATACAGACTAGCAGTGGGTTAGGGTGTGGAAGTGGGTGGGAGATAAAGAGAGAGAGAGAGAGAGAGAGAGAGAAAGAGAGAGAGTGAGTAGGTGGAGAGGAGTAATGGGGGGGCGTTGACCTCTGCTCCAGCGGCTAAATCAGCAGGCTCAGCTGGGGAGGCTTTTAGCTACTTGCAGGACAGATGCACTGCCCTAAGCCATAATCTGTGTCCCGCTTCAAATGACAAATGGCACGCTGCAGCGCAGGAATATTGCATTATATAGTAAGTACCTCCCAGTCAGTAAGTTATAGGGCTGCACCTCGGCTACATACACTGCTGCAAATGTCCGCCTGAGGCCTACAGCACTCTACCACTCTGCCAGCCTGGACTTTGTTTTACAACGCTCAATTAGATATGGGGCATAACCCCTGACTTAATTTAAGGTACTTAGTGGCTTGTTGTCTGTTTTATCTTCATACATTCTGTCTTTGTACACATATTGGAATGGATGTGGTGTTTAGTGGCATAATTTACACTGACAAGAATTTGCATTAAAATATGTGGCAGGTGTTGTGGCTACTTTAAAACTACAGCTTGCCATGCTAATCATAAATTGAAACAGTTGAGCTACAGTTAAAGTTACTGTTATAAATTACAACACAAGTTGCTAACAAAAAGCTGATGTACATTAAAGTTACTTAAGGGGGAAATAAAGAATAATTAATACTTTTATTCAGCAAGGAAGCATTTAATTGATCAAAAGTGACAGTAAAGACATTTATAATGTTATTTCTATTTCAAACCGATGCTATTCTTTTGAACTTTTTATTTATCAAAGAATCCTAAAAAATGTATCATGGTTTCCACAAGAATATAAACGAGCAACTGTTTTCAACATTGATAATAATAAGAAATGTTTCTTGAGCACCAAATCAGCATATCAGAATGATTTCTGAAGGATCACGTGACACTGAAGACTGGAGTAATGTTGCTGAAAATTCAGCTTTGCCATTACAGCAATAAATTACATTTTAAAATAGATTCAAATTTTAAATATTTAAATTATAAAATTACTGTACTTTGATCAAATAAATGTTTAAATTAAAAATAAATAAATAAAATCTTACCAACCCCAAACGTTTGAATGGTATGTATGCAGTATGTACTGTACAGGTGCATCTCAATAAATTAGAATGTCGTGGAAAAGTTCATTTATTTCAGTAATTCAACTCAAATTGTGGAACTCGTGTATTAAATAAATTCAGTGCACACAGACTGAAGTACTTTAAGTCTTTGGTTCTTTTAATTGTGATGATTTTGGCTCACATTTAACAAAAACCCACCAATTCACTATCTCAATAAATTAGAATACTTCATAAGACTAATAAAAAAAAGGATATTTTAAACAGAAATGTCAGGCTTCTGAAAAGTATGTTCATTTCTATGCACTCAATACTTGGTTGGGCCTCCTTTTGCATGAATTACTGCATCAATGCGGCGTGGCATGGAGGCAATCAGCCTGTGGCACTGCTGAGGTGTAATGGAAGCCCAGGTTGCTTTGATAGCAGCCTTAAGTCATCTGCATTGTTGGGTCTGGTGTCTCTCATCTTCCTCTTGACAATACCCCATAGATTCTCTATGGGGTTCAGGTCAGGCGAGTTTGCTGGCCAATCAAGCACACCATGGTCATTGAACCAGCTTTTGGTACCTTTGGCATTGTGGGCAGGTGCCAAATCCTGCTGGAAAATGAAATCAGTATCTCCATAAAGCTTGTCAGCAGAAGGAAGCATGAAGTGCTCTAAAATTTCCTGGTAAATGGCTGCGTTGACTGTGGACTTCAGAAAACACAGTGGACCAACACCAGCAGATGACATGGCAGCCCAAATCATCACTGACTGTGGAAACTTCACACTGGACTTCAAGCAACATGGTTTCTGTGCCTCTCCACTCTTCCTCCAGACTCTGGGACCTTGATTTCCAAATGAAATGCAAAATTTACTTTCATCTGAAAAGAGGACTTTGGACCACTGAGCAACAGTCCAGTTCTTTTTCTCCTTAGCCCAGGTAAGACGCTTCTGACGTTGTCTTTGGTTCAGAAGTGGCTTGGTACGTGGAATGTGACAGTTGTAGCCCATTTCCTGAAGACGTCTGTGTGCGGTGGCTCTTGATGCACTGACTCCAGCTTCAGTCCACTCCTTTTGAAGCTCTCCTAAGTTCTTAAATCGGCTTCGCCTGACAATCTTCTCAAGCCTGTGGTCATTCCTTTCACTTGTACACCTTTTCCTACCACACTTTTTCCTTCCAGTCAACTTTCCATGAATATGCTTTGGCACAGCACTCTGCGAACAGCCAGCTCTTTCAGCAATGACCCTCTGTGGCTTACCCTCATTGTAGAGGGTCTTGATGATCGTCTTCTGGACAACTGTCAAGTCAGCAGACTTCCCCATGACTGCTGTTGGGATTACTGACCTAAACCCAGTATTTATACCCTGAGAATGGTAATTTAATAGAACTTGAAATTAAATATTCTAATAATTTGAGATACTGATTTTTTGATTTTGATGAGCAGCAAGCTGTAATCATCAAAATGAAAACAAAAAAGTCTGGAAATATTTTACTTTATGTCTAATAAATCTAGAATATATTTAAGTTTTACTTTTTGAATTAAATTACAGAAAAAAACAAAAAACAAAAACTTTTTCATGATATTCTAATTTATTGAGATGCACCTGTATGTATATGAACATATTGCTCCCCAAAGACGTGAAAGGGTAAGAACCAACCACCAAGCAAACTTTTGCCTGCCATATCTAATTTACCATATGAACAAAATACAGTCAGCATCAGTGAGGGGAAATGATAAACAGATAAAGAATACAATAATACAGCAGGTTTGTGCTGTATGTACTCCATATGAGGTGGCCACACAATGTGGAAGGTGGATATTCATTAAGGAATGTTTTTTCATTATTATTTTTAATACCAAGTGATGTACAGTAAGCTGATTAACATCTGCTGACCCATATTCAAGGACTGAGATCAAAACCTACCTGAAAAGTGAATTCCAGGCCGAACCATATACCCCCATTCACAGACATTTATATTCATATTCATAGACATTTGTGCAATTTAATCATAAAATTAAAATTAATACTAAAAATGTCAAAATCAAGCACATATATTTTTTTTTTTACTTCTGTAATGGGTTGAGTTTAAAATTCACCAACACCCATGAGAAAGAGATAATGTGATAGGTTAGGAAAAAGATATATAGAAATAATAGCAATAATAATACAAGGAATATAAATGATATAGGAAATAAAATAGGAATAATAATAAATGCATTTGAGACAAACTCTATGATGGCATCTCAATACCTCTTCATTAGACATATAATTCTCATCATAGCAACAAAAGTGAGAGTAAGAGTAACCAAAAAATCTTTTGGCCATTAGGCCTGTTTAAAACAAGACAGTGTAGGGCCAAGGGAAAAGTAAAGGGCAGAATGTGTGTTAAGACCTTTACAACCTCTTGTAGTGAATCTCCCCGAAGGGCCGTGAGTGGCTCTTACAACAACTACTAGACCTTCACCTAGTGCATGAACATTGTCTCAGGACACTTATGATGTTTGTCTTTCGAACGAACGAACGAACGAACGAACGCTGAAAATAAGTGGTACTGTATTCTTAAATCATTCAAAATTAAACAACAAAAGCGATTGTCTTTTTAGATGACATAATAGTATTGGCTGTGTAGCTTTAGCATTCTATCACTAATATGAAGAGAATGAAAAGCAGCAAATCTACTTAGCTTTGTTCACAGCAGCATTGACATATCTTACACAATTTGTCCACTTGCCTTAAGTAAGCATGATATCTGCACTCAAATTTAAAAGCTATAGCTACATTTATTTTCTTAGACAGGTTGTTAGCTCAACATACATAATGCTAACATTTGTTTAGCTTAAAAGCAAATCCCTTTGACTAAGCACACAGGGCCTCACAGCTTGACAGGCAAGTCTAATGACTGTGATGATTAATTGAAGCCCTAAGGACAGTTTTTTCAAGAAGGGGCCCATTGAGTGTAACCTGCAGATTCTCACCCGTCACACAACCAGAAGTCGACAAACTGTAATTTTTTTTTCTTAGAGGCACTGCTGATAGCTTTAGAATTCTAGAATTGATATATATATATATATATATATATATATATATATATATACACACACACACAGATGTTTGTTTCATTATATTAATTAAATTCAATTCACATTAATTTGTATAGCGCTTTCACAATACATATTGTTTCAAAGCAGCTTTACAGAAAATGCATGTGTCTACAATTTTGAGTAATTTGTTATCAGAGGTGACTGTGTCCAAGTAATGTCCATACGTCAGAAATGTACAGTTCTAAGACAATAAAAATCATGCAGTTAGCTAACATTACATATTCATTTAGGCAGAAACAATGATCTCATTAAAGCAGTTATTACAAGTTGCAGTCTAATAAAACAGACAGGCCTTAAACTGTAGAATTAACAGTACATCCTTCTAGATGCAAATTGTATTCTGGTTGTGATAAAATATATATCTGACATTCTATCTGAATGTGTATCATCAGCATAACAGTGGAAACTACTTCCATGTTTTCTAATAATATTACCAAGGGGGGCAGCATGTATATTGAAAATAGCAGAGTGCCTAACACAGAGCCTTGTGGCACTCCATAGTTTACTGACGTTAATTTGGATGAATTTTTTCATCTGTAATTTTGTAGTCGATCTAAGAGTATGTCATGATCTATACTGTCGAACGCAGCACTTAGATCAATTAAAACTAGTATTAAGATGCAGCCTTGGTCAGAAGCAAGTCATTTGTAATTTTAACAAGCGCAGTTTCTGTGCTATGATAAGGGCCTGAATCCAGACTGAAATTTTTCATAGATATTTTTTTGCAGGAAGGAGCCAAATTGAGCAGAGACCAATTTTTCAAGTATTTTAGTCATACAGGAAGATTTAAAATATATCTGTAATTTTCCAAATCATTTAGATAATAGTGAGGACATTGCATAGACTTCCATTGATTTTATACTGTATCATGTTAATGATATTTTCTATGGCCTAACACAACCCTACCCCTAAACGTACCCATCACAGAAACATGTTTAATAGATGTAAACAAAAATAGTTTTGGCCGATTTATTAGCTCACTTTTTAACTATTGAGTTCCAGTAAAATGTCCCCACTAGTCGGTTGTCATCATATTTTGCAACGTAAGTGAGGACATTTGGCTCTCACAAGTATAGCCAAACCTGTACGCGTGTGTGTGTGTGTTTGAAAATAATTTTTTTTTATTTTTTTTTTATTCAGCATGGACGTTTTAATTTGATCAAAAGTGACAGTAGCATTTGTAGTTACAAAACATTTCTATTTCAATTAAATTCTGTTCTTTTGAACTCTATTTGTCAAAGACTCCTGTAAAAAAAAAAAAAATAGCACAGGTGTTTTCAACATATATATATATATCATATATATATGTTTAGAAGTGTTTCCATACTGTAACACTTCTAAGTAAGTTAAGTTGTCACAACTGAACTGGTTTTCATACTCCTTTCGGAGATGTTATCAGAAAGTGGGGCTCTAAAAGGTCTACATTTATTCAGCCCATCACCTCAGTCCAAAGATTACCAAAATGTTTACATGTTCATTAATCCTGAATTTCCGCTAATGGATCACTGACAATAACATAACACCCCCACTAGTAAGGCCCTTCAGCTTAGTGCCAAACAGCTACAAACAGACACACAATTACATCCTTACCCGTTAGCGTGCCATGCTAACAGAAAATCAGTGTTCATTCAAATATCCTTTTCCTTTTTTATTACACGGCTGGAACAGTCTTTATATTTACATTGGCAAAGACATCTACGATTCACAATTCTGTGACACCAGCATTTTGTGTAGACGGAGGAAATGCAAAAGAAGGAAAAAAGAGAGAAAGAAATCTCTGGCTGGTTGGCTACTGATAAATGGAGGCCATCTGATGCTTGAGAGATATAAAAAGAGCCTGGTGAAGTACCCGCACCTGTCAAACCTTATTGAGTGAGCGTAATTTAGTGCAAAGGTACATTGTAGGATGACTTTATATATTACTCAGAGCCAGCGATCAGAGTCATTCATCAGTCCGTGTAACCAAAGGAATAGACAAAGAGTTCTGTAGACCTTCCTCAAGACATATGATGCTCTCCACTGCCCTTGCGGGTTGGCAGAGATGGCCATATTCAAGACAGATGCCTGTTTCTTAGACGCCTAAGTGCTCCTATAAGGACAAAAAAAAAACAAAAAAAACCCACACACAATCCAACTGGTGGGAGAGTAAGTGGGAGGGGGAACAGAATTGTGGACTTATCTTAGAAATTAAATCAAATTGCAGTCCCAAGGACAAATGAATACACAGTAATGAGTGGAAGATTTCATGTACTCAAAGGAACAGGGACAAATGTGAAGGGTTTACGGACACACCTTTTGACCTTTTCTCATTTTGTTTTTCGAGTAAGTCAGTGCAAAATAAAGGAAAATGTTTCCTATATACACATGCATAATATTATATGCAATAAATACTAATGCATATGCAGATCACCTGTATGTAACACTCTTCTACATAAATGCTTCAGTGTTTTATAAAATACATTGATAAAATGCACATACATTTAACATAAACCTGTATTTCGCTTATCATAATTGTCTGCAGTTCTGCGCTAAACCATTAATACAGCCGGATCTTTCTTTCTAATAAAAATAAATGTCAGTTAGAATTCTTTTGTCTAGAATTCTGTTGTCTGTCTGAGCTCTGCAAAAAGCCAATCTTTCCAATTTGAATCTGCTTGAGAAATGTGAGTCATTTTTTCCTGTGTGTCTAGCTAATAGCAGTATTACATCCTTTCAGAGACAGGGAGATGTGATACAGTGAAAACTGTAATTAAAATGTCTAATTGGCATATTTCATAGAATGAAGTAAATTACCAGAGCCTCAGCAAATAATTGAAAAACAAAGCAATTACCTTCCGTGGGCCCCATTCACTAAGATAATTGCAGGGGAATGACTCCAGCATATGAAAACAGGATCATTCTGCCTGCCTCCCTATGGAGTACTGCAGTGCTCACATCTACCTTTCCACTCATAAGAGTAATTTCCACTGCTTGATTCTTCATAATTGTCACGAACACTTTATTTAGAGGGCAATTTACAGTATTCTTACAACTACAGGTATATGTCTGATCCATATATGGCACATGTATGACTCGCTATGGCATGTTAAGAATTTTTTTCTGTTTATGTGCAATGACATGTAAAGAATTTTTCAAAAACAAAAATATTAGATTAAAAAATATTTACAACTAAAACTAATATTTGGCTTTGCATGAAATATTTCATTAAAGGGATAGTTCACTACAAAAATTCTGTAATCATTTACTCACCCTCATGTCAATTATCTTTTCATTATCACTGAATAACGATTTAAATGTTGGTCCGTTCCTCACAGAAAGCTATCACATGACTTATAATAAAGCGGCCATAATAATTGAAAATGAAAATTCATGTTTGATCTTCCATGGGAATAAAATGTAATGTTTAAGGGATGGCAGAATATCTTCTTTTAGAAGTATTCCTTTAACTTCTAGAGTTCTAGACTAAAGGGGCATTTACATAATACCACTGAAAACTTTTTATGTGTTTTGGCAATTCATTTAAACAACAATGGTGTTTTGGGGGCCTGAAAATGCAATCTTTTGAAAACGGGTTTCAAAGTGCAAGTTTTTGAAAACGATACCGTTATTGTCTCTGTGTATTTTGTGAAAACGGTGACGTCATGCACGCGCGTATTACATATTCAGTCTATAGGCATGTAGTTTTTCTTTACAAAGTGACATCGCCAACTACTGGCCTGGCATGCATAATACAGTGTAACCGGGGATCATTTTGACAACGTTGTCGTCTGTACACGAAACTTCAAAAACTCAAAGGAAAAACTTTTAGTACATCGTACCCTACCCTAAAAGTTTGGGGTCAGTAAGATTATTTTTTAAATAAATTAATACTTTTTCAAATAAACGCTGTTCTTTTGAATTTACTATTCTTGAAAGAATCCTGAAAAAAAGCAGCACAACTGTTTTCAACATTGATAATAATAAGAAATGTTTCTTGAGCACCAAATCAACATATTAGAATGATTTCTATAGGAAATAAATCACATTTTAAAATACAGTAAAATTGTGAATTATTATTATTACAATTTAAAATGTTTTTGCTGTATTTTTGATCAAATAAATGCAGCCTTGGTGAGCATAAGAGACTTAGACTCAAAAACATTAAAAAATCTTACCGACCCCAAACTTTTGAATGGCAGTTGTACTTGTACAGAACATGCTTTTAAGGTTCACTGCTCCTCTAAGAGGGTATGGATGTTTTGCATCACTTTGTGCCTTTCGATACCTTTGCTTGATCTTTGGCCTCTTGTGTTTTTCAAATAAGGGTAGGTAACCACTCACAAGAAGGTGGTGGAAGAGTTCTCATAGATCTCATCTCTCATGCTGCTGACATCTCCAGCATGGTCAGATTCTTCTTTAAGATGTTTTTTGTACCACCACTGTACCATGACGAAGGTTGCGGCAAAACCTCATGGAGGATTCACATGGATGTAATTGGGCATTGCAGGGCCAACTTCACACTTGGTTACAATGGCAGAATGTTGGGATAGGATATGCTCCAATCCACTTAGGAAAAGTGGAGACAAGGCTGGAATGCCAGGTATGTCTTTTCTGTTGTGTGCTGTGGGCCTGCTGTCGCCAGGGAAAAAGCCAAAATGTAACTATTGGGTTACAGTTTTGTCTGATGTGTATTTAGCAGGAAACATGACACTCATTACAGAATTGTTCTCTGTGTGGGTTATGAAAACCAGTCAATGAGGTTTCAGTCTTATTCACACTGTGAAATTGAATTCCTTTAGCTGTGGAATTAAAGGGATAATTCACCCAAAAATGAAAATTCTGACATCATTTACTCACCCTCATGTTGTTCCAAACCTTTATGACATTCTTTATTCTGTGGAGCAAAATAGACATTTTTTTGAAAAGTGTTTTAAGTCAATGCGGTCCAAAATACCACTGAATGAGACATTTTTTCCAAAATATATTCTTTCATGTTTTGAAACTTTTGCGTATGGTTAATCCATCCGACAAACCTAAGCATACCTAAATAACTTACATTAGTGAAATGCTGAAATGTGAAACATATTCTGTTGATGCTTCTTTTGCTAAAACACAAATAGGCAACCACATGTCTTGACTACGAAATATGTATTACTTATCAGAGAACTGAATAAAGCCATCATCTTAACACAAACCCTCTGTCTGCATCTTTTGGTTTGGCCAAACAAAAGAAAAGAAGACAAGATAGCCACTGCCTAGGGCAGGTAGGGCAAAAAGAGGTGTCAGTTTCACGGAGGTTACATGGAGCATGAAAGAGGCTTGTTGCTGGCTGGGAGGAACGCTGCGAGGGATTAGCCCTTTCTAATTCTTCTCCAGCTCCCCCATACACTCACTCGCTCTCTTCCACAGAAGACTGGGGAGGCCAGCCTGAGTTTTCCTGACACGTGAGATGGCCTGTCATGTTAATGTACTGCTCCGGGCTGTCATGTAGCTAAACGTTTTCATTTCTCAGCTTGTAGTTCCTCCTCGATGCCCCGCCACACTACAGGCCTTCAGATCACCTGCAGGTATGCACTTTGTGGTAGGTAGGGAAATGAGAGGGGGAAAAGGCCCTGGAAAAATCTTTTTCACTGCTGTCACTTTAAGGGCCTCTTAAAAGTGGTATTTGGCACTTAAAAAAAATGGAACAGCAGTAAGCCATTTAAAAGTTGAACAATAACAATGTTCCACATAAGAAGTTAAAGGCCACAGAGCATCTTTACAAATTTATCTAATTCTTTGGTAAGCATCTGATGTATTTTAGTTGTTTTTCATGATTTCAGTCTGCCAGTTTGGAAATGATCACACTTCAACTTTGCTTTCTAGATCAGTGGTTCTCAGCCAAAGAGCTGGGGCCCACCAGGGGGCCTCAAGATGATGTAAAATGATTTCAAATAAAAACAAAATAAGCTAATACCAAGATATTTCTTATTTTAATTCAGCCTCTCAAGTGTGAATTCTAGATCTGGAAAAGTCATATAAATGAGTAAAATATTACTTCATGGGAATTTTTACACGTTTTCCTAAGTCATGGGGCCTTTGAATATTGTTGTGTGGACAATGGGGATTCCTGGTTCCAGTGGTTGAGAACCACTGTTCTAGATGGATACATTGATTGAGGACATTTATCCATTACACTTAGCATGCACTGAATATCAATTCATCATATGCATATACTACAATTTTGTGAGGCCTAAATTCACATAAAAAAAAACATTTTTGTTTCCTTTTCTATAAAGTATTTAGACAAAATAGTATAGGATTTTAAATTTGGCCATTTAGTGGTTATTGGCCATAACATGAAAATAAGTAGGCCCATTGGCTTACTGGTATCAGCCAGAATTTTCAGTGCTTCTCCGCCAGTACACCTATTAAAGAAATATTATTAAAGCAAACAACCTTCAAATTTCTATCTTATATGTCCAGCACAAACTGGACAAGGAGGGGTGGTCTCCTCGGCATCTATTCGAGAATGATCACCTTGTTGGCAGATCATCCCGTAATGCCTAGACAGCCACTCAAACTGAGAGCTTTTGAGAAGATCTCGGCGCCACACAACAAACAAACCACTCCCTCAGCCTGATACATCAGCCGGCTGCTCTCTTACTGCTCCTCCCTGTCTGTCAGAGGACAGCAAAACCCCCATTTACTACACCCACAAATCCCCGCTAATCTGATGAAGAAAGAAGATTTGCTTTCCATTTAATGTAACATATCAGTTTGATTCAGCATTTGGTACAAAATTAGAGACGGCTCTGAGAAAGTTGGATGAATGTGTCATGTTTATGTTATGGTGAAAAAAACAAAACAAGAAAGTGATAGACAAACCAGTGGTCTGGAAGATAACTGAATATTCAGAAGTCATTAAACTGAGATATGAATATGTATTAAGAACATGATTTTTTATACGGTTTTATCAATACAGCTGAAATTTGCATCGATAATATGTTATGAATATTCACTAAGTCATCTTTAATTTTTCTGCATGCACAATGTGACAGCATCAATGCTGTAATGTTCGAGAGATGAATGAATAAATTCTTTACATCGGACTTGTACTTCTAATGATAGAGACAGACACAGCACAGTAATTCAGCAATAAAGAGGAAGGAAGAACAGTATGTGCAATTTGACTATCATTAAAAAAGAAGCAATTCAATTACAATGAAACGTAATATCTCAAATAACAAATCCGGTATGCTCCGAAGTTATAATAGATAATTCAAGGCACACTTCCAGTTCACATAGTTAAAAGCCTTCATTAAACTGGCTGTTCCATAGTAGAAACATTTTAAAAAGAAAACAAATAATGGTGCCCTGAAGAAGGCATTCTTTGCCATTAAAATGTTTTCCTTTTTAAAAAATAGCCGCCCTGAAGAAGGCATTCTTTGCCATTAAAATGTTTTCCTTTTTAAAAAATAGCCACTTTAATAAAGGCTTTTTAACTATACTTGAATTTGATGTGTGCCTTGGATCATCTCTTTTGGATCATACAAAATCTAAATAATTCTTTATGAGTTAAAAACAAGTCATTTTTAACTCATCCAAAAGGTTTTACACATTTTGAAAAATATAACTAAAATTATGTTTGTCCCCATGAGCCAAGCTGTTTTATATAGCAGGTTGCTCCCACACGGAAGATGCCATGTTGAGATCACATGACTAGTCTTGTCTTCTAACGCCACATGGTTACTAATAATGCTAATGTCGGTACTCATACTACTGCATGGCCCATGGAGACAAAAAAAAAAAAAAAAAAAAAAATTCACTCCAGTATATATAAACTTCATGCATCCACACCCATAGGTGGTACTATAAAATCCAAACCCACTGGGTCAAAGAAGAGCCTTGGCATATACAGCAACTGAATTAATCCATTTGTGAATCACTATTAATAATCTACACTGTCCAAACAATAAACTTATCACAGACATTTGAACATCCTCGCTGTTGGTGCATCAAACTTGCTCTTCCATGCTGTTGTGTATGAAATGCCTTTAAGAGCACTGAAATTTGCCGTCAGCCATAGCCGTGGGCAAGGATCCAGCCAAGGGACATAACAAGAGGAGGTGGGAAGCATCACATATAATCGTCCCTGACACATCATCACCTTCATTGTGCCTCTCAGTCTGTCCGAAGCCAAGGCGAAAAGGTTTGTGGTGCTGGTGCTGAGTTTAGGCAGTAGTCCTGTACACAGACCCAGGAACACCATCTGTCACTCTGGTGTCAAGTGGCACTTGTCTTCAGTGATTAGCATTGCTGCTTCAGGTAGGCCATGACTAAGGCAACCATATGGTCTGTGGCTCTGTGTGACCACAGTGACCCAGATGAGATCTTCACCCCTCTGGCTTCTCAATGATGACACTGAATGGACAGACTCATGGTGTGCCATTAATTCTGACAGCTATTGAAAATTCAGGCAAAATTAAATAGAAACAAAAGACCTTGATAAGGCCTTCTGGAGATGTCTTTAGCAAAAGAGGAGCAGATCAAGCTCTTGACTTCAAGAAAAGTATCATTGACATCGTATTCAAAGCTGAGAGGTTTTTTTTAGTGGTACAAATAATGATAGTAATGATACTAATTAGTTATTTGCTGTAAAATGGCCAAAACGCAGGACACAGACACATTTCTGCCTAAAGAGTTTGCCTGGTCTTAATTACATTCTTAAAAACATTCTTACCTTGAGTTACAAATAAAAATGACCTAAAGCCAAGGTCTTCATGGTGGGCAGTGAGTGAAACAGCTTTCATTTCATTCTGGCTCAGATATAAATATGGCTGACAGCCAGTACATTACAGCTGAAAGCAACAATATAAGCTACTCTGAGATGAGTGTGAATATTAGTGCTATCCACAAAGAGCAGAATGTTGGAGCTTCTGATGCATATGTAAGATAAAAACTGCTGCTTTTAATGGAACACTTTATTGGAGGTTTTTGCAGTAATGCCATATTTTGAGTTCCCCCAAAGAACGTTGTAGTATTACAGTTCTATTTTTCTTAATGTAATGAACATTTTAATAATCTAAAGAACCTTTTTCCACTATAAAATGGAAAGCTTCCCTGGATGTTAAAGGTTCTGCATGGATCCATAGATGCCAAAAACCCCTTTAGAAAAAAAAAACAGAAAAAAAACATCTCATGCATTCGACTGAATATTATAAATAAACAAGTAACCGACTCTAGCCTGTAGCTATTTGAGTTAATTAAAGTGAACTGATTAGTATCAGCCAAAGATACTGAACAATCTGATACCCGTATGTCTCATCTGACTGAGGAGGTTAATTAGAGAAGCAAAGGTCTATAATTTTTCTGCAGCGATGCATGAAATGTAATAGACAAATAAACAAAAGCAGAAGCCTAAAATGACACATTATACCAAACAAAACTTTTGTGATATTGGCTATTAAATGCAAAAAAGATGGAAGTGCAAAACATTAAAAAAAAAAAAAAAAAAAAAAATCAAATCTTTAAAATAAATATTGTAGTTATTCACTTTGATGCTGACGGATGTTTTCTGGTGGGTTTGTTAGATTTTATTGTCTCCACATGCAAGTATAATTATTTGAATAATAAAATACAAAGCACAATGTCCCAATGCAAACCAATTCAACATGTTTCTGAAAAGGTGCATAATCCAGCAGCTGTCTTCATAGTGTTCCTCTGAAAAAAATTCCATAAATGGAAAGAAAATGTGATCTGAAGACACTGGATACGGCACCTAACAATGACAAAATCACTGATGTCTCTGTCATTGTGAAGGGGCAGAAGCCTCTTTTTAAAGCTCTGTGATTTTCCTGCTGAAATGTGTGTGTTTTTAGCACTGTTCCTCAGAACATGCTAAACTGTAATCACAACGAGTCATTTTTTAAAGGCGGAGAAAATCTGGTTGTGGACACACACGCACACACCGAAACACAAACACACAGTTGCTTAGTGTGAAGAGATCTCAGCTAGAAAAGAAAGCATTAGGTCTAAAGAAATGATGACACACGCATACACACACGTGCACACACATACACACGCAAAGTAGCTGAAACGCTGCTCCTGCCATTCATCTCGAAGGACTCCTGCTGAGCTGTAAGAACTGGCTACTGTGGCTGAGGGAGATTTCTGCATCGAATCTAACCGCCTAAATTTACAAGCACATTGAGACTTCTACTCCTGAAAATGGCTAAGAGAGCACACGCCGCTGCAGTCTTTGAGAACAAAACACTGTCTGCAACCATCTAAACAATACATTAAAGAAATCTATAACTGGTACCCTATAGAAATGCCAAACATACAGGTACATTTCTAATTGAATACATGCATCCAAGCTCTTCAGTCTGTAAGGCAGAGAGGTTGTTCAAAGCAACACATCACAAAATAGATTTGCTCCTTCTCTCTCTATCTCTTAAATCTTTCTCTCTCCATACCTATTGAACTGAATGACATTACATAAACTCTACTTTGTCAGTATAGCACACATCCTTCAGGTTATGCTCTATCCTCCATTACCTTTCAGAAGCATTTCCAAATTCAGCCAAGCTGGTGAAGGTGATCAATGAAACCGGAGGTTAATGAGGTCAGGATAAGGGTCATACTTATGGTCAGGCAGCATACAACGGGATACTAAAAACCTGAATGATTATCCTTAAGCTAGTTCTAACATCATCTTAATTTATCTTATTAGCACAATTAGAAACTTATATAAAGATTTAAGGCTATACTGTTAATATATATTACCAAATTGGTAACACTTTACAATAAGGTTTCATTAGTTAACATTAGTTAACTACTTCAGTTAACATGAAATCAGCATTTATTAATCTTAATGTTAATTTCAAGGTTTACTAATACATTATTAAAATCAATTAGTTAATGCACTGTGAACTAACATGAACAACCAACGAACGACTGTATTTTTGTTAATATTAATAAAGATTAACAAATACTGTAACAAATGTATTGCTTATTGTTAACAAATGAGGCCTTATTGTAAAGCGTTACCAATTAAATAAATAAAAACAAATCCACAAATGTGTCCTGTTTGGCTCCTCCCTAAGCTGTTATCCAGTGATTATCATATAGTAAGGATTGTAGGTATTCTCGTTAAAGAGTATAACGCAGAGTAACATGACTACTATAAGCCTTAAAGCAAATAATTGTTTTGAGATCAGAGATGGATCTTCATAGGATTTAAATCAACATGCACAAGTAAAGTTGTCATATTATGATCTGAGACTTTTGGATTTTAAGTACTAAGCAATTCATCTGAGTGTTTGTAACATAATAAGACTGAACATCCTAGATTTAGGTTGAGATTAAGATATTTGTACATTGGGAATTTGATGATTTGGGTGGAGCAATGCCATTGTCCATCCCTTTTAATAATTGATCATAAGGGTGAAAAAAAACACAGTTTGTAGCAAAATATTAAAATTCTTGCTTATTGGAAATGTTATTGGAAATGTTGGAAATATAACACCATAAATGAATGTTGCTGAAAAATATACCTTCACAACTGGTTTTCTCTTGTTACGTAATTCCTTTTGATGCAGTTTTTGATGTTGAATTGAATACACAGTGTATATCAAGATTCATTCAGACAATGTTTTAGGGATTTGATGAACTGTGGTCGCATAGTATTGTACAGCAATACAAATGCAACTACAAAAGCTGCTATCAATCATCTATCACTAAACACACACACACACACACACACATACGCACATACACACACGTACGTACGTTTCAAATTAGTCTCTTCTCGTGCATGCTTGGGTTTAAAAAATATTTTGGCAGTGTCACTAACAAGGACCACAGTGAAAATGGTGTTCCCCAAATAGCTGCAATTTAGCCATAAACTGTGTGTAACTATAATCTTAAATCTGATATGAGAATCACAAGACAGAGCTCATTATGAGTATAACTGATTGTAGCAGAAACAATGCCTTACATCATTTGAAATGTTTATTTTTTTAAATGTTTTTTTTTAATTCTCAAATAGGCTATGCACGAACCATTTAACCTGTATTAATTATCAATTAATTATTAACGCGTATTATTATTAATATTTGAGCAGATCAGAGAATTAACAATGCAAGCTCTCGTCCATGTTTCCATATGTTTCCACATGTCTTTGTTTGGTGGGTCTGCTTTGGGTCATGTTGCTAACACAAGAGGGCGTGTTTGTGTCTGTTATAGCGACGCTCTGCTGGCTGCAACCCTGCTGTCATATTTCGACCACTTGTTTTGTCTTGTCCATCACTGTCAATGGGAGACTTACAGATTCGTTAAAATGTACTTTACTTTTTTTTTTTGTCAATTTAAAAGACTATAACAATACTATCTATAACGATTCAAAAGACATCTGTAAAGCTTGTTTTTTTAAGCGTTGAAATACAGTGCTAATCTCAATGATTTGGGCTGAAGTGACAGCTCACAGTTTAACTTCAGTTCAAACATGTTTTATTCTTCTTCTCTAAAACTTGCCATGTCGTTGTATAAGGTTCAGGAGATTTGGCAACTTTGTGCTATGTTCTGCCTGTTTGTTCAACCAATCCATCCCTTACATTGAGATATATTACCACGTGCCTCGCGCAGTTTAAAACGGTCATTATCTGCAATTATGTGCTGTAATTGCGTTTTAGTTTGAATAGCGACAACCCTGAAATGTGCCATCGATTTCAATCGTGTTATGCACCCCTGTGTGCAACTGCCTAAATACGGACTTGCGCCTTTCCCTGCGAAAATCTGTACCACTAATCGAGGGAGATTCACTTCACATGTCCACCAGTCAAAACAGAGATAGGCTACCTCTTTATTTACTATGCGATATTTATCATAACGACTTGATATAAAATATCTTACAACAGTTTTCAGTTTGCACGATTTATAGCTACTAATATTTCTGTTGTCGTAAATATTGTTGAAATAATAGGTATAGCCTACTATAAATTTTATTATTATAAAACAAGTTTTAAAAATTCCATGCTAGAATATCATGACTGTAAACACTTGGTTTAAACAGCATATGCTCAAAGTCGATACTGGTTCATTTTAGATAAATATTAAAGTATAGAGTTTAAATATGCAATGCTAGAAAAAAATGTTTTTTTTTAATTATTATTTTTATTTTAACATATTTCGGGTCTATTTAATTCGCCAAAAGCTGCAGAAATTAGAAAAAAAATGTATGAATGAAATAAGTAAAGTAAATGCAACAACTCATCGGCCTGGGCTCCGAACAGCTGGTCGTCTTTCCATAACCAATCAGCTTCACATAAAGGTGACGTATGAGTGTCCTACGTCAGACCAATAGAGAGAGAGAAGAGCCGAAGCCGACGGAGTTTGAGAGAGGGAGAGAGAGATAGGGACAAGAGTGGCCCATCAATGCTGTGACCAAGCACAGGAGCTCAACACACACCCCTAACTCTAATCGCAAGCATCTCTATTCCGGGAAGTCCTGCAACACCTCGAACCCTCGTCCACTTTCCCACCTTCACAGATCAAAACACGGGCACTAAGGGCCTTCTGTCCGGTTTTAAAGTGGACCTAACACCGCCTTACTTTCTTGACATGGGAGACATGGGGGATCCACCAAAAAGTAAGTTATGCCTTAATGTCTATATATGTGTCCAATTACACTTACTGCTAAAATTGGCGATTTACAATGAACCATGCCGGTTTGCCGATCAATGCATGACTTCAGAAGTTTGTTTCAAAGTTCTGAACAGACCGGAGTGATCGTGACAAGATCGTTATAGGGGCAAATACCACTCTTCCTCAGTTTAAATCACTACAAACAGGGCCTATTACAAGCCATTTAATATTTAATTTATTATTATTATTATTAGGCTATTATTATTATTATTGGTGTTATTGTTATTTATTACTTTTATTATTAATAATAAGAATAAAAACAATATATGTCGGTTCTAATGTAACACATTATTTATTTCGGTCATTTTTCAGTCATACACCGTTTTCAGCATCCAGAATCGTTTTTATACATGTCATAGTGTGTTTATTTCTACACACAGTCATAGTATATCACTGGGAAATTAGGGCGATGCCAGACTTACAATAAGATGTAATATATAGCCTACTACTGTTAGCTTACAATTAAATATATATATATATATATCCTACATAATTTGAATTTCTTTTGCTTTCTATTTCAATCAGAAAAGCGTCTAATCTCGTTGTGTGTCGGCTGTGGGAATCAAATCCATGACCAGTATATTCTGCGCGTGTCCCCGGATCTGGAGTGGCACGCGGCGTGTTTGAAATGTGCAGAATGTAACCAGTATCTGGACGAATCCTGTACATGTTTTGTCCGAGAAGGAAAAACTTACTGTAAACGGGACTACATCAGGTAACGCAGATCATTTAGGTCATGTTTTAGTTTTCGAGTGTGGATGACTGAATGACAGTAACCTCTCATTATTCATTGGTGCATTACGGCAGCATGCTGTCATTCAATTTTTTTTTTGTACTGGACAGCACCTATATGCTAATCTCCTGTCTTAAATGAGTCTGCAGCGCAATTACTCCACAATTATTGTGGGGCTTTGCTCATATAGCATTGCCGCATGCAACTCTACGAAATTTCATCGCAATATTGAAATAATATTTTTGACAATATGAATGTAGCATTATTTTAAGAGACCATACGTGAGGGACAAACACAACTGTTAATAATAATATGCCAAAGAAAATTGTCATTATTATTATTAATGCTGTTATTTATTAATAATAATGATAGGCTAATAATAATTACAAACGAATTTTCTTATTTACTAAATCATTAATCGACTTAATGATTAGGCCTAATAAATTCTAGTGTGGTTGCCTTTAAATATATTTTAAACCTTTGCATTTGTTGTTCTAACAATTATGTGCATTTAATTTCGGTTACCATATATTCAATATTTTTATATTGTTCTTATATCGATCGTTAGCTGCTATTTATTTTTTACCCAAACATTAGACTATAATGTACTTGTGTTTTTCTTTTTCAGGTTATACGGGATCAAATGTGCTAAATGCAACATTGGTTTCAGCAAGAATGACTTCGTGATGAGAGCACGCTCGAAGGTTTATCATATTGAGTGTTTCAGATGTGTGGCGTGTAGTCGGCAGCTCATCCCAGGAGATGAGTTCGCTCTGCGGGAAGACGGGCTCTTCTGCAGGGCCGACCATGACGTGGTGGAACGGGCAACAATGGGTGCTGGTGACCCATTAAGCCCATTACATCCGGCGAGACCTTTACAAATGGCAGGTAGGCATACTATTCTACTACAGCTTACAAAGCGTTGTTTGCTCAAGGACTCGGGGATTAGGCTATTTGTCTGGGGGAATTTAGACACAAAGCTCCTCTGAACCTTTAGATTTTTTATTTCTAAAAACGTGTTCAAGACAAACAAACAAAAAATGATGATATTATATATTAAGAGATTAAGACTTGTGATGAATAAATGTGCCACAACCATCCGTGAATTATGTTATTAACAAGCCAACCACAAAACTGTGGTGGTTTGACAGCATCAGGCTACTCGTTCCTTAGCTAGGCCTATTCATACATGAAATAGATATTCTCTGCTGATTAGAGTCCAACCACGCGTCAGTTTATGTGTACTTGAGAAATAAAGGAGATCTTTTCACAAATAAATACCAAGAAAATGTAATTTAATCTTAAATGTTGATGTGATATAGAAATATAATAGTACGATAATAACGTATCGTGTGTATGTGATTACTGAAAGAGCATTTGGCTTTTTTTTTTTTTTTTAAATGTTAATTAAATCAAACTGATATTACAAATTCAAGCACGTGTTGATTCTCCACATTTAAAGGACCTCTAAAATAAGCCTCGAGTGTTTAACTCGAAAATCACCCACACTAGGCTACTGCTGTTCTATATTCACTGCATTAATGCACCTTATTTTATAATAATCTCAATAATGGAAACCACCACAAACTCAGATGTTAATGCAGATTTATTGATAACTTCGTTAAAGTAATGTCATGGGCAGCGCGCACCCGATTATTTAAAATTCAGAGGTATGCACAGATTGGTTTAATTAAGTGTCGTAAACCTATCTGGGTCATACTCGCCCTCCAAATTTATTGCATTCAGCAGGAACATATAATTACCAGAAAAGAGATTGCAACCATGGCTGCATTTCAAGTTTATTAAAAGGAAACTCTCTTCGCCAATACATGCAGAAATAAGAATTGCATCTGGGAAGGAGCAGATTTCTACGGAAAGAAATATCTAAACAATATATTTTTACGCTTATGGAGAGATTTCCTCTCGACCCCGGTCTCGTAACAAGAACATTAAATATATGGAGAATATGGGAACACTAACACCGTCTTTCAGTGATTTTTGAAATGTATTATTATTATTATTATTATGCCTATTATTATTTCACATAAGTACATCCAACTTAGATGGCCCTCCGACTTATTCTTTTAAATTACTTTGTTTGATCGCTGGACATAGGCTATAGCTTATAATCGTAGTCTTCACACATTCAGAGCATTATTTAAGATCTCTTTGCATTCAACAATTATTAATCTCTGTTTCGTCTTTCTTGCAGCAGAGCCCATTTCGGCACGTCAGCCTGCGCTTCGACCTCATGTGCACAAGCAACCTGAGAAAACAACCCGCGTCCGGACAGTCCTAAACGAAAAACAGCTCCATACCTTGAGGACTTGTTACAATGCCAACCCTCGACCCGACGCCCTCATGAAAGAGCAGCTCGTTGAGATGACGGGTCTCAGCCCGAGAGTCATCAGGGTTTGGTTTCAAAACAAGCGCTGCAAGGACAAAAAGAGGAGCATACTGATGAAACAACTCCAGCAGCAGCAACCCAACGACAAAACGGTAAGATTAGTGGCGCTTCAGTCGATAAACCAAAAATATTAGGTCTTTCTAATGAGCCAGTCATAGACTTCACGCGTTTGCAGTGTCTATTGCTACTATAAAAACTCGTTGCAAATATATTAATTGAAGCATGTACATTTTTTAAAAAACAAAAATAAAGTTTGTATGTATATTCAGAACCTTACAATCTCATTTTTTTTTTTTTAGAAACCATGGCGATTTCAGTTATGGTCTCATTTAGAACATCAAACTTCTTAGATCTTAAGACTTAAAATGGGAAGTTTCTGTAATGCGGCCCCTAAACTATGTATGACTGCAAATCATTTTACTCGTGGTCATCTGCAGAACATCCAGGGGATGACGGGGACTCCAATGGTGGCGACTAGTCCAGAGAGACACGACGGTGGTTTGCAGGCAAACCAAGTGGAGGTGCAGAGTTACCAACCGCCTTGGAAAGTCCTCAGTGACTTCGCACTGCAGAGTGACATCGACCAGCCTGCTTTCCAGCAACTGGTGAGTGCGCAAAACTGTGCGTAAAGACACAATATCAGTAGCAGTATTAAAAGCACCGCTAATAAAATGAATAATAATTATAATATTAATAATTAAACAACAATAATAATAACATACATTTCGCCCGTTTTAGGTGAATTTTTCTGAAGGAGGTCCAGGCTCGAACTCTACAGGGAGCGAAGTCGCCTCAATGTCCTCGCAACTGCCAGATACACCAAACAGCATGGTAGCGAGTCCTATAGAGGCCTAGGCGAGTGGATTATCTCCTGCACCTGAAGTTTGGGAAAGGACGTGTCCGGGAAACCAATCTCAGAGAGAGGCTCGTGAAGTTTCTTCCATCCCTATCATTAGGGCCGCTCCTGAATAAAAACCCATTAACTAACTGCACGAGGCCTCTATATCGAAACAACCCTTGGTTGTATTTATACACTGTGATGACAATCATGGGATTTAAACACACTCCAACCGAGCAAGTCCAACGAGTGTTGCGAAAAGACCATTTAAACTCCAGCGAAAGTGGATCCAGCCGGCGCACGTATTCACACACCGAACTTGACGTGATCATTGCAGTGCTCCGCAGCCGAGTGGACCTGGTAGGCTACACTTTTGCCAAAAACCCCTCCACATTTTTTTCCCACTTTTATGACAAATCAATGGACCTCTACGGATATAAGACGCAAGAGAACTTAGTCTAATATATACATTCATATAGCCTACTTTTGTGCGCAACGTGAGTAGCCTATAATGAAACCATGACTGTTTATTCTGTTTCTATAAAAAGACCGAAATGGACTAGTTCACAAAAGAGGGTAGTATGGCAGCCGAGGTCTACTGCGATTACAGTTTTGTTATATGGTCTCTTTTCAAGCCCAACTAAAGCATTGCAACAAGGTATACCTCTATTTTGCCACAAGCTGTGTGGGAATTTCATGTGTTCGTGTCCGTCCAAGAACTTTTTTCTTTCCAAAAGATGTGTATAGGTTTAAGTTAAGTTAATATGACTGATTAGCTCTGGAGGTTTCGTTTTGTTCCTGTATTACAAAATATTTTATTATTTATTGTCAGAAGACATGCCACTTTTGTGTACTTTTACTTGCTGAAGAAGTAAAAAGGAAGAAAAGAATACTGTCGACTCCGAATGATCTATCATAATTGACGTGTCCTGTCGTTTGATCAAAGAATGATGTAAGAACAACGCCATATGTAGAGTTATCTTCAGGAATATTTGATCAATAAAAATTTGACGTGTACTGTAAGTAAACGGTCGGACACGTGGGGGTTTCTTAAATGTGACAATTTTTATAGCCTATGTGTTTCTCGCATGTCAAGCTGAGGTTTGGCTATTATAATATATCACACAGAAGGAGATAAGGCAAGGTGAAAAACCAATCAGTTCTCGTTTTATCAAATAATGTGTTTAGCAGCGCTGCAACCTAAAGTACCCTTAAAGGGACAGTCCACCCCAAAATGAAAATTCTTTCATTAACATATTTATTTTTTTATATATATACACTAAGAAAGTAAGTTGATGCTATGTATTCAAAGACCACTGAGTGATTGAGAGAGGAGAACATCAAGAATTCAAACATTAACCTCAGCAGATGGCGTGTTTCATCACTTAGAGTAACAGTGACTGGCCTGTAAGAGAATCACCATGTTATTCATATGCATGTTGGTCTGCAGCAGGCTCGCTAAAGTACAAACAATTAAGTAACAGAATTAAACATCAATATACAAATCTACAACTCTCTTTCAGGAAATCATGCCAAGTGCTGGTACAATGACCTTGACAATGCCTCTTTACATGGCCCATGACTCTGGGCATAATTCCACTGAGCTTTTATGCTTCCTTTGTCCAGACAGTTGCTGCAAATTGTGATAATTTGGATGCTTAACATGCTTATCTACTGAATAATATAAATTACCTTTGCATGACAAATCTTTTATTATTGTATACTGTACATTTTTCTAGCAAAAAAAAAAAAAAAAAAATTCACTTAAAGGTAAACAGACTGTCAAGAGGGGTAGGTTTACTATACTAAGGTAGCTATTTTTGCATTTTCTATTTGCATTCCAATCAAAAGTAAATTAAGGCAAATTGAATAAGCCCTTCAATTAAGCTTTAGAACAAAAAGTACAAGACTACTGACTATTGTAACAATGTCAACATTAGAAAATATTTAAGATGTATATACCAGTCATTAGATGATAGTACTTATAAGACAAGACTAAAGTGCAAAGCTTTACTCATTTGTGAATGTCTATAATAATTCCTTATTATTACATAACTCTACAAAAGTCATTTTGCCATGTCAAGCAAGTAAATCGTTTTTTATTTTACTAGCAGTTCCAATGATGGATATCTATAATCAATGTATAGATAGGCTTTATATAAATCAACAAATATTTTTTTATCTGCTTCTTAATTTAAAACCAAAAGAGATTACCATTAGCACATTATGGATGTATCCTTTAAATTTTAATTGCTTTTTTTCAGATAATCAACCTTTTTTTTTTTTTTTAAATAAATCTTTTTCTTTTTTTAACCTGTTAGCGTTCCACTGTAGCGGTACACATACCTTTCAAAAGAGACCAAAACTATGCATATACTCCAAATGGTTCAAGAACAACATGCAATTAACTTGGGTATGCCTTTTTTAGGTGTTTTAGGCAAATTTTACAGGAATGCTAAGGGGTTAAACTTTTTATTTTGATTATGTGAAAATACCTATTTTCTATAAAAGTGTAGCCTTTTATAGCACAACACCTATGACAGCCAGGTCCATTCAGCTGAAACTGTGGCTTGTTGCACATTGGGATTCATTGAGTCACATGTTGGTGAGTCACAAAAGCTGTGAATTTGACCATGACTGAAGAACAACACACGCAAGCATGAAATCAAATAGGAAATAGTAATATTTAGCTAAAAACACCCAAATTTGTGATGCTTCACTGTTTAGGTCATTTGTTGAGCAAAGCATTAAGTGGCATCGAACTTCTGTGAAGCACAAATCCCCTGTTTAAAATGTCAGCTCTTTTCTCTAGTCCTCTACAACTAGAAGGCCTTTGGGTAGCACAAAGCCTCCTGATAGAATAGTTCCCAAAGCTGGTCGAGCCTCCCCGGACTGCATTCAGATTGCTGACTTACTGGAACAAAAGCAGCACTGTACCTGGAGGAGGCTCCATGGAACAATCACAGTCTCCTGGATGAGACCCGATTGCATTGTGAACCGGGCAAGCAATCCCTCCCCAAGGTCCAAAGCCTGACCACAGAGTCACAACACCAGGGAGGCTGGTGAGCTCAACCCACAATTGTTCAGCGGTGGCAGCCAATGGCAGATGGTTGACGGAACTTTGCTGTGCATCTGTAATTTTATAAGAATATTACTATATATTAGAAGAATGAGACTTATAGAATTAAAGAAAACCAGAACTGAAAATTTATTTATTACTCACTCTCATATCGTTCCAAACCTATATGACTTTTTCTTTTGCGACACACAAAGAACAATATTTTGAAGAGCATTGGGATACAAACAACATTGCAGCTGTCAGAAAAAAAAAAAAAAAATCTTCTTTTGTGTTTCACAGAAAAAGTAAAGTAAATGACAGAATTTTCATTTTTGAGTGAACTATCCCTCTAATTGATTTATTTTTATATTAACAATGAATTTACAGTGAATCCTGTATGAAAGCAGAGTAACAGTATCGTTTTAAACTCTTGCTCAAGTGTTGGTCAAGGAGGCTGTGCTTCTTGGCAATAGTACATTTATAATTCCATACCAGAATAGATTATAACATGTATGAATACATATTACTAACCTGAAACAACAGGTGGAAAATTATGGTGGAAATCTATGGATGAGCAGTTGATCAATCTTATAAAGAGCTGCACCATCGGCTTGCCTTTGACATCAACCGAGTTTGTGTTTAAAGGGAAACTCCACCCAAAAAAAAAAAAAAAAAATTCTATCATTATTTACTTCCCCTCATGTCGTTCCACAAAAGAAGATATTTTGAAGAATGTTGGTAACCAAACAGTTTTGGTAACAATTGACTTCCTTTGTATGGAATTACACTGTAAAAGTTCTTCTTTTATGTTTCACAGAAGAAAGTAAGTTATACACAGTTTTGCAACATGAGGGTGAATGAATAAATGACGCAGAATTTTCATTTTGGGGTAAACTATCCTTTTGAAGGTTGGATGGACAGAACGTCTGAGGAAAGCTGGCATTTTCAACTTCGGCTGATCTGGAGACTTTCAGAGTCTGTCAGCAGATCTAGAGAGAGAGGTGCTGCTTAAGCCCGATCCTCTTTGGAATGTGTCGATGAAGAGGACACTCCAAGTGTTACTTGTCAGCATGGCACGTGTGAAAAAAGGATGCTAAGAGGTACGTCGTCCTGTGAGTTGAGCTTTACAGATCCACGGGGGAATCACGCTCGGGGCTGAAAAGAGCACACTCCAACTTCTGAGGCCCAGAAAAGCCTGGGCCTCTTCACAGCAGCCCCCTGGGCTGACACGTCATTCTTTTCCAGGGGCAGAAGCCGTCAAAACAACCTCATTGGGAGTATGATGGCATAAAATGACATTGACATACAGAGAAGGAAACTTGGTGGTGTCGAGCTTGGTTTGCATTTCGTGACAACAGCAAAAGCTTTCGTGCCAAGTGTGGTACAGTGTTCAAGCAGGTTGTTTTTGTAACTAAAACAAAATATTATTGATTAAAAGAGCTTACATTTTTGAGCATTCCATATAGCAAGTCAGCTGGCATTATATGGAAACTAAATTAAACGTCACAAACTAAAAATTTAGGGAAACCTTAAACAAATTCTACTCTGATAGTGAATAAAGACACACCTGAGTATAAGACTTTGATAATTAATTCAGCTCAATCAATGTGTTACACTGATCAACACAGGTTTTATTTTTAGTGTAAACATATAACAATAAGTTCAGATTTGAAATCTTAGTTCACGTACATATTCATGCAAAAAGTCTATGAAATTTCTCCCACTTCAATTCTATTTCTTAACTCTACATCTGCTCATGTTATATGAAACTTTATATAGGGATATGGCACACACTTGTTTAGGAAGCAGGCTTCATTCAATAGTACTGGAGGCAGAAGTAACTGTGATGAAAGAGCCTATAAATGCAGACAAATAGCTTAGACACATTTTGTAATACCAGCAATATGAGGTGTAAAACAATGTAAAAAATGTTCTCTGAAGCATTTTACTAAAACTATTTAAAATCATAAAAGAGATAGGGGAACTGTCTATCATAAGTCAAGGGCCACATGATTAATCTACGAAGACAAACAGAGTCCCACAGCTATGGTTTATGGGGACACCTTGTGATTTTTTTTAATGTTCTGGCTCAAACAACTTTACAGGACCCTTGTAATTGTCTTGTCTTGAAGAGAGCCTATAGATTCTGGGTTTACAGCATGACTAAATGAAGAAAACATGTACCAGGTCATATAATAATAAAAACTGATGATGCTATCTTACCACAAATTGAAAATATAAAATTCTACTGTTTTTGAATTCTCATGGCACGTTTTTTTTAATACATTTTTTTTAATGCATACACCATCATGTGCAACAATGTTTTTGAACAGTGATAGATTGATACATAGGTATATTTATGCACAGCAAAAATATTCTGTGATGCAGTTAAGAAAGAAGACAAAACATATTTGCTACTCTGATTTTAATCTCTAATTATGAAATAAATGGTCAAAAGAAGGAATAATTATTTACTCCTATGTCATACGTACTATGATACATTAGTATGTGATGACCTGGCAAGTGACATTCTCAAATGACAAATCATTAATATGAATTTCATATGAAACTATATATGTATAGTTATTATTTTACACCCAATTCTACTTTATGTGAACAACATATTAGTTTCTGCAGTGCAGAATATCCATTATACACCTCTCAGCAGAAATAAGATCACACAGACTTATAACCTTATATAAATTCACATGTAACTCTTGTCATGGCAACTCAAGCACTGATTAAGGCGGGTGGCTGGTTAGCTTACGACATGTATTAAACAGCCCACAAGCCTCCCTATGATACCATCTTAGAAACCAAGGCAACGCAAATCCTCTCTAGGCATCAACTAAATCATCAAATAGCTGTAAAAAAAACACCTGACTCTCCGTATGTCAACTATCGGACTAAATTACGTGTGTATGTTTTGTGTGCTACCAAAGAATATAATTGAAAAACCATGACATTACATACAATCGTGATTACTCATTCTGTTTACATTAGGAAAATAAGAAATTAATTTATTTTTTATTTATTGTGCAAGTAGTGATAGTTCAGTTATACAGGTTTGGAAAGACACGAGGGTGAGTAAATGATGCTATAATTTTTAATTTTGTGTAAAATCAGTACTATTTAAATCAGTACCGGAGCCCCTCTTGACTGTGAGTTTCTACATACTGTAGTTTTCAAGATTATTAAAGACAAAAAAAAAAAAAAGAACCCAAGGCACTTCTTCCAGTCTAAAAAAAGTTAAAAAGCCTTTATTCACATCACAGCTAATCACAATAGCTGTAAAATAGCTTAAAAAAAAAAAAAAAAAAAATATATATATATATATATATATTATTTACAATAATCCTGTAAAATAGCTAAAACAATGCAGACTGGTGCATTTCAGCATTTCGCAGCTGTAGATGTAATTAGTTACTCTGTAGAGTTGGGAGAAACCAAAAGAACCATTACAGGGGGACCTATGATATTGTTACCCATTATAAAATATAATATAATATTATTAATATAATTATACTTTATAATGGGTAACAATATTATAGGTCCCCCTGTAATGGTATATTATATTATAATGGTATATTACATTTTAAGTCTTTTGGCCGAAGGTCAAAATGTATCAGTGTGCAGTGTTAGCTATTTTTTTAATGTTTATAATATGATTATCCATGATGTGAATAAAGGCTTTTTAACTTTTTTTCGGCCCAAAAGAAGTGACTTGGTTCAGGGCCGTAACCACCATAGACATTAAGGGGGACAAGTCCCCCCCAATAATCAGAAATGGCCAAATTGTCCCCCCCAATATTTGATATACTTGATGCTGCTCTACTGCACTCCATTACGCACTGCTCTGTTTGTTGTTTGCATGACACAAAGTTTTAAAAGTAACATTTTTAGACTGGTCTGCCGCAGTGCTCTAACAGCGCTCATCATTGTCAAAATTATTGAGATGGCCAATCAAATCAAAGAAGGCGGGCCTTACTGTTCACAGAAGACGAGTGTGAATTCTAATGCATTGCTTTAGTTTTAATAGTAAAAGAGTGTGTGGTAAGATGTAAGGAGCAAAACATTTAATATCTGACAACTGTTTTACGATAGAAATGTTCAACGACCAACAGTAATTTCCAGTGATGCAAACTACTCAACTGTTTTATCAAACTCCACCATTTTGAATTAAAAATATGCTATCATTACATGATTCATGTAATTAATAACTGAATGTGATGTTTGTGTTTTCGAGATATTAGACATACGAATAAGAGTAAATGTGGGCATATTTTAAAATAAAATATTATTATTTTTTAAATTGCTTACTTCATATGTTTTTCTTTATTCCCTTAAAACCCTTTTAATTCTTATTTAATTCCTTTAAATAAAAATATTCAATATTCAAGACATGGTTATGACCTTGCCTTGGATCCTTTTCTAAAGTATATGTTTGAATCCCAACCAAAGAGCACCTTCTGGGATTACTTCACAAGGTCCTTCCAAATAACGTTCCAAGACGCATCCTTTGATTTATAGACAATATTTATCTGAAGCGAAGGAAATGGAACAGTAGTTATTTGTAGGAAAATAAAAAGTACACACTAAGCATTAACTTTCTAGCAGCCACTTAAACGCACAAAAACAAATTATCAATATGAACCTATAGTATACTATACTAACTTGATATTTTACTTGAATTCTACAAATAACTGCATGCAAGTCATATTTGTCATTAGGGGAAATGATACAACGCCATTATAAATCTCACGTCTGGAAGCAGTTTTGATGAGAAATCATGATATGCAGCTTTGGAGAAGTTGAAGGCCTGAACAGGTGGCAGGGCAAAGCCCTTCACATCCAGAGAAAGATCACCGATAAAGCCCACAATGACAAGAGTCACGTTGCTCCGGTGTCAGTCTCTTTAACAGGAGACAAAACACTATGCTTCCTTAGAAATCCAATGGGATGGCTTTTCAGAAAAAAAAAAATCACACTGAGTAATTGGAGGCCTATAAGTCGACTATATAACGTCTGTTTTAAAAGCAGTGGAAAGACCCAATTCTACTTGGACCTGCTTGGCTGATATCCAACAGAGATAGCACTTATAAAAAATGTATAAAGAGTACACCTTAATCATTTGTTCATGGAAGCAGTCGACTGGGACAGCCATGCACTAATGCTTTGTGACTCAATAGTCTACCTTTTTTCCCCCTCACAGCCAATTTGAGTCTGATTATTATGCTTATACTGATCAGGAGGCCCCAAGAGGAGAGAAAGGTCTATGAGTGACTCTCAATAGAAGAGAGGGGCCCCTGGGCCTCACAGGTGAGGATGTCTGAAAACACACAATCAGTCTTATCTCTTCACGTACTGTCCGATGCCTTCTTTTACTATCAGTTCCGTCGATTGCTATCCTGTCTCACCCGCTTGAGAATAATCAGAATATGATGCAGGACGGCAGTGTCTCGTGAAGGTGCAGTCTATGTGGCCGCTTTGAGGGTGCCGTTTTAAAACTGAAATAACTGTGTCTTCTAACCTTACAGTCTTTCCAGCGAGAGCATAATTTATATACAGACGCAATGTATATTTAATGACTCACTTCCTTACAAAAGCTGCATTGTTGTCTTTCTTTTAAGACAACTAATTAAAATACTGCATATATAATTTGCTGCCTTTTGCTTTCATAAGCATTGATGCATCATTTCTCAGGGAGAAAATCATTCAATCAATCGTTCAATCAATGGTTTCTATCTACATTTTCAACATTGTGTTAGAGATGCATAGGTTGAATTACTGTCTCAACTCATAACACTAATTCAAAGATTGTCAAACGTTTTTGTCACCTGAACCCCTTTGACCTAAACTATTTACTTTATGTACCCCCTGAGATTTTACATTAATATTTCAATAAATGGACAACACATTCAAGTTCACAGTTCTCTCATGTCAGTTAATGGTCCCATGATGTGCAGGTAAAAAAAAAGAAAAAAGAAAAATACTAATTGTTTTTTTACTTTGATTTTTATTTTGAAATTATGTATTTTCATTTTACGTTTTTATAATTTAATGAATTATCAGCTTTTTATCAACTCACATACCCCAAGGTATGACTAGTTGGTGAAGAGAATAAGAGGCACATGAGGTTGTGAAGACTATGGGGTTCAGATGCAAGATATTCTGGAGGCGTTTGCCGTAATTTATCTTCAAAAGAAATATTTCCATGAGGCTGCTCAAGCTGTCAGAGTGCGAGGGGTCTCGCACACCAGCATTATGTTGGAGATTGCACTATCCTCTACTACCCCCATTATGAGTGTTTATATTGAATCTAATACTGATTCTCCCTGGGAGGAAAAGGACCAAAAAATATTAGGCTACAAGGCAAAAGTGCAGAGACAGATTTTTCAATGAAGGATAATTGTCCAATGATACAGAAAATGTGACTCAATAACAGAATACAACCCCTCATCTTCCTGGAGGATCCATATAAATTATCCCAAATAATCATCCCATCAATATTTCTGTTAGGCAACAAGGACAATATCACAAGAGAGGTATTTAGAGCTAAACAATACCAGAGGATGTGTCAAAAAATTATTACCATGTCAACATACAAAAGAGTCATTTGAATATACATCATTGTTTACCAATAACAATCATCACAAAATGATTTAACCAGTGCACATGGCCATCATAATGAATAGCAGACTTGCTTGTTTAACACAGTGGGGGTTAATTCAATCGGTAAACTCTAACCATTGCAGGTGAAATGAACTAATTTAGAGCTACACATTCCAGGCATCTAAACAGAGATGCCACAACTAATTAAGGTACTAATAGGACAAACCGCTTTCTCTGTGACATGATTATGTGCTACCTAATAATGACATGGGGAATCTGTAAGACGGCCCGGTTCAAGGTCCCATGTGGGAAAGCAGGCATGTCATGGGTGTCCTAGTATTTAACCTGGTCCACCAATAAGCCGCTTTGCCTTGACTCCATCACACTGTCACTTTTACGAGTGCACATGAAAGAGATTAATGACTACGTCGGACGGGCATCTCGAATGCAAATGATTCACCTGCACATTCCCTGTGCGACGTGTTGCCATGCTGCAAATTATGGGACGTTATTTATTTGCTTTGCAGACGCCCACACAAAGGGCAACTTAACATCGCAAACAGCTTTACATATGGACCATTTAGACCAAACCAAAAGACACCTCCTTTTAACCTACACCCCTTCAGCTGCACATTGCCTCTGAATCATTGCACCGTTGCACTCCAGAAGCCCTGCTTGGGGAATTGAGCAGTTCAGTTCCTTGATAGCCCACTAAAAAAGATTAAGCCCACATTTTATAAGGCTAGTTCCTGGGGAGTAGTATATTTCAGTGATCTGACTAAGAAAGTGTTGTGAAAGGTTTGGAAATTGCTCTTGAAATGAAGGGCTGAAGGGCCTCTAGCAGTACACAGCCTGACGATACTAAAGGCTGGAATGGACTACACAAATTTTGTACAGATTTTTTGCCTTGATTTGCAGTCTGAATGGGTCAAAACTAGTTGCTGACAGTCAGAGCCAATCTGCAGAATTTGGCAAGTTGGAGTTGCCATTTGTCACAGAAAATCGCGTAGTATACAATGGGCAAAGACTTGAGTCCATCCAGTTGGAGGATATCAATTTGAGCCGATTTTAAAACATACTGTATATTGTTTTCAATTGTCATGCGTCTCCTAGCCATGAGTGTTTGGAACAACTTGTAAGTCTGGTAGTGTATGATCCTCAGTTTTCCTCTGTAACTATTTACAAAGTCGCCTAGTGTTTTAAAATCTGTTCCAATTAAGCCTTAAGTAAATAATGGTGAAAAAAGCTGTTGTTAATGACGCATGTGTTTAGAGTGCAAGATCTACTTGTGAACAGTCCAACTCTCTATATATACACACAAGCACACACAAAACAATCCAAGCATCCACGCATTCATTTTTGATTTGTTTATGACTATCATGGCTGCTCTCATACAACACAATACAAACACACACTTGGCCTTGGTGCTCTCATGCTTGTAGAAATCTAGAGAACATTGACCTTTGTCACGTGCAATCGGCGAGTTTTCGGTCAGAGTTGCCGTCAAAACACTCTGCAAACATGCAAAAAAACAAAAACAAGCTTGACTGAAAACCACTGAATAGGCACCTCAGCGATTATGCATATTACCCAGAGACACTGATTCCGGTCCTCTTCAGTTTATGTGATGGGTAGAGGGCAGTGGGTTCTCTGATAAGCATGGGCTAAACACAGAATCACTCACTCATATTTGTTTGTAACATCTGAATTTGAATAATTCAAACAAAAATGTCTACATCTGAAAAACAACCTATGTACTGCATATACTGGCTATTCAACAGTATATGGGCTATACATTATTTCAGAAGCTTTAGTTTGACGGGACTGCTTTTGTGCTTCTAAAGCAATCATTATCTGAGCAAATAATTCCTCTATTGTTGTAATAGCATATTGGCAATAAAAAGCTATAAAAGTAGTCTATGAGCCATGTTAAAGATGAAATAAAAATAGTGATTCGAGATAATTCTGGTAGACTACTGTATAAAAGGTAAAATATTATAATTGGACTCATATAAACTAATTAGCTTTTAAGAGTCTTCTTAAAACCCATTTAGTCAACAATGTCAGACATAGAAATTCCTTGCATCAACAAAATAAAACATACAAATAAAAAGCTTGTGGACCAACCTAAACATCCAGTCATTTTTTTTGTTTTCCTCCATCCAATGAAGATTAGTACTTCCATCAGTGTGATCAATTTTTGTACATGAACAAAATATTCATTTTTAGCTTGCTCAGGCTAAAAACATTATTGAATTCTGTGGGGTTTTTTTTTTAGTTTTTCTTATTCCATATCTTTGGTTGCTCATGCTGCAAAATGGAAGGCGCTTGTTTGTCAAAGGGGCTGAGAGCCTTGTCCATTTTGACATTCACATTCTAGCAGTAATGATCCTAAAAGCTGCAATTAAGCTGACTGTCACATCCCGGGGAGCACGCGGGCAGCAGCACAAGGCCTCGTCCTCGAGAGCTGCATCCATTGCGCCTGCCCAGGATTATTCCCTCAACACATCATTTTTCCAACCCCCCTCTCTCTTTCTCCTCGTTTTGCCTGTTCTTTTATTACAGCTTTCATCTAGATTTTTGTAGTGGACATGCACATATATATGGTGTTTTTTTAATTAATGTTGCGATTTTGAGGAAATAATATGCATTATTTGAATATACAAAAAAAGCTTATTGTTTTAATTGAATTTAACTTTAAATGTACATCTTCATGAGTTTTGTTTGTGCCTTTGAATCGATAGCTTGATGTTCTAAAGCAACATTACATTCTATCTGAATAAAAATTCCCAATGGTGATCAGATCATTCACTGTTGATTCCTAAAAGAGTAAAAGAATAGAAATGCAGTCAATGCAAGCGGCTGGAGTGCCACGACTTATTATTTCTCTTTTTGCGTTTGATGCCTGGGCCCCTTCCTTTGGGAGATGAAACGAAAACTCTCTGTTAGAAAATCATGAAAAGGATATGGACAACACCAGGTGGGCAAATCTATCAAAACCCCTGGCAAACGCACATGCGAGCGTACACACATAAAGGGGGCAAAATCATTTTAATTAGCTGAGTGAATGTGATTTGCTGAATGCGGGGAACTAGGCTCTGCACACATTAAAATTGGTCTAATTTTCTGCAAAAAGTCCTATCTGAGTGGACCTGGCCACAGTCAATCAAGTTAAAAGCTACGGGTGCTTAATTTGATTTACCAATATAAAATGCAAATGAGGTGATTAAGTGGAGAGGGGAGGCAGAGTAGGAGCCTCTTTTAAACCATCAAGTTAAATGTGAACAGACATCAGACTGGCAGCAGCAAGAATGTTTTAGCATATTCGTTTGATTAGAGGTACAAAAATTTAATTAGTGTGGCTAATTGCTTGACAAATTGCAGCACACTCCTGAAAAGGCAGATTTTTTTTAAAACCGTGTAAAACCCCCTCCGTGTGGAAATTTTGTCCAAATGGCCCCTATGCCAATATGTGAAAAGCATAATTAAATAAATGGAAGATGGCACAACAGTACCTTACAATAGCAAATGAGATAATGCCTGTAATTAGGCAGGACACAAGTCTATGTCCATATGCCGTGTTTCTCTTCAGCTACTCTCCGTTCCTCTCATAGGACAAATCTAATAAGCCTCCTTAACTAGGTGAGGCTCTCCTGGGATACTTAAGAGCTGTCGGTCGGAGGCTGAGCCGTCGTACTGGAGAACTAATCAGAGTATGACGCATATAATCAGGCCAAGCTCCTGTACTACAACAAACATTTGTGCTTAAAAAAGCTATGTTTATAAGAGTATTCAGCAGCACTGTTTTTTTTTTTTTTTTTAACTGTCATTTGCTATGATTTATGGGGCTCGGGGTGGGGGCAACTGTCTACAAATACGGTAAGCCACGTGCGAGGAAATGCAAATGATCTTTACACAATTATTTACCTACAAAAACGTAAGTAGCAAACATGTTCTAATGTTCCTTATTGGATAACAAACCAACTGTTTTTCTCCATACCTTTAAGCCCTCACTTACAGTACGTTTTATCTCGTTTCAGCCTCCAAAAATTGCTGTTCCATTCTGATTGGCTGGCTATAAAGCCATTTCCAGCAGTCAGGGTTCTTCAGTCCACCTGGAAACAAAGATGTTCTTTCAAGATCTTTCAAGATACTGTGCTGATAAAGCAAGTACTTTGGGAAAAATTAAAGTGTGTAGATTAGCAGCATTAAATGCTTGAGGCATGACTTAGCAAGAAGTTATCCACAAGCAGGATCTTGTTTGGTTACGCAATACTATGTGTTCTATCCCAATATGCAACAATGGTTGTTATTAAGACTACACTACCATTAACAGTCTTAGAATAGCTTGCTACTCTCTTACATTTCATTCTGCCCCAAATTCTTGGGTACATCCCAGCCAATATTAAAGGCATACTATGTAAATTTTCGCCCTAGAGGTCGCTAATTTCAAAACAAAGGCGTAGCTTGATGATGCCTTGATTTCGCGGAATCATGGGAGGTGTTGTCTTCACGTCTACAGCTGGTGGAAAAGAATCGGAATGGGACTCGGGCAGAAATCATGTTCGTGAATGAGATTATTAACGTTACTGTAGTATGAAGCAGAGCAGGGCTGAGTGCTGTGTGAGCAGAAACGAGGCCTCTGGTGTGATTGCTAATGAGAGACGAGCGCGACACATGGCTCGAGAGCAACAGAACTTTTATTATGCTGCAGTCGCCGCTTCCGCTTTTTCTAGTCAAGTGTATGTGGGGTAAAGCAGTACTGTTTTATCATATTAGATAAATTTGTGTGTTGAAAGTTGTTATAGTGCTACTCTGCGTTCCCTCTGCGGCTACTATGAGACACTTAATGCACACTGCAGTAAGCTAGATCGATATTAGGCATGATAAAACATGGTACTCGCTGCAAATCAAGAAAACGAGATTTAAACAACAAGACTTACTGTGTTTAGCTAATAACATTAGTTTTCAGTCGATGAATGTATCCAAACAGTTGCTCACCTGTCTAATAAAACACAGAATATATTAACCCCTTCAGACCTGAATTATGTTCCACTGAGCAAAAAAAAATTTTATCCACTTGATATTTGCTCTTCTTTAATGTATAAATGAGTCTAAAAAAAAAGATTTGTGCAAACTCATTTTTTTATTAGATTTTTTTTCATTTCCACTACAATGGACATCAGGGCTTAAGCAACAAAAAATTTGTCATATTTTAACCATACAGTTCTTATGAGCTAGAGTTCAAACACAATATTTGAACTATAGCATTGAAGATTTTGAAAAGAACACATACTGTAACAAAGAGCAATGCAATAAGAATGTAGAGAAAATGTAAGATGATAAGATGAATTCTCAAAAACTTGTTTTATTATTTTTGTTGTTTGCAGTGGGTGAATGGGAATATGTGTGTATATGTCTCTGTGTGTTTGTGGGAGAGTTGTGTGTACTTGCTGTTTTTGATAAAAATATGATTGTGTGCATATAGCATCAGGGCATCAGTGTGTGTGTGTGTGTGTGTGTGTGTGATTTTGTGTGTGTGTGTTGCAGTGTATGCACTCATTTCACATTTGCTATTTCTGTTTTTCACTAAAACTAATGAAAAACTGAATGACAGCTTATGATCACAACATAGAAGACAAAATCAGAAGAAAAAAATAATAATATTAATTTGATTAAGACCTAATGTCCATTGTGATGGACATCAAACTTCAAAAAAATCCTGTGTTCTTCAGCTCTGAAAGATTTTCAAATTAACTTTGAATATTATCACTTGATATTATTAAGATTATAATAGGTGTAAGTTGATGATGCCATGATCATAGATCTTTATATAAAAGATAAAAAAGGAGCTCCTCCTCCTCCTCCTGTCTAGTTGGTTAGCCATGCCTGTCTTTTGTGATGCCTGAAGCACAATCAGATTAAGTTATGGGTCATTCTTTCATTGTGATTGGTAGATCAGGGACCAATCAGTGACCAGGCAGTACTTATATTATAAAAACATAAAATCTTATTGGTTTAAACCAAAATCCATGTTATGTCCATTCCAATGGACGCAGGGTCTGAAGGGGTTAAAGCGTCTTTGGTGTTTCCATGGTTTCTAGAAAATAAAACTGGAAACCGAGGGTAACGCGGGTATGATGTCATTGACAGTCAACGCACGGATATGGTCCGTGTCCTGGTTAAAATTGCTTATTTCTCTGGATTTAAACATTTTTGGAAATATTTGGGATAATATAAGTACACAAGTCAACAAATTATATACAATTGTTTTAGTGGTTTTTGGATATTTTAATCCAAAAATCTTACATATTGTGCCTTTAATATTCCTACATTATTGTTTTATTACTTTTATTACTATACACAGTACAGATCGAAGGCAAATCATTAAAATATAACTTTTTGTGTGATTAATCTTATCCAGACTTGTTTTATTGCTCTTTAAATGCCTTGTTTTTATCCTTTAATCCTTTATGAAATAAGTTTTATTTACAACAGCCCACCAAAGTCATCACGTTGTATGCTATTGTAGCAGCATTCAATCATCAGCTACATAGCCTATTTTGAACGGTATCATTATGTTTATGATAAAAACACTGAAGGCAATACATTAGTGTTTAAGCTTTGTTATATTCATAAAAATCCATACCTGGGAAAAAAGTTAGTCCTGGGACAAGTTCCTTTGCGTCATGACGCATGTTCACTACTTAGTAAAATGCGCGTGGAGGACTGCTAACTTGTGTTTGCATTGCACTTCATCTCATCAAAGAACCCGCGTTACTACGTAACCGAGCAGCCGCAAATTCACGTCGAGAGAAGAGCTTCTAGCCTAGCTGTGAGACCTGTTGGTTAAAAGGTAAGAGAAAACCTGAAATGTTACAATAGATTTTGTTTTCTCCTGGTCGATTTGTTACAAAAGCGAACAAATTTTATATTTTCGAAATCAATATTTACCAACAGACCTTAGGCAGGGTAGCGCCATATTTAATTTCTGACAGGAATCAAACGAGGCTCCAGCTGTGACGTATAGTAGGCCTAAAGTAGACAAAAACTATTCGTATGCTTTTTTTTTTTTCGGCGACTGTTGTGTAAATGTATGCATCATGTGCTTTGTTTCAGTGAGAATGTTTTTTATCTGGATAGGTTTTATCATGATATTGAATACTTGGAGAATTAATAATAACATTTAATAGAAAGTTTTTAGTCGATCAACCATGATTAGCCAGCCACCTGCTAGCTGCAACAGTGCTCGCCTACTTTTTCTGCTGCGTTTCGAAATTTTTTTTTTTTTTTTTTTTTTTTTTTTTTCCATAGGGATTTGGTTCATGGCTTCGTTGTAAACTTTGAAACTACAAACTTTGATTTGAAGCAAAAAGTATTTGAAAATTGGACAAAAACACAAAGATACAAGACTTTGTACTTAAAGGTGCAGTATGTAGGATTTCTGTCCGCTAGAGGCCTCTACAACAAATTTCGCTAGAGGTTTTTCTCTGAGGCATGGTAAAGCATGGTACTCGCAAAAAATCAAGAAAATTAGATTAAAACAATAAGACTAAATGTGTTGAGCTATATAACAACAATTAGTTTTCTGTCTATAAATATATCAAAACAGTTGTTCCCTTGTCTATTAAAACGTGTAATATATTAAAGCGTCTTTGGTGTTTCCATGGTTTCTACAAAATAAAACCGGAAACCGAGGCAGACCGAGGGTTAACGCGGGTATGACGCAATTGACAGGCGACTCCTCACACGTCCCGGAGCCTTGGTTAAAATTGCAATTTTCTCATGATTTACAAATAGTTGGAAACATTTGGGATATTGTAAGTACTCAAGTGAACAAAATATATAACACTGGCCTAGTGGTTTTTGGATATTTTACTGCAAAAATCTTACATATTGCACCTTTAACGGTTATAGAAAGAACTACAAACTCATGAAGCATTGCAAACAGCATGATCGAATTTATATATACCAGTGGTGTTCTGAAATGTGGAGGCAAAGTCCTCTGTTTTTTTTTTTTTTTTTTTTAAATAAATCAAATGTAAATTCATGTCCCAGTTACACTTAACGCTGTCACATTTCCTGGTTAAATGAAAATTTTTTACATTACATAAAAAACCCCCCAAATACAATTCTGTTTTGTAAATATAACGTAATTAATGTTCTATTTATTAAAACCAAGTCGGTCTCATCAAGTTTGTGTTTTAAGCAATTTACATTTATTCCAAAGTAATAACTAAAGGCAGTAACAATTTAAACAATATATTTTATTTGTGTATTGATGTTCAGCTGTTCAGTCATGCTTGGTAAACACTGTCTGTCACAGACACGACGATGTATCTTTAATGTTTCTTCCCATTAACGGCATCATTTTGTTTATTCAGACTGACGCGCACGTAAACAAGGTGGGATTTATCGCACAAACCAATCATATCCAATCACATCCAATCATAGCGCGATGGAGGCATTGCCTCCTCTCACGTGACTTTCCCCCATTCATTCTCAATAACCCCCCAATAAACCCACTGCACGCTTTAGGAGCTTAACTGAATCTCTATGAGCTCAGGGGACGCGCGAGAGACGCGGACTCCCGCTGTAACTTTACCTACGGGTGTCACTGTTGGACAGTGTTCCTTTAGAAAAACGAGTGACTTGTACACTTTTTAATGTCACATTTTGTAATATTCGCATTTTTTATTTTTGTAATATGGATTATCTTCTCATTCCATTTCTTTCAGGAGGCACTGCCTCACTTGCCTCCCCGAAGGGAACGCCCCTGATATATATATTAAAACAAAGGCGTAGCTTGATGACCCCTTGATTTTGCGGAATCATGGGAGGTGTTGTCTTCATGTCTACAGCCGGTGGAAAGTTCATTATGTGCATGCTTTTTAAAGCCTTGCGAGTTAAACATTTCATTCGCGTGCTGTTCTAACATGCTTTTCCGAGAACCTACACTACACTTACACTAAAAGCCTGTCAATCAGCGTGTGATTACTGGACTAAGTTATCTTGTTGCGCTAATACTGTCAAATACACACAAGGTTAACATAAGCACTTTATGTCTAAAGTGAAAGTAAAAACGGATGCATGTCTGTATGCGTGCAGGTCTTAAAGTGATAGCAGCCTAATAGTGTACTTGCTGCCGCTTGTCCTTAAAGGAATAGTTCACCCCAAAATTAACTTTAACACAAGTAAAATAAAGAGTATTGCAATAAAAATAGTATTTATTTTTTTCCTCCGTAACCTCTTACTGTTCCTGTTGCCTAAGTATAGAATAACAAAAAACACTCTGATGTGCCAAGCCATCAGAACCGAACCGAACCGAAAACTGTGGTTAAAAAACCGAGGTATGTATTGAACCGTGGACTAACTGTATTGTTGCATCCCTAATATACAGTATAGTATATTAGTATTATAATAGTATTATAATATAATATATTAGTGATGCACGGATCAGCTCAGACGTCACCCAAACCCGCTTTTAAAAATTTGGCATCCGCCCGCCACCCACCCGCACCTATGATTTTCTCTGATTTAGATATCCGCACCCGATCGTCACATTACAGTTATTCAAATTCTCAGTGTTAAGCATCATGATATGGTAACCAGGGGCGGACTTAGTGATTTGGGGGCCCTAAGCGATTCCAGGTATGGTGCCCCAACAGTCAAACTTCGAACTCAAAACACTCTTTTTCTATATATATTTTTCCATTTTTCCATTGTTTTTTTTTTTTTCTACATTTATAAATAAACTGCATGTTAAAATATCTGTAGCCTGGAACTTTTATTTTCTCAATGTAAAATTAAATACAATTGATTTCACAAATAAAAAAAAAAAATAATAAATTCACAAACAAACTATTTACAGTTAATTAACCATATTTGTGATTACGCTTAATATTAATGCATCAAAATTTGACAGTCACAGCACTGTAATTTTTTACACTGTAGACCAGTAGCGGCTCCTGGCCGTAAATTTAGGTAGGGCAGATTCTGGGTCTTAGCGCTAGTTTATGATAAACATTTTGTAAGCTTTATATCCTAATCGCTGAACACATCAGACACACTTTTGGCAGAATTCTAATGTCCTTGCGTTATTCAGCCTGAGGGTGGCGCTCTGATGATTGACAGACTTTAGTAAACATGACAAACGCATAGAATGCCATCTTAGAATTGCCTTAATGTAGGATTTATTGCGTCCGAATGTTGTTTTAGAATATTACAAGTTATGTAGGAATTCCAGTGAAGAAAACAGTCATGTCTATTCTCAGAAAAACATAAAACACAACAGAACTACTGTAAATAAAATCTATTCACATGAGCATGTTTAAACTAAAGGATTTATACTCTAATTTAATACACTACTCCACATAGGAAGAACAGACATGCCAACTAGTTACTGACCTGATGCAGTCACATATCTGAAGCGGACTGATCTCGTCTTGGTCTGGAGCGAGGTTTACGTGAGGTAACGTCACGTGGAAATAAGCGGGGCAGCCAGAAATCCGCCCAAATGGCTCTCTATATGAGGGCGCTGCAGTTCCATTTTTCATCACAGATTTACATTGGAAATTTGTGGTGCGCTGTAGAGCTGGGGAGGGCTCTGAGACCGGCTGCCCCGCTTAGTATCATGAATACATGCCTGCCGAAACCATGCACTACATTTTAATATATCCTGCTCACTTTACGACTTAAAATAGTCTAGAAAATCCAAAATATATTTGTTGCAGAATGCTGAACACATTTATAATTTATTATTAATTCAGTGTATATAGAGGTCTATGTTTGGATGAATATTTTGGTGGGGCTCTGCTGTAGACTAGCCACGATCGGCTAATCTTTTCACTATTTTTCATATTAATTAAGTAATTGCTGTTTGTGAATTGTCGGTCATCACTGTTCACTAGGAATTTTTCTTTTATTTGAACGGGCCCTCTCTTAATAAGCTCACAGCGCTCATTATCTGACAGGTGTTTCGGCCAAAGTCCCTTTAAGACAAGTCATTTCACTTGGCGGCCATCTTTGAAATGCCTCTCGGGCATGCAAGTGCAGCTCCTATCTCTTTGAATGGGGAAACATCAAATTCTCCACTGCTGTTTGCCAAGATTTCAATTAAATTTCAATGTTTGAAATCACCAATGAAATCTGACAACAACTGTTTCATAAATTTTGTTTCTAAACGCTCGAATCATGACAAAAAAACTGTGTTTTTCTGGCTGGATCAAGCTAATGCGCATGCGCAGTCCTAAAGTGCGCGTCTCTTGTGTCTCATTTCGGAGGCACGCATCTGACTGTTTCTATAGAAACCGCAGCTTCTAACAGCCGCTGCAGTGACGCGATGACTTTACCAATCGGCGATTGGCTCTTATTTAAAAGGCAGGACTTATTCCGCCATATTGCGCGTTGCACTTTCTCCCATTCAAAAAAATACGAGTGACGTGTCTTGTGTTATTCTATAGTCTTTGGTTTCGGCCAGAAAGCAGGATTGTCACTCATTAAAACTCCATGTGCTATTCGCGTCTGTGTGCTGTTCATGTTCCCGGGCCGTGAGTAAAACTAATAAGTAATATATGATTTATATAGGCTTCTTGGTATTTGTCGGGGGGCCCCTAATTCCCCGGGGCCCTACGCGGCTGCTTACCTCGCTTATTGGTTAAGTCAGAGATTGTATATTATAGGGAGATGAGAGGGTCTGTATCTCTTACCATTGGAGAAAGCGTAACGGTTAACTTAATCACGTGCGGCACCTCTTAGCCTATTGCGTAATAGCAGTGACATCAGTCCCCGCCGTTCAAAACTCCTTCCCTGCATACCGCCTATGTGTACCACCAGAGCCAGAGCGTTAGCATTAGCTGTTACACTTTTTTGGCTAAAGGTTGCAGGCTTGCCTTCCAGTGGCTTTGGTTAAGTCCGCCCCTGATGGTAACATATTACATTACATTAACTCTTCCACTTAGACTGCAGTCATACCTTTTCCATTAAAGGACAATATTTGCCCCCTAAATTGATTTTCCAGTGCATTTTTTTAACCTTCATGAATAACTTTATAAAATAAATAATGTTTTAAATAAAAAAAAAAAATGTTCAATACAGAAATATGCAATGATGGTAAACAAAGTGATACTTTTAAATATTAAACTAAAACCACCAGTAGGTGGCAGTAAGTCACTGTCTTAATGAGCGAGTCATTGAGTCATTCATTCATTCAGTAACGAAGCAGCTGAATCACTGAATGATTGACGAGTCTCACGATTCGTTCAAAGCTGCAGAATTGTTCACAAAACACCGATGTATACTGTAGCTTTCTGTGGCTTTCATTGGAACTATTATTTCATTGCAAAATAATGTTTAAAATGCACGTTTTGTTTGTTGACCTGTTATATTAATCAATGTCACGTTTGCAATCATGTGGATATTTGGGAACAATTGCATTCTTGCTCGTTATCAACATTTAATACAAGAATTCACACAAGGTATGTTTTTGTATCGAAGAAAGTTGGGTCTTCAATCGATCTCAATCCACTCTGAGTCTATATTTGTTCTTCATGCGAGTAAGTGCCAAATCCCCACAACGGCAGTAATGTAGTGCTAAGGCAGCATACTCTGCACACAATCTATCATATGCTGCTTGTGTGGATGCAGTCAGTTTTCACCGCAAAAGATGAGGTCATTTGATTGGATGTCATGTATTTACAGCATTTTGCCAGTTAGAAATACATGCTCGGTTTTAATGTTATTTCAAGGTAGGGTAATTAAATGAAGGAAAAGTCTCAGCATTTTGTTTGCGTACCTCAAAATATGCTTGTTGTATTCTGCTAGTTGAGACCTTTTCAACGATATTTGACAGATCTATGTTATGTACGATGATTATACAGATCATATTTTCATGTAAAGCAGTTATTTTTTTCGTGCTATGAAATTAGAGCGCTTCAAATATTTCAGCAAATTTAAAAGCACTTGTTAAGTGATGTTCATATTCTCTATATTCATTGTAAAGCCAAGATTCTAAGCTTTAAAACGGCATATATTTTGTGTTGGTTAAGCAAGTGGTTAAGTAACGTGATAACTTGATAGCGTCCCCGCTTCAGATTTAAGAGGTTAAGGTTAATGATTAATTGATTGTTAATTAAAACAATGATCGATTATGGGAATTTATGTAAATTGACATCCCTATCCTGAACTTTGCTTGAGATAGATAGTCAATAAAATGATGTGTCTCTTGTTGTTGTTTGCAGAAATTAGTAGTGAAAGAATTTTACAAGCGAAGGTTTCTTGACATGAAAGTACGTGTGCCTTTACAATTAGACTCAGTTTTCATTGAAGACAGCTCTCCATCTTCTTTGAGATAATTATGGTGTTCAGAAGACAGTAGTAGAGATGATATCACCTAAATAGGTAGATATTGGATGTACCCTGTCAGAGATAATGAAATGTTGAAGAGTTTCTCATCACTCAAAGCTGAAGAGACAGAGAACCAGTTCTAAATAACAAGTTCCTAATAGAAAATGCAACAACTTAGGCTTTGTTTGAACAAGGTAATGAGCACTGTCATTTTTAAGATACATGCTCTGTTTTGATTGACGACAACTGGTAAATCCTGATCAGACCCCCATTGACATATTGCAATATGTCATAAATGTCAACATCAAAATTACACCTTGTGCTTACGTCAGTCACTGTCAACATGACATTCAACGAATCTTATTTTGGCACAACTATTTTAAAGCAGAAACATCTCAATTCCTCGAGTGTAACCAGGGAAACGGCTTTAACATTTGAGTCAGATTTTCATTTAGGCTAAATGTCAAAAAGTAAACTGGCTACCAAGACACAGGGCTACAACAGACATTCTCAGCGCTCGGTCAAAATGGACAAAAAATTGCAGCTGTGTTAATAGAGATAAAGATTTGCCTGCTGAGACATAAATGCCGTCCTTTATTGGTCTGACATTAAGGAGCACAATGACTCAGGTTGAGGTAAAATAGGATACCATGGCCCTCTCTCTGGTCATAAAATGTGTAGACCGTATTCAAAGATGCAATTAGTAATTGTCACCACCAGTTATGGGAATAACGGCGTTATAAATAAACGGCGTTACTTTTTTCAGTAACGAGTAATCAAACGAATTACTTTTTCCCCCGTTACAACGCCGTTACCGTTACTGACAATAAAATGCCGCGTTACTATAATTGAACTCACTGAAGCGGTTTTCATCCGAGTAGGCTCTCTCTCAGTGGGACACATAGGCTAACTGATGATGATTGGTGTGTGACTAGAGATGATGGACCTGCAAAGCGTTTGTTGTAAAGAAATAGTACAGGTTAGTCATACACAAATATAATTTTAAACTGATAATAATGTACGATGCTCTGTGTGTCTGTATCAGATCATGCGAGTGGAGCGCGAGCTCAAACCAGAATACCCTTTGTGACATGCTGGATCGAAAATATGTGAAATAAGTTTTTCCTAGTTGACTATTAGTTGTTCATTTAAGCCATTAGTTGACTAATCACATTTATATTAATTTAATTTCTTAAATACCAGAGAGAATAAACCATAATAATGAGCATTATATGTAATAGCCTATACGTAATATGGGCTATATAGCACTCAAGTGCACGCATAAAGCTTGCCATAAAGAACCGGCAAAAGTAATGATTATGAATGTGACAAAAAACAGCAAGGAGACATTTTAATTGTAAACTAATTTTTTCTGAACCAGTGTCGGCTGCAAAGATGAAGTTGGCATTGCTGACTCTCATCATCTCCGCATGGACGCGCTTAGAGAGAAAATGCACATTTCATTCGGATTACATAATCAGAGAGTAGCCTATTTCTTTTCGTTTTGAATTATTTCGTTTAAAAGTAGATATTTCAAGCTTTCTATAGATATATTTCTCATGTCTGTGAGGCAAGCAGCCTATACGCTGAGTTTCAGTTCATTTAGCCTATAAGATGCGCTCCAGTTCACGTGCAAGTGATCGCGCCGGCGCCTCCATGTCATGATTATATTGTCTGCTATATTTGCTTCTTATTTATTAAATCCAGGCAATTGGTTGATGAAACATTGATTAAAATTAGGATACAATTTTTACAAAACGAAATTCACTTTAAAGAAAGGCTTTCTACAAAACAAAATTTAATGAAGTGGTCAAAATCATGTCTGACCCACTCCATGTCTCCCGATATATTGCGCATCTTATGACGTATTCTTTCTTACTCATGTTGTTCACTTTTCTTAATTAAATAGATGAATTTAAAAAATAACATAGGCCTATTTAAACAAATATGAAACTACGTTTTCTTTAATGGCTACCAACACGTATAGTACAGTACAGAGAAATTTCATGTCGTGAGCAAGAGCGGATCGTGAGTCACGAGTCGGATCAAGAATAATTTATTTTTAGACTTATATTTAATATTGGGTGCATTCAAGTTATTTGACATAGGGGCCTATTTGAACATTTTTTTAAAAAAGTAACGCAATAGTTACTTTCCCTGGTAATTAGTTACTTTTATAATGATGTAACTCAGTTACTAACTCAGTTACTATTTGTGAGAAGTAACTAGTAACTATAACTAATTACTTTTTTAAAGTAATGTGCCCAACACTGGTCACCACACAATTACTGTTGCCCCTGCAAAATATGGCTAAAGCTAGAAACAAAGCATTGAATTTTCCAGCATACTATAAGAAGATTTAGAGCCTGTACGATTATGATTGTAAGGTACAAGCAACTTTTTCTGGGTCGTTTTAGTCAATAAGTTTTCCTCATAATGTTGTGTTCTTGTCGGAGCAAACTTGTTTGACTGATGTCCCTTAACTTCTTCAAAGTTTTAAAGGCCAAGCACTCAGAAGTAGACAGCCGGTGGTCTACTTATTGCGGAGAGGGGACTCTTGTACATATGTTAGGGTCTTGTCTTGAGCTGCTCTACTGAAGGAGCTGTGTTTAGAATATTGATAGGCACTACACTGAGAGATTGCAGGCCTCTTGTCAACAACTGACTGACATGAGCTGTTAACATGCTATTTTCAGCCCCTGGCTTTTCACTGTGGCATTCTTGTTAGAAGACCACCGAAAATCCTGTGTTTGTTCTCTTCTGTCTCCTCTTGAGGTAATCCTTTCTTTCTCTCTGTGTATTCCTGTATTGATGCAGTGAGCTCAGCTTTCAGAAAAACCACACAGGCCCTTTCTATTGAATGCAGTGCATCTTGACTGTCTATAACGACCAGTTAAAGACTTTATCAGTTTAACACTAATAAATACTCTGCATTGTAATAGTTCATATGTTATGGTAAGCTGTTTTTTTTACCATCCAGAAAATCCACCAAGACCTTTATTAATATATTATTCTCATTCACAGTATGGCAGACGTGTGCAGCGGCGTTTTTTTCCTTGTCATTTGCTTTCATAAAACTCTCAACAGTTTTATGCAGGAAGGGAGGGACGCATTTGAATAGATGACAGAGCACAAAAGCTACACTGTCAGGGTATTGATAAAAATCAGAAGAAAAGAGTCTTTGGGTCTGATGCCTAACAACACTCTTAAAAATGACAACCTGTTGTTTCTTAACACACCTTTGTGTCTAGAAAAGGACAACACATTTTGTGTTACTATTAACTCAACCAATGTGTTTTTCCTCTTAACACAGAAACTGTTTAATTTTTTTTTTACTCACTAATGTGTTATAGTTATACAATTTGTGTCAAATATGTTATTTTCGATCCAATTGAAAAAAACTTGCATGCAATAAAAACAGAAAAAACTCACATGTAGTTTATATCGAATTCATTAATCCCTCTACATTTACATGAAAAATAGTCAACATTCAAAAAGTAAAAATTCAAAAAAGTCAACAATCAAAATATAGTAATTTAAACATTAACAATGTTGCTTGAGTGAAAAGTTCCTGAAGAGTTAACGGTTAATAAAGTTTGAATTTAAAAAAATGTGGTATTTGACAGCATCTTAAACATGAATCATTTTTATTTAGGTATTTGTTTGAGTGCAGAGCATATAAGTGATGGTGAGGGTCGTGAGATGAAGCCTCTCACGTATCTGCAAGAGTGCAAATAAAGACACATTTGTTATTTATACACATAACAAATATAGCAGGCTAACGTTAACTAGAAAGCCAAGAAAAATTTAGCATCAGAGATAATGTTAACTTCTTAGGGCATTTTACACAATATGTGGTTATGCATGGCTACAGCGTTTCATTGATCCACTCATAATAAATCAAACAAAAGAAACCACAAAGCTTGTTAAAATAAGTTCCCACCACCAAAATCTTGTTGCATTGACATGAAGCAGTTTTCCGGCTACCATGTATGTAAAACGCCCCTCAAATTATTACAAAAGACATTTTGAAAGCCTCATAATGCCAAATACAGACATTTTTCTTACCTCCACGCATCGAAGATATCCACCGATGATGAAAAGTTAAAGTGCTAGGAAACTTGCAAGCAGCGATGGGATTGGATGATAACACAAATTGTTGTTTTTTTGTTTGAACAAAAAATTACACAAAAATTAAACGAAACTAGTCATAGTCAAAATAGTCATAACACAAAAAAGAGAGTGAAGGGTGCTCATGACCTATAAGTCTATAAGAAAAAAAAAAAAGAGATACTTTCTCATTCCCATTGTCCCTGGACATATAAGATGGAACCCTCATTTACAGACGAATTACATTATCATATAAATATATTTTGTACAGTATAATATATGCATAACATATGACTCCACTAGTGTATGGATATATGTGTATGTATGTAGTGTATTTATGTATGATGTAAATAATGATGGTCACCTCCACAGATAGCATACTCAGTCTACTTAAGATTGAAATGGTTAGATGTAGCATTTTAAACCCATAACTGTACAAAGCTGAAGAAACATTTCTTAAAAGTTTGTGTGTATATATATATATAAGTTTAATTGGGTGAAGCACTAAATGATGGTTTGTAGAAACTCAACATAGGGTTTAGAAGGCAAATCCAAAAAATCATATAGGAGCACAGTGTTTTCTAGAGAAAATTGTTATGACATCGTTTTTATAAAGTGCACCTGCAGTGATAAAAATCATGCACATACTCAATGTGTTCCCCATGTTTATTGCATCTCTCCTTGAACAAAATGCTTTGTTCCAGTCGCATTTACAGGTGGCCACTCTGCTTACCTCTGCTCGCCACAAAATTAGGCTACTTGTATTTTTAACATATAGGCAATCACTTAGGCAGCCACAACACCGTGCCCTTGGGTCTGAAATAATTCTTGTTATTGTAGCTGTCAATTACACTGTGTATTACCTGAAATTTGACTGCCTACTTTTTAATGGAAATAGATAGCTTTTATTGAAGCAACAATTTCCTGTATGAATAGAGACTGAGTTCAACTAAGCACAAAAAGTTAATCTAATATATTCTGACGACACTTGAAACGTGTCTGTTGAAAATGGTATATGAAGTACTACCAGACTCGAGCACTGTTTTACAAATGGTTTTCTGTGCAACTCGGTAGGGGAATATTAGGAACTTTCAGTGGTAGTAATGGGCAGATTTCCTGGATTGTATGTTAAGGAGGCTCACAAGTTATTTTTTCATTTTATTTTTTCGTAAGATGCATGATGAAATGGGCATTGGGCACACTAGACAAACTAGTGTTACATCTTTAATGTTTTTTTTAGTTTTTTTTTTAGATCAAGCCTGTAGAAACATTTAAAAATCTTAGATTTTGTCTTACAGATGATTTTATGCCCATATTTGCTAAACTTTGCCACACACTGCACCTCAGTTAGATCGCTGTTATGCCCATAAGCCACACATTTCTTTTCAAACGCCGTTCTCCTAAGATATGTCAGCAAACTTGATCTCAGCAATGTCGAACATAGACATAGAACGCAGAGAGTGTTTTCTTATTAGCAAAATAAAAATACTGGCTGACTTATTTTTGCTGTTTACAAAGCAGTGCTGAAAGTAAAGAAATTGCTAACTATTGTTAACATTTTAAAATGATAATCAAGTCCAGGTACAATGCAAATGCAGTTTACTTTCGGGTAAACTGAAAGAGGTCTTCTTTTACTTCAGCTTTGTATAATTTTCAATCCTGTGACAAAGTGAAAAAAGAAGGCTTTTTTAATGCGTTTTATATCAGATGCCACACACTGATTTCACTGATGCAGTAAAGCCAGAGAAAGTGTGGCAAGACCACAAGGAAGCAAGTATAGCCACAGTGCTTAATGATATCCAGTCGTTCTTCAGCTCAAAGTGACAGATAAAAGAAAGAGATACTCGCAGCCGTGATGAGACACATAAGCCGGGGGCATGGGATCGACTTCTAGGCAGATGAAACCCTGTCACACATCTGCATACAATGGCAGGGAAGAGAATGCTATCTCATCTCATCGACAGCATCTTGTTTAATCAACAAACAATTAAAATTGAATGGGATTTATACCCCTCAGGCACCAAGTGTAGGCACTACCGTAAAGCACATGTACTTGGCACAAGTTGCAGGTCAATTACTTTATGACAGGATTAGGTGTACTGTATATTTATAGTTTATAAAGAACATTTTCTTGCAATATTCTTGATCAGCATAGAGGATCAGCATAGAGGATCAGCCTATATGAAGAAAGGTTATCTTTCTTAGGTTCATTGTGACCCACCATGGCAGCATTGAGGTCTAGTCTAGTCATCGGTGAGGCCAGAGAGAGACCCAACACTTTAAACCAGATTTGTGAAGTGACTGGCCCTTAGTCATAACTTATGGAAATGCATAGTATTGAATAAGCACAGTGTTGGCATATTGCTTCTTTGCTTTGAGGGATGTAAAGCAATACAAAAGTATATACGATGGTCTTCATAAAAGGTGATAATTTTTCGATGAGTGAATGCTATGAACAGCCAGTATTTTCTTAGAGATTTCTGTAACTGGCAAAATCTGGTCTGTTGTTGCCTAGTATGACTGTAGTGAAAAGTACCATATAAAGTCTTAGTGTTATATTTTGTGCAGTGTCTGTAGAGGTAAGCTCATGTTGTCCCACACACATTTAAATAGTAAAGGGCAGCATGTGTCATGTCAAGATTACTGGGATTACTAATAATAGGGTTTTTCGTGCATTGAAAATATTTTGGCAGCCCTCGAAATGAATCTATGTCCTGCCAAAGAATATATGTGATCATTTAATGTGACGATACCTGCAGTTCTGCAGTATCACCCATTGATGGGCATCTGCTTTAAAACGCTCTGGTGAGTGTTTGTGTAAGTGCTCTGTGAAGAGTGTCAAATAGTGCTGGGCGGTTTGACCAAAAATCTGTATTTTTTTTTTTAAGATTCTGGCAGTTTCACAGTATATCACTTTTTTTTTTTCTTTTTTTTCTTTTTCTTTTTCTTTTTTTTTTTTTTTACTGGACCTTTATTTTGGCATATTTTACTGTCAGGAGTACAGGGAATATATTATATAAACATTGTAAGGACAAATAAAAATGTATTTAAAAAATGTAATTAAAATAAAGCTTCATAAAGCTAACAATTTAGTTTAAAATGTAATCAAATTTAATTATTTAATTAAATTAACAATATTAATAAGTAGGCTACATTTTTACTGTGCAATTTCTGTAATTTCTGTGAAGACCTACGAAGTACACTCTATTGTACAATAGTAATATTTCTGTTATTTCAAGTTATACTGAACTTTTATTTTGACGGTCGTGAAGACCTTTGACTTGCTGTGTATATGATACGACAAATGTCGATAGTTTGATAGTTATCAAATTAAACGGTGAAATGTTCATAAAGTGACTCTAAGAGCAGCTCTGCAGAAGAAGTTCATGTATATTGAGTGAGACAGCAGACACTGAAATCATTGAGAGCATCACGTGTGCTTCAGTATGTGTAGTAGTAGACAAAAATGCGGCGCTCATTCATACAGACTTCAGATTTCAACAGCAGCCTTTTTTAGCTTTAATATTCAGAGACACTAGTCCATATCGATATCTGATTCATTGTACAGCCCTACTAGTAATTTCATTATAATGTAAAGTATAAACACAATGTCAGTTAGAGATTCATTGCACAGCATAGATAGTTTCATTGATTAGTTTTCGCAAGAGTGACAGCTTCAGTGATTATAATGGCAGCGATCTTTGCTCACTTTCTGTAGCCTATATAATATATATTTTTTTATACTGCTCTCTACTCATTGTAAAGTTTCTGGATTGACAGCCATATTTAACAATTATATCCATGGACAGAGCAAAACAATCTGATACAGTATGTCAAATGGTCTGTGCATTAAGTCTTGTAGTGTACACTTTTTCTATGCAATATGTTACTTTTGTTGTTTATTTCATTACTAACTTTTCAAATCAGTCACTCAGGGGGCGACTCGGAGTAATTGTTCTCTAAACCATCAGGAAGCAGCGGTGAGAAGTAAGGTACACATGTGACGATGTTTGTTTTTTGTTATACACTTCACCAAACCCACGCTACAAAAGAACCAAAGAATCGTGTACAATCCTGTAAACCTTGAGTTTATTACTTGTGACATTAGAACAAAATATATGGATATGAGAACATATGTATAAAACTAAATTAAACAATAATCTCCTAAATATTTTCTAATTTTATTAAACATTTTTATTTAATTTCATGAACAATTTTATTAAACATAGACCTTTATTTTAATTAAAAAGGCTTATTTCTGCTTTTGTAGGCTCATTTTGTAAATGTATGCAATTAATTTGGACAAGCACAAACTGGGTGCTGGTAAGATGGCGGTACAGATGTACCTGCTCGGCCTAAATCGGCTTGAATCGGTCGTGCATCTTCGGATGCGGAGCCACGCGCAAAGTTACAAAAAATGCTGTGCACACCTCCAGGAGAAATGGGGTCTAGCACACTCAAACGTGCACGACCGCCCACGAGTAACCAAGCTTAAGGCATTCAGCCTCAAGTGGATATTGCACAGGTTTCTTAAATTAGCTATTACAAAACTGTTTGGGACCTTAGTTTACAAACTCATTTTTGCCTCCAATCCTAACTCAGCTGTACATAATGAAGACTGACTTTATCAGTTACAGAAATATATCTTTTCATTTATGAATCATCCAATAGTAGATTTCAGGTCAAAAGGAAATCTAGGCCAGGTTTTTTTTTTTTTTTTTTTTTTTTTTTAAACTCGGGTTAATCACAGTGAGGAACAGTACCCACAGCCAACAGATCAAACAGATGAATGTGTGAAACATGATTAATGTTCACGTAAACCGCTTACAGAAATGAAAAAAGGCGAAATCTAGATTAATCACCGCCCGGCTCACTCTGCAGTTTAAATTTTTGATGGTTTATTGTTGTTTCCCTAATCTCTGTCATTACTAACATCAAATGAACAAAATAGTATTATTTGTATATATAAACGTTTATGAATTGAATTACAGATATCAGAAAATGTTACATTGGCTAGTTGACCTTAACTGCAGTTAAAATAATCCTTGAGTAATATTAACTATTTCCACACTCTGTATGTTGTGTAGTTTATTTTGTTTAGAAAATTTATACTGTCTTCCTACTGATATCTTAGAGCAGCTTTACAAGAGAGGTATGTGAGTGTCTTTAGACATATACAAAATCAGTATGTAATGGAGTACACGGAATAGGGCAAATAATTCAAAAGAAAAAAAGAGAAGTGTCCAGCAGTTTACCCTGCTTTAAACTTCATCATAAAAAATGGAGAGGATAGGGGTATAAGATGTGTAACCAATTTGTAAGAGAAACCGCTGTGTGTCTTCTCAAGCAATTAATGGCAGCACTGAGAGGTGAAATGAAATTTCAATACCGGTCTCTTGCAACCCAAAACCTATACTGATGTGCTTCAGAAGCTGACTTTACTGTATATGTGGGCCAAGCTGTTCTAATTTTTTTTAGCTGCTCTTTATTCAAAAAAGGCATCTGATGCAGGACTTTTTGTTTCGCATTGGTGTATCAGCCTCAGAGGAGCTGGCCTTTTGTTAGATATCTGTTCTTATGGGCGCATCTCTCTCTGTTCACCTCCAACATATCAAGTTTAAAGCAATGTACAGTATAGGGTTGGGTGGAGCACAAAGGTGTTTTTTTCTTGTGTGGGAAAGAAGAGCTTGAGTGATGAATTCATAGTGTGATGATCGTCATACTTCTTTAATACTACAAGCATATTGGCTTACAAGGCTTAGACTTGTAGTGTATTAAAACATTTCCATTTATCTCACAATTCAGGCAGATGTGTGCCTTTGGATACCCCTGAACTAACACGGGAAAGCTTCTGCGTTGAAATATAAGTGTTGATTTCTGTTGACTTTAATATGTTTTGTGGTACTTGATCATTCAAAATGGATAATTGTGAAACAAGACAATAGTCACTTTTTAATATGATACTATATATTTTTAAAATAAATTTAAATTAAATACATTTGAATACACATTAATTCAAGGTAGCTAATTTTCAACTTGTAATATGTATCAAATATAATATTGACATCATAATAATTTTTTAATACTTATTAATTCATTTTAAAAAAATATATTGCAGAAATAATTATTGTTTGGTACACACCTAGTAAAGGTGCCTAGTTTGAACCTGTGCTAATATTAATCAAAGTTTAATGAGTCTAAATAGTTTAACAATATGAAAATATACCTCCATATTTATTAATAAGGTAATATTACGGCTAAAAACTGCACAATAGGTTCCCTCAACGACAATTTGACAATTGTAGTGCTAATTATGAGCATGGATACACAATACTGGGCAGTCATAGAGTGAATGGCATTACATTGTTGCGCAAATTACTGTTTGTGGTAAATAGCCAATAATTTGATGAGCTTCCCTTTGTGCCCATTTGTAAAACCTGGCTCATAAAGTCATGACAATGGTGAATGTAATAGGATACAGAGAATTCCTTTGAACCCATAATACAGTCTTGACATGGAGTGTGTTTGATAAATGTTGTGAAATGCACTATGAGTTACCATTCATCATTCCATTGTACTGCACACCAAGTACTTTTGCTCAGACAGACTGTATGAGAAACTTTGTGTCTAAGTCAACAGGATGAGAGGATTTTATATGGAAGAGCAGGTAAAACTCTTATCACCTGATGTCATGTTTCTTGTTTTCCTCTTTCCAGTTTTTTTTTCTGTCTTTGGTTCACTTAGTAACAGCAGTTTGTCAGCTAGTGCCCCTGGCTGGTGTCAGTGACCTCCCCCCCCCACCCCCACCCCTCCCGATAGTCAGACACTCTTTTCATGGTCAGGTGGCTGAGGGAGAAACCGTATATCGGCCTCATAACCCACAGGAGGTTTGAATTGGGGACGAGACAGTTGTGAGAGAACGCAACCCATGGAACATCCTGTATTCTGATACACTGCAGAAAGTAGGAGAATAGCCCCGATGTGAGAATGAAAAATGTTCGCCTCCAGCGACCTTCACCTTTCTTAATCAGGGACCCGAATGTATTGTCTGAGCGGTATCACCTATGCTGTTTTCCCATAGTGGCCAGTTGACCTTTGGCCATCTGGTTAATGTCTGCTTCTGCTGATCATCTGCCACTCACTGGTTATCACTCCACCTCTATCTCCAAACAGGTGATAAAACTGACTACTGTCCAGTCTGGGAATGAAGGACAGTAGTAGAAAATAGAGCATCTGTAGTGCCATAAAGATGCTGGTTACTGTAGACGGTGGAATCGAGGGAGAATGTTCCATGACAGTGACATAGCCATCCATGATATATCAGAGATGTCTGGAGGCTTGGAATAAACTGAATGTGAATAGCGTATAACTGCTGGCAACCAAGTAAATTACAGTATATGTCTGTTAGGGATGAACCAAAAAATGGCATTTTCAGTTTTTTGGCCGAAAAAAAAGAAAAAAGGCCAAAAATATATGCCGCCCCGCCCATCAGTGTGGTTTCACTCTCGCGCAGCATTTTTTGTAACTTTGCGAGCGGAAGATGAAGATGCAAAATTCGACACGACTCTGGCTGAATCAAAAAATAAATCTGTCATTTTTTAATATTATTTTAATACATTTTCTGTCCAATTTTTGTGTTACTTTAAATAAAAGTATGGTTATTTTATTTTATTGGCTTGTATTTTTAAATTTATATTCAAAATTATTGAATTTAATTAAAAAGTCTTATATTAATACAATTATACAAGAAAAAAACTAATTTAAAATAAGAAATCAATAATTATTATTAAAAAGAGTCATTTAGCCAAGTGCATCTAGAAGTTTCAGTTTCGGCCCAGAATTTTCATTTCAGTGTGTCCCTAATGTCTGTAAATTTTTCATTAGGATTTTAATAGAGATTTTGCTCATGAACAACAAATAAAGCCACAGCTGGGAAATTAATAAAAAAAATTCAAATATTTTGTAAAAACAAATATATACATTGTTGTTTTACATCTAGAGGTAGTTACTAAATAGTTGAATATTTCTTTTAATGTGTTGATTTAAATGTGACAATATTTAAATGTGTTAACTATATTAGTTTAATTTTATCACAAAATCACAAGTAAAAAAAAAATCAACATTTTTACTATTTGGATTTGACTGGAGGTTGCCATTTTTGTCATGTTTCTAGGTGCTAAAAAATGTATTAATATATTTTCCAGACTTTTTTTCTCTTTTATCCTTTCTATAGCCGCAGTCTAAGCTAAACATGTTTTCTTTAGAATTTTGTTAATCAGTTTTATAGGGTTTTCATCGTGTCTTGATTTCACTTTTCATCTTGTTAGTCTAACAAAGTCAGTGCAATAATGACATCATCCTCTAGGAAGTGATGTAATTTTTGGTGGGAAAATAACAGCTCAAACATAAGCAAGTCTTTTATAAATTCTGTGATGTTTTGTGATATTAGTTGGCTTGTCTCTAAAATGTTTTACCCTGTTCGATTTTTAAAAGTTGGTTAAAAAACAAATGAACATGTTGAAAACTGTCATTCAGTAAGCAATTGGTTGTTTCGCTTTTAATTCTTTCCACTGTGTGAATAATCTAAGTATAATTAATTTAAAGTGCTTAAGCTTGACCAGAGCTTATTTATTAAAGTGTGATGTACTCTTTTATAGAAAGACGTCCTTATATTACAACATCAGCATATTCATTTTTTTTATCCATTGCATAACAGCACTGAGCTTGTACATTAGCCGTTTTCAGTCAGGTGTCCCCTGTGTGGTCAGTTAATATCAGTCTAAAATGCCTCACAACCTTTACTTGCAAATCAAAGTATGACAGCATTCAAGAGGGTTTTTTTTCTCTAAAGGGTGTAAATGTTTCAGACTGAGAAAGATTATCATGGTATTTCAATATACTTAGTAAATGTACACATCCCTTACGGTTTCCATAAAGACCTCAAGCTTCAAAAGAAGATTGTATTGGTTAGAAGTGTTACAAAACCAGTGCCTCTTACTCCAAAACCAATAACATCAGAGGGCATGTACAATACATTCACAGGTGGATCTGGATTTTCAAATTCTGGATTTCAAAAACCATTATCTGTGACTGACAGAATCAATGTCAGTGTCTTAAGCTTTGTGCACATCTGTCCTTAATAACCATCATGAACCATCCACTTTATACTTTTCAGTTAACAATTAATAAAATATTTTTAAAAAATATTTTTAAAAAATCTATGTCTTTAAAAACGGCTTGTGTCTCACATATTGTTCTGCTAAGATGAAGTAAAATGATGGAAGAAGCATGTATGATGACCTGAGACATCTGGTAAATGACTCTTACCCCAACTTGATAGAAGCTTTTTTAGATTTAGACACAATCTGGAACATAACACATTCTAGTGGAGAAATTAGCCAATGTTGACAAACTAATGTTTGATCTCTCTCTCTCTCTCTCTCTCTCTCTCTCTCTTTCTCTCTCTCTCTGTCTCTCTCTCTCTCTCACTCAAGTTTCCAAGATGTCATAATCAAACTGGCATCTTCTACTATAAAAATCACGTCAAGAAATCTGCCTAATGTGATATCGTCTGCGTCTAGCCCAACGCACCTGTCACATCATCCTACGGCAAAGTCAAGCGCACCACTCGAGCCAGAGAAGTAAATCAGCTTGGCTTACCTTTAACAACAAACACATGTACGGTTTTGTCAATGGAGCAGCTCAAGAAACACAAGTCTTTGCCCGCGAGGTGCTAAAAGTGAACCTTAGAAGAGCTGTAACAATGAGCACATCTGAAATCACTTTAGTTCAAGCGGCACCTTTATCCTTATCAAAGAATCTTTCATAAACACCACAATGCCCATTCCGCACCTGTTTGATGTTTCTCCTCCTCTGCCTGGCTATTTTTCCACCCAGCCCACCATAGACAATACGAAAGGTGCACCCCTCAGGTGTGCTGGGCTCAATGATTGCTTCTTCCTTTTTTTCACCGGGAGAGAGAGGCCACCCTATTCACTCCCTCACACGAACTGCTCAACTTTGTGCGGACTCGGTTTCTGTCCACTGAGGGGGTAACTGAGATGGGGGCAACAGAAAGTGGCTTTAGAATACACGCTTGAAAGAGGACAGCTTTAGTCTGAATGGAAGTCTATGTGCTTTGTTGTTTAAATGAGCGCGGTCTGTTGCCGTTGCCACACTGTTCGGCTGGGAGAGGAGAGAATTAAGTAGGTTGGCTATTTAGCGTCAATGGACGGTCCTCATGAGGAGATTGGCTTTTGTTGTGTGGGACAAACCCAGAGTCATGCCTTGCATTGAGTGATGATTACTGTTTGTTCTGTCTTTAAACACGCTGATATAGAAGCTCATCTTCTCTGTTTTTATTTTTGACAAGGTATAATGTGTCATGGCCTCTAAACGCATCTTAACGCCACAGTTTTTTGCTACTGTTAGTTACGCACAATACGCATACATAGTTTTATCCAAATCGACTTTGTATTTAATGTGTATGTTTTATCAGTTTACGAACTTTCAGAAAAAAAGCTTGTCACTGAGGTGGTACACTCTGTGGTCCACCATTATTCACAAGAATATTTGAAGGCCCCTTGACTTTTCCAGTGATTTGTTAATTAATGAATAAGAATAAAAGATAAGGATTTTTTTTTAAATATTTTTCACTCGCACTTTCTACCCAATAGAATAATTTTAAAGCTTGGCATAATTAGAAAAATGTACATTTGTTATAAAAATGCTTATAGAGTTTTATTAAAGATTTTATTAATTTATATGACTTTCCCAGTCTATCATACTTTTAAAATAAGGCTTCCTTGATCTTGATTTGTTTGTTTTAATGCCTTTTTCTTAAATCATTTTAATTCTTGAGACCCTTTGGAAGTTTACTTAGACCCCCTAGTTTAGAACCACTGTCCTAAAGGGTGCACATTGGTACCCTTTTTACTGTTTTCTCAACTGATTAGTGGATTGTAGTTTGGTAGCAGATTAAAAAAATCTGAATTTCTGAAAAACAAATCTGAATCATTTGCTAATTTTCTGACTGCTATAATTTTAATTTTTCTGACCGTTATAATTTTTTTTTTTGTCTTTTGAACTTCATCCCAAGGAATGTAGAACAGAAGCTTAAAAAGCATGTGGTTATAGTTATGTAAGGGATATCAGCTGCCTTATTTTTCATTTTAGAAAGTAAGAATTTTGAAGGCAAACTTTAGTAAGATCTTAGTTTTATCTCACCTTAGTCTGATAGAGATGCGAGATAAATGTAAGATCTTCAAGTGCCTGAACCATTAGCAATAGCATGGAATACTTTACCACTATTGGTTATTTCACAAATTAGATTTTTCTTCCCATTGTAGTGTCAGTTTAAGGGTTAAGGTGCTATTATGTACCCTTTAAAGGCTGCAAAGGTGGACCTTTTAATGCCAGAGTGACAAACTAAAAGTATCATTTTTGCAGTGTGTGTTACCTGGGAGTCAAACCCATGACCTTGGTGTTACTAGCACCATGTTTCAGCTACAATAGCTGAAATACTTGATATTAAAATCTAACAGAATGCATAGTCAAAGAAGCACCATGAAGAGTGGCTTGTAAGCATATGCCAGCAATAGCTCTTTGTTTCTGTTACAGTTTGTAGCCTTTTTCAAAAGTGCAGATGTGTGCAGTCAAAGGGTGCCACATTGTGTTTACTGATTAGTACTTTTCATCAGTTGCGTCCCAGGTGAAATTAGGTCAGGGTGGCACATTGTGATTAAGCGTTTGCAAATGTACCCCCCTTTTCCATTGCTTTTACACACTGGGCTCCATAGATGTTTTATTTAACCCCCAAGTATATTTCCACCTGGTCATCAGCACTTTGTAGGTTGCTTTTGCTTTGCAACAGCTTTTTTACGTTTATTCGTGAAGTGCTGGTCTTTCTTTTGTGTCAGCAGACTATTTAGTTGTGCCTCCTGTGAGGGCTCTGGAGCTTATTGTGTCTTTTTAGCCACCTGGAATCGCACTGAAAATAAGATGAATTTATGCTTCCTCTGTTTGTTTCCGCCAGAGCAGCTGAACTTGGCCCACTTAGTCCTGTTCATCTCTGATATGAATGGCGACTAGTGTCCTGCATTGGAAAATGTCTCACACACACACACACACACACACACACACACACACACACACAGACGTGTCTTGTGATGATCTGTGTGCTGTTGTCTTCGCTGTCAGAAGAGTATTTTTTATTTATTCATTTATTTTTAAAAAGCAGTCTCGATCAATTCGGATTCCCAACCATAAAAGGCATTCTGGCTTGGATCTGTCATGCAGTTTGGATAAAATATCTCTGAAGCCTGAGGTTCATAAACAAACACTCAGAGGGATTCCCTGGGGCTTGGTTGAAAAGAGCTGCATTGTGTCTGTCACTTGACAAGACTTCGGCAATACATGATGCAAGATGGGGGCGGAAGGTTAATTAAGAAACAAGTAACACGCTCTCGAGCTCACTGAACAGTTGGCTTCCTTTGAGCGCTGGCATTACCCATGAGATTGGCTTGGCCTCATGGTCATCGCTACTAGCGTCTCCAACCAATGCGGATCAACCCTTTCCCCATCATCACCTGCTCTAAACCCCCCTGGCAGGAGACCTTGGACTTTTGTCACCGTCAGGTTATTGTATTTCTAATGAAGTGGACTTAATTTCCTTTGCTCGGGCTAGTCATATAGCCATGCGGCTCTGGTGTAACTGACATTTATTAGGTGTCAGATATTACCAGGAACAAAAGCAATCAATTATTTTAATTTCAAGTGATTCTCTTAGCCTTTCATTTTTTTTAACTCGTTCACATTTGATCTATTCATTTATTTATTTATTCATTCATTTTCTCTGGAGTCTATAACAAAGCTGTCACAGCCTAATTAAAATGATTGAGGACACATGCTACAAATAATGAAAATGAGGTGTCTTTGTTCCACAGACAGAATAATATTTTTACTTGAATTTCCTCATTTACAAATCAAATGCGTTTTGAGGTATGAATACAAAGTTGTTTAGTGTTATATACAGTAAGGAATTCTGAAATCGTTAAATATCAGTAAATTTACACTATTATTGGTGCAAAACATTCTATGAATAGTTCATGTGTATGATTAATTAATACAGTGGACCTTAGTTATCCCATGTGATGTTCTCCCCTTCATTAATTGTGAGTTACCGTCTGTCTTCAGAGGTGCAGTTCCTTTAGTGCCATCCTTGGTTGTATGAGTCTTCTGTCTTCTGTCCGATCGGGTTTCAGGGTAGAATAAAGAGCCAGAACACTTTTGTGGAGGGACTGAAAGAACCACATCTCTCTTCAGCTTATTATGTGGCAGAGGCCGGTGCTACTTCTGACCTATTTAAATGATGTAACAATTGATGTCTAAATGTTTGGCCGGCAAAGAGCCTGAGTGCTGCTGAGCGTCAGGGGCCTCGTTTGGGATACAGGCTTTTGAAATGATCACGGCCATAATGCAAATTATATTAAAGCAGTTCAAGTGTATCTTACCTTTTGAGCATATGTTTTTGGAAATCCTTAAATGTCATTATTTTAAATGGAAAAAGTGATCCACAACTGTCCAAGATTTTTTTTTTTTGTGAATTCTAAAAAAAAAAAAAAAAAAAAAAAAAGACTATCAAGCCTTTTAATATAGCACTCTATTTGTTATCACATCTGCAACCTCTGTTAACCTTAAAACAAATCACATTAGATCATCTTTGAATTATTGTCTTCTGTATATGATATAGTAAGTTGGATGATTCTTAATATTGTAAAGATTGCTGAGTGATAGCACACACCAGTTCTTATTCTACTGCTACTTCAGAAAAGTGATCCAATGCAGGGTTTTGGCAGAGGGCCAGTATAAAACATTGAAGGTTCCCCTTACCATATCCCCCCAGGAAGAAAAGCTATGATTTCATAGCCTCAGATTACTCACTTAGGTAGGTAATTGTTTGTCTGAGGTAAAACTGTAATGTCATCATGTAACTGCCACATAAAATAAGATGCCACTTTAAGAAACATAAATTAAGTTAAACTGATATGCGTTTAAGTTCTTCTGGAGCATAATATTAAAAATACTACTTATGAAATAAGTTATTGGTTAGCTCACTTAATCAACTATGCTGTAGCAGGTAGCCCAGGGTACTGAAAATAGGTGCAGAAAACCAGCTCATCCATAGCTGGTTTACATAGTCATTACAGTTTCAGAAATCCAAGACAATGATTTTTCAGTGATTTTTGTTGCAGTGGAAAGAGGACTAATACAGTCTAAACCACAACTAGGATGATTCTTTTTCTTTGAAACCAAAACAAACAAACAAAAACAATTCTAGCTGAGTGTATTCTGATCACTTCTTCTAAGATGAGTATAGGAATTCTGAGAACCACTCAAAATTCAGTACCATCGTGTTGTTAGATGCATAAAAGAGATAATAGACTAGGTAAAATGTTTGTATACCTCTGTTTGAACAGAGATGCAGTGTAGTTTTATTGTTCATTTCCACTGGTAATGGTTTAACGTCATTCACCCTTCTACAAATAATATATAATTTGACTTGAATGTCCTGAGCTCTAACAGTGTGCAAGTAGTTCACAAAATCTGTAGGGTTTTTGACAGAAGGTTATCATAACCAGAACAAGATTCTTTTACAGTATCTCACAGAAGTGAGTACACCCCCACATTTTTGTAAATATTTTATTATATCTTTTCATGTGACAACACTGAAGAAATGACATTTTGCTACAATGTAAAGTAGTGAGTGTACAGCTTGTATAACAGTGTAAATTTGCTGTCCCCTCAAAATAACTCAACACACAGCCATTAATGTCTAAACCGCTGGCCACAAAAGTGAGTACACCCCTAAGTGAAAATGTCCAAATTGGGCCCAAAGTGTCAATATTTTGTGTGGCCACCATTATTTTCCAGCACTGCCTTAACCACTGGAGTCCTCTTCCACTCCTCCATGACGACATCACGGAGCTGGTGGATGTTAGAGACCTTGCGCTCCTCCACCTTCTGTTTGAGGATGCCCCACAGATGCTCGATAGGGTTTAGGTACCCTCAGCTTCTTTGGCAAGGCAGTGGTCATCTTGGAGGTGTGTTTGGAGTCGTTATCATGTTGGAATACTGCCCTGCGGCCCAGTCTCCGAAGGGAGGGGATCATGCTCTGCTTCAGTATGTCACAGTACATGTTGGCATTCATGGTTCCCTCAATAAACTGTAGCTCCCCAGTGCCGGCAGCACTCATGCAGCCCCAGACCATGACACTCCCACCACCATGCTTGACTGTAGGCAAGACACACTTGTCTTTGTACTCCTCACCTGGTTGCCGCCACACACGCTTGACACCATCTGAACCAAATAAGTTTATCTTGGTCTCATCAGACCACAGGACATGGTTCCAGTAATCCATGTCCTTAGTCTGCTTGTCTTCAGCAAACTGTTTGCGGGCTTTCTTGTGCATCATCTTTAGAAGAGGCTTCCTTCTGGGACGACAGCCATGCAGACCAATTTGATGCAGTGTGTGGCGTATGGTCTGAGCACTGACAGGCTGACCCCCACCCCTTCAACCTCTGCAGCAATGCTGGCAGCACTCATACGTCTATTTCCCAAACACAACCTCTGGATATGACGCTGAGCACGTGCACTCAACTTCTTTGGTCGACCATGGCGAGGCCTGTTCTGAGTGGAACCTGTCCTGTTAAACCGCTGTATGGTCTTGGCCACCGTGCTGCAGCTCAGTTTCAGGGTCTTGGCAATCTTCTTATAGCCTACGCCATCTTTATGTAGAGCAACAACTCTTTTTTTCAGATCCTCAGAGAGTTCTTTGCCTTGAGGTGCCATGTTGAACTTCCAGTGACCAGTATGAGAGAGTGAGAGCGATAACACCAAATTTAACACACCTACTCCCCATTCACACCAGAGACCTTGTAACACTAACGAGTCACATGACACCGGGGAGAGAAAATGGCTAATTGGGCTCAATTTGGACATTTTTACTTAGGGGTGTACTCACTTTTGTGGCCAGCGGTTTAGACATTAATGGCTGTGTGTTGAGTTATTTTGAGGGGACAGCAAATTTACACTGTTATACAAGCTGTACACTCACTACTTTACATTGTAGCAAAGAGTTCATTTCTTCAGTGTTGTCACATGAAAAGATATAATAAAATATTTACAAATATGTGAGGGGTGTACTCACTTCTGTGAGATACTGTATATTTGAATTCAATCCATGAATTTGGTTTATCTGCTTTTAAAACATTAAATGTCTTTGTGAATCATTATCCAACCTTTTATTTTTTCATTACTGTTAGTTAAATAAAGCTCTATAGTGTCACAAACCTGTGAATCCATTGATTGTCTCATGTAGCAGCTTTGAACATAGGGCTGGGCGATATGGCCAAAAAAATTATCACGATAAAATTTTTCATATCAGTCGATATCGATAATTATCACAATTAGTGAGAGTTGAGTGAAAAGTTGTAGAAACCAGACAGTTAATTGTGGTTTTAAACTACTCTTTATTGTCAGAACATGACAAAAACTTGCCAAAAAGGTGAACATTTCACAAATCTGAGGTAGAATATTCACAACGTTTATAATGATAAAAAAAAAAAAAAATTCTACATCAAAATATGCATGAGTTAACTTGGGAAAAAAATCCTTTTTTCAGTCTTTTTATCCTTAACAAAAGAACTATCTTAATAGAAAAATTAATTCCTTAGTTGCTGCTTGTTCTAATGGTTGATTGTTCGTGTTGCATAAATTTGATGATGTGTATCTTTGGCACAGTTTGCAGTGCAGGCTGCAATATTAATAATATTATGTGTTTTGTCTCTTAGAAATGCACATTTGACAGTAGCTTAGATTGACAGTAGCAATAGCTTGAGGTGGAATGCAGATGTAAATTTACTTTCATTAACAAAAAAAAGTAACATCTGTAAAAACTGAAACAACCTCATATGGTGAAATTTAAATATTCTGACTGTTTGAGTTAGGACTCTACTTTTATTATAATTAACCATTATAGTCATCCATAGTATCATACACTTAGATCACGATAACCATAGGTAAAACCACACACGCATATAGCACCTCACTACCATGGTAAAATGTAACGATATGGTTTCTATGGCTATGTTATGGAAAACAGTAGCCTAATTTTTTTTTTTTTTTTTTTTTTTTTTAACCATAAATACAAATGCTATAGTTTAATAACAAAAAATACTGTAATAGCTTAATAACAAAAAAAAACAAAACAAAACAAAACTATAAATAAATTAACTTTACAATGATTCTTATAGAGATTAAAGTTATTCAGTCAAGCAGTGGGTGATTTTCTCTTTTCTTTTGTTTGATTAACATTATATTAATCACACAGATAACAGCAGGTTTATTAGGCTGCCGTCTCTTTAAGACCTGACACACAGATCGAATACATTGGAACACACCCTGATTTCTTTCTTACCTAAAACATACCCAACTGTATTTGCTTGGATACTGGCTAGGACATGCATTTTGACACATTTTTGACCATTCAAGCACAGTAATCTGTGAAAGAGAACTGAATTCGCAATCGCATGCAGTATGAGAGGCGCCTTTCTGCGAGCACGCTTCAGGTCTGTCTGAGCCCTGCAGCACGAGTAGTGCTTTGAGCTCTTTTTCTAGGCTCTTAATTACTCTTTTAAACATCAAACATGTCCCGCCCTTTATTTTCTCTTGCGCTGCGCGGATATATTTTACTCCCTGCAGGGAGTGGAAGCAGAGCTCTGCACACACACGTGCAGCTGTCACAATATACACATTGACGCAAATTATGAAATACGGCTCTTTTTAGAATGCTGTCATTCTTAAGGTACCGCTACTGATAATTGGGTCTTTGTTTTATGGTGTCATCAGCCAATCAGTGTTGTCATGATGTCATTTTTATGTAGTTGTATAGTGATGTCATGAATTGAATTGAATCGGAATGCTAATCATTCGCTTTCTCTAGGTAATATATACCGAATATATTGGACTAATATATCTACTGCAGGATTGTATTCAAATCTGCCTCCAAACCTTTTTTTTCTGGATGTATATCACAATATGGAAGAAAAGATTGGTCAGTACTTCCATTTCATTAACTGACAAGCACCTTTATAAGCGAATCATCACACGCAATCACATTACATTTTTGGCCCGCTTTTATGCATATCTTTGTAGCTGAGCATTAACATCACTGAAATCCTTTCTTGCACAGTAATTATTTATTTTGCTGTATTCAGTATAACTTTCAGTGTCTTCACAAAATAGCTTGCATTGTCTTGGTAATCCCACAGTATATTCATAGAAATATTTTTTTTTTTTTCTTTGTCATAGGGAGACAAACTATTAATGTTTTTACAGAAGATTTTGAGCTTTCTTTTCTCTTTCTGCCACATTCATTTGTCTCTTCTCCCCTCTGTAGTTGCCAGCAAATGCTTCAATCTGTGGTCTTTGATTAGAGGTCTCTGCCAAGACCCGTGTGGTTGATACTCCAATTAGAGACACCTTATGCTGAAAGAGCTGCTGGCCAAGAGTCCAGCGGATTACCTGTCTCCACTTCAGCAGCGGCCCAAGTCTCTCTTTACTGCCACCTGCTCTTTCTCTCTCTTCTGTCTAGAAAGCCAAGCAGCTCTTATTCCATATAATCCGGAGAATAAAGTTGTCTGCATTCAGAAGAGCCTGCGCTCAAGCTCGGCCGTCTCTCTAATCAAGCTAATGGAGCCTGCAGGTATTCTATTGATCTCCCACGACGTGTGCTTCCGCAATGGTGGCCGCATTTTGAACGGGTCAGGCGTCAGGGTTTGGGGTCGCCCTCCTCTACTGTGATCGATCACTGAGTTTTGTCTCCTTTGCGTGCTTGTTTCTTTCCTCCACTCCTTCTGTTTTTCCTTTGTGGTCTACTTTACAAATCTTTTAACCCTCTCTTCTGATCTGTAACCTTTCAAAGGCTTTAGCTCTTGACCTGTGAAGTGGATGCCTTTATCTCTCCCTTCGCTAATGCCGACGCTAGCATGAGTTTTCATTTGCACAGTCCAGTGATTCAAATCTACTTGTGTGAATCAGAGGACATCCAGCTAGATGTCATAAGAAACAGACACGTAATGACAATTCACTTATCCCTCGGTGAGAATCAATTCTTCCACAATGCACCTGTCACAGAGCCTTCAGTGAAGGCAATTTGTCCGACAGACTGACACTGTAATTGGGCTTGAATTTTTCAGTGACCATTTTACAAGCACTTCTTTGAACCGTAATAAAAATCTCAAGCTCACAATGAGCAGCAGACAGGCTAAAATGAGCTATTTTGTCTTAATTAAAACTTCACTACTTGTAAAACCGAGAATATTTTAGAGCTGTACTGGTACACAGAGACATGGACAGAAGTAGTTTTGATGAACTAATCATGTCTTTTTGGAATGTAGCAGTTTGTGACATGAAATGACCCATAGAAAAACTTTTCAAATAGCTTTTCTGAAACACGCTTTGAAATTGTTCTGTGACGTCGTAACATTGGCTTGTTACCTCAAAATGTTATTTTGGCTGTTCACTCAAAAGGATTTCCATCCCTTCAAATCATTATCTTGCGTAATAAAATATTATTTTGTGGGTAATGTTATGTTTGTGGTTCTAGAAGTTCTGGGTCTCTTTCATGGTATCGAGATCAACCAGCCAAATAATATGTAATTTGCTTCCTCATCTCTGCAGGAATACTCTATATTTAGATTCTGTATTTGTGATAATCTTAGAAACATGTAGTTGTTGCTACAGTACAACATCCAAACTAGCAGTACAACAGCCAAACTAGCTGTCTTATTTTTTTTTTTTTTCAATGTTTCTTTGCAACACCTTCACAGAACCCTCTTCATTTTCCCCTGATTAAGATTTGCTGTATGGTTTTCAAGATTGAAAAAGATCTTGATGTTGTTATACTGTAGGTTCTTCAGTGAACTGATTTCTGAAAGTGGGTTGCAAGACCGTTTTGAGTGGGTCACAGAGTATGTAGTCAAAGAAACAACAACTGTCAGACGGGGTTTAATAAAGTGTGCCAGAGAAAAACGTTCTCCTGATTCAGTATCTGCTGTCAGATGAGATGTTGTCAGGTTTTATGTCAGTGTAATTATTCTGACATTATTTTTGTAGTTTGTTACGAAATTAAAAAAAAGTCTCTCACCTCAGGAAAAAAAAAAACTTTCCTGTCCTCTCAGATGTTATACTGTGCTCGTAGTGTGCACTCTTCAATGGTATATCTGTATAACTGTATATCGCTACTATATTAGCAAAAGAAATTACGAGCATGCAACATCGTCATTACGTTGTCAATTAGTACGTCATAAAATTACAAAAAAAAACACCAGTAAATTACGCAACTGGTACATCGTGCTTTAGATGGGAAGGATTTGCATGCAGGTATGATATTCATTCTATTCATCATTGTAACTAGTTTCTGTAACCTTAACCCAAAATAACACTTTTTTTGGTGTTATTTTCTAGTAAGTTGGTGGCTCATACCAACTTACTAACTTTACTGTATTATGAAAAACTAGTTTGGAACTGCTATTTAATAGCCACCTTATATCTGTTTATTCATCAGTGTTTGTGATATTCGTACATTTTATGTGTATGTTAGGTAAAGTGAGACGGTGCTTATGTGTCAACCATTTTTGAGAAATAAATTTGCTTGGTTAAAAAAATGGCCAAGGGAAAATATGAGTCCAATGAAACCACTGGTATAAAGCATAAAATAATACTATATAAACTAATAAAAATAAAAACAATAAAAAATGGTTCCTCTATGGCATGATATACATAGTAACTCCCTAAACTATAGTGTTTTTTGAATCACAGCTGTTAAATAATGAATTTTAGCATGACTGGAACACTATTGACCAAGACCAGAACTATAAAGTGTGTAATAATCTTTTAGTTCTAATCGGAGCATTTATGTTTTACAGTGTACTGCAAAAATGTATTTCATTTTTCCCCTTTGCCTTACAGAATATCAATGTTTGAAACTGATTACACTTTGTACATGATGGACATTAATTTTGACCCCAGTAGGTTCCCCTTATGAGTGCTTGAAACCATCAGTAAAGTAATGTTCAATTATGCTGAACATTTATTATCTTCCATCTGGCTTAATTACAGGCTGAGGTTAAAGCCTGGTAGAGGGTCACCCCATCACTTCAATATCAGTGTCCTAAAATGCATTGACCAGGAGAAGAAAAGCTGTCCTTCCACTAAAATTAGTGCCTAGAACTCCACTTCGCCACCATAATTCACCCCGATGTGAAATATCTCCCCTCACCATATTGACTTTTTTGCAATTTGTAATAGCCTATAATAAAGATTGCCACTTTACCATAATATGAATACACATTTCTTAACAGCTTATACAATAGCTTTTCAAATTAGCATTATTGACTGAGGTGCATTTAACAGCCTCTGAAATAGTTAATGGAGGGTTAATGTCTGAGTCACTAGAAAAGGTGCTTTGCCTAAAACAAGTTTATTGATTACACAGTGGGATGTTCTGAGGACGATTAGATAAGTGTACCACTGTTTTTCATCCAATATATATTTCCTGAATATGCCTACACATGTGAAGGACTGCAGAGTGTATGTATAGATCATAGAGAATGGTAAATCAGTCACTGCAAAGCAAAAGTGGCGTAGGATGATAATCAATCAGTATGTTACACAGATTCACCATATTTTCTGATTACTGCTCATTAAATGGAAATAATGTAAGGTAGTAAAAAAAAAAAAAAAATGGTAAACATTACTGCAGTACTCCTAGAATAAAACTTTTAGGAACCATATGACATTTTTAGTTGGCAAATTACTAAATCGCTAGAAAAAGATGGTGGTTTATAAGCACTTCAGTTCATGACTTCTTTCTTTGGTTCTTTTGGTTTCAATTTAAATAATAAACAGGGATTTATTATTTGCTTTTTAAAAGAGGACAATGCACATTAATTAACACAAGTAAACAAGTCTCCTATGTAAATGTGCCAGATTTAGCCATTCTGGCTAATTTTCATCTGCAGTCCCTGTGTTGTATGTATTAAGTATAAACTGGTTTTACTTTGATGCTGTCACACTAGTGATTCTGATTGTATTCGTATCATATAAATATAACCTTTTGTAAGATTATGTCTGCTCTTTTCTGGTGATTATGGCTCCAACATCAATGTTGTAAACAGTTATTCGTGCTTAGTATTTTTGTGGAAACCTGAATACACTTCTTCTCTGATTCTCTGGTGAATATAAAGTTAGAAAGAACAGAATTAATTTGAAATAGAAACTTTTGTAACGATATAAATGCCTTTACAGTACTTTTGATCAATTCAATGTGTCTTTGCTGAATAAATATATTAATTTCCTAAAAAAAAAAATTACTGACCTAAACTTTTAAATAGTAGTGTATTTTAAACAATATCGTATTATTAATATTATTTGTAAAATATTTATTTATTTTTTTAGAATTCCATTGATAGTTTATTGAAAGAACTTTTTATCTTTTTTTTTTTTAATGAAAAATGGAAAATGATCTTAACTTTATTTTGCACTTCTGATCATTTTAGTTGCATTTTAGGTGATTTTAGATTTGAAAAAGTGAATGAAAATGTAAATACTTTATGTACATCAGGGGTGCAACAGTTCAAATTACTCACTGTTTGTATTACGGTTTTAGGGTCACGGTGTCGGTGCGGTTCGGTATGTGCTATGTTCAGGGAAGTAGGTCTACTGTCAAATAAAAATAAAGAAAATAAGAACAAAATCTAACTACAAGCAACAGCACAAATAAATACAATAGAGCAAAGATACAGGTAGGTCTAACAGTAGTTTTCAGGTACGGAAACTGAATAAAGTAATCAAACGTGAAATAACATTGCATATTTCACTGTATAAATTAAAGATTAATCCTTATTAAAGTTACAAAAGCTATTTAGTCAAGAGCAGTGGGTATTTTATTTTTTGATTAACATTAAAGGTGCCATAGAATGGCCATTTCACAAGATGTAATATAAGTCTAAGGTGTCCCCAGAATGTGTCTGTGAAGTTTCAGCTCAAAAAATCCCATAGATTTTTTATTATAACATGTTTTAACTGCCTATTTTGGGGTGGGAGAAAAAATGCGCTGTTTTGGTGCTGTACCTTTAAATGCAAATGAACTCGTGCTCGCCCCCAAGCTCGCAACTCCATAATACATTGCATAAATAATACAGAAGTTCACACAGCAAATATAACTCTCAAAATGGATCATTACAAACTGTTCGTGATGCAGCATATCAGATCATGTAAGTATGGCATGTATTTTGTGGATGTTTGCTAACATTCGATTCTGAATGAGTTTAATAGTGTGCTGCACGGCTAACGTGGCTAAAGCTACACCGTTTTCGGGTAAAAAATAAAAATAACACTCTGGTCTCCGTGAATACAATAAGAAACAATGGTAACTTTAACCACATTTAACAGTACATTAGCAACATGCTAATGAAACATTTAGAAAGACAATTTACTAATATCACTAAATACATCATGGATCATGAACAGTTATTATCGATCCATCTGCCATTTTCGCTATTGTCCTTGCTTGCTTGCTTCACAATACCTGCAGAACTTCTGATGATTCGGCTGTGTAGCTCCACAACATTAATACTGCCTTGCCTAGAACATGGGCTGGTATATGCAAATTTTGGGGGCGTAAATAATAATGATCCCAACTGTTACGTAACAGTCTGTGTTATGTTGGGATTCGCCCTTTTTTCCGTGGTCTATTGCACGCACAAGATTGACATATGAAGGAGGAAACAATGGTCTTTGAGGCTCACGGTATGTCATTTCCATGTACAGAACTCTTATTATTCACAGGGTTCCTACGCAGTAGGAAAAGTATGGAATTTTATTTGAGTAATTTCCAGGTCTGGAAAAGTATGGAAAAATATTTGTGTTTCCAGACTTGGCTCTATTCAGTTTTCTAATTTATCATAACTGCAATCTAGTCACTGTACAGCGAAATTTGCCGTTTTGAATCAAAATTTGTCATTTATGTGAATCGTGTAGATCCGAAGAGTTTTTGTTTTTTTTTTCGGGGAGAGTCTGTGTGTGTCACAAGATTCTTACAAGAATCGAAAATGGCCTACTTTCCCTTAGACTGGATTGAGTCGCGATCTTTCTTGGCGCTCTGTGGCGTGACAGATCGCTGTAGCGCTCGTGAACCGACCATCTCTTCTGCTTTACAACACAAAATAAACATGATTGAACATCCAAAGATATGTTGAAAGATACAGTATAACTCACCGAAATCCGTATCATGTCACATGTAATCGATCAATCATTGTTTCAACCGCAGAAAGGCGTCAACAAAACAGCTTGTAAAAATGTCACATTTAGCCTACCTCAGAAAAGCCGTTCAATGTCCAAAAACTCATTAGTCAGCTACAAAAATGAACTTAGAGAGGAGCATTTTGCTAAATATATGCACTATAGGTATAGACACTATTACATATTCATTATTTGCACTTAACATGTGCTTTAATATTGAATGTATAAATCCGTTATATGACAGCCACCATTTAAATGTTTAGGCCTACATAAAAAAAAAAACTAAAATAAAAAAAGAGTAGAAAAATAATTGTCATTAAAAATCTATAACGTTATTATAAAAACTTCCTTATGTGTAATTTAGTCTATATGTAAGTAGCTTACAAATCAATTTTAACCTTTAATATTATAAAGATGTAGCAGCTATTGTTCCCTGTATAGTTTACAGCATTAGTTGAGAGAGATTTTTTTTTTCTTTGAGGAAATTTGCCATGTACTGTACCTGATAGGCCCCAAATTAATCAATATTGAATTGAAGGTAATCAAATCAAAATCAAATCGCAAGCTTCTGAATCAAAATCGCATTCAATTGTGAAATTAGTGTCAATGCTCAGCCCTAGTGCCTATATATATATATATATATATATATATATATATATATATATATATTTTTTTTTTTTTTTTTTAACTTGAAGCAAATGTTTTTTCCATTTATTTTCTTGTCAGAGTGCACCAGAATGCTTCGTTTACATGTTAAAATAACAAAAATCCTCTCTGGGGGAGGATGCCCCCAGACCCCCCTACAACAGTTTAGTTTGTACACATCACCTTTTTCACCTCTTTTGACTTTGCAGATATGTTTAGAAAGTTATGATTTTCTAAAATATTATGAAAACTGCGATACTGCGCTTGTGTAGGCTACTCTATAAAATGCTCCGATACCAACACCCAATACTGACAACAGAACAAACAGAGCAGAATGGAAAAATCAGAGAAGGATGTCTATGAAGTAAATGTATCGAATTAATAGAATGTTAAACAAATTAAATATTTATGCCTATGTAGTGAGTTGTATGGTTGGAAAGGGAAACAAACTAAGTCACTACGCCACCCTGTTAAACAGGGAATATATTAGTACTTGTAGATTAATCCCCAACAAAAGTCGCACAGGTATATGGTTTTAAGAAGAGAAGGGCCTAGACGTGAATACTAAATACAAAACTTTATTTCAACAATCAAACACTGATTTAAAAATCACTGAAAGACTGTAGGACCTGGACTAGGGCAAACAAGAAGCAGAGAAAACATAGAAAAGGAGGCCGAGGCTCACCAATGGCAGAAATCGTTTGGAAGGAGGTCTGGAAATTTGAGTCTGGAAAAGTATGGAATTTTGAAATGGAAAATGTGTAGGAACCCTGTATTCAACTATGCCAAGGTAAATACAATTTTCAATTCTATGGCACCTTTAAAAACACAGACAGCAGGAATATTAGGCTGCTGTCACTTTAAGACATAATGCACTGATCCAATACACTGATACTGTACACATGCGTTGTCTTTCTTAACTGTTTACGTTCACTTAAGACTAGGGCTGGGCAAGTTAACACGTTATCGCGCCAATTATTTTATCGCGCATTAACGCAGTTTTTTCTAATTACTATTTTGAAAGTCCGTTGCTTACAGACAAACCCGCGTGTAACACGAAATAGGCCTACTATTCTTCTCATTTGTTTCACCTATATGTACGAGCCACAAGAGAAATAATGGAATAAATTAAGACAGTTATGTAGGCTACCGTTAACAGCATATTATGTTGAAATGCGTCTCTCGTCGTTTCTGAGAGAATATGCTCCATTAATGCAGCGTCAGACAGCTCCGTCACTTTTTACTTTCACTTTCTGTAGTGAATACTGACCGAGGTTAAGACTTTTTCACCGGCAGTTTACACGTTGCTTCTTGTGTGATATCCATTGGCTCTTGGTATAAAACGGAGAGATTCCCCCCTTAGATTATGAACACAACTGGAAAATTTCACGTTAAGCGTTTTCTTTTTAACAGGCGCTATAAGGAGGAAATGCCCTGAACGTGAAACTTTGCGCGTCCTCTAGGCTCTTGTCTGTAGTAGGCTAAGCGTTTTCCTCCAATAGAGCCTATTATAAAAGAAAACACTAAACGTGGCTTATTGCAGTAAGACGGTGATATTAAAACTCAGTTTAGGATTACACCTTTTTGAACATGTAATGCGCGCTATATTGCATGTCAGCGTTTTATAATGGTTTTCTATGGGAGAAAAATGCCTAACGTCTCGTGTTGTGTTCTTAACCTGACTTAATCTGCTTGCCTGTACAAAGTATGTGTTATTAATACCTTTTAATGTTAGCATACTGTCTTAATGCATTATATAAGCGGTTTCTTTATAACAAGGAAACATTCGATGTGAAACTTTGCGCGTTTTGAGTTAATATTTTTCTGCTTGTCTGTGCAAGGTATGCTGTTTTATTAATAAGGTGTGTACTGAATTTCGTGCTTCAATATCACTTTCTTAAGCCACTTAAAGCGTCCTATATGGGGAAGAACGTTTGATTACGCTGCCTTGTCTGTTTTAGCAGGCTACTGCCATCTAGTGGTAGCAGGCATGTCACTGGATCCACAAATGCAGATCTTACTCATTGCACGCCACGCACAAATTCTGATCTACATTAATACAAAATCGAAGTTTTGTATTCACAGCTATGCTTGCTACTGAACATAGACTGTTTATGCTGATCCCTGATAAAAGAAAAATGTTTCTGCTGGTACCTGTTCAAAAACAACAGCAACAACAACAACAAAAAAACAGATTTATAAATGTTAACTTGCTGTTGTTTGGAAGGTGCCTGTTATAGTGTTATGATCGAGGCTCTCTACTCTGAGCATAACTTGTTTTCCTATAACAAACTAGACAAAACGTTAATGCCCTGGCAGTGGCAAATAGCTTTGGTTTTATATTTAATTTGATTATATTAATGTTTAAGTTGAGATTTACAATAAATATTTTAACTTCGACTATGTAAAGGGAATACTGCTGTAAAAAAGCACCTTATTTGTGTTTGCAAACCAAATGTTATTGCACTTTTGTTCATATAGCAGTACCTTTAAAATAAAAGTGCGCAATACACAACTTTTGAATTCATTATTGAATTTTGCGCATAATGCGATTAATCACGATTAATCGTAGAAAATCATGTGATTAATCGCGATTTAAAATTTTTAATCGTTGCCCAGCACTACTTGAGACATAACTATGTTTGCTAGGATACTCATTAAAATGGACATGTTGACATCATTTTTGTGTGAATTTGTCCGTTCAAGCACAAGACTTGAAAGAGAACTTAATATTTGCGTGCTGTCTGAGACGCAGCTTTCTGTGTGTACGCGTCGGATGAGTGCACACAGAAATCTTCTCAAATCTTTTGTCCACGTATTTTTGATCATTGCTGACGCTGTTGTAACGTACTGGGAAGCCAGAATGTGTCCATCGACAGGAATATGAACTCTGTCTGTTTTACGCGTTATTCTTAACAGACCATATTATATATGTGTTGCAAGATTTGAGATTAACTGTGGTGTAAGTATGTGCCGAACTGTGGGTGGAGAACGGTACGGTTTGAATTTTCTTTTTTTTTTTTTTTTTTTTTTTTTCCCGAGAACCATTATACACCTAATGTACATTACAGAACACGAGTGAGTAATCAGAAGCACTACACAAGAATATAAGAAATCAAAGATTTTGATTGTGATGCTTAATGCATTCTTACAATGCCCTTGTCTGTGTCACTTAACAGTTACATCAAGCGTCGTCAGATAACCAAGGATGCTTGTAGGTTGCACAGTAACAAGTTCACGGCTTAGCACGAAATTATGATTTGAACCTGTGGGTGGGTCCGGAAACACTGTATCAATGCAAATCTGCATATCTGTTGCCAGACCTCCAATGTCACTCTCACGTCATGTCCCTATTTAATTCCTCAGGAACACACTGTCAAATACTGCAGTAATCAACCCTGGCTGTGATTGACAGCACTGAAGATTAAACACAGAAAAGGCAGTAAAATGTGAGTGTGAAAGATTAGGCCACAGTTCTGCATTATAACCCGACACGTTGGCCAATGATTGTATGCCTTGATTAAAAAAGAAACCGGCAGATCTGATTAAGGAATGGCTGTCTGACCTAAATGACATTCCTCAGGTCCCACTTGATACTAACACATTGGTTGTAATTATATTCTCCTCCTTTCTCTCCATATGAGAATGTTTAATAGTGCTCTCAAAGCCAGGAGGCTGCACTAGATGAAATCAGGCCCGAGCAATTGTACAGATGCCATAGAGTCTTCTGCACAAATTAATTAACTTGTGTTGTGAAAAGTGGGGAGGCAGGTATCATTCATCTCGGGTCATTTCAATAACAGTAATTTGGCCTAGTGCTCTAAATTGTGGCTTGCTCAGAAATAGACTGTATGTAATACATGTCACATGCAGATTGCAGTTGTTTTGGTGAATCAGTGAACTGAAAACAGAAGCTAATTTAGCTTGTAGCTACTTCCTATGGCCAAACATGGTTCCTCTGAAGAGTATGTTGTATAACCTTATATATTAGTGTTTAAATGCTATCATTGTTTAAATGTATAAATACTGGACACTGGTGCACAAATTACAATCTGTGTAAACTGTGTAAAGTCTCAGAGCTGAGAAAATTAACAGGAATCATGTAATGATGTTGTTCTCCTACATAATGGCATAGGTAGCAACATTGCTCAGATATATTTTAGGTTAGTTAGTTTCAAGTTACTTTGTCATTTACACAAAAAGTCAGTGAAAAATTGTACACTGAAATGTAGAGCTGCACGATTAATCGTTAAAAGAATGCGATCTCAATTCAAACGACCATGCAATCTTATTCCTAAATGACAACGATTTGGCTAGGTCTGTTAAAACTTTTGACAAGCAAGATCACAGCAAACATTCAGCATTTGCACTGCACTGAGCCATATAGAGTAGTTTTCATGTTTATGTATGAAACGGCTTCACAAACAGTCTTTTCAACATCACAGTATCATTATTTCTGTTTTACAATAATTCAGATTAACACAAGTACTGGGATGAAAGTTTAGAAAGTTGAAAGATGAAAGATGAAAGTTCGGATATAAACACTGATGTCTACGGTTGCGATCAAAATAGAACAAATCACCCTTTGAAAGTAACTTGATACTTCAAATAAATATTGTATCAGTTACATCGTTACACCAGGAGGTAGCGACACGACACATTAAAAAATGTATTTGTCATTGAATCATTCATTCAAGAGAAAACGAAAAGAAAAACGCAGATTCATCGAGTAATGAAAAAAGTAAAGTCTTTATGAGCGAGTCATTGAATCATTTCAAATTAATTTTAATTAATTCAGAATCATGGGAGAATCTCTATTTTAAACAAAAAAAAAAAAAAAAAAATCTTGATTCTCAATTTATCTAGAGTCGTGCAGCTCTACTGAAATGCTTGTAGTGAGATTTCAATAATAACCAATGATCTATCTGGCCTTTAGATATTTGCTACCATCGTGTCTGAACAAATAGAGCACTTAAATTAATAGTTGACCCAAAAATGAAAATACTGACATCATTTACCCACCCTGAAGTCATTCCAATCCTGTATGACTTTCTTTCTTCATTGGAACACAAAAGAAGATATTCTGAGAAACGCTAGTAACCAAGCCCTTACATTGAACTTATATTGTATGGAGAGAGAAAGAGAAAAAAAAAAAGACATTTCTCAAAATATCATCATCTTTGTCCCTCAGAAGAAAGACATAAGGGTGAGTAAATTAAGTCTGAATTTTCATTTTTGGGTAAACTATTTCTTTAAAGATAAATTATATCTTTTAAAAATGATATGATACTAAATTGGAATTTGAAAAATTGTCTTTCAGATTATTCAGCAGATTTTTACCATAAGTTATAAATATAATTCTTACTGAAATATGATTGCAGAGAACTTAGAGGAACAAAATGATTTAAATCTCTATTGATGCCTTGTTGCTTTTAGCCAGTGTCCTGGAGGACAGTACAGAAAATGTCATCACATTAGGTCAAGGATCTCCACCTTATCCCATGTATTTACTGCCTATTGTAGAAGCATCATGGACGAGTGCTGCATACGCCCCAAAAATCTTGTACAATCAGGCCAGTCTTTCTTGCAATCAGCCTAAGATTCTTTTTTGGGACATCCAGTGTCCCCATGGGTCCCTCTTCAATTCACCGTCTTCTGTAAATCAACGTCTCAGAGTCTTACCTATTGTTCAAATGGCCTTAAAGGAACAGCCATGTCCAGTTATCAGAAACGTGCCGTTCACATCTTTCACTCTCATCTATCACTTTCTCACCAATGTACAATCAATGGTCCATTTGAACCTTGTTAAATGGTTCAATCTTTCCATTTTAATCAGGGCTTTGTTCTGTGGATTGTCTTTGAAATACTTGTGAGACTTTTTTAAAAGTTAAGTTTGTTCAAATATAAAGCACTCAGATTCACTCCATACACTTGGAGTGATTCTGAAAAGTATCGATTTTATATCTGATACCCCCATTCACGAAATGTACCATTTTTTTTTATTTTTTTATTATTGATTGTTTAGCTTGGCAATAGATTGTCATAAAGTGCTGACATTTTTAACATAGGATGACATATGATGGGTATAACCATGGGCTGTTAAGCAATAATTGCACCTATTAAAGGGCTGTGAGGTGTCCGGCCACAGGGTCCTATAGTTTGTTTTTAAAGATTTACAAAAGCCACATCTATGGCTTTTATCCTTCTGTCACTCAAACATCCATAGACACAAAAGTAATCATGTATACCTAGAGCTTCACTAACAGTGCTGGGCTTGAAAGAAGGGGTGTAAGGAATACAAATTCAACAAAGAAAAGCATTGTTCCCTTACCTGTAGCGCCATCTGACAACGGTAATAAGTCCAAGTTTAATTTTGTGCTAGTATTAAAATTTATCGAGAACGTAATTTACAGAAAGAAAAAATGAACTATTGAGACACTAAAGTTAAGTTTACTTAGATAAATCATTTTATTCATTGCTGGCTATAGTATTCTAAATGATCAGTTTTTTCCCCCCTTTTTTTGGACTTTTATAGGAATCTTAAAGACAAGGAAAAGGAACAATAAATTATTGGAGGGATGGGTGGGGGGGTGTTCTTTAAGTACAGATAATTTCACTCATGGAAAAAGTGGAATATATTTACTAATGAATATTTATGAAGATAGAGTTATTAATTTTCCCTTCATTGTACATTTTTTTTTTTTTTTTTTTTTTTTTTTAGGTTTTAATTGAATTAAAAGAATCATAGAATAGCACATTAATCCTGCACATATCACCAGAAATACACAGATAAATCAATCGAGGAAGTCTTTTTTTTACTGTAGATGTCATTTATACTAGGAATTATTCATGATTTTACATTGTGTAAATATAAAATGAAAACCTAATAATGTTAATATTGTTTGATCTTTTGCATGGTTATGCACAGATGTAAATTAACCATGTGTAATTGTGGTTTCTGGAAATGAAGACATTAAACCTAACATTTACTTACAAGACATTTATTGCAATCTGTCAACTATAATTAGCCACTCACATACACTTGACTTGTGTAATTAATATTTCAACCTGGGATCATGCTCTTCAAGACACAATTTCATGATTGTCTGTAAGGCTTTGCATGAATATAGGCTTATGCAGGCAAGCATGAAAGTTGATGTCAGTGTGTCACTTCTTTTCAAGTGAATTAGGCTACAAAACCTCTTGATTATGTCAAACTAAAGAAGAGGAAACCAATTAGAAAGTTTGAAATTTACAATGTCGACATTTTTGCATTTTGTATTCTCAAGAGGTTGAAGCTGAATGACACATTGGTTGTACATAGTCTAAAAACCAGTGGTTCCCAAACTTTTTAGAGTGGCGTACCCCCTGAGGTATTTGACATCCTTCTGCGTACCCCCTCTCTTCCACTTAGACTGCAGTCACACCTTTTCCATTAAGGGACAATATTTGCCCCCTTAAATTGATTTTCCTCCATTTTTTTTTTTTTTTACCTTTATAAATACCTTTATAAAATAAATGATGTTTTAAATAAAAGATGTCCAATATAGTCCAATATAAATAAAAAAAACTTGCCTTGCCTATAGAAATATGCAATGATGCTTTTACATATTAAACTAAAACCGCCAGTAGGTGGTGGTATGTCTTAATGATTGAGTCATTGGGCCCTATTTTAACGATCTAAGCGCAAGGTCTAAAGCGCACTGCGCAAGTGCACTTAGGGCGTGTCCGAATCCACTTTTGCTATAGTTTAAGGACGGGAAAAATGGTCAGGGTCAGGTCTAAAATGGTTGTCCCTGTTCTCTTAATGAGTAATGGGTGTGTTATGGGCATAACGTGCAATAAACCAATCAGAGTCTCTTCTCCCATTCCCTTTAAAAGCCAGTTGCGCTCGTGCCATGGCGGATTCACTATTTACATGACGGAATTTGCAAGCGGAAAAACTGAACGCTTCTCTAGGGAGGAAACGGATCTGCTCATGCGCGAGGTTAGAGAGCATGAGCAGACCATCTAACGGAAAAGCCGGATTCCACCAAAGCATTTTTATCTTTATGCACACAATAGTAATTTTTTACATTGTAATCCTTTTATTTTTAATATTTGGCATGTTTGTGTCCTGCTGCGCGTCCCTGTGTGTGTACGCACGTTGTGCACCCGCATTTAGGCGCATATTACTAACACACTCTTTAAATAACAAAACAAATATTGCGCCATTGACTTTAGACCAGGTTTCATTTGGTCAATGGCGCAGTCTATTTCAGTTTCCTTAAAACAGTAACGTGCCAACCATGCACCTGAACACACCTCGTTTTCAGACCAGCATGCCCATGGGCGCACAAATGGTCACAAATGCATTTGCTATTTAAACAACGTGGCGCAGGACGTGAAAATGATAACTGTGTCAGGCTGAAACTAGCAAAAAACACTTGCGTCGCGCCGCATTGCGCCAGGTGTATGATAGGGCCCATTGAGTCATTCATTCATTCAGTAATGAAGCAACTGGCTGTATTTATGAATGGGTCATTGAATCATTGACTCATGATTCGTTAACAAAACACCTCTGTGTTGCAGTTCTGTTGTGGCTTTCGTTGGAACTATTATTTCATTGCAAAATAGAGCAACCAATACTGACAATACTGTTTAAAATGTACATCACTTAATATTATCCTTTTGTTACCCAATGTCACGTTTGCAGTCGTGTTGGGAAAAATTGCATTTTTGCTCGTATAATATATTATCTACAAGAACTCACACAGGGTATGTTTTTGTATCGAAGAGAGTTTGAGTCTTAAATCGATCTCTATGCACAGTCTGTGTCTATAGGCTATTTGTTTTTCATGCTAGTAAGTGCTAAATCCCCACTTTTACAAAGATACATTGTCAAGAATGGCAGTAATGTAGTGCTAAGGCAGCATACTCTGCACACAATCTATCATATGCACACTGCTTGTGTGGATGTGGTCAGTTTTGACCGCAAAAGATGAGGTCATTTGATTGGATGTCATGTATTTATGCCATTTTGCCTGTTAGAAATACATTCTCAGTTTTAATGTTATTTTAAGGTGAGGTGACAGCAAAACTCAGCATTTGGTTTGCGTACCCCCTCTGTCACCTCACGTACCCCAGTTTGGGAACCACTGGTCTAAAATAACTAATATAGAGTTGTCTCTTTCTTTAAAGTTCCTGTTTCATTTTATTTTTCTTGGGGAAAATGCCTAGATGTGTCAGACTTGTCTTTTGAAGCACTATTACACTTCCAAAGAAGATAATGAAAGCAATTTGAATTAGTCTTTATCATGAAACAAAGTTTACTTGCCCAGTGTCCACTACCTTTGGAGACGGATTGTCTTGACCTCAGCTGCTGTGTATTTGCACACCTGGGTTCAAGCAGTAGAGTGTTATGTGGATTGGCAGTGTGTAAAGCACATCTGTTGTTTTGGTGCAGTGTGGCCATAAACAACTGTCCAGTGCTGGAGGGCTCAAGTGAAATTCAGAAACACTAACATGAAATGACATTACTGGATATATGCAGATCAGACATTTGAAGGTTTGATGTTTAATTTATACACATTGTCTAATCATAGTCAAAATTGGAATTGAGGTCTTTCAAGTTTTAATAGGTGATGGGTAGTTCGTGAATAAAATGCAGGGTAACACTTTATAATAACTGCACGCTATGAAGCATTAGTTAAGCATTAGTAAATAGTCAATTCATCACTTATAAAGCATTAATAGACATTAGTAAGCAGTTTATAAATACAGCTATAAATGCTTTATTCTTGATTTATAAGCATATCTATAATGTGTTTAATAATTGTATTTTCATACTTTAAAAATAATCAATTTATCATTTCTAAATTAAGTATTACATTATTTAACAAACCAGTTATTTAGGAGTTGTCAGTGGTTCATAAGATCATTTAGGAAGTGTAAGTAAATGATTAATAAACCATTTAAACATTCATTTATACATCTTATTATTTAGACATGAAGTAATAGTTACTTAGTGTGTTAATACATGCTTTATTAACACATATTCCTACTGCAATTCATGATTAATTCAGGTAGTTATAAAACATTTAGAAGTGGTCAGTTAACTATTTTTGTGAGCTCATCTAGTGAGGACTATTTATGCTTTGTAAAGCTTTTATAAATGAGATTTAAAGGTTCAGTGATCTTCTGCACTGCTGTCCTCTAATGTTTTAAAGTTAGTACTGAGGTGGTTTTGACACTAGGAATATGTGTTAATAAAGCATTTATTAACACACTAAGTAACTATTACTATATGTCTAAATAATATGCATAAATGTACATTTAAATATTTTATTAATCATTTACTTACACTTCCTAAATAATCTTATGAACCACTGACAACTCCTAAATAACTGGTTTGTGAATAATGTAATACATAATTTAGAAATGATAAATTGATCATTAATAAAGTATGAAAATACAATTATTAAACTCATTATAGATATGCTTATAAATCAAGGACAAAGCATTTATAGCTGTATTTATAAACGGCTTACTAATGTCTATTAATGTTTTATAAATGATGAATTGACTATTTACTAGGGATGCACCGATACCAGTATCGGTATCGAGCCCGATACCAAGCTCATGTACTTGTACTCGTACTCGGAAAAATACCCCCGATACCAAAGACCGATACCTCACGTGACGTAACTGACAGAATCTTCCGTGCACAGAGACACCGGCGGCAGCAGCAGAAACAATGTCAGCCTCAGCGGTGTGGAAATACCCACACATTGCGACCTGCATGCTTTCAATCACAATTCGTGATCGATTACTGAAGGCGGGATAGGCGGAATCGCGCTGAATGAGACAGACCAGAAGCGCTCTCTCTCTCTTTCTTTCTTGCGCGCAATCCCAGTTCTCTCAGACAGCACGCGATCAGTTCTCCTTGCGCCTGAATGGTCAAATGTATTGTGTGAGTATCTCACATAAATACAATCGGTTATTGCTTAAGTGGACGTAAACATTTGGGTGAAAACAGGATATGTGTCAGCATCCATGGATTCGGTCTTAAAGGGACCGTAGCCTAATTAAATATTTGTCATTAATGTTAATAAAACAACAAAAGATGTTAAATAAATGTATACATGGTAAATAAACCTACTGTAACTGAAAAAAAAAAGTTTATTTTATTTGTATCTCTATAGTATTTGTTGTATTGTTTGTAAATTTCTTTTTATATAACAACAATTGTGAAGGTTATTGGACACTGTGAAATTTTTGTTCTTTAAGTTTGTGACAGCACATAAATATTACTTTTTTCACTAGAGTAATAATAAAGAAGCTGTCCTACATTCATTAGTCTCACTGTGTTGTGCTTGGAAAACTGCAACATCACCAAAAATAAAAATAAAAAAAGAGAAATTAATAAATGTATAGGGATTGGTATCGGTATCGGCGAGTACCAGAAAAAAAGTATCGGTACTTGTACTCGGTCCTTAAAAAATGGTATCGGTGCATCCCTACTATTTACTAATGCTTAACTAATGCTTCATAGCGTGAGTTATTATAAAGTGTTAACAAATGCGGTAAGGATAATTTAGTTTGATAATTGTGCTGAATTGATTTTGCCCGTTTACCAAATGCAATTTCCCCAATTTTTTATTCTTTCATTTTTTTTTTAATCTTTTTTTATTTTATGAATCCAGATTCCTTGGCTAGTTGGGAAAAGGAATCATACTAATAATTTTAAAATGGAAAACACGTCTAGAATTTGGCAAACATGAGCATGACGCTATTGAAATCAGGACTGTCTAATTTGTATTATTTGTTTTCTTTATTACAGGATTGTTTTTGATGATAAATCTCTATCATTGTATGAAAGAATCAGGTGGAAGTGAAATGAATGTTTATTGCCAATAAACCTCTTGGATCTCTATTATAATTGGTGTATTATTTTTAGAAGGATGTCAGTGCCGTGTATAAACAGCATTTCATGTTCCAAACAAGCCTCACAGAACATTTCACATGTTGAGAACTGAATAATTAGCACAATGGTGCTGTGATATTGTTTAGTCTACATGTGCCTGGGGATTTAGTGAAACTGAAATGTATCTGGTAGTTTGTATCCTACGTAGTGAGAGTATTTATTTGATACACAAATGCACCTTGCAACAGAACTCCCTAGCAGAGAGCTGGCTGTCTTACAAACTTCCTAGTCAGTGTTGTGTTTTCAGTTTCCACTGTGACTAAACATATTCCCCCCCCCCCCCCCCAAAAAAAAAAAACTCAAAACAATATAATATTTCCTCAACCACGTAATATTTACTGTTCATAAATCTGTGTTTATACTGCAGTCATCATCAGCGGATAAGGAGGAAAATTACTAATAATGACTGGTTTCAGCAAATGTAATGCTTTTATGTAAATGCCTGGACCTAGAATATGACCTGGAAACAAAAGACTGCAAGCCAGTGACTGCGCGGCAGTGCATTAGTGGATCAATTAAACATGACTCCTCCTTAATAAACAGGCTGAATGGAGGTTGCCATGGCAACTGGGCTGAAAAAAAAAAGAGCTTGAGGGTTTGAAACACACTTTGGTAACATTGATAGTAACATTTATTTACATAAATCAGACAAAATTTGACCTCAGCATGTATCAGTGTTTAAAATCTTGTAGTAGATGTTCATGCATGTTGCTCCACGTTGACTTTTTGTAAAATTTTAAAGTGTGCTTTAGGTTCATGCTGTGGCATTTCAAGTCGAAGTTATATGTTTTAGACTGAACCTCGTTTATCAGAAAATCTTTTCTCTTTTTTTTCTTCAGAATTTCTTTTCATTTGTGGCAATTGGGTTCTTGAAAATATAATTGCTAGTCACATAATCTGGTGAGACATTTCTGCACTTTGGTAACTCATTAGAGGAAAATAATTCCTGTCAGGGCTTAATGCAGAATTATTAATTGCGGTAATTTTGAATGGGCTAATGGATCCTGATGGGAGAGTTGAAGAATGTCACATGAAGACACAAAGATTACAACATACTAAGAGATACCTAAGAGAAGTTGGTTACACTGCCAATATTTGTTTAGTATTTTGAAACGGATTTCAAAATGATATTGAAGTAATTTGTCAATGATTTTAAAATAATTGAACTACAGGTCATATCTTAACATAAGTTGTAAGGATGGATTAACAACAGGTTTTCTGTCCTACCTGCTAATACACTAAAATCACCATGCCTCTGAGATCTATGTGTATAACACCTTAGAGGAAATGTGGGGAGAAATTATAAGCCGAAAGAAGAACTGAGGCTGTTTTACACATTCTATTTTATACCAGACTAAAAAGGTAGTGCTACTCTCATATTGATCTGAACATTATAGGATCATTATGGCTCTAAAGTGACAACATCAGAGTAATTAGTGGTCCAGAGGGTCAGACTCTCCAGAGAAAAATTAGGAAAAAGAAATTGAAGGAAAGTCATATAGATGCTAATTCATTTAAGTGCATGATCAGTTAAACCCATTGAAAGTAAGTGTGCAATATATTACAGTTAAAATCTATAGATGAGGATAGATATATGGATGAGATACAAAGTGTAAAAAGCAAACAAAAAGCATTTGTAAATGTGAGTTCAGACAATATTTTTTTGTCTATGCCAGTGATCAATTCTACCTTGTCTTTGTACAGCTGTATATATGTAGGTGAAGCTTTGATATGTGTGATCAAAGCTTTGTGTAGAATGTGAACTCTTGGTGCCTTTCAGCTAGTGTAGATGAAATGATATCTTGAAATGCATCACACTTCAGATAATTCTGTAAGTGGAGTGTCTCATTTCCCATTTGAAGTGTCAGGGGTCATTTACATGTGTAGTGCTGACCTGAGCACTGGGGTGGTGCCATCTCTCAAAAAAAAAATCAGCCCTTTTTTACCTTATTGGAATGATACAAGGGCTTCAAATTTGTCAAATCAAATTCCGTATTTTCAGTATTAGTTAACTCCTTATTAAAGAAAAAAAAACACTCTTTGTGGTGCATAGAAACCTTTTTTACTGAGCTGTGTTTTATATAATTGGTGAAAATAATAATATTTGTTTATTACCAATATCACATACATTTACAGTTTCATTGAAAAATATTATTACCTAGACTGCTGCTCCTACCTTTTTAAGTGGTTTTTGACAGTCATTCACCTAAGCTTGCGATTTGAAACTGAAATATTATTAAAGTACGATTTATAAAAAAAATATTTTCCCTTTTTCACTGTATTTTCCGGTGTGTGGCATTATTATTTTTTTTTTATTGTAGCCTATTATGTAGATTCAGGCCTTACAGCAGCTCTGTCCTTGGCTTTGCTCTGGGCACTATTGTGTCATGTCTATCCACCAGCTGCCACTTTTTTGGACATTTATTGATTCACTATTCATCTTTTCAAGGTGCTGATTTGAAATCATATTTCAAAACATTTTGTACTGACGGGTCAGTAAAATGGGCCTTAAAATCGTCCATGGAAAGCCCAAAGGTCATGCAATTTGGGTTCACAAACAAGTATCACTAGGGGGAAAATAATTATTGAGTTTGAATGAACAAAGCTGTCATTGATTCATATCTAGGGGTTTTGGGGAAGGTAGGATTTACTGCACTTTCAACATGAGAATGCTGCGGGAAAATACTCAGGTAGTGGCCCAAATGGATTTTCAACTAGGCCCTAAACCTTTCAAACTGTACTGCTGTTGAATAGCAGTCAGATGTTGCCATGCCAACCTTTTCGAGAGGGACATTCAGCAGTCTGTGCATCACAGAGAAAGCGTTGCCAGATGTCCTCAACAATTTGCTCTGAAAAGATTTCAGTCGGCCATGCTTATTAGCAGATAACAATCAGGGAGCTCGGGATATATGCCTTCCTCTCCATAATAGGCAAGAAGATGGCCAATAAAAGCCATGGCTTGTCCAGCAGTGGCCCATTTTGCCAAGGTGCCATTGGCTAGCGTTAGAGATTTTTGAAATATTTATGTCACATTTCTGCATGTGCAACATGTCAGGCCCAGTCTGCAGCTGACATTCTCTGGCAGAAGCCGATGAGGCTGCTGGCCAATGCAAGAATGAATAAGCAACTTTTTGAATTATTGATTGTATAAATCAACACCAGTAGCCAACTGACAATTCAGGAAGGCAGAAGTGAGTTTTCTTGTTTCCTTCTGTCATGGCCTGGTGGCATTGCCAGTTGTAGTAATGTTTAATGTTCAAACCAGGTCTTTCTGGGTGTGTTCACACTTGTAATTCGGTTCTCTTGGTTCTTTTGCTCTGAACCAAAAAAGATATTGTGTTCCTCTTATGAGAGGAACCAGGTATGCTTGAGCATTCTGTCTTTTTAGGCTCGCATCTTGTGCCATCACATCCTGTTTTTAGTTCTTTTAGATGTCTTTGGTCTGTGTTGTGTTCATATTTCAGTCAAACTGCACCATAGTTCATTTGGAAGCAGACTGAGACCTATCTTTTCAGCAGTTTTGGTCTGCTTGTTTGGTGTGCACCAAGGCTCGGATAGCAGTGTTCATGCTCATTCAAATGAACCGCACCAGAGTTTTAATTTTAATCTAACCTAACCAAACCAAATCTATACCAAGTGTGAACACATCCTCAGCTTGTCGTTTTATGCACTTGGTCTAGCAAATTTCAAGTATGCAAATCCCTTTTCCTTGATTAGATGCTGTTGGATAGCAGTAACCTTATCTCAAGTCTAGAGCTTAGACCATGACTGTGTTTTCTTCCTCTTGTGTACTGTACTTGATATTGCCTAGGACTCATTTTAGACCCAATAGGTTGATGACACTGTACCATTCTCTTACCAGGGAGTTTGGAGACGGACTCTGGAGTGCCATCAGTGTTAATGGAGGCTTCTGTGTAAAAGGCTAAAAAGCCAATAAAATGTGGGGGGCTCCACTTCAGTCTTAATGGTGCCTTCAGTGGGATAAAGCACTTCCCATAGCTTTGAGGGTGAGTTCTGGTTGGTGTGACCAAGGCAGGGAAGGAAAACAATTCTTTAGCCCCTGATGGATAATCACCAAGAGTTAGTGTATGTCACTTTGAGTCAAGGTTAGACTAGAGGTGTAGGCCAACCTTATGTATTTCTCTCTGCTGATCCCTCTACTATGCAAACACTCTCAAAAATCATCATAATTGAACTGTAATCACCAGGATGTATAATTCTTCTTGTGCAAGCGGCTTTCTGTGCCTCTTTCACTTCATTTCTCAGCCTGTGGGGCTCCTGAGCAAATTACAGTCATTTCCCATTTTGCCATACCTTTGCCATTCACTACTATGGCATTTTTGCAATGCGCCTTGGTGGATGAAGATCGCAGACAATGCACAAAGGTGACCTGTGACCTATATTGATGCTACAGGAAGCCTGCATTTTCATGCTGATTTTCCTGAAAATGGTTCAGCTTCCCGTTTTATCAAGGGGATATCAGTGACATGATTGTTCTGTTTTAAGAACTTCCTATGTCAATTTGCTGTTTTCTTAATGAATATCTTTAAGAAAACAACCTCTTTAATCTTTGTCTTGATAGCATGATTTGACTCCAGGTGTGTAGTCTCTGTAAAGCATTCGGCCAAAACAACAAAGCATATTTTAATCCATTTTAATGGGAGCAGAGTCCTACAAATAATACTAGTTCTCCTTTTTTTACTGGTGGTGGTGATGTTGTAAAAAAAAAAAAAAAAAAAAAAAAAAAAATTAAAATAATGAAAAATTATTTTAAGTAACACTTTATTTCAATAGTCCACTTTAGACATTCTACTAACTATAAGTAACTTTGCTTCTGCATGTTAAAAACCTGTCATTAGAGTATTAGTAGACTGTCTGCTTAATATCTGCCAACACTTTATTTTGATGGTCCCCACTTTATTTTGATGGTATTTTGACAGTACTTGTCAAGTACTTGTCAACCTATTCTACTAACCTTAACCCTCAACCTTACCTAACAGTCTACTAATATTCTAATGAGAGTTAGTGGATATGTAGTTGCAAAGCTTATAGTTATTAGAATGTCTAAAGTAGACTATCAAAATAAAGTGTAACATTATATTATATTATATTATATTATATTATATTATATGAGCAATATCACACGAGTAGCCGTGCGATATGGCTGTATCAGCACGGCTGTGATTCGGCCGTAGGCACGAGGCCGCAGGCCAAGTGCCGTAGGTAATCACAGCGTGCTGATATACAGCCATATCGCACGGCTACTCGTGTGATATTGCGTTCATACAACAGTTCGATGGCACAAGTGTGTAAATAAATAAGAAATAACAACAGAGTGTCTTTAAAACCCTCTTTTGTGCAGCACTACTTCCTTCCGCCACGGATTCAAATCTCAAGTTGACAGTTTGACCAAGCCTCCATTACTAATTCTAAAATGTCACTTTAGAACTAGTAACGAAGGCATGTTGAGTCCCTCCATTGAAACTCATTGTATTTTGTACAGTATTATTGAGATTGAGAGAGAGAGAGAGAGAGAGAGATAGCCTGAGCGAGCATTACCTGTGTCTGATATAACATTCATTCATTCAGGTCGATGTCAACAATATTATATCCATTATAAAAATCCGTTTGAATGTCTGCTGAGGAAAGCGGTCTTTGTATTTGTCCTTTTTACAGTTGAGGGAATTTTCCATTACAGCGCTAAAACAACGTTCTTTGTTTACAAAAGTCCCTTTCAATTTAAAAGTCTCTTGCGACTGACTCGTTCACTCGTAAAGTATGCCGCCATCTAATGGCGTATTAATGTAATTTTCACTCAATCAATATTACGCACGAATGGACCTTTTCTCAATACCAAATACAACATATTATTTATATAAAATATTTATTGAACAACATTTAAATTAACAACAATAGCCATTATAAATGACAATAGGAAATAAACACAATTGTACAATTCAGTCAAACGTACAAAAGCAGTGCTCTAGAGGATGTAAGTTCAACATAGCCTTAATATTAAATTATTAAATTTAACATAGCCCAATTCGATTTGCTCATGAACAAGTAATAGATTACTAAGACCAACGATTGCAAGTTTTATGTACCCAAAATGAATTATATCTCATGTTTAACCACTATAATAGACAGCGGCAAATCCCCGAAGCACTGGCCAAGATGAAGCTGTTCTCGGCGGGTACACGAGCACTGAATGGCTGCTTATGGCCTGAAGCTCACATCTCCGAAAACGTCTAAACAAATTGTAAAATAGGCGCTATAATTACATATGAGAACTACATTCTTACCTAAAAAACTCTTAAAACTACAGTTCGTGGTACAACAAGTGTAGTATTTGTAAAAAAATATGGTGGATTTCATCGGCCCCCATGACAGTCACCTCAAGCGGAGTGATACAAACAGTGAAACAGTTCCCGTGGCGATACTGGTAGAATATCGCATGGCTGGAAAGACCTCTCAGCCAATCAGATTCGAGAACCAGAACAAACTTTATTATATTAATTATATTATATTATATTATATTATATTATATTATATTATATTATATTATATTATATTATTTTAATACACGTTACTTATGTACAGTTCATGCTGTAATTTGTCTGTTATATTGGTTTCAAAAGAATCTTACATTTTTGGGATAAAGTAGACTGACATACAAATAAATAATGACATTTATTGCATTACCATTTATGCCAAATATTTGTTTGACATTTTTAAGAAACAGTAAGAACAAATATTCCATTATGTTCATCTATTGCGTTTACTTTTTAATTTGTATTTTACTGTAATTATAATAATGCAGGTGAATAGATGAAAACTAGTTCATCAGTTATCTGAAGAATGTCAGGAAACCCAAGAGTAATTCACACACTGCTGGACAGGTATATTTGCTGAGACAAATCCCTCTGTCTGGGCATGTTTTCCTTTTTACAAGATATTGTTTAACACACACAACAGTTTCTAATTACCCTTTGTCCTTTGATACGAGATAAGGGAGGAGAAATGGTTAACTATTTACTCGAATGCCTTATCCTATGTGTTTGTCAACACATCATTAGTGAGCCACAGAAGCTAATTAGTTGTTTTAACACTAAGGTGATTAAAGGCAAAAATCACATTGTCTTTCACAATGACATGGAGGCATAGACGTCCAGCCTTCGCTCATAACTTCGCTGCTCATTTCCCTCTTTATTATTTTTCAGATTAAGACAAAACACAGGAAACAAATTACCCACTGAAAGATCACTGACAGGTATCAAAGTCTGGCACAAGTTGATAATATAGTATAAAAATGTTGTTTCAAAATTGTTTATGCTCTACATTAGTAGTATGTCTGTGAACAAAGAAAAATATGGACTTTAGATTGTCAAACCTAAATATGTGCTGTTGTCTAATGAAATATAACTGCTTACTGGTGTTATTGGTTTTATAAAATTTAGATGTACTTAGAATAACAATAATAATTTAGAATAGCAACTGATGTAAGCCTTGGATTTTTTTTATATATTTTCAAGATTGAAAAATTGAAAAATTTCACTTTCAAGATTTTTGACACAACCATTTTTTTAAACTGGTGCCCATGGTGTCTTTAGTCTCAAAAGAGGCTTTTCTTACTTCTTTGTATTTGACTTTTCATTGATTTGCTCTCATTCTAAGCAAATAATATCTCATGTTTAGAGACCAGGGATGCAAACAGACATTTAAAATGCCCCAGAGACAGCAATGAACAGGCAAATGTCTCAGACAGAGAAACAATTTTATTTGAGGAATAATTACCAAAAACACAGGAATACAGTAATATATACAAATGTAATTATCTTAATTAACATAATTTATAATCAAATAATTATTTAGTTTTTATATATATATATATATATATATATATATAATTATTTGTATCTTACATTAGGTGTTTTCAGAAGGACTGTAGTATTAACTAGTGTGTGATTTATTAAGCTTGAAAGGAAGAAACTGAGTCCTCATTATCTCAGTGAGATGTTGGGATGAATCGAACAGAAGGTTTGAAAAACATGATGGATGTCTTTGTTTTGATTGCATCTCCCTTATGCTCAATTGTTGGTGTGCAGCTGAGCTTAAAGACTTGTGAACAAGAGCTACCTGGGCCAATACAATTAACTGTAGGGACTGAGTTTGCTTATCCACATGGAGCTCAATCTGTTTTCCCTATTTCTGTCTGTGTTGAACATTACCTTGCACTAGCTCTGAATTAAATTCACCTAAACTAAGGATTCTCTCAATCCAGAAATGGTAAATTAAACCAATAAAAACTGAAAACATAATACAATGTTGGATTCTGTGTACCATTGGCAAACTTGGCTCATTTAATCAAGTGGAATTGCTTGTTCTTTTACAGAGATATTTTGTTTTCTTAAATGTGGATGTCTTGAATGCATGACAACCATGTTTTCCCCTCCCACCATGGAAATGTTCGGCTCCGTATTTTCAATGGCAGGACTTGACTTCCTCAGTTTGTAATGATCTAGATGACTGATACTTCCAGGTAATTCCCTTTATCAGGTAATGTTTTGACTGTGATAAGGAGGTAACGGTTTAAACTGTGTCAGATATTTGGCATGTTGAATCCTGTATAGGTTGCACTGCCTTTAGAATGTCATTTCTCAGATATGGTCATTAGCCCTGTAATGTATTGTGAGCAGATCTCATACTGCCTACTTCTCAAAATTTCCACACCAATCTGCTCATACATATAACCAGCCCCCCCTGTGGTGGCAATTATTAACTTATTTGTTCCTTCCTGATACTGCAATTGAGAATTCATCAGTCTGAGAATTCATCTGTATTTTGTTCTGCATTTTCTAATCCACAGTTGACCAGTGCAGGAGAAAACAGCAGTTTCAAATAAAGCGTGGAAGACATGTCAGCTCCAAAAGGTTGTGCCTCTAGTCAGTAGTCAAGAGTATTTCTTGAAGGAAAGTGCACAATGTCTATATATATATATATATATATATATATATATATATATATATATATATATATATATATATATATATATGCACAAATGCATAATATAATGCTGTAATGGCTAAAATGATTTCAGTTTTTAGTGTGTTATTTTTATTGATATAGACATTTTAATATTGGCCAAATAATAATCTGCTTATCTGTATTGGACAGAATTTTAATATTGGTGCATCCCTACCTGTATCTTTCAGTAGGATTCTACTAGTATTGTTTGTTTTTTCCCTTTCTGTGGTTGTGATTTAAGACATGCGTCAGCAGTGATCTTTTGCTTTCTCAAGAGCTGTGTCTTTTTCTGTGGTCTTTTAACTCTTAGAATAGCTCACTTTGACCCTTTGACCTCAGATGAGAGATCAGAACTAGCCTGAGGTCATCTTGAACTTCTTGTTGGCACCTTTTAAAAAGAATATTTTTCTATGACAATTTCCCAAGACCCTATTTCCTCATCTCCATAAGGATAAATAACTCACCCTGAGAGCTAGATGAAACACAATAATTCTGTCATCTTTGGCGATGAAAATAAAACTTCCATTCATATAACACTAGAAATATATTCAGCTACTCAAATAAAAGGATGCATTACACTGCATTTAACTCAAAGATTTAAACCCCCAATCTGATTTGTAGTTTGTTCTCTGAGCTGAACATGGTTGTGCTTTCAGGTGAAAATTGCAACATTTTACAGCTGCTTTTGTTTAGGCTAAGGTTTGAAGCTTTGCTCTTCATGAATACACATGGAATAACTTTACCCAGCAAATTGTGTCTACTCTTAACAATGATGAAGCTCAAGTTCTGGTTCTTCAGTGACTCAGAATTACCCTAACATACTTAACAATCTACTATCATTTCGAGACACTTTAAAATGGGATTTTTCTCTTTTTAATTCTTTTTATAAAACAGGAAGTTACATAATGGAACTTCAATGAATAAAGATGTGTGTTCTGTCAGTTTTTGACGTCAGCACATTTGTATGCACACCAAGACTGTAAAATCAATTTAGAATTTGTGTATCTCACGACTATCCTTAAGGTCTCGGACGTTCTCTCAAATATCACACAAGCGCATTTTGCCAGCATTGCAACATCGCAGCGCCTCACACTGCCCGTTGGCAGCATTACGGTTGACTCTGTGAGACAACCTGACTGTTCACTGCCTCTCTGCTGTGGGATCACTGAGAAGGTTATGTTTGCTTATGTTTGAATTGATTACTGGCACACTAAAAAGGGTTTAGATTTAATCTTGTATCAGAAACTCTGTGCTAAAAATGGAAGACTTCATAAAAAAACTTGACATTGTCCAATTGTGTTATTCTACAGTAAATTACTAATATTTGTCATTGGAACAGTTTGTTTTTTCTCTTACAACATGCATTTGTGAGGTTAGTTATGCATGTATCCTTTTAAAGTGCAAAACACACTATGTACCAGATGTGCTTATTGAGTCGTCAGTGCTTTTGCTTTGCACTAAAGACACATTTTCCCCTGCATTTTTTTTTTTTTTTTGGCAGGGCTGAGGCTATGCTTTTCTTCAGATATCTCTACTTTTGTCTCCTGCATCTCTTATCCCAAAAAGATTACTCGAACAACACTATTATGACAACTCTCATGGCAAACGGCTAAGAGCATCAGTGAATTTTGGCATCTCTGCACCCTCGCCCCTATAAAGAGCCTCTTCTGGGCTGAGCCTGCGTTGTGCAAATAGCTGTTACTTGCATTGAGGGTGATACCCTGCAAATAAAGAAGACAGAAACTCAAGCTGTAGGGTATGTGGAATCTATTGTCAGGCTAAACAATAGACAAAAACCAGCATGGCTGGCAGGGGAAATTTGAGTCAGCAATCTGTTAGACTTTATGCACTGATAAGAGATGGGATTCGGCAGTGCTTATTGAGGAGAATACAGTAAACACAACAATCCAGCCAGTGCGGGTCATTGAGAGTCTCCCTCGCCTTGGGCTTAACATGACACTTAAGTACTACTACAAGGAAAGAGAAAAGGCAATTCTGCACACATTACAAACTGCCTTTATTCTGCGCTTGGATGCTGAATGTCAGAGGAGGTCTTTCACGATAAAAACGCAGACAAAAGGAGGGGGATAGTCCATGGTGATTTGTTGCATTTTCATTACAACTACTTTGTAGGCAGTAATCGCAGATCTAAATAGCTCTGAGAGTAACTGTTTTCTAACCGTGAAATTCAAGCCAGCGCCCCCCTCGCCCCCCTTCAACAAATGAGGCAGTGTTTTCTTCTTGAAAATCCTTGCATTGAAAGTCAAGGCACCTCTCCGAAAACATTCACTTATCAAAATGAACTCGAGGAATGCTGTAACAACAAACTCTATTGAATTCTCTCTTTCTTGTTGTCACAGCACCTGATTGTATTATGGCCATTCCCAGGTGAAAATTCCACTTGCTTAGTAATCCTGGTTAGGTCATCTATGCGGGTGAATGAGAACTAATAGAAACTAGATTGGTTTTTAATTGTTTGTTTGTGAATCACATTCTTAATTTAATCTCTAAAACTGTAAAAAAAAAAAAAAAAAAATAAATAAATAAATAATATATATATATATATATATATATATATTTATTTATTATTTAATTTAATATGTAGTGTTCATAAAGGTGACATATTTAGACTTTTGATTGTACTGATTGGTTATTTTGAAATGATTGCTTATAATATGTTACAGTCATTGAAGAACCAGAACTTGAGCTTCATTATTGTTAAAAGTAGACACGGTCCTCATTTACGAAACAAGCGTAAAGCAAAAAAACTGGGCGTACGGTCATTTCCATGCAGAACTTAGCATTTATCAATATAGACGTGAGCAGTGGCTACGATCAAATCATAGGTTTCAGCGTGTGTACGCAAGTGTTTGTATTAGCATGAACATGCATGTAGCAAAGTAAATCTGGTGGAGAATTGTTATCAGAGCATTTTGACTAGAATGAAGACATATATTCATCATTTAAAAATCTGGTAAAATATTCTATTGACATTGTGTCATAGCTTATCCATTAATAAAGTGTTTTCTTATATTCTACTTATATAATAACCTTGTAATTGCAAACAATTAAATTAACAGGTGTTTTTGGTGTAAGATCAATTTGTCTTTCATGTGATTACTTCCTCTTGTTGGCCAGGTTATGTTTCTCCATGTCGTAAACTCTAGTGGCGAGGCTTCTAAACCGTGAATTTTTAGGGGCATGATATTTAAATGACTATTGTTTTCAGCCGGCACATTTATCAACATCTGATCATTCATACGATGAAATTGGTGGCATATGAATGTTTCATGAATCACACGTGAACCCTGTCGTGAGATGATTTTTGCGCTCGGATCTGTGCTCGTTTCTACATTAGATTCATAAATAAGGCCCACTGTGCTTTGGTAAAGTTATTCCATATGTATTTATCCATAGAAAAGCCTGAAACCTACATGTCCAGGTTTAAGCAAACTGGTGGTCCTCAGTGTCTCAGAGCTTATAATGACACTAGAATATGTGTAGTAGCAGATCCAATGCCTCCCAACATGTTGATCTAATTCTTCCCTTAACTCCCTTCCTAATCCTAACCCTCATCTGTGAATACACATTTGAGGAGTTACATCTAATCAGATGATCCAGTGAGGAGGACTTAATTAGTCTAATGAATGAATCCATAATTACTGAAATGCCATTTGTTGTTGTACATGCTGTGTGTGTTTTACTAAACAAATTATCCTACATTTGGGTTGATTTGGTCATGTGAGTGAAAAACAATATTTGGTGCAGCATACTGCCTTGTTTTTTAGTTTGTGTAATTTATGTATTTTTCCTAAAATATGTCTTCAAAAAGTCTCTATATAGCTGACTAAATTAGCCTTTTGTTGCAAACATCTTCTAATTTTCATCAGTTCTTTTTTTATGTAATGGAAGTCCAATCCAAATTTTCATTTCAAGTTTTCATTTCCACATTTCCACCATCTCTTAGGATGCATGTGTGAAAATGATAGTGGGTAATTGTGCTTTGAATTGTGATTGCGAGCATATAAGCATTTACAAACCCGATTCCAAAAAAGTTGGGACACTGTACAAATTGTGAATAAAAAAGGAATGCAGTGATGTGGAAGTTTCAAATTTCAATATTTTATTCAGAATACAACATAGATGACATATCAAATGTTTAAACTGAGAAAATGTATCATTTTAAGGGAAAAATAAGTTGATTTTAAATTTCATGGCATCAACACATCTCAAAAAAGTTGGGACAAGGCCATGTTTACCACTGTGTGGCATCCCCTCTTCTTTTTATAACAGTCTGCAAACGTCTGGGGACTGAGGAGACAAGTTGCTCAAGTTTAGGAATAGGAATGTTGTCCCATTCTTGTCTAATACAGGCTTCTAGTTACTCAACTGTCTTAGGTCTTCTTTGTCGCATCTTCCTCTTTATGATGCGCCAAATGTTTTCTATGGGTGAAAGATCTGGACTGCAGGCTGGCCATTTCAGTACCCGGATCCTTCTTCTACGCAGCCATGATGTTGTAATTGATGCAGTATGTGGTCTGGCATTGTCATGTTGGAAAATGCAAGGTCTTCCCTGAAAGAGACGACGTCTGGATGGGAGCATATGTTGTTCTAGAACTTGGATATACCTTTCAGCATTGATGGTGCCTTTCCAGATGTGTAAGCTGCCCATGCCACACGCACTCATGCAACCCCATACCATCAGAGATGCAGGCTTCTGAACTGAGCGCTGATAAAAACTTGGGTTGTCCTTGTCCTCTTTAGTCCGGATGACATGGTGTCCCAGTTTTCCAAAAAGAACTTCAAATTTTGATTCGTCTGACCACAGAACAGTTTTCCACTTTGCCACAGTCCATTTTAATTGAGCCTTGGCCCAGAGAAAACGCCTGCGCTTCTGGATCATGTTTAGATATGGCTTCTTTTTTGACCTATAGAGTTTTAGCTGGCAACAGCGAATAGCACGGTGGATTGTGTTCACCGACAATGTTTTCTGGAAGTATTCCTGAGCCCATGTTGTGATTTCCATTACAGTAGCATTCCTGTATGTAATGCAGTGCCGTCTAAGGGCCCGAAGATCACGGGCATCCAGTATGGTTTTCCGGCCTTGACCCTTACGCACAGAGATTGTTCCAGATTCTCTGAATCTTTGGATGATATTATGCACTGTAGATGATGATAACTTCAAACTCAGCAATTTTTCTCTGAGAAACTCCTTTCTGATATTGCTCCACTATTTTTCGCCACAGCATTGGGGGAATTGGTGATCCTCTGCCCATCTTGACTTCTGAGAGACACTGCCACTCTGAGAGGCTCTTTATATACCCAGTCATGTTGCCAATTGACCTAATAAGTTGCAAATTGGTCCTCCAGCTGTTCCTTATATGTACATTTAACTTTTCCGGCCTCTTATTGCTACCTGTCCCAACTTTTTTGGAATGTGTAGCTCTCATGAAATCCAAAATGAGCCAATATTTGGCATGACATTTCAAAATGTCTCACTTTCAACATTTGATATGTTATCTATATTCTATTGTGAATAAAATATAAGTTTATGAGATTTGTAAATTATTGCATTCCTTTTTTATTCACAATTTGTACAGTGTCCCAACTTTTTTGGAATCGGGTTTGTATTTGAACTATATACTCTGAAAATTATGTAACTGAATTAATGTTGATTTAAAAAAAAAAATCAGAATACATTTTTAAGTAAAATTTCAAGTCAAGTCAAATTTATTTGCATAGCGCTTTTCATAATACACTTTTTTTTTTTTTTTTTTTTTTTTTTTTTACAAAAAACATGATGTTAATGTTTATAATATCTTAGTATCTGTGTGCATTATAGTCACATTTAGCAGATTAGTATATATAGTATAGTATATATTGCTTGAAGCGATCCAACTGTAAACAAAGAGCTGGGCAATAATATAGTTACATTTTGTGATGAAATAAAAAATAAAAAAAATCAGGTATATAAACAACAAAGACATAAGACCCTTCTGTGACATTGAAAAACAAGACTCATAAATAAGATCATATTTTAGATATAAGCAATAAATATAAGAGAATTAAAAGAATTTCAATGTGTCCAATGTTCACGGTATTCCTAATGCAGTCTTCTCAGTGTCTGTATAGAGACTCTGTCCAACCATCACAGTCCTCGTGTCAGGTACAGCCATCAGGCTCCTGCTCTCCTGTGAGGCTTCACTACAGAAGGGTCTAATTAATTTGAGTGGAGATGAGCTGACTGGGTCTGCTTATGGGGTTTATTCCCTTTGTGGGTTTTTGTCAGGGAGGACACTCAGGCCTAAATCTCATTGCTGTAATGTGCCTGAAGAGAAAGCAGCACCTAGCCTGGTAATGAGGGATCAGTAGACTCCCCCTCGTTTGATCTTATCGCTTACACTTCTGTCTTAGCTCTTTTTTCCCTTTTCCCTTTTCTTTCTTTTTTAACCCTTGTAACCAAAAACCTATGGCATGGAAATGAGGAGATGGATGCAAGGTGCTTTACAGAACCTCATTTGTTGCCTCTAATTAATATGGAGAAGTTACTGAACCCCACCGTCTCATTCAACGTATCATTACTTAGGACTCAGAGAGGGAGGGACCCTGTTTTACATGCATATGTCTAAACATAGGCCATTTTAAACTCAAGCGGTGGTGTTTTTTTTTTTTTTTTTTTTTTTTTTTTTTCTCCCTTCAGCTCCCCAGTCTGCCAGCTTGATATCAGCTTGATCTTCTTGATTGTGTTAATACAAACCTTGTCTAAATCTTAGGAACTGTGCATGCATCATAACTTTACTCAGTTAAACTGTGTTTATACTGTAGTGTGCAAAATGTTATAGACTTGTAACAGAACTACAATATTCAAAATAGCACTGGATGCTTCTAAAATGGAGATGTGCAAGTGATTATGAACTTTACCGAATTAACTTAATAAACACAAAATCACATGTAAATTCTGTGTTTACACTGAGAGACACGGGCTGAGACTTATCAATAATATTTGTTACAAGACTGTCCAAAAGCTCACAAACAATTTTGAAGAGTTGACTCTGTCTCTCAGTGTTAATACAGTAACTTACTGTTTATATTCTAAACAAGTTTCTGTAGAGATTGTTATGAGTTAATGTTACTTCTCAGTGTTTGAAATTTCCCAACATGGTTTATGAGAATCTGTAATGGGCATTTTAGCTTGCCTGGTTACTCTTTTAATGAGAACACACACAGAAAACAGACTGCTTATCCATGGAGTCTTAAGCCTGTAAGCAGATACACAGACTTCTTTGTATATTTAATGCTTTATTATGCATTTATTTTGACCATTTTAAAAACCATTATTTAAGAATGTGCCTTGAACAATACATGAAGCAGTTGTAGATTCATTCTTAGTGTGTTAAGTGGATACATATGGCATTATAATTACACAGCAAAGCATCCTGCCTTCCTCTAGCTATTTGTCTGTGGTCCTTTCTTATATGGTATGCCACCCCACAGATTTTGATTCCAATATCTTTGATATAGCAATAGAATAGCTTTCTTTTCTTGTTTGGAATGCCAACAAAAGTAAATAAACATATAGAAGAAAGAATTTATTTATAGTATATCATATTTCTGCAGTTCCAGAGTTATCAAAGATATAATTCCAGTTCTTTAAACCTGGAAATATAAATTCCATTACATTTGAGATTCAGTATGAGCAAATCACACGAGAGATGAGCTCTACTAAAATGCCAATCTTAATGGACAGGTGTCCACTTAAAATCACAGGCAAAGCTGACACTAATGGATTGCTTTGTATGCAGCATCCAGAGAATGGAACAGGATTGGAAGAGCTTAAGTGTTGAAGCACCCTGCATGTGCTGGCTTTCTGCATAAAAGGAGTTTAATTTCTACAACTCGTGCATTTGCCAGATTTAACCTTTTACTGACTCTCTGTCTCAGGGCGATGAAAATTAACCTCCTCGTCATATAGGTGAAGCCAGACATATTACATGACTAAAGATCACTCAGTGTTGTTCTTTAAAATCTATCTTTTTAACTACAGTTCACCCCCTGGGTGAATGTGTGAATTTTATTGTGCAATTCTGTGAGAAGAACTTACTTTTCGTTCAAACTGCCTTTTTTCTGGTTTGTCAGCGGGGGCGGGGGAGATCTATTATTCATGTCAGTCAGAACGGTGATAGTTATGTGTGCCTCATAATGTAAATGGTGCTTCCCTATTAGCTTAACCTAAGATATTAAAGACATTTTGATGAGTTCAATGTATCAGCATTGAACAAAAATAACTGTACTACAACTACAAGAACTGCATTTGGTCTATTGTTTAGTGTGTGTGTGTGTGTGTGTGTGTGTGTGTCTGTGTGTGATAAAACTAGTTTATTAGAATTAGTATAGAACACATAGTAGCATATTATATATGCTACTATGTATTTGTGTGTGTGTAATTCAACTAGTTTATTACAATTAGTATATAAAACATAGTAGCATATATTGCATATTATTTTTTTTATTATTGTTTGTTCATTAATTAATTTGGTCGCCTTCATAATAACTGTGCACATGTATTGGCTTTAAAATACAAAGAAGCGTTTAGTTGATTTTCTAATGATGGTAATTCGATAATTTATTCTGTTTTGTATATGAGATTAAATCATCCTAAAACTTTCAAAAATTCGCTAACCTGCCCATAACAAGTTTTCCATGAATTACACCAATCAAGATATATTTCGGTATGAAATCACCCAGCATGGTATGTCCTACCCAGCTTGGAAAGGTCTTGCTTTCATTTGAAACGGTGAAAAATGTCGGCCAGTGCTATGAAATTCCCACCTGGACAATGATGTCTGAAATTCTATTCAATTAATTCCCATGGCAACAGGGGTAAAACACAAAAGAGGGTGAAAAGATGGCAGGAGCGAGCTGACTAAATCTGCTGCCATAGTGGTCCCCGTGTCTCATGAATACGCAGCCCCTCTCTCCACATATACTTCAGGGCCAGAAGCCTACAAGGTAATTATATGCTTTGGAACACTCCACTTAAGTGCACCCAACAATAAAGTGAGTGCATATTCTCTGTAATCTCTTACCTGCTGAGTGAATGAAGATGTGAACTGATTTTTTTTTTTTTTTTTTCAAATAAATCCTACCGTTATTCTTAGATATCTGACTTGGAAGCCTTTGCAGTAGTGTAAATCATTTGTAACAGCCATATGGATTGACATTGTGATATATATGATTTATATATGATTTTTGACCAGATCACCGATTCATATGCATTCCCCTTGATAAAAAATCCAAAAATTCCCCAGCTCACATTAATATAGATATCAATGCAGTCCTCTGTATTTTCAGTGTAATAATTGGTAACCCGTGTTTAATGGTTGATCGCTTTAATAAATCAATAAATTCCATGCAATCATGGTGTCATCTAGTGGTGAGCATCTATAACTGCATTGATCAAGTCTCTTCGTAGCCTTCCTTTGCCCTTTTTAGACTTGTTTATTTTTAGTTGAGTTGCTTTCCTTCCTTTTCCTCCCTCTCAGCTTATTCGAGGGTCAGGTCAGCAACAACAAGATCCCCTCTTTACCCTTCAACCTGTCCCTCTGATAGTGGCAGTTCCCGGGTCAGTGCGTGTCACCGATGAGTTCAGCTGACATGCTGGGGTGTGAGGCCGCCGTCCACCCCCTATTTAGACGATCCCGGCTGAGTGACTAGGTGTTGTTAAGGGACATCCACTGCTAGTGGAGAAGGCTCCTCACGCTTGAGCAAGCGGCACTCAAGGGAGGCCGGCAGATTGAGTTGGCATGCTAACAATCTGATTGCAGATGGCAGCGAGGAGAAAAGGCTGATGGGGAAGGAAGGTCTTGACTGACCCTGCCGTCCCCTCTGTGAGACGGAAAGGGCAGAATGGACTAGGAAAAAGTTCCACATTTGAATCTAACAACATATTTTTTGGGGTTGTTGTTGTTTTTTGTAGAAAAACCTGTCATGTCAGAGCAGTACTATGATCCATATACTGTATGTAAAAAGGCAGCATTGTGTTTTCAGTCGTACCATTGAACGCTGTTATTATATGATAGTCTGTCAGCCCATTCTGTGCAGCGTGGTGCCATAGAGCTAGAGCTAGGGGTGGGGGGTGGGTTTGTGCTCTGGATGTGACATGCTAATTAGGGGAGCTTTGTCTGCCATTGTTCATGTGGGCTTCCAGTGAACAGGGTGGGTTTATGGGGGGAGGCGTGAAATCAGAATGTCACACCAGCAGGGATCACCAGCAACATGCACCACGTGCGGTCTTCCTTAAAAATTAAACTCTTCCAGGTAGAATTGGACTGTCACTGCTGACGCAGCTTACAAATTCCACATTTTTACAATAATGTTGCTGACAAGAATTTGACTTGTTTGTTCAGTTGCGAATCAATGTGTGTGAGCATCCTCCAAGTTTTAATGGGAAGTAATAAAAAGCAGCCGGATTAGACAGATTGGTTTTCCAGGGTACCACCAGCTGTTACAGATTCATGTTGAAACAGAATCTCTCTGTCATGAGGGCAGATCGTGATACATACCTTTCAAAGGGCAAGACATTTTTTTTCACTGCACCAGCATGTAAGAAACCACATCCTACCAATGGAAAGTGAATCAAGAACATTTACAGCCATGAAACTGTACTTTGTGTGTTTTTTTTTTTTATGCCAATAAGATATATTTCTCCTTATCATTTTAGTGACATTTTGTCGCTTGTAGCATCATGTATGAGATGAGCCGGTCTCTCAGTGAAACTGCACTCCATCTCCATCACAAAAAGACATTTTCATTTTGGTGGCTTAATGGGAGGAATATTCCACATGTCACCATGTGGAGTTCAGAAGAAGAAAAAAATGTTATTCTTGTTAGATCTACGCTAACATTCAAAGGTTTGGGGACAGTAATATTTCTGGTAACACTACAATAAGGTCCCATTAGTTAACATTAGGCTAGTTAATGCATTAACTAGCATTAACTAAAATTAACCAACAATAAGCAATAAAATTGTTGCAGTATGGTCTTTATTAACTTTGTTAAAAAAAATACAACTGTTCATTGTTAGTTCACATGAAGTAATGTAGTAACTAATGTTAGCAAATGGAACCTTATTGAAGGGTTAATGTTTTTTTTTTTTTTGTTCATTTTTAAAAGGCTGCATTTATGTGATCAAAAATAATAAAAACTATATTATTGTGAAACATTACTACAATTTAATATACTATATTTATACTATATGTAACTTTTTTCTATTTTAATATATTTTAAAATGTAATTTATTCTTGTGATGGCAAAGCTGAATTTTCACCATCATTACTCCAGTCTTCAGTGTCACATGATCACATGATTTCAGGGATCTTTGATAAAAGTACAAAAGAACAGCTTTTACTTCAAATAGAAATCTTTTGTGAAACTCTTTCTGACCCAAAACTTTTGAACGGTAGTGTAGATGGCATTGAATGAGTGTTTTGAATCACCAATGTCACTTTTTTATATCATATTAGTGAAGGTCAGACTATCACTATACACATCCCAAAGTTGATTGTGTTTATTATGCAACAAAACAACAATCATCTATGGTTTAGCACATATGGAACGCTGTATTGACCAATCAGAAGCCAGGACTGGAACTATTCAGTGTTGCTCTAATGACATTAGAATATGTTCATTTATGTAGTTTAATGATCATGTAGAGTTGAGTTCAGCATCTTTTTAGTCCACCGCCTTATAATGTTAAGCATTTCTTATAATGTTAAACAATTCATATTTTACAGTCTTCTCAGAAATTCTGATATTACAATATTAGACAAAAGTGCCTGAACATGAAGCTACAAGGTTAAGCAGCAGTGAATGCAGCATGGTGTGAATAACATCACAATGATCATGTAGCATTTATCATCCTACTCTGCTGCTCTATTTGAGTGCTATTATTTCTTCTTTGACCCATCTCTGTATAAATACCGTTTCTGCTTTGTTTTTTAGCAGGAAGGATGTTCTCATTTCAAAATCAATCACAGAAGGCATAAAACAGCCTGAACATGTACAACATTTATGCATAGTGGAGCGTGATCATCAAGAACCCCTTGACATATCTGATTAGCAGCAATTTGAGGGCTGTGATGAATGAGCCTGCTGTCATTTTGACCCTGCTTAACCTCTTGATTTTCTGGGTTCAAGTCCAATTAACCTTTGGGAGGGATGCAACAGCAAGTGTACCACCCAGTCCAGTCAATAAGACCCAATAGTAATCATTTCATTTTCTGGTTCATCAAATGAGGTTTGGCCCAATTCACCCATCTCAGTCAATGGCAGTCGTTTATCAATGTTCAGTTAACACCACAACAGTAGAGTATTTGGTCACTGCTGGCTCTCAGAGGAATATTCTGTTCAGACAGGACCGTCACATTCACTTTTGCCTCACCATTAAACCGCACGGCTAGCTCAAGGTGTTGTGACAGGTTTCTTGAAGTCTCTTTTTGTGGGAATCCCATAAGTGCTTTTTTTCTGAACGTCTGCAGTGTCTAATGAAAAGATGACTGACCCGCAGGTCATTGAATATAAAGTTGTAGGATTTAATTAGACATGGTAAGCTATACAAATGCAAGGAGCAATGTGTGATAGATTATAGCTAGTGATTCGGATTGAATCTGCAGTGGCTAACAGTGTCTTGTAAATACAATTATTATTATTATTATTATTATTATTATTATTATTATTATTATTAAAATGAATGATACAGAAGTAGAGGTTAGACATAGAGGATGCAAGACAGACTTAAACCAGAACTGTTTGTTTGTTTGTCACATTTTATATCAAACCTCTAAACACCAGTACCGTAATTCTTTGTCCTTCTTTTCTCAGATTGATCTTCAATACACACAATCAAGTAAAGATCCTTAGCGATATATGACAACATATGTTTTCAGTGGAAATCCAAGCAACACTAGATCAACTACAATAGCCCAGAGCACTGTTTCTTTTGCTTTGAGCTGAGGGAGGGGAAAGCTACGTGTCAGATTATGACTGAGCTATCCTACAGTTGCGACTACTTCCACCCCTAGATCCAATCTAAATAAAGTGTGCCCATCTGGTGTGCTCAGAGGGTCATGAACCACCTCCCTGGGACCTAAAATCACCAGGTCCAGGATACAAATTCACAGAGAACCATGGCTCTAGCACCACTGAGCGGATCACAAGTCAACCCGTCCCTTGCTGTGTGCTAACAATGCACTGCTGCATGGGTGGCTGCGGGGAGGGAAGAGACTCTCTCCTTTCATGTGCCACATGGCTGGAGTCTGAGTATGGGCCAGAAGGGGCTTGTTAATACCATTGTTCCCCTGCACGGTGGCATACGTCCTCACCATATAAACTTTGTTCCGATAGTTTGCCCTTTTCCCCCAGCCCTAATTCCCCAGTGGCAGATGCACTTTTGTTCAAGTACGTGTTCTTTGGTTGTTAATCTCAAGAGCTCAATAGGATTAGAGTGAGTTGTGTTTTCATTTATCAACATCATTATGTCTGTCTTTTATGTGAATGCCTAATAACTAACAAGACTGTTCATTCAGAATTTTGTATCTCTCTTTATATATTTATTTATTTATTTATTAGGGCTGTCAAAATTAACTTGTTAATTGCTGCAAATAATTTTTGTTGTTTAATGCATTAAAAATAATTAACGCAGCATACGCTATCTATGTGAAGCTCTGTGAAGCGAGAAAGAGCGGATGACTGAGGATGGTCCGCATGATCCTATGATCAGCCTCGCTCATCCCCGCGACGTGCAATACCCACGTGTAGGACGCTCGCACGTTGCAAACTCCATCTGACTAACTCTTTTGGATCCTGTCAGTAACGTGCTTGTCTCTGTGTAAGTGTGGAAATAAGTTTGAATACTTGCGAATGCAATACTGATGTTGTATCAAGAGGATCGATTCTCACATAAAAATATCTTTACCAAATCTCATAACTAGTAATTTTATCACTTATTTTTTGTGAAAATTAACTTTCAAGTGGGGAAAAATGAACTGACAGCTCTCATTCAAACTAATAGTGTATTGACAGACACAGAAACATCACCAAACACACTATATATAAGGCACAGCTAAATGTGACACTTATTATAATGGGTTGGCTACGGGTACTCTTCATAGGTGTAATGTTTTTTTTTGTTTTTTTTTTACTGTACAGACTGTATATTCTATCCCCTTACACTAACTCCTAACTCTATATATGTGTATATGTGTGTGTGTGTGTGTATATATATATATATATATATAAATATATATAAATATATAAATTAGGAATACTTAATACTAATGCAATTAAGGTTGGTTTAAAGCACTTAAAGGGTTAGTTCACCCAAAAATGAAAATTATGTCATTAATTACCCTCATGTCGTTCCACACACGTAAGACCTTCGTTCATCTTCGGAACACAAATTAAGATTTTTGATAAAATCCGATGGCTCAGTGAGGCCTGCATCACCAGCAATAACACTCCCTTTTTCAATGCTCATAAAGCTACTAAAAACATATTTAAAACAGTTCATGTGACTACAGTGGTTCAACCTTAATATTATAAAGTGACTAGAATACTTTTTGTGCGCCAAAAATAACAAAATAGCGACTTTATTCAAGTCATGTGAACTATTGAAGTTTCAAAACACTTATGACGCAAAGCCTCGTTTACTGAAATCATAGGATTTTGGCTCTCCGAACCACTGATTCGAAACAAATGATTCGTAAAGCTTCGAAGCTTCATGAAGCAGTGTTTTGAAATCGCCCATCACTAGATATTGTGAAATAATTTTCACAATATCTTGTTATTTTGTTTTTTTGGCGCACAAAAATATTCTCGTCGCTTTATAATATTAAGGTTGAACCACTATAGTCACATGAACTGTTTTAAATATGTTTTTAGTAGATTTATGGGCATTGATAAAGCGAGTGTTATTGCTGGCGATGCAGGTCTCACTGAGCCATCGGATTTTATCAAAAATATCTTAATTTGTGTTCCAAAGACGAACGAAGGCCTTACGGGTGTGGAACAACATGAGGGTGAGTAATTACTGACAGAATTTTTATTTTTGGGTGAACTAACCCTTTAATTAATAACATTTTCCCATTTTCCGTGACCTAATCTAAAGTGGGAACTATTTGCAGTTAATAAGTTAACAAAGCATAAAAAACATTATCTAACTCTTTATATATGAGCTAATTAAACAATAATAATTAATTACAGTGACAATGAATGAAGAACTCAATATTTGTATACAGCCTATTAATATATTAACAATGTAGAGACTACAATATATTAACTATGAATTAACTAGAAACTAGTAGTTTGCAAATGATTTGTAAGTACTCCATTACTGTATACGTACGTTAGTACTGTATACTATAGAGTGTTACCAAAGTTTTTATAAGAATTTTTAATGTTCTGTAAATGTTAATAAATGATAAATAAAACAATCTGATATTTTGCAGAATAGGCCTATTATATTAAAAATTATGACTTTCAGTTATGCTGTATTGTTGAATGTCTATAATTACTCATTTTATCCCCAGAAATTGGAAAAAAAAAATCCATTTCATAGAGGAATCAGTATCAGTATTGGTATTGGTGATGCTGGCCTTCATTCATAGTACTTAGTAAAAAGATGCCATAAAACAAGTATTTAAAATATACTGTATTTGTTGTTTCTACATTAATTTAGAGATTCCATGTGTTTTTTTTACAAATTTTAATGTTAGGTGTGATTATTTGCAATCAATTACAGAAAAATGTGTGATTAATTTGTTAATTTTTAATTAATTGATTTGAATTTTTTAGTTTTTTATATTTATATATATATATATATATATATATATATATATATATATATATATATATATATATATATATATATTATATATATATAAAATATAGTATGCAATGGGTAAAACTAACGACAGGACAAGCTGTCAGAATATCAGACCATTTCGACAAAGCCAATCTCTGAGACCAACCTTACGCTCAGAGACTTTCTCCCCTCCAAACTATGGGCAAAGTGTGTCATTCCATCCACTCTGCCAAATTGGGAATCACAATAGAGATTGCTCACATTCACCCACTGTACATGACAATGGTACAATTGCCGTCTGATTATGTGGACGAGATGCCTTTAAAAGGCAAATCACAAGCAATCCCATCTGATGAGAGGGCCACCAGGCTTGTAGCTCCACATGTGTATGTCCCTCTCCACACCCACCCAGAAGGGCTGAAAACAAGCATGACCATTCAAACAAGCCCACACTACATCTTTATGGCTCACAGCAGCTGATTCATTTTAAAGACAACAGAGGGAACATGGGGTTCAATTACACAGCTGATATCATGAATGGCAGTCACCCTCAGGGCTCCACTACATCTGTACAAGAGCTACAGTGCCAATAAGTGGATGGAGATAGTGGTGAGAAAAGAGCCTGAAAATATGTCAAAGAAATTCAAAGTTTGATCAATAAAACTTTGTGAGTTTAAAATGTAAATGATACACATTTTTTCTTTTCTTTTTTTGAAAAAACAGACAATGCATTGTTTTTATATTTCCTGCTTCTTTATATCTGTCATCTCAGAGATAAAAAGAGCATTTACTATTTGGTTAATTGTTTACACTTTTTTATCAAAAACAACAACATCAGGTTGTTATGATTCTGTACAAAGTTGTGATAGATATATTGACTTTTGGATTTTATTTCTCTCTTTGTGGGGTTAAAGATCCAAAAGAATTTTGAACAAAACCTCTTCATATCCTAAATGCATCTCAGTCAATAAATTGGAGACCCTTGTGACATCTGAAGAATGAATATGGAGTTTTATTTATTGAACTTTTCTCCCATTCTGGCCCTCTTTTTTTATTTTCTCACCTCTGATCTTTGAGCTCCCAGGAAAAAAAAAGAAAAAAAAACATGAATTATTTTTGCCATTGATCGTCAACAAGACTAATAAAATAAAGCGCTTTAATGAAAGACCACTATCTGGTGAAGTGACCCGGCGGCCATTAACCCTGCTGCTATGGAGTCCAGGGAAGATCAGTGGAGTCCATGGTCAAATCAACTCTGCAAAGCAAATTAGTGGACACCATAAAGTATTGGAGTGCTCATGCTAGGAGCCCCAGTTTGACCTTTGCTTAGAGACTGTTACATTTGACCTGCCAAGGAAATCTATCAAAACATTTCAATTAAAGGATGGCAGGCATACGAGGCAGGTGGCCATCCTGCTGTATTTGACCTTGCATCCAAGACTATTTTAGATTTGTGCTTTCTAGCAGATCCAACATTGACCACACTGCCCTTTATTCAGTAAAGATAACAGTTAAAACAGGTTTTAATCAGATTCAGAGGCTTTGAAATGTTTGGCTTGGCAGTATTTCAGTCATAGTTTCCTTTTTGTCTTCCTTTCCAGCATCTTAAAATGCAATGTGGCAGATGAAAACTAATCTTTCAGAACATATACTACGAGTGCTTCTGGAAAGGACCTTTGGCGTTGGGTTCACTGTAGATATCCATCTAGAATCATGCAGGTCATAACTGGGCAGAGGGCCAGCTTCTTATCTGCCTGGTCATTTGAGGTGTTGAGATGTGTCCAAACAAATGAGTGTCCAATTTCCCCCTTTGTCAGGCTGACCTGAGGGGTAACGGAGACTCTCTCAAAGGGCTTGTTTGTAGAGGCTGTCTATCATAGCCCAAAGTCTCCACTTGTTTCCCTTAAAGAGACTCCATCCTTCTCAGTCATCAAGGGGGTTTTCTCATAGTCTACTGGCATGTCCTGTGTGAGGATGCACAGTCTGTGGGTCTCCCCTGTCCCCCGATTGTTGCCTTTATCAGGTGGGCAGTTAAACAGTGACCACGAGATGACAGACACATCCTTTCAGAGGTAGAAGAAAAAGAGATAAAGACTTTACAGTGCTATCTATAGGTACAGGCCATTCTTACTACGGCTCCACAAGTTGTCCAGTAAAACAATAGAGAGGATGCTGCAAATGAGTCAGCCATCACAGCTCAAACTACAGTTTTCTTTGTGGTTGTTTTATCGATTCTTTAGCAAACATTTTTTTTCTTTCTTCTAAAAATATTTAAAAAAAAGTCCCCCTGTGGTGAAAATAAAATTTTTAATGTTGTTTATATGTCCGTGTGGTGTTTTTAATATGCTTTAAGACAAACCATGTGCAAATTCATAAGTCAACACCATTGCTGAATATTTTCTATTTAAAACTGCAGTAAAAAAAAAAGACAGTCTCTGAAATTGTTGATGTTTCTGACGTCACAAACTACCTTGTAACCAATCATGTCAACATTCCGCGGGCTTTAGCATATCATTAACCATGACCGCTCTGAAGTAGGAGAGTCTCTAGAAAATATATCCTGATATATTTTTCTGTTGATATAAAAAATTGCGTAGATTTGGCAATATCGCAGGTGTATGATGTATATAATGATGTTATGATGAACTATATGCCTTTCTCCACTGATGTTAAGGTGTTCAAAGCGTTTCTAAGGATACTGATTGTTAGAAGACAGCTGTCTGACTCGCGAATGGTTTGTGTAACATTAGCAACACATTATTACCTGTTTGATAATGTAGTCAAGCAAAAGGCTAATCATATTTAGTACCGTTATGTGTCTGGCATTGTAAAAAGCGATACCATTGTGCAGCGTTTACCATTGTGCAGGCGTGGCTAATTAGCATATTCATATATCCACGTATAATAAATGAGGCAAGGGTGTAGAGTTACATTCAAGCTATTTTAAGGCATGAAGACATTTTTTTATTTATTTTTTTTATTTTTTTTTTCCAGAGGAAATTTTTTTAAATGTGTCATTTTTGTGATCAAAGATGAGTTTTAAGGGATAAAATTACTGACTGGGGGACTTTAATGCCACAGTTTAGCAATATTTTTACCTTTTAAGCTAATTTTTTAAGCTAAAACTGATCTGCTTTTTTTCATTCACAAAGAAAATCATGTTAAAATCCATAATAAGTCTAATAATTGTATTATTGTATATGCAGTCATATTTTCCCTCATTATTTCTTTTTTTTTTTAATTAAATTTAAATAAATGTTTAAAATCATGTACACTCATGTGTGAGTCTTCAGTTATATTAGTAGCCTAATAAAATAGATCATATGGCCAGCCGAAAGTTGCTTGCTATCACTTTTGTTATTGGCTACTCACCCTTAGAAATAAAATAATCATGGCTAATAATGGGTTTAAACAATGGCTGAAAACATTTGCTTTTGCAAGCCACTTCGTCAGTATTGCTAGTCGTCAGTAAAAGTCAAAGACACTGTCATTGGCCATCACAACATAAAAAAAATGAATGCACCTTTACTATCATGGAGTCAGGAATTAGCTCATTAGCATGATTCCCTTTGCCTCAGCTGGTAGATGCTATGGCTACACCGTTAGGAAGGCTGTAAGTATCTTTCTCCATTGATGGTCATTCAAAGTTAGCTGTTAAATTTGAACATTATTGTCTTGTTTTACAAGTGACAGGATTTTCCCTGCCTGCTTCATTAGTCAGATGACAATTGTTCCCATAAGCAAAGATGGCAGGCTCTGGTTTATGTACTTCTGGGGGTTTATGTGCTAGTCCACTGACTGCCATAGAGATGAATGGGAATGCTAACGGATAGCTCTCTCCAGGTATTATAGACCTTTTTCAGTAATGTACAGTAGCATAACTGTATCAGTGGTGATTTCTGTTTTTCTTCAGCTAAATATAAGTCATTGTACCTTAAAGAGACTGTTCTTTGAATGTTACATTAGTACGCTAACATTAAAGAAACCCAAAACCCCATAACACATTTTATTTGGAACATTTTTGTTTTTTGTGTCAAATGTCCATTTTATTTCTCTCCCTCAAAAGCCATTTTTAATCAGGATAACTTCTTACTCAAACAAGGATTATACTGATAATCTTGAGCTAAAAAATTATCCTTTTCTTTAATAGCAGAGATTTTATTTTTCTAAAAGCAGGCTCTTGTCGTTTACTCTGTTTTACAAGTGGGTCCCACCTGCCAAACAGCCCGTGAATCACAAAGAGGAATGCAGACTGACAAAGGGCATATTACCTTCCATTGTAAGCCTGCTGAGTGCTTATTTATTTAGTTTAGTGCCTTCGCTCGGTTTCTTTCTTACTGTTACACAGACCTGCACACACATTCAGGGATTTTTCTAATTATGTTGCTTTTCAGGCAAAGGATGTGAGCGGTTCAGCAATGAGGACTGAATAACCCTATCACAAAGTAATGCTAGATTGTTGAACAATGCCCAGCGTCACTCTTTACATGAGATGGTGCCCGTGTGGCAGCTACAACTTACAACATATACTCTCTGCAAATCTGCCACTGAATTATTTTATTTCCTGTGAAACAGTGGCTGCTACAGTGGCAGCGTCAGTCTCCCTGCTTGGCCAAGCCGATGTTTAGCTGGTCCAGATGGACCAGAATTAAAAAGCCCAAAACCAGCTTACCACTAGACTGGTTTCAACTGATTTTGTTTTTCAGCAGGGTAATGCAATATTGAAATGCAAGATAATTATAACACAATTATTTCACTTGTTTGATTTTTACTTCACTGAATTGACTTTTTACTGACTCCTGTGCAAGACAAATATTGTCTAAATATTGTATTAATATCAGCATTTTATCAAGTGGCATATAAATTTGCATCAATATAGAGTTTTGATGTCAAAATGGTACACATTTTCTGCTCCCTTTTAAAGTTGACTCACTATGCATGATTATATGGTTAGATGCATTTTATTATTTGCATTCAGAATTGTTGTTTTTTTTCTCTTTCGGGACAGATCTGTGACAATGATATACAACTGATATAAATACATGTACAGTATAAGACTCTACTTTATCCACTGTGAATCATGCCAACCCACCATGTCCTGATCAAACCTTTGCTTCATTCTTCAGCAGTGTCATTGTTAGTTCACCTAATAATGCTGTGGACCCGTTCTTAGTCTGAACCCACAGCTCATGACCTAAAAACAGCATGTTTATACAAATATTCTTTTTTAAAACTTTGGTAAAATATCAACATGAATCAGGCCACAAACGAGGTCCTGATACAGAGAAAGACATGGCTTGGGCTTTTTTTGTACAGACACCCTCTCAGATGTTTCTTTGCCAGTGTATCCACCAAATCAAGGTGATTTCTGCAATTCACTCAGGTGGCTTTCTGCCTCCTCCCAACATGAAAGGAGAAAGCCTCCATCTGCCAGGTCATATTGAAAAGACAGGCAGCGTCGTGTTCCTCAGAAGCAACAATGGCCTAGTCTGCGGAGGGGTATTCCTTGATGATTATTCCAGGTCAGACCCAGAGCCAGCTGTGAAAACTCACTCTTTTAGCACTGCGTCAATGATTAGAGGGGAAGGCTGCAGGCTACGTCCTCGTGACCCACAACTTTTTTCGATCTCACCGCATTGGGGGGTTTGGCCTTGCGTCTGTGGCCCACGACTGACTCATACGGCCTTCCTCCAAGCTCGGCAGATTGAATCTGTCACACTGTTCTAAACAATGATAAAGAGAGCTGAACCCCGGCAGGTTGTTTAATTTTTTTTTTTTTTTTTTTTTTTTTTTTTTTGCTCTGTTCATTCAATCTACATTTAATCAATGAGAGTAAATTTTGCATTTTTTTAAGTACAGATCAAGAAGCCAGACCTGGCAGGTTTTTGAATCCAAGCAGCCCGACAACAGCATGCCTTGCACTGTAGAAGCCTGCCCGTGACCTCTCCATGGATGGCGAGAGCGCGCTAAAATCCTCCTTTGGTTTGAGATGTTTATACCAAAAAACCGCATTCACAAGTGGTTTATCTGCCTTTGACATGGCTTGAGGTGTTTTGCTGCGAAGTCAGCCTTTCAATTTTGGGATGTATCTGTGGCATTAAAAAAAAAAAAAAAAAAGAGTCATTCTGTGCTATTTATCAATGGCTAATTCACTCAGGTGCGCATGCTGCGGGGTTACGCGATCTCAGACCCCTGTGAATAAAACATAGGCTATCAGTAATATTGTGAGTAGGCAGCAATGACTTATGCAAGTTCAAGGACTTTATCGATCGGTGAGCCAGGCTTAATCAAAGTCTGTCTTCCCCACCACTCATTGTGATTAAATAAGTCAGACACTCTGACAAAAAGTCTTTGACCCTTTCATTGCTTTTCAATCATGGCTGCTGCTCTCAGCATCTCCGAATGCTTTTGTTCACAGGGCAAAAAAGTAAAGAATGGTCCAAAAATTCCTTTTAATGAGTGCACACACAGCTCAAGGATTTACATGTGACTAAAAGTGAACATTTTCAATTCCCTTGACTGTATACTTGTTATAGCGAATACAACAAACCAACAGACCTGATTGGCAAACGTGCTTATAAGGAATGTAAACAGTTCTCTCTGAAGGATGAAAGATTGAAAAGATAGACACTTGATGTTGTTCAAATCAGCTCAATTAGACTTGTTTCATGTCTGTTTTGTTGCTTCTGATTGACAGCTTTAAAATATCTGCTGGCCAAGCTGGGTGGGAAGCTTCCTGAGAGATTTCAAAATATCTGATCAAAGACACGACACACGGCAACTGACACTCTCATAACAACTAACAGATCACTAGTCGACAGTATCTCTCTTTATCAATGAAACTGTAACCTTACCACAATCAGATGAGGCAGTGGTTGTGTCTCTCGCTCGTCTTTATGTCATGCACAGATGTGAGGAGAGGAATAAATGCAGTGTTACATCTCTGTTTCACCTTTTCCTCCAGTCATAGGGGATGATGGTAGTTCATCTGATAATCAGATTTTTGATAGGGCTTCAAGGTGTCACACCGACTAATCAGATTAGCAGCCAAACAGGTAGAGAATGAGGGTTTTTACACAACATAACCGCATCATCAACTTCTTTTGAAAGATATAAGCCGTATTTCTCAACTTGTGAGGGGCGGTTTCAGGATTAGCATTTTGAATCTACCGCAGTACTGCAGATCCTTTTGTTGTATAAAACAAACACAAGGTGGATAATATACATTTAGGGCAAATGTTTCTTTTCCCTACAATCAATCTTATAACAAATTATGTGGGTTATTGGTGATGACTGGCCTTTAAATAAGTGTAAACAGGAAATAGTGCAAGGAAAGCTAGACATGAGATAATATTTGCACATAGGCTACACAATGATTAAACATGGAAATCCTTTCACACCATTGAGTCTCTCGCTATTGTATAGAGTGAGAATAGGAACAACATCAGTTTTGAAAAACAAACCTATTGTTCCCCTTCAATGCAAAAACAACCTGAATTCCCAGGCATGGCGTGTGATAAGAGGGTCAAATCCTCACATATTACATGTACTTTATCGCCAGCATTCAGAACAGGGTTTGCACTCCTGATAAAATATAAATGTTATCACAGTGATATGTGATTTAAGACAACCTAATTAATACAACGAAAAAAGCGAATTAATTCAGATCAGTTTAAGCTAATCCAGTGTTGGTCAGTAACATACCTGCTGCATGACTGAAAATAGTGGATTGCACTTATTTCCACATATTATGTTATTGAGAAGTTGATGTGTTCTTGCATTATTTATTTATTTTTTTAAATGGTGCATTTTTCTCCAAATTTGTTCAGTCCTACTTTTTACAGATCATGTTTTTGCACAATTTTATTTATGAGTTGCTGGTAAAAAGGCTTGTTTGTATCTGTGTGTGTGAGTTGTGACCTGGAATAATGGAGAATAAATCCACCTTATTGTTAGCCAAGATGTACTTGTACTTCTACCATTTTTGGTTGAACCTAAAATTGTCATAACATGCTGAGACCCCCTCCAAAAAAGATTATTAGGCAATGTGTGAGAGAAGGACAGGAAAGATTGTGTGTGTGTGTGTGTGTGTGTGTGTGTGTGTGTGTGTGTGTGTGTGTGTGTGTGTGTGAGAGAGAGAGAGAGAGAGAGAGATTGTGTAAGAGTGTGATCCTGCTCTGAGCCATCAGAGAGACTGTTTATTTCCTTTGTTTCTTTTTTGAGGGCACTTAACAGGGATATATGAACTACTCAGCCACAGCCACTAAAACGGTGTTTTAATCCATGCTGTTCCATCTCTTCACATGAACAACCATTCGTTCTGCAAATTGCACCTTGAGCAGAACGTACCGTATGTAAGACAAGAATGGTGAAGCAAAATACTTTCATTATTGATTCACCACCATATTCTAAAGTTTCTTTTAGGTAACTAAGTAGAGTCCAAGTGAGCAAATGATCTTGAGGCGATACCATTACGCACTTAAAAGGTCCTTTTTTCAGCTCTGTGGATCATTTCTGAGAAGTCTGAGTCAGCTGAATGACAATGAGGCATTTGTAATCTCAAAACTATTGACAAAATATAGCTTTAGATTTCTTTGAAAGGTTTTACAATGTGAATAAAGTATTTAAGTACCTTTACGTTAAATGGCAGAGACTTCAAAAGAGATTGAAAGCAGAGTGTTGAATGTATACATTCAATTCATTGGTGCCGGGTTTACTCCCAGCCCTGTGTTTAATTGAATTTAAGTTTTCTTTGCACCAAAATTTAGTTTTCTTTGCACATACTGGCCTCCCTTCACTCCCACAGTTCTCAGCCTCACCCTACTCATCATAATGTTAATTACACATTCAGATCTTGGTTAATGTTAGCAAATAACACATGCTATTATAACTATCAAAGACACTGTCATTATATACTTGCATGTATACAATCAAGCAACATACAGTATATGTGGTCTTAAAAGTTTTGCAGCCCGTCCTCAACCTAACCACATCTACTCTTCACCACAATGGTAACCCTAAAAAAACGAACATAACAAAACCCCCTGTAAATCTCAACATAACGCAACATTAAACACTAACTTATGTCTCCCTTTGTTAATCTTGTACAGTCTGACGCAAACATGCTGCTGCAACTCAATCATATTCAAGTTCAGCTTACTACAATCAAATTTTGAGTTCACGCAACTTTTGTCTATTAAGTACAATGAACTTTCATTGTTATTTGAGTGAATCGAACTTATTTCATTGAATTAATTTCTCTGTTCGGTTTTACAGTGTACTATTTCTTATATTATATATATATATTTTTTGACCCAACCTTTTATTGATTTGTGTATTGGTATTTTTATCTTTTTTATCTGTGCTGTTTTTAGCTATTTCCTTTAATATTGTGTCATGTATTAATTTATTTATTTTTTTAAATTTATTTATTTATGTAGCCTATTTATTTAGAAGCGTGGGTTGTTTAAGCTATGGTAAGGGGTAAAAAAGTAGAACATGTAACTGTAACTGCTGACCGATGTTGTTCATGTTCAAAAAGAGCAAAAAATTTGTGTTCACATAACAATATTCGCCCCTTCTCAACTTTGGATTTGCACTCGTCAAAATGTTTGACATCGCATCCTGTTGTTATTTGCATTAAAACATATCCCGTTAGCGATAATATATTTTGATATCCTTTTAACATTATATTGAATAATAATTTTCAAATTTTGAATTTATTATAATTTATTTGACAATCTTGTAAGTAGACGTGCCGATATTGGGTAATGCGATATATCACGATAATGAAAATGCACGATATTGTTATCGTGGGCACTTCAAAATACCATAAATAATAATTTATTACCAATTATTAAAATTTTTATAATGCATTTAAGAATACTTTCCCCATCAACCATATAAAATGCACAACACCGCTGTATTCTGTGTCAAAGGGACACGCGCTCAGATGTAAACAAGCCCAACATGCATGAGATAGCGGAACAGTGAAGAAGACGCGCTGAATGAAAGTGCACGTTCACTCTCTGACAGCAGAGGGCGCTGATGGAACAGCAGAATGCAGTGGTTACCCCGGAAACCCCGCAAACAAAGCAACTGTGCTAGTGAAGTTTTTAAAATGCTTCAAACAGCCATTCATTTTTTTGTAATCTCAATGTTGTTCATCACAGCACCAAATACTTAATACTTAAAGACTTAATAGGCTATTTATTTTCAAACTTAAACATTTTTATATTTTAATCTGGACTACAACATGCCCTATAATGATTGAAAATGTTCTGATTATTTGTTATTGTTCAGTAAAACTTTGAGACATACAGCTTCATTAGTTAACATGTTAATTCATTATTACCAAACTGACAATGAAAAATACTTATAAAGCATTAATTATTCTTAGTTACTGTTTAATAACATTACTAAAATCAAAAGAACTTATTTAATGGACCTGAGATAAAACTAACAATGATCAGTTGTATTTCTTAACTAACATTAACAAAAAATAATACTTTCTGTAACAAATGTAGCTATTGCTCAATCTTAGTTAATGCATTAAATAATGAGACCTTATTGTAAAGTGTTACCTGTTGTTCTTTATAGCCTAATTCTTTTGCACTTTAATCTGTTTGAAAATTTTACTTAATATATTTTTTGTGTATTGTATTATTGTATTTAAACATTCAGAGTTATTTTTATTACAAAAAGAGTTCTTAAACCTGTTATACTATGACAACACTTTTTTTTGCAACTTATTTCAATATCGTGATCATACCGTATACCGTGATAAAAGCTTCAGCAATTAATCGCAACATGAAAATTTGATACCGTCACATGCCTACTTGTAAGTACTAATATATTTAATAATTTTAAATTAATTCATATTTGTTTGACATCAAATTCTGTTAGCGATAATATATTTAAAAATAATTGTATCATTTTGAATTTATTATTATTTGTCATTGTATTCATTGCCATGTCTGAAGTCATTCTGCATGATCAAAGTCTAGTGTGAGCGCGTCTTTACACATAACACATGCACCTGCACGTGTTGATCTTTGATTCATTTTCACTGAGCTCAGTGCAGTGCAGTGCTATCCTCATGTGATCCGGCCAACAAAGTTGTAGCCTCTTACATTATTAATTTTCTTCAGCCATCTTTTTACCCCCAAAACACAAACTCTCAATTAAGAGAAACGAGAAGCTCTGCATGGCCATGGCGAACGATGAGTAGCTCAGATTTCTCCACTCTTTTCTCTCCTGTCACAAGGTTAGCAGTGCACAAACACTGTTTCCCCTTAGTCCAGCACTTACACAGAAACTCTATCTCAAGCAGATGTGCGAACACTTTAATGCTACCAGACCTGAAGTGCTCAAAGCTCTATGTCCTATTTTTTTTCCACATGCGTTTTAGCGCTGTGATTCCCCTCCCTCTCCCCCTTCCTCTCTCTTAAGGGCAAGATAGAACATGTTAGACTAAAACCAGTGACCTTCACATTCGGCAAATATTTCAGACCGCCGCTAGTGGCTCTTCCTTTCTTTTGTAGTGTTTGTAATGTGCTCTAGGAACAGGTGCCTCCCGACTCAATGGCCTCTAGTTGGTTTTGTGTTCTCGTTTTGTCTCTAATGAAAGCGTGTATTAAGAGACATGCGTCCATCAATAAACAGCAAGAGAAAGAGAATTTTCTTTGAGGCCTCCATATAAATCTGAAAGTAGGTGCATTTTCCACTTATATTTCTCTATAACAGTTAATGAATGCATTTCTTTCATTTAATCTTATGTTACCAATACTCATCTAAACATTCAGATAAAAGATAACATTGTATTAGCGCTACATCTGAAGCCTATTTATATGGCCCACATGCCTGAAGGTGAAACATGTGCATTGTTCTCCCCTTGGAAAGAGCACCTGCTATTTTCTGCACTCGCAGGTTTCTTTTTGACAACTACCAGCATTGGAACCAGAAACTGAATTATTAACATCAAAAATCCCAAAGAGACAGTACAATGAGCCCTATCCAGGTTGAATACGCAGGTAGGGCTCAGGAGAGATGAGAAAGGGGGGCTCTTCAGTTTCCATTCTCCTCTTCTCGTGTCATATTTTTGTGGCCTTGAAGTCTCTATAGAGTGGGTCTCCTGCTCTCCTGGTTTTGTTTATGGATCATTGGTTGTTTACTATAAAGCCAGCAGCGGCCTGGAGAGATGTGGGAGATGTTTTATCTCTTGTCAGGGCCTGCTTCAATTAAATTAATGGATCCATTCAGCTCGCTCTTTCCTCCTTTCAGGCACAGCCAGAGAATACATTAAAAGATCTTATGCCTCAAGATGGTGCATCATGGTATTAGCTGGGCCAGCCATTTTTCCTCCCAGCCTGCTTGCATTTTCTGTCCCAAATAATTAATTACAATTCCATCTTAATAATGTTCGGTTATATTAGCCATGGTGCTACATTAACAAAATAAAACGCCTTTAACTCGTTTGTTTATGTACTTTTAGATTCGTTTGCATGTACCCCTTTTTAGGATTTTTTTAAATTAACAAGCTTTTAAGTATATTATTGAATATAGTATGAAAATAAATCCATGTATAAATATATAAATATTCAAAAGCTTAAGTTGAAATTTGTTAAGTTGAGAATTTCTATCAAATAAAAATTTCTTTTCTTGACTCTTGATACATCAGTGAAGGCAAATGCAAGGCAACAGTGAGAACTAAAAATATTTCGAATACCAATAAAATACTAAACACTTTCTCATACTGTATGATGCTCATTGTGCTTTTCAGGGCAAAAGAGTTGTTTTCAAGGAAAGTCATAAGATAAGCTAGCAAAAACACAATAAGGAGTGTGAGGTAAACCAAACCAGGATGACCAGCTAAAATTACTAATTGGTTTACTGATCAGTTGTACTTTGTTCGATTGATTTGCAATTAATTCTGGTTTGTGGTTCACAGAAGACAGAGCTTGGCGCCAACCTTGGAGGCGACTGATACTCTATACTCACTAGGAGAATGGAGGAGGTGAATATCAATACATTGTTGTGAATCTGGGCTCAGATTTGCGCTAAGAGTGTCTTCCTTTTTCCTTGAGGGCGGCAGGCACAGTCCGCGGAGAGAGTAGATTCTGTTCATCATGAAAATATACACTTAGATATGATGAAAGTCATACAGACTTTGTTTGTCCTACTGAGCCGTGCTATTAATGGACATGTGCTTATAGCTGCCTTACTCCAATAACCTTGAAATGTCACATAAACCTTCTTCAAAGAGCCATGTGTCTTATGTTTAGACACATAAGTTAGTATATTTTCAAGTCTATCTTTCTAAATTGCTAGTCTTAATGTGACCCCAACAGAAGTGGCCTATATATTAGGAAATATTTCTGTTGCTCCATTCCACTCATATATACTCTTCTAGGCTAGACCAGTGTGTTGCTTGCTGACAGGCAAAGCATTTTGGAACTTTCTTTAGTGGAAAAAAAATACACAATACTAATATATAGCTAATATATGTATGTATGTATATATATATATATATATATGTATATATATATATAAAATGTATCATCCTCGGAGGAAACGCCCCTGATGTGTAATATATATGTGTAATATATAGGTTATATCTACATATGTTGTTTATATTTATATAAATAAACTGTCATTTAAAAGTTTGGGGTCAGAAGTTTTTTTTTTGTTTTTTTTTTTTTTTTTTTTAAGAAATTGACTTTTAAGTGACATTATAAATTAATAATAATAATTCCTTACATTTATATAGCGCTTTTCTGGGCACTCAAAGCGCTTTACATATTGAAGGGGGAATCTCCTCAACCACCACCAATGTGCAGCATCCACCTGGATGATGCGACGGCAGCCATATTGCGCCAGAACGCCCACCACACACCAGCTTATTGGTGGAGAGGAGACAGAGTGATGAAGCCAATCAGTATATGGGGATGATTAGGAGGCCATGATGGACAGAGGCCAATGGGCAAATTTGGCCAGGATGTCGGGGTTACACCGCTACTCTTTTCGAAGGAGAGTCAGGACCTCGGTTTAACGTTTCATCTGAAGGACGGTGCTTTTTTTGACAGTATAGTGTCCCCATCACTATACTGGGGCGTTAGGACCCACACAGACCACAGGGTGAGCACCCCCTGCTGGCCTCACTAACACCTCTTCCAGCAGCAACCTAGTTTTCCCAGGAGGTCTCCCATCCAGGTACTAACCAGGCTCAGCCCTGCTTAGCTTCAGTGGGCAACCAGTCTTGGGCTACAGGGTGTAATGGCTGCTGGCATAAAGACATTTATAATGTTATAAAAGAATACTACTTCAAATAAATGCACGGTTTCCACAAAATTATTAAACAGCTCAGCTATTTACAACATTGATTTTAATAAGAAATGGGTAACACTTTACAATAAGGTCTCATTTATTAACATTAGTTGCATTAACTAACATAACTAAAAATGAGCAATATATTCTTACTATATTATTACAGAATTTTTTAACCTTTGTTCATTTTTGTTAATTTTTTAACCTTTGTTCATAAAAATGGTCATATTCATGTTAGTTCACAGTGCTTTAAAGGGTTAGTTCAGCCCAAAATGAAAATTCTGTCATTAATTACTCACCCTCATGTCGTTCCACACCCGAAAGACTTTCGTTCATCTTTGGAACACACATTAATATATTTTTTATGACAGAATACTGTCAGATTTCCTTCCATTGACTGCCTTTGCAACTACCAATTTGACACTTCAAAAACTTCATAAAGAGATCGGAAAACTAATCCATATGAATCGAGCGGTTTAGTCCAAATTTTCTGAAGAGAATCGATCGCTTGACCAGATTTAATTTAGACTTTTACTCGCATGTAAACATTGATCAGCGAACATAAGCAAGCTCTACCTAATCTTCCGGAAGCTCAAATGTGCTGTGTAACACACGAGAATGAACCTCATTGGTTACGCAGCACGTTTGAGCTTCCCGAATTTGTTTGTTTTTGTGTGTTATTCAGGTTAGGTTGAGCTTCTGTTCATGTTCGCTGATCAATGTTTACATGCAAGTAAAAGTCTAAATTAAATCTGCTCATCATAACAAGCGATCAATATCCTTAGAAACGCTTTGAACAACGTCAGTGAAGAAAGGCATATAGTTCATCATAGCATCGTAATACACCAGCTATATTGCTAAATCTATACCAGATTTTTCATATCAACAGCAAAATATCCTTGGATAACCTGGCTTCTTTTGAGAGTCCCTTGTGTGGTCAGTTAATGATATGCTAAAGCCCGTAGGCACGTTGGCGTGACTGGTTACAAGGTAGTTTGTGACGCCAGACACCAGCGATTTCAAACCTCGTTTTTGAAGTTGTCTTTAGATCACTGCAGTTTTAAAGAGAAAATACTCAGCAATGGTGTTGACTTATGAATTTGCACATGGTTTGTCTTAAAGCATATTAAAAACACCACATAGACAGATAAACAACATTAAAAACTTGATTTTCACCACAGGGGGACTTTAAAATTATTTCATTAAAAATCTAATACTAATACCATTTTACAAAAAAATTAAAATATATAAATCATTTTTAAAACGCATTTTCGGTTTTGGCTTTCAGCCATGTGCATCCATAATTTTTCGGTTTCGGCCCAGATTTTTCATTTTGGTGCATCCCTATAGTTTTACCATGTGTCACTATTGTTTTGTCTGTTACAGATCGTTTGATATGTAGTGACTGAGTATTTGTACTTTAGCGCCGCAGTCAAACTGTGAATAGTTGAAATAGTTGTGATTTGCTGTTCTTTCCTTTGCTTCTGCATTTATGTGGTTAATCCTGCAAACATCTGTTTTGTCATCAGTATGACAGTGCGACAAACATGGTACATTCATTCATAAATCCATTTACATAAAAAGTTATCCTGTCAACTATAATTGTGGTAACTCAGTATTTAAATTTTAAGACTTATAAAGCATATGTAAGACACACAAATATTTCACAATGTTAGCAAATGTTTCAAATATTCAACTACTTAACTTCAGAAGTTTTCAAAACCAACAGGGATGTCAAAAATTATTTTAATATGCAAAACTGTTACCCACTCATAGCAGTGGGCATTTACTTCCAAATCTTGAATGTGGCATGCTTATTAAAATTTTTGAAAGAGAGGGTCAAAAACAGGATAGAAAATAGCTTATTACTTTATTTAAAATAGCTTATAACAGTTATTTTAAATTGTAACATTTCACAGTATTACTGTTTTACTGTATTTTGATCAAATTAATGCAGATTTGCTGAGCATAACAAATCTTTTTCAAAAACATAAAATATTACTAACCCCAAACTTATGAACTGTAGAATATGTATATATATCTGTCTGTATTTGCGGTGTTCCAGACTGGAGTATGTTAGTGGAAACAGAACAGGAGGCAGATTTTTTTGAAATTCTGATATATAGGCTTCATACATTAGCCTATATAAATGATGTATGTGATAGAGAGAGTATACGTGAATGTACAATATAACTGTCTATAGAACTGATGCTTAAATGAATGCTATGAGAAATATTGGGCATTTGGCCCCAGTCAAACCAATTTACAGCAGCTCACTAGCACCTTCAACTTTTTAATATGATTTAGTTATTCATTCCATCTAACTTGCACAGAACATGTTTCAAGAATTTGGACAACTTAAGTCACAATAACAATGTGCTTAGTGGTGCAATATGGAAAAAAATTTTTTTTTAATGTATTTATATTTAATATATAGTTAATATATATTTATAAAATTAGTCTTAGTTCAAAACACCGGAGAAAAAATGTGGTCGATCGTTGCACCATTTATTTGTCTCACTCAAATAAAGGCAGATTTCCTCCACTCAGTCTGCGGAGGAAACTGAGATAAGAGAGGAGGGGTCTGACCACAGACGCCTTCACAGTCGAGACTGTTAGCTTTTTAGCGCTGCCTGTGCAGTGATCTGGTTACAGCGTCATGAATGTGAGTCCTTAGCCGGCACATTAGAGCCATGCAAGCAGCCTCCCCAGAGAGGAAGGGGCAGGTTTACTGACTCCAGCTCAGAAAGAAGGCACTATCTGTCTCGCTGCGGCTGCCACATCTACCAGCGGCCGGGGCTGTGATCCACAATGCAGACTGTCTGAGATGGAGGAAGCTAAAACTCAGCTGACAGGACCACGCAAACTGTGTCTGGATCCTATCAGCCTGTGGGAATAGTGGGCATCGCCAACCCAAAGATATTGAGGATTGCTAATGGGAAAGGTCTTAGAGCCAGACTGCTGTATCGCATGGAGGTTTTGAACCACAAGCAATACAGAGATGGAGATGAGACAGAAATACGCAGCTGAATGTGCATTAACTTTGAGTAATAGTAGCTACGCTACTAACCATATGTGGGCAGACATGGCTCGGACTTTACATGGTCATATATATTTAGGCGAGAGTTTCCAACTCGATCTCACGGCAATTCGTACGTATTTACGAGGTGGCTAACTTTTTTGCTAAAGTGTACTTATTATATGAGTTGCCAAATTCGTATGAATTCGTACGAATGACCTACCCCTAACCCCACCCTTAAACCTACACATCACTGGGGTTTAGACAAATCGTATGAATTCGTACGAGTGAAATACGTACCACCTCATAAAATACGTACGAATTGGTCGTGAGATAGTGTTGGAGTTTCGGTAAAAAAAAACAAACAGGTGTTTTGCATGACCTTTCAATCAAAGCAAAGAAAGATGAAAATCCATTGAGATTTAGTGTTTTTGTACACCCCTGACCCATCCGATGACCCCTAACGCCCAGGTCAAACATACCAGCAGGTCTTTAAATTCACCCCTCAAATAAATCCTGGGTCAGGATAAGAGACCTCATCATTCTATTGATACTAGTATTGATTAATGTAAGCCTAATTAGTATCCATTGAGGGGTCTAATTGAAAATACACCCATTTTGTAGACAAGAAGCAATATAGAGCCCTCCTATGTTGAGTGAATTACACCCTGAGCTAATGATGGACCCGTGATGCCCTAATAAACAAGGTGAAGGTAACTGATGTTTTCAGAGCTGTGTGGTTTAATCTCATTTTACCCATCAGTGCTTTTGTGTTTCATGGTGTCTTATGTGGAAGACTTATAGGGAAAATACTTTATTAAACTGAATTTATTTGTTTACACACAAATGTTCAGTGCATAATTTGCAATAAAATTGAGATATACTATTGATTACATTTTTTTAATTAGATTTACTGCAATATTTGACTGAATAATTGTTGTTGTTAAATTACTATATAATATAAGCATATATATATATATATATATATATATATATATATATATATATATATATATATATATATATATATATATACACACAGTATATATATTCTCTTGAATTGAATTCAAATAGAACAAATGAATAAACGTTAATTATTGGGGGCTGGGCTTCCTGAAGCTCTAAGTATAGCATATAAAGCATTTTTATAATTGCAAAGCAATTGTACATTATATTCAAGCATTGAACCTTTAAAACAGGATAGGCCTGCAATTTACACAACAGACTGACAGGTGTAAATCTAAATAATTTTATACAGTGTATCTCAAAATATAAAATATTGATTTTGTTTTGATGACTTGCCATGTTTTGAAATATAATTACCCAGCATGCATTGCTTAACTAGATTGCATAAATAGTTTCTTGTTACCATCATTGATTGTTAATGTTAAATGCATTCCAGTTGAAAAAGTATGACAAAAAATTGTCATTACTGTTTTAGGTGTTTAGATGCGTGGATACAAAGAGGATACATCAGTTCAAGAGGTGTCTTGTGTCACTATTTAAAATGGTGAAATGTTTGTGAAATGTAACTGCTCCTTAAATATGTGTCATTGTGTCGATCAGCTGTATAAAGATCCCAATGGTCTTAAATGAAATCGAGAATAACAGAGACAGTGTGTGAAATTATCAACAACCTATTTATAAGTGATACCTTTAGTGGAGTAGAGATTTGTAACCGTAAATGGTCCTGCTGTACAGTGCACATAAAAAGACTTGTTCCTGTATCTGTATCTGGTGTTTCAGAAAAATGGCTCAAAGTCGCGATTTTTGCGATCACATACGATCAAAGTCTGGCCAGCTCTCAGGCATCCACCCTCTGCTACATCCCCATAATTACTTGAGTGTACTACAGATGACCCCACATGGACAAAATTATTGCCTCCACTATTTTCCCCGCAGCCCTGAATAGTCAACAAGAAATGTGCATGAAGCAATACATTGTCTTGTCTTTTCTACCTCAAAGGAAATTGTCCTGATTTTGGTCTCAAGGCCTCCATCCGAAAATTACTTCATTGTGGAAAAATGGCTTTATTATAAGGCACCAATCTTCATTTGATGGCATTTTGTTGTCTTTGAAGAGAGCAGATTCATGTATACAGAAGTATGAGCAAATTACTGCACTTTTCTTTCAATTTTTGGAACAATTTAGATAGAATTAGATTAAGAGCATGTCATCTGCCTTTAGTGATGCAGACGTGGATTATGCCCAGCTGTGTCTGAGCAAACACAAAAAATCACAAAGACATATTCCAATATTTTATCTGTTTGTATCTTGGTCTCTCATGTGTTTTTTTCAAAAAGCCACAAACACTTGAGATGTGGTGCATCTTAAGATGCACAGCATTGTGGGAGGGTCTTTCTTTATTGAAGCCTGTGAGAAAAAGGCTTCATGGTCACAGTATTGCAGCAGTACTGCAAGCAATCCACCCAACAAAATAATTAAACTGGATTTAAATAAAACTGTATATGATTGCATCTATTGATGAGGTCAGTGCAAATAAAAATATTTAGAAAGGTCAGCTGAATGGCATTAATTTTTTTTTTTTTTTTTTTTTCCTTTTTTTTTTTTACTTATTTATTTGGTTTTAAGAAATACCACACGTGTTGTAACGTATAACATTTATTTTTATATATTAAAATATTCACTTTCACAAGTCATTGTCAACAGTTTACACACAACACAGTAAAATATCTAGCAGGCTCCATGGCAGCACTGATTACTGTATCTGCTACAGATGATAATGAACTGTAAATGCATATTTCTGACACAGGTTTGAAGTGACTGGCTGGCACAACGCTCTCTATACTCTTTTAAAGAGCGGAAAGTGCCAGATAAGATTCACAGAGCCACTTGGTGAAATGGTCCTGCACAGTCCACTTTCAGAAAAGAGCTATTGGATTTTTTTGGTTGTTTGTTGTTGTTGTTGTTTTTAATATAATTCACCATCTACTGTAGAATCTATGCCACTAATGTTATCATTTGTATGCTATTATCTAACGTCATGTACTGTAGATGATGAGGATAATTGTAAAATAGCAATGGTAAAATTTTCAATGTTTCTTTTAGATAATGCACTAAAATTGGGCACCAACTAAAATGCTTTCTTGAAATATAACAGACTGTAGTGCATTTACATTGAAGGCAATATCTACTAAGGATCCTTTCATTTATACAGTAGGACAACAAATGAGTGTCATTTACAATTGATAGTGCTAATACAAAATTCTCATTTGACTTAACTGTGGTTTCCAATGTTAACGTTAAGGAATTAAAATTCAGTTTCGTCCATTGTTAATAAGATAAAGTAAAGAGCACTAGATTTGAAATAACACCACACGATACTGTGCTCAAACTATAAAGAATTTGGGAATTTTTTACATTTATCCAACAAGCGAATGTTGTTTTTCAAATAAATTCTGAAGGGCGTTTCAAATGAAACGTGTCCTAGCACATGTGCATTTCACAATCAATTTCTTATGATGTAGAGAGAAAAAAATATATAGAATGCAGTTTGAAAGCTTTCATTTTTACTAGCTGCTACTGACAAGCACTTGATGCACTTTTCATCATTTGGTTATTCATCTAGAGGTACACATTTTACATCTGCCTCCCTATACATGCTCTATTCCCTTCTCTTTTTCCATATTCCTTCCAAATAAAGAGCATAAAGAGATCATCATCATGAAGAGATCATGGAGTAATCTTGTTTACATACAGAGCATCGCTGTCTCACCTCTGAACCTCCTCTCTTGATTTTCGGTCTTTCATCACTGAGAGTAATTCTATCAGTGAGCAAAGCTTCTTGTTTCTGTGATGTAATAATTTTTGTGTGAAAGAGAATCAGAATTAAAGTTATATTTAAAAAATGTAGAGCACAAGAGTAATACTGCCATCTGCTGTATCTGCAGACGTCTGATTACCGGGACTCACCCAAATGGTGTGAGAGAGATATAGAAAGCATTTTTTGCCTTGCTCCATGCTTCTCTCATAACAGTTCATTAATGAGGAAAAAGAATGGCTCACCAACTCTAGACTTTCTGACCTTGAAATCTTGATGGACCTATTTTGTCAAATTTAAAGCACAAAACAGGCTTTTCTCAGAGCCCTGAAAGCTTGTATACCAGTCATATCAGGCTGTATCACTGTTATTCTTCTTTTTATTGCTAGGTTAGTGCAGTTCAGAGTACAACTTTATTTTGTCCTTTGGGTCTTGGTATGCATATCAGTGCACTGCAATATGGGAGAGCAGGGATAATTGTAACACTTTTTGCTAATTTATTCAGATATTTTGACAGTACCAAATGGGTTTTATCTGAATAAGAGAGTGTTTGGACATGTTACTGTATACTTTTCCATATTACCGTCAGTTTTAACAGCTGCATGTTTGCTAGTGAAGAATCAAATTGCTATAGACAATGGAACATCTGCATATCCAGTGATAAATCTAATACATTCCAGACAATGGCAGTTTAAAGCAGATTAGAGTATCAAAAGCTTTATCCAGATAAATACTGAAACCCTCAAGTGCCAGTGCAAACCCTTTCACACAATCAACTTAAAACATATGTGAGACCAAATACAACAATGTCTCCATTAATCTCTGTCTTCAAGGTCAGGTTATTTCATATTTAACATTTTTGCAATAAGAAATCATTTTAAGGTGTGTAGTCTGTAAATAATTAAAATATTTATGATTTAAAAAAATGAGTTACAAATTATCGGGTATTCATAGCTTACTCTCTAAGAAACATCAGGCAGTCTGGATATATCCCAGTTTTACTCTGTGTTTCGTTTCAGTTTATTTTATTTTTTTTTAAAAAATCTGTATTCTTGAACAGCCATGTCTGGTCCTGCTGAGTGAGATGTTGGTGGTGAGATTTGGGTCAGTGCTCAAACTAGAATATGTCATTCGCAGAAGACCAATGTTTGACCCCTGCATGCCCTTGTGCACTTTGCAGGATACAGGATTTGAAGATCAGTGAGCTGGACAAAAAGCTTTTGGAAAGGATACACAATGTAGCATCCTATGCAGTCTTATGACATGATTTGTTTGGGAAAAGGACAGGACGGTCTGAAATTCAGACTAGGAATTTGCTCTAGACTGGGAATTCATAGCCTAGACTCAATGCATCATATGTAGGAAATGATTTTAGATTTACAAAATAAGGTGTCATGGACCATTCCAGTTTTATGTAATGTTTCAGTTATCTATTAAGCTATCCTCTTATTTTCCCTTTTTATTTGCCTTATAAAGATGCTGATACAAAAATGCATCATGTTTCAGTTAGCTTAACATCATTTTCTAAGCAGACACAACTTAATAAAGCAACAAATAATAATCTTCTTGTCACTACATTTTGTCCGTTGCTTGGTTTTTTCATCGTGCCAAAGTAGCCCTGCCTACACTGAAATCTTATTGGACTAAAGTACCGCTCCTCATGTATATTAGGCATCAGTCAGAAAAGAAAAAGGCTTGTACACTTACGTTTTGTGTGAAACTAATCTTAGTTTTGTTGTTTTGCACTCAGCATCTTAAAAATATTGTTTTGTGTGCATCTGTTTACTGTATATTCAATACTGTATGTTATATTAAACATCAAATATGGATTTCGGCGGTGTAGAATCAGTTTTTGTTTTGTGATTGTGTCACGTCACTCATTGGTGGAGATATTGCGCTGTACACACTGACATTGTTGACTGGTTGATTTTCTCATTTTTAAAGCGGAAAAACATAATAGCAAAACTACAAAAAGTACAAAGACCTCTACATCCATAAGCTCAAATAGCAGTGATCAAGAGATACACATATTCTATGTAACTGAAGAGCTATTTTAAATCCTAGTGTATGTGGTCGTAACCTGCAGGTACAACGGCTTGATTAGACATCACTCCTCTTGTTCTTTGTGTTTCCTCCTGCTGCGATTCTGTAGATTAGCTCTCAATCACAGCGTGCGTGGCCACGACTCTAATAACAGTAATCCAGTCAAAGGATTTGGGGCTGAATAAACTCGAGCAAGAGCAGACCTTGTCTTAAAATCAGCTCCCTCTGCATTTGAAGGGGCATACGGAGATTCTGCATGCAGCTCAATATGTATAACACAGCATGTAATTTGACGGTACTTCATATGTACCTCCGCAGACACAATCAACAGTAAATGGAGGAGATTCTCGACTCGCTCAAGAGGTATTCATTACCTCCAAAAGCCTTAAGAAGCCTCTGAACAACTGCAGAATAAAAGAGAGAGCAAGAACCAAAGGCTTGTGGCTATTCCTACCATGATAAGAGACCCTGCATGGGGAGAGATCAAAAAATGCTCCACTTCAAGCTCCTTGTGTTTTTTTGCATTTATTTTCATATTACTCTTGACCTTGGCCTGAAAATGAAGCCGAATAATGAATATCCTGACCAGTGTGTTTCCAGGTGTACATATCTGGACATTATAATGAATGTCTAATGACAGAGCCAGTGCCATCTGCAAAATCTTGATATTTGGCCAAAGACGACTGTTGCTTGTCAGACTATACAAACATGATCCCCGCTGTAAGTGGGATCTCAGTCTTTAATGTCAGACTGTACGGCAGTCAAGTCACGTTAAAAACGGACGCATGCAGGAAGACTCGTTTTTACATCGTCAATCCGTGATACGTTCAGTGACTGTGAGCTGCATTTACATACGGGATAGAAATAGTGGCTAGCAAATGAAAACAATCTATAGTGTTAATTATGATTATGGCTTTTCTTGAAAAGAAAATTAAAAAAAAAAAAAAAAAAGGTGTGTGTATGTGGAGCAAGTGGTGGTTTGTTGTTGTTCACTAATTGCGTCATCAGGTTCTGCACTCCTATTGGTTTTTGATTTGACAGTTGTCTTAGGAGAAGCCACACTGCAAGACTGTGCGTCAAATCTTCTGATTCTGCCAGAATTTCATCAGAGGTAAAAATTTGATCACAGTGGTCATTAATCTGCTGTTGGCGAATATGTCAAACTAGCAATCAAAGACTTCAGATTTTGGCCCAGGATCAGAGAAATCTTTTAGGATTCTCAAAATTTGTCTCAGACGGCCAAATCATGGCCAAAGTCGTACAGTGTGAACTTAAGCTAACATGAAAATACATGGTAGATCAACAAAAACTTTTGGGGAAATGGCATGCATGTCTAGGTTTGGCTGTGTGTAGGGATGACAAAATACTGCTACTTAGGTACCAAGTCGAAGTTGCTTTTGACCAAGAAATGTGTTTGACCGTTTACAGGCAAAGAGCTCATTTTTAAAAGCAAAAATTATTTTTTTAATTGTAAACATAACGGACAAATCAAACTACATTATATTCAGGGATTGACATTAACACCCGCCAAATGCGGATGGATTTCAGCAGCGGGGTGTAACGCAGTCACTTCAACTAGCCACTTTGGTTGGTTGAATTTAATAGATACATTTTTCAATTGTAGTCTTTTAAAAAGGCATCAGAAATAATAAACTAAGTGCAATGTAGTGTTGTCAAAAATATAGATTTTTTGATACATATCGATACTGAAACACCTGAAATGATTCCAATACCAATTTTCCAGAGAACAGATACACAATAAGCTACCAGCTGGTCTTTTTCGCTCTCTCATCTCTCCGACAGCGAGTTGACACACAAACCCGCCTCCCCTCACTCACTCATTTCATTTTGACTGGATGAATATTGTTGGTGTTACGGGCTTGAATTTCGGCGTGGGATTGCCCGTATTGAGCATAATTTTACTCATTCCCACAGATTTTGTGCTCACACCCAAAGTACGTGCACATAAAGCAGCTTCTCAATACTAAATTGAGTTCTTTTTTACTGCTTATTGCTCTTAAACAGTCAAATACACATAAAATAATGTCAAAATGCCAGTCTTGGCAAGTATTCAAGTAAACACAGTCAGTTATGTTTTAAGGTCAACATAAACAGTTGAGATAGAAAACGTGTAACAATAATGCATCAGGTCTTAAAGTGACAGCAGCCTAATATACCTGCTGCCAAATTATGAGATAATAATATTAAAAATATCTATATGGCAATTTTCCCCATGGTATCAATGTCAAAACTGTGGCCAGTGAAAAATGCTGAGTGGCTAGTAACTTTGGAAAACCACTAGCCACAGTGGCTGATGAGCAAAAAAAGTTAATGTCAATCCCTGATTATACTGATAATCAAACAAAAAGAAAAAACACTGAAAATCATTTAAAGTCTGCATGTCGTTATTTTAATTTAATTTGTTCAAATCCATTTTGTAAATATGCAATGGTTTAGGTCCCGACTGAAGCCATATGGTGACAAAGGGCATCAAATCATCCCTAAGGTCTTGTCAGTCCAGCCACAATCTATTGTCAGGCACTGTTGGTGTAACGTGATACTCTCTGAGAACAGCTCTACAGAGGCTTCTTGCATGATAGCATCAAGAAAGGCCAGACAACATGGCTATCTTTTGCTTTTAGTCATCCATCAACCTAAATGACAGGAAGCAGTTTAGCACAGCTGAACAATTCTTTAATGTGATGGTTACTATAATATTGTGCTTTCTTGATCGATTTGCTTGAATAATAGAATATAACAAATGCATTTTCAGATTTCATTTTAATTTTAGTTTAGTAATTTTGTGACTGTGTTTTTGTCAATTTTTATTAGATATTTTTTTTTATAGATTTTGTTGTAGTTAACAACACTGATTTGAAATTGAATGATGTTTTGTTTTATTGTGTTAAATGCAAAGAAGTTGCTGTACAATAAAAGCATGGAGCGAAAACCTTTTTCAGTGCTGGGCCACAGCTATAGATCTTGACACCTGTTTTTAAGAAACGGTCTTGAATTTTTGAGGGCTATGATAGATCAGATTGGTTCATTCCATTTACTGAAGCACAATGCTCAGTGTCCATATGTCCACTCCGTGCTGTCATTGGCACGGCTCCAGCAGCCGTCACATGGTGGGAAGTTCCACTCATGTGGGGGAACACAAATCAAAAGTGAGGAAAATGCCATAAATGTGTCATGAAGTGGTTTAATGCACTCCTAATGCACTTCTCCCTGCAGCTCTTGGGGAGATTTAATAACAACATGGAGAGAGGGCAACTGAGCAGCTCTGCTAATTCCTGGGATGAAACCCATCTGCATATTGCTCTTCTACAGCTGCACAAAATCCTGAGATTTTAGCCTTCATTTTTTTAATTCCTTCCCAAACTGCTCCTATCTGTTGCAATCACATTCTTCCAAGCATCTAATAACTAAATGGCTTTTAATGTATGAAATGGGGATCAATTTAAATAAGACTCCCCCGAAGGCCATCAAGTTATGAGGGTGTAATCCACAGTGTGTGAGTTATCACAAAAATCAAAAAGCATCTCCATAACATACATTTGGACAAATTCATAATGATTTTTTTAAACTCAGGGATTATAAAGTCAAATTATTGCACAAAGACAGTGCAAGCTCAGCGAGGAAGGATGACAATGAAATGTGGAGGAGATTTCAAATACTGGAGATGTTTCAGCCAAATGAAAAACTAGGATTACTAGTTAATTTATCTTTCATAAGCAATTTCAATTGTTAAAGTAATACTAAACAAAAAAGCGCATTCATTTCCCAAATATGTTATGACAGATGTCATTATGTTAAAACATTGCTGTGGTTGTCCAGCAAAGGCAAGCTGAAAGAAAGTTTAGATGAAATGGACTGTTTGGCTGTGTCACGGTCTTGCCGTGTTTTTCTTTTGTTTTTGTTTTCTTTTTGTTCGTCATCTGAGGATGTCCGCTTGTGATTGGGAACACCTGTCTGCAGATATTTAAATGTCTGTTTGCTAACTAGCAAGGTGTGTGGAGTTGTTCTGTTGTTTTGTTCTTGCTCTTGCAGTAATGTTCACAGGTGGCTGGTGTCCTTGGTTTGTAATTTCTACACCACTAGATCCTCGCTATATTTCTTCAGTTTGTGGTCATGGATGCGATCGTCGGCGATTTTATTTTCCCTGATATGTCTTCCCCTACAGATTTATAATAAAATATATTTTGCAATGTATTTCTTTGTGATCGCCCCTTTTTGTTGCAGTTATGAGCCGAACTGTAACAAAATTGGGGGCTCGTCCGGGTGAGCGGGTCTGAGGTGAGCAAGTATGTAGAGAAAAATCCAATTTGTTATTTTGGCAAGTTTTGAAATCGAATCCATGTGTTCAGATATATAGTTGTACCATCTACATCAGTTTCCATAGTAATTGCATCCACATCAGATACTATATGTGGAAGCAGTGATCAAAGATGAGTCAGTCCTAGCTAGAAACACTACTGCACATTCTGTTTGTGGATTTGCTTTAAAAAACTAAACTAAACTAAACAGATTTACCAAATAATATGCCAAAATATCAGATATTTGCTCCCTGTCTGAACAAAGCCTTGGGGATCTCCCAAGCTTATTGTTTTTACACAAGTCAAGCTTCAGCACCTTTAGTAATTCCCCAGATCCATGACTATACAGCCGTGTTAAAAGGTCAATAAGAATACAATATTGAGTGTTACTGTAAGAGGATAAAACGGATGAATAAGCATCGACTTTTTTTAAAAGGTTTTTGTATTGTTAGAGATTCATATCAGTATTTGTATTCTACCGAAAGGTGTACATTCAAATATTACTGTCAATCAAAACATACCATGAAATCAATAGTCCCCACAGGAAACTATAGTTCTTTGATGCCCTGTTATTCTACCAAGATAAAAGTATCTCTTTCTCTTGTCTCTCTCTCCCTCCTCACCCACACAGGGACAAATAAAAAGCACAAGCAACTGCTACCCCGCATCCCACATTTTTCATGCTGGCTGTCACTCAAACCCCGACCAAGGAAGTCCGTTTGATGGTAATATTTTGCTCAGCATGACATCTAATTTATTCTTCCTAATCATCATTTCTTTTTACACAGCCCTTTCCTCTGCTAACGGGAGCCCCGTCTTCCCCTCCCCTGTCATTTCTGATCTGGGTGGTTCACTCCCATTCGGGTCAGCGCCTCTGAGCAATACTATTCATGGGGGAACCAGAGGAGGGATTTACATCTCTAGGCCGAGTTTTCCCCTCCATTTGTTAGAATGCCAGGTCACCGCACTCCTCGCGCAATGGAGGCAAGATAATGGCTCTTGGACTAGCTCCTATTTATTACACACTCAGTGAGTCTGACCTTGCTCAGAGGCTGGAGATGAAATGGTGATGTGTTTTCTGATTTCCAGACTTTAGTCCCATGCTGTACACCAGGTCTGAACCTCCTCCTCCTTCAGCTACAAGACTAATACGCTGAGTTACTTTAGACTTCTTTGTTTGTCTGTAATCCAGAATGTGAATTTGTGCTAATTCTTGTGTGGGATAATAACTCTTATTAGCTATGTTTCACAATATACAGCGGCAGTCTGGCAGCCTATGCACTGTGTACCAAAAGCACTATGCGAAGAATCTGCAACAGTAGCTCTCAGATAACTGCGATGCATTAGGCACTTGGGCTCTTAACCTTCCTCAATAACAGAAATATTAGCCAGGTATGCTAATGCTTTTTGAGGTTTCCATGGCGGCAGTGGTCCCCGGCTCAGCACAACAAAGAGATAATAACATAACCATATCCATATGCTATTAACAAAATGGGATCTAAACATCTCTATCTTCCTGCTTTAGATGGATAGTGTTACTCATACATTGCTGTTTTATGGAATATGAGTGGGTAGTATTTAGAATTCTCAGGGGACATTTTGGAAAAGTGCTGGCAAAGCTTCTCGGAGTGGGCCACTTAGGCTTTCAGATGAGTCTGATGAATGTGTGCCGTATTATGATGTATTATTATGAAGTTTTTCCCCTTTTCCTTGCATTTTTGAAGTTTGAAGGTGAGCTATATGCACCTGCACAGATACAACCTTTAACCAGTTTAAAAATAGCAAAACAGCCATTAAGAGGGTCAAACAGAGTATATCCACTCAACAATATATTAAATATATGCCTGTGCAGTATGAATCAGGAACCTAGAAAAATAGCATTAATAAACACCACCAAAACAGCTGTGTTTGCCAGACCTTTACCACAAAAAATACGGTAGCAACATTTTAGGTTTTACAGGTTGAACTTAGATTTACAGTAAAATAGATATATATCACAAATATATCATCGCAAAGTAGCTTTTCCACAACCTGAGGTAAATACTAATAGGCCTATTTAGCAGATGTTTTAATGTGACCCTTAAAAAAGTATGTCTATATTGTATGTGTGTGGTATGAATGAAATTCGGATGTTCTACATCAGCCATGTCACTGTCATGTGACATCAGTTGCATGGCTTCACTGACATTCATAAATCTTCTCCTGTGTCCTTATGGGATAGTAAAGTGTCCATCGAATGTGCACGTCAGAATCTCTCTGGAAGTAATAGGTCATCTGGGACATACTACAAATGCTCAAAGGCTGTTTTGTGTACCATAGTATGGAAATAGACATATTTGGACTAGGGGTGACCCTGAATAGTTGACGATTCGATGCTTCGATAGGAGGAGCCTGATTCGACTACCAATCTCACAGTCGAATCTCCGCAGAGGTGTTATGAAACGAGATATGGGGGTGCTCAATATCTGATTTTACATAGACGTACCGGTTCTCTCACAATAGGTTAATATACAGCCTATTATGATAATGCTGTGAATAAAAATGTGAAAAGAAAGAAGCTTTTAATATTTTTAATGTGCGTGAATAAATCCAACCACTCCTGTGACAGATTTAAGTTTCACTTCTATGATCCGTGACCAACAGAGGGCATTTGGCGGCAGGGATTACATCTTTAACAATGGGATAACAAAATCTAAAGTGTAGAATTGGATGCACTTTGAAATGGTAAATGATGATCCAAAAAACGTATATGCAAGTTGTGCCAACAGCTCATTTCCTACCACTCAACAAGGACAAACACTGCGGCGCGCTTCTGCCGGCCAACGTTAACGAGTTGACTAGCGCGCTATTTGAAAAGACTCAAACGGACACAGGCAGGTCGCATGAAAGACTGGATTTTTTTTCGATCAGGTAGGGGAAAAGTGATTTGAAAACATTTCAGCCGGTTCTAATTTGATTTTTGGATGCTGTGAATGTTTAGCTAAAAAGGCTGCCACTCCAGTTTAGCGTTTATTGTCTCTGCAGTTAAAAAGACAAAGTTGACAATTCTGGCTATACTTTCGTTATTTTAATAATTTCTTTAATTTTAATTTATTTATTGATCACTCTGTGTTATCTAATTTAACTATTTGTGGCTTGTGTTTTGAATATATGTTCCCCTGCACTTTAGGCATTTTGCAGTTGTGACTTATGACTATTTCATTTTTTTTAATTATTTTTATTTATTAGAAAGGTATATTCTGTTCTAATTCAATTCTGTAATTTAATTTTTTATTGTTTTTTGGTGCATCGATGTTGCGCTGTAGATTAGTTAAGGCTTGCTCGCACAGGCAATTTAGCCGATTTAATTTGATTTGCCGACATGTGAAATCCATATCTATGCAGTGTGGCCTTTCTGCAGTTATTTATATATATTTTTAAGGTTTATTGATCCAAAATGTTTTTATTCATTTGCTTCTATATCTTTGTGTGGTGGTACATCGTGGCTGTGAATGTTTATCCACATTGCCTTTCATTTCAGTTTAAAAAAGATTAAATCATTGTCAGTTTCGTCTATCACTTGACAGGCAGTTTGGTCGCTTTATTAGAAAGTTGTTTCTCTGTGCTGTGTGTGAAAGAAAATAAAAAGTTGTCTTAAGGCGCGGGTATAGGCCTTACTTCATTTTCCGCGTCCCGCTCCATCTCGTGCACAGTTGAGCGCGCGATCCTTTCAAAGTAGCTTATACTCCTTTGGCCTTGAGCGCGGAAAGAGTTCGTGCGCACTATCTAGTGGACTGCTGTTTTTCAAGAAATGATGAAATGATGAATGGGACACCCTACGATCTTGTGGACACATGCACACAGCAACCACAGCATCCAGGTCCGTGTACGTTTTGATAGTTTGTTTTCCAATTTGAAATGAAATACGCAGAAACGAGAAAACGGTCGTTTCCCGTTTTTCCGTTTGTTAAAAAAAACGGAAAAAACGAGATTTTGGCTCGATTTTCGTTTTTTGGGTCACGGATAGAAAACGGAAACACGATTTCAAAACGTCTCAGGTTACGTATGTAACCATGGTTCCCTGAGAGGGAACGAGACCCTGCGTCAAGCGCTTTGGGAACGCCTCTGCGTGATTGCGTCGTGAAGCACATGTGAAATCTGTCCAATGGCGTGAAGGAACGTCATAGGCGGGTGACGTCACGACCAGGAAACTATAAAGCACACCTGAACCAAACAGAGATAGCTTCTGAAAAGTCGAAGTAAGTCGATCACAGGCATGCAGAGAGTATGGCAACGTGACGCAGCATCTCGTTCCCTCTCAGGGAACCATGGTTACATACATAACCTGAGACGTTCCCTTTCAAGGGAACTCGCGCTGCGTCAAGCGCTTTGGGAACAAGATACCCATGCCGCCATAAGACCGAGCGCCTGTCTGTGTGAAACTGTACAGCGCACACTAAGACACCAGCACTCTTGACCCCGGGGTGGAGGCCACATCTAGGTTATAAAACCTAACAAAAGTGTGCAGCGAGGACCAGCCCGCCGCCTCACAAACTTCTTGGAGGGAAACTCCAGATAATAGAGCCAGGGAGGCCGCCATACTCCGTGTAGAGTGAGCACGGACCTTAAGTGGAGAAGGGTGACCGGTGACCGGGTGACTCATATGCGAGTGAGATAGCCTCAACTATCCATTTGCTCAAGGTTTGCTTGGATGCAGGGTGCCCCTTACGTGGGGCCCCAAAACAAACGAACAATTGATCTGTCTTACGCCACAGGGCAGCTCTGTGGACGTAAGCATCCAAAGCCCTAACAGGGCACAGCAAATTAAGTTTTTCCTGGTCTGGATCCAGAAATGGAGGAGGACAAAAAGCCTGCAGCATAATAGGGCCCGCCACATTAGTGGGGACCTTAGGAACATAACCTTCCCGCGGGAAGAGGAAGGCTTTTACCATGCCTGGCGCGAAGTCCAAGCAAGAGGGAGAGACCGAAAGGGCGTGTAGGTCTCCAATTCTTTTAAGAGACGAGATAGCGAGGAGGAAAAGAGTCTTAAGAGTGAGGAACTTTTCGTGAACCTCTTCAATAGGCTCGAACGGAGCAATAGAAAGGCCCTCCAGCACTATGGCCAGGTCCCAGGTCGGAACCCTCTGACGTGCCGCAGGCCTCAGCCTCAGAGTACCACGAAGGAAGCGAGTAACCCATGGGTGTCTGCCAAGAGAAGCACCCTCTAAAGGAACATGGTAAGCCGCAATGGCCGCCACGTAAACCTTTAGTGTAGATGGAGATAACCCTGAAGAGAACTTTTCTTGAAGAAACTCCAGAACTGTACCGACTGGTCAGTGAACAGGATCACAGTTACGATCTCTACACCAAGACGTTCCACTTCAAGGAATACAGCCTCCTTGTGGAAGGAGCTCTGGAATGGAGCATGGTCTCCACCACCTCAGTAGGGAGACCGGAATCTATGAGCTGTGCCCCCTCAGAGGCCACGCCCACAGCTTCCACAACTCCGGGTGGGGGTGAAGGAGTGAGCCCCCCGCCTGTGAGAGTAGGTCCGCCCTGACCGGAATCTCCAGGGGAGAGCCGTCGAGGAGAGACATGAGGTCCGAAAACCAAACTCGGCCCGGCCAAAACGGGGCTACTAGAAGCAACTGGACCCCGTCCTGGCGCACTCTCTTCAAAACTCCCGCAAGCAGAGCAATCGGGGGAAAGGCGTACAGACGCAGCCTCGGCCACGTCTGCACCATAGCGTCCAACCCCAGGGGGGCTGGATGTGTGAGGGAGAAATATAGAGGACAGTGAGTTGTTTCCAGAGACGCAAATAAGTCCACATCCGCTTTCCCGAAGCGCTTCCAAAGGAGCTCCACCACATCGGGGTGAAGTCTCCACTCCCCGGGCCTCAGCCCCTGCCTTGACAGGATGTCTGCTTCCTGATTCAGATGCCCTGGGATGTATACTGCCCTGACTGACAGTAACTTCCCCTGGGCCCACAGGAGGATCTGGTGTGCCAACTTGCATAAGGGGCGCGACTGCAGACCCCCCTGATGGTTTATATAGGAGACCACCGCTGTGTTGTCCGTGCGGACCAACACATGATGGCCCCTGAGATCCGGGAGGAAGTGTTTGAGTGCCAGGAACACAGCCATCATCTCCAACTGGTTTATATGCCAGGAAAGATAATGGCCCCTCCACAGACCCTGGGTCGAGCGACCACTCATGATTGCCCCCCAGCCGGTGAGAGATGCATCCGTCGTTAGCGTTATGCGACGACAAGGAGCCCCCAACACCCGGCCTTGGGAAAGAAACCAAGGTTTTTTCCACATGACACAAGCACGAAGGCATCGCCGCGTGATCTTGATCATGCGAAACGGATTTCCCCTCGGGGAAAACCCCTTGGTTTTGAGCCACCACTGCAAAGGTCTCATGTACAGCAAGCCAAAAGGTATCATGTTGGACGCAGCTGCCATCAGACCTAACAGTCTCTGAAACTGTTTCACAGTGAGTGACTGACCTAGCTTCAGCTTGTTTACGGCTGTGACAATGGCCTCTATGCGAGCTGGCGACAGACGTGCTTGCATTGACACTGAATCCCAAACTACGCCTAGAAAAGAGGTTCTCTGAACTGGAGAAAGTACACTCTTTTTTGCGTTCAACCGTAACCCCAGACACTTCATATGGGCGAGAACAGCATCTCGATGCTGAACCACCAATTCTTCTGACTGTGCTAGAATCAACCAGTCGTCTATGTAATTCAATACTCGGATGCCCTGGAGTCGCAGAGGAGCCAGAGCTGCATCCACGCATTTTGTGAAGGTGCGAGGAGATAAAGCTAGGCCGAAGGGAAGAACCCGATATTGGTACGCTTCGCCCCCGAAAGCGAACCTCAGGAACTTCCTGTGTTGAGGAAGGATGGATATATGGAAGTATGCGTCTTTCAGATCTATCGTGACAAACCAGTCCTCGGGCTTGATTTGTGACATGATTTGCTTCAGAGTTAGCATTCTGAACTTGAGCTTTTTGACAGAGCGATTTAACAGGCGCAGATCTAGAATGGGACGCAACCCTCCATCCTTCTTTGGAACTATGAAGTAGCGGCTGTAAAACCCTGACTCCCTGCTGGGAGAAGGAACCCTTTCTATAGCTTCTTTTCGCAAGAGAGTCTGTACTTCTTGTTCCATAACCAGAGCCTGCTCGGGATTCACCTCGGTGAATAGCACCCCGTTGAACCTGGGTGGTCGCAACTCGAACTGAATTCTATACCCAAATTCTACTGTGCGCAGGACCCATCGAGATACGTTTGACAGAAGTTTCCACGCTGCCAAAAAATCTACTAAGGGAATCAGTCTCTCGAGACTGATCTCTGGTGTCTGCTGTATGACCAGCCGGGTGTCCTGAAGCGGCGGCAGGAAGCAACCGAACTGGCCATTTTTGATCCCTCCTCGGAGGGAGCGAACACCCCAGCACCACTACGTTGCCGGGTGGACACTGGGATATACGTTTGCTGAGAGCCGCTGCGCCCTGAAGCACGCAAGGTGGCAGGGTTGGCAGAACGGCCCCCTGAGGGCACCGAGGGGAGAGGGGCACCGTGCACTGAGGTGGACACCGACTCGCCCCGGAGGGGACTGCCCTCAGAAGCCTGACACCACTGGCATCAGGACTTCTTTCCCGAAGCCCTCCGCTGGATAATGATGGTCCTCAGATCCGTCTTACCCTTGGTAGACTTCGGTTGTGAGCGCTGACCCGACCCCCAGTCTTTCTGCGGGGGGGCGCGGGAAGCAACGCTCACTTTTTGTTGCGCCCTGTGAGAGGAGCTCGTACTCGGCTGGGACTGCTCTTTTTAACCAGCAGTCCCAGAGACCTGAGACCGGCGGGGAAGAAACTTAGAGAACGCTGCCGCCTGTTTCTTTGCTTCCTGGAACATCTCGACGACTGTGTTGACGGAGTTGCCGAAGAGGCCAGGCGGCGTAAGCAGAGCATCGAGAAGAAAAGATCTATCTCGGTCCTTCATGTCGGCGAGGTTGAGCCAAAGGTGTCTCTCCGTGGCCACCAGGGCTGCCATAGACCGCCCAATAGATCTGGCGGTCTCCTTGGTAGCACGGAGAGAAAGATCTGTAGCTTTCCTTAGCTCAGAGAATGCCTCGCGACTAACTTCCCCACCCTCATCAAGGTCTTTTAACAGGTCGGCTTGATAGGCTTGGAGGACGACCATAGTGTGTAAGCACGCCGCCGCCTGACCTGCTGCCGAGTACGCTTTACCCACTAAAGCAGATGATGTACGTAGGGGCTTAGTGGGTAACTTCGGGGCTTTGAGGGAGGCTGCCGACTCGGGGGAGAGATAGCTGGCGAGCGTCTCTTCCACCCGTGGCATCTCCCCATAACCATGCCTTTTTAGTCCCAGAATATTACTATAATTAGAAGTTTGTGGACTATAGACCCGATAGGACGCAGGTCTATTCCACGACCTCCACACCTCGGTGTGGAGGTCGGAGAAGAAAGGCAAGCCCCGGCGTGGAGGTTGTGCGCGAGAAGGAAGAAAGCGCTCGTCTAATAAACTTGCTTGACGGGCTTCCTGTTTCTCGGCCGGCCAGCTTATGTTCAATCTGGCCACCGCTCTAGTTACAACCTCCACGAGCTCCTCATATGCTTGTGTGTGTGGTGGCGACTCTTCACTCTGATCGATGCTGACAACGTCCAGTTCCTTAGAACTAGACCGCTGCAGCATCGGCACTTCACCAGGAACAGAAGAAACCGCAGAGCATGCTTCTGCCTCCTGAAATGAAGTGCTGGATCCTGCAGGTAAAGGCAGAGAAAGGGTGCTCGTGTGCATCTCCCACCGGGATGTAGCGAGGACAAGGAGGCGCACACTGCCTGAATTGCTGCACTTGAGTCGCCATAATAATGTCTTAGATATAAGTGCTTGAATAACTTGAGAGACAAACAACAATAAATAAGACAGACAGTTTCACAGAGAGCGCTTACTGAAGACACAGAAGCTATCTCTGTTTGGTTCAGGTGTGCTTTATAGTTTCCTGGTCGTGACGTCACCCGCCTATGACGTTCCTTCACGCCATTGGACAGATTTCACATGTGCTTCACGACGCAATCACGCAGAGGCATTCCCAAAGCGCTTGAAAGGGAACTCGTTTTCCACATGTGGGCGGTCATTACACACCCCTTTCAGCCGATTGGTCAATCAAATCTGAGCCAGTGACGTCATCATCAGTTCGTTCAACAAAATAAAAGTCCTCTGCTGCTATATCAGTATATGTCATATATCGGCTTTCTTCTGTGCAACCTAACGCGTATTTCACAGAAATATGTATGCACAGATAAAAAAAAAAAAAAACATTTAAAAAAAACCTACAGTAAATTTAATTAAATCTGTTTTTAAGCTGTCATTGTGTTTTTAAAATGTAAAATGTAAATGCCTCTACATCTGTAGCCAAGAGCATTACATCCTTTGGGCTACTACCACCGATCTAGGCTATATATAAGCTAATGATAGGCTATTCTCTATTATAGATCAGTGGCTACTGCACTCATTTTTTTTTTTATTTTAATGTTTTGTTTACATTTTATACATTTAAATTCAATCACTTAGCAGACGCATGACATTCCTTGCAGTATAGTAGGTTATGCAGTCATACATAATCATTAGAAAATAGGCTATCCACCAGGTGGCGCACAGGGACAACTATCACCATGGCCGCGATAACCTCTGTGCTGGGTTTCGTCTTTTTTACAGTCTATGGTTTCGTCGAAAGTAGCTATTTTCATATTTTCAGTGTTATTCATGCACAGCAATACTAATGCGCTGCTAAGTCATCGATAAAAAATTAAGAGCAGCTTCTTAACACAAAATAGTTGTTGTTGTTGTTGTTGTGTGTGTGTGTGTGTGTGTGTGTGTGTGTTACATTTGTTTTCACGATATGTAGCCTATGGACAAAAAGACAAATATGAAATATAATAAATATAGGCTAATAAAACTGTTATTCCTTTTTGACATGTGACAACACCTAATACCGGTATCACCGTCGGGGGCTAGTTTTCCTTCGCTTATAAATGGCCATGCATAGCCTATTTTATCTCTTAAATTAAACATAGCCCTAGAACTTTTATTAACATAATGAACATTATATGTCAACACAATGAACATTATAATATGTCACAGTTTACTTGCTATCCTCACTTTTTCTGTCTTTCCTTCGCTTTTAAATGAATTAGCTATAAATGGCCGTGAACATTTTACTTTCAATTTCGATTTAACGGCAATCGGCGATTCTGCGTCAATTGCTTCAGTGGATAACAGCAAAACAAAAACTCTCTTATATTAAACATAGAACTTTTATTAACATAATGAATAAAAATACCATGCTGTAGACTGGTACTTTGATGTACACCCTCTGCTATAGTTGAACTCCACATGCTGCATTGCGCTGCTGCGCTCAGTTTTTAACTGACTTTAATTGACATTCTGAACTAGAACTAGGCCTATTTTTTTTTTACTTAGCCTACCTTAAATAAATATTTAATAAAAAACGAATACTAAACTAATAATAATTTAAAACAAAAAACAGGGTGGAGAAGGTGTCATGGTGGGCAATTAACGAGAATAAACGTTGAGAATAAACTCAAAAGACGTTTTATTTTGAGAAAAAAATTGTTAAAAACGGTCAAAATAAAATGTTGAGAATAAACTTAATTTCCGAGAAAGGTGTTTATTCATAACCTGTCACGGCTTGTGATGAAGTCACATTAGCTGCCGTCGCTGGGGAAGTAGCCTAAATGTAAATGCACATTCATGCGACGCGTCACCGTTAAATGCGTCTGCCACGGGATCCGTTAAAATTGCTTACACTACTTATTTATTGTGACTTCAAAATAGAATAAAATAAAAACTGTATTTTTTTTTAATCTGTGCTTCTCATCCGCTCCTCTGTAGCGCAGTTTCACCATGCATATTAAACTACAAACAGCATTACAACAGCCTGCGTGCTGATTAACATTTCTGAAATACATATTTCTGTGAAATACGTGTTAGGTTGCACAGAAGAAAGCCGATATATGACATACACTGATATAGCAGCAGAGGACTGTTATTTTGTTGAACGAACTGATGATGACGTCACTGGCTCAGATTTGATTGACCAATCGGCTGAAGGGGGCGTAATGACCGCCCACATGTGGAAAACGAGTTTTGAAGTCGTGTTTCCGTTTTCTATCCGTGACCCGAAAAAACGAAAATCGAGCCAAAATCTTGTTTTTCCGTTTTTTTTTAACAAACGAAAAAACGGGAAACGACCGTTTTCTTGTTTCTGCGTATTTCATTTCAAATTAGAAAACAAACTATCAAAACGTACCAAAACGTACACGGACCCATCCACTTGAAACAGGGCTAGAGTCTTTGTCTTCGTTGCTGAATGAATCAGCGTTCTTGAATGCATCGGCTATGAATGATTCAAATGACTCGCTCATAAATACAGTCACTTTTCGCCACCTGCTGGTGTAATCTCAGCAAGAGTCACTGTAAAATCCCACACAAACATGAACAAGTGAGGTGATACAAACAGTGAAAAGTCCCAGTGCTGTTGGACTGTAGCCTATAGATATATCAGCGCTTTCACTTTCAGCCAAATCAAATTCGAGGACTGGACATAAATGTTGTATAATGTTGATTTTTTTTTAATTTTTTTTTTTTTTATGGAAACCATGAATTATTGAAATGATTTTTTGATACTTTGTGGATATTGCATTTAAATATTATTCTGAATATTGTTCTGGTTTAGAAAGCCATAACCTCATTAGGTGTACAGCCCAGAACACACCAAGCCGACTGTAGGCCGTCGGCCAGTTTTTGTTCGTCGGCCGGCTAAGTTTTCTCAGTGTGTTCCGCACCGTCGCCTGAAGTTGGTCCTCATCTGCTTTTTTTCGGCCGATTCGACATGTTGAATCGGCGTCGGAGCTCGTCGTTCAGTCGGGCCATCTGATCATTCTGATTGGCTGTTCAGCTACTGCCACCTGCTGGTACGGAAAGGCATTTCTTCTTACACAGGCGCAGAATGGACGTGCTACTTGGCCGTCGGGTGTCGAGCGTCGGTTTGGTGTGTCAGGGCAACTTTGGACCCAGACGCTGCCGACGTGAACCAACCCCGCAGTCTGCTTTCGTCGCCACTAGTTCGTCGGTGTCGGCTTGGTGTGTTCCGGGCTTAAGACTCTGTCGTGTGCATGTCCTCTGAAAATATAATAAACTATCCAGTGTACTGAGTATCAAAGACATTAGCAACTTTTACTCTTTACTTGACTACATTTTTGAACAAGTAAATGTACTTTTTACGCCAATAGATTTGTGATGAATATAATGCAATTACACATTACATTTTGCATTGCACCTAACTTTTTCTGCAACAGTTTGTTTCTGCAATAAAGAAGCGATATCGCCATCTAAGGGGCGGGCATTGAAGGTACTATATCTTGTGTGTTTTGCCTTTATTCACCCAAACTTGTCAGCAAGGCTACTTTACATGAATGCGAGTGCATTAGCAGGTAGTTGCTGAATCGCAGGTGTTTGATTTATGAGATGACTGCAGCCGGTGATGAGGCCGAAACAAGCACAGCCATTGCAAGTAGACTTTGACTATTCAATTTTACTTAACATTATTTTATTTATCTGCTATATTGACAAGCCCTTTTTTAAGGATGTTGGTTTAATTATAGCCTTTTTGTGCACGTGAGCTTAACTGAGACTTGAGAGTTTGTAGACGTTTAAGAGGCTGTTGTTTATTGCAATATTGAGGTGTTCAGTTTTATTTTGATTTTTAGAAAATAAACATGATTTCTCATCTTACAAATCAATTGTTTCTTATTTTCACCGGCATGTCTCTTAGGTGATGAGAACTAGTGCATCTTTGAGCCTGCATCCAGCACGAGTAAAATACTTAAGGAGTCATTTTTGCTGTATAAGGTATCTGTACTTTTACTCAAGTATGGTTTTCAGGTACTCTTTACACCTCTGTTCAGTCCTTTCTGAATAACTCATGTGCACCAGTTCCCAAATAGCAACATCAAAAGCAGAGAAGGCAGCAAAGAAATGTTGGACTGTATACAGCTACAACCATCTCACAGTTAGAGCTGCGACACAGAGGACAATCCTCTACTGCACACTCCTCTCTCCTTTTGGGTCTTGCTGATTTTCTGTTATCTTGCCTTTAATAGCTTTGATCAAATTGGAGCAGAGACGGAGAGACTGCTAGGACGGGAATGGCCCCAGCCTTGGCACAGCACTTGTGCAAAAACACTATTATTACTGATCCAAGCTGTTGCCGTGCATCGGGTGCAATTATATTCACTTAAGGGTCCCCATAGTGATGTGACTGGGTGCTTTTAGTTGTTCCAGTAGGGCTTAGATGTACTGAAAGAAAGGATTTAAGAATAAAGGTGAGGTTATGAAAAAAAATCAGAATCCATCATTTAACATTTTTTCAAAAAGAATATATATATATAATATAATATTTCACAGCCAAATAAAATGTATGACAGGTGTAAAACCCATACTTTCAAGGTCTACAGAACGAACCACAAATAAGCCTTCAAAAGCAGCACAAATATAGCACAGGCTCCATAGAAAGCACGTCCTTGCCTCTTATATTGTCCTTCAGTTTTTTTACATGCAGTTTGGCCTCACTCATTAACAGCAGTGGTGGTTCTGTTGTGCAATGACTGCCTTGCGATGTATTCTTATATTTTTCTCTTTTTTTTTCTTAATGATTCAGAAAGCGGAGCGGGTCTGCCTGGCAGACAAGCCCCCTCTGTGAGAGAGCACTTGATTAATCATCTGGAAAACACTTTGCCATTTCAGCTGATTAAATAAAATTGACTGGATTTTTGAATTTTATGATAAAGTGACCCTTGCATGCTTGAAATGACCCAGCAGAGAAAGCGCAGCTCTCTCTCTCTCTATGGCAGAATCTATATTTTGTCCCTTGCACATCCACGAGTGAGATGTCTCCTCAAGCAGAAAAACACACTCTGTCACCAGTTGATGACAGTACCTGCCAACCATGTGCACCTCTGTACGTAAATGCAAAGCCTCTGAACAGGAGCGCAAAAGTTTCCTTTCAATTTCCCATCACGTTATTGAGCAATGGGGCATTCTCTCTCTCCATTCATGTGGAGATGGGGTTTTCAAGCTAAATTAGTAATGATGTTGGCATGTTCATCAGACTGACTTGGTTTCTTTTCAGTTCGCCTCTGTTCTGTTACAGCTTCTTGTGTAGATTTTATTCATTTTTTCTTTGTTTTTGTCACTTTTACTAATTCATTTTCTTGAAGTAAAATATCTAGCACAATTTGGATACATACATTTGGATGTTACTCATAAAACATTCAACCGCAATGGATGTGTAGTCAGAATCTCTTCAGCATCACTATAAAAACCTACTTTACGTAACTTAATGTGCCTTGTAAAAACAACCCCACACAAGCCACATTTGCCATTTCCCTCAGCTTGCTTTTACAATACGGCTATCTTCTGTATCAAAAAGCCAGTGGTGAGATGGAGACGTAAAACCCAGAGAACTTTGCTCCATCTCTTTAAGCATAGCCACCCCCACTTAGCAACACAAATAATTACTGTCCATTCCCGGCAGCATCGATCATCCACAGTGCAGATCGTTGCGCTTTCAAAGGAGGTCTCTCTTCATCAACATCAAACCCATTTGAGTGGAAAAACTGCAGTGTCCAAATGATGTTTACACTTGGGCTCTGATGTCTCTACTTAGTGATATACCCAGTGTAGCAGGCATACGTCCCTCACTAAGGCTGGAGGCAGCTTCATGGCCCATTGCGTACAGGGCTTCAATAGCATTATGTTCCATTTACAGAATGGCTAAACAGCCCTGGCTGAAACGTGCTGGATTTGCACAGAGGCTGTGATGAACTACTACAGGAGAGGAAACTATTCCATGTTCTGGTCAACCTGAATGAAAAATGTAAATCTTTAATAATTGGGGTGTGAATTTCTCTGTCATTGTTTGTCATTAGACTTGCTCCAAATAACTACATGTTGCTTGAATGTTACTTCATGAGCATCTTTCTAAAATATCTTCTTACTTTTTTTATGCATACATATTATAAAAAATATGAAACTATTTATCAAACAGTGTGGTGAAAAAACACCATATTTTGTGGAATATGGGATTTTTCTACCACCAGAGCAATTTAAGTATTGGATCACCATCTTTTTTTTTTTAAATTAGGTTTAAATTATGTCTGATTTGTGATTAATTTGATGTATTACTTGGCATATTATATGATTAATTGGATGAGAATCTTTAATCTATTTGCAGTCCTGCTCTGTAAAATTTACGGTAAAAAAACAGCAGCTGTGGTTGCCAGAACCTTACCGTAAAAAATATGGTAGCAACATTTTAGGTTTTATGGGACAGCACTTAGTTTACTGTCATATTGTAATAATAACGGTTCATAACTGTTTATTTTACACAATGTAAAAAAAACCAACGTAAATTTATGGTTAAAAAAACGGCAGCTGTGGTTAAATTTACCATAATAAAAAATATGGTAGCAACATTGTAGGTTTTACAAATTTAACTTAAACTTACAGTAAAAAAACTTATTTTATTAACTGATATAATGTTAATTTACCAACCTATTGAAGTACTAATATGTTTTGTACCTTTGTAATACACTGACAACCACCAATCACGGTGGTGATGAGAGTCACATGATGAATCAAAGCTCATCAAAAGGACAATACTAATAAATAGAAGGTGCACACAGTGTCATTCACACAAATACTAAACACCATCATGGTAACACACATGAACTTTTAAAAATACAATAAACATTAATTTAACAACATTAGATGTAACATAAAAACCTAATGTACATAACTGATTAGAAAAACTGAGAAGAAACAGAGTTATTTCAACGAAAATACATCAAATGTGAAGTGTCACGGTTTTTCACAGTAAATTATACGACTTGTTATTTTTCACTTCCAAAAACTGTAAATTTAACAGTATTTTACTGTAAAATTACATTACAATTATTCACTGTATATAGTACGGAAACTTTCTTTAAACCAATTAACTGTTTTTCACCGTAGCATTTTTACAGTCTTTTACCGTTAAAATCACGATCATTTTTTACAGTGTCCTGTACTAACCAAAGATTTTCATCACAGCTTTCAGTTTAAGTGATTGATACAATGAATTTAATTAATGTGCAGAATCTGTTACATTACCAGTCTAAACTCAAATCAATTAGATATTAAACTGATTCCTCAGATTTAAAGGAACAGGTGCCAGTGTGCTCCTAAAAGCGATGATCTTTAGTGAACCCACTCTGCTACAAGCCCACCTGGACTGGTGTTGTATTTGAATATGTAATGATGGAGCTGATGCTATGAGACGAGGGAATGCCGATCTTCTAGCAGAAAGTTGCTTTGCAACACGGCTGCTTAATGGCATCCTGACAAACAGCTGCCAGTTTGCGTACAAATATTTATTCAGTATGCACACCTGACATCACCTGGGCTTATCACTGCATAAACAGCTTGTGTAAACAGCCAGAGGATGGCCTGATTGTGAAAGTTTAGTTGTACAAAGAAATGCAATGAAGCACATTTCCATTCTGTTCATTACCGTGAAGCTATATTAGCAAAGCTGTGTAGCAGCCATTTAAAGGACACCCCACCCCTTTTCGTTCTGTTGAATCTAAGAGGTCACAGGTAGGTCACACCATTGCACTTCATACAAACAAACAAAAAGAAATCTCTTATGCTCACCAAGGCTGCCTTTATTTGGTCAAAAATGCAGTAAAAGCAGTAATCTTGTGAAATATTATTACAGTCTGAAATCACTATTTTCTGTTTTAATAGATCTTAAAAAGTAATGTATTTCTGTGATGTCAAAGCTGAATTTTCAGCATCATTACTCCAGTCTTCAGTGTCATATGATCCTTCAAAAATCATTCTAATATGCTGGTTTGGTGCTCAAGAAACATTTCTTCATATTTTCAATGTTGAAAACCGTCATGTTGCTCAGTATTTTTGGAATCTTTCAGGATTCTTTAATGAATATAAAATTAAAAAGAACAGCATTTATTTGAAATAAAAATAATTTGTAAAATTATAAATGACTTTACTGTCTCTTTTGATCAATTTTAAGACGTCGATTTCTACCTTACTGACCTCAAACTTTTGAGCAGCAATGTATCTTGCCATCCATGTCCATTTAAAGCAGATTTCAGTCAGTGATTATTGGTTGAAATACCTGTAAATGCTGGATACTAATACATGTTGGTTATTTATTGTAAAAAGATGTCTTCCCCTTTTGTGTCTTCAGTCTCATCTCGAGTCTGTATCTCTCAATAAAAAGCACAGATGCTGCATTTCAGTCAAATGGCCTACAAAGCAAACTCCAACACTCTAATCCTATGTGTAGCCAGCATTAAAAATTGGATTGGGGAGGGATAAGATTAGATTAGGCCTGCTGGATTTAAAATATAAAAAAGTAAAAGCTCCATTTATGCTGGAACATAATCTCCTTTCACTATATGTGGGAGCATCAAGCCACCCAACAGATGCCAGTCACATATAAAGAGATATTTTTCTTGTGCTGGTTCCATCTCTCTGTAATTACATTTTATTGTGATTATTGCAATTCTTTTATATTCTTTTTTTAATTTTTGTTTTCATTGTATGTTTTTCCTTCAATTGATCTTTAGATGGATTCATCTCAGCAGAAGCTTTGTTTAAACCTTAATAGGCCAACCTGATATCAGATATCTTCCATCTATTTGTTTCAAGTCTGCCAGCTTTTACACTGATTCCCTATTTCTTCACAGCTAGAAATCGGATTCATGTCTGCGACTGTTACATCACCTGTATAACCAAATAATTCAGAGTGCTTTTAGGAAATTACCTCTCCCTGGGATCTAATCCGTAGTATGAAGCACCTCTCCTCTGAAATATAATACAATGCAATCCAGGAAGCAATCATATCAAGAGATTGGAATTCATTTATTTATTTATTTATTTTACTCTACAAGCATTTTATCAATAAAAAACATTTTTTCCCCCAAAAGAAAATACTTTTAGTTTTGCTTTAAGCAACAAACACAATGTACATCAGTTTAAAGGCAACTTGTTTTCTCTCCAAGGGCTAATATAAAGCATTTTAAGAAAGCCCTTCTCCGAAATTCATTATAAATTCCCTCCAGCTGTAAAACCCTGTTAAAGTGCCCTGCTGGTAATACTGTCCTGGCAGATCGCCCGGCATTGCCTGCCACCGGGTCTTTAGAAGCAGATTCAGCCATGCCGGACTCACTCAAAGAGCTCTTGGGTTACATCTTAATCCCTCACATCCAATCTAGACAACATCTGCAACCCTGGAATTACACTGATATGCTCATGACACTCAGCGACTGCTTGCTCATCCTGCATGCAGCCACCACAATGACAGATGCTTTTACACTGTATTTCAGGCCAACTCTTACATTTCCATAAAGCATAGTTCATCAACACAAAAAGACAATGAAAAGGACCGTCCAATTATGTCTTTTAGGTCTAATTAAAGGAATATTCCGAGTACAAGTTCAACTCAAGCAACAGCATTTTGTGGCATTTGTGGAAGTTGAATTGGATTGTATAACTGGATATAACTTAACACAGAATAAATTAGTACGCTTTTTTCACACTAAATCATGCTAACATGCAACTATAATTGTAAAACTGATTAATTTAATTGACCCCATTCACTTCCATTGAAAATTTTTCACATTTCCGTGTTAATCAACATTACGCCACAAGTGCTGTTTATTGAACTTGTATTGAACCCGGAACGTTCCTTGAATAAAAGATCTTTGCCAGATGTAAAATTCCCAACAGAAACAAATAGTGTCTGTGTTTTTTGTTTCTCAGCCCTGATTTAATTGTTGATCCTCTCATGACTACATGTACTTAAAATGACAAAGAGAGGGATTTTGATCCATTTCATAGCCTTTTCCTCTCCCTCTGTTCAACTCCAGCCCTGTGTAAGAGCACCGTCCCCTGCCAGGGATCACTAATCTATATCTGCAGTATTTAGCTAACTTGCTACGGCACATGTTTTTGCTCTCTGACATGAGGGGTCTGCCGCCCAGGAGGGCCAGCGGGGCCAGCTGTCTGCGAGGAACTGGACCCCATAGGACCCACCTTCAACCATATGGCACTTATCCACATCTCAGCACTGGGGTCATGGGCACAGTGAGGGATCTGTTTTCAGGCGGCAGCCCAGTCGAAAGCCCTGCAGGCTAACACCACTAATCTGTGCTGGAAGCCTCAGTGTTCCTCTGGATTAAGAGCACACGAGGGGAGGGGAGCAGGGAGCCTGCGGGTCAGAAGAGCCTCTGGCACAATCTGACCTTTATCTGTTTGATGTTAGAAAAATCTATACAGTTTGTAGCTTGCAGACTATCAACATGACTATTTGGAGGAAGCAGTGGATACTATATGTGGGTGGGTTTCATCAGCGTTGGCCACTTGTATGACCGAGGACTTGATGTTTACCAACAGATTTCAACTTCTTTCTTTTTGTTGTACAGTATGAAGACCTTGAAAACTTTTTAGCATTCCATCATCACTTATTTTTAGACTAATTAAATAAACTATCAAGTGTGGGAAAAGTGTGTTTTAGGAGAGACTATTTTGAACTAAAAGTGCCCATAGATGAAGAAACATTTACAAGCATTCAGCACCTTTCTTCATTAAGTAATTGCTTAATTATGAAATGACATACAGATGCTCAAGATCACCTCAGTCATTTCCTGCCAGTATTGAGAATCGAAACCACAACCAGTGTTGAGGAAAGTTACTTTTAAAAGTAATGCATTATAATATCGCGTTACTCCCTAAAAAAAAAAAGTAACTAATTGCGTTAAGGCGGGTGCACACTGTGAGATTTTGGCCACGATTTGGTCGTCTGAGACAAATTTTGAGAATCCTAAAAGATTCCTATAATCCTAGGCTAAAATCTGTAGTCTTTGATCGCTAGTTTGACATGTTCACCGACAGCCGATTAATGACCGTTGCGATCAAATTTTACCTCCGACAAAATTCTGGCAGTGTCAGAAGATTTGCCGCACAGTCCTGCAGTGTGACTTCTCCACGACAAACGTCAAATTGTCTTCGTTTTGCAAAATAAGCCGTGATCAAAATTAAGGCTAGAGATGTCTTTGTTGGCCACCATTTCAGTCCCGCGTGTAATGCAGCTCACTGTCACCGAATGTGTGTAAAACTCCGGACAAGTTTTCATGCACGCGTCCGTTTTTAACGTGTCTTGACTGTCGTACAGTCTGACATAAATGACAGCTGAGATCCCACAGTGTGACATGAGGATCATGTTCGTACAGTCTGTGCAAATTCACACCTGTACAGTAGAGGGCGCAGTTCAAACAAGCTTTTCAGCTGTGCCGCCATTCTGGAATACAGAAGAATAGGAAGCAGGAGACAAAGTAAATGAGTAAATGTATGCTCACATTTAGTCTAGAACTAGTCTAGATTAACCATCATGTTTACTCAGGAACACACATTGCCTCTGCACTTCTCTCAACATGGGGACAGGAGAGCTGTCAGTCAATAAATGGGAAAACAAAGTAATTTGTGTTACTTATTTGAAAAAGTAACTCAGATATTTTGTTGTAAATTTAAAAGTAATACAGTCTGGCTCTCTAACCATTAGGCCACGACTGCCACAAATAGCAACAGAAACAAGTGGCAAATTTCTTTATGGATTTGTTTTTGTACCGAAGAACAGCTAATTTTGGTCTGTTAGCTAGGGTGACCATATGTGCCATTTTCCCAGGACGTGTCCTGTCCAGGATTTCTAAGTTGCATAAAATGTCCCAGTTTTGGTTTTGTTTTCATATTTGCGGAAGGTAATGACTGAAAAATAATTTGACCAATAGCGTGCATTATACATAATCGACCAATCGTGGCTTGCGAGAAGGCTGGATCTACAGAGAACGGTCAAAGTATTGCAAATACGACAACATTTTAATGCATTGCATGAAGACTGGCAATAAGAACAGTGGCTTGCACAGACCTCCGTGTAGAAATCGCGTTCCTAAATCGCGTTCCGGGGGCACATTGATATGACCACTTTCATGATTAAAGAGGCAAGGGCTCAAGCCATTTTAGGCAATTTAGAAATCCTGGACAAGACGCGTCCTGGGAAAATGGCACATATGGTCACCCTACTGTTAGCCCAAGAAAGGGTTTGACAGGTGAAGGTCAATCTTAGTGTCAGGAGTGGAATATTGGTGTAAATGTGAAAAGGTCTTTATGAGAGCATTTTCGCTTATATGATCATTGTCTTCCTCTGTTTTGCAGTTATTCACCCATACCCATCTGACTCTCATCAGTGTGTCTCAGTCTACGGCTCAGGTACACTAGTGCTTGGTATGGGTGTGTCTGATGAAAGATTCCTTGAGCATGGTGTGAAAATCTTGGCTTCTGTAATTGAGATCAGTTATCTGCTGGTATCAAAGGTTTATTTTTCTTTCTGTGATGGGGGTGGATCTGCACCCTACAATCAAACTGCTCATAAATCCTTTCCATAAGCATTCTTGATCACAATCCCATCCCAGTACCAACCAATTAAACTTTCAGAACTAATAAGAGAGATCAGCTGAATGTTAAATAGATTGATCTATTGATTATTGTAACCAATTATCTTCTGATGTTCATCAAATTCTCCACCCATGACTATAGTGATCTTACATCACCTGGTATAGTCGAGATAAGACTGGTTTGTGTAGTCTTTGTGCCGGCTCCAAATTCTGTGTCAAGACACAATGCAACATAAAAACCATCCTAAAATATGCAGCTCTGACCAACCCCGGCCCCATAGTATCAGGTTTGGTAGTATGGTTAGGGTGGGATGAGGTGTAAAGGATGGGTCAACAGTGCAACTCCAGATGTAATTACTGAAATTAATTACAGCTGTAAATACATGCAGGTATTTAAATATAAGTACAATGTAAAAACATGTATGTACACAATAAGTGTACCAAATTGTATCAAATGATTAAAGTTTTTCTCAATCACTTTGGCAAAAAAAAAATCTTTTTTTTTTTTTTTTTTTCACAACTGTTGGCTGGAACCAAAGTCCCTTTCAAGGAAAGTCTGTTCACTCGGTGGCCATATTCGCAACGCCTTCGGGCAGCTATTTTGGGCATCCAAGACCAAGTCCTATCTATTTGAATGGGGGAATCCTGAAATCTCAAAAACTGCTGGCGAACTCAAAATTAAATAACATATTTCAAATCAGCAACAAAATCTGACACAAACTTTCCCATAAACGTTGTTTCTTATGCTCAAATAGCATTAAAAAAGCTTATTTTTCAGGCTAGATGAGCCAATGTGCATGTGCAGTCCTAAGCGCGAGTCTCATGTTGCTATGGGAACCAGAGCTTCTAACGGCAGCTGTAGCGACGCAATGACTTTATCAATCAGCGATTGGCTCTTTTACTTAGAAGGCGGGACCTATTCCGCCATATTGCGCGTTGCAGTTTCTCCCATTCATAACTAATAGGAGTGAACCGTCTTTCTAAATCTACAGTATAGTCTTTGCTGGAATATCAGAACTCTATTGCATGTCTGCAGCTCACCCAAAACATTTAATTCATGCTTCAAAACCTAGTTATTGTGTCAGTAAATTGGCCAATGCCACCAAAATAAAACGTGTTGCCATCGTGTGAGCCACACTGGTCCAAATTAGATGATTTTTCATTGTGGAAATATTTGTTATATACAAATTGCATGTTTTGTTCATTTTTTGTTGACACTGACTGCTATGTATACTGTACACTTAACCTTTTAGATACAAATTTCAACAGTAGGTAAAAATTTAATGGGAAATGTCAATACTGTAGTACACAAAAAGAAAATGAACATTTTTATTTATACAGTACATTTATTTTTGTAGAAATTTTACATGTAAACTGAAAATTCACATTTTCTTGTTCATTTTTACACACTTACCCCCACCTTCACGTTTGACAATTTCACTGAGGATCAACTCATTATCAGTTTTGATGAACACCATGTGCATTTAGTTATTGTGCAAATTGTAGACAATTTTACTTATCTTTTGCACACATGTGCCAAAACACATGCAATTTGACAGTCATTCATATTAATGATGCACTGTCCTGTAGTGTGCACCTACAGTAGCACAGAATTATGGGTGTGAAAAGACACAAATCCTACCCTCAGGCAACAGGTTGCCACATCTTTGAAGCTGATATTGCACAGAGATTACCCTCAACAAAGAACATTAACCTGATGTGATATACCAGTGCTGTTCATGGTGCTTGTATAGTGACAGGTCTTTCACCTGGGATTTATTATAGTTGCTCAGTTGCTTTATGAAGATAATGGACAATCTACTTTGCAACTGTGTGAGTTTAAATTACACCTGTAAAACTATACTAAACAGAATGTTTTGCTGATCTCTTCAAAGCTGAACAAAGAGGAAACAGCACACCAAAGATTATTGAAGAAGGTTCATGTCAGGCAGATACAGCTTCTTTGTTCTTCCATATGCCAACAATTCACTCTTCTTACAGAAAACAAGCATCAGTCAGTCAATTCCTGCATGTGAACATTTCACTTTGGATTTATTTTTTCTATTTTCTTGGATTTTACAGAGTTGCAGTCTTAGTGTTAGTAGTGCAGAGTAGAATAAACTGGATAAATTGAGAATCACATTTTTTGTTGTTGTTGTTGTTGTTGTTTATTTGTTTGTTTAAAATAGAGATCACAATTCTCCCACAATTCTGAATAGACAACTAAACAATGACATGTAATTTACTAGAGGTTTTGACAAAATTAAGTTAATTGCTGCCGTCTATTTTAAAATATTTTATTCATTTGAATTAACTTTTTTGTAAAAAAATGAGTGATTCAATGACTCATAAAGACTTCACTTGCTTTGTTACTGGATGAATCAGCATTTTTGAACGAATCTATTTAACAGTCACTTGTCGCCACCTACTGGTGTAACAATATAATTTAGATAATCTTTATTTGAAGCGTCATTACTTTCAAAAGGTGATTTGCTGTATTTTGGTCATTACCGTAGACATCAGTGTTTATATAACTATAAGCGTTTATCCCAGTACTTCTGTGATAATTTGAATTATTGTAACACAGAAATAATGATACTGTGTGGTTGAAAAGACTGTGAAGCTTTTTCAAACCTAAACATGACAACTGCTGTCTCTGGATGGATGGATGGATGGATGGATGGATGGATAGATAGATAGATAGATAGATAGATAGATAGATAGATAGATAGATAGATAGATAAAGAACGTGCTTGGAAAAATCAGAATATTGACTTCGCTCTAGATATAGATGTAGATATAAATGTTACAGTAAGCCATTAAAATCAACCAGATTGTCTCTTCATTTGGATAATGCCGGTCAGTGCCACACAAAAAGAATGAAATGTACAGTTTCTCTCTCATACCATTTCCAATTTCTATTCCTCCCAGAAAAGCAGGTGTATTTTTGATACATGAATATTGTATTTTTTTTGTTTTGTTTTTGCCAAAAACTCTCTCAAGCATGTTTGCCAGTGGTCCTCTTCCTGAGACTGCACAAAACACAAGGGGATACATGTATACGGAGGCCACCTCTCCACTCCTCTTGACCTCCAGCAGAAACCTTCTTATTCCTCACCCTGAAGAAGAGTATGGCTGAGACTCAGAGGTAATGGGTCTCTAGTGCCACCCTTTGGCTGCTGTGATTAGTGACCCACTCAGAAGCCACAGCACAATTTACTAACAAACAGACACCCTGAGAAGTCACTATTCAGTTCTCTCCATGCAACACTTAATTTCTTTAATTATACAGTTTATTAGTTTTCTTGGTTCAGCACGCACCAACACATCCTTCATGTGCTGTTGTTTCAGAGTGTCAAGAATGGCAAACTCCAATCAAAGAAAATTCAATTCCATTAAATAGCAGCCAGTGAAGCAGTTTGAGTTCTTAATGAGAAAGCTCACACAGGGGGCCACTATGAATGTTGTGTGTTTGCTTTCCTGTTTCTCTCTCTCTCTCTCTCTCTCTCTCTCTTTCTTTAATTGTATGAGAATGCATTTGCATTACTTGGTGAGCTAATTATGGATTAGACCTCTTCTCCTGCATCACAGTGGGAAGAGCCTTAATTATAGACCTGAGCATTATTGGAAATGTGTCAACAAAGCCATGAACTGCAACATGTACACAAACAATTGTAGCAGTTTACCCCATTCTTTTTCTTTAATTAGTTATTTACACTGTGGTGAAGTGTTTTTGTGCATTCATTGGGGAAAGGACAGAACCATTTTACTGTATTGTATAAATTATGATAGCATGTTAACTTAATTGTATACAGTTTCCCAACACATTAACCATGTGTTACACAAGACATTACAGGCAGTAGCAGATTTATAGAACTTTATTCATTCCAAAGCCCAGACAAATAGACAAAGTTGTTTTAGATATTCTTATCTAATAGAACTGATTGGTCATTTTGTGGGAAGATTTATTTTTGTTCAGCTTAGAAATAAAATGTGAGAATGACACTACCTACTGGTGAGAAGTTATTTATTTAATGATCATTTATATCTATCTATTTGTCATTACAGAATGTTACTGCTACTTTTAACAGATTTTTTTTCATCCACTATTTTGCATGGAAATGTGATGTCTATATTATGAGTCTATATTACACACTTTGCATGTTAACAACAGGACAAGCTGCTCCAGGAAATAAGCAGTGTTGGGGGTAACGCATTGCAAGTAACGCAAGTTACGTAATCAGATTACTTTTATAAAGTAACTAGTAAAGTAACACATTACTTTTAAATTTACAAGAAAATATCTGAGTTACTTTTTCAAATAAGTAAAGCAAGTTACTTTGTTTTTCCGTTTATTGGCTGACAGCTCTCCTGTCCCCATGTTGACTGAAATCGGCAGAGGTGTTGTGTGCGCTCTGTAAAAAATGGTTGTTGTAGTTCTACATTAAATGTGAGAATGCATTGACTCATCTCACTTGCACAAAAACAGATTCAGTATTCCTCAAAATGAATAAAAACAGTGAAATGCAAACTCTGAATATTACACAAACCCTCAATAATTAAACTATGTTAAATAACACTATGTACAGTAGTCAACATTTGAAGTGGATCAAAACCTTTCATTAAAGTTGTCCTAAAACCTTCTTCTTGGGACAACTTAGTTCTTAGGACAACTTTTATGATATTTTTTGATCCACTTCAAATGTTGACTACTGTATTTTAACCAATGTCTTTGCTGCTGACCTTCGATGATCCAATTCAACCATACTAATAAAAAAGACTTTAGATAAGCCTCACATTTGTTTCATTTTTTGTTTTTATCACTGATGTAAGTGTTTATTTTTCGTCTCCTGTGTCCTATTCTTCTGCGCACTGGAATAGCACCACAGCTGAAAGGTTTGTTTGAGCTGCGCCCCCTACTGTACAGGTGTAAATTTGCACTTCCTTTAGCCTGAGGCTTATTCGTTTCACTTTTGGTATGAAAGGGCCTTTACATTTGCCAAAAATAGTCACAAATATATATTTTTTGTTAAAAAACAAACAAGCAAGCCCAGCCCAGATAAGAAAAAGTAATGCAAAAGTAATGTAACATATTACTTCTAATAAAAAGTAACTAAGTAAAGCAATTAGTTACTTTTTTTTACGGAGTAACACAATATTGTGATGTATTACTTCTAAAGTAACTTTCCCCAATACTGGAAATAAGTATATTTTATAGATATCGTTTATTAGAATTAGTCATACTAATGTAAATAGCACTATAATGTTAAAAAAAAAAAAGACTAATTAGGCCTTTAAGCAGGCATAAAAATGTTGGTTTAAAATAACCCCCTCTCACTACCACCAAAAGAATGATGCTGCATTTTTACTATTATGCAGCAATTAACATACATTTTTATTAATAAACATTGTTTATTTGTAAAGTTTTCCATCTCAGGACTGAGGAATTTTATTGTGTTTAGACATTATGATATTCCTTAACAATAGTTTTTTCTATCACAAACTTTAGACCTCACATAATGACCCATGAGTTTGTATGTTGTGACATTCTCCAGATACTGTATAGAGTCTATGCTGTCAAGATCTACATGTTTGCTGCCAATCAAAGTGTTGGTGCCTGTGACATGAATGCCAGCTCTCCTCCATAATGAAATTGCTTATGGTAGTCAAGCCATACTTGTACTCTGTTGTGCATGACATATCACAGTCACACCACTGAAAATGGCCTTTAAACTTCAGCGGTCTCTCACTGCATAATACATAATGAATATTACTGCACAAACCATATATTCTCTTCCGAGAATGTTTTTTCTTCTTCTCTAAGTGAGAGACTGAATAATATCACTCAGAACCACGTGAGACTCCAACTGATGATTTATTTATTAGAAATAAGATTTAACAGTTTTTGCTCCTGTCGTCATTACGTGGCAGTTTTAGCCAGCTACTGAAACAACTAAATTTTGTGTGTGTGTGTGTGTGTGTGTGTGTGTGTAGCTGTTGCCAACGTTCCCGGCCAAGAGTTGTATTGATTGATTAACCACTCTGCCAATGAACTAACAAATACTGACCTTTTGAAGTCCACAGGGCATGTGCCAAAAAAGAGAAAAAAGTCTTTACTACATTGATTATTTAATGGAACCTCAAAATGATGCTTATCACACGGTGTTTTGTCACTCGTCAGAGATCAATAGGCCCTCAATACATTGACCTTTCTAGAGATAAGCTAGTGATATTCTAATGTACTTAGATGCTGTTTACTTTAGTTGCTGTAATTTAAAACGAAATCTGTATTTAAAAAAAAATGTGAGCAAATTGCCATTGATCAGCAATTCCAAAGTAACAGGACCAGCCTACTGTGCAATGTTTAAAGCAATAGAAATACTATAATCACAAAACAGGCTAAGTCTGCAGGCACATGGCCTTCCTGTTAAATTTCAAGCCATAAGTAACTAAAAAACATTGGCCTTGTACATTCACCCCATCACTACACTGTAGACTGTCCCATCTGGTCAGTTTGTCAAATCAACTGAATGCACATGATAAAAGGAACAACAATGCGGCTGATCCATACATTTTTATCGTTGGCTGAGTGGACTGAGGTATAAAACGTCTGGAGCAAAACTGGCTTTCTCAATAGACATCAGCCACAATGAGACAAATGGGAAATGACATGGAACATAATGCACCAACTAGATGCCACACAGGGCTGCAGTAATGGGTCAGAAATCCAGGAGCCTGGAGCAGAAGCTGTCAAAACTAGGCAGCGCACGAACGGCTAATGTTTTTCATCCATTTTCCCTTGCAGCTAAAAGCGGATGTCCAGTACCGGGCCTGTTCGCTATCCCGAATCTAATGCACCCCTCCCTTTCTCTTTCCCTTTTTCTAATCCGCACTGTTCCACCCTGCAGTGCAAGTCAGCCAGCCGTGCTAAAAAACGTTTGCTTTTTAATTAATCACCCTGATACGATGGCGGCCCAGTTGCTCCCTCTCTAAATTTAAATCAATGGCGCAAGCCATAGCTCCCTGTCAATATTTTCCATAGTGCAAATAAATGCTCAGAGTTGCGGTTTGCTTGACCTAATAATGCACCCTGAGGGGGAGCTGGCACAATAGTGCCTTCACCTCCCTATATGATCAGACTCCATTGTCCCTGCTAGTTCAATGTTGCTACAGGCTACAGTGAAAATCCACACAGAGAAAGAGAAAGGTCTTTGACCAAGTGTCATGCACAGCTAGCATCCTGCTAGATATAAAGAGATATGTTTAAGTAGTTGTATTTTTGGAACAAATACTGAAGATGTATTGTACTTTTAAAATCATGTCACTCATGTCCTTTGGTATTAGTAATGGAATAGAAATGATGAGTACTTAGAGTGACATTTGCAAAAAAAGAAAAACCTTGAGGCTTTCTCATGTGCACAAGTAAATGTTGGCATATGCACAAGTCACTTTTACATGCACACGGATAACTATAGTGCAAACTACAAAATTTAACGCTCAGGAAAATGTCTGCACAAATTAAAATGTGGTCAAATTAGCAACATTTCTGTGAAATTTGCTTTCTACATGCAGATTCTGCAACAGGTTCAAGTTGGTCATGTGGATTTCAAAGTGGATTTCAAAGTGATTTCTGTGTGAGCTGTGCTTCATACATTGCTACATTACTGAAAATAGAAAATTGGGTTTTTTTGCCCATGAAATTTCACTAATGTGACCACACCTCATTTCCGGTTCATATATGTAGTTTTCTTGTGTATGTGCAAATGTCCTCCTTCGCAGATGAAAATCACATGTTTTTTTCTGCTGTGTCACTTTAGGAGCCACACAGACACTCACTATGTTTGCAGGTTTTGATTGACACTTCTCTAAGAGTTGCTGATCTAAGATTAGTACACCCATGTTCATGATTTGTATTTATTTGAATAGGTTTCATCTTACATCAATGTCCTCAATCAGTTACACAAAAGTAATACTACCCAGGTGAAAAAAAAGTACACTATCATAATGTACTTAAAGTGCTCTATTTTCGGGCACTAAATTCGTACTTAATACACTAAAAATTCTTCTTTAGTACTTCTTAAGATAATCTTAAGAACATCTAAGTGTACTCAACTGTGCTCTTTTGAGACACCATGAATATGAACTAAATAAAATATGCTTTTAACATACTATCTCTGTATTTAAAAAATGTATTTAGTTACCACTTGTAGCACACTGTGGGTTCAAGTGTACTACAAGTGGTAACTAAATACATTTTTGTAATACAGAGATAGTATGTTAAAGGCATATTTTAGTTCATATTCATGGTGTCTCAAAAGAGCACAGTTGAGTACACTTAGATGTTCTTAAGATTATCTTAAGAAGTACTAAAGAAGAATTTTTAGTGTATTAAGTACAAAATTAGTGCGAGAAAATAGAGTTCTTTAAGTATATTATGGAAGTGTACTTTTTTTCACCTGGGTAACCTTTATCTGCTGGTCTGGATACCAGATACCAGCTAACTGCTCAAAATAAATGTATAGGTGACTACAATAAAAGTTAGAGCAAGTCAGAATAACACCTCACAAGTGATCTGATTTTCATCTTTTGATGCTGACTAATAACTTATTGCTGCTGCATTAACCTTTTGATCTGATACTCCATCAACTGAAATACATGGTCATGAAAGCAATAGTGTCTAGACTAGGTTATCTCTTATGGTGAGTTTATCATTTATTGACCTTGTCAGGCCAACAGCTGACAGAGATTGATTTCAGCTTGTTTTTCCTTGGAAATGGGATCCTTGTGGAACACCATGGGAATCGTTCAGCTCCCTGATCAATGCTGTGGGTCTCCCTGTAGTCAAAGAGCATCAGGATGACATTGTGTATCATGATGTCTGTGGAGTGTCCGGTGCTCCTTACCTCATCACTACAGCCTCCAGATGACTGAGTCACAATTAGGTAGAAGGCATGACAGCTGCATAATGATTCACCTTATCAACATAATTATTAATAGATTCATTTTTTACTGCCCTAATAATCCACTTAAATGCAAAGCTATGATTCCTAAAATAGACCTGTTTCCATTCCAGACAGACACCTTTTTGTTTGAAGTCTAAAATGTTGATAAATGCTGCCATCTATAGGAAAAGCACTGCATTGGTAATAGACACGCTGAATAAATACCGCTTATGCGGAACAAACTTCCGTATTCTGTAAAACAGGTTGCATCGCTCCCGGTTCAGGTCTTTGTATGTGCTTTGTTAAGATGTTTTATTCAAGATGCCTTCAAAGGAGCTACTCCGATTCCATCAGATATGCAGATTGACATCTAAAAGTTTTTTTTTCTTCTCTCTTACATTTGAATATTAAAATCGAATAAAATGGCAACAATAAAAATAACTAGCTAGGTTAGCTGATTACAGGGTTGCCAGGTTTGTGTAACAAAACTACCCTAAACGCAAATCAAAAAATAGCCCCAAACAAGCCCAGTGACCCTATCTAAATATCAAAACTCAACATATGCCACTCAGATACATAAAATACATCTTTTACAGTCATTGTTATGCTTTATACACAATTTTAACTTGAAAATCACTAGCAGTAATCATAAACAGTCTGTTTTCATAAGTGAGCTCAAAGCCCCCTCCCTCACAAAACTCATAATCTAGCACAGTTTTATCATTAGTAGAATGTATAATATTTCAATACACGCATTTCAGTCAATTACAATTTATGCAATATGTTAAACCGCAGGCAAAAAATCAACATGAAATCGGGAAGACTGGGGTTGGTTGGCACACTTTTCATTCTATGTAACTATAGCTTAGTTTTTAGGTAAAAACAAACATTTAATGTCATATAATATTTTCTGTTTTATATAAACACTTTTTTAACTTATGGCAAACCAAGCTTGTTTCGTTTTACTGAACCTCTGCTGAGATGCAGCATGAAATCACAAGTAGTCTGTAATTATTTTGGTATGATACTGTCACACTGTGTAATTACTAATTGGGAAAATGTGCAATCAGTTTTTGGTATTTGTATTTTGTTCCATAAACACATAACAGGTAACAATTACTTGTTAGGCAACCAGTCTAAAGTAGTCATTACCTTTTAGTGCCAGCTCAAAATGCACGCACGCACACACACAAACTAAATAAGTAGATTCACTTCTGTTGTTTTTATGTACAACTAATAAATAACCCACACCCTAACAGAAAACAATCTTCATTTTTACAAATTAAACAAAGCAAAAAAAAACAAACAAAAAAAAAACTTTATTTGCTTTATTTTTTTTACCTTTTTTTTACCACGTCCCCAAAAGGAGGTTTTGTCAGATTTAGCTAACTTCGTCCCCAAAATATAGGTAAACACACACACACACACACACACACACACACACTCTTCTCTGACAATATACACAGCAGAAGAGCCCACGTGAGGCACGTTCAGCAGTTTTCAAGACTTCATAAATCCACTGCATATGGCGGCTTGAGGACCTTAATAACCTTAAGGATGAACGTAGCTGATATATAATATATATCATCTGTGGACATCAGGATTATGACAAACTGAAAGAGTGCCTTTGACCAAATCTAAGACCCAGCTTTTCTTATTTCTGACAGATGGGTTTGTACCCTGATATAGGCTACTAAAGATTTTTTACAATAAAATGTGTTATAAGAAAATAAGATTAAATATAATAAACTTAGTTATGGATACAGAAGTTTAAGTAGATTGATTCAAACTGATTTTAGTTTAAATGTTGGGACTGTAGTTCAAAGTATAAACTAATGTTTTTTTTTCCTTCTGCCAAGCAGTACAGAGTACAGTAATTCAGGAAAGACCAAGAACTACTACACCCACACACAGAATCATATTCTGATAACTGTATATTGATATATTATACTTCAAATATTATTATTATTATTATTATATAATTATATTGCATCACAATGTTGCATATATTATAAGAGAGGGCTGGAATAGGCTCCAGCAACCCCCGTGAACCTACAGAGGATGGCCGTTTGGATGGCTGTTCAGAAGACTTCTGTGGTTCCTTCTACCATCCACTAGATGGTGCTCTTGGAAATGGTTTTGCATTAACATTAATGCTCATGTGCACCTGTCCAAGCCTCTTTCCAAGACTTTGACTCTAGTCTTCGATTTTGTTTCCCTGTTTTTCTTCCACCCTTATATGGGTTTTTCAGCCAATTGCTGTTGACTTTTTAAGCATCACCTATAGTTTTGTAAGTAGACTTGTACTGTTAAATTTTTTCCAAGGCTGTAAACAGAAAGAAAAAAAAAAGGATTGGACATTTTCTGAGGCATTGCCTCTATGATACACAGAATGACATGCACTGGCTGCATTCACTGCAGTATCTATTATGCTTTTTCACTTTTTCAACTTTAGTCAGTGTGTAATGTTGCTGTTTGAGCATAAAAAAGATCTGCAAGGTTACAAAGCTCAAAGTTCACTCCAAAGGGAGTTATTTTATTTAGGCTAACAGAATCCACTTTTCAAGAACTACAACGAATGGCTCGTTTGGACTACAATGCATTTTTTTCCGGATCTTGTGAAGTTACAATGTTACTCATTTAAATAATCTCCGCCCACGGAATTCGCTAAAATTTGGGTGAGGTCTAGTTGAGCTGTGCTAGAGAAGATGAAGAGTGTTGTTGCTGTTTTTTCCACCCCGGATAAAGTTTGTCCTAAGGCAGTTAAAATTGGTTAAAATTTATTTTTAACACTGTTCCTGAACATTATAACCCCAACATTTGTGTTTGCGCTGAACATTTTACGGAGGACAACTTTCAGAACCTAAGAGAGTACAATGCAGGCTACGCACAAAAGCTGCTCCTGTAGCCATTTCCATTTTGTTGGGACAATCTGTTGTTTATGGATCACAACTTGTAAGTATGTCTTATTATTTTTTGTAGTTGTGTTTTCTATTAACAGATCCAATTATAAGTTTTATGTAGTTGCTATGATGTAAACAAAGGGCAAATCCTGTCTATTGTTTTCGGGAAGTGTTTGTGAATCTGAATCAACAAAATGATGATGTTAATGGGAAGACTAATTAAACAACTCACAACTCACCCACTCATAGATATCACTGCTTTATGTCACGTCAAAATTAAACTTGAAATGGCCTGAAAACATGATGATTGTGTGTGTTTTTTAGTGAGCAATCAGCTTAGTAAAATTAAAGGTACATCTTCGTGTCCGTGATGTGTTTACAGAGTTTAAAGGGATAGTTCACCCAAAAATGAAAATTCTGTAATTATTTACTCACCCTCAAGTAGCTCCAAACCTGTATGAATTTCTTAGTTCTGCTGAACACAAAAGAAGATATTTGGTAGAATGTCAGTAACCAAACAGATCTCGCCCCCCATTGACTACCATAGTAGGGAAAATAAATACTATGGCAGTCAATGGGGGGCGAGATCTGTTTGGTTACTGACATTCTACCAAATATCTTCCTTTGTGTACAGCAGAACAAAGAAATTCATACAGGTTTGGAGCTACTTGAGGGTGAGTAAATGATGACAGAATTTTTATTTTTGGGTGAGCTATCACTTTAATGACTGATGATCTTAAAATAAGTTGACTATTAAAAAGAACAGCTGAACATCAGTTCACAAATAAAATATATTGTTTAAATTGTTACTGCCTTTAGTTATTATTTTGGAATAAATATGAAAATGCTTAAAACACCAACTTGATGAGATTTATACTTGGTTTTAATAAATAGAATTTATTCTTGGTTTCTTTCTCTCTTTTTGCTTACTCCCTAAATTGTAGATGTTTTTGAACTGCAAAAATGATCGGCAGTGTCATGACAAGAGGTTGAGAAACGAGTGGAAAATGTGTGCAAAAATGCACAAGAACATCCAGCAGCTCAGTAAATGCTGCTGCACCTTCTGTTTTATTGAACTAGCATGTCTATAAAAAATCGGTATTGTTCAACCTTGTGAACCTCTTTTTCAATACTTTAATTATTTGTATTTTTTCAAAGTTTTAGACAGTTTCGAAATCCACTTTTACTCTAGTTTTAATAAAAGAGTCTAATTTGTGAATCTTCCTAGTTGTGGAATTCATAAAAAACAGGATTCCAACAATATTTCTTTAACAAACTTTCCTTAAGGGGTATGTAGGTCTGCGATGAAACCATAATTTTGATAAATGTTCAGAAAATACTTCAAGAGGGGAGGCATTAGCGCAGAATGATATAAACTACTTACAGATGGGAACTATCACTCACATCTTGACCTTTTTACCTTTTTCAGGTGCCTTTGTTGTATATTTTCAGAAGAGTTTGTATCAGAACATTTTGTTTGTTTTGAATGATTTAAAAAGTCACCTGCTGGGTTAATGTAATTTACTGGTTCCTGAGGTCTGAGTTAAAGCCAATTTGCAGAATTTTGGAAGCAATAGTAGATACTGGAAGCATGAATAATACATTCTGTTCCTGATCTGATCTCAGTAGGTGCTTTGAGTAAGGTAATCATGTTTAATTTTGTGAGTTGCTGTCACATCACTTCAAAACCTCTATGTTATAATGTCTACTATGTTATGTCCAAATGTAAAGTTAGCAACAACTGTACAAGCACTGCACTACCACAAGATGTCAGCATATCATTACCATTCAATAAAACTGTTAAGGTGACGACAAGATATAGCTGGAGGAACCTTATGAAGGTTGACTTTCCCCCCAATAAATAGGCCTATGCCCAATAAGTTGAAATTAATTACATTAAGCATTTTCCGAGAGTTTGCAGTAGGCTACACAAAAATGCTGTCCTCTACAACTCACACATGTTTTCACTAGATCGAAATCTAGATCAAAAGTAACTAAGGTGTCTAGCTATATCATTATAATAAAGTACTTTTGTTTTTATTTACTTTAGTTTCCGCCGTATTAATAGGCTAAGTCAGGCTAGGTTTATTTATCATTTAGCATATCTGGATACACAGGACATCATCTTGGCAGTTAGAACATCAACAAAATATTCTATCGAGCAAATATTATTTATTCAAATCCAAGAGGGATGAAATAGGCTACGCAAACAGCTAATGATACTGTGGAAAAAAACACAAATGTGGATTTTGTTTTGGATACGTGTTTTTGAAACCAAGCAATGCTTACAGTTGCCTCAACGTGCACCACATGACACGGGACAAACACTGCAGCTAGGGATCTTGTAATGATACACTCCCAGTCATTATGCTTGTCATCCGGTTGGCTTATATTGTAACTTACTGCCGGTAAAACTACAAGAAGATTTAACATTTCTTGGCTTGAACAAAAGGTATTAGCCTACATGCTTTGATCTGAGACTTTATGTTACGCACTAATCAAACACAGATAGGCTAATACTAATATTTAAATGTGCCAGCTATCAGCCACATTTGGCCCAAATGTTCTTGCTATCTGGGAGATCACTGACAAAGTATTGGGAAGTACTTTGTACAAAGTCTGTTTGAGCCAAAAGTTAACCGTACAGGCTACAATAGACTATCTTGGAGTTTTATGTAGGTATAGGCTAGTCTACAAACGTGAAGTTGTGGTGTCAGTAGATATGGAAGACAGAAACGCGTCAGTTCTGAATGGAAAACATAATCATTATCGTATTCCATAAAAGTTACAGCGATCTGATTCAAACAAACTAGACTCTGATGCTCCTGTGGGTTTCATCCAATTTCCTTGGCTGTTTGTTTCTCTTTATTTAATCGATTAATGATCTTCATAAGTTAGTTCTATAGCCTAATTATTGGGCTACACGTATAAAGCCACCCAGATTGTCTGATTTGTCGGGAAATACATTTTAAATATGGTTGGCTTACAAATGTAGACAGTGTAGATTCATTTGCAATTCACAGCAATTATTAGGCTATTATAGGCTACACACGATTGTTCTATGACTGCTTTTGCCAAATGTAAATAAACCCGAAAATAAAACAATTCTAAAAGTCGAATCAGATTCAAATAGAGAAACATACTTCGAAATCTCGTGTGTTCGCTACAGCTTCAACATACGATACTCCCGTTCTCTCTAAACTAACAACATGCAATAATAACTGAACTTGAGCGCGCGCGCACATTCATGTCTGTTTTCTGTGGTTCAGGAGTCTTGCAGAAGAGGTCGCACGTGCACCTCCACCACAGAGGGAAAATCCTCCTCCAGTCAGTCTCGCGTGTCTCACTTCTATGGAAATGAATTCCGTGTAGTCTGCCTCGCGCCACCGCCGTTCGGAAATTGAATGGGATATAGATTGTGATCCCGGAGGGAAACCGCAACACCTGTCTCGTCTAATAATAGTCTTTCTCGCTTTTATTCTGTAATCCATTGTCTCCTTGCGCAGATCACCTTTCAGCAGTAACCTTGTATTAAATTAACACCCTCTACTGTTAATCAGACCTGTCATGGCCTAGAAAGTTGTGACATTTCCCATCTCCGCAAAGGTTTGTGGAGACTGTCGCAGTTGTATTTGTAATTCACACCCGGCTTCAAACATGTTCCCCTTTGTTAACACTAAAAACACGATATTCATTGGAAACTATTAGTTTAAAAATGTTGTTACTTATGATAACATTAATTTCCTGTGTAACTGGACTAGTCACATCCACGTCTGATCAGTTGTGGATATCCATAAGGATGGTTCTTGGTTATAAGACCATTTTATTTCTGCTTCCTGCGACTTAGTATTCAGCAAAACTCAGAAGTGATTTAGGGGCAAGAGAAAGTTTCAACCAGCTATGTCACCTGATTTGGATTGAAAGAACTTGGGGGAAAAAAACTCTTTCTCCCCACCCCCACAGAGAGGAAGACCGCCCACACCACAGACAGTCGGCCCGAGACCCCTTATACACTTAAAAAGAGGTGGCACTCTGAGAGCAGCGTTCATTCAGCACTGCCTGAGTAAGAAGATTACTTTTGCGCTGCTTGTCTCAGTACTCGTTCTCTCTTTAAACATGCTAAGGATGCTAAAGCGTCAGCACCTCCACCCGGGAATGATTTTATTACTCTTATGGCTCTGTTATTTGATTGAAGATCAAAAAGTGCAAGGTGAGTGCACTTTTTTCTTTCTTTTTTTGCTATATTTGTTTCTTCAAAATTATTCTTTGACATGCATTAGACATGGGTCTGGGCTGCAATTCCTTTAGAATTAAAGTATTCCTTCAGAATGGAAGAGAGCTGCTTAAATTCTAGACAACTGTAAAGTTTTGTTCTTGGCTCGCGCCTGCGTTGGTATCCTCGAGACAGGTGCGTCCTTACATGCATCATTATTTAAAAGAGAGAGAAAAGAACAGCGAAAATTTACTAGGCTAAATTGTAAAAAAGAGAAATTTGTAACAGAACATTTTATCGTTATCTAAGATTGTCAAAACTAGAGGACACCGAGATGCATTTCTTGTCTTTATAATAATGAATACAAATGTTTAAAATCAATATGATAGTATTATTGTCTAGCAATAATAAGAAGAATGAATGTTTTGTTTAAATGCATATTTAGCACACTCTCAAATAAACATTTATGCTTTAGACATTCGATTGTATTTCTCTCAAATAGTAGGTAGTGAAATTAGACACTGCCTACCTCGTCTGGCTTTCAAAAAATCAGTGGACATAATGCAAAAAAATGCATTTAATTATTAGAATCGCTTTGCGCATCTGTCATTAAAAAGGCACGATCGTTTTTGAAAACAAAGTTTGATGAAGCTCGCGTGACTGTATGATTTAATTGGATTGTCTGGCGCGTGGTATCCCCGGCGCGAATGCCTAATTTAATACATAAACACGACTAATTCCCCTCAGGGTTGACCCGACAGTTAAAAAAAAATATCAGAACATTATTGTGAGAAGCGAATAAATGCGTTTGTGTTGGTAAAAGCAGCGTTTTTAATGCTCATGTAAGTGTGCTGAAACGTGATGAGCGCAGACAGTTGGCACAGAGCGCTCGAGGAACTGGAGTCTAGACTGCCATGCACATTGTTTAAATAGGTACGAGTCTGTCAATCTGCCACTTACTTTAAGACAATAAATCTCTGCACGGTCGTAACATAATCGACGGCAGGAAAAGCATATTCCCGAGCCCTTGAGTTGTCTGGGTGAAGGCATGCAAGTGTAAAATAGTCGCATTACGTTTGGAAAAATCAGACAAAATACAGCGGGGGAGGGGGAGCAAGAGAGCTCCAGCTAATACAGGCTGCACGTGTTGTGTCTGGGTCATTGGCTTCAGACTTTAATACGACTGGCTCTTTTTCTTTTTGTTTACAGCTGGTAACTGCTGGCTACAGCAAGGCAAGAACGGGAGATGTCAGGTCCTCTACATGCCTGGGATGAGTCGAGAGGAATGCTGCCGGAGTGGGAGGCTCGGTACATCTTGGACTGAGGAAGATGTGCCAAACAGCACATTATTCAGGTGGATGATCTTCAATGGCGGGGCTCCAAACTGCATACCTTGTAAAGGTAGAATCCCATGTTCGTTTGTTCAGGTGGAAACGTCTAATAAGCATAGGTTGCTATTATACATAAGAAAAACATATTACATGTATATTTAAAAAGTAATAAGAAAAAAGTTACGCATAATAACTGTGCAGTGTCCCCATCCCCATTACTCTCTCTCTCTCTCACACACACACACACACACACACTTTCTTGCTTTAATACAAATAAAGCCAAAGTAAATGAATTAATAATAGATTATTAATGTATGCTATGAATGTATAATAATAATAAAATCTTTAAATGAGATTCAGCGGCTTTTAAATATCATGTTCCTGTGTGCCTCTTTGAATTTTAGAGACATGTGATAATGTGGACTGTGGCCCTGGGAAGAGATGTAAAATGAACAGGAGGAGTAAGCCTCGCTGCGTCTGCGCCCCAGACTGCTCCAACATCACCTGGAAGGGGCCGGTGTGCGGCTCAGACGGAAAAACATACCGAGATGAATGTGCCCTTTTGAAATCCAAATGCAAAGGGCACCCGGATCTGGAGGTGCAGTATCAAGGCAAATGCAAAAGTAGGTAACACTGCTTTCACACAAAAGAGAGATTTCAGCACTTTTATTCAGCCCTACAGTATTTACAATAGGCGTTTAATCTAAATAAAGTCACACATTTCAACTATAAAATAAGAATAAAGAAACATTATGGTCATTGATTGTGAAAATCATTCAGTCTTCCCTTCTCATCTTCACAGAGACGTGCCGTGATGTCCTGTGTCCGGGAAGTTCGACTTGTGTGGTGGACCAGACAAACAACGCGTACTGTGTGACATGCAACCGCGTATGCCCAGAGGTTACGTCTCCAGATCAGTACCTTTGTGGCAACGATGGGATTGTTTACGCCAGCGCGTGCCATTTAAGGAGAGCCACGTGCTTGCTCGGCAGATCCATTGGAGTGGCATACGAAGGGAAATGCATCAGTGAGTGTCCACATACATTTTGCTAGGAGTTGTGAAGTTTCATTTAAAAGAGAAAAGTTAGAAATAGAGAAATAGTGCAGCTTGTTTTCATGTGCTGTTAGGTGGGGTATCAATTCAGAGTGCATAATGCAACAATGGCGAAATCCCAAATGCATTCTGTTCCATTAGTCTTTCGTGACAATCCCAATTGTGATTATTACTCGCAAAGGAAAGTCATTGGTGTCTAATTGTTTCCTGATGTTGGCAACATCATCTCGTGTGTTATAACGATCTGAGCGTGACTTGCCTACAGCTCTCCACAACAACAACCACATTTAGGCATTTCTTCATGTCAAGTGTTATCAGTAGAAAGTGACGTTTCTTTTCCCCTGTTGTGTTTATAGAGGCCAAGTCATGCGATGATATCCAGTGCAGCGTGGGGAAAAAGTGTCTATGGGATGCCAAGATGGGTCGCGGGCGGTGTGCGGTTTGTGTGGAGTCATGCCCAGAAAGTCGCTCGGAGGAGGCCGTGTGCGCCAGCGACAACACCACATATCCCAGCGAGTGCGCCATGAAGCAGGCCGCTTGCTCTTTGGGGGTTCTCCTGGAGGTTAAGCATTTAGGATCTTGCAACTGTAAGTAATACATCTTAAAAGACAATCCAGTGCTGCCCCCAGCAACCTCCTCCCCAAAACCTCCCACCCCTCCAAATAACGCCTCTTCATTCCCTTCCTGCTGCTAAGAGTTAAGCTACAGAAAGGACTTATGATTGGAAGTTCTTTGCATGTCCTCTTTGGCTGGCTTCATTAATTTTGCATTTTCTTCAGAAGAAAAAAAAATAAAGAAAAGAAAAAAAAATGTTTATTTAAAAAAAGAACCTACAAAATCAATGGAAATCAATGAATACAATGTAAAAAAAAATGTTACAAAGAGCTCTTTCAAGGAGTCCTTTGACATACTAATTTTCTTCATTTAACTAACAAGAAAACATGTGCGGACTAACTTTTGCAGTTAGTGGACATCGTCACGTTTGAATTCTAGTTCGGTCTGACCTGTTACTTACCAGCAGGTTGAGTTCATATTTCCCCCATTGTTATAGTGTAAATGTAGAGACTTATATAATCATATCAACCTGTCAATTCCATATTCATGGTTATTATGTAAGTGTTTTATGAATTATGTTTTTTGTTTGATTTATACGTTTGGCTGTAATCGATTTCAAATGCACTATGACATAAATAGCCCTGAGGGTTTGAAAAGACATGAATCCTTACACTCACATAAGGTGATTGTAACATTGGTGCCATTGTTTAAAAGTTAACTAGACTACCTATTTCGACAGATGGTTAACTAGCTTTGAGAATGAATTGATGAAGCTAGATCTGCCATCATTAATACAGCATCAAAGAGCGGGAATACTTACATTCCAATTTGTGCTAGCAAACGAATCAAATGATCAATGTGAACGAATCACTTACCTTAATGTTCTCGTGCCTTAGGGTATCATTTCAAGGGACCAACTTTATGATCACCTCATGGTTTGAATGACGACAGCATTTTACAGTTTGCAGGACAAGAATATGTTATTATTTCTCAGTCTCTGCTGTTAGACATCTAACGTTAGAAAGGTGAATTTGTGTGTGCAGTTCTGCTGTGGTCGTGTTGTCCTATTTGTTTTTGAGGGACTATTTGTTTCATTGCTTCGCCTGTCATTTTTTTCAATGTAAACGTTTATGTAGAATATATATATATATATATATATATATATATATATAAAATATACCTCAGAACTGTGCCATTGCTTGACCATGTAGCTAAGGTCGGCTGGTATACAACCGTGCATCCAAAGTGATGGATGTAGACGCAAAACCAGAAAGAAAAAAAACAGCCAGTCATGGAATGCAAGAGCATGTTTTGGGCTTGATTCAGAAACAGACCTGAGCCATTAAAGCCTCTGATCAGCCTCATCCCATAACACCGCTGACTTCCTTTATTATGTACATCTTGTCGCATAATTTTGGGAGCCAGAGCACCTGGTCAAGCTGGCAAGTAGCCTAAAACCCACTAGATTGTTAGAGGCTTTGGGATAAAAAGACAAATACTCACGTACATTCTGCGCTGTTGTGGTCTATATTCATGCAACAGCTACCATGTATTCTCCCATATAGCCATTACTGAAGACCAGGAGGAAGATGACGATGAGGAAGACCAGGACTACATGGCTTATATCCAGTTATCACCTGTACTGGATGGATAAAGCCCCATCAACCAGTGGAACAGTCCTAGGGCACGGAATCATGTCCACACTGTACATGTGTATGCTAATTTATTTTTCAGAGAAAAAAGAAAGAAGTATACATGTAGTTCAGTCTGCTTGATGTTTATTTATACAGTGTTCTGATTTATAATTTATACATTTACAGTGTCTGGCTTACTTGTCTATCATGTTATTTTGTTATCACTTATGTTGTCTTTCCCTTTTCTTTCTTTTTTTTATTATTATGACCGAGAAATATATTTGTCCAAAGAGAAGCAGTGTTATTTATTGTGAGGTAAAATGCTATCATGTAAAGTGTGAGTCTTCTGCAAGCTGTAAATTGCATTCCCTGAGCTGTATAAATGCTTATTAATGTCAATTCTGTATCACAGATGTTTATTTCACACATACCTGCATGTTAGCTTGTGAGTTTATTTATTGGAAAAAAATGTCACTCTTTAATGTACATGTATATTTCTGGTTTTGTTTACAGTTCAGTGTAACTGACCAAAGGGATTTTCTTGAACGTTCTTCAATGTTTTGTGATATGGTGCAGCAGGATAACATTGAAAATGAGCCGTTTCTCATATAGGAAACCCCTGACGATTAACAACAACAGTTCGGCGATAGGGCAGAAATTAGCAGTGGGTGATACTTGTTTGAGAAAACTGTGCCATGCAACTTTTTTGTCTTCTTTTTGCCAATATTCTGCTCTATATTGCTCTTGCAGAGCTAAAGAAAAGGTCATACAGAGGACTCCGTATCAATATATTAAATGTTCACTTTTTCACTGTTTTCACTTTGTTGTCAAAATGCATTTTTATTTTCATCTCAAGATAAAAACAAAATTCAGTTATAAATATATAGTTTTGTATTTTTATGTAAATGTCATATGTATATACAAAGTTTGATGTATTTGTACAGATATTAAGAGTGAAATCAATAAAAAAAAATACTTATCAATTGGTCACTGTGGTGTGGATTTTTTTTTTTTTTTTTTTAAGAATTAAGTTCTGCTATTGGTAGAATGCCATGTACCCATCTATTTATCACAAAAGCAAAGATGCCTTCAAATTCCCATTATTTTGTATGTAACTCTAGTGTCTTGAGTTTGACCCAAAAAAGGTTTGTTCTATATCTAATCTATAGCCGCAAAATACAGAGCCTTTTCCCCATAATTCAACTAGTAGGCAACTAAATTTTAACTAAATCATGCCAATTTTCCCATAACGACAAAACTTTTACAGATTTAAACTGGTTCTCTCTACTGATGAAAACCAATCACACATGACCCTACTACCACCATACAAGGTGATACAGCAGAAATGACACTGCATTTAGGCTTTAGTCTCACATGATCTTCAAAATCACAGAGCCCCTGTAATGCTTCTTGACAAACTCCAAACATTGTTCTTTTAGAGGACTGTTGTCTTGCAGCATGTGCCACTCTTCCCCATAGGCCAGTGTTATGCAGAGCTCCTCATAAAGATGTCTTGTGCATATTTCTCCTTCAAAATGATCTGTGTGGATTCTGTTGCAAGTCTCCTTTCTGTTTGCATAGAAGAACTTCTTTGGTGAGTGACTGGGTGAGTGCAAAATCCAAATACTTCTTTTACATACAGGCCATTTATAAGGCAATGGTGTCATGCCCAGATCATTTAGGTTAAGTTTGTCAAAAATATATAAAAAAAACCCACAATCAATCACTCATTCTGACTTTTAAGGCTTAAAAACGTAAACAACATTTGAATGATTCCAAGTAATGTAGATTTGTAACGTGATGTAAAATGAACATGGTTTGAGTAGTAGCAGAGATGACGGAGTAAAACCATCACTGCTTTTTCAATTGAACGTCATTTGGAGCAGACAGGTGTTTTCCTCATCTCGGCTCATCCCTGGAGGAGCATGAGAGTAAACATATCTAGCCGCATTCAGTCTTTGAAGCTTGACATTTACCTCATCTTGCCGTTTCAGAAACATTAACACTAAACTGTCTTCAAGAGGATTTGAAGGGTGGAAAAAACAAACCAACTGACAAGAATTATTTTCTGAGGAAACGAAGACATTTCAAAGCACACGGCCATGGGCGTAATTTGCGGGTGGGACAAATCCCCACCACTTTTTGCCAGGGTCAATTTTGTCCCCACCACTTTTTCTCGCGGCACGGATGCATCTAATACAAAAGAAACATCTCTAGTTGATTAGCAGTTCGTTTGTGTTAAATAATAGGCGATCTGGCGCTATAATGTTGAGTGCTCGTTGCCGCTGTTATCAGTGGCGCAACAGTGTTCTCTTGGCGCTCGTGCACACTGCGCAGTCTTCACACGGACGAGCGCTTCAATCTATCGCTTAGCGCTGTTGCGGAGATACTATTCGTTCAGGTGAAATCACTAAACAAAATACACATAAACGTGTCCCTACTCTTGATATACAATCGCTGATGAACATATTTGGTTTTAATGAGGGAAAAAAATAAAATAAATGATACGAGGGCGGATTAGAACCTAGAACCTTTGGTACGCCGAACAAAAATTCTCCCACTAGTCCATCAGACCAATTTAACATTTAATACGAATCCACATAATTATTGATTAATGTAAATACTGTCAAGACTTACAATATATTGTATTATAGATGTAAGGATGAAACTATTACATTATGTCTGTCAATAAATTTTGTGCTTTTATTATTGTAATAACACAATTACAACACACATACCCCCCACCACACACATTCCTGTCCCACCCACTTTTTAAAACAAAGTTATGCCACTGCACACAGCTAGAACAAACAACAGAAGTTACTTCAGTAATAATAAGTGCTAAATGCTACCAGAGATATTGTGTCATTACAATGATTTGGAGTGAAGTAATATCCAGACGTAGTAAAGGAAGCACAGTAAAAACTCAGGTGTTGTAAAGATAGTTTATTAGATACATAGAGTTTATTATTTTTACAGGTCTGTTAAAGATAACACGGACAGGCAGAAATGGGATGTCTACTTGGCCGACCTCCTGGTCCTTTTGTCCCAGGAAAAGTTTGCTCCATATGACTTCACTCTCGGCTTCGGGACCCTCTTTTCTGTTATATCATAACTCCAACCTGTAAAAATAAACAGGCACAGAGCAGGCTCAGCCAAGTATATCTTACAGGCTGGATTTGGGATATGTCCACTGCTGCTGATGTGCGGTGTAAACACCAGGCTGAAGACGACAGGGTGAGGATAAATGCGAATCTTTATGCCACAAACACAAACACATTTCTTTTTCAAAGCTCAGCATCCTCTCTCTCAAGAGACATTTTTGGATGCGATTCTAATCAGAAGATTGTCGTGTTTAAAAAATATGGTCACGATGGTGGAAAAACGTTTAAATGAATTACCGTTCTTCTCTGCGAAAGCGATAGCTTCCTCCTTAGTGCTGAACGTAAGCACCATGTTGGACAGGGGGTCTGCCCTGGATTGGGAATAAAAATGACTTCAGGCAATGGATTTTATTAGGCAATTCAAAAAGTATGATTATCATAATGGTGTCCACTCACGTGGAGGCCCAGCCCATCAGTGGGTTCTCCCAGCGCTCTCTGGTGTCAAAATCCATCTTCCACTTCTGGGTGTTTTTGACACCGGACTGCATGGCATTGCGGGCGGGCACAAAGATACGGACTTTGCGCGTCTTAATATGCTCCTCAGGAACGCCAGTCAAAGTTGTGATGTCCTAACAAAATGAGAGAGATAAAAGAACATTTTCATACGGGTACAATATGACTACTTAAGGTAAAGCTGTTCATCAAATTCCAAGAGCAGGATGCAAATTACACAATGGTCTTCGGGGGCTTAGAGCTGCACGATTCTGGAAAAATAAGAATCACGATTTTTTGGTTTCAAATAGAGATCACAATTCGACCACGATTCAGAACAGACAACTAAACAAAATAACATGAATTTTACTAGAGACAAAACATGACAAAATATTAATTGCTGCAGCCTATTGTTTAACTACTGGATGAATCGTTTTTGAACAAATTTCTTGAATGAATGATTCAATGACGAATAAATTTAACAATCACTTGTCGCCACCTACTGGTGTAATCAATATAATCTTTATTTGACGCAACAAGTTACTTTCAAAAGGTAGTTTCCTCTATTTTGATGGCGACCATAGACTGTTTATATGTGAACTAAAAACTTCTGTCCCGGTACTACTGTGATCATTTTAATACTTCTGTGATCATTTTAATACAACGCAGATTTGAATGTCCTGGTATGATTTTGTCAAATGTTTAATAGACAGGCGAATCGTTGTCATTTAGGAATAAGATCGCATGGGTGTTTAAATCGAGATTGCTATTTTTTTTTTAACAATTAATCAAGCAGCTCTTATATACACACACACACCTACTATTATAGTAATGAATGCAACTTTCACGTGCAATTGACAGAAACTGCACACTCCTATTTCAGTGTTAAGTTGGGCATATTTTCAGCCAACAGTTTGCTTCATACATTCAGTTTAACAGCATTAAAGAGGGCAAATGTTATCATTCAACTGAACTGTGTATATGCATTTAAAACAGATTATGTTCTTCGTCCATGCAAGAAAAGAACATCCCTGAATGAGCGCAGTATACATATATGTATTTAGCCTATATTATAGCGTATTTAATGACCTATTTCAGGGGTGGCCAAATTTATGATTTAAAGGGTTAGTTCATCCAAAAATGAAAATTCTGTCATTACTCATCCTCATGTCGTTCCAAACTCGTAAGACTTTCGTTCATCTTCAGAACACAAATGAAGATCTTTTTGATGAAATCTGAGATTTTTCTGTCACTCTATTGACAGCTATGCAACTGACAGTTTTACACTTCAAAAAGTTCATAAAGAGATTGTAAAACGAATCCATATGAATAGAGTGGTTTAGTCCAAATTTTCTGAAGAGACTCGATTGCTTTATATAATGAAAAGATTTAATTTAGCTTTTAATTATCATATAAACATTTAATAATGAAAATGTTTGTGTTCCGAAGATGAGTTAAAGTCTTACGTGTTTGGAACGACATGAGGGTGAGTAATTGATTTTCATTTTTTGAGTAATTACATTTCCATTTTTGGGTGAACTATCCCTTTAAAATCAGTCAGTTAGAAATGTATATTCATATTTACAGGTAAAGCTTATTTTGATGTCCTTCAGGGGGGATAAAGCCTTCTTTAGGGGGTCAGACCCCCCCATATTCACACCCTGCCTAAGAGTTAAAGGGGTACCGTATTTTACCAGTATTTACCATACTTTAAATATAAAAATTACAAAATGAAAAGTATGCAATATGAAAATTATTTTCAAATAAAATCATTTTCTTTATAAAAGACAAGATTTGGTCCTCAAAAAGCCTTTTTCCAAAAGGTACATCTTGAAAAAGAAAAAAAAAAAAGAAGGGGGGGGGGGGTCATCATCTTATAATCAGGGTCATCTTATATTCGGAACAATACGGTACTACACCACTGGCAAAATGGGCTTTTAATAAAACTTGGCTCAGTAGAAAGGCAAAAAAAAAAAAAAAAAAAAAAAGTTGAAAGGCTGTTGTTTTCCCTTTTGCCAAATAGGTAGGAAAAACTTCAGCACCCATAATGCACTGGGCATGTTGCCGTCCAAGGCCACTTCCACCATCTGCTATGGATACGCTTGACCAGAGTCAAACACCGCCTTGCTTTAGAAGGAAATACTTCTTAGTAAACTTTTAGTGTTGATGGTGTCGACTTGTATTGTTCTTGTAACCATAATGCTGTTTAAAAATTAGACACAGTACGGCTAAGATACAATTTTCAGTGATAAACCTACCCTTAAAATAACCATTCTCTTAATAACCCTCTGTCGATGCAAAAAAACAGGATGCATAATCTGTAGTTTTCACGAAAGCCCTGAAGCTGTCAAAGGACAAATAAACGTGAATTTCTAGGTCCAGGTAACACAGAGAATGAGGAAACATTGTTCATAACAATACAAAGCAGTTTGAAAATCAGCAAAGTTACACTTTATTGTGTGGTTTGCCAAAAACAAGATTCACACTTTTGCTCTTATAAAAAAGGCATAAAAAGAAGCTTTGCTGTTCTCACATATTTGCACTAATCCCCAAAGGGCATAAAAGCCCAAATACTTCCTTATTTGAATGCAGAGGCACACTTGTCTAGACAAGCTAATTTCTCACACTCTCAAAATGCATCGAGACAGTCTATTATGATCTTCACTGCAGGTCTCCAGTCAGAGGTCAGAATCCTGGGCTTTCAGGTGTGAAGGCGAAAAGAACGCTGCAAACTTGAGCTAAATAGTACATTAAACCTGAAGTGTTCAATCAGAGCAGAAATCATTCAGGGCATCAGTCTGTCTTCATTGCAATCATATTGTTACTTTGGAAAAACCAGTTCAATCCAGCAGAGTCTTACCCAATATATTTAAGCTGGATTGTCTTAAAAACCAACAATATTAGGGGGAATGTCCGCACCAGGGTCAGAAATTAACTTTTCCATTAAGGGGTAAATTTGCCCCCTGGAATTGATTTCCATGGGCATTTTTTTTAACTTTTGTAAAGGCAATTTTTCTAATTACCTTATTAAATGTATTTGTGTTCTTTTTATGTAAAATTTAACCAATTACAATCAATCACAATGCTATAGATGGTTAATTTTTCTTTCAACATCAACAAAAGCCATCTTTACACTGCAAAGGTAGAACAGAAGCTGCATCTGACATGGCATTTAGTTACACAGACTGTTTAATACTGCTCATGTACATGTATTTACACAAAAACTGCATAATGTAAATAGAAAACAGAAACTCAGAGGGTGAAGCTGTAATATGACAAAAATCATTATTGTTGATTATTGCTCTTGATATTGTAATAATGATTATTAATGTCAATTAAAAGTTTTTTGTGGGGAAAAAGCAAGTCATATTCCGACTACAGTAAAAACAACATTCCCAAAAGTACCTGTGTGACATCACATATGTTAATGGTTTTTAGCAGTAATGTACATTAGGGTGTTATGTGTTACATTTGATGTCATTTAATTAATATTTACTGCATTATTTTAGTGTCGTTTGTCACCAAATGGTGTTTTGTCTTTCTATGAACCTGTGCAAATCTATGTAAAAGTATTGGTCATGTTTTATGGACAGATAATTTAGGATGAACTCTGATTCATCCTGTGGCTTTCTATTGTATTATGCCTTTACATTAGGGATGCACCGAAATGAAAATTTTGGGCCGAAACTGAAAATTTAAGGGCAATATGTGGACAAAGGCCATTGACTAGTTTTTCTGACTTTCCTTGTTTTCACTTTTATACTGTAGAGGCGCTATTACGCATCTCCTGAACGAGTGCAGTATCTCCAGATCAAAACACAGGCAAAGAAGCAGAAACGAGCGATCTCACATGTAAGCAGATGCATATGAAAAATAACGTGATCATCAGCATTAAACAGCATATAAATTAAAACTGCCTAACGTTACTGAATGAAATGTGGACCCAGGATGAGCTATAGGACTGTGAAGCTTTAGGGGTGTTGATGGACTCAATCTAACGTTACTCAATCTGGGTTTTACATGTACATGAAGTTTGAATAAAACAATTTTTTTTTTTTTTTAAAGCAAAGGCTCTGTTCTTTCTTTTGATATATTGCATGTTCACATTTTCATGCATCAAAATACTGTGGGGGCAATGAAATTTTTGTGAAAATGACCAGAAGTGGTGGCTGGCAACTTTTTTTCCTTTTCTTTAAAAAAAATAAAATAAAAAAATAAAATAAAATAAAGCTTCGCTGTTTGGTCCCGCTGCCATAGTTAATCTAGTGTGTAGAGTAGTAACCTTCATGTCTCTGATACTTTAAGCTGGTGCACCGCTAGTGTAACGGTTTTCATTTTGTGCAAGTTGCAACAGTTCCATGCAACAAACACTCGGTGTAGCAGAACCTTTATGATTAATTAACCGTGACATTTTAAATCTCAGTTAATCGTGAAATCGGTTAATCGCTGCATCCCTACCCTGAAGATGGCCTTCATCTTAACTTTTAAACTTTACATTTTTGTTAATGAACTAAATTACAAGGTTTTAATGTATTATGTTTCCTAAACTGCTTTTCACTGAATCTGCAATGTCATGGTTAAAAAAAAACAAACAAACAAAAAAACATAAACAATGTAACCACTGTAGTCTGATTCACAAACAAATGACTTGAGCCAGTATTTTTAAACAGCTCAAATTTGCCTTGATCTTTTGACAAAGTCTTTGTACCATTAAAACATTCTGCAAGTTTCAGAGCTTAACTCCTCATTATAAACAAAGCATTTATTTAATCGAGCTCCAAAAACAGCTTGTTTGGATACTGGGGGGCTTGTGACATCACATGGGCAAATGCAATTGCATATGGAGCCGCCCCTTAAAAACGGGTCATTTGATACGGAGGGTCAGAATAAAGGTTGAAATTAATTGTTTTTCCACACACACATATTTTATACATATTGTCCACAGCCTCACAGACCCGAAGCGTGCACACACTCAGAGAGGAGCATTTCAATAGCACGTGAACACCAAATTGATTCCTCTTTTGCATCTCCTTGCTCTTGAACAGACACATAAACACAAAATTATGTCAAAATACCCATCTCGGCAAGTGTTCTCGTAAACACAGTCGATTATGTCTTAAGTGAACAAAAACCAGTGAGAAAGAAATCGGATGTGTATCATTATACTGGATTAGGTCATTATAATGTGCATTAGGTCTTAAAGGCCTCGTTTACACTGTCAGTGAAATGTGACCCAATTTCGATTTTTTGCTCATATGTGACACAGATCAGATGTGTTCTATGACCGTGTAAAAAGGAAAAAAAACGCATGCATTCGGATATTTCGAGATCAGTTTCAGGCCTCATTCATATGTGGAAATAAATCAGATATAAATCAGATATGTGCCAATGCGACTGTCATGTAAACAGGCAGATCGGATTTTCTGAGGCATTGCGTTCTGTACGTCATTAAAACTGCAACAATTTGGTACTTCTCCGCGGTTTAATGACGTGATATTATTCTCAGGAGGAAGCACGTGTGGAGGCGGTAAATGACAACAACGCAGGAAACATGGAGGAGGAAAATGCAGGGCAGTGGTCGACGACTGAAGACTTACCTGCCTTCTACAGAGCCCCGTATATGACAGGCAGGGAAAAAAATAAATAAATAAATGAATAAATAAATCGTGCAAATGATTTGCTAATTCGTTTCCTCGATTTACTAAATCGTGCTTTGTCCCCACCACTTTTTGCCAGGGTCGATATTGTCCCCACTACTTTTTGAAACATCTCGCGGCACAGATGTATCTAATACAAAAAGAAACATCTCTAGTTGATTAGCAATTAATTCGTTTGTGTTAAATAATAGGCGATCTGGCGCTGGGATGTGTTGTTTTTGAAATCATGTTGAGTGCTTGTTGCTGCTGTTATCAGTGGCGCAACAGTGTTCTTTTGGCTCTCGTGCACACTGCGCAGTCTTTACACGAACGAGCGCTTCAATCTATCGCTTAACGCTGTTGCGGAGACTCCCTATTCATTCCAGGGAAAACACAAAAGAAAATACACAAATGTGTTCCTGCTCTTGATATACAATCACTGATGAGCATTTTTGGTTTTAATAAGAAAAAAAAATAAAATACATTATACGAGAACCTCTGGCACGCTGAACAAAAATTCTACCACTAGTCATCAGGACAATCTGACATTAGACGCAGATCCACGTATTTATTGACTAATGCAAAAACTCTCGAGACTAACAATATATTGTATTATAGTAGATGTAAGGATGAAACTATCATATTAAACATGAGGTCTATGTCAATAAATTGTGCATTTATTACTGTGATAATACAATAACAATACACCACCCCACCACACACATTCCTGTCCCACTCACTTTTTAAAACAAAGTTACGCCACTGGCGATGTTTCAGATGGTATGACAAGTGTAAACACATGAATCGGATATGGGTTACAATTGAAAGAATGTGTAAATGGATGGTCCAAAAAAAAAAAATAAAAATAAAAAAATTTATATATATATATATATATATATATATATATATATATATATATATATATATATATATATATATATATATATATATATATATATATATATATATTATATTATATTATATTATATTATATTATATATAGGCAACAAATCAGAATTGGGCATCAAGACCTGCAGTGTAAACGAGGCCAAAGTGACAGCAGCCTAAGATTCCAGCTGTCTGTATGTGTTTTTAATGTTAATCAAACAACAAAAGACAAGGAAATTACTCACTGCTCTTGACTGAATAGCTTTTGTAACTTAATTAATAATTAATAATGATTAATCTTTATTTAATTTATACAGTGAAGATTATATGCAGTGTTGTTTTACATTTGATTTGCTACTTTATTCAATTTCTGTACCTGAAAACTACTGTTAGATACCTGAAAAACCTGAAAAGCACTGTTTATTTTATTTGTATCTTTGCTCTACTGTATTTATATGTGCTGTTGCTTGTAGTTTGATTATTTGTTCTTATTTTCTTTATTTTTATTAGTCCTTTTTTCCCCTAAACATAGCACATAACAAACCATAACAAAACCATGACCCTAAAGCCATGATAAAAACCAAACTGTGAGTAATTTGAACCATTGCACCCCTAAAATATATATTAATTTTTTTGGTTTATTGTATAAAAAGAATAAGAGAAGACTGTTACAAGAAGTTGATCTGAAAGCTGTGTGTAACATGCTGCACAGTCCTACACTCCAGTGTGGTTCTGCTGAGCTAAAGGAGTCTGCTGAAAGGCAAAGAGAGTCCAATTCCTTTGGGAATTAGCGACCAGCAATGGGAAGTCGGCAACAACACACAGACAAACCTCCCAGCAAGCAGCCACCCAAGGTTGTGAATCCTACGAGCAGCTCCCCTTTCAATGCAGGAACTTCACACATTTCAATGGCTATTACAACTTCAAAGAATCAAATTTTCATCATTGTCTATCATCTGCCACTTGATTCATATAAAAGAGGTTCTTTAGCATGAACTGTGAACAAAAGGCTTCCAAACACTGACTTACACAAAGTCTTCACGTGACACTCCAGCAGGCTGGGAAGAAAATACAGTACCATATGCTCTATTTTACAGCATAACTTGAGTGAAAGGGGAAAAAGATGTTAGGCTTTATAATGAACAAAACTTAAAAACTGTCAAAGATGACACTAGCTCAGAACCACACCTGTAACTTAGTTACAACAAAGATTTAGTGAAATGTCAGAACTTTCCAAGACTGGTATCTTCAAACATTAGGATTAGATTCAGTTGGCTTGAAATTTGAAATAGCAAGCTTCTCAACATGAGAATTAATCTTTTTGTTGAAAATGTTTAGCACAAGGGACAGAGAAGAAGAGGTCTCATTCAAAGACACTGCTGAGCAGAATGACAATTAGTCTAAACAGACATGCAAGACTTAAATTCACTGTCTGCGCTTAAACCACAATATATATTTCTGGTAAAGATAAATATTATTATTAGTATTATAATAATATTTAATTGTATTATTAGTTATTCCATAAATACCCTACCTTTAGGCCGTATAAGATCTTAAATGTTTTCTAAAAAACTGAAATACTTTCCATTGTCCTGCAAAATTAGACGAAAAAAAGGTGGAAAAAAAGTAGTCTAGACTTAGTCTTGCCTGCATACATTAGGACAACAAAAACTACGAGGGTGATCTAAGCAACAGACGAATGCACAATGGCCCATAGACAAAGCAAGCGACTGTGCCTTAAATATGGTGCTTCAAGGGGCAAAGAAAAATTAGGCCAGAGAGAGGGGACCACAAAGGGAAACACTGCACTTTTCTCCTTGCATGTACAGGAAGCAAAATGAGAACTATGAAGTTTGACACTATTCACTGAGCCCTTCAATACCTGTATGTGCAGACAGAATGCCAGGCTTAAGAGCGAGGGAGAAAAGACTGGCAAAGTCTCCGTCACGTGAAAGCGTGTCTATATTTCTGACACCTCTGGCTCCTCTGTGAATAAAGAGCATGAGAGCCTTTTCAGAGCGGCAGACTGTGAGGCCGACTGCTTGAATGAGCCCTGCGTGCAGCTTGGTAGAGCCAAGTGTGGTCAACATGACCGATACCGAAGTGTAAACAAGAAAGAATTTGGTGTACGAACAGAACTACAAGAAAGAAAAATGCTCTTAAGGTGCCGCTTTTGAATTCTAAAGTGACTTCTAAGTAAATGTGATGAATTTCAAATTTTGTTTGCGCAAATACATTAAAGGGACATTTTTCAACTTTAACGGTCCCTTCAGAAGAGGTTTCTTGACTGTTTTGTTGGTCACTGATATTCAGATGTGAAATACAGATCTGTGTCGCCACACACATTCGATAGCAGATTCATACACTGATGGCATCTGTCGTTTGTTTCTGACTAGAAAGGGAAGGACTCAGTTGACTCATAAAGTTATGTGCATGTGTGGCCTACTGGCATGTTTTAAGCTTAGACCGACAATAATATATAAAATTGTGCATGGAAAAGGTATTGGAAGGTTACAGGTAAAACCTCTCAAGGACTTCTGAAGGCCGTATTGTCCATATATGCATATAAATCCAGTTCACATTTCAGCATATGGAGTTGTTTTAAATAATACTCCATCACCGTTCCAGCACAATCCCTTCAGAATCGTTCTGGTACAATTTGCATGGTGATTAATAAAGGAAAAGAACAGGGGAAAATTATCAAGAAAATGATCAATCTGCTCAGACACATCCAAAAAAAAAAAAAAGAGAATTGGAAAGACATTACATGTTGGTGTGTCAACTTGCATGCAAATGTACTTTCTGGTTAAAAACCAATTTGTGACCAACGACAGATGATCCACATGATAAACAGAGACAGACTAGTAACATAAACATTTGGATTCACTCTCCTAATGAGAATGAGGTGAAAACGAGAGATCTGCACATCTTTGCGGATCAGCTGACATTACAGAGTTTCTTCGGTGCTTTGAAAGATCTTCCTATTAAATCAAAAGACTTTTTAAAAATGGCATTGCAGACCAGAGCTAAAGGAGTAGATGAATTTTTCATTTTTCTCTTCTGTTTGGTGCAACTATGTGCAGAAACACTAAACTTCAACTTCATGAAAATACTCTGTGACCTAAAGTGTTTAAATGTGGACTTGTCTTCAGTGTTTTACGTTCATCCACCTTATTTTGTTGAGTTGAACTCATGAGTTAATGTTCTGAAATAGTTTGATTGTGAGGTAACAACTCAACTATAATCACCACTTTTGGTTATTACAGACTTTAAATGAGCCAAAAACCACCGATGATGACGACAATGATCCCATCAGTACTTGCAGCAATTTGTTTACTGATTGGGTGACAAAAACAGTTGCTACTAATAAAAGACAGAAAATGAAAACATTTCAAACATGTTTCGATAATGAACCTTGTCAAAGAACAGTAGAGTTTAACTTCATAATTAAGTCAAATAATTATTGATAATTATTGTTTTAGATGATAAAAATAAAATCACACTCAAGAATTGCAAATATATTTTCAATCAATTTTTCAATTAACCATTCTTTTTTGTCCATCTTTAATATTAAATTCTGAAGTTTACATAAAACATTACTATACCTTCAGATGTTTAAGATCCCCTTCATAAAATGGATATAATGAACTGTAAATTCTTACTGGATTTCACTAATAAATTATATTACTTGGAAGAACTGTTCATTTGCTAATACATTTGATTATTTATTAAATATAAAAACAAAGTTGTCCAACATGATCTCTAACACATGGTAAAATCACTGTTTCATACAGCTTCTCATATTCTACTTAAATTCCCACACAGCCCACAAAATATAAAAATAAGTAATATTTATAACCGTTTTGCTTTTTTTTCAGTATTGATGTGTGTTTTTTTGGTGTTTTTTACAACAGCAGAAGACTACTACTAAAAGTAACTATTAAAAACGTAACAATGTTCAGTATTAAAGGAATTATTATGAAACTTAAATTGTACAAAACAACAGGAACCAGCCAGAGGAGTACATTGATTTGTTTTTCCTCTTCACCCTTCCCATTTTCTAATTTTCATAAAATAATAATAAATATATATTAGGGGTGCAACAGTTCACATCATGGTTCAGATTTTATCACGGTTTTAGGGTCACGGTTTCGGTACGGTTTGGTATGTGCTATGTTCAGGGGAAAAATGACTACTGTCAAATAAAAATAAAGAAAATAACAGTAGTTTTCAGGTACAGAAATTGAATAAAGTAGCTAATCAAATGTAAAACAACATTGCATTTAATCTTCACTGTATAAATTAAATAAAGATTAATCATTATTAATTATTAATTAAGTTACAAAAGCTATTCAGTCAAGAGCAATGAGTGATTTCCTAGTGTTGTTGTTTGATTAACATTAAAAGACAGCAGGAATATTAGGCTGCTATAGGCTAATGCACGGATACAGTACACCGACACTGAACACATGCGTTCTTTCTCGAATGTTTAAGTTCACTTAAGACATTACCTACTATGTTTGCTAGGATACTCGCCAAGACGGGCATGTTGACATAATTTTTGTATGAGTTTGTCCGTTCAAGCGCAAGACTTGAAAGAGAACTCAATATTTGCGCGCTGTACGCGTGCTTCCGCGTGCGGGCTGTGAGAAGATTTGTGCACTCATCCGAAGCGTGCACACGGAAGCGCGTGTACAGCGCGCAAATATTGAGTTCCACATTTGGAGTGGATTGAGATCCACAAGTTCTCTTTTGCGTCTAGCGCTCGAATATTAAAATTAGGAAGGCTTAAATGAGTTTAGTTTAAACACAGATAGCAACGTGTGCTGTTCAGGTCTCATCTGCGCTCACGCACTATCAACACCCGGGTGATGATGGCATAAATGACTGGTCATATAGAGTATACGGCACTCGCATTGAACAAAGTTTAGGGGAAGCCAGAATGCATATCCATCGACAGAAACAAACAATAGCCTAATTCTGTCTGTCTGTTTTATTTATTTTCAACAAACCATATTATATATATATATGCGTACGCGTCGTCAGATATAAGATGTACCGCGGTGCAAGTGCGTGCCGAACCGTGTGTGCAGAACAGTACGGTTCGATTTTTTACCGAGAACCGTTACACCCCTAATATATACTGTTCAAATTCTAGGTGACTGCGACACATCACAAGTGAACAGCACAACAAATAACACTGAGGACTAACAAAGGTATTTGTTAAGATAACTATACAGGAAACCCTTTCAAATTTCTGTCCCGAATCCTGGAAAGTAACGAATTGCCAACTTTCTGTGAGTAATGGCAATTACAATTAATAAAAGATAAAAGATTAATAAAAGTCACAACCCAATTATAATTACTACTAAAGGCCAATCAGCTACATTAGCATTCATATTTTTAGACTATGAGCAGTACAAAAAAAGTGTGTTGACCCTTTTGGAAGACCACAGGGTGATGGAAACGAAGTGAGGAACACAGTGTGCACTACAGCTGGTGCAAGTGTCCTTCCTCTGCCACACAAAGGTGCTGTTGGGCACTTTAAAGGTTACTTTCTCAAGTGTTAAGCAAATGAAATACCATTTAGCGACTAATACCATTTAGCGACTAATAATGTCAGATCCTCTTTAAAGAGCCATATCCTTTGACCTACTTGCCGGCCTTGGGGTTGCACCTGGTACGAGGGGACAACTAGACAAAACAGACACTTGAGATGAACACTGAAGGGAAAGAGGGAGAAGGGGGAGGAGGACAGAATCACGGCTGGATCTTGAATTCTGTCTACCTTGGAGCCTCCTACACAACGATACACGTTTGACAGCTATTTTAACAAGTTCATTCAATTTACAGCTCCTGCTAAACAAAATGCCTCTTGCTTGCAATTAGGTATAATTTCACTGCTGTTTGCATTTATTTTGGTATGCAGAATGGTTCGCAAAAACATTTCAATATACATGCAAATAAATGCACTTTCAGTAAATGACTGTGTGTGATTTCTACACCACTAGCAGCAGCAAACGAAATTGCAAAATGACAATCAAGCAGGTTTTCTGAACACTATCCCCTGTCTGCCATTGGTCGCCAAACAGACTCTATCCCAAACTCACACACCATTTGTTGAGCCACTGTTGGTGTGTTGGGCTGATCAGGATGCTCAAACAAACAATGCAGTGTTTCACAGCACCACAGAGCCATATTGATTATGCTTTTTAGGGAAATACAAATGGCTTACTTATAATTGTCTTTTTTGTATTAAACAATGAAATCGGAGTGAATGAGAATTCACATCAAGAAAAAAAGTCATATAAAGGAGTTTCACAAGCAGCTAAGATCCTTGTGCACAGTTCATTCAGAAAGCTCTGGTTATATGAGCTCTTGCACGGCTCAGACATTCCTTGTGAAGCTCTGTGTCACTGGCCAGCCATGCAGGCTTTCTCGTGGCCCAGCATGCTTAATCAAACTGTAATTACTAACAAAAGCAAGTCAGTGCAGGCACCAGAGGGTGAAAGCGCCCAGACCGCGCCACAATCACGCAGGACCTTAATTACCGTCATTTGCAATGCCACACATTTGACTGCACTGCAAAGTGGCACATTTGCAAGCACTTTAACTAGAGCTTGAGATTTTTTTTTTTTTTTTCCCTTTTCAAAATAAGATGTTCAAAAATATAAAGAATACTATTATAAAATTTTCAAAGGCACTTGAAATCTTAGATTAATTAGTTTCAAAACAACTTATGCAAACCATTTCCTTAATAAAAATAACCAAAGCAGTGAGTGAAATATCATTCATAAACACCAGAGCTTGATTTTTAAAAAATTCACTCTTTATTTATTTATTTTTTACCTTTTGATGATATCCGATAAATCTCTATCTAGACTAAATTGAATACCTTTTCCTTTTTAAGAATGTCACATCATAAGACCATTTATACTAATTAATATAAAATATTTCCCAATTAATCAGACATGATTATATTGGATATGAAAATTGAATATGAAATATTTGCAAATATTTCATCCAAGTTTATCAATCAACAAACAACGATCAATTATATTTTTCATATTTTCATGAAGTATGATGAATGTAGTTACTTGAACACTCTGCATTTTGTGATCGCATCATAAACCTTCAACTTTGATTTGAGATGAACTAAAAGCTAAAAAAATGTGATGCTCTTTGTGATGCATTCTCCCTTACACATTCTTCCTGGTCAACATGTCTCCACGTTTCGGTGATAAATTACAGAGCAAGCCATGAAAATTAGAGATCCAAAGAAATGTCTTGTAGAATTTATTTAGGGTCAAACTCAAAAACACATCCAAGGTGACCCAATATAAATTCTCCAAGACATTCTGAGATGACCTCAGATCACTGAGGACCTGCACATCATCTTCACAGAGCAGTTCCGCAGAAACTAATCCCTAAATTGTAACCCTTGAAAAGATGCTTTCAATTCAGAAAATACTGTAGTCATATGCTTTACATGTGATCTACAGACATGCCATAAATACACACAAGTTAAACAGAATGGGCTGTCCATATATTACTTCCATAATGGAAAAAATAAATGGTTTCTTTTTTTCTTTGAAATCTTGTTTAAAAGTTACACTACCACTACTGCAAACTGTCTGATGATATTTACAGCAAATATGAATGAAGGCTCTCTAAAATGTCTTGAATAAGACAGGTAGTCCTCACCATGACCAAATATCTCGCTCAATGGGCACAGCTCGCCTGAGAACAACAATGAAAGCTCTGTGGCCAATTATAAAAGGACAGCCACCGTCTTCCTGTGAGTCTGCTACTGTCAGACTGTTTTTCCCCCTTTTTCTTTCAATCCCCTCTTTTTGGGGGCCCTTTTGCAGCTTTACTTTAGAGTGGCCCCTACTATTAAACGAGAGCCCTCAACCAGGCGGGGTGTACTTGCCCGCGCACAATCAGAGATAGTCTGAGTCCACCCAAACACCCCACTCTGCCAAACCTGTCCCACACATTCAAGCCAGCTGAGTGTCTGAAGTCTCAAAGGTAAACAAGGTCATTATTGTTTCACAAGGACATGAAGAAAAAAAAAAAATAGTGAAAAGATTAGAAATCTCCATTTCAGCATAGATGGATTTTAGGAGAGGACATTTTTCCCTGTCTAATGCACACTAGCATTCATTGAAAAATATATTTTAATATATATTATTAATGAAAATAATCTCCATATATTGTGATTGATCTATGTAAAATATACATAAATTAAATTATTATAATTATTTACATAATATACCTATGTCTTTTTGATCTATACAATTTCCATTGAACTATTTTTTCATATTTTTTTATGTGTTAAAGAATTTTAACTTTTACAGAATTACAAAAGCATATAAGAATTGTGACCCGGTACAATCCAAAACCAAACACAATACAAAAACAGCCAAAGCACAGCCAAAGTTCATACCAGTTTCTCATCCACAGTGATGAGCTGGGATCCCCGTCCCTGTTGTTCTGCCAGCCTCCATCCTGATGTGCTTATTGACCTGCAAAACAGGAAGATGAATTTTAAAAAATAATAGAGATAACAAGCAGACACACACACAAAAAAAATGTACTAAGATATAAACAACGGCACAGTGAAGTGTTTTGGAGGAGGAGGATGTGTGTCGAGGGACAGGAGAAAGGAAGGCACACATCTCTCTCCTCAGCCCCCATTAATTCTGCCTGCTGAGTTTCTGGCAGGCTACTATAAGCCAGTTAGCAACAAACAACCATTGGTGTCGTCCTGCCAGTCTGCAGTCACAGCCTTTCAAATTGAACAGAAGCTGGTCTGTCATAACTGAACAATAATTCAGAAGTACTGAGCAACAGAATCCCTTACTGAAGTAAACGACACACAGCGAACAGGTGAGGAAACATAAAGCTGCTTTTAAATTTGGACCATTTCAGTGGGTTTTATTCATTAATCACCATAAGAGTACATTTTTGCATTAATCATTCGTAAATATGCTCCTATGTAAACTGGTGCATTGAATTGAATGCAACGATTTAGGGACAGTTTCACAGATTATTTAAACAGAAATTAGCTCTGCTTTTGTTTTACGAATAAGGCCCAATGTGTTATGCAACCAAATGCTTTATGTCTATAACCTAAATTTTATAAACTTTAGCAAAAAATAAATAAATAATGAAAAATGGAAAAAACAACAACAAAAAAAAAATAAACTAATATCCAAAGGGAACATGCAAGACAAGAGCAGACAGTGTGTGCATTTTAACGTAAACACATGACAAATATCAGTATTGCACATACAAAATGTGTTTTGGCCTTTGCCACATTTTATTGATAGACAGAAAATCAAGTGTAGAGACAGAGGGCCAGAGTCAAACCAAAGTCCCTTTCAAGGAAAGTCTGTTCACTCTGTGGCCATATTTGCAACGCCTCTGGGCATTTTGGGCATCCAACACCAAGTCCTATGTATTTTAGTGGGGGAATCTTGAAAACTGCTTGCAGAACTCAACTAAATAACATATTTCAAATCAGCAACAAAATTTTACATGAAATGTCTCACTTGTGCTCAAATAGCGTTAAAAAAAGCTTATTTCAGGCTAAATCGGCCAATCCGCATGTGCAGTCCTAAAAACGAGCTTCTAATGGCCGCTGCAGTGATGCAATGAGCGATTGGCTCTTTTATTTAGAAGGCGGGGGATATTCCGCCATATTGCGCATTGCAGTTTCTCCCATTCATAAGTAATAGGAGTGAACCGTCTTTCTTTATCTATAGTCTTTGGTCAAACCCACATATCACATTAGCATGACTGCTCAATTTGCTGGAGCACTTGCAGAGACCACAAGGCCAACAATTTAACAGAATTACAAATCTTCTAAAAAAAATTCCAATCATATTTATTTATGAAAAAGATCACCAAAGCATAAAGGCAATGTGCTTGCGTTTCATTTTCTAGTATGTCATTCGTTCAGAATCAATATCTTAAATCAAAAGAAATGTAGTCATACATTACATCAGGGTCAGCACTGTGCCTGCTGGGTCCTGATCTGATATTCAGCCAGAACAAAGAGATGATTTAGATCTTTTCTTCCCTATTGTGATGAATCTAAGTGAAACTGCATCTCAAACAAGAAAAAAAAATGTTTGTATGGATGTGATTTGCTATTGCTGTGATCTCATGTGAGTGACAGGTTGCCCCGCCCTCACGTCAGTAAACATGTCATCAGAGAAGAGATGCTGTTACAAGAGGGAAGTTATTTTGATATGATAGATTACGAGGATGTGAATTTTACAAATAATGATGTGCACAAATAAATAATTCATAATAAATACAGCACTAATCCAAAAAAATATTAATTTTGATTTCATGGTGACTTGAGAATGGGAAAAGTCTTGACTAAATGAAAACAGAATTTTTACAGTAAAAAAAAAGCTAAAACTGAGTAAATTTGTACTAAAGGATAGCAGCACAATTTCCAACATGCTAAACTACACAATGTCAGATGTATACAACAAGTGATAAGAGTATTAGCTTGCAAATTTCAGAACTTCTGTAACAGATAAAGAAATAAATATGTATTGCCATAATCCAAACTTCTCCTAGATTCGTGTTTATAGTAACATTCTGTATTTTCAGCCTTCGTTCATGCAGAAGGTCGACGCGCTAACAACCTTCACACAAGCAGCCACACATGACAATCACACTGACATCTGACAATATCATTCAACACACCAACACAGAGGAATCAGCACCGTATTTATCACTAATGTTAGTCACTAATATCAGTTTCATTTCTATGTGTTATAAATAAAGCACACCTCAGATTCTGAGTCTATTGTTTGATTGACTAAAATAACACGTTACAAGTGTGACAAATGCGGGACGATATAATCTATTATGATACCACAAAAGATGTACGTCAAACAGACAGCTCTTAAAACGAGAGAATTAACAGACTAACACTCTAGCTATATTAGTAAGCTAACTGGCTAACACTTCAACTCTCAACAGATAAACAAACCAACCGAGCGTTATTTCTTTGCATCTAAATATATAAATGCAAAACAACTATTTGAATTACTGGTTATTACCTGGCAGGATTCACAAATGTTTTTCTGACTGAGTTAAAAGAGATAATTCGGCTTAAACCAAAGAGTGACATTGAAGACGCCATATTGACATGGTCTGAGGGCTGTACGGCAACACACAGCGTCCAAACTCAAGCGATGTGTATTTCTTCTCTTCATGAAGTGAGAGTAGAAACTTTGAGGGGGGAAAAGTTTCTGAAATTCTTTGTGATGTTCAGCTGAAACTTACAACACCTCTGGATGTGTCTGCAGAGCTAATGATGACTAATTGAGCAAATGACTTTATAACCTGATTATGATTTCGGTCTGTTTAATGTGGTTGCATCATTTGCCCTAGTTTTGGAATTTTAGCTCATTTTAGAAAACTTAATTTAATAGTAATAACATAATGCATCAAAGGAAACACAATTTTTACAAATGGGTTCTAACTTGCATAAAAAGTACAATTTACACATAACTTTGTATCAGTGTTAATAATTGCATGTTTGTTAAAGGGTTAGTTCACACAAAAATGAAAATTATCCCATGATTTACTCACCCTCAAGCCATCCTAGGTGTATATGACTATCTTCTTTCAGACGAACACAATCGCAGATATTTTTAAAAATATCCTTAGTCCTCTAAGGTTTATAATGGTAGTGAATGGGGGCCCGCATTTTGAACATTTTGAAAAGAAAAAAAAAAGCATCCATCCATAATCAAAGTAATCCATACGGCTCCAGGGGGTTAATAAAGGCCTTTTGAAGCGAAGCGATGCGTTTTTGTAAGAAAAATATCCATATTTAAAACTATAAATTCAAATAACTAGCTTCCGGCGGATGACCATATGCAGAATGCGCAAGTCGATTTGAATTTATAGTTTTAAATATGGATATTTTTCTTACAAAAACGCATTGCTTCGCATCAAAAGGCCTTTATTAACTCCCTGGAGCCGTATGGATTACTTTGATTATGGATGGATGCTTTTTTGTTTGTTAGTTTTTTTGCATTTTTTCAAAATGCGGGCCCCCATTGACTACCATTATAAACCTTGGAGAACTAAGAATATTTTTAAATATATCTTCGATTGTGTTTGTCTGAAAGAAGATAGTCATATACACCTAGGATGGCTTGAGGGTGAGTAAATCATGGGATCATTTTCATTTTTGGGTGAACTAACCCTTTAATATGTGGTTGGTGTCATCAGTTAACATGGCAAATGTATGACTGGGTTTTGTAATAAGCGTTTGCTAATTCTGAGAACAAATAACATTTCTGATTTATAGAAATGTCATAGAAAGGCAGTTTATTTTAATAATAATTAAAAGCATTCAAAAAAGGGTTTTTGTAGCAAATGAGTAGCCTATAATTAATAAAATTATGATATTTAAAACATGCAACTTTTATTTGAATAAAAAGTGTCCTTATGCTTTTTGGGGAAATTTGAAGCATGTGATTTACAACGCATGCATAAAACATAAAATAGCCTATGCATAAATTAACTTTCACATGTTTTCTCTTTCACATTGTTAAGTTTAATTTGATTCCTTATTTGTAGCTTAAGCTTGACACATATCTAGCCCATATATTCCAACAATAGAAAAAAGGGCTCTTAGAGAAGAAAAACAGAAGCAAGCATCCGTGGCATGTCCCTTAATTTGAGTTCAGGTCTCTTCAAAGGCTCTCTTTAGTGGGTCGATTTCCTCCTCAGTTCTCAGGACTGGACTGAAGCAAGACAGCCCTCTCTTGGGACTTCAGGCATGCCACAGCATAACACACTCATTTTCTGCTATTTATCAGTTCCTGGATCCGTCTTTTACTTTTGCATTTCACCATTCATTGCCATTAGGTTGTATATGTGTCGCCTGTAAAGGGACCAGGAATCTTCTCTAAGGATGAGATGAAAGTTCCTATTGATCACTGAAAGAATTGAAAGGTCCAAGGACCATCCCCACACTTCAGTGCCGGAATCTCCATTTTGCTTTAATGAGGCCCATTCATCTACACTTTACCACAGAGAAGGCGTGAGTGAGGCGATCCTGTCTTGGACATAAACACGTTTATTTCCATTTTGAAATATGAAATCAGCAAGGATGATGCCAAAATGTCAGTTGTAAAATGATGTAAATGTAAATGTTCAACTTATCTGCAAATATTAATGGCATTTAGATGTTTGTTTCTTGCAATGTTTTTTTTTGTTTGTTTGTTTTTTTTGTTTTTTTGGATGTCTAAATGTCAAAACTGTGTATACTTTTATAATATATAAACATTACAATCCAACCTGTGTCGAAGCTAATAAACACAAGTGATAAGCAGCACATTGTCTCTCAAAGAGTTAATCTATGGGAAAGCAAAAGGAGAAAAACAGAGTGGCTTTACTTTTCTCTATTTCCCTCGCTCTCTCTCCTGTCCCGTTTGAAGGAGATGCGAGCTGGCAGCACAGGAGAAGCTTGAAGATTAATGGTGTAAAGGGGGGCTCTGACAGCCTTTCCGCTGGTTGCAGTTCTCCTGGGTGGCCCGATTGGTCTTGGATGTCACTTTTGCTACTTAATCTTGTGTATGTGAAACAGCCTGACATGCCTGAAGAACTCAGTCTGTCCACGTCTGTATAGACATCAACCTGTGAGACAGTAACTACAAGGTACATTTGATAGGATGTCCACAGCTCTAATATTAAGAGCCAAAAAAAAGTTATTTTTGATAGGATTAAAGACAGCATTTATTTGATCAAAAATACAACTGTATTATTGTGAAATATTACTACAATTTAAAATTATTATTATAATTTAAAACTGCTTTCTAGTTTAATATATTTTAAAACATAATATGATGGCAAAGCTGAATTTTCAGCATCATTACTCCAGTCTTCAGTGTCACATGATCCTTCAGAAATCATTCTAATATGATGATTTGCTCAAGAAACATGTATTATTATTATCAGTGTTGAAAACAGTTGTGATGCTAAGTTTTGTGTTTTTCAGGATTTTTGATGAATAGGAAGTTAAAAAGAAAGCATTTATTTGAGAAATATTTTTGTAACAATGTAAAAGTCTTTACTGTCACTTTTGATAAATTTAATGTGTCCATGCTAAATGCACATATTCATTTATTTTTAAAAAATCGTACTGACTCCAAACTTTTGAACGGTATAGTGTATGTAAAAACTAAAGCACAGATTGTTACCCAGTTGCGTTTGGTTATGGTGAGAAGGGATTCCCAGACAGATTACTGATCTGAGAAGCTCAATTCTCTAGAGAATAGTCTGCCAGCCTGTCGTCCTTTGGCTGCAGGGTAAATCCTAAAAAAAAAAAAAAAAACTAAAGAAACAACAACAGTGAACTAGGATTGCCACAAAACAGTATCCTTGTGTTAAAGATATATTACTCAGTAGAGTCTAATACGTTTGATGCTGTAATCAGCAATTGTGGGAAAGTATAGTCTATACTTTTTAGTTCATACAAGTAGTCCATATAGAAATAATTCTTCTATTAGTGAATGAATTATTCTGTTTAAATGGGCTAAAAGTTTAACATTATTAGCCAACTTTCTATTTCAGCAAGAGATGAGGAAATCGCTTTTGTTGAGACATGGGAATAAACGTTTCTGCTGTTAATCTATTAGACGTCGTTTCCCGTGCCTTCAATAAGTATTTTAAACATCAACAGAGTGGATGTGAACTGGTTTCTTGTGTGACCTTTGTGACTTCTAACCCTAATCCTCTCCCCCTTAAAACCCACTTTCTGTCTGTCACCCTGAGCGTTTTCTCATTATCTATCCCCTCGCTCGCCTTCAGTGCGACAGTAAAGCTTCACTGTATTTTGCCTCTTGTCTCTTATCCTACTTTTAATCTCCTCACACCTGCTGTGGATCCTTCAGCCTGCATTCGAAAGCATGTTTTGAGAAAGTCCACTTCCTGTCCACTGAGGCGTCATTGCAAAATCGTGACTTGTTATACACCTAATGTACTCTGAACATCGTCGTCATAGTCTCAGTTTAATTTGTAAAGCCCAGGTGTCTCACATCCTGGGAAACTGTGTGTTTACTAGTTTGTGATGACGAAGAAGTTGCTTTCTTTTAAACCTCATTTTTAATGTGTATTTCTTGAGCTGTAAGCTGCCCACATAGTGTCGTAAGTGAAGCTGTGGCCTGGTGTAAACTGTTTGGACAAAATGAAATAATCCACCTACAGCACTTGGAGCACAGCCCTGGAGGAAATCAAATAGACCGTTTTAAATGGAGTAATCAAATACTTACAAGACAAAAACGATTAATTGAGTGTCCCATGGTATGATTCACATTCGGTGCTTCTTTGAATGGGGATTATTTGCTGTCTCTTCCAAGGAATCCATGTCACAGGAGGTCTCATGCCATGTTAAATGTTTCCATATGGGATGACATTTGGCTTTAACAATTAAGTAATTAGTGAGAAATAATTACTTAAACACACATTATAGGAAGATAAATAAACTGCTTGGTGTGTAAATAAAAGTCTGTAGTGAGTGTACAGAGGAAAGCTTTTACTGAATTTTGTAAAAGATACATTTTCTTCAAAAAAAATTACACTACTGTTAAAAAGTTTGGTAGTGAATATATTACCATGAATAAAGTACAAAATAGACCCAAAAGATTTGCAATATATAGTCGATAGAAGGTACTCAACTTTAAGAAAAAGTTGACTGCCAACTTTAGTTTTTTTTTTTTTTTGTTTTGTTTTTCCAATGGGGTATTAAATTTTTGCAAGCCTGTTACCAAAATATCTAAATTTAGTTTAAAAACATTTGGCAATTGTGTGTGATTTTGCGATTTTTCTTCAGTAAACATTAAATCAACAAAATTTATACACTTAAAAAATGAATACATTTAAAAAATAAATACAATATTTGTCTTTCCTGTCATACTGAAGAAAGGATCCAATAATCTTATTTCTTGGGTGACACAATTTTAAGAAATATTATAAAATTTTAAATTATTTTAATTGTTAGATACAGATGAAAGGTGGTCCATTACATAAAGTGCATTCATGGAATGTGCCATATCTAGATATCTAAAAACCTCAAAGACTTGCTCTTTATAAAATTATGACTACATGCTCATCTTCTTTAGGACTGAACGAACGGTTACATGAACAATTTAGGCGCTGCGTCTGGACATCTAAATCTTCCTCTCAGTATATCTGAAGGGGGAGTTAGTCCAAAGTGAGGTCAGTTGGATAACCTGGATTGTCTTTTCCATTCATGAGAGGAACACAATAGCTGCAATGACCACCACTCGATGACCTTTTCAACAGACCTCATGCCCTCGTTTGATTGACATTTCTCTTTGACAGCAGGGGGCGGAGACGGCTTTTGGTGGGCAATGGGGAGGGCAGATTCTCCTGGGTAAATCCTCATCCACATCTTTTCCTTTGGACAACAAAGAGTGTGATGTTTTTGTCTGAAATAAGGAGCCAGATCCCTTGTGTTTTGATGAGTGGGCCACCTGGGACACACATCTCCATCATCGCACCAAAAGATGAGAGAGAAAATAAGATGGGAAGAGAGGAGATGAGAGGAGGACGGAGGAGAAAGAAATCCTCCAAAGAAGCATAAACAGAAGCTTGAATGACAAGCTCAATGGAGACTGTTCAGCCAAGTGACCAAACCTCTTGTCTGTGTCATTAGATTGGCTCTTGCAAACGAACCCAAAAGAGCAGCTCACAGACACCCCAGTGACGCAAGCAAGTGAAGTTATCTTTCAAACTCCTACTCAGAATAATCTGCATTGGTTATAACAAGACACACCAGTAGAAGGATCAGAATTTACACTTAGTTCATCTTTTCTATTCTCAAAATTATCGATTTTTCTTTTATGCCAAAAATCATTAGGATATTAAGTAAAGATCATGTTCCATGAAGATATTTTTGTAAATTTCCTACCGTAAATATATCAAAAATGTATTTTTGTGAGTGGATATGCATTGCTAAAGACTTCATTTGGACAACTTTAAAGGCAATTTTCTCAATATTTTGGTCCTATCCTAACAAACCATACATCAATGGAAATCTTATTTATTCAGATGATGTATAAATCTCAATTTCAAAAAATTGACCCTTATGACTGGTTTTGTAGTCCAGGGTCACATATAACTCTTTTATATGATTTTGAAAAACTTTTACCATTTTCAAGAAATGTCATGTGATGTAACCATCAAGTCAGGTAAGGTAAGGTAACAACATATTTTCTTTACACCTAGAAAACGTGTACACATCTGAACCTTTGGTTTCTAAAAAAAACATGAATAAATAAATGAGGGTAAAACAATTCAAAGTAAAATATTATTTTAACAAATATCATGAATTATTAATTCATATAAGTTTGGGGAATTGCACTACATAACATGGTGGATGGGTTTTCATTCCATGTATGAATTGCATTTTCATTTTTATTACTTAAATAGCCCAAAAACGTCACCCTTTGTGTTCCACAAATAAATAAAAAATATTATAATAAATAAATAAAGTCCTATGGGATTTAGAACAAACTGGACCATCGCAAGTGACATGATTTACATTTTAGTGTGAACTAATCCTTTAATATTTTGCTCTTATCTGGGTTTCCCACTGCAGCTGATATCACTGATAGCTCACACATGTTGTTTGCTTTAGTGAGAAGGTGTGTGGTGCCATGCTGAGAACCCTGACATGCATAGGAAAACACCTTTAAATTAACCCTGGCCTCCTCTCTTCAAAACACAAATACGGGAACACAAACAAGATCTAGCTAGCTGGCTTTTGTTCCGAGTTCTGTTGTCAAGGGTGGGAGAGACTACTGTGTTTATTTTTAATCCCGGGGCTTTGAGTAAAGTCACCGGTGGCACTGTATCCCGGTCATGCATAAGACACGGGAGATCGGCCCCCTGACTGGGGACAAGCTGAAACTGTTAAAAAAGAAAAACCCTTCACAGTGTGGCACGGCACTGGATCACGAGGACCAGATGGATGTCAAGGGAACATCTGTTGCATTTCCACAGGGGCAAGCCCCTTCAACAGGTTGTGAAAGCTTGAGATTACTCGGCTGTTTGGACTGAGGGAGAGCAAAACATTCGCCGTTTGAGAAAACACCAATGAACGTGCTTTGTTTTCCTTGTAAACAAAAAGGTTCCTCGACGAGTCATGCATTACCATTTCAGACTGAGAGGACTTAAATGATGAGGCGAGCTCGCCTTTGAGCAAACACAACTGGGAAAAGACTTTTAAGAGGATAGCAAGCAAAAGCGTTTCCCCTCCTTCTCAAAAGTCATCCTAACAAAGATCACCACGCTCTGTTCCAAGTCTTTGTCAGTTGCTGGTGAATTCCTGCTAAGGAACTAAAAATAATCTCTGTCTAGACACAGCAAGTGTGAAACTGAGCCAAGCGAGAAAAATGATATGCAAATAGACTTAAGACTGGTATTATAAAAGACATCCCATGTGGGAGGGTTTTAAGAGCGCTCGGTGGCATAAAAAGCAAGACTGAAGCCAAAAACAAAACAAAACAAAAACAAAAAAGCTGGGATGTGTTTGTCTCAGTACCTGCAAGGTGTTGTGGTGTGTATCTAATTACTGTACATAATAGACATTCAGACAGTGTCGCACAAAGCAGAGGAATGGGGCATTTAATAAGTTCCTGGCCTTAGGTCCTGTGCAATCAGTCTGTAAGCCTCTTCGGAGGAGAGACAAGCCAATTCTAACAGGCCAAACTGGTTTTCTGCAGCGTTTCTGCTTTGAGGGTGGGCTCCATTAGCGTGACCAAAGGGAAGCAGAGTGCCCGAGAAAGAAGGGGCAAAGGGCTTTCTCTGAGAGCGGCTAGACAAGAGCAGCAGACTAGAGAGGAGCGTCAGCCGCAGACAGAGGAAGAGCAGATCAAAGAATCGCTGGGGCAACCTGCGTGACAGACATTGTATTAAAGCAACGTGGCTAGTTTGAAAAGAGAGAGAGAGAGAGAGAGAGAAAAATAAACCTGACTGGATCAGGAACCCTGTCTGAGAAACGTTAACTTCCCTTTTTTATCTACATCAGACCACGAGCGCATGAAATTTGTGTTCGAGACAGAGATTAGATGGGGAAGCAATGATACGATGGACAGTTTGATTATTTTACTGGGCTGCTTTGATTTTGCTGGCCGAATGAAAAACTATTGAGAAGTAATTGCCTCAAAAACAGTTAGCAGCATATCAGATGTATTTTACACTTAAATGCCCTTGTCAGTAATAATAAACAATTCCAAATAATAATTCCAAATAATTTGATATTTACAGTAATGAAGACAACACTCAAATTCAAATGTAAGATGATGATACTTTAAAATAAGGTTAACGTGAATGTCATAGCTAAAATAAACTAACGTTAAACAATGAGTTTACAGCATTTAATTAATATAAATTTATTACAATTTATATAATACTTGTTTATAATAATCTGATATAAAAAATGTTAATATTTGCAATGTTAATTTCAACATACAATACATTTTTAACATATCCAGTTGTATAAATGAACATTCATTAAAATCACAAAATTAACAATAGTATCTATATAAACTGGCATTAACCTAGATTAATAAATGCTCTAAAACAGTCTAATATGCAGTTTATAACACCTTATACGTTAACTAATGTTAATAAATTTAACCTTATAGTAAAGTGTTGCCGTGAGGATTGTAGGTTGAGGGGGTACTAAGGATCACGTGATATATTTAACTGGTACATGGGCTACAATCAAATCAAAAGCAGTACAAACATAAAAAAAAATAAATAAATAAAAAGACATCAAGTGGCAATTGGCGGGCAAAACATACACAACTAGGTTAACACTAAATATACAGAAACACAGCATGTGTGAGTCCAAAACTACTCTGAAACAAGTCTGGAGGCAAAATATACATCAGAGAGGTGCGCAGTCAGGAATCTAAATTTGTGGAGAGGAATTTGGATAATACCAGCAGGAAGCAAGGGGTGAGGCCGCAGTGCGTGGCTGGGCAAGGAGTGAGGTGGCAGACGGGGAGGAGTCTCCACAGATAGTTGGAGGGCTTAAGCCTGGCGGACAGGGACTTGTCAAATGCAGCTGTTGCGGACACTGATTGATAGAGTTTGTATTCCAGCTCAAACCAGTGCCAAGTAAATGGGTGTGTCATCTTTTCAAACAACAAAATTAAGAACATGAATTCATGAGCATGAAATCATTCTAACATTCTCTGAAAGGAAGAAAAAATAATGAGTGCAAGGGTCACTATACTTGCTATAATAATAAAACAAAAATATATAATATACAATAATATAATATATAAAGTATTTTCTATAAAGATGCTGAACGAATGCTCAGATTTTGAGCTATTCATTAATAAGAAATATGGATTGGTTCATACATTGTATTGTATGTATGTACAATATATTATTTACATAAATTCCACACTCATACTACATGACAACCAACTAATAAACAACATATAGCTTATCAAGTAGCTTATTACTTTTACAAATAATGGTAAAAATCTGATCTCTTTAATGGACTTTGGTTCACCTGCTACTAAATGAGCATATGTGTGGCCCTTGACCTAAGGGTAACAAATATGTCAGTCAGCTCATCAAAACATGTGGCTGTTTGCATCTATGTCTCTAGTGGGTTATAAAACAACGACGAAGGAGAAGTCCAAAAAAATTCCTTCTAGCAAGCAACACTTCAAACCCACTTTCCACTTTGAAGTTTGATTGAATCATATCCTGCTAGGTAGCACCTCCTTTTCTTCCAAAAGGCTGATGAGTTGACTGAAACTCTCCCTCACAGCCTCCATGTTGTTCGTTGTGGTGCCTGCAAGAATCCATCGCTTCCCTCGGTTCAGTGGCTGCAATTCAAAGTACTTTTGTACCTGAAGAAAAAAAAGAAAAGAAATAATTATTTAATTATGACCGCTCTCTAAAAACAGCACCAAGATAATTTTGGCTAGTATTCCCAAAAATACCTATATAAAATTATTGTGCAGATTTGGTGAGAATTCAGCAGGTCTCCGGAAAATTCTTGGTGAAAAAAACAAAAAACAACAAGAAGGACATAGTAATAACTCAAATTAAAACTGAAATACTGTTTAAAAAATTAAAAAATAAAGTAAAAAAATTACTGAAAAAAGGATTTATTTGAATGTTTTTATGTTTGGGATCCAAATTAATCTTTCATTTTGCCTTCAAATTCTTCAGGTTCCTCTAGAACCCAGGAAGAAGATGCCATTAAGGCTACATTATTATTACACAGTATTCTCTGTTGTATCTTAAAGTATGCATGCACTTGCATATGACCAATATCCATTCTTATGATGTTATTTCTGTTTGGGGTTAATTTGACACTAGTACAAACACTTTATAGATTGATTATATTTTGTTTTAATCATGTTTTACATCAGAAGTCATAAAAACCCAAACATATATAATCTTTTATAGAAGATGTTTGAAGTGTGTTGTCAAGTCAAAACTTCTCATAAATGAGGAAAAGTCACACTTTAAAAAAAAAAAAAAAAAAAAAAAGTTTTTATAGAATAGTTTTTTTAAGCTATTAAAATGGCCTTGCTGTTTCTGAGACCCTAAAACAGAACAAGGGATATTTTACTATAAAAATAATATTTCCTTTCTCTAAATAAATCGTCTAATAATCCCTAAACAGTTTTCATACATTTCTAAGAGGTAGAAAGCTTGAAATCTACTTATTAGGTCAAAACACTTCTCATAAAACAGCAAAAATATGTTCGTGTCCAGGCGCTGTAATATGGGGTTCGTGTGCAGCAGGGAAACTGTGCAGATTTAGTTAATATGTACTTGGCGTATACAAAACTGATAGTAACAGCTGATTATAAGGATCATATGTCAAAGCTTTGTGCTCTGTCAAAGCTTTCTTAATTATACTTTTATGTCAGCACTTCATTATAGCACTAGCAGATCAGAACCATCTGTTAAATTTGATCAAGGAATATCATGCAGATTCTCCTCAATTCTTACACAACTCTAACTCTGTGTAAGTCATAGCAAGGGCATTTTCAGTTTTGCAGAAGTCATTTGTGATAATAAAAATCACATTTAATGTAGAAAAAACATTTGATATCCTTTTTACTTAACCAATCTTGCTTCACACTACAATTCATCACGCTATTTAAAGTCTGGCTACTGATAGTGCCTAGGATATAAAAGTTCACAAAAGAAGGTCCAGCTTTTTTGCATTTGGCTCCAAAACTCTGGAACAGCCGTTTTGATAATGCTCAGGGATCAGACACACTCACTCAGGTTTAACCTAGATTAAACTTTCACATAATGCATCTCATAACCTACTATTTCAGTCATGTTAAATGCAAATGATCATCTTTCTGAAATTTGAAGAGCATCTTTGTATGATGCCCATCCCAAGGTAACTAGAGACATCACCAGTTCGAGTTTGGACCCAGCCTCACTTGACTGCAGATAATGCCAACAATGGATGGACTTACATAATCCTTATATTGCAGTCGTTACAATCACAAGCTGTATTTACTGCCTTAATAATGCGTTGCCAGTACAACAATAGGGTAACGCTTTTACATTCTTCAAATTAAACGCGTACATCATTACTCACCACCATATCATCAAGCTATTCAAGATAAAACTTGGCTATGAAGAAAAATATCAATCATATATGCAAATTTAAAGGTGTCACCAGCTTTTTGCTGTTTAGAGTGACAAATCGTACCTGCGTACTTGGAGGTCAAAATGCAACCTGCTACGCAAAATGCATACAGATTTGCCAGCCTGTACATATTATTGTTATATGACTTTATTTTGTTGCCCCAGATGAGTCCTCAAAACCACTGGGAGTTTTTTTTTTTTTTCTTCTGGACATTCACCTATGGCTGGCTGCTCACTGGGACATTGATTTAATGCTAAATTCCCTGTTCTTTAAGGCCCAGAGACATCATTGTATCATTGAAACCTGCATTTTCTGTAAAGCTGCATTCGAAACAATAGGAATTGTGAGAACCACTATACATATAAACATGAACAAAGTTGCATGAGAGCAAAATGACAATTACACCTACTTGTACTATCAATCTTGTATCCACAGAAAATTCACTAATGCACAGTGATACAACAAACAAAAAAACAAAACAAAAAGCAAAAAAAACAAAAAAACGTTCAAAGTCTGTGGTTAGTAAGATTTTTAAAAAGATATTATTTGTTTTATTCAGCAAAGAAGTATTAAATAGATCAAAAGTGACAGTAAAGACATTTGTAATGTTATAAAAGATTTCCATTTCAAATGCATTACAGTTCTTTTATACTTTCTATTCATCAAAGAATCCTGAAAAAAAAAAAGTATCACAGTTTTGATATTGAGCAGGGCACCTGTTTTTAACATTGATAATAAGAAATGTTTTTTGAGCAGCAAATCAGCATATTAGAATGACTTCTGAAGGATCATGTGACACTGAAGGCTGGAGTAATGGCTGCTGAAATTTCAGCTTTGCCATTACAGGAATAAATAACATTTCAAAATAAAATAGAAAACGGTTATTATAGTTCATTAAATACACGCAGCCTTCTTTCAGAGACTTTTTTCAAAAACAAAAAAAAATCTTCCTGACCCAAACTTTTGACAGTAATTTACATATTTTTTAAACATACATGTATACATAAAAAGCATCTCGGTTATTGACGTAACCCTCATTCCCTGGTGGAGGGAACAGAGACGTTATGTTGAGTGACGACATCAAGGGTCATACTTGGTCATACTTGTGACACTGAAGACTGGAGTAATGACTGCTGAAAATTCAGCTTTGTCATCAAAGAAATAAATTACATTACATTACATGTTAAAATAAATAATAAAAAAAAAACAGTTATTTTAAATTGTAATAATATTTCACAATAGTTCTGTTTTAACTGTATTTTGATCAAATAAATGCAGCCTTGGTGAGCATAAGAGACTTCTTTCAAAAACATTTTAAAAAATCTTACCGACACTAAACTTCTGAATAGCAGTGTATATTTAAGTTCATTTTTTTCTGACTGAACATTTGATATGAGATGATAACATATGAGACATGGTGAAACCATGATATCCATAGACACTGAGATACACAGAGATTGTCATCTGTTATCAACCATTTACCTTCCTCAAAACAAAAAAATATAGCATCAGATGTCCCTAACCAAATGAGATAACCTGCCAAGTTTTGGTAGATAAAAGCACAAGGAAATACTGTTGATGGGCACATAAAGTCAGACCAGAGGATATGTTGCTACAACAAACAGATGCAACTACGTCAATCATTTCACAATCTGCGAGCATGATGGACACTCACAGCTAATCTATTCATAACAGACAGAAAGACCTGAAAAATCAAACAAAACTGTTCATTGTGATGAGTCTTTTGTCCAAAGTACTATAACTGAATTCTACTAGAAAAGAATCACAAATAAAGCACTTGTTTTGGCAATGCAGCGTAGGCCTCTAACTATGCCATGTTGGGATTTATTAGTGCCTGCTTTTTTCATGACGGCCTACTTCACTGAGTCAGAAGATTGTGTCTCGTCTTTCCTCCAGCAGAGTCTTTAGGGGGCACTGAGCTGTGCCTCGCTCAGTGTAACAGGAGTTTAATGACAGATTAGGTCACTTCAGCCCAGGGCTCGACCGACCCAAACAGTGTTAACAAATCCATCTTGGTAAAAGGAGCTGCCCTGGGCCTGCTGGCTTACCAGTCCGTCTGTCTGACTGCATGTCTGTCTGAGGCAGGCCCCCTTCTGGAGAACACAAGGTCTGCACTGGATCTCGTCATTTAAATGGGGGAAACAAATGAACAAGGATGTCTGTCTTTCTCATAAATGATTGTAAATTGTAACAGTTTCCTTTGGCTAAGCTCACATTGGTTTGAAGTTGTGTGACATGGTAAGCCTCGCGCCATGATGGCTGTTGGGATGACCACTGTGTCATACAGTCATGCCTTCAGGTCACTGAGACCAATGAGCAGCCTTGCTGAACAGAGAGAGCAACTTACAGCTTTGAAAAGTTGTCTAAGGCCATGAAATTTCTCTTAAAATCACAATAGGCAGAGTGAAGGAACAACAAGAGGAAAACAACATTGTACTTCCATCATCAAGCATGAATTGTTCACTCCCAATAACTGTTTTTATCTACCTGGACTATAAACATTCATTCTTCAAGCCATTCTTAATTTTCTTCAAAACTTTCAAACAAGTTTTGTCAAGCCAACATTCAAAGTTTGTTTGAATTGAAATTAAATTTATATGAATTTCTTTAAATTTCAATTGATTATATTTGTCCACTTTCCTTTGTTCCAAACAGGATGCGGAACTGTACATTAAGTGTTTTTTTTTAATTTACTGTAATATTGAAAGCTGAAAAATGAATGCATTTATTTGATTTTCATAAAAAAAAAAAAAAAAAAAAAAGAATTTAGCTTGATTTTTTTTTTTTTAATTTTTTTTAGGTTCAGGTGTAGCAATTGGATAAACAGAAAAAAGATCAACCCGTTCTTTCAATAAAAAAACAAACAAACAAACAAAAAACTCACACGAATGAACACGACACACAGACCTGTTTGCTCCCTCAATTCAAATTCAGCAATTGCTTTTTTAAATTTTTAATGATACTCATCCCTGTTACAAAGGCACCACACAATCACAATGAGACAGAAAAGGAGTGATATCAAAGAAAAACAATCATTAAAAAAAATCAATGTGACATGTTGTTTTAAAGCTAGCTGATTCAACAAAATGCTAATTTGTCATGTGTCCAAGGGTGGTTGATAACTAAGACTGGCCCACACTCGACTGATAACTGCATAGGGGGCCGAGTGTGCCCTGCTGCTTTTTGGCCTGCAGAGATTACTATTACATTTGATGCTTTCAAGAGAAGAGCAGCGAGAATTAGTGTCCTCACGGGTGTCACGTCTTTCTCTTCAGGAAACACAAATAGGTAATTGTCACTCTCCCAAAGAAAAAACAATGACAAAAACAAAACAGCAAATGCACATTTATAAGTGTGTGCAAGAAGGCATAAACATTTTTATCAACCATTTATATAAGCTAGAACCTTCTTGAGATGACACAATCTGCGGTCATGTGAGCGGCTGTGTAAAAAGGGCCAGACATGGCATGAGGTGAATGGGGTGTCTGGCCTGCACAAATAGGCCAATGGCCAAAAGCCAAACTGTAATTCCTCTTGTTGCTCTCTAGCCAAAGCGAGCTGCAATGGATCCAGTCCTGCTCTGGAGTTCTCACCATTATTTATGTGTCTCACAGTCAGCTGCAGATTTGAATGTCTTTTCATTTCCATTCTTGAGGTTGGGGCTTTACCAAGGCAATTCAGGTTACATGTCATTCTCTTGGGTGCGATGGATAAATTCCATGTGGGTTTGGAAACCACAAAACTCTCTGGTTACTTGCCCAAGCAAACAGCCACTAGACCATTTCATAGCACCAGTCAGAGTTAAATGAACATAAATGGGTTCATATGTTGAGCTGTGTTTGGATAGTGGCGCATAGTACTGTAGATCTGAATAATACGGCTGGGCTGCATAACTGTCAGAGGGAAATAAATATCTGTTAACCTCATGGTTTATTTGTTTGAAAAATGAAAATTAATAATCAATTTTTCAGAGTACAGCTCAAAAATGTTTTTTGATTCTCATGTTGATTTGCAATATTCATTAAGCTTGTGTTTAAATGAGCTCAGAAAGTTTTGTATGTACCGGTCGGTTTCTTGAGTGCTCAGAATGCCAAAATGATTCCTGAGCATGAGTATCCATGCTGCATCATTGTGGTTTGACAACACTCCACAACTGTTACATTGGACAGAAAGTCCCAACTGAAGAACATCACCGGGGGTTTACCTTGGGCATATAAGGGCGTGCTCAGATATCAGAAAGCCAATTATTCTGTGTGACACCTTTCTCCCTGAAGATATCAGTCAGCTGTGGAGAACACACTTGAAAGAAATGTCTAGATATCGTCAGATGCACTTACATGAAATTGAGCTGGTCTCACTTGTTTTTTTTCAATGTCTAAAGAGCCTGCAGTTATGTGCTTGGCAAGGCACAATGTTTTCAAAGAGGCCCCATGAAATATCACTTACAGACAATATCTAATGCGTTGGACACATTTAAAAAGAAACAAATACCTCGAACTTGGAGGTGGGTCGCAGACTGGGAAAGTTCAATCTTTAAAGAACAATTTTGAAACAATGAGGTCAACTTGGTCAACGGAATTATAAAAATGTACAGGTTCAAAGCGTTTCATTTCTTCAGTTATTAGCGGCATGTGAAGCATGGTAAGGTGAACATGTAAAAAAAAAAAAAAAACTTTAGCTAAGTTTATACAAACAGCCCAACCTTTCTACATTGTCTGTGGGTGTAAGTAATATACTCTCCACTAACAACCTGCTTTCCTGAAACAGTTACTTCTACATAAACATACTATCTCAGGAGTGTTGCTAATGCCAAGACAGAAGTGAGTTAGAATTTGGCATCTTTTTATTGTTCTGCTCTTCTGCTAATTTTGAGGCTCACAATGAGTCAATTTGAGAAGAGCAATTCAAACATCCTGCTCTAAAATACTCAAAATGTTTTGTTGCACTGGAAAATGTATACTGTATATACTGTTCAAAACTATGGGGTTGGTAAGATTTTTTTTTAATGGTTTTGAAAGAAGTCTCATCAAGGCTGCATTTATTTGATCAGATTTACAATAAAAACAGTAGTACTGTTAAATATTATTGAAGTTTAAAATAACTTTGTCACATATGTTGTGGTAAGCAACACACACAAATAAATCAGTATCATTAAACAGTCTTTAATAAACAAAGCAGGAGAAATATCTGCATCAAACCACACATCAATCAAAGACGATAACCGACAAAGAACTGAGCAAAACAGGGACTAAATATACACAAGGAACTAAATGAGACAGAGGTGTGACTAATGAGTAACCAAAGAAACTAACTAGGGGATTAATAAGACTAAACTGAAAGGAAACACAAGAAACATGAACAAAAAGACAAGGAAACTAAACAATCCTTACATTACTCCCCCCTGCGCTGTAAACAGAAGTTCAAAAGCGGAGGGAGGGAGTCTTGGAGGAAGGTGTGGAGCTGGCGAAAGGAAGGGAACTGGAGGAGCCGGCAGAGGGAAACACCACGGTTGGAGCTGATGGAGGGAGGAGCCAAGATAGATCCCTGATGCATTTCCTGGGTGGACCCTAGGGTCCGACGAACGGAGGCAGAGTTGGACAAGGTGTAGACCCAAGCGTAACCACGAAGATAACGGCCCAAGGCCAGATCACAGGCACGGAAGTCCAAGGTGGAGCTGCTGGTTTGAGGCACTGAGGCGTAGATGGGGGCCTGGCAGAAAGGGGTGACGCCAGAAGAAAAGTAGCCACCCGGTGGAGCAGAAGAGGTGGAGCGCTGAGGTGCAGCCAGAGGCCCAGAATTCTGTGGCGAAATCAGAATGACGAGTGACCAAGGCGTAACCAGAAGGACAAAAGAGCCTGGTGGAGCCCTAGTGATGGCGGACCATGGTGGAGCTGAGATAACGCAGAGCTAGGGTGAAGCCAAAGGGACAGGACAGGACGAGGTGGAGTCTTGGGCATGGAGTCCCACAGTGCAGCCAGGGCTCTAGCTCATAGTCTGTGGTGGGCTCTAGCTCAGGTTCCGTGGTGGACTCAGGTGTCATCACAGGGTCCACAGCAGAGGATCTCTTAGTTGTTCCGTGAATCTCCGGGCTGCAACGATGAGTCCTGTCTGGAGCGGGCAGAGAGATGGCTGCTGGAGTTGGTGGTGTTGTCCTCGACGACTCCCACGGTGAGGACTCACAAGGCGTAATTGATGAATTTAACAAAAGGGAGGTGATTCTCCCTCAACAGCAGCATCTGTCTTCCATACCACTCCAGAAGAGCTGTTTAAGATTCTCATCATACCAGTGCACTTCATGGTATAGTTCTAGGAAAATTTCCACATAATCCTCCAGCAAGCAGCTGTTCTGGAAGTAGCAGTCCATTTTAAATTTTCTTATTATGAGGGTTGGTTATTCTGTCACGTACGTTGTGGTAATCAACATGCACAAAGAAGGCAATATCATTAAACAGTCTTTAATAAACAAAGAAAACACACAGGGGAACTATCTACATCAAACTACACATCAATCAAAGATGATATCTGACAAAGAACTGAACAAAACAGACTAAATATACACAGGGAACTAAATGAGAGACAGGTGTGTCTAATGAATAACCAAGGAAACTAACTAGGGGATTAAAAAGACTAAACTGAAAGGAACACTAGAAACAGGCACATGAACAAAAAGAAAATGAAACCAAACATAATCCTGACACTTTTCTACAGTATCTGATTATATTTTATTACTGTGATGGCAAAGCTGAATTTTCAGTAGCCATTACTCCAGTCAAATGTGTCATATGATCCTTCAAAAATCATTCTAATGTACTGATTTGATGCTCAAGGAAAGATTCTTATTATCAATGTTGAAAACAGTTGTGCTGCTTGATATTTTTTTGTGGAAACAGTGACACATTTTTTCAGGATTCTTTGTAAAATAGAAAGTTCAAAATAAATATATGATAAAAAAGCTAAAAAAGTATATTCTATAAAGTGTGCATTTGCATAGTATGAATACAATTTGTACATAGTACATCTGTTGGCATTGTTATGTGACCAACTTATGCAACTTAAGTTGCATCTATTGTATTTTCCGTCACAACTTCTCTCCTGTGGCCTTGCAGGATAGTAAAGTGTCCATCAAATTCACACTTCAGAATCCTGGAAAATGTAGCAGGTCATCTGGGTATTTTTTTAGCGTATTTTAATTAAAGGATTAGTTCACTTTCATATAAAAATTTCCTGATAATTTACTCACCCCCATGTCATCCAAGATGTCCATGGAAAAAATGTACCTGGCGCTGCGTTCGTTCCATAAGTAGAATAGGGAAGGTGTAGGACATACAGCGTAAGCTTTTTGAAGAATACGAAAATGCGGTTTTGGCGGAACCACTCGGAATGCGATTGTTTGTTTATATAAAGCATATACATTTACATTTTTTTCGAAAATGACAGATCGTTTCGCTAGATAAGACCCTTATTCCTCGTCTGGTATCGTTTAAAGCCCTTTGAAGCTGCACTGAAACTATAATTTTGACCTTCAACCGTTTGGAGGCCATTGAAGTCCATTATAAGGAAAATAATCCTGGAATGTTTTCATCAAAAACCTTAATTTCTTTTCGACTGAAGAAAGAAAGACATGAACATCTTGGATAACATGGGGGTGAGTAAATTATCAGGAAAATTTTATTAGAAAGTGAACTAATTCTTTAATACTGCATATTTAGGCATACTACTCATTTGACATACTATTTGCGGAAAGAAGGCATATTCAGACAAGGGGAATGAACTGATTGTGGGAGGTTAGTAAAAAAAATGGGCTTGTGCTGTAAAATATACTGTGTGCAACTGTTTAGCGAATTGGCCCCAGAGAGTGACAGTGAGCTGTGATGGAGAGATGGAGAAAGACGGAGTGAAGTGAGAGTCCCTATAAGTTTGCTTGGATGCTAAGGTAGGTCCCAAGTAACCAGCCCTAGCCAAGATCAATAAGCCCAAAGCTTCACTGGAACACCGCCAAGGTCTTGCCGGGCAACAAATGAAGACTTTAAGCATTGCTGTGCCGCACTGGCTAGAGATTTACTGTCTTGTGCTGCTCAGACGGGAGAGCAGATCCCCAAAAAGCGCAGCCTTGTGAAAGTTCAAAGAAGACCGATTCTCCCTTCACTCTCTTCTAAAAGCCAACTGACCAGTGCCAGATCAGAGCTGTCCTCCAGAGGATCATAAATCCAGACGGCACAGGGACACTTACCGTGGTCCTTTCCAAGGCTTCAGAACAATGCTATTGCACTTAAGGCCCAGGGACTGTGATAATGTACTTTCCATATAAGCAGCAACTACAAATGCATATAAAAGATGTCTTGGATATATTCCCACTTGGACAGAGAAGAGCTTGACCTTTCTTTATTTATTTTTACACTGCCTAATGTTTGTATTTATCCTTTTTTTCCCTTTATTTTCACTGGGATTGAATAATTACCAAAGCCACTGGCTGTTGTTTTAGTGAACTACCAGATTTAACTTGCTCCAAAAATATATAGGAGACCACCATAATGAGGTAGGTAAAATGTATGAGTGCCATATTGTACATAAAACAATACAATTCCATTGAGGGATGTCATGCACCCAACATTTTTGAAGAACCACCAGTGACACTTCTCCATTGCCAAATCATACATAATGCCTATGATGTCACTATTTCACAACATTTTAAACTCCTGCCTAGATAGATATAACGGTTGGCATTATTCTTTAGTAAAAAAACAAAACAAAACAAAAAAATTAACAGGCACTCGCATCAGTTCTGCACGAATCATGTAAGTGACATTTTGGATTTAAAACTGCAGATGGCATAAAGGCAATGATTATCAAAGGTCACACACACACACACACACACACACACACACTACTGTTCAAAAAAGTAAAATAAATTATTTTTTAATTAATTAAATTTATTAAGAAAGGATGCATTAAATTGATCAAAAGTGACAGTAAAGACATTTATAATGCTACAAAAGATTTCTATTTCAAATTAATGTTGTTCTTTCTAATTTTCTGTTCATTAAAGAATCCTGAAAATAAACGAATCACAGTTTCCACAAAAATTCTGCAGCACCAAATCAGCATATTAGAATGACTTCTGAAGGATCATGTGACACTGAAGGCTGGAGTAATGGCTGCTGAAATTTCAGCTTTGCCATTACAGGAATAAATAACATTTCAAAATAAAATAGAAAACGGTTATTATGGTTCATTAAATACACGCAGCCTTCTTTCAGAGACTTTTTTCAAAAACATTAAAAAAATCTTACTGACCCAAACTTTTGACAGTAATTTACATATTTTTTAAACATACATGTATACATAAAAAGCATCTCGGTTATTGACGTAACCCTCATTCCCTGGTGGAGGGAACAGAGACGTTATGTTGAGTGACGACATCAAGGGTCATACTTGGGAGGACAAATCACCTCTGAGTAGTAGAAAAACGGCCAATGGAGAGTGGCGAGTGAGATTTGCATGGCGAGCCATTCCTACCCGGACATAGAGGTATATAAGCCAGCCGACAAATCACTCATTCAGGTATATACTGAGGAGCCAAGACGTGTTCCTGGCCATTTAGTGGTAGTCCAGGGTTGTGGCAGGAGGACATAACCCTTTCTGTAAGTCATGTTCGACGTTATGTTGTGTGACAACATTTGGGGTCCTTATGTAAAGCGCCACAACCACTGAACTGCTTTACGAGTGTTGGAGATGCAGATGATGGCAAACTATAGCGTATCCTTTTGGCAACTGATCTTGTTAAGTCGTAACCTACCCAGTGCCCCATGTAAGCCCAAAATAGAGAAGTCCAATGGAGAAGGACGCTACAGAGGCCACATCCTGCACGTAGGGAGGTAACATGTGGAAAATACACATACAGACTGACCAGGGGGCAGCACTACATATGGAGTAATCTCAGCGGTAGGTCCTACATAGCAAGATCTACCAAGGGAAAGAGGTTTACCGTCCGGGAAACCGTACCATGGAAAAATACACATACGGGATTACTAAAGGGGAATCACAACATACGACGCATTTAGCCCAGTACAAGGCCTGACCGACCGGGCATGCACTTGAGTACTGGGCCTGGCGTCGGATGCCTCCGCCGCGTCTGACTGCCGAAGGAATTCAATCCGGGGTTCACCAACTGGGGAAGTGACATGGAGGAGCATAAGATGCGCTCGCATCACCTTCTTAGAGGGGAATGGTGCTGCAAGTGAGACACTGAGCCAGCATTCCCGCCTTTTACCTGTTGCAACCGTCACTGTGTTGTCCGTCCGGACCAACACATGCTTGCCCTGAAGCAATGGTCGGAACCAGCAGAGGGCGAGAAGCACTGCCAGCAACTCCAGAAAACTGATATGCCACAGCAGTCGAGGTCCTATCTAGGAGCCCAAAGCAGGGCGCCTGTTGCATATAGCACCCCCAGCCAGTTCTGGAGGCATCTGTTGTGACAACAACATGCCTGGACCATTGTTTTAAGGGGGCTGAGGGCCAAACGTTTAGTGACAAATCTGTGTGATGTTCACACGGAGTGTGCCGCGGCACCATGCCCATCTCGGGACACGGCTGTGTAGCCAGTGCTAAAGCAGTCTCATATACAACAATCTGAGCTGCATAACCGCGGCTGCAGATGCCATATGTAACAGGAGCCTCAGAATTTTTTTCAGTGGAATTGCTGTTTTCCCCCTGAATGAATTCAGGCAGTTCAGCACCGACTGTGCAATATGAGGCACACCATCATATTGACCTCTGCACAGGGGAGAGCTTGCTCTTCCCCCAGTTTAACTGAAGCCCCAGATGGCTGAAGTGTTCTAGCACGAGATCCCTTTGTTCGCACAACAAATCTCGAAAGTGAGCTAGAATGAGCCAGTCGAGATAGCCAAGATAGTTGAGAATGCATTTCCCTTAGCGGGGCAAGGGCAGCCTCTGCAAACTTCGTGAAGACACAGGGAGACTGGGACAATATGAAGGGGAGAACAGATCGATCACTGAAAACCAATCTTTGGGGCGAACGCAGATGAGAATGCATTTCTGCGTCAACATCTTGAACGGAAGCTTGTGCAGCAGGACTCCACACACAGGACAGGGGCATCTTTGTTTGTCACTGAGTGTAACTAGGACATTGCTGAGCCTGGGGGGACGCCTGGTGAACTGAATCACATAGCCGAGTCTGATTGTACGAATGAGCCAGCGGGATGGGCTGGGAAGCACTAGCCAGGCTCCCAGGCTCTGTGCAAACAGCACCAAAGGGACCCGGACCCTTACCTAGCTCCTTGGATCCTGCAAGGGAGTGGCTGGAGATGCGTGAGGAAGCAGCGTGTCTGTGGTGAGAAGAGGGGGGGTTTGGGTGCGAAGAAGCAGTGTGTCGTTTGCTGCCAACGCACACCCGGAGACCTGGAGAGTGAGGAAACTGCTCTTTCTTTGAGAATTTGGCCATTGAGCAAGCAGCAGAACAAAAAGTAAACTTTTTGAACAAAAGATTCTCCACCCGGCCCTCCTCCGGGGGAAGGAGCGGTGCGTTCACCACTTCCTGAGAAAGAGCGGTCCCCTCCATCTCCGGGTCGCCTGTCTAAAGGCTGCAGGGGGCCCACATCGTGCTTTTCGTTGCCTGGAGGGCAAGCATGACTGTCAACTCTGAATCTGATTCAGCATGAGCAAACACCACCAAAGAGGGAAGCTCAGCGTCATGTCCAGAGGACAACAGCCCTCTCTCTGACGCAGCTATTGACATCTGATACTCATCCAGAGCGCCGAATGACGTGCTAGGTCACTCATGATAGGTACCCATGCTGTCATCCGGCAGCATGATGGCACATGACACGGTAGAGGAGCGAGAGGTAGGTGGGGATTCACCCAGCGGAAGCGCTCCCACTGTAGCCCTCAGGTCTCCCAAAGTGCTTTGCACACAGGCGGCGGGCTGGGTAACAGCAGAAGGGACTGTAGCCTTTACGAGAAAGGCGAGTCACAACCGCTGTGTCGATATGGTCATGTTCTCAAAATGTGAACATGAACCATCCATGATCGCCGTCTCAACATGCTTAAGACCCAGACACGGAGACAGTGACCCGTCATATGAGGACCAACTGCTCTTTGCTGAAGCGCCCAGGGGGGAATCACTGCACTTATCTGTGCAGTACATTGGAGATACACAGCTGAATGCGCCATAGAACTGTCCAGCCCAGAGAGATCCTTTGTTTAGCTCTTTTGTGATTGGAAAGAGCGATTGCTGTGCACAACCACTCGGCCAGAGTTGTCGGCCGGCTTATATACTCGTATGTCTGGGTAGGAGTGGCTCAGCATGCAAATCTCACTCGCCAATCTCCATTGCCCATTTTTCTACTACTCAGAGGTGATTGGGGCTCTCAAGTATGACCCCTAATGTCGTCACTTGACATAACGTTGAACGTGACTGACAGAAAGGGAACATTGATACATGTATACACAAGTTTTTAAACATACATATATTTTCATACACAAGCATAAATACCTTCTTCAATATCTGCTCAAAATTCTGAAGGGCACTTTGAATGGACATGATTCCCATGCAAATACCACTACATCCGTGCAACTAGCAGGGGCAGTGTATTCCTTTCAAATGATGGACATCCATTTCAGCGTCAGCCTATAATATGTTGTCACCACAGCTAAACTGTTATAAAAGTGAAATAATGCAGTGCAAACATGCTCTGTGTATAAGGGAAACCCTCTTTGACTGGATTAGTGAATAATTGGCAGGGTCAGTGACTGGGCCTCAACCCCTGCGCTGACAGCAACCCCAGCACCATTTATGGGGAAGCAGAGACTGTGACACTGCTTGTCTGGACTTAGTATAGATTTACAGTAACTCATTCATTACAAGCTGGGAAAACCACCCCAATAGCTAACATCTGGGCTATGCAGTTTTAAATGGGTGAGCTGGCAGCCTCCTTAAGCCATCACATCCAGAATCCATCTGTGTGCACCCTCTCCAGACCAGCCCCGAACAGCCCCTCTCTACCTTGGCGGTTGGAGGAGGTCTGGGTGGTGGCACAGCAGACCACACAATGGGGCTCAGGGGGCCTGTGAAAGGAGATAAAACACCAACCACCCTCCCCTATTCCCTTCTCTGGCCTACTACTTTTTACTTTCCCAGCACTGACAGGTGAACCACAGGAGAGAAGCACAACAGAGCACTTCTCAACACACACAGCATGTAGAGAATCAAAGAGACCCTCTCAAGATGATTTAAAACACACTCTGAGATGAAGCCCCCACCCCTTTCCTGTACCTAGTGTCTTGGGACCTCAATCAGAAATCTGTGCTTACATGCAGTTTTTTTTCTCTCTCTTTTTCTTGTGTGCCCTCACCTCACTGTAGTCTTGACAACAGCTTAAGCATGACAAAGTCAAGAATTGGGACGTGGGGAAGGGGATATGGGGTGACTGTTTTCAGTAAATTGAAAACATATCGAGTGAGCCCATGGATATTGATGGAGCAGGGAATAAGAGTCCAAGAACAAAGGAAAGTAATGAAGAATTGTTCTTTTTCTCAGCGGCTCAAATCAGATCTGATGGAGTTCATATTTTATCATGTAGGACAGGTATAACACACAGTACAGAAGTATCACAACTGGTTCATATTGTTTTCCAGAATATATTAGTCACTTCAACTACTTTAGACCCCTAAACCAAATTTATCCATTTAATCTTGCATCTGCGCATATTTCGTAAACAGACTGTACCTGATTTCTTTATATAAAAATTGTTATATCTGTGCAGGCGCGCCGTTGGCACGGGGGACAGGGGGGTCAGGACCCCCACAGTTTTGAAAAAAGACAGAAATCAACCCCCACACTTTTGATAAGGGCTGCTTCAGTCAGCCACAAACAGCTACAAACTCTATATCGTCTTTTAGCTTAGGATATTTTCTTTCAAACGAGACCATATTCACATTTTTGTGAGCTTTCGTTCGTAAATAATCAACTGTTTTGTCGCGGATATGCAGAACAGGAAATTCGCTCTCGAACCTAGAAACATGCGATCTCCAAACCATCGATCAAAGCGTGCTAACGTTTTCTGAGGACGTCGATGGTATATAAATCATGGCCGGAACTCAGCGTTTGCAGGGACATATGTCAATCAAGCCATCCGTCCATTCAGAAACCGAGAAATTTGACACTTCAAGGTCAGGAGGCTGATCTCTCAGATTAGTTCCGGTTGACGTGCACGAGCTGCTTTGACTGAAGTTTTCGTGTGGATTTATAGTTTATGAACTGTTTTGATTTCGATAATTACATCTAGAAAGGGAAAAGCATCGATGGCATTGATAAAAGATATCTTTGAAATCGAAACTAAAGCGATGATTGCCTCGGCCAGCGGCACAATGGTGAGGACGCGAGAGGAGAGGATTCTGCGTTTGGTATGTATATATACTGTATTACTGCATTTTCAATGCTTATACTCAATTTTGATAAAATTTTTATTTTGAAATGTGAAGGCATAGCAACTGATAAACTATTATTTGACAAAAAAGTCAAAACTGCATTTAGGATATGGCAAGGCTGCTTGCACACCAATCTGCAAGTATGCAGACTTGAATAAAATTGTCATTTCAATAAATCTACATTTTGATATATGTGAAATGGATATTATTACAGTATTATTGCAGTGCAAAAACTGTGTGTATAAACGTCTAGGTTACTATTGTAACCCCCGTTCCCTGAAGGAGGGAACGGAGACGTTACGTCGATACTGACGTAATGGGGTCTCGCTTGGGAGCCCAATCACCTCCAAGGGATACAAAACAAGCCAATGGGAATTGGCCAGTGAGATTTACATGCTGGACCACGCCCCCGGCATCCGGGTATAAATAGACCCGGCATACTCACCTGCATTCATATTTTTGCTGAGGAGCCGAGATAGACATCTGGCCGCTCAGCGGTGACTCAGAGCTATGGCAGGGGGACGTAACGTCTCCGTTCCCTCCTTCAGAGAACGGGGGTTACAATAGTAACCTAGACGTTCCCATTCAGTCAGTCACGTTCGACGTTACGTCGATACTGACGTAATGGGGTCCAATGGAAAGCGCCATAGCGACTGAACCACGTTACGAGTGTCGAGGGGGCAGATGCTGGCAAGCCGTAGCGTGCCCAATGCAAGTGCGGCCCCTACTCGTAACCCTCCAGCGCCCAGAGTAAGCCCAGAATGTCTTCCATACCAGTGGGATGGAGAGGACAGGGCAATACAATGGAGAAGGTCGAAGCTGCTGTTCCTTACCCCCCGGGGAAGAGTGCTTCGGAACTCAATTCCCACGTTTTCTCAGCTATGACCAAAACGCCAGGAAAGCGTTCCCCGAGGAGGGGAAAGCTACGGAGACCACACCCTGCCCGAAGGGAGGTAATGTGTGGAAAACACATATGGACTGGCCTGAGGACAGTAACGCATATGGAAGATCCCTGATGTAGGTCCTACCTTCCGGGAGGAACACACTAGCAGTCAGAGACAGGGCAGAGCGAAGCCGCCCAGGGAAAGACACGGGTTTACCGTCAGGGAAACTGTACCGTGGACAAACACATATGGGATTACCTGCGGGGAATCACAGCATATGGGCATCTAGCCCAGTACAAGGGCAGACCAATCGGGCATACACACGAGTACTGGACCTAGCGCCGGACGCCTCCGCCGCGTCTGGCTGCCGCAGGATGCAGGAGGAACTCCACAGGGTTCACCATTGCGGGGAACTGAACTGAGGAGCAGGAAAAGTGCTCGCATTCCCTCCTCCGAGGGAAATGGCACAGCAAGCGAACACCCGTGGCTACCTACGAGTAGACAGCACACGGGTGGACACCGGTTCCACTCGGAGATTGTAATATCTCGCGAATGTATTCGGTGTCGCCCAGCCTGCAGCTCTGCAGATGTCTGCAACAGAGGCGCTGTGCGCCAACGCCCAGGAAGAAGCAACACCCCGAGTGGAGTGAGCTCGCAACCCGAGGGGGCACGGCTCGCCTTGGGACTGGTACGCCAAGGCGATGGCATCCACTATCCAGTGGGCCAACCTCTGTTTGGAGACAGCCTTCTCTCAGGATAACGTGAGAGAAGTCCGGCCCGAATTCCAGGCACGAATCGCTGACCGAAAATGCCTGCAGGTCCCCAACCCTCTTGAAGGAGGCGAGCGCGGTCAGGAGCACTGTCTTCAAAGACAGATGTTTCAGCTCAGCTGACTCAAGGGGCTCGAAGGGAGCTCTCCGCAGGCCCGTGAGGGCGACAGAGAGATCCCAAGAGGGAATGAGGCAAGGCCTAGGGGGATTTAACCTCCTGGCGCCTCTGAGGAACCTGATGACCAGGTCGTGCTTTCCTAGTGACTTGCCATCGAGCACATCGTGATGTGCTGCGATGGCGGCCACATAGACCTTCAGGGTGGAGGGGGACAGCCTCCGCTCCAAACCCTCTTGAAGGAATGAAAGCACGGCAATGATCAGGCATTTCCGGGGGTCTTCCCGGTGGGAAGAACACCACTCAACGAACAGACTCCACTTCATGGCGTAAGCGCGCCTCGTAGAGGGGACTCTGGCCGAAGTGATGGTGTCAACTACCGCGGAGGGTAGGCCACTTAAGTCTGCCGCGTCCCGTCCAGGAACCACACGTGGAGGTTCCACAGGTCGGGACGTGGGTGCCATATGGTGCCCTGCCCCATATGCGCCAGGGATGGGCTGTCGTGAGGAGCATGAGTTCTGGGAACCAGGTCCGGTTGGGCCAGTACGGCGCAACTAGCAAGACCTGCACCTCGTCCTCCCTGACCTTGCACAGTGTCTGTGCGAGAAGGCTCACTGGGGGAAACGCATACTTGCGTAGACCCCGGGGCCAGCTGTGTGCCAGTGCATCCGTGCCGAGGGTCCCCTCGGTCAGGGAATAGAACAACTGGCAGTGGGCGGATTCCTGAGAGGCAAACAGGTCCACCTGTGCCTCCCCGAATCGGCTCCAGATCAGCTGGACTGCCTGGGGGTGGAGTCTCCATTCCCCCGGGAGCGTGAGCTGTCGTGAGAGCGCGTCGGCCACACGATTGAGCTCGCCCGGGATGTAGGAGGCGCGCAGCGACCTGAGTCGGCACATGCTTGCCCTGCAGCAGCGGTCGAAACCGGCGCAGAGCAAGGAGTACTGCTAGCAACTCGAGGCAGTTGATGTGCCAGTGGCATTGGGGTCCTGTCCAGGAGCCCGACGCCGACTGACCACTGCATATGGCACCCCAGCCGGTGGTGGTGGCATCTGTTGTAACAACAAGATGCCTGGACACTTGTACTAGGGGCACCCCGGCCCGTAGAAAAGCAAGGTCCGACCTCGGGCTGAATGTGCGGCGACAACTCGGTGTGATGACCACAGAGAGTGAGCCACGGTGCCATGCCCACCTCGGGACTCGGTCGTGAAGCCAGTGCTGAAGCGGTCTCATATGAAGCAATCCGAGTGGCGTGACCACGGCTGCGGATGCCATATGCCCCAGGAGCCTCTGAAATTGTTTCAGTGGGACCACTGTTTTCCGCGAGAACGAATTCAGGCAGTTCAGCACCGACTGTGCATGCTCGTTGGTGAGACGTGCTGTCATGTTGACCGAGTCCAGCTCCACACCGAGAACAGAGATGCTCTGCACGGGGCAAAGCTTGCTCTTTTCCCAGTTGACCCGAAGCCCCAACTGGCTGAGGTGACTGAGCACCAGGTCCCTGTGTTCGCACAACTGCTCTCGCGACTGGGCCAGAATGAGCCAGTCGTCGAGGTAGCTGAGAATGCGAACGCCCACTTCCCTGAGCGGGGCAAGGGCCCCCTCTGCGACTTTGGTAAAGATGCGAGGAGACAGGGACAGCCCGAAGGGTAGGACCTTGTACTGATATGCCCGCCCCTCGAACGCAAACCGCAGGAACGGTCTGTGTCGAGGAAGGATCGAGACATGAAAGTACGCGTCCTTCAGGTTGATCGCTGCAAACCAATCCTGGGCGCGAACGCACGTGAGGATGCGTTTCAGCGTGAGCATCTTGAACGGGAGCTTGTGAAGGGCCCGGTTCAAGACACGCAGATCCAGGATTGGCCGTAACCCCCCGCCTTTCTTGGGTACTATGAAGTATGGGCTGTAAAACCCAGACTTCATCTCGGCTAGAGGGACAGGCTCTATTGCGTCCTTTGCCAAAAGAACCGCAATCTCCGCCCGCAGGACAGGGGCATTTGGACCTGTCACCGAAGTGAACAGAACACCGCTGAACCTGGGGGGACACCTGGCGAACTGAATCACGTAGCCGAGTCTGACTGTCCGAATGAGCCAACGGGACGGGTTGGGAAGGCGTAGCCACGCCCCCAAGCACCGTACGAGTGGAACCATCTGGGCAGCAGAAGTACCCATGGGGGGGCAGCATGGAGCACTGTGGCCCAACTCGGGAGGCAGTGCGTCCCGAAGTCGAGGCCGTGAGTGGGGTCCACTCACGTGGCTCCGAGTGGGCAGGGTGGCGTGGGGAGGCTGTGCGTCCCCGGGGCGCCAAGAACCTGCCCGTGGCGAAGGAAGAAGTGGCTGAGGCTGAGGAAGCGGAGCTTCGCTCACCCTCAGCACAGACCTTCTTATATGACCCAGAGGTGTTGGAAATCGCTCTTTTATTGAAACTGTGGGTACAGAAAGAAAACAAAACACAGGATTCTCCCCCGGGCCCTGTCCCGGGGGAAGGAGCGGCGCGGTCACCGTCTCCTGCAGAGCAGTCTCCATCACCCCTGGGTCTCCTGTCTCAGGGTCGCTTCTTAGCCTTCTTCCTTTTAGAAGACTTGGCGGCCTGGGCGGGTGGCGTGGCCTTCCTGCGGGAGGCTCGGGGAGGATGGGATGGCTCCGATCTCCCGGAAGCCTGAGCCGCAGGAGGACGCCCTCGGCGAGGAGCAGGCGGAGGCACGGCCCGTGGCGGATTGGTGGCAACATCACGCCGGGGCAGGATGTGTTTTATGCTTTTGCACTGCCGAGAACTGCTGCGCAAAGTCCTCGACAGTGTCGCCGAAAAGGCCGGCCTGGGAGATGGGGGCGTCGAGAAAGCGAACTTTGTCGGCGTCCTTCATCTCGGCCAGGTCCAGCCAAAGATGCCGTTCCTGGACCACCAGGGTGGACATCGTCTGACCCAGGGCCCGCGCCGTGACCTTCGTCACCCGGAGGGCGAGGTTGGTCGCCGTACGCAGTTCTTGCAAGACCCCTGGCTCAGAACTACCCTCGTGCAGCTCCTTGAGAGCTTTCGCCTGATGGACCTGCAAGATGGCCATGGCGTGCAGGGCAGAGGTCGCCTGTCCAGCGGCAGAGTAAGCCTTGGCAGCGAGAGCGGCCGTGGTCTTACTCGCCTTGGACGGGAGACGCGGACGGTTCCGCCAGGTGGCCGCGGACTGCGGGCACAAGTGCACCGCAATCGCACGTTCCACCTGAGGAATATCCACGTACCCCTTGGTGGCCCCACCGTCGAGGGTAGTGAGAGTGGAGGAGGCAGAAATACGGTTTCTGGCAGTGTGAGGTGCCATCCACGTCTTCTGGAGATCCTCATGCACCTCCGGGAAGAATGGCACTGGGGCGGGACGTGGCTGGGAGCCACGGCCCGAACCCAGAAACCAATCATCCAACCGCGAGCGCTCGGGACACGGTGGAGGGTTCCACACGAGACCGATGCCCGCGGCGGCCCGGGCAAGCATGGCAGTCAACTCAGAGTCCGCCTCCGACTGAGCAACTGTCCCTGAGGGCGGAAGCTTGGAGTCGTCGTCGTCCTCTGAGTCATCCAGCCCACTCCCCGATGCAGCAATCAACATCTGGTCCTCCTCCGGAGCACCGAAAGTGACGCGGGGAACCCCTGTGGAGGGCCCCGCGGCAGCAGCCGGCAACTCGACGGCACATGGCGTTGCAGAGGAGGGGGAGGTTCGTGGGGGCGGACCCGACGAAGAGGCTCCCACTGTAACCCTCAGATCTCCCAAAGTACTAACCAGACCGGCGGCCTTACCAGCCGCGGGTGCTTGGGTAGTAGCAGAGGGGACTCGTGCCTCCATGTTAAAGAAGGAGAGTCGCGATCTCAACGCCAACATGGACATGCCCTCGCAATGAGGGCATGTGCCATCCACGAGAGCTGACTCAGCGTGCTGTTTACCCAGACACGTGAGACAGTGATCATGGCCGTCAGAAGAGGTCAGGAAACGACCGCATCCAGAAACACACAGACGAAAAGACATCTTGAAAAAGACGCTGATCGCCTGTGCTTGCTCTTTCAGAATACTTACCAGCCGAAGCACACAGGGATGAGTGCAGCACCGTCCTGTGGGCAGCGCGCCGTCACACCCACCGCTGAGCGTGCCTTCCCACCAGCTGGAGAGACTCGAGCAGCCACCGGAACAAAAACAACAAAAGCAATTAAAATTGCTGTTAAAGGAACTCGTCCTAAGCTATTAAAATTGCTGTTTTTTGCTCTCTTCAAGAAATCCCTTTTAGAGGAGAAAGGAAGATCCGAACCGATCGGCTCCGAAGCAAAAGTATGAATGCAGGTGAGTATGCCGGGTCTATTTATACCCGGATGCCGGGGGCGTGGTCCGGCATGTAAATCTCACTGGCCAATTCCCATTGGCTTGTTTTGTATCCCTTGGAGGTGATCAGAACGTCGAACGTGACTGACTGAATGGGAACAGTAGTTTCTTTGTTTCAGTTGCTGATGAAGATTAGTGAGCAGCAGCAGCAGCTGGCATCACATCTCCAGGAGGCAGCCAGGTGATGCTGGGGTGATGCTCAACACAGGTGACAAAAATGATGCACATATAAGGAATTATACAAATCTGGAGAATGTAGATCCTGTTCTAAATTGTAATAGTCTTGTCCTGAAAAAATAAAACTGATCAAAATCACAAAACGCCTCTTTTTTTGTTTGTTTATTATAGCACAGACAACATATACTATAATATATATCACTTTCGGCAGTGTGGTCTGATATCTGGAAATCTGATCTTGGTATCTGGGCTTTTGCTTACAGTTTGGTCCCCCCCACTTTGAAAATGTCTCCTGCGCCCCTGTATCTGTGCACCAGTCAAAAACACAGTGTCAGCATATACCAAGCTATTGAGACTGGTGGATTCCCTAGAAGGTATGCAGTTCTGATAGACAGACCAAGTTAGGTATATAGACATAATGACAGACAGACAGACAGACAGACAGAGCTTATATTGCTGCATCTATCATCATTTTTAGATGTGCATATTACAAATGGACAAATAAAAACACAGCAGCAGACTGTGCAGGCCAGTGAATCCTGATTTAAGCTAAAACATGTTACTACCATGGTTTGGTAGGCCCTCAAGTCATAAGAGTGCACTTAAAAGGGACACTATGCAACTTTTGGCCCTCTAGCAGTTTAAAAACAAAACTGCATGGATTTTGCGGAAGAACATTATTTTGTTTGTGCTTCAGCTCTGCGTGACTGTGCAGATGAACATGACTCTTCACAATAGATAATGCTTTACAATGAACATATGGCAATTTATCTGTTCAATAAAATGCCTTACTCACCTGTTGAGTAATAAAAAGCCATCTCCTTTTCGCTTTTACAACATTTCAAATCCCTCAGTTTTCGCCATCTCCGAAAAAGCCAAGCCAAAATTAATTCTTGTCTTATTACAAGCTCTGTTGCATTCTTTTTGCCAGCAGACTCTCCTCTTTTCTGTTTTTTTTTTTTTTTTTTTAAATGGGTGAAGCCCCGGAGGTTCGAGATTTAGCGTGCTCCATGTCAACCTCTTTCGCTCATTGTGACAACTAACCTATGCCACTCTCACACCGTGTACGCATCAAAGTAGCTGGAGCAGCTTTTCTCTATTTATGGATATAACGAGACATGCACGGCAAGTGACATATGTACGCAATTTCCCACAAAAACCATCTGGTCTAAAATACTAACACTTATAATAGGCTTACCATAGTGAATCGGGGTAAGACAAAAACATGTTTTGGAAAGAGGATTGATGATGTATTGACTCATTATTTACATTTTGTTAATTTTGAACAAAAAAGTTACATAGTGTACCTTGTGTAGTGTAGTGTAAAAAGTTGATTTAATTCATTTTACACTTACATGTAACCATTAAATTTATCACTAACATCATCTATAGCCTTATTCAGTCTTATTCAGGCATTTAGCATTAGACAAAACAGTCATGGTGATGCCTTTTGAAACGATAAACCATTCACACTCTCAAAAAAAGAAAAAGAAAAAAAAAAGCATTTGCATCTTAAACATCCCCATGCCCGAGCAGAAACAAATGCTTCTCTTAAGAATATAATTTGTCACTTTGGTTGTTTTTCAAACAGAAAAACACCAATAGAAAAAAAAGATCTGGGTGAGAGAAGCCAGATTCCCAGCGTTTTATCCCTATGACTCAGCACTGAATAGGAGGTCAGGTCAGATGTGAATGGGCTTTCGGAAGTCTTGCCCTAGCCTGTAGCAGCCAGTCTTCTGACCTCGCCTGCCGGCTAGACAATGGAGAGGCGCTGACCACAAAGTGAGTCCGGCTTTTAAATACAGGCGCGACACTGAATAGAAATTGTTGACTGAATGGAGTCTCTTCCCGCCATGGCGAGGACCTAGAGGGGTCAAGGTTCATCCGTGTCCGGCAGAGACGTGTGGGAACAGCAAGGCAAGATGCCCACACAGCTTGCCCGGTGCCCTCCACATTAAGACCTAACCCAGAGGTGGGCTGACCAGCAACTAAATGTGACAAAAGGTTGAGGCAATGAGAGGATGACTGGCAAAAAAATAGCAAAGACTTAAGAGTAAATTTATACATCAGGTCTTCAAATGTAGAAAGGAACGTTATACAAACTGAAGGACACCTTCCTATACAGGTTTAAATGCCCCGATATACTCAAAGCAAAGTTCTTTTTCGCTCTTCACTTAGCAGTAAAAAGAAGTTGAAATACCTTTGCAGCGATATAGTGAACATCCTGACACCATCCATGCTGCTGAGAGCTGTGTTTAGATGAATATTTGAACATGTAATGTGTGCTGCGCACTTTCCTCCCAATAACAAAATGAACACACAACAAAAATGACAACAGTGAGAAAAGAGAAGTTAAAGGGATAGTTTCTTCAAAAAGCTTACGCTGCATGTTCTACGCCTTCCTTATTCAACTTACAGAACGAACGCGGCGCCAGTTCCGTTTTTTCCGTAAGTAGAATAGGGAAGGCGTAGGACATACAGCGTAAGCTTTTTGAAGAATACGGAAAGCGGAAGCACGTGCAAGGCGATCATTTGTGTTTATAAAGCATATACAGTTGTATTTTTTTAGAAAATGACTGATCGTTTCGCTAGATAAGACCCTTATTCCTCGTCTGGTATCGTTTAAAGCCCTTTGAAGCTGCACTGAAACTGTAATTTTTTCAACCGTTTGGAGAGACCATTGAAGTCCACTATAAGGAGAATAATCCTGGAATGTTTTCATCAAAAACCTTAATTTCTTTTCGACCGAAGAAAGAAAGACATGAACATCTTGGATGACATGGGGGTGAGTAAATTATCAGGAAAATTTTATTTGAAAGTGGACTAATCCTTTAAACTACGCCAGAGCGCGTACACACCTCACGCACCGGATGCCGTGCGTGTGCTCAAGGTAGTTGGACATAGTGGTGTATTAGAGGTAAAAAAATGATATAAATACTGTTCAGTTTCTCGCACAAACCGATCGTTTCGTGTCTTAGGACATCAATGTGTCGTCACGAGCCGCAGGGTTTAATTTGGATTTGTCTGTGCATGTTTTTTTGACTCTTATAGATGGTGTTCCCATTGACATGCATTATACGACTGACAGACTGCAACGGTTGGAATTAAAAATCATCATTTGTGTTCTACTGAAGAAACAAAGTCACCTACATCTTGGATGCCCTGGGGGTAAGCAGATAAACATCAAATTTTCATTTTTGGGTGAACTATCCCTTTAAGAAAGCATCTGATCCATTTTGTTAAAGTATTTTGTTTTTTTTTACTTTTTACCATATGTCATGGAAGTAATAATAATTGTCATAATAAGTAATAATAAGGCTAAAATTCCTTTCTAACTCTGAGTGTGGGCCTGAGGGTGTTCAACCATATCAACGCATTTCAGGGTATGTTACTGTATTGATTTATGTTGCCACATTATTTTTTTTAGTAGATGAATTTATTAATTTTGGCTCGTTTATTTAGCGTGATCCAGGCAGTATTGATGGGTTGTTTACCACTCTTACCAAGGGCCAGTCAATTGTGCTGCAGGTAGGTCTTGTATGGTATTTTGTAAGTTGTTTACATCAGGTAGCGAATAAGTTGTTCGCTACTTCATGTAAAGATGTAATATTAGATTTAGTGGTCTGGTGCTGTGCTGTAGAGAGGTTGTTGGGCTTCCTTTCAGTGCACACGATTATGTGTGCTCAAGTCGCATCACAGTGAATTAAAGGGTTAGTTCACCCAAAAATGAAAATTATGTCATTAATTACTCACCCTCATGTCGTTCCACACCTGTAAGACCTTCGTTCATCTTTGGAACACAAATTAAAATATTTTTGATAAAATCCGATGGCTCAGTGAGGCCTGCATCGCCAGCAATAACACTCCCTTTTTCACTGCCTATAAAGCTACTAAAAACATTTAAAACAGTTCATGTGAATACAGTGGTTCAACTTTAATATTATAAAGCAACGAGAATACTCTTTGTGCGCCAAAAATAACAAAATAGCGACTTTATTCCACAATATCTAGTGATGGGCGATTTGAAAACACTGCTTCATGAAGCTTCAAAGCTTTATGAATCATTTGTTTCGAATCAGTGGTTCGGAGCGCCAAAATCCCATGATTTCAGTAAACGAGGCTTTGTTACATCATAAGTGTTTTGAAACTTCAATAGTTCACATGACTCTGGCAGTTTGATACGCGCTCCGAACCACTGATTCGAAACAAATGATTCAATAAGCTTCGAAGCATCATGAAGCGGTGTTCGCCCATCACTAGATTTTGTTGAATAAAGTCGCTATTTTGTTATTTTTGCCGCACAAAAAGTATTCTAGTCGCTTTGTAATATTAAGGTTGAACCACTGTAGTCACATGAACTGTTTTAAATATGTTTTTAGTAGCTTTCTGGGCATTGAAAAAGGGAGTGTTATTGCTGGCGATGCAGGCCTCACTGAGCCATCGGATTTTATCAAAAAATATCTTAATTTGTGTTCCGAAGATGAACGAAGGTCTTATGGGTGTGGAATGACATGAGGGTGAGCAATTAATGACATAATTTTCATTTTTGGGTGAACTAACCCTTTAATAGCGCATGTTTGTGTGAGCGTGTCTTTATGTGAGCGCATGTTTGTGTGAGCGCTTGTTTGGGTGAGCACTAGTGAGTGAATGCATGTTTCTGTGTGTGAGCATTAAGTTTAGTTGGTGTTGTATTATGTTTTTCTATTTGATTGACTTAATTGTATTTTCTTTTAATTTTTTTTTGTTGTTGTTGTTCATTGTGATCTTGAGTACTGTGAGTTGCTATCGCCACCTTTGATTATCTGTTGTCAATTCCCTTATAACCAACAAGGGCTATTATCTGCTGGGAGGGTTTACTTTATTTATTTTATTTCTGTTTGTTTCCTATGTGCATTGTGGTTTTGGTTGTTTATTTTGAGTGGGAGTAATTTTATTTATTTCACAGATTTGTATGAAAGTGTGAATTTTGAGGTCATTGTTTGAATTGAATTTATTTGGATTTTATGTTTATTTTTCGTTCCCAAATGCTGAATTATCCCATGGGATATTGATATTGACAAGTCATGATAACGCTATTACAGGTGGCCACTGGATGGTATCAGGATCCTTTTTCTTTTGTGTAAACACAGTACTGTACTTGTGATTTGTGTCTTGTGTTTTTAAGTATTGTGTATCTTTTGTATGATTATACTTTTAAATCTTTTTAAGTGTTAATAAAGTGTTAAATATTTTTAAGTGTTAATAAAGAAGATTGTGCACATCTTTGCTTGTTCTTTCCATTTGCTTGGAAAAACCTGTAGTTGTGAAAATTTACATTACATATTTTACATCTTAGGTGGCATGAGTCTCCGCCCACATTATTAATGTATTTGGTAACACTTTACAATAAGGTTGTATTAGTTAACATTAGTTAATGCATTAGTTAACATTAACTAACCATGAACAACACCTCTGTTCAGCATTAGTTAATCTTTGTTAACGTTAACTCACGCATATATTAATGCATCTATTCATGTTAACAGTGCAATTAGTTAACATTAGTTAATGCATTAGTTAATCTTTGTCAACGTTAACTCGCATATATTAATGCATCTATTCATGTTAACAGCGCAATTAGTTAACATTAGTTAATGCATTAATCTTTGTTAACGTTAACTCACGCATATATTAATGCATCTATTCACGTTAACAGTGCAAGTAGTTAACGTTAGTTAATGCATTAGTTAACATGAACTAATCATGAACAACACCTCTATTCAGCATTAGTTAATCTTTGTTAACGTTAACTCACGCATATATTAATGCATCTATTCACGTTAACAGCGCAAGTAGTTAACATTAGTTAATGCATTAGATAACATGAACTAATCATGAACAATGCCTGTTAAATAGCCTTAATGTTTTAAGGTTAACTTACTGTACATATTTACATTAGTTTATGTAGCAGTTGACACACTAGGGGTGAACATTTCTAACTCACCATCTTACCCTAAAGGTAAAAATGCCATTGTGAACCTTATCAGCATTATTTATTAATAAGGCATTGATTTGGGCTGTAAACATAATTCTGAAGTGGAAACCATCTGAACATTAACAGATATGTTGTTCATGTTTATATGCACTTTACTATCATTACTTACATTCAACAAAGCATTTATTAATGGAATTTGTGAACCTTATTGTAAAGTGTACACTATTTCAACATTAACTGATGTGTTACTAACATTTGTAGACCCTTTATTAACATGACTTACCATTAATAAAGCATTCATTAATGGAATTTGTGAACCTTATTTATTTTACTGAACCTTAAATGAGTGAAAGCAATTCATCAATTACATTTTCAGAACCTTTATTACCAGCCTGGTCTCATTGTTAATACGTAGGTATTAATACGTAACTTTCAAAGACACAAAACATACATTTTTGTACGTTTAGAAAGGTGCTGAAATGTACAATATTGATGTATTTATAGCACTAAAACGTAAAAATACTTACTTTTTTTTTTTTTAGCGAAAAACGTAAAATATTTACAAATCTTTCATGTCATAAAGATATATGTATAATTTCCCTTTTATCGTTTTGTAGATAAATGTAAGACCCCTAAACCCCATCCCGAACCTAAACATACCCATTTTATACAGAATGTTAAAATAATAAAACATAATGGACATAAATGTTTAGAAAAATTACAATTTTAGTAAAAATATAACATTAAAACGATATTTTGAGCCACTAATCCTACACCTACCCCCAAACCTACCCATAACCATTTCTTAAAACTATACTGTTATAAATAAAAGAATAACAGACAAACAAGCGTAATCACAATAATTTATTTTTTTGCAAAAATGTCAAAAGTGGTACCAAAAGTAGTTCAAATGATGATGAGTTGCAATTGCAGTCGCAGTCCTCTCTGGCGGTAATAGTTTTTTATGGGGTACAGAGCAGAATTTAATTTAATAATCCATGAAAATATGAATCCGGCTTTTTTCTGTGAAGGCGCGCATTCATTTCAAATGTCAATCCACTGAAACAAGGCATGTCGCAATCTGTGACGAAGCAGGTGAGAACCAATGAGCGTTCGATATCAGTGCCGTAAACCATGTCGTAAAGGTTCTCGAGGGCGCAACTTTCAAATTTGAATCATAACGAGCGCGGGCTTTGACTGTGACGGTCGCTGCTGAGAGATCGCCGGATAAAGGGCTAAATTTGGATCTGTTCCTTACAAACATATGGATTCTAAAGATTTGGAGTACAGCGAACAAATAAAATTGATGTGATTTGTGAATTTATGTTGTGCTTTGGTGTATCTTATGTATTGTCAGTCGCTGCATAGGAGAAAACGCCTTCTGTGTCACACAGCAAACAAACTAAATATTACAAAATGGTTAAACAATTACAGAAATTGTATTCATTTAAATGCTTTGTTAATGGTAAGTCATGTTAATAAAGGGTCTACAAATGTTAGTAACACATCAGTTAATGTTGAAATAGTGTACACTTTACAATAAGGTTCACAAATTCCATTAATAAATGCTTTGTTGAATGTAAGTAATGATAGTAAAGTGCATATAAACATGAACAACATATCTGTAATGTTCAGATGGTTTCCACTTCAGAATTATGTTTACAGCCCAAATCAATGCCTTATTAATAAATAATGCTGAAAAGGTACACAATGGCATTTTTACCTTAGGGTAAGATGGTGAGTTAGAAATGTTCACCCTTAGTGTGTCAACTGCTACATAAACTAATGTAAATATGTACAGTTAATTAACCTTAAAACATTAGCCGCTTTTCCACCGTCGGGCCGAACGGTTCTTAGAATGGTAAGGAACGGTTCCAGTTGTGTTTCCACCTGAGCCTGGTTCGGCACGGCACGATTACAAACTGTTCTCGGCCCAGAATTCTCGGCACGGTTGTCTAACCGTGCTGAATCGTGCTGGTAGAATCCGTTAAGTGACGCTGCTGCTCATAATTGGTCTGTTGCCTGTCTACCAGTTTCTCTGCAGCTGGCTAAGCGCTCTATTTGAGCGACGTAACCACAAATTAATAATAAAATTAAAAGAAATATTTGTCCATTCTCCATAAAGCGGTCGTTATTTACATCTCATATCATCAGTAAACCGTTGCGTTACCAAGGCAACAGCTGACGCTTTTGTATTACATTCCAAAGAGCGACCGTCATCAGCCCCACAGTGGAAAATGAAACCGTAACCGTACCAGCTGGCCCGGATCGGCACTGAATGAACGGTTACGCAATGAGAACCGTTCGGCCCGATGGTGGTAAAGCGGCTATTAAGGCTATTTACAGGCATTGTTCATGATTAGTTCATGTTATCTAATGCATTAACTAATGATAACTACTTGCGCTGTTAACGTGAATAGATGCATTAATATATTCGTGAGTTAACGTTAACAAAGATTAACTAATGCTGAACAGAGGTGTTGTTCATGGTTAGTTAATGGTAACTAATGTTAACTAATACAACCTTATTGTAAAGTGTTACAATGTAGGTACTCGAGTCTTGATGAATTAGTGTTTTTGCCATTATATGGTTGTGGTTGCTATGTATGTTTATAATTAGTGATGTACTCTACCATTCAAAAGTTTGAGGTCAGTAAGATAAAAAGCATCAGTTTCCACAAAAAACAAATATAATAAGAAATGTTTCTTGATCAGCAAATCAGCATATTAGAATTAATTCTGAAGGATCATGTGACACTGAAGACTGGAGTAATGCTGAAAATTCATTTTTAAAACTATTCAAATAGAAAAGAGTAATTTTAAATTGTAATAATAAAAACTATGTTTTTAATGTATTTTGGTCAACTAATGCAGCTTTGGTGAGCATAAGAGACAGTGTCTTCTAATGGTTGTAAATTAACCCACTAGAAGACAACGTAGAACTAACGTGCCATGGCTATCCATTCTGCGATAGCTCGTGAAAGGCCTAACCCCAAAAGCTTGCATTAGTGTCTCCTCTTGTGTTGACTGAGACACACATGAAATGGTGGGTTTCTGGATGTCCCACTTTCAAACAGGAAGTACAGACCCATCAGTCTACACGCAAAATGCCAGTTCTCTCACCCAACAGGGGCTGTTGTGGTTTTTTCTTAAGATCTTATTGTATTCTGGGGAAGCAAATGGTGTTTAATAGGCACTTGACTCCGAGCATGAATTGAGGGTGTGCGTGGCCATATTATGTGTATGTCATCGCACACTATATTTGTATCTACAGTAGAGTTGTTATCCTGTATTTAGAGGAAGTATCTGCTACATGTAAGACTAGGGGGTATGCACACTTGCCAGAACCTGCCTGTTGACACCCTTTGTTCTTATGGGCACAACATTTATGTACGTTTAAATGAATGTGTTAAGACACCTCTTAAAACCACTACTTCCCCTCAAACAGGTAATGTTTTAGATGCAAGCAAACACATATGAACAGTCACATTTAATGAACAACCAGCTGGGACATAGTCTTACTGGCACTTTTGACCCCGTATGCCTCTTTAATCTCATCACTGCTGCCAAAAACGTGGTGAAATAGGCCAGTCTCTCATCTGATCTTTGAGTGACGAGCAGCACCTTTATTGAGTCAGACACAAAATGGAATTAAATGGGAAATCTCTCAAATTCATGCATAGAACAGTTGGCAAAATGAATGTCATGTTGAACTGCCACAAACGTTCCTATAAAAGACATCAAACAGTTCTGCGGTAGCTTAAACTACATGCAGTCATGTTGTTAATAGACCTTACCCATTTAAGACTCTAACACCTTATTAAAACACACAAACATCTGAAGTGGCTAAAACAGGAAATTTGCTCTTGTATGTGCATGAGAATGTGTTTTCAATATACTCATATTACCCAAGAATATACCCAAGAAAACTGATAAAAGTAACCTTAAACAAAATATATAAAATGTAAAGGTTTTAAATTCTGTGGAATGATTAAAATGACATATTTTGCCAAGCATGTATTATGACAACCGTAAAGGGATTGTTCACTAAAAATGAAATTCTGTGATTTCTTTTTTTCCAGTGAAAAACAAAAGAATATATTTGAAAGAATTCTTTAATTGTTTTTGTCTATACAGTGTCAAAAACAACATTGGACACCACTGACTTTTCACTGACTGTTTTGTGGACAAAAAACAATGTTTTTTGTTGTTGTTTTGTTTTTTTATAGAAGAAAGAAAGTCACACAGGTTTGAAATGACATGAGGCAAGGTTTGAAACAAAATGACAACTAGGGCTGGGTATCGATACAGATGTCCCGATTTGATTAGATTCCGATTTACAAGATCGGAATTCGATTTGATTCTCAATTTTCGATTCATATTTATATAATTAATTATTTTTATATATTTTTATTGTTTAACATATTCATGTTAAGAAAAACAAGAATATCCACCTGCTCAGGTGAAACTTGGCTTCTCAGTCTGATAAAAATAAGGCCGGCTGCAGAGAACACAGATGTTGCAGTGAAAAAAAGATAACGGTGTGTTAAACGAAGTTTCTTACAGCACTTTGTGTTTTCTGTTCTTATACCTGTCTCCCTCGACGAAACTTAAAGGAAGCATATGTCTCGAAATCGTTTTCCTATCAGAAAAGTTATCTTCTCTGCTCGCTCGGAGGTACAGCTTACCTGTAGTTGTGAACAGGGGCGGACTCAGTGATTTGGGGGCCCTAAGTGATTCCAGGTATGGGGCCCCAACAGTCAAACTTCGAACTCAAAAATCTTTTTCTATATATATATATATATATATATATATATAATTTTTTTTTTTTTTTTTCACATTTGTAAATAAACTGCATGTTAAAAATATCTGTAACCTGGAACTTTTATTTTCTCAATGTAAAATTAAATACAATTGAATTCACAAATAGAAAAAATCTAAATTCACAAACAAACTCATTATTATTATCTATTAACCATATTTGTGATTACACTTTCATATTAATGCGTCAAAATTTGACAGTCACAACACTGTCATTTTTCACACTGTAGACTAGCCACGATCGGTTAATCTTTTCACCATTTTTCATATCAATGAAGTAATTGCTGTTTGTGAATTGTCAGCCATCACTGTTCACTGGGAAATTGTCTTTTATTTGAACGGGCCCTCTCTTAATAAGCTCACAGCGCTCATTATCTGACAGGTGTTTCAGGCCAGAAAGCAGGATTGTCACTCATTGAAACTCCATGTGCTATTCGCGTCTTTGTGCTGTTCATGTTCGCGGGCTACACTCACCGGCACATTGTCATCATTTCCCGGGGCAGTGAGTAAACACATCCCCGTGTCTAGCGGACGCGGGAGAGGGGCTGCTGCAGCTTTTGTGGGAGCAGCACTGACTGTGGGAGTTTGTGGGAAAAAAGAAGCGACTTTTGGGAGTTTAGCCAAATTCTTTTTTATATCTTTATATCCTTTTTTTTCAGCTCTGCTGGGGTAGCTGTGTTTCATTGTCTAATTTTTAAACCTCGCCTTCTGCTTGCAAATTCTTACTCTTGCGCGCTCTATCTCCACGTCTACGAGCAGATATAATAATAACGTTAAAATCTTAATGGTTATAGACAGGCCATACAATATATGATAGAAAACTAATAAGTAATATATGATTAATATAGGCTTCTTGGTATTTGTGGGGGCCCCCTAATTCCCCGGAGCTCTAAGCGGCTGCTTACCTTGCTTATTGGTTAAGTCCGCCCCTGGTTGTGAATGCAGCGATGGACAGCTGTCTTTCCTAACGATGGTTAACGATGGTTCTATGTTTGGATTTCATGCGATTTCTCATTGTGGTGGTGATATTATGATAACTCAATTTCACCCGACAATGTCTGCACACCACATGATTCATTATATCAAAAGTTATTTGTATTTTGTAAGATCATTTAGTAAGATAAAAGTAATTCCAAATTTCGCTGTGCCTAGAGGCACATGACAACATTCTGTCATCAAATACAATCAACTTGTTTACACGCTCCACAGCGCCACCCAATGCATTTTGTTTGCGTGCTTAGGATTTATCATGGATTCACTGCATTTATGGCCAGCAAAGCAACATGTAGCATAAATTGAATAGTATTTTTATTTCTCGAATAATTATTACAGATCGAATATTCAAATATTCGACTATTTGTGCACACCCCTAATTTAAAGTCACAATTGTGAGATATAGTTGCAATTACGAGAAATAAAGTCAACATTACCTTTCTGTTTTTTATACTCTGACAAGCTTTGACACCTTTGTCTTCCTTTAGTAGATGGTACTTCTACTTTGCAGCTTTTTAACATCAAAAGGACATCATCTGAATGTGACAAAACTACAAAGGAAAACGTACAAGAACACTTGATTAGTTTTGTTATAGGCATTTGGCAGTGGTAGCAAACAGCATTGAATGTTGCTTTTAATGTGGGTGTGGTGTTCTTGGTAATGGTATGATAGACATGATTGACTGGATTACGTAATGCACTATTTCCCGTATTTCCATTGGCTGAGGCCCGACCTATTTGAGAGTTTTTTTATTATTGAACAATGACCTCATTTGAAAATGGCTGCCAAAATACCTTTTTGGAAAATATCTTAATTACAGAGAGAGACTGACTTGGCTGTGTGCTCATCTTAGCGCACGACTCAATGCAAAAGTGCTCTCTGCATACTGACATCTGCTGAATTACTCTAAATAACTTGAAATCTGGCAGCATGCTCTAGCTTTTTGAAACTACGACAGTGCTGACTAAATTCTGTCGATACAGCCCTGATAAAAATCACAACATACTCCCTCATGGCTCCATCAGGTGCGTATTCATAGAACAGGAGCGAGATGAGGAAAGTCACCAAGTTGTCGCTGGTGTTAAACAGCAGCGATGATTTGCACAATCTCAATGTTTATAGAGAATCAAAGCTGGCCAGCCTCTCTTCCCAGGACACCAACAAAATCACAGCACTTTCCTTCCCTGAAAAATAGTCTGTACAAACAAAACAAATCTGGAGAGGATAACGGCTGTAGCCCACCATGCTTTGGACCATCCCTGAGACACATTCAAAGCGAGTAGTCCTTTGAGAAGTGGTTTGTTTATTCTCTTCTTTTCTTTTCTCTTATGTCTTCCCTAGTGAGACAAACAGTTTCATAAAGTAATGTACATTCAATGATACTTTACGATACAAATGTACTCAGGGCGGCAACAGAAAAAAAAAGGCTTTAAAATGCATTTCAAATGTTTTGTTCCTGTTTGTATGTCACACATTACTACTGAGTGATAAAGTCTTTAAGGTCAATATGGTCAAAAAGGACAGAAATGAAGAGATTGGCAAATTATGTTGAAGTAAATAAACCAATTTAGGTAATGACTTCTCTGTCTTCTATGACTGTTATATAAGCTCCCAAATCACATTCTTACACATTATTTTTAAATATTTATTTTAGTACTTTTTGCTTTTGCTCACAACACAAACACATGAGACACATATAATATAACTCATATATAAATCAATTAGGTCAGAGTAAACTTTGCCTATGAACCTAGTGATTGGTCTTCTGATTAAATCAACCCAGTAAACTTGTTTTCTTGTATAATCACTTGGTTTGCGTATCCAACAGAACCTTCTCAGATCCCTCTCACTGCAGTCAGACTTTGCTAAAATAATTCAATTTCAATAAAATTAGTGTGAATATGTAAAGTAGGGAACTTTGTGTATATTTCTAAAACAAAACCAAAGACAAATTATCAGAAAGTGGCTCTCCTTATCAGTGTTCACTCTTCCTTTTGAACAAAGATAATAACAATATTGTAGTGCTTTTCATCATTTTGAATCATATCAAAGTTATGACATATTGTCGTATAAATTAGTAGTTCTGCTAACTACTATTGTTTAGAACACTGTATTCAAATATCATCTTTGAATATTAGTATAAATGGCAAAAACAATATAATAAAATTGTGCTACTAATCATTTCACTACAGTAATTAAAATATTTCAATAACATTTCAATAACTTGGCTAATAATATTTTCTCCAATAATTAATTACAGAAAAAATGTTAATTTATTTGAAAGTATTAATGTTTTTACTGTATATTGCATTCACTTACCTAGACTGTAAGAATTCATTAAACAATATATAATTATAGAGACAAAATCCAGCATTTCAAAGAATGAATCCATGCCAGTGTTGGACAGCATTTTTAGACCCCTACCTGCCTGATGTCCAACACGTCCCTCCCACCCATAGAGTCAGTGCGGACCACTAGCGTCACATCTGACACTGACACACACAATGTGCGAGACGACTGACGGAACTTTGATGGCTTTTTTAGAATCTGTGTGTACGATGAGTAACTGAACATCACCTCACACTTCAAGACTCAAAGGTTCACAATGTACAAACGGAAACAAAGTTACTAAATGACAATCAGTCTATGAACAAGTTGCCCCCAAGTTTCTATTATCAGATATCCGCTTGCAAAAAACCTGCAAGATAGAAACATAAAAAATTGGTAACTTGAGAATGTATTAGATGCCATTTCTTGATATTTCTTGATATTTAAGCGGCTCCAAGCTGCATATAAAGTGAGCATTTCTTTACAAAGACAGCTATAAATTTGTTTTTATAAGTTGGTCATTTATAAACTTGATAGTCTTGAAAGTTTGTTAACATGCAAGGTATACAACACTCACATATCAACGTAAAATAAATAAAAATAAATAAATAAAAGCCTTGTGTTAACCATTGCTGCACACGAATGAGGTAAGCTTTGTGTTTTACATCATCTGACGCGTGCTCATGTTTACAACAGCAAACTCTGCGAAAAAAGCCAGCAAACTCGGGTTTAATTTGGGAATGCTAGATCCTAGCTGTCTGTGTAATAACTAAAATAATGTTTATATATCATATTTTCTGGCTAGTTTACTTTAGTTTTTTATAATACACCATACATTAACCCAAACTGAATAATTAAAAACAAGTTTAAATGAGTAAATCTTCTATAAATATTTTTTAATATTAATTTTCTTTCCTGACATACTCCAATTCTTGTTAAAACACACTAGATATGCTTATTCTGTGCATTTACGCTCTGCTTACGCTCTGCTGACGCGTGTGGTGTGAAACCGGCCTTACTTAGCAAATCTAGCTTTCAAAATACTGGTGGCCTCTGGGTTGGCTGAGAGTCTGGCTGGGGGGTCCCTGAGTCTTTAAAGGCTGAAAACCCCTAGTGTAAGCTACTACATATGTAACTAACATGAGGCTCAATTCATTTTTCACTGTAATCATTAGAGAAGGGAGAAAGAACAAAATTCATTTTAGGAAGCACCCTTTTTATGGCCATCATGGTCATCCACATCTTCAACATAAGAAGAGGAACTATGCAGAGAGAAAGAAGCCTGTTAGTTCAAAAAAACTTGTGGATCTGACACATGCTATGAACACTAGAGCTGCCTGCCACTCAATCCCACTCAAAATGGCTTTGACAAAAGGGCCTGTTTGCGCAGGCCTGGGATGAGAAAAGGATAACCAATGAGGGCTGGAGGCCAGGGTGACACAGACAGAACAAAGCCATCTGATTTGGCTGCATTCATCTCAAAAAGGTCTTTTCCCGCTCTGAAGATGATCACTGAAACTTAAAAAAGGAATATTTTGGTTGTTGGGAAAGAGGAAAAAAACCCCCAACCAACAACTGAAGCTTATTAACCGATCATTAACCTTTAACCGACAACATCACATTAAATTACAATTAAATTAAATTAGAATGTGAATGTGTAGAAAGTGTCTGTGACCCATTAAAAATAATTATCACATCATGCACCTGCAGCGCTTCTGTGAATGAAGAAAAACAAAAACAAATCATTTATATAAAAGGAATAAATATGCAAAATATATTTCACTTAAATAGTTAACAGATTAACAAAATGGAAGACAAAACTGTGCGACAAGTAGTATATGCTGAGTTTCGGTTCATTTTTGTAACATGCTCCAAAAACAACTTCATGGAAAGGAAAAAGAGATGGCAGAAAGCAGCATCCTGTTTGTTTTCTTCATTTTTACAAAAGCACAATGTTTTGAGTGTACAAAAAATAAAAGTTTACAGTTTCGAATGATGTCTTACTCTTATCTGTATGACTAGCGCTTGAAGTGGAACAAAAAAGTGCCGCTACGCAAGATAAAAAGTGAAGGTATGCTAAAGATTAAAATATATAAGTGCCGGTACTGCGTACCAGTGTGTACCGGCCCACTTTGAGCACTATACCATAAATGAACTATTTTAAGATGTTTCCGCTGTTATAGGGAAACAATTCAAGTGATTATGCAGATGCCTCACATACACACACAACATATCTCTAGCATTGCTAGCCTGTTTATTATCAAAATAAAATACAGTCAACCAAACATAAAAAGTTACACTGCTCAATTTAAATAGTCGGTAGTACAATCTTTGCCGTTCAGCGCGAGCACCGCCCCACTGTGGTGTTATGACAAGCATATTTCTAGGCATGTGAAGGATGATGTTTTAAGTTCATATTGGAACACAAGTGATGTACAAAGCCTAGTATACATAATAAATAACAGTTAAGCATCCAAATATGGAAACATTTGGATTCATGCCGAATGAGAGGGGTAGGCTACATGAGCCCAACGCCGGCTCGTTTCAGTTTCGTTTTAAATGAATACGTTTTGGCTTGACGTTTATATAGCTACTTTTATTTTTCATTCTTCTTCTGTTCTGAATACCATTAAATCTAAACGATTTGTTGTGGAGTGAGTGGAACTAATATAGCCTATAGCTATGTTTATAGTGTTTATAATGTTTGTAAACATTTCACTTTATTTACCGTAACAGCCTAATAAAATGCGACTTATCTGTTTTTCTTTCTCTCAAAATCTTTTATATGCGTAGCATTTTTTTTTAACCATGCAGCCAACGTTTTCAAAATATCTTGAAAAATTACTTTAAAAATGAAAGAAAGCAAGAGCTTGACTAGCAGACATCCCTATGAAGGCTTCACTATGAAATCACAATTTTCAGCTTTTAGGGCCCTATTTTAACGATCTAAGCGCATAGTCTAAAGCGCACAGCGCGAGTGCACTTAGGGCGTGTCCGAATCCACTTCTGCTAGTTTAAGGACGGGAAAAATGGTCGGTGCGCCTGGCGCATGCTCTGAAAGGGTTGTCCCTATTCTCTTAATGAGTAATGGGTGTGTTTTGGGCGTAACGCGCAATAAACCAACCAGAGTCTCGTCTCCCATTCCCTTTAAAAGCCAGTTGCGCTTGCGCCATGGCATATTCACTATTTACAAGGCGGAATTTGCAAGCGGAAAAACTGAACGCGTCTATAGTGAGGAAACGGATCTGCTTGTGCCCAAGGTTAAAGCGTGAGCAGACCACCGGATTCCACCAAAGCATTTTTATCTTTATGCATACAATAATAATCTTTTACATTGTAATCCTTTTATTTTTAATTTGGCATGTTTTTTGTGCTGCTGCACTTCCCTGTGTGTGTAATAAGCAGAATGTACGCGCATTGTGCACCCGCATATAGGCGCATATTACTAAAGCGCTGTTTAAATAACAAAACAAATATTGCGCCATTGACTTTAGACCAGGTTTCATTTGGTCAATGGCGCAGTCTGTTTCAGTTGCCTCAAAATAGTAGCGCGCCAACAATGCGCCTGAACACACCTTGTTTTCAGACCAGCACGCCTATGGGCGCACAAATGGGCGCAAATGCATTTGCTATTTAAACAACGTGGCGCAGGACGTGAAAATGATAACTGCGCCGGGCTGAAACTAGCAAAAAAACACTTGTGTCGCGCCTGGCGCCACATTGCGCCGCATGTATGATAGGGCCCTTAGGCCCAATCCCATTTCTACCCCTTACCCCATCTCTTTCCCCTTTCCTTCGTTTTGCGCGTTCATGTGAAGGGGTAGGGGTGTCTCGATTCTCTTTTGGCTGGAGTGGTAGGGGTAAGGGGAAGGGCCAGATAGCCCTTCAAACGAAGATTTTTCGGGACCACACTTCGAACGAAGGGGTATGAGAAATTTCCCTGCATACACCGACTACCATGCTGCTAGAATGCGTGTAGTGATCATGGCAGTGATATTTCCACTCAGGATCGATCACTTGTGTGTTACCTGGCTACCAGTTTCTCTGTAGCTTGCTAAACGCGCTATTTGAATGATGTGAACACAAATGAATAATACAGTTAAAAGAAATATCTGGTCATCCTTCATAACGCAGTCGCTATTTACATCTCGTATCGTCTGTAAACTCTTGCGTTACCAAGGCAACAAGTGACTCGTTTGTATTACATTGCAAAGAGCTCCGTTATCGCAGCACCACAGTAGAAAATGAAACCATATCCATACCGGGCCAGCTCGGCACGGAATAGAACGATTAAACAGCTTGGCCCAATGGAAAAGCGGCTCTACCAGTCTTGTACGTTCTGTATCATTCTGTATCGTCTTGGGAAACTCATTTTCTAACTGAAACTGAGCGCCGTTTTCTGAAGTCCAAAATACAGCGCAAAACAACTTTGGGAGTGAGTAATCTGTTAAACGTGCTCACGCCTGATTTCTGTTGATATGCGGACTTAATTGCTGTTCATACTGGTTAAATGTTACAGGACACTAATAAAAGAAACTAGGTATGATGACGTGTGTAATGCTGTAGTAGTGGTGTCCCATTTCTTAGGGGAATATTTTCACCCCTACACCTTGCCACTATGTTTCAAGGGGCAAGGGGAAGGGCGAAGAGCTAGGCGAAGGGGTATAAAATAGAATTGGGATTGGGCCTTAGTCTTCAGTGTCACATAATCCTTCAGAAATCATTCTAATATGCTGATTTAGTGCTCAAGAAACACTTCATACTATTATCAATGTTGAAAACAGTTGTGCTGCTTAATATTTTTGTGGAAACCATGATACATTTATTTTTTCAGGATCATTTGATGAATAGAAAGTTCAAAGGAACAGCATTTTTTTTTTTCAAATAGAAACTTTTAGTATCAATGTAAGTCATTATTGTCACTTTTGACTTATTTAATTCATCCTTGCTGAATACAAGTATTTAAAAAAAATACTTCTGAGTATTTGAGTCAAATACCTGCATTGTATCACAAGCACATAAAGCACCTCAGACAAAATGTATCAGATTATCCAATTTGTATGATAAAAAACAAAATTGTCATTATTTACTCACTGTCATGTCGTTCCAAACTTGTGTCTGTCTGTCTTCTGCGGAACACAAAATAAGATATTTTGAAGAATGTTTCAACTGTTTGTCCACAAAATATAAGTCAACATGAACAACATGAAGGTGAGTGAATTTTCATTTTTGGATGTAAGAAACAATCTACAATCAAAGCATACTCAAGTGGCAAGCAAATAAAAACATTATTGCGATTATTAAAAGTTAGTACACAAAATCCAGTGCTAAAATCTATGAGCAATAGAGTAAAGCAAAAGAAAATGTTGTTTTTAACTCATAAACCATAGACATGTGACAAACAACCAGACATGTAACAGAAATGAAACTAAAAATGAGTGTTGTGCTACTACTAGACATGTCTCACACCAATGTTAAAATGAAACTCACGCCACTGCTAGATAATACTGTGCTCAGCATACGAGGACAACATCCTGCCGGTAATATCATCTGAGGTTCTTAAAGTGGCTTTTTTTCTTACAGACTAAAAAAATGAACATTATATATGCCCCAGAGAAAAAGCGATTCCAATTACAGGTAACCCTACACTAAAGTGTATGGCAGACAACAGAAAACATGTCTCTTACAGGATAAAAGAGAAAATGCTTAGTCGAAGGACAATCATCTCAATTACTTCAATGCAGCAAATGCCACAAGGAGTACAGAAGTAGTGTATATGATCTAAATATACATTAAAAAGTAAGATGGCTCAAGCCAGCTTGCTAAAAAGCACGGGTAAGTGTCTGCTTTTATCTTTGCGAAGACTTTTAATTTGATATATAAAAAAAAAAAAAATCCATGACTTTTGGCTTTTGTTGGACATGTTCAGACGATTTTAATTGCAGGAAGGGATACAAAGTGCTCTGTGGCCTAGTTACAGTGATTAGAAAGAGAGAAAAAAGGATGGAGACACAACGATACTGGCATCAATAGCTTGACTGCTCTGAAATGCTGCCTCCAAAAGGTGTAGCTGAGTGATATGTTGGTTAGCTTTATCAAATAATTGGCCTGCAGGGTACAATGTCAGAACATCCTTTATTGCACAATAGCAGCCTTCAACCCCCTTGTATTGCTTGCACTGTGCCTGAATTACAAGCGGTCATAACATCTTAAATTTTCTGAAAAACAGACAATTACCAGGATGTATAATATTACAAGAACTATTGTGGAAAGGAAACTCAACTTTCCTTTGAGTGAGAGCACCTGGAATACATATGCTCTGCCCCAGAAAGCATGTGTCATGGGCAGCCTGTACAAAACACAAAGCTTACATTGAACAAAGAACAAATCTGAAAATGCTAAATGGTTAAATCTGAACACATACTGTATTTCAACTGTCTCTTTGGCTCACAGAAGCATACAAACATAGACCTGTGGGTATTCACTGTGGGTAATAACGGCTGCTGATCCAGTCTAATCTAATGTGGCCACATCAGCCGAAACATAGAGCTCTGGTGGTGGACATCAGCTTTGTGTCTGGGTGGCCTGTCTGGGTACAAATGTTACTTGGTACAATCCAAACTCAGCCAAGCACCAGAAATATGGTATTCAGATCAAAATGCTCCACATTTTTCACACTACAAAGAAAAATCTAAGAAAGAATGTGTAAAGTAGACTGTACCCACTACTGAGAAAACAGCAGGGGGGTCATCAAAAACACATTCTAGTATGAACCAGATGGCATAGTTATGGCATCTTTCTACCATCAGTGGCTAACCGGACAAAAAATGACCCCTTAAGTAGACCAGCATCACAAACAACACGACGTTCAACAAATGTGTCACAGATAGCAGGTCCAGTGTTATTTTAGTTTTATTTATATACTATCATTATTATTTATATAATATTTATTATTACTTTGAATTAGCTTTTACTTATAAGTATAATATATACTTATATTTTCAGTTTTCATTTTAATTTTAGTTTAACACAGTAACCCTAAATGTATTAAAAATTAGCAATTACTTAATCAAAATTAAGTTCATGGATGATATGAACAAATACAAGGATAGTTGCTTTGTTGACAGAAAGAAGCATTGGTGTCGTTTTTAAAAATCATCTTTTTTTTTTTTGTGACAGACTGTATAACTGAAGCTTGTATATATCTACTTTTTGTCATCTAAAGCCAGATTAAAAGTAGCAAACTTACAATATACAATATGATTTACAAATCATTTCTGTTAGAAAACTATGACTTAAAGTAAACTTATGCTTTTAGTACATGTTCTTTGAACAAAGTGATTTCCAAGAACATTCACATTGCTTTAAAGTCAACATGGACCCAGTTTACTTTCTTACTACATGTTCCTGGTGTCATTTATGAACAATTTGTGGAAATAAAACATAAAATAAAATAAAATATAAGATGAATCACTGAAGATGAAATGAGTGGACTAGTATCAGGGTAGGGGTTAAAGTCAACAATTTGGATGCTAAACAGGAGATGTGGCCAATGGGCTAAAGTTTTGACTGACAAGAGGAGGAACTCAGTTTTGTTCAGGCTGAAGTGAGGCTCTGTTCCAACTAGAACAACCAACATTAAAAGACAAAAATGTAAAAGCTCATTCTAAAGGACAAACTAACTTAAAGTCACCAATTAAAACAAAAACAAACATAAGACTTTTTGAGTCCAATAATCATTCACATTTTTTCATAAATCTACATGATATTTAAGACCCTAAAGAGACCCTGCTAAGTTAACCCTGTATTCAGCTCTCAGATTTTATTTTTCTTCCTTCCTTCCTTTCTTTAATGAATAAATTGTAAGTCATTATAAAATCATGTGTGACAGAAAATGACTGCATATAATTTAATTATTTATGGCTACTGTATTAACTTAAATGGTTAATGAAATGCTGAGCATACCCAAACAAACAACAGGGAACTGGATGAATAAAAATAGCAGAATGGAAATCTCTGACAAACCTGAATGGATCATGAACCAACTGGTCATATTCCAGTAACCACCAATAACCACACTTTGCACAAAAACTACAGTAACTACACTATCTGAGCTGTATTTTAACCTCACACATTTCTACTTCCACTACTACAACTGCTATACTACTACTTCTAGAAATAACAAGAACATGAACAAGTTAATATTGAGTAACTTACATTTCAGACAAAATTGGCCAGTTAGTTCTTCTCCTCCACACAAAGTCAAAAGAAACTAAAGCATCAAGCTTTGGGTGTCATCAAGCAACAAACAATCTGAAACCCCATATGAGAGCAGAGCAGAGCGACAGATTTCTCATCGTCTGTAGTCACTGAGGTCCAGCTCCACTTCTGGTTTTCCATTTCCCCCTACTCACTTTTTGCCTTCACTGGTTGAGAGAAACCCCACTCTGAGCAATCCTGGAGCGAGGAACCAAGACTAACCAATCTAAGTCATTACTCGATTGGCAAAGGAATGGGTCTGAACGCACACAATTTTTACCATTACAAGTGAATGCAGAAAGCATCTTCAGCATCTTCAGAGTTTGAGATGTTCATGAATGATTTGAAGGATAAGCTTAGAAAAGGTTTTAGTGGGACTTTGTTCTACATAACATCTCTTCTCAGGTATGTGTGTTTGTAAGTCATTGTACAGGGATTCAGGTGTGGGCCCCCAGGCATCTATTTATCTTACTAAAGAAGTCATCACATTCAACCATGTAATCAGGTATGCGCCCAGAGACAGGCTTACTGATAGCACTTGTTTACTGGCATCTGCTTTAGATATCTGGCATTAATGTAACGCACAGGGTATGGCAGATGTGGGTTGATATAGTAGTTTCAAACAAGTCAAGAAAGAATGTGATCAAGAAATCCCTTGTCTTGATGGATTAGAGGCATTTACAGTAGAAAAGTTTCAATGCACAGGATACCATTACTTTTAAAAGCATGTGGTTACATTATTGAAAGAGCTGTCAGACTGAAGCAAAAGACAAAGAGTTTCCACCACTCAACACATCCCTTAAATATAATAACAATGCTTTAAGCTACACATTGTGTTGTGGAGATAAAAGATGGAGCATTCTGTTAAACAAATTTGTCTTGATTTGCAGGTGCTGATTTTTCAAAAATGACCTAGTTGGATCTGGGTAATGATGGACCACATCTAAAGATACGTCTGTATGTTATCATCCGCTGTCTTTTGAAACACTTTAGCTGATGCTATTGCAAGCTTTATTGCTAATCCTTGCAACTTCACCAAAACAGCAGTTCAGTGATGTTTCTTTTTCTGGTATGGAGTTGTTTTATCTTATGCTTATATTACTTGAGGTAACATTTAAATTTACATGTCATACATGAATAGTGTAATACGGCACTGATAAAGACCTACTATGTTTATAGGATTAACTCATACATTAGTTCCAAAGCCAAAAGGAGTGTTGAGTCTAAAGCTGAAACCTGGCCCTTTTATAAGATAGCGTCTGACTTTCCAGAAGATGTTTCCCACAAGGAGAAGTCTAGTCGTAAGGACAAGTCCAGACACATATCCGGGGCACTGCCACTCTAGAACGCTGTGGCTTAATTCTGGGAGCGAAGTGCTCATATCACATTGCCAGTGCGTCTCAATGTTTACTCACTGACATGAGCAGGAACTTAAGGGGTTACTGAGAGAGTGATAGACTGCCTTGCTTCGACAACACTTGAGAAAGGGGCCAAGCCATTACTAGGGTGTATTACATTGCTCTTGTACTGATGACAACCTCAAGAGGTCGGGGGTGTTGAGGGGGAGGGATCTGTCTTCCTGTTTAGTTATACTGGATCAAACTAGTCTTGGATAATTATACAAATGCCATTACAAAAATACAAGAAAATAACAAAAAAGGAACAAAAGCTATACTTCATATATTCTATAAGACCTTTGCAAGCAATAATAGGGCAAAAACTAAAAAAAATAATAAAAAATAATATGTTTTCGTTTAAATAAACCAAAACATAAGTACACAAAATAATATAAAATGTATATATATATATATGAAGAGCCAATTCTGGCACTCTCACACACATACATTCTACTCTCACATACATATATATTCTACTCTCACATACATATATATTCTACTCTCACAAATACATTCTCCTTTCACATACATACATATTCTACTCTCACACATGCATGTCTGAAGAAAATATGTGTATGTAAGAGAAGAATGTATGTGTGTGTGAGAGAGTAGGCCTGTAGTTGAAACAGAAGGAGTATAGTTGAAACGGAAGGCAGGTCAGGCGCGATCATCACGTGACGTTCAGATTCTCAGCGCCGCCTCGCCGACTTGATGCATTTTGTCTATGAAATACAGGTTTGTGTATGTTTTATTTCATCTATAAAATCATTGCTGTGCTGTAAATAATTTTATTTAATGCAAAGCAAACTACAGGGATGCGATGTCAGTAAACGAGTGTCGCATCCATCTTTCGGATGAAGGAAACACTTGATGCCTTAATTGCATAAAATTAACAATTTATTCCTAAAGATACTGAATATAAATACTTTGGATATTGAAATATGTTCTCAGAACTGTGCACTGATTGTTTATGGGCAGGTTATGGAAGCAGTCACAGCATCTTTCGGCTAGGAGTGAGACGGAGGGCGGTGGTCTGAAATTAGTTCCGCACCGAACACGAGCCCATCTCCGGCAGGAGAATCAGCATCGTTACGGTGGAAACAGGACGGGACTTTTGATTACACTTGAATTACTTTTAGACCTAAATGTATCATTTTTACTTCTAAAATGTTTGTTAAACGATTTTAAAATGTAGGCAATATTTTTAGGCATGGTAAAAACTATATAAAATAAGCTGTATTAAGAACTGTATTGAAAATAAAGTTGTCATAAACCAGTGGTTGTGTGGAGTATTTTACAAATGTTTAGATCAGTGATTCCCAACCGGGGGTACATGTGCATGTTCTAGGGAGTACGCAAAAGATTTAGATTTTGCTTGGTTTGTTCAGGTGTCCACAGTCTATGGGCCTGTCGCTGGGACATTCTAAAACGCTTAATGTGGCTTAATTTACTAAGGCAGTGTTATTAACAAACCAAACTTAGTAAACACCATACTAATAAAGGATACTATGTACAGAAAAGCAGATGAGCCCAGAATATGAACACAACACGTTTAATTAAGCATTTTCCTCCCATAAAGAAAACGCTTAACGTGGCTTAATGTAAGACAGTGACATTAAAAGACCAAACTTAGTCAATACTATACTAAAAAAGCATACTATATAGAATAATTGTTTTGTGCAGAATTTGATCTTTGATCTCTCACTTAGTAGGCTACATTAAGCGACGTTAAGCTTTTTCTTTATAACGGTTTTCTATGGGAGGAAAACAACGTGTAATTAAACGAATTGCGTTCATATTCTGGGTTCATCTGCTTTGCTGTACATAGTATGGTTTATTAGTATGATGTTTACTGAGTTTGGTCATTTAATATCACTGTCTCAGTACATTAAGCCACGTTAAGCGTTTTCTATGGAAGGAAAACGCTTAACGTGAAATTAAATGCGTTGCGTTCAAATTCTGGGCTCAATTGCTTTTCTGAAGTATACTTTATTAGTATGATGTTTACTAAGTTTGGTCTGTTAATATCACTTAGTACATTAAGCCACGTTAAGCGTTTTTCACGTTTTGCAGCATTGAGTATTGTAGCCAAGCACATGCATTACTGTTGAAAATAATGGCCAATCAGAATTGTTTAAGTTAGACTCAGCTCAATATCCCTCAAAACATTGATAAGTTTATTTTTAGTGCCAGTTTAATAAGTCCTACGCTCACAAATCCTCTCATAAAAAGCGTAGTAGACACACTGTATCACATTGACACATTGTATCACATTGTAAAGATTTATTTAAAAGACTTTGTGACTTTTCCTACTTTAGTGCATAAAGTGCTGAACTTTATAAGCCAATAAGTGCTTATCTACCGCCATCTACTGGTTATAGTGGTATTTTTCGTGTCTTTTTTTATTTTTAAATAAAAGTGTTTGTTTTCAATCAAATGTTGGATTTCCTACATCTTGAAACTTTCAGTTTTACAAATGGGGACAATCTCTGAAGGATGAATAAATAATTTTTTTGTCATCATATTCAAAATAACATTTGAACTGCTGGAATGTCCAATTACATTTACAATTACATTGTGTTTCTTATTTAAAATTTCCCAATATCTTCAAGTCTGAATTGTAATCAATAAAACTGGTTCAGGTAATTGTGACAACTGCATTAAAATATAAAAGCCGCATTTACTTTTGTTTAGTGTCGATAAAGGGGCACTTGGGCCTTATTGATGGAGTTGTGGGGGTACTTGAGGCTAAAAAGGTTGGGAACCAGTGGTTTAGATCATTTAATCTGTAAGTACTAAATAAGCTATATCACAGAAAAAAATAATTAATAATCTTTATGCTGGGTAAAATTAGCCCAACCTGTGTGCTGTCCTATGTTTACCCAGCCCTTGGGCTAAAAACAACCCAAAATTTACACATGTATGTGAAAGGAGAATGTAAGTGTGTGTGAGAGTGTAGAAATGTATGTATGTGAAAGGAGAATGTATATATGTGAGAGAGTAAAAATGTATGTATGTAAAAGGAGAATGTAAGTGTGTGAGAGAGTAGAAATGTATGTATGTGAAAGGAGAATGTAAGTGTGTGAGAGTGCCAGAATGAATTATGGCTTGTACGGCCCCTCATATATATATATATATATATATATATATATATATATAGCCAAAAGTATTGGGACACCCCTCCAAATCATTGAATTCAGGTTTTCCAATCACTTCCATGGCCACAGGTGTATAAAATCAAGCACCTAGGCATACAGACTGCTTCTACAAATATTTGTGAAAGAATGGGTCGCTCTCAGGAGCTCAGTGAATTCAAGCGTGCCACCTGTGCAATAAGTCCATTCGTGAAATTTCCTCACTACTAAATATTCCACGGTCAACTGTTAGTGGTATCATAACAAAGTGGAAGCAATTGGGAACAACAGCAACTCAGCCACAAAGTGGTAGGCCACGTAAAATCACAGAGCGGGGTCAGCGCATGCAGTGGTGCACAGTGCGCAGATGTCACCAACTTTCTGCAGAGTCAATAGCTACAGACCTCCAAACTTCGTGTGGCCTGCAGATTAGCTCAAGAACAGTGCTTAGAGAGCTTCATGGAATGGGTTTCCATGGCCGAGCAGCTGCATCCAAGCCTTACATCACCAAGTGTAATGCAAAGCAACATGGATGAGCGAGTTTGGTGTGGAGGAACTCGACTGGCCTGCACAGAGTCCTGACCTCAACCCGATAGAACACCTTTGGGATGAATTAGAGCGGAGACTGCGAGCCAGGCCTTCTCGCCAACATCAGTGCCTGACCTCACGAATGCGCTTCTAGAAGAATGGTCAAAAATTCCCATAAACACACTCCTAAACCTTGTGGAAAGCCTTCCCAGAGGAGTTGAAGCTGTTATAGCTGCAAAGGGTGGGCCAACTCCATATTAAACCCTACGGATTAAGAATGGGATGTCATTAAAGTTCAAGTGCACATAAAGGCAGGCGTCCCAAAACTTTTGGCAATATAGTGTGTGTGTGTGTATATATATATATATATATATATATACACACACACACACACAAACACACAATTTTCTGTTACTATAGACACATATTTGGAGTCAGGTAGTACTTTTATTCAGTTGCACTGAACTGAATAAAAGTGACAGTAATAATGTTACAAAAGATTTCTATTTCAAATAAATATTCATCAAAGAATCCTGAAAAAAAAAATCATGGTTTCCAAAGAAAAAGAAAAAAAACATTAACACACCTGTTTTCATCATTGGTAATAATAAGAAATCAATATTACTGTTTCTACTGTATTTTTGATCAAATAAATGCAAGCTTAATGCACATATAGTACATTTATCAATTGCTTATATTGTTATAAAAGCATTCACAGACTAATGAAGTGAATCACTACAAAGGCAATGAATTCAGTTTTGACACTGAATAAACTCCACAACTAAACTAGACAAGCATGAACCCATTTAAGAGAAACAGACCCCCTCATAAGGATGTAATTACTTCATCACCCCCAACATATAAGACAGGAGTCAGGAAGTTCAAGTTGCCTATATAAGTAAAATTTGCTCTGTGCTTTGGTGAGAAAGGGAAGAACCGAAAGCAGAGGTGAAGACACTGAGTGTGTGAGTACAGAAGTGGAGGACCATGTCGGCCTTTGTGTCCCTGAGGGCAGAGTGCATCCTCTGTGTGCCCCTAGACTCCCATGGGCCTCATTCAGAGGTAATGTACCAGACAACAAAGATGACAAACTTTTAATGCTCTCTACTCGCCTGAAGCATTCCATGCCTCTCCGCCAGTCCTCCAAGGCTCTGTTTTCACAGCTAAGGGCCATAGATTCTTAAACATAATAGTGTCTCAGTCCAAAAAAATGGAGTGGGGGTGAAAGAGTACGGCTGAGATCAAGGAAAGTGCCACCAAAGTGGTTGGGAGAGAGCCTAGAATCAATTTATACTAATTATGGCAATATTGCTATGGCAAATACATCCTGGTTTTTATTTTAGTTTTCCTTAAAATTAGCATTGTTAATATTATATTCAAAGGACAAGATTTTAAACCAGCTTTGTATTGTTATATGTCGTGAGCAATGTGTACTCTTTCTCTTTGTTACCTGCACCCAGATATCACAGTTTATTTGAGAGCAAAAGTCGGAGGATGAAAAACACATCATTTTGCGGCATATGGTAGATTTTTGACAGCTCCAGGGCTTTTGTTAAAACTACAGATTGAGCTTCCACATTTAAGTATTCCTGCTAACCACTGACTGTTGTATCGACCAAGGGGAGGTGCCAAAATCAAAAGTACATTCCCGTTTTTGGCAAATAGGAACACCACAGCCCTTTTTTTCTGTTTTCTCCAGTCATCTAGTCATAATTCAAATTCAAACTTTACTAAAAGCTCATCTTACCAGTGGTAAATTCTCCCTTTAAGTTTTAAAGTTAAGATGACTGACGTGATTTCTATAAACTAATATAAAAACACTTGGAGTGGAATGGGAACTTTTCTGATAGCTGGCTCGTCACATATCTTTTGTCTTCCAATTTACAAAAGGAAAGAGAGAGGTGCTGTGCAATGAGGCGTTGACGGCAAATACACAGACTCTTTGACTTCAATGATCCACCAAAATCTCACACAACACATACATTACCCTTTTACCACTTTTGGGGAAAAAAAACATGAATGAAAATGAGCTTTAAGACAAGGTCAGTTTACAGATGTTTCTAATTCCCTTTGAACAGCAGTCTTGACCTTCTCCGTGTCTCCTGTCTCCCGCACGAGAGAGACATGAGCATCAACAGCGGCTTTCATCAAAGCAGTGATAACAGTCCTAAAAGGCAGCATAGTGAAAGGGGAGCGTGGAGGCTAAAGAGTGTACAGTGACAAAAGATGGGCACAGAGAAACAAACAAACAAACAAACATGCTAAGAAGAGAAACTGCTGCGTCCTATCCAGTGATCTTCGCAGTGAATGTGTCCCACCTGCCCCAGTCATTCATTTTCATTGGCACCGAAGTAGTATCTTTTCACACTGGAGTAATCTACATTGCTCCACTTGTATTAAACTATAAATAGAAAATGGCTTGACTGACTTGGTACACAACAAGGGGTTAGCATGGACCGTTTGACCCTGTAGATATAGATGTTATTGATTAGATTAAATGATTCAAGCATTTCTAGGGATCATTTGGGAAGCCTGTGTTAGTTTTGGGTTGCTCAGTAATCGCACAGCAGTGTATATATATTTGCCTCTGATTTTAAACAGCAATTTTGTAATCGTAATATTAGATATTCTGAACGCCTAAAGACTTTAACGATAGGAAAAGTTGAAAGATTAGCCGAAAACAGATGTATCTTTAACTAATCAAAAATAAATTAGGCATGAAATATAGAAAGTGCAAATCTGGTCTGATTCTAAAACATGCCAACTATATGTGTGCATGTTTATACAGTCACCAAGATGTAACTAATTACAATCGGGGTGGCAATTTATTTAAAAATATAGATCTCTTTTTGCAAATTTTAATGTTAATCATGCACATACAGTTCTTTATAATGGAAAAAAAACATACATGGGTTCCTGAAAACCGCTGAGGAAATTCTAAATCATCATGAACAAAGACAGTACAATCACCCTGCGGTGCTGCAGTTAGCCTTTGTTTGAAAAGTATAGCCAGCTTGGTTCATTTCATGACTTAAAATTAGCTAAAATGTTAAAATAGCTGTACCCCATGAGTTAGTAAAGAAGTAGTCTCATGCAACAGCACACAGTCAACTGCAATTTCTTATTATAAAAATCAAATAGCTGGTGGAAATGTTTCATGTGATGCTAAGATTAAGGACCATGAATATCTTATTATTGAAATGTGCCCTGTGTGAATTCGTCCACTGATTTACTTCATTTTTTGCTCTATTAAGCTAGCATGATGCAGAACCTGCTTTATTTCATTTTGATTTGTGTGTGTGTGTGTGTGTGTGTGTGTGTGTGTGTGTGAGAGAGAGAGAGAGTGTGAGTGTGAGTGAGAGTGAGAGAGAGAGAGAGAGAGAGAGAGAGAGAGATTTACCAAGTTTACCAAGCCTTTTTTGGAAAGTTTGATGAATGAGCCCCATGGAACCTAGATTGCTAGACAGGTTCAAAGCCTGTCCTTCAGCAGTCATTCAGTTAAGCAATTATTTGTGAAAGCATAAAAATGCATGTTGTCTGTTGAAGGCATTTTTTCAGAAATCAGATTGTTTATATTAAAGTGTTATGTGAAGTGATTACCTTCTCCATCCCACACATAGCATTACCTATTTCCACCTGGAAGCATTTCAAATATGTGACAGACTGAATATTACAGCACCTCTATATCCTCTGCATGACAGTGTAATTCCTCCTGCCCTGCGGCCATGTCTACAAAACTCAGACAGTTTACATGTTCATGTAGCTACACCTACGAAAAAAAGGGCTTTGCCAAGAATTTGTGCATTCATTACACCTTCACACTCTCAGTTAACCCTTTTAATGTTTAAACCATGCCACTAGAACTCACGCAAACAGATTAAAGTATGGCTGTCAGATTGTTAATTAAGGGCAATTAATTATTTGAAATTAATTAATGTAATAATAATTAAAAAAAAAAACTATTAATTTCTGGCACATGCATAAAATCACATAAGACTTAGGCATGATTTTTAAACTTGTTTTAACTGTTTTAACTTGACACAGTCTTAAAAACATTCATGGTGAGTGACATGAAAAAAAAATCAAACCATACTATGTTTACAATTTTAAACAGCCCCTACATCTACCTTGGACAAAATTAATTGTAAAATGTATTGTGGACTGAGAGTGATCTAATTTCAGTCATTTCAATATGAATCCACAGATACAGCAATTTTGTATGAGGGTGAAAGATTTCCTCTCACAGATTTCGCAACAGGTACAATTTGGTCACCAGATTCACCATTTATTGCAATTTAAACTTTTAATAGGCATATTATGTAATAATTATATTAAAATACATATAGCTAATCTTACATTTTGACAATGATGACCATGTTGCAACTTGTCTTAAGAAGGCGGGAGTATCATATGCCTTCCATTACAACCTGAGAATTCTTTCTTACCCTTGAGATAATCTTATTGCTTTCTGCTATTAACTTAACATATTATGCCTTGGCAGTTACCTCAAGTTGATAATACTGTTGACACGCCTATCATTTGGCTGAGTAACACTAGAGACGGATGGTCTGGATTTATGAGCCAAGCAACACTCAATCTCATGCAGGCGCTAAGTCTTAGAATAAGTCGACTTGAGGTCTTGTACGTAATCACGTATGTGAAAGTACCTTGCTTCGACCTTACCTAAAAATCTAGGTCATGTGGTTAGAAGAGTGAGGACTAATCCTTTCATGAGTGTCTGGTCACAAGTGCTGAATGTAGGTGAGCTGGCATCTGTTTGCCATGAACACTAGCCTGAATTAATTCCCACATGACGTGGTGGAGCACAGGAGAGACTTAATTATGAGACAGCTAAAGGTGATTTATGGAATTCAATGACATTTTATTAAGCCCTAAAAGCTAAATAGTTTTTCAGAGATGCTTTTTAACACTTATACCAGGAGTGCCCAAACTCGGTCCTGGAGGGCCACCGTCCTGCAGAGTTTAGATTCAAGATTCTAGTATGCCTATAAGATTCTGATTAGCTGGTGTGTTTAATTGGGGTTGAAGCTAAACTCTGGAGGACAGTGACCCTCCAGGAGCAGAATTGGACACCCCTCACTTATACTCTTCTTCAGGATGATCAACAGCTATAGACTTTCGTCAGGGTAGACGCCATATTTATTTTGGTGAGAATGAACAAGGCTATGAGGGACTGCTGTACATTCTTAATCAATTTATAATACTGTTTAAACCTTTGGGGTCAGTAAGATTTTTTTTTTTTAAAAAAAAGAAAATTACTACTTTTATTCATCAAGGATGCATCAAATTGATATTTAGACATTTACATTGTTACAAAAACACTTATAATATTTGAAATAATACTGTTCTTTTGAACTTTTTCTATCAAAGAATCCTGAAAATTTTTATCATGGTTTCTACAAAAATATTAAACACAACTGTTTTCAACATTGATAATAACAATAAGAAGAGATGTTTCTTGAGCAGCAAATCAGCATATTAAAATGATTTCTGAAGGATCATGTGACACTGAAGACTGGAGTAATGGATGCTGAAAATTCAGCTTTGATCACACGAATAAATTTCATTTTAAATAAATTCAAATAGAAAAGTTATTTTAAATTGTAATAATGCTTCACAATAATACTGTTTTTACTGTATTTAAATAAATAGATAAATATATATGTATTTTTTTTTAAAACAAAAATGCATCCTTGGTGAGAAAAAGAGACTTTGTTCAAAAACATTTTAAAAAATCTTACCGACTCCAAACTTGAATGTTAGTGTGTAATAATTTATTTTTATAACCATAATAATTTATGGTTTATAATGTTGTATAATATCCATAAAATGGTATGTTACATGTTCCCTGGTTTTGGGTTTCTTGTTTTTGTTATTTAGACTTTCATTTTGAAGTGTATTTTCTGTTCCCATTGTTCCCAATGTTCATGTCCTGTGCCCATTCCCATGGGTAACAAGGGTAACTATAGAAACAAAGTAGTTTTACTTTGTTTCTATAGTTACCCTTGTTTGTTGCCATAGATTGATTACCCTTACCTGTTCCTAATTAGCCTCTCGTTATCCCATGTATAAATGCTGCCTTCACGTGCTATTGTAAATTTGATAATTCCCACTTCTGAAGTCGTGATTATAAGCTCATCGCATTCAAGTTTTGAAATGGGAAGGCGTTCATGTGCAATTTTTACCTAGGAAACTCGTATTTACGATAATTCCGAGAGCACGTGAAGGCAGCATTATACCTCAGTGTTTCCTGTGTTCAGTGTCTGGTGTTGTCCTTTGTGGCTGTATCTTGTTTGTTGTCAGTTCTGTTTTTGCCTGCCTTTCTTTGTTTTTGGATTTGTTGTTTTTGTCTACATCTCTCTAAGCATGGATTTACTCTTGTTTTGTTTTAATAAATGTTTATGTTGCATTTGGATCCTGCTCTGCGTCTCTCTGAAACACCCAGCGTTCAAGTATTGATTGTTGAGCCAATGCAAAATTGAATGGCTGCCTTCTAGTGGACTATTTTTTCTTGTGAGAAGTAGACATCATATAAGGCTTTAAGACAGTAAAACTCATTGAACAGACTGAACTTTGCCTCACAGCCTTTTTCATTCGCCTAAAAAAATACGGTGTCTTCGCTAAGGTTGTCTACACATAAGCAACATTCATAATGCTAATTGACAAGTTCAGATGTCTGGGCCACAACAGGCAAAGACAGAAGTAAGCGTTTTGCACATGAATTGCAAATTGACACCTTTTTGTAACAATTACAAAATAGGTATAAAAGACTATTGTAAAGAATATAAAATATATTAAAAAAAAGTAAATTATGCGTGCAACATTTATAACCTCGTATAAAAAAAAAGCGTTTTTTTACATTTAAAAAATGTATTTTTCACACAGCAGGACTATATAAAGTGGCTGCAGAAAGAGTCACAACACCTAAAATATACTGTTTTTCTTCATTTCTAAATTTAAATTTAAATTTTGATGTTGAAAAAAAGCTTATGTTGTGTCAACTAGTCATTTACAGGACTAGCCTTATATTTCAGCTTCCTTAATCATTAAAATATAGGTGTCAGTTTTGAAAAATTAGTGTATCGTGTTTCCTATGACCTTTTTCAGCTATAAGGACACAATGTAAAGACACTCAGTTGACTGCCTGATTAGGTCAGTGTAGAGGACGTGGCGGTGTTGGAAAGGTCTGTATAGGAGAAGATCAGTGGACCAGTTCTGGCAGGAGAGACACATCTACAGCCCTGCCCTTGCTCATCCCGGGTCACCGGACGCAACGATTACTGGCCAGCCCTTGACACAGCAAAGCCAGGTGCTTTTATCTGTGCCGGTGGCTCTTCCCCCAAAGCTCTGTTATAGGATTCACGTTTGCAATTAGTGCAGATCAGAGTCAATTAGCTTTTGGCAAGCTGCCCTGGTGTGTCACATGGCACCTGCTTTGCCTTGATGGTACCTGACAGCGTGGCAGATCAATGATGACCACACAGGAGGTCTGCCAGAAACAGGCCTTAACTGTCACTGGAAAATGTGCAAAGGAAGCATTCTAGAGAAGTAATGTAGTAAAGTAGTACTGTATGAGCATGTAAACAAGTGTATTTTAGGACAATCTACTGCAAAGCACCATAACCTACTTATTTCAATAATTCTTACAAACTAACAAAATGAAATATGATCCTATAAATGCAATTCAATCTGGTCTTTACAGTCAAACCTTTAAAAAATGTATGCAATTATATAAACACATTAAAAGCGCGAACGAGGATACAATATTCTTAAAGGATTAGTTCACTTCAGAATTAAAATTTCCTGATAATTTACTCACCCCCATGTCATCCAAGATGTTCATGTCTTTCTTTCTTCAGTCGAAAAAAAATTAAGGTTTTTGAGGAAAACATTCCAGGATTTTTCTCCATATAGTGGACTTTAGTGGGGTATACCAGGTGGAAGGTCCAAATTGCAGTTTCAGTGCAGCTTCAAAGGGCTCTACATGATCCAAGACGATTTATCTAGCGAAACGATCGGTCATTTTCTAAAAAAAAAAAAAAAAAAAAAAATTATACACTTTTTAACCACAAATGCTCGTCTTGCACGATAGATAGATAGATATATAGATGAGGGTGGTTTAATCATGGCTTAATCTTTGCACGTTCGCTTTGTAGACACTAAATCTGTACTTTCACCTACGTCACACGTGACCTTTGTAACGTGATTACGTCATGCGTGGCAGATCGCAGAGCAGTGCAAGACAAGCATTTGTGGTTAAAAAGTATATAAATTTTCTTTTTTTTTTTTTTTTTAGAATGACAGATCGTTTCACTAGATAAGACCCTTATTCCTCGTCTGGGATCATGTAGAGCCCTTTGAAGCTGCAGAGAAACTGTAATTTGGACATTCCACCTGGTGTACCCCACTGAAGTCCACTATATGGAGAAAAATCCTGGAATGTTTTCCTCAAAAACCTTAATTTCTTTTCGACTGAAGAAAAAGACATGAACATCTTGGATGACATGGAGGTGAGTAAATTATCAGGAAATTTTCATTCAGAAGTGAACTAATCCTTTAAGTTCTCCTCCTTTTCTCAACACATACATTGGAAATTTTATGCAATAATATTAATATGTTAAGATCTTAAGAATTTGAGCCATAATGATTTATTCAGATCTGGAATTTTCAAACTGGGGTCTGGGGACCCCCAGGGGGCTGCAAGGGAGTGACAGGGGGACCGTGGAAAAGTCTTGTGGAAAACTGTAGATAGATAGATAGATAGATAGATAGATAGATAGATAGATAGATAGATAGATGAGGGTGGTCATTTGGGGGTCCATAGCATCTAGAAGATTGAAAACCTCTGATCCAGATCATCTTTGTCAGTGCCTTAAAAAAAAAAAAAAAAAAAAAAAAAAAAAAAACACACACACACTTGAAGAAGATGGTTTAGCTGGATTAGGTTGGTCTCCCTTTTTGATCAAGATGGACCTCAACTAAGCATGTGGCATTCTTTGTGTCCTTGTCATGAAGAATACAACATGTACAGAAAAGCCAAATATGGTTGTGGCATGATGGAAGTGAGGTCGGAAAAGTAGCTTGGTTTACGTTTTATATTATATTATATTTATATTATCATTGATGGTTTTACATTAATGATTTTTGATACAATATGTGAACAAATATATAAAACTTACAAACCCCTTTTCATCAATAATCAAATTAAACATGCCTAAAAAAAGCACCACTTGTAACCTTTAACTTTCCTATTAACATCACTTTTTTCACTTTTTTTATGTGAACTACAGAATATGGGATTCAACATTCTCACTACATGCTGCATCCTCCAGTGTTCAGAAAAGAAAAACCCAGTTTTGTTGATGCGCACAGTCTAGACGCAGCGGTCGCAGGCCAGGCATGTTCTGGCGGCACACCTCATCTGATAAACCTTTTGCATCTGAATGACTTGTGGAAAGTGGAGACAAGCCGAGAATGTAATTATGAATGCCAAATGAGAAAGCACTTTGAGGAAGCGCTCAAATCTTTCCTGTTTCTGTGATAGTAGCAGTATATGGGTGGTTAAGGGAGATGCCGCATCCTGAACATGAAAGAATAAAAATAAGTGATCCAGATGATGCATCCCATCAACACTTTGTTAATTACTACAGGAAAGCATCAAAACAAATATTTTGGATTTGATCTACATTGCAGTGAGGTTGAGATATTCAAAATACATTATGAGGAAGAGTCATTTACACAATTCTGCATTACAATTTTATGCAGGAATCATATCCAAACATCAATTAAATATGAACCACATTTGTTTCATCTTAAACCAAATAAACTAAAAAAAATGTCAGTGCATTTACTGATGCTGGTGTTACATAATTTCAATTTTCAGCCCTAATTTTCTCATTTATTTTTGTCTGTCTTTTTGCAATAATATCTGAACCACCAGATCAAACTGCAATTGAAATATATTCACACAACTTTTAAGTCTTGTAAAGCAATCATTTTATATGACAACTTCTCATTGAGCAGCCTGGAACTTGACCAAAGCATGAATCAAACTTTTGCAGCAAACTCACAACCACTGACTTATTATTCCTAAGCGCCTGAACACTACTGCAAAAATTGTGGTACACTTAAAACCACTGACGCACTGTTCCAGAGTTAGAAACCACTCAGTCCCCTGATGAAGTCATGTAAAACTAAATCCAACAATAATCAATCTAATCAAACAAAACTTCCTAGATAATCACAATAACAGCTCTTGAATTATTTATCACCACAGAAAGAAAAAACAATCACTTGAACAACAATTTCCGGCAATATTCATAATTTAGCTTTTTACTTTTCATCAAGTAATGGGGACTGATTTGTGGTATTGTTGAAGTTCTAAATGGGGAACAAACCATTGTAAGCACCTTTCATTGGCATCAAATGAATGAAGAATGAAGCATAAAAAAGTATTATGTATAAATCATCACAAATGACCACTTCTCTGAGGACCACACCTGATGATACTTTGGATCACTGCTGGCTCAATCAGTGCCACCAAATCAGACTAAATTCCAAAATACATAACTGGCCCATGCACAGTATCAGCACTTTTCTCAAGATAGCTAGCAAAGCTGTGGCATTTGTTTGAATGGAGTTGGAGGAAAAGCACATGAAGGCCAAAACACTGCATGATCCAATGAGATGGATGACAACTACATGCACACAAAGTAATTAAAAAGCACTAAAATATGGAAGCCATAGCTTGTAATTGCAAGAAAAAAGTCAGAATTGCGAGATATAAACTTTTTTTTTATTCCATAGTGGAAACAAGTTTCCATACTAAAAGCACTGATCATGTTAAAAAATACTGATCATGTACAAACGTTACTACATACTATTACTAAATATAATAATTTAATGTAAATATATATATTGACTTAAGCAAAAGTTTCCAATAATCTGATGCAGTGGCGGCTCATCAGGGAGGCACAGTCTACCCAAAATTACAAGAATACCCAAAATGGGAGAAGATCGATTTGATGTTAATAAAATTCCCAGTTTCATGACTCAGAATGTGTATTTCTTTCTTGTTTGTAATTTCACCACTGTAACACCATAAAATATTACTGAAGTCAGAACCACCGCTGCTCATCCCCGAACATGCTGAATCTGCCAATGTAATCACAATCATTCGAAAAACTGCTAAGGGGATAGAGAAGGGGAGGGGGAGGCGAAATCCATAGCCAGAGACTTTTGCCTCTGTTGGCAAAAAAAAAAAAAAAAATTAGCCAATCGCCATTGAGTATTTCACTTTCAGCGGTTAGAGTGCTAAGAAAAAAATACAGTGCAGAAGAGGCTAGCCTTCCTTGGTATATCAATCATCGTAGAGTGTCACGTCTGTTCTGGGTTTGAGTTGTGTTCTTGTTTGGTTTGCACTGTCTCAGGTTCAGTTTCCTGTGTTAGTTTTTGTTTCCTCAGTTCATTAGTTGCCATGGTTTTTCATCTGCCCTCATGTGTTACACCTGTGTCTAGTTACAGTAATTATCTCGATTAGTCCCTAGTGTTTCTTTTTGTATTTACAGCCCTGTGTTTGTCATGTTCTTTGTCAGATCTTGTCTCATAATAGTTGTTGTTCTGTTTACCGTGTTTTTGTTCCCTGATTACCTGAAAAGTGTTACTTTGAGTTTCTGTTGATTAAGGAAACTGCTTGCAAATAGATCCAGCAGACGCAAATTACATGATATTAGTTTGAACTACTACTGTTGATAATGCACCAACTACATTAATTATGGAGAGTATTGAATATTGAATATTTGATTGCCAACAAATTTACCAAGCTACCACTTGAACACTTTTAACACAGACATTTAAAAGGACAGAAGGATGGATTTTTGCTTCAAGTGATAAGCTGTATATGTTAGGGATGCAGTCGTGGCCTAATGGTTAGAGAGTCGGACTTGTAACCCAAAGGTTGCGGGTTCGAGTCTCAGTACCGGCAGGAATTGTCGGTGGGGGGAGTGAATGTACAGCACCCTCTTCCACCCACAACTGAGATGAGACCCTTGCGCAAGGCACCGAACCTCCAACTGCTCCCCGGGCGCCGCAGCAAAAATTGGCTGCTCACTGCTCCAGGTGTGTGTTCACGGTGTGTTTGCGTTTGTTCACTGCTCACTGCTGCGTGTGTGCACTTGGATGGGATAAATGCAGAGCACAAATTCCGAGTGTGGGACACCATACTTGGCTACATGTCACGTCACTTTCACTTTCATGCTCTGATCAGGATTTTTGCAGCCGATACCGACTACCAATTTCTTGTCATCATGACCTTTCAAATTTCGAAGAAAATAGATTTTGATTATTTTTGAAGGTTCTTACTGTATTTTACATACTAGAAAATGTGATGCAATTTACTGATTTATTCTGTTATTATTCATGCTTGACATGATGACTATTAGAGCCCACCAGCCACCACTGATCTGATGTAATCCTTTAAAAAAATAAAGTATCAACAAGCAAAAGGCACAGCTGCATATATTGTATACACAGCTAAGGATTTATGCTCACGTCAGAAGGTTAGAATTTGGGATGGATCAGTGTGAATAGGTGTTAACAGGTTCTTAGATCTCCATAACAAGTGTCTTATCCTCTTACTGTTACAGAGATGAAGGTTTGACCTGTGACTTCATTTCCCCACACGTGAATCAATGTCCTTCTCCCCTGCTTTTTTTTTTTTCTTTTTCGAAAACCTCTGCAGATCTCATTGACAAAATATCTCAATGAAACCAAACTGTCCTTTAACATCTGGTGAATTTAAGAAATAAGACCTGTGGGAGGATGATACTGAGCAGGGATCCAAAATAGTTAACTAAGACCACCCAGTTAAAAATATGGAAATTATAACAATTCAATAATTGATTATTGTTATATTATTATTATTAACAAGGTTGGTTTACATATTGCTTGGAACACATTTTGATTTCATGTATGAAATTATTGTTGAGGTTCATGTAAAAGCCCTTAGATAAGGGAAAGGACTTGAGCCATATAAAATTCAAATTGCTTGTATGCATTATTATGTAAGACCATTTTATTAATTCCGTATAACAGCTGACTGTCATATGATCATAACCAGAGATCATATTCCAGAGCCTTTGCTGCTTGTGGCTAAATGTAAGAATCCTGGATTTCATCGTCTCGAGTTGCTTCCTACACTGAAAGGTAAAAATATGAACCTGACTGTAAAGCATTACTCAGAGACTCACAGGTTAATCCATCTCAAGTGATCCAATGAAGTTTGTGCGACCATTTTAATTTTTTTTTGTTGGTTTGTTTGTTTGTTTGTTTTTGCTCTATGTATTGGTTTTGCAAAACTTTTTTTTAACTTCTATTTTACTTGAGATGGATTGACCCTCACTTCATCATCACATAGTGAGTCAGTCTGTAATACCATGAGAATAATTAATCTCTACTAATAAATGAATTCAATGTACACCATCTCCAAGTCAGTCATAACAGAGATTAAATGACCTAAAATGTTTACTACAGTTTTGTATTTATCTAATTACTTCTAATTACTTAAATTTGTCTAAACTACCATATCAGGGGAATGTTGCTCTTGTCTAGACTACCTCATTAGATGGGTCAACTAGCCAGTATGTAGTCAACCAGACCACCATTAAAGCTTCTAACCCTTTCTTCATTCAAGTGGAAAACCAGACAGTTCCGTCTGGTGTATCCCACTGCCAAATCAGTTCAGGTCAACTGAGAGATTAAAACAAAAAAGTATCCTACTCTACGGACAGGGTCAAGAAGATCAATGATCAAAAGAGGAGAGAGACCCCTTGTTAAAGAAGATATCAATCCATTGATTTAACAGGACCCAACAATATATACACAAAAAAAAAAAAAGAAAGAAAAATGTGGTATTCACTCATCGCTTCTTCTGAGGACCATAGAATGAAATGTTTTTGACTAAAATCATTATTGACTTCCACAATGTCAGAATGATTCAAATCTGCTCTACATGTGGAATTGGTGGACCATCAAAAAGAAGCAGATAATGGCAACAAATCTCTGGAAATGTTTTTTTTTCCCCTGCAAACATTTCTAGAGCATACAAATGTAGTGCACTGGTGGAACTTAGTCATAAATAATGACACACCACTTGTTAAAGAAACCGCAGGCTGTTTTTAAGTTTTAAATTATAAGGTGACAAAAAGTAATTTATAATTATTTTTTATTTTTATATGTAAAAAATAGAGAATAATTCTTTAAATATTTTTAATTTGAAAAAGAAAAGAATCAAGAATAATACTAAATTGAACCCACTGGTTGACTAATAAGAGTCTGCCATGGTTATTACCAAGTCTGCATAAATTTGCAGAAATATTTTCAGAACAAACTTTCACTAAAAATGATGCACCAGGTATTTACTGAACCAAGCTCAAAGCACAGAACTAACATACAAACCGAAACGTGGGAAATTTAAACTGTTACCTCCTAGTATACACACACACACGCACATAATAAACATGTACAGATATAAATACACAAATAAAAGATAAACAATGAATATCGACTTTCTAAAAAGGGTTGTACCGTAGCGTGTGAGTAAAACATGGCTTCACTTCAACACTACCACCCAGGACTGTACTGAACATCTGCCTTGAAGACTTGATAGGACAGTAAATATTCTTCTGCATGTGCCAATGGAATCACACTATCCACATCTGATTGACAAATAAAGGGATGTTTCATTCTTGGAATGAAATCCTGTCCACACCAGTCAAGATGCGGAGAGAAACAAAGACATTTCTGACCTGAAGTTTCCAGAATAGAAAGCTAACACACAAGGAAAGAGTTGAATTCATGCTATTTCCACATCCACACAACTCTTTTGGAAACAAATGGCACAGACTAGCATTGGTTCCTCAGGGAACATGAATGTCAAACACAGCAGATCTTTATGATTAATTATGTGTTTGAGGCAGTGGGTGCGCGAGGTGGGAGAGAATCGGGGCCTGTAAACTGAACTGTTGAATAGTTGTGTCGTGAGGTTTTTGCTAGTATGAAAAGTAGACAACACATACTGTAAACAAACACATATTTCGGCTGAAAGTTAGAGCACAAAAAAGTCCCAAAAGGTAGAGCTTGAATGCAACTTGACGGCACAGTTGCTTGTGTAGTATTGCTTTGTCACAAATTCAGTTGGTAAGCAACATGAGTTATAAATTTGGTACACTGAAACCAGATGTGAACTAATTCACTCCTCACAGAGGAGCATTTTGTACAGTCATCTGGACTGTGTTTACACTTGGTATTAATATTCATCTTGGGTGATCCAATACAGGGTCCAAAATGCTTAGTGATCTGATTACTTGAACCACATTCACAGACAGATGAAAACGCAAGTGATCATATGACATTTGTAGTGTAAATGCTAATCCAACCTAACATACACAGACAACATCAACGGACCGCCTACTTCCCTGTCTATCAGTTATTGTGCTAAAAGAAGTGCTATGTCCAAAACGGGATATGCAGATGAGTAATATCAATGCATTGTACATACTAGTGGTTCAACGGATCACAAAACTCACGGTTCGGATCATATCACGGTTATTAAGTCACGGATTGGATCATTTTTCGGATCAGCACAAAAAAAAAAAAATAAATAATAAAATTGGGGGGTGGGGGGTAACTTTGCATTTATTACTTAGCCCACTTTAACTACTCCGATACCACAGCAGAAACTACTAGCCTAACTAATACATTATTAAAGGCAAGTGAACAGACTGTAAAAAGAACAAATACCGTACACCAATTACAAGCATAGATAAATACAACATAAAGTTACAAATAAAGTATAAGGTCTAACTGTAGTATTAATTTTCGTGTACAGAAATGTAATAATTAAATGTAAAATGACACTGTTCACTGTATAAATTTAATATAGATTAATCTTTGTTTAAGCTGTGTTTTGTTGTTTGATTTACATGACAGACAACAGCAGGTATTTATAGGTTGCTGTCACTTTAAGAGTAAGACTCCATGCACGTACACATCCGATAGATACACATCCGAATTCTCACCTCGTTCAATTAAGACATAACCGAATGTGTTTATGAGAATACTTGCCGAGAGGGGTTTTTGACTGACATAATGCGTGTATGTGTCCATCCAAGTGCATTGAGGACGCAAAAGAGAAATCAATTTGGAGTTTGCGAGCTATCTGAAACGCGCCTCTCTCTGTGTGTGCGCGCGAGCCTTGTATGTATGTGCATCTGTGCGCACCGAATGAAATCCTCTTTTGCCTCTTCTAGCGCTGGAATGGTTTTATATCTATTTAATGTGTAAACTAGCAAGACAAAACACGTGCAAATGATAACCTTTCACTCTATTGCGGTTAAACTTGCAATTGATCCGCGAATCACATGCATGCCGAACTGTGGGGCTTGGTCCGTACAGATCACGGATCAACAACGATCCGTTTAACCACTAGTACATACTACATTGTCCTTTGACTCATTCCCAGACCAATCAAGAAAATAATTTCCTGACTATGAGGAACAACTTTCTTGGTATATGTAGCCTTTTTTGAATTTCATGTACACTGAATATTCAGGCATACTAATCATGTGATGTGCCGCTTTTTGCATACTATATACCAGGAAAGTGTAGATATAGCATGTAGGGAAAGTTTTAAACTTTTGCGGTTACATGCTGCTTTAAAAGAAAATAACAAACTGATTGAATATTTGAAAAAATGTATGAAAAGTCATTTTTACAAAACCAGAGACCCTTATAATCTGATCAAGCATGTTTCCACTAGGTGTACACGACAATCTATCTCACTTGAATACTAGCGATGGACAGTTATGGAATTTTGATAGCCGATGCCAATATCCTAGAGAGTAGTGTGGCTGATGCAATTAAATTTAATATATTTATATTTTTCAAATATTTCATATTCAAAGACTTGATATAAATGCAGATATGCTGAATGCCGACAAGTATTACAGCATTTGCCCCTTCTGTTACTAATAATAGAAAAGCAAACACTATAACATTTTAAAGGCTTAGATCACCCAAAACTGAAAATTCTGTTATTAATTACTCACCCTCATGTCGTTCCAAACCCGTAAGACCTTCGTTCATCTCCGGAACACAAATTAAGACTGTTAATTATTCTCCTACGCTGTTTACGTTCAGCGCTTCCAGTTCTACATCAGAACGGATGCGTCATGAACAGTGTTGGCCAATAATGAGTCGGCGTTCTGACGTAGAACCTGGAAGCGCTGAACGTAAACAGCGTAGGAGAATGACACAGAAGAGAAGATATTGTTGAATGAAGTCGTTATTTTTGTTTTGTTTTTGCGCACAAAAAATATTCTCGTCGCTTCATAAAATTAAGGTTGAACCACTGCAGTCACGTGGACTATGTTAACAATGTCTTTAGTACCTTTTTGGACCTTGAATGACGGTAATTACGTTGCTTTCTATGGGGGATTAAAAAAAAACCTCTTGGATGTCATCAAAAATATCTTAATTTGTGTTCCAAAGATGAACGAAGATCTTACGGGTGTGGAACGACACGAGGGTGAGTAATTAATAACAGAATTTTCATTTTTGGGTGAACTAACCCTTTTAACATACCTTTTAATTTCTTTGTTTGTTACTAATTCATTAGACAAAACTATTAACAGACAGTAAACTAATGAAGACAGATAATGGGTGCTCCTGTGAGTCTGTTCTCAACGCTGTCAATATAAAAGCTCAGCTTTCGTCACTTATCGGCGATGAAGAGGATTAAAAAAATGCCAAATATCATCTGATATCAGCTGACCACTAGATCAGATCATCCGAAATTGATCTGGGGACTTACAGGATGATGTTATCAGACCTGTGATGCACCTCTAGAACATCAGCACAGACTCTGTGTAGAATATGGTTGATTTCCTCACAGTTGGTAATAATATGATATCTTCTCTATCCTAAGATCAGTTCTTCAGCCCAACATTTGAGCATTCATGCAGGGAACCTTCATAAAACAAGAAACAGTGCATCGGGGCAAAACATCCACACAGCCTGCTTTGTTGAGGTGTTGTATCAACATATGACGCCCCTCTCTCTGCTCACTTCCTCCTTGGGCCCCAACAGCAGGAGGTTGGTGTCAACAAGGAATTCCGTCCCATGAATATTTCCCTTCTGAAAAAAGTCACACAGAGGGCCCTAGTGAGGACTTTACAGGTCCAACGAGTCTTTTAAACTTCACTGCGGCAATGTAAAAACGAGAAGTTGCCGACATTATGCCATAAAACGATACCGGGCACTGCTAATAACTAGCTTGCAACAACACAGAATGCAGAGTGTACACACTGGGTGCTGCTCTGCTTGGGAAAACTTGTCTTTAAAACTATTTATCAAAAACAAATAATATGTTACATATTGGCATAAAAAATTATTTCAATGTACAAAACATCAAAACTGTTGCTCCAAAAAACAGGATCAGTCTATCTGTAAACAGCATTTAGTGTGATGTGAATCAGCTCACCATAGTCCAGAAAAGTTTCTCAACGGCGTAAGATGTTAACGTCACAGTTAGCGACGTTCAAATGTAATTTTAGCTTTAGTCTTTGTGATGAAAGCTCAAATCCGGTCAGTTATGACAGATGGCAGTGGCACTTCTGAGAGAAGAATCAGAGTCAGTTGTGTAGCTGCTCAGTGGGCAGTGATGACCTGCTGATTATACATCATGACTCAGAGTTTGAAGGGTGTTTAGTCTCTGCAGCTCTTTGGGCAGGTGACTGAGCCTTTGCGTTAAATCTCATGAGTTTGTTCTTTTAACCACAATTTCACAACAATGCCTGATACACAGAGGACATCTTCCAACCCAAATATGTCTAACAACTTAATTTTTAAAATGAAATCAGATTCACAACAATTAATAAAGTTTAATTAATCTACAAAGAGGAATATTCTTAGCTTGTCCATCTTTATCTAACCCGTTTCTCACATAAAAAAAAAAAAGAGTTAAGCAAACAATTTGTTTGTACATGGACAGAGACATTTAGATTCTTTCATTTAATATTAAGCATGCAAGTTCTGCATGAAAGCACCTCAAGACATCTGGATTATTTATGATGGCACATAATGCTTGAAAGGTTTGTTTGAACTAAGATTCAACTATCTGAAGCTTTTTATTATGGCGAATCTTGAAATGTTTAGGTGCAAGCATTTTAAAACCACCAAGAGAATGTGAAATGCTTCTGCCTCAAAAAGATGTGGAACAAGATGCAAAATAAAACATGTAAACATTTAAATGTGCAATCTTCTAAATGAAAGGAATGTGTGGGGCAAAAAGAGGTGAGGAAGAAGGAAGTGAGAAATGCAACTACAAATGCCAGTTCCCCTCTCTGGGATCAAACCTGTCTCGGATATCCTGCTCTGCTATTCCGCCTCTCTGCTTTGATGGGTCAACCACAACCACACTCTCTCTTGTCTCTCTCACAAACATGCAATGCACTTGCACAGACAGCATGAAAGTTGAAATTAGTGCTTTCAATCTTCGTATGTTTGACTTTGTATGATGACTTATATAATACTATATAATGCATATATTAGGGATGCACGATATATCGGCCACCATATCAGTATCGGCCAATATATGTTCATTTTTAATGTTATCGTTATCGGCCCAATAAGAACATTTGGCCGATATATTAAAGCCGATAAATAATGGATTATTTCCTTCAGCTGAGACACTTCAGATGCGCACTGTTCGCAATAATGGTTATGAATTGCTTGAAATATGATTGGAATCACTTCAAAAAGGAAAATACAGTTAAGTACAATGTGCAGCGCAAGTCTGTCATATAGGCTACGTACAATTATAATTGTGTTCTTGGGACATGGCTTTTAATGGTGAAACTTTTGTTTTTGTAATCAGGCTCTCAAAAATTATGTAAAAATTTGGATTTAGAATTTTCTGCCAATATATCGGTTTGATATAAAGAATTATAAAGAATTATCGGTTATCGGTATCGGCCAAAATTTTCCTATCGGTGCATCCCTAGCATATATTTATTTTATTGTTGTTTTTTCAAACTTTTGTTTTGCTTAATTTTAAAAATTAAATAAAACAAAATCAAAGACAAAAACCAAAACCAAAATAAATCACAAAAACAAAAAAAGAGCTGACAATTCAAACACTGCACCTTCCTCAGATACCTGGGACAGTTAAAGGACACTCTCCTCCACACACAGATAAAAACTAAGTCAGGCCATATCCCATTCGATGCGATTGCCAAGTATGTCAGAGATAAGTGAGGATCGACCTGTGGGACTTCACTGTGACAGGACACACGGTATGCCTACAGCAGGAATAGAGATGACACTGCAATCAAATAAAAGGCCTAGGGCAGAGCTCACTGCCTCTCTAAGCCAAACTCACGTGGCTCTGGAAGTGTTTGCAAACAGCTAAAAGAGGTCAAAGGATCTCTGTGACTTCAACTTCTAAAAATAGACCAACACATGGCAAACTCCCCAGTAATGTGGTTTGCGCTGATCAGATGCAACTGACCACATTTATGAGCTTAAACAAAAGAGGGGTCTGTGTGGTCTCTCTCGGCTGACCACCAACTGAGTGAAGTCAACACCAAATACAAGAGTTTCCTCAGCCTGCAGTCACACAGTACATGTCACACGTGCTGTTAGTCAATATCAGTATATCTGTTGACCGGGTGGCACACAACCCTATAGGCTTATAGACTATACAAATCAATGGGGAAAGTGGACCAGCATCTAAGTCGTCGTTATTTTTCATTAATAGTTGTCTGTAAAATCCTCTCTGACATGCTAAGCATTCCAGCAGACAATGCTTGTAATTACTTTATGCCTGTTGCACAACAATGCATACTCGAGTATAGTGTGATACTCATTTCCATCATCAGGGCCTAAGCTTTCAAAAACCTCTCCAGCATATTTCCTCATGTCAAGAGTTGGCAACAGGCTTGTCTGAAATACTTTGCAGGCTCCTTCTCTCATCGCCAATTGAGTTCTCACTACGACCACAATGCATGCCTCTTCAGTTGAGAGAGTCTAGCAGTGAAACACAAGTAGAAAGTGGAGGTGGCTAGCCAAAACATCCCACACTGAACACAACCGCACTGGAAGAGGGCAGGTGTCACTTTCACATGCAACCACAATGAGTAAATGCTCTTCCTTTTACTTAGGCCAGTTTTACAGCGCATGCATAAGCAGCGTGTACTCTAAGCGAAGCTGCAATGCGACATTTGGCAAATTGTCGATAGAGCTGCATCGCTATAAAAAATTATGTCCGGGTTACTACAATTAGTACTTTAATTTACAAAGGGCATATATGATAAAATGTTTTTTAGGAGTTAGTTATTGAGAACTACTATACATGAATCTGCACCCAAACCCCAAAGTAGCTATAAACTGTAGTCAGTGCTGATTGTATCTGTCTCTACATGTGGAACTTCTATCAAGCCTGACATGAATGCCTTTTTTTCAATCAACAGATTAGGAGATTCCTTCAGTTTTTTTTCATAAAAACCTATATTGCAAAATATTGTGGTGATAAATAGGTCTACAGTGTCTATGTTTTATTTTCCATAAACAAAGACCCTTTTATAGTGTGAAAAATAAAAAAATATTATAAATAGGTGTTATCTGGAAAATATTACCTTTTTAATTCTACCCACCATTAAGGGAGCTGTTAGGTAGATGTATAAACCTAAAAAGAAACATAATTCTATGGCTGTCAATGTAATAAAATAATTTTGATTAATTTCATGATTTCTGTCCTGTCTTTAGAAAGTTGAATGAAACTGTAATAATGTCAAATTTGGTGAAGTTTTAAAAACGTTAAGATTTTTTTTTTTTATTTATTTATTTTTTTTATTCAATTTTTGCCTTTATTGTGATAGGACAGTATAGACTCGACAGGAAGCGCAACCACGCTATATGTTAGAGCCGATGGCCTCGTGGGCAGTGCTCCGACATATAGCGTGGTTGCGCTTCGGACGACCTGAGTTTGAGTCCCGGCCTCATGCTAAGCATTCCAAATTTAGTGAATTTATCAGTGATTTAGCAGCAGACATTTGTTTGGTTTCTTGGTTTGCATCACAGACAACAGCTCCTGTGCCAGCCAAATGGTACCAAATGCAAGATTAAAGTGCCCCAATTATGCCTTTTTTAAGGTTCCTAATATTGTTTTAGGAGACTCCTACAACAGGTTTAAATGCATGCAAGGTCAAAAAACACTTTCGTTTTCTCAAAATATACATTTAATTTCACCTGAGATTTCAATCTTTTGTAAACGACTCGTTTGAAGCAGTTCAGAGAATCAGTCTCTCTAAACCCCTCCTTTCCGTGAGCCTACACTGCTCTGATTGGTCAGATGGCCCAATCCTTTGTGACTGATCTACTGCGCGCACCGCTCGCCCATTGCTATAAATGAATGACAGCTATCAAATCGCAAGACATTTTGTATACAATGTATGGACAGAAAAGATAGCATCGATTTTACCGTATCAATTCGAGCCCGAGTCCGATGATGAAACGTCTGAAGTAGTCGATCAACCAGAAACTGATTTCTGTATGGTAAGTGTCACCTTAGTTATTTATAAGACGTGATAGCAGCGTCACTGTTATACTTTATGTAGGTGCACCTGTAGAAACTGTATCAGAATGCCAAGCAAAGCTGAAAACCTCTAACATAAGATAAACATTTAGGCCAGATGTGTACAGACTTTTTCGTCATATTTATTAACAAAGAAAAATGGCTATACCATTGTTTGACATTACAAGGGGTGTTTACTGTTTACAGAGAGAATATTTCAACTAGTTAGCGCGGACTAGCATCTTAACATCCTATTACAATACAGATAGAGCTCCACTCTACTGTAATAATAAAAACGCAGAGGAAAAAAAAAGTTTGTTTTGTATGTTGTAAACTCGCACATTAGCCGAGCACAAACGTGAATAGCTGATAAAGCATTTTTACGTAAAAAAAAAAAGTCGTGCTCCATCCTTGATCATTACTCCAAGTAATAAGACAGACAAGCTGCATTAATCGACACATTTTTAGACAATATTGGACCCACATCTAAATAGCAGAACTACAGAAACGTGAGTTAGCCGGTTAGCAGGAGACATACAGATTAGGGAGTACGTTACACAACATAACATACAAAACTATGACTTTTGAACGATTGCTAGAAAATATAAACATCAATTATTAATCATACTTACAGGTTGAGATTCAGAGGAGCAAGCTGGCCAAAAAAAACCTGAGCATTGATCCATATTTTAAGACCAAGCATTTTGTGAATCCTGCGTTAAACTCCCCGAGGTTTGAGAAGCAGTCGTCAGTAAAATGACGGGAACACAACAAAAGATTGTACTGCTGTGGTATTGTTGAAAAAATTCATTTTTGCTGGCGTCTGAGCGCGCAATAAGTGGGCGGGCAATATGCTAATGTTTCGTTGTGACGTCACAACGAAACGGCTTGGGATTCGTTTTACAAACGACTTGTTTAATTGACTCTGAGTCGACTCTTACTTTTGAGAGACAATAACTTTATATATGGTGCACTTTCAGATTTAAAACTTTGCAGAATGTTTTCATTCACTTAGAGCTATGTTACACACTACATGAAAGGTAATTTTCAAAAATCCATAATAGGGGCACTTTAACAGAAAATGTCTGCATCGTCAAGAACACACACCCAAAAAGAAAAAGCTAATAAAATGTGATGTTTATAAAAATGATGGGAATCTGCTGGGGTGACGATGCCCATTTTCCCTTCACATTTAATAGAGGAAGCTTTGACAAAGCATATATTTTTCTTTTTTATACCTCAGCACATCTGAATGAGACATTCCAAATGTTTACATTAGACTGTTTTGAAAGTATTTTAAGGATATTATCCATATGATTTAGGATTTTATTAGGCAAAAAATCATAAGCACAAACAGGTACCATCCACAATTTATTTTCTTTAATAAGCAAAAATTGAACAAAATGAATCCATAAAATTAATGTGACACTAGTGGATTTTATTTCAAATCAAACTGCACTTTGTTTTAAACCACTGCTGACATAATTAAAAAAAAAAAAACATCTTATCACAAACTTATTTATTTTCATTTTATTTATTCATTATATTAATAATTTATCAGTGATTAACTACTAATATCACTTCTTCCTCCTGAAGAGAACAAACTCTACCGGATTTTCTCAGCGTGTGGAAAAAAACTATTAGTCAGCCAGCCCACGTCATAGCCCACGTCCAGCCCAGCCCACGTCACATGTTTACACCGTCAGCTCTGGTTCTGTGATGCAGTAGGGAGGGGGAACTCCCCACAACATCCTATCCCAGCCCCGGTCGGTCATCTTCCAAAACTGACCATAAACAACAGCTCTTATTGCATGGCAACAGGACGCGCTCCAAAAACCACGCTCAGTCAAACACTTCAGAGAGTGTGTACAAACAGAGGCCAGCAACCCTCAACAGCGGTGGATCACAGAGAAAATGGTCGGCACTTAACATAGAGCTATATTTGGTGTGGAAAGTTACCATACCTCCGACACAGAGCGGGCAGCTGGTGAATCCTGGTGGTTGGCGAGAATGAGGAAAGGAAGGGTGCACAGCTGAGGATGTTGCAGGGCCAAGTGGAGCTCAGACCGGGAAGCCTCCATCTCTTCATCTGATGCAGCACTATTGAGGACAAACACTACACCCTGGGAACCTTGATAATATCGGCTCCAGTATTTCTTGATGGTCTCAGCTCCTACAAAGTAGAAAATAGTAATGATGTACCATGTGACCTTTTGTTCATATACAATGATAAGTTGGCAAAAATCAGAATCAGAAGTGAAATATTGGCTCTCTTTCAATTTTTGAGTGTGATTTTGAATTGAATTAGCTACGCCCCACAAGAAGATTAACTGAAATTTGAATTCAAAATGACAGTAAGAATTTACAGAATTGTAAATCAAAAGAAAATAGACAAAGGTAATGCATTCTGTAAAAAAATGTTTTTCCACTGTGGTCCTCAAAAGTTAACTTATTAAATATAATGAAATGTATGAAATTAATACAAATTTTTATTGGTGGCATCCATCCATCCATCCATCCATCCATTCATCCATCCATCCATCCATCCATCAAGGTTTTTAGCCTTTTTTCATAATTTTCAAATGTTAATAGTTAATAGTCAAACATGTTAATAGTTAGTCTTCAGAAACTGATTTTCTAGTTATTCATTTTCATTTTACTTCCTTACATTCAAATTGCAATTCTGTATCCTGATTGCTACATGAATTCAAATTCAATTCAAACTGAGGAATTGAATTGGAATTTAAAAAAAGGCATTCTGAATGGCACACAACCCTGTTTTAAAGCCATTACAAGTCTTTCATTTCTGATGCTTAGGTTCACATTCATAGATTCGGTCTTGCACAAATCTGAAATCAGATCATGTAATAAAATATTCCTCATCCTCTTTCCTTATAGCAACAGTCTGTGATGTAAATCATTATGCTGTTACAGTGCCTCTCTTGATTTTGAAAATCTTTCAAAATGTATCCTTTATGCTTAGAATATTAAACTTGGTCTGATTGGAGTCATCCAAAATAAAAATAAAAAAGGAAATAAATCATCAAGCATTATTCTGTCACAATAACCATCAGACCACAAGTCAAGTCATGTAACTGTTGACAAATCCGGTGAGATCTTGATGACGCAAGTTTGTAAAAAAAAAAAAAAGTGGTCTTGAAGTCTCAAAACAAAATCGTTCAGCGGAAACTGCAAGAAATAAATCACACTCACTAGAAAAGAGGCATTTTGTTTGACTTGCCAGGCTAAAATTGTGTAAAATAACAGCACACAAGTCTCCTGGGGAGATGTGAAACGACAGTATGGTCATTTGCTCAGTGTTTTCTAACACAGCCTGTTCGGAGATGCCAGTTCAGTTCAAATATCTCAATGATTTGGTTCTGTCATCTCATGCGTCTGTGCAAAGAGATTCTAGTAATTCAGGAAACGAATTAAAATAAGTGCAAATGAATACAGTAGAGATGTAGTAAATGAAATGAGAAAAAATGTTTTTCCATTATATAATGAGGCATTTAATGATTACATATGATTAATTATCAAGACAAATCGGTGTCATCACAAGTACGACAAACATGTACAAACCTGTTTGTATTATCACAGAAATGTCTTCTTAATTTAACTACATCTATTTTGAAGAGACTGAATAAAGTTAGAAATAAACCGACAGAAAGACAAGGTTGAGCAGCGAGTTTCTCCTAAATGTTTCTCCATAGGAAAAATGGTTTGGGAACTATACAATGTATTTGGATTTCCTCCAAGTCTCTTTGTTGCCAGCTCAAATCTTTAGCAAATGTTTTGCTGGTTTAGAGTCCACATATGGTTCTTTTTTAGTGCAATAAATTGATGTGCATATCATCACTATATGCCACAGTAGTTGTTTTTATTACACGGCTCTCTGGAACAATTGATTCTGAGTCTGACATTCTGCATTCAAATGTTTATGTATAATGACTGCTAAACTGTATATTTGATCGTTGCCGGACAACCGATTTCCATAGCTGTGCATTGCAGCACTCCACTGCCTCATTTTTTTTCACATTACAAAATTATTTCAACTCAAATGTCCATTCATTTATTTGGCAAACAGCCATGTAAAAAGTGGGATAATGTAGAGACAGACAATCGTTATAGCAAAACCTTATCAGGGCTTATTGTGTGATAATGACCCCTCTTACTGTAGGTTACGCCTTAGGTGTAAGTTATCTGTGAATGAGCCCTACATGCTCAAAAGGTGAGTCATCCACTAATCTCTCGTCTTCATTTACACTAACAAATCTCAAAGGTTTGAGGGCAGAAAGAAATTAATTTTACTCAGCAGGGATGCATAAAACTGATCAAGAGGGACAGTAAAGACATTTATAAAAAAAAGATTTCTATTTCAAGCAAATGCTTTCCTTTTGAGCTTTATATTCATCAAAGAATCATGAAAATCACATCACAGTTTCCACAGAAATGTTAAGCAGCACAAATGTTTTCAACATTGATTATTAGAAATGTTTCTTGAGCACCAAATTAGAACATTAAAATGATTTCTGAAGCATCAAGTGACACTGAAAACTGGAGTAATGTCTGAAAATTCAGCTTTACATTTTTTTTTTAAAAATATATTCAAATAGAAATCAGTTATATTCCACAACAATACAGTTTTACTGTATTTTTGATCAAATAAATGCAGCCTATGTAAGCTAAGAGACTTCTTTCAAAAACATTTAAAAAAAATCTTACTGATCCCAAACTCTTGAACAATGGTGTAAGTCAAGTACATAAGAACCTAAGAGCCTCATTTCGGACTTCTATCATCCAGATTATACACCACATTTAATGTTTCCCATAACACACTCGGAATAACAGCAACAAAGTACACTCAAGCTGACTAAAATATAATCTTGGTCATCTGCAGGCTCAGGCAGCATCTGAGGACTTTTTTTTAGCATTTTCTATGCTGATTTTGGGGCAAATCATTTGAATTCTTCTACATGGATTTAAACACGGAGAAAGTTTGACAAAGCTGTACTCTACACTTACTGCTAGGCGAAAGCATGGTCAAATTAGACAAATGCTTCATAAACAAAATGATCAGGAAATATGTACAACTTGAGAAAATTCTGAGGAGTTTTCTGTGGAGTTGAGTGGGTGAAGATTGCAAATAGGCCTGGTCACCTGTTTGGATCTGTGCACATGTCCCATACCCATCTATCATCATACTGACATCTTCTGCCACCTATTGGTCATTGGCCCTGTCAGAAAGTCAAATGTAAATTTGCTGGAAAAACATACTCAGAAAACAACAGTTATTGATGTTCTGTGAAGCATCTCAAGACATCATTCAAAACATATTCTGGTTTTGTTCAGACAGAATAACGGAGTACACGCTGTACGTACTACATGATGTTGCAGGGCACCATTATGTAAGACATGTGAGACTAAAAATGAAATTTAGTAAAAATAATCCACTTCTCCTAGGACTTTTTATCTTGACCTGCCAAGAGAGATGTAGAAATGTTCAAACAGTCTGTCTTGGCTGCTCGTCTGTCCACATCTCCATGGTATAGTGTTTCATCTTAACTCATTAAATGTCCATCATTTCAGTCTGGATCACATCAGAATGCGTGAGCCTTGAAATGCCTTTAAACAGCTCAGATCCAGGTTATGGTATTCAGCTCAAAACTATCTAACCACAGGCAGCAGACAGTACAAACAACCAAGCATAACAGAGTCTTAGGTTTCTTTTCTCTTTAAATATAAATGAGTAAAATACTTTGGCACTATTTAATGTAATCCACACTTCATTCCTGCATTATATGTGTGCCATTTACATTACCGTTCAAAAGCTTGAGTCAGTAAGTTTTTTTTTTTTTAAGGCTTTTTTTAATGATGCATTAAATTGATCAAAAGTGACAGTAAAGACGTTTACAATGGTACAAAAGCTTTATATTTCTATATTTTGAAAAAATATAAAGAAATATATTTCTATATTTTTTTATATTTTGAAAAAAATGCATCATGGTTTCACAGAAAACAAGCAGAACAACTGTTTTCAACATTGATAATAATAAGAAATGTTACTTGAGCAACAAATATTAGACATATTAGAATGATTTCTGAAGGATCATGTGACACTTAAGACTAGAGTATATTGACTGCTGAAAATTCAGCTTTGCCATCACAGGAATAAATTACATTTAAAAATATACTACAATATAAAACAGTTATTTTAAATTGTAATAATATTTCACTAATTTGTTGTTTTATTGTATTTTTCTTCAAATAAAAGCAGCCTTGGTGAGCATAGAAGACTTCTTTAAAAACATCTTACCAACCCCAAATTTTTGAATGTTGGGTGTACATACGTAAGCAATATCACACAAGCAAGAGTTCTGATAATCAGTGCAGCATGACTGTGAGAGAGATATTGCTTTTATACAATCTTATTAACAAGAAGTTATTATAAAGTAACATGTTTCAGACTAAATTTTGCCAGTTAGTTTACTGTTTTTTGTTTTTTTGTTGGCGTAGAAAAAAAAAGAGTTCCAAGAGAAGCCCATGTTTCATGCAACAGAGACTTGAACAATGAGTGGTGCAAAATGACTGAGATTTCTGTTCTGCCCTGGAACACGGGAAAGACAATAAAACACAGATGAGTATGTAAAACAGTGAAACAGTGAAACTTCCCCTCACTAAATATCAACAGGAAAAAAACACCTAACCAATCACATTTGAGAATGCTGTCATGCAAAATCCTATCCCCCCTCCTCAATGCCTGATCAAAAATTTAGCAAGTTATTATGATATCTTGTTCCAGCTAATCAGAAGACCTTTTCTTAACAATTAACACTATAAGTTATTTTATAAGTTATTTTAACAGATTTACGTTATAAAGATACCCATTTTTAATACTCATTAAAAATTCTCAGCCAATGAAATGGTTTTGATGATAGGATTCTGCAGGGGGATAGGATAAGACAGCCAAGCCTACTTCAACATGGAATATTTATTATAGAGACTGATCAAATTTGAGATATGAATCTTTAATATAAAGCTAATTAGTTATGATATTTAAAAACTCTTTTCATCTGCTGTCCAGCTGGTTCAGAAGCTTGCAGAGTGACCTTCCCTCTGCAAATGCAAGACACATCCGCATCCCTGATGTCATCACCATTACAATCTCATGATCGTTTGTGTTGTAAATCGAATGGAATTTTATGGAAACTAAATAACAATAGAATAACAGTCGCCACATATTGCATTTAGTCATTAAACTTGCATTAATGTAATCATAGGAAAACCAGACAGTAGTATGTGTCATTGCAAACTACGATCACTCAGTTGTTGCATTCAATATTTAAGGATGATGGACAAAACCCCTGACTATACAGACTAATTTGGTTTGGCAGAATCAACTCAACCCTGGCAGGACATCCTAAAAAATGTACAGTGTGGTCCAAAAGTCTGCTCCTACATTGAAAACCTGGGATTTTTTTTTTAACCCGTTTTAGGATTTGGTAAAATTAGAAAACAGTCAGATGTTCTTGCTTTCACTGAAGCACAAGATGCTTTTTGGATCATCTCAAACCATGCTGGAGAACATGATCCTCAAGTTTGTGTAAATCTGATGAGTTCATGCAGATTAAATGCTGCTGTCATAAAGCAAAAGAAGGACAAACTAAAAGAAACTCTGAAATTCTCACTCAAATTGTTATGGTTATATAACTAATTCAAAAAAGTATCAAATTACAAAGAATGCAAAACAGAAGCAGTCAAGTAAGACTTTTGGACCCCACTGAAAATGTGATTTTCCCCCCAAATGTGCAGAACAAAAGACAATAGCTAACCTACGGCCCTAAATTTAACCTGCTAGCGTTCCACTGTACCGCCCGCGGTACACATAACTTTCAAAAGAGACCAAAACCATGCATATACTCCAAATGGTTCAAGAACAGCATGCAATTTACTTTGGGTATGCCTTTTTAGACGTTTTAGGCAAATTTTACAGGAATGCTAAGGGGTTAAATCAAAATCTAAATTTGAAACATCTTCCTCAAAACTTCAGCCTCTCAAGCAGATATAAATAGAAAGAATAATGACTGTTATAGAGCACCTATATGAGCAGGATATTTGTTTTCCATTAACTCCATAAACTTCTTAAAACTAACACAAGAGCTGGCAGAACAGCAAAAATGATATAACATTTAAGCTCATAGCTAATAAGATTAGCACACATACAGTACATTAGCTCCAGGAGTAAAATCCAAGAGAACTATATAAAATACGAAAAATATTGACTCAAACTACAGACACTACAACCCAATGACGTTCTAGATCATTAATTTACTTTGACATCTGGGTACAGTATGCTCTTGAGGAAACCGTAAATTCAGCACTAGGAATATGCTGTTAATGTTGATTAATATTCAATCTGCCTTTAGGGATAAATAAATAAAATTGCAATACAGAAGCATTTTCACTAGTGGTCAGACTTTTGGAACTGTACATGTGATTTGTTTTCCCAAAAGTGCAGAACAAAATAAAATCAAATTAGAAAAACATCATTCAAAACATTATTTTGTGTATAATGAGTAAGTTAGAAGAAAAATTAGATAGAATGCAAAACACTGCCATTTTTTTTTTTATCCAGATGGTACGAAAATCATGCTTTCCAAATCAAGTGGTCACCTGACTGTAAGATACTCAAGTGCAACGAGGGTGATAACACAGATGGCTCTAATAACTATTCACACACTGAAATACGCATGCTGATTCAGTCATTTGACATTAAGAGTTTAGTAAAAAACAATCAGGACACAGTTTGGTCTTGTGCCTAAAACTGAAGTGGTAAGGAAATGAATAACATTGTCTGACATTCACAGCAAGGGCTATCATCACACATAAAGTCATATCTAATCTCCTTTGACGTCATTGTCACTGGAGAGGGCACATTCACAGACTCCATTAACAGATGCCTCTTCACTGTGCCAGTCATGCCTCACACCTAACGGACATACTGCTAACACACACAGGGCATCGCTGGCCTTTGTGTCAAAAGGGTAACAGACACGGATTGCCTCTTGCCATCAAGGCGGATTATTACACGGATGAGAAAAGCAGTTTGTTAACCTCAGCGGGACGACAGCCTTTAGGCCGCGAGCTGTGTGACAAACTGCCGATATGTCACTATGGCAAATGCTCACAGTTCACATTCAGAACTCTCACATTCACATTCATCCATCCTGTCATTCCACAGTTTATACAGCACCAATCTTTAGAGATGTGATCATATTCACGGGATGAATACTGACACAACCAATCGGAAAATTGTATTTCTTTAAAGACTTTCTAAATTGTCAATTAAAGAATTATGAATTAAATTGGTATTGGTCATAATAACATTTTAATTGTGAATGCTGACAGTTTCACTTACACCACAACATATGTTGTGTGATACACTTTTCTATCTTTTCAAGCATTAGCCTCTGCTGCAAATGGAGATCGCAATTACCTCATAATTCATTTTTTCTTTCTTTTTATTTGCTTTGCTTTTAACTCTGAGTGCTGAGACTTATGATGATGGCTAAATAAAAACTTCTGGGTCTTGCCACAAAAGACAAGGTTTTCAAACCAAGGAGTCTAACAATATAAAGTTTCGTTTGCAAAAGCAGTTTGTGTAAGTAAAGCAATCAAGAAAAGAATATGATGAGGCATGATGTCAAATCAAAGAAATAAATTATATTTTACAATATAGTATAATAGAAAACAGCTTTTTAAAATTGTAATAGTATTTCACAATATTACAGTTTTATGGCATTTTTGATCAAACAAATGCAGCCTTGGTGAGCATAAGAGACTTCTTTCAAAAACATAAAACCCCTTACAAACCCCAAACTTTTGAACGGTAGTGTACATTAATGACACAACACATGAAATACTGTATGTTTACTACAATTAGAGGGTTTGAGAGCCTGGTGCACATCAGATATGATGTTAGAATATAGTTTCCCTAGCTCTTGAAGGAGAAGGGAAGGGCTTGACAGTTGTAAGCTTAGCGGACACATGGGAGAGGGTGTTAAAAAATGCATTACTCAATTTAGCAGCGGAAACACAGTCATAATAGTTGAGTCAGCCTCCTCTGCCTTTTCCGCTTCACAACTAAAAGTTATCTTTGCAGATGTAGTTTAGGTTAAGTAAGTCTCTGTGCCGGGCCCAATGGGATGTTTCAGTCTTCCGAAGCACTGGTTGAATGGAGGGACAGTAGACGCCACCTGCACCTAGTTTCCTTTGAAAAACTATATATGCAATCAGATCTACAGAATAAACACATGAAGAGTCTAAAAAAATTGTCTTCAATACAAACTGTCTAAATGCATATAAGCTCTCTAAAAAATCCTTATAAAGAAATGCTTACATACAAATTGAAAAGATGTAGTGATGCACAATTTTAAAATTATTTTCATATTATGGTCAAATTCTGTACTATTTTTTTCCCCTAAATAAATACATAAATACACACACACACACACACACACACACACACACACACACACAAAAATCTAAAAATCAGCACTTTTAAATGCTACAAATGAAATTAAGCATTACAACATTATAGTATGAAAAATGGATATTCATTTAGAGATTTACAAAAGATTGCATTTAACAGTGTTAATAAAAACATCTTTAAATGAGTGTTAGATGACAGCAAAAATAATCTAAACATAAAAAGGGAAATGAGTATGCACAGTTAATTCACAATATCAACCGAAACTGATTAATTAAAAAAAAATTATATTACCAAAAAACACTGACATAGTACTGATATATTGCACATCTGTAAAAAGATGTTATGAGGGCCCAAATCTAATTTCTCTTGATGCTTAAATTCAAGTCTAGACCAGCAGATGACATTTATCAGGGCCCTTGAGTTGTTAAAGTAGCCACTTTGCTAAGATTGCTAAAGGAGTTGCAAAAGTAGTCACTAGAGCTGCTAAAATGCTTAAAGTGCATCAAGAAGGGCAGAGATGATTGTCTATTTAAAAAAAAACATATTTCGTTTAAAAATAATCATATTTATTACTCAACCAAATGTGCCTAAGCACATTTGATGAATTTCTATAGTACACATCCATCTAATGCAGCAACTAATGTCAGAAAGTGAAGTACTGTTGACACAAATTTGTCATCTTCTGTTTCTTCTTTAGGTCTGTTTGTGCTACAGGGCACATTGAGCAGCAAGCTTATTTCACTGGTTGCCATCGGCTACATGGAATTTGGCTTCTTTCCAATTAACGTGCGCTTTGAAAAATCAAGACAAACTTGAAAATAAAGATGACCACATGGCTGCCTCACAAATCTCCTTCAAAGAGGCCCCCCGCCACAAAGCCCATGAGGCGAAAGTCTTGCCTTGATAGTGGCCCACCCCGTCACTCTGGTTTAAAGCATACAAACATATGATCCATTTGTCTAAATGCCTTTGTCCGCTGTAGATAGATTGATAGTGTTCTCACTGGGCAAATTAGTGACTGTCTTCATTCCATTTCCTCATTTTTATGTGAAAGAAAGAATGGATGAAGTTCGACTGACTGGTTTAGGTACAGATCAGACAGCACTTTGGGCAGAAAAGCTGGGTTGGGGCGCAATATAACCCCCTGCACCCTCTGGCATAAACCTACAGGAGCTTTCATGTACTGATAGAGCATGGAGTTCCCCAACCCTTTAGGCAGAGGTTATTGCCAGGAGGAGGGCAGTCTTTAGGTACAGCTATTTCAGGTCTGATGATTCAAGGGGCTCAAATGGGGTTTGCTGAAGTGCCCTCAAGACTTGATCTAAGTCCCACTGTGGTACAATATGTCTAGTACATCATGCTGTACATCTTAGAGCAACTTTAAGAAATCAGGCTACCACAGGCATCTGATAAATTTGTAATCTCCCACTTGAGCAGCCTTAATTGCAGCCACCATACCTCTGATGGTAGAAGAAAATTTTCCTGCATCCAATTGTTCCTGCAGAAACTGTAGGATATCACAGGCTGTAGATGTGAGAGGATTTACCTTGTGCCCTTCACACCAAGACTGAAACATACCCCACCTAAATGAATAGGCTACCCTTGTTGAGGGTGCACAAGCTCATTCCAAGGTCTTAACAACTCTGTCTGGTAGTCCCATAGCAACTAACCCAGCCCTCTCAGGGGCCAGGCCAAAAACCTGAGACCCCCAGGGAAGGGGTGAAAGGGGTGAATCTACTATGCCTTGTGCCTGGGATAGTAGAAACCTCCTGATTGGGAGTTCCCATGGCATCCCGTGAAGGATGGGTGGAATGTCTGAGAACCATATCATATCATGAGTCCGTCAAGGTAAGATCTCCGCAGGTGAAAACATGAACACACTGAATGTCTGCTTTATAATAGAAAACAAACTTGTGCTTCTGATTAAATGAGGCACTGACACTGTTTTTTATGTTTGATACTGTAAAACTGCTTGCTTTTAAGCAATCTATTGAATAAAATGCCATATAAATAAACGTGATGTGACTTTACTGGAGTGCTAATTTGCAGAGCTTGTGCTAACATACCTATCTTGCTATGATCATATGCTTTTTATGCTTTCTATAAAAAAATGCTTGCGGTTTTCTCTCTTTTGTTGTGTTTATTTTGTTACTGAGAGTAAAGTATATCGCTGCTCATGTATTTCGAACTTCGTTTTACCCCTAAACGAAGAATGAAAAAGAACTTCGCTGTGAGTATATTAGTCTCACCTTCTCCCCCTTCATTCTCTGAAGAAGAGGTTGAAGAAGGCTGAATGGGGAAATGCATAAAGCTGGCCCTGAGGCCACTGATATGCCAAGGCATCTATTCCAAGAGGGGGATTGTCCCTCCCCAAGGAAAAGAACAGGGGACAATGTGTTGATTCCCTGAAGGCGAACAGATCTGCTACTGCTGGACCGAACCTGCGCCAGATCTTCATGACCACTTCAGGGTGCAGTCTCCACTACCCTGGGTTCGGTCCACCCTGGACAGCTGATCCGGTGCCACATTTGTTGACCCAGGCACATGTACTGCCCTTAGTGACAGGAACTGCTTCTGAGCCCATAACCAGAGTTTGTGTGCCAGTCGACACAGTGCAGGAGAGACGGGTCCCCCTTGCCTGTTCATGTATGCTGCTGCCACTGTACTGTCTGTCTGGACTAGTACATGATACCTCCGAAGGCATGGCCAGAAATGTTGAAGTGTGAGATGGTCTGCCTTCAATTCTAGCACACTGATGTGCTGACTTGCCCAGTGGCCATTCCAGCATCCCCTAATGCCCCAGCATGCATGGACTGCCCCCCAAGCCTAGCTGGGATGCATCTGTTGACACCAATTGTCAAAGCCAGCAGCCCGATGCCAGTACACCGTCAGAAGCAAGGTGGTGTGTGGCCTTGGCCCCTTCCACCATCCCTCTGATTTTTTTGAGCCTTTCTCCTTCAAGATGCCTCAAGCTGAGACCTCAGGTCTCTGGGACTCTACTGGGACTGATCTGGAGAATCCCTAGTCTGTCTTGGTCTGAAGCTTCTACATTGACCAAGTGTGTTTGAAAACTCTTTAGCATAGTGGCAGGCCTCTTGGGCATGCTGCAGTAGGTGGAGAGCATCAGGCCCGAACATGGCAGAAGGCTCAGCAGGTAGTCTAGAGAGACAATCATGGTCATCCTGCTGAAGCCTTGATTGAGACAGCCACAAGTGATGCTTTACTACACAAAACGTTGTCATATTTTCCTCCAGCCTCTGACTGCTCTTTCATAAATTTACAGACATTACAGAGGAAACCTGCTTAAGCTCATCCAACACAGTGGTCCTGCTCATCCTGAGCCTTATGGCCCAACTCCCGTAGGTATAACGAGGGAATGGCACGTGTTAGCTAACTTAACACTCAGAAGTCGGGAAACGCGTCGGCGCGTTTTACTGGATTTTTTTCACATAGCAGCAAAATCAACTTAAAATACTCCAATCTGATACTCCCTCAGAAAATGAACTGTAACTTAGTGAATACTTATCACACAAACATGAGACATATGTAGAAAGAAACGTTGAAATGTCAGGTTTTAAATGATGAAGGTCAAATCGAAAACAAATATTCTCTGTTTATGTAATCTGTTTGAAAAGAGAGACATGTCAGTCATTTGCGAGTCAGCTCATTATCCGCTAATGCGGCTACACCCACGGAGCGTGAGTGCTATTCAGACGCAAATTCTGAGGCGATGAATGCAACAGAGTGAATGCCCGCATCAGCTCGGAAAAACGCATCAAGCTTAGTCAGTTTCATGTACTTCGTTTGAGGTTTCCCAAAAAATATTGCTATACTGAGATGAGTGAAATCGACTGAAATATGTAATAAATACTGAAATAAAATGTGTTAGCAACATATTAAACTGCACATTAACATTTATAGGCTCTATAACAAATAAGATACATAAAATGTCATAGCAATATGAATGTTTAGACAATATTTCTTTTGGCCTGTTTTGGACAGATTATGAAGAGTTTACTGTAAAATAGCCTATATAGTGCCACATCAATGAAGCTTTCATTCACAAGGAATGATGAAAGCTTTGCATCACCGAAATAAATTATATTTTAAAGTATATTAAAATAGAAAACCATTATTTTAAATTGTAATAATATTTCACAGTATTGTTGTTTTTTCTGTATTTTTGATCAAATAAATGCAGGCTTGATGAGCATGAGACTTCTTTCAAAAACATTATAAATAGTAATGTGTCAAATCTTTTGACCGATACTGTAATTAAAAATATAGGCCTATACAAAATTTTCTTCACATGATGTGCAATAATACGTGCATGCATGAGATCACAAAAATCATGTTTTCTGTTAAGAGTGGACATTATATTAACGTTAATACAATAGCTGATATGATCCTGTTATCAGCATGCTCACAGAGGGTTTTTTTTTCTTTTATCTCACAGATTTGAGAATCATAGTGACCAGATATTTGCTTACATTGGACTGCATGAATATGATACCGAGATCACTGACTGGAAGCAGGAATTTTTTTTTTTTCTTCTTCTTCTTTTTCTTTTTCTTTTCTCCAGTGCAGAAACACCAAATGCCAGGTATGTGATGTTCACTTATATCTTTGAACAGGACTTATTTCCAGGTATAACTGTGTACTCAAAATGTGTCTTTGACTCTCATTTATATAGTTAATTATATTTTAAATAAACTTCAAACAAATTATATATTTCTTTTGCCATTGCATTCTTTCTTAGTTCACTCAGTCACATTCCTGACTGAATGGCTCATTATGTGGCTCATTAGGGGCAGGGTCTTAATCTCCTCAGGTGTGAATCACAGCATTATTCATGAAGATTCACGCCTCTTCGCATACGGCCTGTGCAAACAAAAAGTGTCTTAGAAATTTAAAATCAATACATTGTTTTATGCGTCCGAGTAGGCAGGATAATTTCCACATCATTTTGAAGTAAAAACTCTAGACTAAAATATACAGTTCCCAAAAGTCTTGTGGAAAAAATTTTTGTACAGTGGTGGTCAGAATTATTGGCACCCTTGGTAAATATGATCAAAGATGACTGTAAAAATAAATCTGCATTGTTTATCCTTTTGATCTTTAATTCATAAAATTAGCAAAAATCTAACCTTTCATTGAAGGAAAAGAATTGAAAGTGGGGGGAAACTCACATTATGAAATAAATGTTTTTCTCCAAAACACGTTGGCCACAATTATTGGCACTCCTTTATGAGTAAAATATCTCTGAAGTATATTCCCATTCATATTTACATTTATTTAGCACACCAGGGTGATCATGAACATGAAATTGTCCAGCCATGACTTCCTGTTCCACAGGAGTATAAACATGAGGAAACACAAAGGCCAAATTCCCTTAATCATTCATCACAAGGAATAAAACCAAAGAATATAGTTCTGATGTGCAGCAAAAGATTGTTGAGCTTCACAAAATAGAAAATGGCTGTAAGAAAATAGCTAAAGCATTGAAAATCCCCATTTCCACTATCAGGGCAATAATTAAGAAGTTCAAATCAACTAAAGATGTTACAAATCTGCCTGGAAGAGGACATGTGTCTAAATCGTCCTAATGCGCAGTGAGGAGGAGAGTTTGAGTGGCCAAAGACTCTCCAAGGATCACAGCTGAAGAATTGCAGAGATTAGTTGAGTCTTAAGTCTCAGAAAGCCAAAAAAAATTATCAAACAGAACCTACATCTCCACAAGTTGTTTGGGAGGGTTTCAAGAAAAATCCTCTGCTCTCATCCAGAAGCAATCTCCAGCATATTCAGTTGTCAGACAAGACTGGAACGTCAAACAGGAGCGGCTTCTATGGTCAGATGAATCTAAAAAAAGAGCTTTTTGGCAGCAAACCCACCAGATGCGTTGAGGCCGCTTCTGCTAGAAATCCAATAATGGGCCGTGGTTTGATCTTCCATCAGGACAATAATCAAAAACAAACATCAAAACCAACATAAAAATGTGTCACTGAGTACAAAATGAAGCTTCTGCCATGGCCGTCCCAGTCCCCTGACCTGAACCCTAAAGAAAATGAGTGGAGTGAACTGAAGAGAAGAAGCACCAACATGGAGCTGGGAATCTGAAGGATCTGGAAAGATTCTGCATGAAGGAATGGTCTCTGATCTCTTGTCAGGTGTTCTCCAAACCCATCAGGCTTTATAGGTGAAGACTCAGAGCTGTTATCTTGGCAAAAGGAGGTTGCAAAAAGTATGAATAAAGTTGAATAAAAGGGTGCCAATAATTGTGGCCAACGTGTTTTGGAGAAAAACATTTGTTTCATAATGTGATTTCCCCCCCACTTTCAATTCTTTTCCTTCAATGAAAGGTTAGATTTTTGCTAATTTTATTAATTAAAGCTCAAAAGGATAAACAATGCAGATTTATTTTTACAGTCATCTTTGATCATATTTACCAAGGGTGCCAATAATTCTGACCACCACTGTATGTATTTTGAGGCCTTATTTCAGTGACTTATTTTTTTTGTTTGTTTTTTCAAAAACCATGCATATACGTAATTCTCTCAAAAATACAAACATGTACATACTTGTTGCTCACATATTATTGTAGCCTAGTTTCTGCAGAATACAGTGTAATTAGACTTTTGTCATTAATATGTTTATAAACAACTGAAAAAAGCACAAATGTTAGGGCATGTCAAAACTACACCAGGACCCCAAATCAGCCTCAGACTCCAGAGGGTTAACTTAACCATCCATTATTCTGCAATTTTTACTAAGGCAGCCAGCCCTACCCAAAACATAGTGGAAGGTGATATAAAGGGGAACGAAGAAAGGGGACTTTAACTGGACCAGGCTGAGCCTCTGACTCCTCTTCGAATCTTGAGAGAGGGTTAGACAGACTTTCCAGCATAGGGATATGTAACGCTTTTGCTGCTCTACCAATGATCTCTTTTTTTAATCGAACAGCCATAGATGTTTCCCCTACTGCTGAATCCTGTTCAGCATGCCTCTCTTCAACAAACTCATCCTCCTCATCTGAGGGGAATAGATTCAGTATATCCATATCTTCTGCTTCCACAGAGGAGAAATGGTCTCCCATCTGAAAACCTGCATGAGAAGAGTCCTCACTGAGAGAGTCTCTTCTCATACCTGTAGCTAGATCTTGATGAGGAGACTGTGGACGTTTAGCCCAAAAGAAATGGAAATGAGCCTCTCTTGTACGCAAAGGCATAATAAAACAATCCATGCATGTTGAGGGATTGTCACAAGCCTTTAATGCATGATCATATCCCAGGTATGCAATACATCTATCATGCCCATCTTCAACAGGCAGAGCAACAGCACAAGTCCTACAAATATGACTAGTGCTTGCCATTCTTTGTCTTTTCTATACTCTACAATAGTGGCATTCGAACTTGTGATTTCTTGATTGTACCCGGAAGTGATGAGCTGGGCTCAAACTTCTGCCACTCTGATGCTACCAGGAAGCAACTTGCGAATGTTTACACACCGTTGTACATCCACGCTATCTGACTGGATTAGCCACTTTGCAGCACACCAGAGACAGAGAATTGGATAGGATGAAAGAAGTTCGCTTGGATCTTACTATGAAAAGTAAGAACACAAAGCTGCTCCTAGGCGCGTTAGCTTACACCACCTCGTGCGATACGCTTCACAGAGCACTTCAATCAATGTACTGAAAACAGATGAGAAAACTTCACAACAGGAATATATGCTGAACAAAGTATAGAGCTTCCATGTCTTGCACCAAAGTGGAGATCAAAGAAGCAACGAATGCACGCCACTATGGGTGATTTATAGGGCACTAATTAGGGCATGACTGGCACAGTCGGATCGTCTTAAAGAGTATTCACGTCACCATTTATGGAGGATCAAATTCCTGTACATATGGAATATGTAATGTAGTGGAGAGATAGTCTCAATACGATATTTTACGATAATATGATTAGCCTTTTGCTTGACTAAGTTATCAAACAGCTAATAACGTGTCGCTACAGCTAATAATGTGTTGCTAATGTTACACAAACCATGTTCCCATTCACCATCTCTAAATCAGACAGCTGCCTTCTAAAAACCAGCATCCTTAGAAATGCTTTGAACAACTTAGAACATCAGTGGAGAAAGGCATATAGTTCATCATAACATCGTAATATACATAATTCACCCGCTATATTGCTTAATGTACCCGATTTTTTATATCAGCAAAAAAATATAACAGGATAACTTGGCTTCTCTTGAGACACCCCTGCTTCACAGCATAGTAATGATATGCTAAAGCACTGCTGCACGTTGACGTGATTGATTACAAGGTTGTTTGTGATGTAAGTAACAGCAGCGATTTCAAACCGTGTTTGAGACAGTCTTTTTTTTCACTTCAGTTTTAAGGAGAAAATACTCAGCGATGGTGTTGACTTATGAATTTGCATATGGTTTGTCTTAAAGCATATTAAAAACATCACATAGACATAAACAACATTAACATGAATTAACAGATTGCTAACATGATTTAACACATTGCTAACATATTTTAGCATGTTGCTAGCATGTTTCAACACATTGTTAGCATTAACAAGTTGACATCATGGTTGGCACATGCTAGCATGTTTTAAGATATTGCTAGCATGTTGCTAGTCTGAATTAGCATATTGTTAACATGAATTAACACATTGCTAACATGAGGTAAAACATTGCTAACATGATTTCACATTGCTAGCATGTTTTAACATGTCAACATTAATTAACATGGTGCTAGAATGTTTTAGCACGCTGCTAGCATGTTTTAACACATTGTTAGCATCAATTAACATATTGTTACCATGAATTAACATATTGCTTACATGATTTAACACATTGCTAACATTATTTAACACATTGCTAACATGATTTAGCATGTTGCTAACATGAATTAACTAGCATGTTTTAGAAAGTTATAGCATGTTTTAGAATGTTGATAGCATGTTTTAACACGTTGCTAGCATGTCCTAAGGTAGTTGCTAGGCTTTGCTAGTGATAGATACGTAGTGGATAAAGCTTCAATATTCTATTAGGCTGTATTTACATCACATGGTTCAAGTGACCTAATTCCGATTTTTTCCTCCCATGTGTCACAGATCGGATATGACCCACGTACGTGTGAGCAGGAAACAAGCAAATGGATTCTGATTTTCTCAGATTGGTTTCAGGCTTCATTCAAATGTGAAAATAAATCTGATATGAATCGGATATGTGCATTTGCATCTGCCATGTAAGTGGACAGATCAGATATTCCCAGGTCAATGCGAGTCGTATGTCATTGAAAAAACAACTGTAGCAAATGACGTCAACTCAGGTGGACACCAACCACGATCACATGACTCTTTTCAATGGCGTAATAGAGGACGAAGTCTCAACCACATGCATAATTTGCGGGTGGGATTTTGCTTTTGTTTTGTTATTTATGTTTATTTCTTGAATAGAGTTATGTTGAATGTTCGCCGGTTCACGCCTCCTTCTTCCCTGAGCTTTGAACATTGCTACAAACATCTTTTTCTGTTTTACATCAACATCTCTGATTTAATGAGGAAAAAAAATTAACTATACAAGGGTGGATTATAACCCAGAACCTCTGACATGCTTAACAAAAGTTCTACCACCAGACCATTAGGACACACAAACATTAATAGTGGATCTATATACTTACTGACTGTCGTGAAGAATCTCGGGACTAACAATATATAATGTTTTTGATGTAAGGATGAAACTATCACATTAAACACGAGTTCTATGCCGATAAATTAAACTCAATGTACTATTGAAATTGATTTCTGGACATTGTAATGTTATTTTTTGTTTGTTTCGCCAAGTGTATAGTGTAAATGCAGATTTCAGATATGAGTCACTTTTAAAAGAAGATGGAAGATGGAAGCTGGTCGTCAAAAAAAAAAAAAAAAAAAAAAAAAAAAAAAAGGATATAGTCAACAAATCGGAATTGGGCATCAAGACCGTCAGTGTAAATGCTGCCTAAGAGTTATTGCATAAAAGTTTTGACCCCCCTCAATGAAAGTCTATGGGACTTTTCGTAGTTTTGATAGTTTAACAAAAACCATCCAAAAAAGTCTGATCAGTTAGAAAAGATATAGCAACCTGAGTCAGACCAGTCTCAAGGTCTGACCCGAGTTTGGTGGTTGTAGCTTTAAAGCTCTAGGAGCAGATACTGTTTTATGGTGTGAATCCAGCATAAGCTTGTTGTTTTGGTGCAGGATGAACTGTAAAACGTGGCTGCTGTTTTGGTTCTGGTGCTCGTGACTGGCGTCTGTCATAACTCTGCATTGCATGAAATGCGCTGATTATGTATGATGTGCTCGAGGGTATGTAAAAACATACGTTGACAGGCAGGTAGGACAACCTATGATAGGACGAACATTTTATGGTCCTACGCCTTCCACAGACGATATATATAAATACATTTAGATAATACAAAATACATATAAATACATTTAGACCACTTAACTTAGTGATTGTGAAGAGACTTTCAACCAGCATAGCAAAAATGTTTATGA